>OX459197.1:7630608-8972812 GCA_949775195.1 Diarsia dahlii
TTGAAAGTTTAAATACTTAATTATCCAGCGGTATAATTACCTAATTAACTGGCGCCAAATAGCTTGGAAGCGAAATTATCATGGCAGTGCTGGCTTATCCATGTTTTTTGTCGTCTTAATTTCAACCAACAAAATAAGAGAGCCATTTTTTTACCAAAATCAACCCGTCACACAGTGATGTAACATGACACTTTTTCACCGATATCGACCTTTTCCCACGAATTCTCATTACATCGTCATTAGGGCCTTATCTCACCTCCCAACTGTACTTAACCGCTCTGATACAAAGATATCAGGAAGTCGCAGCATTGTGTATTAAACTGCCTCCCATCCGTCTAGCGATCACTTACAAAAAGGTGGCGCATTTGGCCTCGAAATGAGCGGGAGAGATCCATAGTGTCGAGTACGTTTTGTAAGAGTTTCGTAGAGGTAATGGACTGCTGCTTCTTAGTAGATGGCGACACGATGTTTGACAGTATTTTTTCTTTACATCCTTTCAATCGTCTTGAATCAAATTGCTTAAAAAGCGTATGCAAAAGGCACAGTAGCCACCTAAAGATTATTTTTAAATCAATGGGATTCTTTCTTCTTTTCTTTTAAAATATTTTTTATTAGACCGTAATACACACATACATTTATCAACAAGTCACAAGTACCGCGCTTATTTCAAACTGCACTTCCCGCTTGTTTCGAAGCCCCACACTCCCATCACTCAACTGATGACTTCGTTTTTCGTAGACATAGCGTTCATCGATACCATGTTTCACTTCCCTATCTTTATTGTGAACTTTAGTACCCAGAAATGGTTCCGTAGTGACAGTAGTGACTAGTAGTGAGCGTCGGTGGGGAATCATCGACCCTTTGTTGCTTTTGCTCCTTTTCTACGTGACTAGCACTTCGCCCACGAATTCGTTCGTAACAGTTGTACCTAATAACGCGGCTGATATGCAGTATATAAATATAATTTATATGTTAAAAGATTGTTGAAAGATTTTTTAGAATTGGATTATTAGTACGGAGTACCGGAGATTATCTACCTCCTAGGTACGTGCAAACATATTTTACTTGTGAGGAGGTTTCTGCCTCAGATGCCGGAATCAACGGAAGTTTAGGCCCTATATAGTCACCTAAATATTTAAGCATTTTTTTAAACAAATATTTAAATATGTACGGCCACGGAATTTGCAAAAAATGAATAAACAAAACACCTATTTACATACAAAAAAGTCGCGATTGATTAACTCCTCCTTTTGGACATCAGTTACGAGATTAGCATTAATATGCTGAACAAAGAAGATAGGCGAAGATAAAAATTATGCTTCCTAGTTAAATTTTTTGCCAATTAAATATTTTTATGTTCCCAAATTGCAATTGGCTACTCAAACACAATTTCATTAGTTTTTAAAAATCAGATAAGTACTAAAATACTAGAAATTAAGTCATTATGAATAATTGCATCTTCCATAAATCATTATAAAACTGCAAAATGTCTATTTTGAATGTTTTATTGGTTTTAGAGTGTAATTAAAACATTAAGTCGAGTTTTATGGGAAAATCTGGTTATGCTAGTTATTTTTTGATTTGATCTAACCATTTATTTCGAGAATACTAAATATAGACCACCTGTGTGAATAATATCTAGATTCTATTTCTATCTCAAAAGGTATTATTTTTTGTTCCTAACTCTAACTAAAAACACACACAAACACACAAAAAACACTGATCAAATGTTAAATTTCTAAAGGAGAAATAAAATTTATTCTATTATTCATCTATGTACATATTTCTTAAATTAACAGATTTCTTAAAAAAAATCTAAAAGCACATTTAAAAATATAAAAATTTATAGCCACTGGCATTGGGAATATAAAAATATTTTTAAAGAATCGCACACAGAAGGCCCTTCTGTGTGCGCCGGACCAGACAAACTATTAACACAAACAACGACAACTAATATATAGCATCGTCTCCTGTAGAATCTCTTTTATTGCAACCTACTCATTAAATTCAATTAAATAAAGTACCTATCATGACTTATTATAATTATACATTGAACTATTAAACCGAAGAACAAATCTCACGATGCCTACTATAAAATAGTACCTAGTAACATTTTTCCGGGCGGTCGACACCATGCAAAAACCGGAGACAATAACCATCCGTTAGCAGTAACGTTAGATCATCTGTTACATATGGATTACAGGAGCCTAACCAACGATTAGCGTTGAATAGAGTAACAATTGGCTCGTGAATAACTGTAACCATCTGTGGTTTTGTGTGGTGCAAGCAGCTGGGAAAAGCGGAGTGTCATTTGAAAGGTAGGTATTTTAAACTTGTACCTAGCAGATACTACGTAATTTTCGAAGATACCGTTATAAATAAATTATCTACCAAACCAATGTTATTATTTTCTTTGACCTCAATTACATTTCCGATCTTGTAGGAAATAGAGTAGACAAACTTTTCAAATCACAGACTATTATGTTATAACTTCTGTTTGTTAAAAAACTAAGACTGTGACTAAGGACATACATGAAACAAATCATCGTCAGTAGTATAATGTGTAGCAGTCATCACTTTTGGGAAGATTAGAAACAGGAACAAAAAACTAATTTATTTTAGGCAATTTATAATAAAATTACAGATACGAAAATATGTACCTATGGTTTATCAGTTTCCATAATGACTAACTTAAGTTTATGCAGCGTTTATGAATAATGAAAATCGTATTTCTTTTATAACTTGCACGTATATACTCAGATATTTCTCGATCGGAAGACAATGTGTGAGGAGTCTTTCCATATAAAGACAATATGCTACGCGAAGTCACACGGATTGTCAATGCAAACCAATTTGTATGACATTTGCATAGTTTATAAGTAATCATGGTAACAATGCTATTGTGTGATTAACTAAGATATTAATAAGCTTATTAGTATCTATAAGTGAGAAACTCTTAGGTATACATTGGTGTAAGCTTCAATATAGCCACCTTACCAAGTGGCCGGCTTAAGTATATGATATATAAATATATGATCCCGACCGATTTCGACCACAGCGACTTGGATCTGCCTATTAAAAGCATCGCTGGTGTGCCCTCTGGTGACTGACATAGCTGTTATTGCCGCAGTTCGCTAATTTGTCGAAAACAACGCCGATACAACTCAAGAATGTCTAGAACATTGAAAGAACAAAAAAGTATATAGCACGCTTGGTTTTCAAATGGATCTTGATATTTGGCTTATCATAGGTATCTGTGGTAGGACAGTATATTTAGCACACAACATACGAATGGGCTACACTTATTAAAAACTAACACACACACAATGTAATCTTTTTTCACATTCATAATACATTTTTCATTTTAATTACGACACGTTATCTCTCACCTATTAGTGTAACGAGAAAATTCATTATAATTAACTTAATAATTAAATTAATTAAATTGCGACTGAAATTAAATGTATGCATGTTTGAAACTATACTTAATATGAGTACGGTTAGCAACAATAGTCCATTAGCAATGTCACATCATATCAAAAAAAGATCTTTTCTTAGTTTCTCATTTTAAAGACAGCAGGTACAGTCGAACAAGCTAATAAGTATACAGGTAGAGTTTTTTATAATTCAAGTACACTGAAAATATTGATTGCAATTTTGTTTTCTAAAGCGTTTCGCATTAAGCGACTGAGGTCAAACACTTTATCGTTTGGCATCAGTCTCTAAATATATCTGTATAATCTTAAAAGTAAATGTAAGTTAGCTGGCTGTATACTTATTAGCTTGTTCGACTGTACAATAAGTATTTTTTAACCCCTTCTTGCCTTGTCGCTTTTATTTAATATTTAACTCATTAATTATTATTATTGTAATCAACAATTGAATGAATGGTAATCGACTTTTGTTGCTGACTGCACATAATATTGTCGGCACGGTTGGCGCAGTGGCTCAAGCAGTTGACTGCTGCGCTCAGTGTCGCGGGTTCGATCCCCGCACGGAACAAATATTTGTATGGCCTACAGATAGTTGTTTCGGGTCTGGGTATTTGTGTATGTGAGTTTAAATGTCTGTGAACGCACCCACGATACAGGAGAAATTCCTAGTGTGAGCAACGTTTATAAAAAAATAATAATAATAATATGCCTTTATTTATCTATGGTACCTATTACCTCTGGATGAGCACTACAAAACAAATTAAAAATTTACAGAATTTAAACGTAGTTTAGTTAAACACGATGGTAGAACGGGGCTTCTTGCACTAGCGCACGGTGTAGGTAAATGCGACGTAAAAATACGTCAATTTTTTAATCAAAAATACTAAAAATAATCCTGTAACAGTTAAATTGTTTGCATCAAGCACAGTCAGTATCATCCATAGATCGAAATACATTCTTAAATAAAATGATGTTTATAAACATTATTATAAACTACTTTACAAGTATACCGCACGCTCGTGCTAGGGACTCCGTTATTGAATCCAGGTATATTATTATGTTAATTACATTAAGAAATTCCGCAATATTCTTTTATCTTCTTCTTTTCTCTCTTCCTTGTTGAAGAAAACCACATTGAGCTGAGGCATCAGGAAATTCACGGGCATATTTAAAACTCCTGTGAATTCTCCCAGTGCCAAGGTCCAATGTGGTCAAGTCTTCTTAGCTTCTGTCTTCTTGTAGGTCTTGGTTCTTCTATCCAGAAGCAGCTCCTTGGTTGGATTTCGGACTCAAACAGAGCCTTTAATATATAAATGTCGTACCGTCACACAGGGTATTATAGTATGGATGTCAGTCTCTCACAAAGGAATATATATATATTATGTTGCACCTTGTTAATATGTTAGTCTTGCAATTGTATTTCTTAGGACTATGTATACCTTTGTGAAGAGAGAAAATAAAGATATTGTATTGGATTGTATCAAGTGCCTTCCGAGTTCATCATCATTCGCCCTAACTCTATGTTATTTGGGGTCGACGCAACACGTTTATTTTCCTTCTATTCTCCACTGTCCATCGTCGTGTTATCATTTACTTCTATTTTCTTCATATAATTCCTCACAAAAACCTATATTTTCTATACTGTTCCTCTCCCTCTCGATCCATCAATATCTATATTCATTTCTCTTTCAGTCACATGCAAGTACGAGTACCTTTGGAGTTGACTATTACAAAACATTACCTATTCCCTACCTATTGTGATCTGTACTACGTTTTTGTAAGGGCTGAAAGAGATACCGCAGCCTCGACACAAAGGGCGAATAAGGAACATGGGTGGTTTTTTTTAATACTCTATGTTTTTAGTCAGTAGAAGTCTGACACTTCTTACCGCTCTGCCCAGAGCGGGAGGAGTCATTTGATGATTTCCCACCCTCCAGAAAAAAGAAGACTAGACACGACAGTTAAGCCTTTCGTATAATTTCAATAATTTCATGAATATAAATTGAATCTTCTTCTTAAGAAGAAGAATTGAATCTCTATTTTAAAGACTGTTTTTTCCAAACCATCTCCTAAATTTCTAACAACAACTAAACAGTGGCTGTTGTTTCCTTATGCAGAATGCAGAAATTAGAAAAAAAAAATAGAATACTGAAGTTTATGTTGGGTCCACGTTAAGTTTTCACGAGTATTTTCTGCTAAACCTACGGTTCCACTAAATTGTGCCTACTATCAGAGGTTACTAAAATACCTCCGTGTGACACTTTCAGTAATCAGTTACGGTTATTCAGTGGGTAACCGCAAATTTCCGTATCATCACAATGGGAACACCGATATTTTCCGCCATTTTGATGTCGCATACTAAACTGTCATGGCCGCGGTTTGGTTGACATCGTGTTAACTGAAATGGTGGTCTACTGGTCCGTTATAATCTATTTAAACGAATTACTGAACATGCGAAGGAAAATCTAACAAGATCATAATATATCTGGCTGACCAACTAAGATAAATGGTTACCTACACCAACGGTACGACCTATAAGATCATCATCGTCTTAATTTCAGCCGAAAGACATCCACTACCAGGCCATCGGTCTTCCGGTTCGAAGCTAAGTTACAATATGCATTAAACTTCTAAGCGATGACTGGGACAATTAACTTTGTAGGTATTTTTTTTACCCACGACGGAACGGAGACGGTATATGCGTTTGGGGTGAGAGGTTGTTTGTTTGTTTGTTTGTGTGTTTGTTTGTTTGTGTGTTTGTTTGTTTGTTTGTTTGTGTGTTTGTGCAAAGACATGTTGCCATTTTTCTAAAAACGACTAGTCCGATTTTGATGCAGTTTTCAGTTATGGGTTCGGGTTTGATTGGTGCATGTTCTTAGATAGGTGTTACGGTGACAACTCACTAGGGGGCGCTGCAGCACACATTTTTTGTGCAAATCAAAGTTGCCATTTTTCTCCAAAACTACAAGTCCGATTTTGATTCAGTATTCAGTTATGGGTTTGTGTTTGATTGGTGCATGTTCTTAGGTAGGTGTTACGGTGACAACTCAACAGGGGGCGCTGCAGCAAACATTTTTTGTGCAAATCAAAGTTGCCATTTTTCTCCAAAACTACAAGTCCGATTTTGATTCAGTTTTCAGTTATGGGTTTAGGTTTGATTGGTGCATGCTCTTAGATAAAAAAATAAAAGTAAAAAGTTTAAAATAAAAAGCAAAATTAAAAATTTTGAAAAAACCCACGACTGTTAAAAATTAATTCAAAAAGGATAAAATAACATAAAACACTTAAACACCCACCTTAAAAAAACCCAAGAATGTCCGTCGGGAGCTGAACATTGCAAAACTAGTTCGTTTAATGGCAGCCCCCGACGGACATTCTTGGGTTTTTTAAGGTGGGTGTTTATGTGTTTTATGTTATTTTATTCTTTTTGAATTAAATTTTAACAGTCGTGATTTTTTCAAAATTTTTAATTTTGCTTTTTATTTAAGCTTAGTGTGTGCGTTTACTAACATTGAAACTCACATACACAAACACGCCCAGGGCTGGTAGTCTCGACAGAGATAACGACAAAATCGCTAACTTTCGATCATGCTTAATACCAACGAATAAATTCGGTTGCAATAATGATGCTTGCGAGAAACGCATCTTGGATGTAGAGACTTAATTGCTTTACTTGCAAGCATCATTATATTGCAACCGAATTTATTCGTTAGTAATTATGGATTGAAAGTTAGCGATTTTGTCGTTATCTCTGTCGAGACTGCCGGCAATAACGACGCTACGAATGTCGCTAATTATTTCAATAGCATAAGATTGAGCGACATTCGTAGTGTCGTTATTAGTGTAGAGACTGCAGCCCCTGACCCGAAACAACTATCTGTAGGCCATACAAATTGTTCGGTGCGTGGATCGAACCAGCGACACGCCCCTTGTTGCTTTTTTTTCATAATAATTATTTATATCACTTTCAGATGCTTACCTCATACGTAACTCCGTTATGTTGTTATGATCTGCAACAAAATAAATAATTGGATTAATAAATTGTTCAAACTATAAGTACCTAGGTAAACGCAGTGGTAATTATATCAACCCAACCCAGTAAAAGTCATGGGGCCCTTGGGGAAAAGCCTTTGGACGATGCAGGCTGACAGTAACCCCATGTATAAATGGGTAGGTGGGATAATGTGGGTATTGAGAGTACTTAATAGTACACCCGCATTTGGTCAGTTATGTTTAAGTCCCATGTAATTAAAAGCTGATACTTCTCTAAAGCAGCGGTGGCCCAGTGGTGGCGGCCCCGACTTACGAAGAGTAGGTCGTGGGTTCGAACCCAGGCAAGCACATTACTTTGTGTAATTTATTTCATCACCGCTGCTCTCAAAACGGTGAAGGAAAACATCATGAGGAAACCGGCATGTCTTAGAACCAAAAAATTCGAAGACATGTGACATCTACCAACCTGCATTGGGCCCGCGTGATAGATTATAGCCCATTCCCTCCTAAAGAGAGGAGGCCTGTGTCCCAGCAGTGGGAACATTAATAGGCTGTTGATGAGGATGATGACTTCTCTAAAACAAACATCATCATCTTTCCCAAACTATATTGGGGTCGGCTTCCAGTCTAACTGGGTGCAGTTAAGTACCAGTATTTTACAAGGAGCGACTGCCTACCTGACCTCCCCTTCAGTAAGACTAAAACAAACATGAACCAATATTTCCTCAACTGCAGCAATTATTTTCAAATAACCGTATTTACTACACAAAGTACCGCGTTATCAATGTAATTTATGAGTTTCTCACATAAATATGTATGAGATATGTTTACAAAGTCATTAGTGTCAAATTAAGTCTACTCGTTTGTATATCTTGAACTATTCATATTTGTATAATATTGGCTTCGCTGTGCTGTATAATTTCTTGTAAAGGACAAGAGGAAAAGGGACTGTAAAGATAAAACCAAGGTTTGCATTACAAAATATGGAATAATGATGGTTTGGGATTTATAACCCGAGCTCTACACCATATTTATATTTTTTTAACAAGATAATAAGATGGACGGAAGTTTAAATTAGGATTTTCCTACTCCTTCGCTATTATTTTCTGATTAATTTCGTCACGGGATCCAAGATAGTTAAATAGTTTCTCTGGGACTTCGTCGAGCTTTATTGACTTGGCGCTTTTCTGGTGGTCCCGAAGTTGCAGTGGTTTGCGAATAGTATGGCACGCCGCCGTCCAAAAAAAATAGTATAGGATCAACGCATGTCGTTAGGAATTTGACAGTCATTACATATTAATGTCATGAAGACCAAACAAACGATGGATGGACTGTGTGAAGGATGATTTGGCAAGAAAGGAGGTAACTGTTTAGATGACGAGTATTAGAGAAGTATCGAGGGAGAAGACACATCGACGACCCAAATAAATTAGGTTAAGGCGGGGTTACCCCGATAAACGTCGTCAACAATAGCGTTTTACTCGTACATGGAACGGATTTAAATTTTGAAAAAAATGTATTACATAGTTGACTTTTCGATCATGATATGTCGGGCATGCGATACACGATTACTTACACTTCACTGCATCCAATTAAATCGCAAAGACATGTCCAAATGATGGCTAAATAATCGTTTTACTTGAGTTATATTAGGCTTTGAAAAATGAAACTTATATCATAATAAAGGTCGTAAAAAATGTGTATTATCTCGGGTCACATAATGTATAATTTCTTTATCATTTTTCTCCAAGAAGAAAAACCAGTCAAAATTTAGACATTATATCACTCGCGCGGCAGGGCGGGGGACGAGGTCGTGCGTACATAAAAACAAAGTAGGGAAACCTCGCCTTAAGGAAAAGAAAATACTTTTCTAACACATTTACCTACATAAAATCACACCAGTTATTCCGAAAGGCTTAGGCAGAGGCAAATCTAACACCCACATTTCGCCAGTTATCTTGAAGTCAGTAGGAACGCAACAGGGGCGAACCTATCCCGTCGAGGCTGCGGGTTGTTCGGTAAGGAACATGGGTGTTTTTTAGTCAGTAGAAGTCTGACACTTTCTACTGCTCTGCCCAGAGCGGGAGGAGTCATTTGATGATTTCTCACCCTCAAAAAAAAGGGGCGAACCTATTGCCATCGACCGGGCACAAGTTCGTTCTACGGGCTGGCACTGAGAAATTCTTAAACGAAAAACCCAAAAACACTCCAGAATAAACCACGACACGTCACGTTTCTAGAACCTACCCTTCACAAACTAACGTACTTAAACCTAAAAATAAACATAGTTACCTAAAAGCACCCTCTTATAAAATTCATGCGTCACTGTGCCATCAAATTATCGTAAGCGAGGGGGGGAAGTGGGGGCAACAGGGGCGGGGGGTAGTAGTTCATTGTGTAAGGGCGCTATTGTATAGAATGACTGATGACGTAAGTTTAACACATATTGTGTTTTTCGGTTCGTTCTCGATGTTTGTTATTTTTAGGTTCGTCGTGATGTAAAATGAAGGTGATATGGACATATATGATTAAAACTTTATAACCTTCGGTCATAAAAACGTCTAATATCGCTTGAATTAAAATTAAATGTTCGATTTCTTCAGGGGTTTTGTACAGTCATCTATCATCATCATCATCAGCCTATAATGTTCCCAATAGTAGGGACTCAGGCCTTCTCTCTAGGAGAGGGATGGGTTTATAATCCACCACGCATACGTCTTCGAATTTTTTGTTTTTTAGACATGCCGATTTCCTCACGATGTTTTCCTTCACCGTTTTGAGAGCAGCGGTAATGAAATAAAATACACAAAGTAATATGCGCCTGCCTGGGATCGAACCAGCGACTTACTGCTCTTAAGTTAGGGCCGTCCACCCACCAAAAAAAAAGAAAAAAAAAGGGCCGCCATCGCTGGGCCACTGTTGCTCTTGGTAAATAAGCACATTTACCACCAATTTCATATATATAATATAATATCTGGAAAAACCTGTTTATTATGCAAATAAATATAATTCTTAGTCGATAAGTACCGTAGTAAATGTCATAATTATTTCATTTAACTTAGGAAAAATATATAATAATATAAGAAAAACCTATATAAGTATTGTAGCAGGTGGCGTTCTGTGGTTTCTGCCTACCCCCATGGGAAAAGGGCGTGAGTTTATTATGTATGTCTAAGAGAAAATAATAATACATACATAAATGAATTGTAGCTCAATAATTAAGACCATTCTGCACAGCCGAAATAGCTCAGTTGGGAGAGCGTTAGACTGAAGATCTAAAGGTCCCTGGTTCAATCCCTGGTTTCGGCAGAACCTTCTTTTTGTGATACCACGCTTTTTTGCAATGATAGTTTAATTCTGATGCAATTGGCTTGCAATAAGTGATGATACCTACTTAGTAGATAGCATAATAGGTAACTTAGATAACTGATTGGTTTATCATTTTACCATAACATGAGCTAACATAACATCACGCCTGTATATTTATGAAGAGATAGACAGAGTACTTTTAGTAGCTACAGCCACATTTTCAAAAATTTCATTGATTATTTTGTGTGTATTTGTGGTGTGCACAAGAAAACGTTATTGTTGAACGAATTTCTTTCACTTGTGATTTTTTAATAGGTACCGACGTCAATAAACATACATCAAACAGTGCACAATGAAAATGTATAATAATATGACCTTTTCACAACCATGTCAGGGTCGACTTCCAGTTGTACCGGACCGGATGCAACTGAATGCTAGTATTTTACAAAGAGTACAGTACTCTTTGTACATCATCAGCCTATAATGTTCCCACTGCAGGGACTCAGGCCTCCTCTCTAGGAGAGGGCTGGGCTATAATCCACCACGCGGGCCCAGTGCGGATTGGTAGATTTCACATGTCTTCGAATTTTAAGATATGCCGGTTTCCTCACGATGTTTTCCTTCACCGTTTTGAGAGCAGCGGTGATGAAATAAATAATAATTACACAAAGTAATGTGCCTGCCTGGATTCGAACCCACGACTTACTGTTTGTAAGTCAGGGCCGCCACCACTGGGCCACCAGTGCTCGCTCTCTCCTCTTTGTACTTCACAACCTAAATAATACTGGGTAATACGATACCCATTTGGTAAGACTGGTTGTCAGACTTTCAGGTCACTGACTACCTGTAACGACTGCCAAAGATCTATATATGACAGCCGGGACCAACAGTTTAACGTGCTTTCCGAGGCACGAAGGAAACTCGGTATGAAATGGACGGTCACCCATCCACAGACCAACCTAGGCAAGCGCGGCTTAACCTAAAGATCGACCCGAGTGGCAGTTATTATTAAGCCACGAGCTCCAAATCAATACCAACCACAGGTATTCAAAACATTCTCTTTTGTACAATAAAACATCGTAAAATTAAAGTATTCTCTTGAACTCAATCGATAGAAAATTATTGGTGGCTCAGGCTTTCAGTCAATATCAGTTATAAAATATTCATAGTCATTCCGGGAAGCAATTACTTATTTAAATTCCTTTAGCCAAACGAAATTCAACCACAACTTTTTGGTATAGAGACCATTTTCCTAGTTACGGTCTTATGTGGTGTTATGCGGGTTTGTTGTTACCTGGTTACCATGGTAACAGAGTAAAAAAACAAAGTATGAATCAGGTAGTCGCCTAATGTTTATTCTGGTGGCTTTGCTTTGAATTTCAGTGGTTTTTTTAAGGTTTTCCAACTAGTTGACAGGTCTGATCGTTGATAAACACATTTTAATGGGTTTTGCTTGAACGGCTATGTATTTAGTTTGTATAGAACTTCCCTTAGCGTTGGCCTGTTTAGTAGATATAAAATATTGCTGCTTGATTTTTTAGTCTAGGTAGGTAATAAGTTAGTTTGGTTTTTGGGCATTTTGAATATGAATACGTTATTGTACTAAACTTCCTGATATCTTTCAGATAACCTTTCTCAATGAGATTTACTCACAAAACTGATTGACTGATTTTGGTGACTTTTCAGTATTCCTGGGTTTGATTTCAGATTTGGGCTAATTGTTATTGGGTTTTTCTATCAGGCATTTCTCATTAACAATTTGCCCGACTCTAAAATCTAACAATCGATCAAATTAGAAAAATCGTTCTAACAGATTTTTCTGTCTGGATTTATTCCGCTATTAAATGGGAATTAAAATATAACTGGGGGAATGCGCGTGTACTATTAGATACACTGCTGCCTCACCCTTCGGGGATTAGCCGTGATGTTATGTTATGTTATTTTTACCTGCAAATTAGGTGTGATTTTCCTTTAGTTTTTCCATAAATTTAATCATTCTTTGAGCTTTATCACTTTAAAAGGTGAAATAAGGTCCCATTAAAGTAGGTGGACTTTTAACACAGCGTTCAGTAGGTCTAAACAAAAAAAAACATTAAATAAACTGAATTTTGTTTGACTTAAAATAATAAATTGCCGGCACTCTAGAATCTAGAACAAACAAACACATATTTATGAGTAGGTACTTAAATGCGTTTTTCTTATTATTTTTTTTACCATCGTCCTTATTTTGGTGGTCTGAATGATTTCTGAAATTTTGTCCACCTATTTTAATGGGACCTTATATACAACAAAAGGCATTGCGTGTTCAAAATCATAGGAAGTAGCCACCTCCCACCCCCTTTAACACCATCGGGTGACTTTATAGGTCACCCCATCACCCCAAACAATGTTGCCTTATTATGTGCACAAGGGGGGAGACCGGAACGATGTCAATAACTATCGCCCTATATCGGTTATATCATGCATCTCGAAAATTTTTGAAAAATTACTGAATAACAGACTGATTAGTTACCTTAATAAGTATAACATTTTATCTCCAGCGCAATATGGGTTCAGAAGGGGTCTATCTACACAAGACGCTATTAGGGCATTAACGGGCGATATAGTTAACAATGTAGATAAAGGTCTAAAGTGCCTCACAGTATTTTTAGACCTAAAAAAGGCATTTGACACCGTTTCTGTCCCCATCCTTCTGCACAGACTTGAAGCAATCGGTATAAGAGGTACAGCTCTCTCTCTTTTTGCTAGTTACCTATCAAATCGAAAACAGCAGGTTAGGGTTGGAAACGTAATAAGTGATGAAAAAACTGTCTGTTTCGGAGTGCCTCAGGGAAGTGTGCTCGCCCCGACGCTGTTTCTGATTTACATAAATGAGTTGTGTAATATCGGGAACAGCGGCGGACGAATTTTTTCATACGCAGATGACACAGCAGTAGTTTTCGCCGGTGACTCTTGGGCTACCGTACGTGACATCGCTGAACGCGGATTAGCGGTAATAGCAAGTTGGTTAAACGCTAATCTTTTAACCCTCAACGTATCGAAGACTAATTTCATCTGTTTTACTCCGAACCAGAGGACACAGCCTGGTGCTGATTTTGGGATCGTGATCCATGAGTGTACCAACTCTCTTTATTCATGCAACTGTAAAAGCATACAGCAAGCTAGTTTTACGAAATACCTTGGTATAACAGTTGACCAAAGACTGTCTTGGCACACCCACATCGAAAATACCATGGCCAGGGTCAGAAAGCTCATATGGATTTTTAAAACGTTGCGACATGTGATGCCGTCGCTGCTACTAAACAAAATTTATACTGCTCTCGCACAATCGGTCATCACATATTGTATACCAATCTGGGGAGGGGCCACTAAGACAAAGTTTCTGGACCTAGAAAGGGCTCAAAGGTCTCTCATCAAAGTCATGTACTTCAAACCCTTTCGATATTCTACAGACAACCTCTACAGGGTCAGTAATCTGCTTACTGTTAGGAAATTATATGTACTGAATATTACCATCGATCTGCACAAGTCCCTCACATTTTATTCATCAAATCTCGACAAAAGACGTAAAGATATTGTGGCTCACTCCTCTCGGATCCGTACGGTTTTTGCTAGGCGTCAATATAACACACAATCTACTTACATTTACAATAAATTGAACCTGGTATTGAATATTTATCCCATGTTGCGGTATAATTGTAAAAATAATCTAACAGAGTGGTTAAAATCACAAACGTATGATGAAATCGAACTTCTATTAACCAGAATATGTTAAAGAACAACCTGTGCCCAATACTAACGTACATTAATCATGCAATCAGTAATACACATACACATACTCACACCGATACACATCACATATCCACCTCCCCACCCAACACACACACACACACAAACACTACACATACTTGAACATGTTAAAATAATATTGTACCTATAATCCTAGTTTGTAAATTTTTCTTTTCTTTTTAAGTATGTCTCAACAATGTAGAGAGAAAGTAATCCATGGGAAGTTGCGAGGTAACCCCATCACAAGTATGTTTATAACTTATCGGGGCTTGCCTCAATTTTGTGCTGTAAAACAATTGTAAGAGAATCAATAAAAACTTTTATTTATTTATTTATTATTAAAAATACATTTGTCGTGATTTAGGTTAATTTATTTTCATAGCAACACCGTTAACCTTTACTTGACATTAGTGGTTAATGTGTTTGAAAATATAATTGAAAAAAATGTGGTTTTAATGTACTTTTTACACGATGCCTGAATTTGATGGACATCGGTCCATTTAAGTAGAAGTACACATTATGCTATCCATTCCACATAACATGACCTCTCTTTGTATAGATTTCCGTACAGTGAAAGATTCGCATAAACTGGGTTGTATAGGTTGATTGGTCGTTGTGCGTAGCAACTTATCGTACATTATAGGTACATTAAAAGTTATTTAAAAGCCATCAATGAATACATATAAAAAAATAACTGACATTTTTTATGGAAGCAATGCCTATTGTAATGAAAATGCAATGAAATATATATAAATCAACAAATTTAATTATATACTTGAAGTGTCTGTTTCAGGTTTTTACTGAAAGTAACACAAAAATATACAAGGACACAAAGATGGACGGAACAAGATATACAGGGTGTTTGGTGCATCGTGTGCCAAATTGAATTAATGGTCGACTAGAGGGGGAGTCATCTGCTATCCTTTCAGACCCCTAAACACTGTTCATGCCCTGAAAATGTTGTATTGTTGTAAAGTTTAAGGCGTAGACACTGAGTTTTAACTTTTTTTGTATGTGTACTAGCTTTTGCCCGCGACTTCGTCCGCGTAGAAGTCGAAAATGGTTCTAATAGGATTTTTAATTGTTTTTTTACGTTATTAATTTTGTTATATTAACTTCCCATTGATGTTAACCAACTCTGCTCCCATTTTTAAAAATAGACAGACACTTCTAAGACAAACTAAAAGAAAACTATAGGTAATAATATACACAACAAATCAAACAGATAGTTTTACAACTAAAAGTTTTTAAGTGAATTCAACCTTTTTTTAATAAATTCGAATTTGAGTTTTAGACATGATTGCTTCGATCAATAATAGTACTAGATTAAGCATCAGGAACAAAACTAAGTCGCTCAAGTGGCCACGTTTGCACACACGTAAACATCTACATAGCATCTTAGAAAAAAGTTCAATATTATTAATAACTTCAGATGATTATAAACCTTAACACTTAAACATAACGTTTAATTATCATTGTAAAGTATATTTATTTAAGCCCTTTCATCGGAGAAAGATTAGAAGCAAAACATTTTAAATGTCGCTCCAAAGTAAAAAGTCATCAGTACAAAAATATTCATTCTAAAATGAAACTTAAACTCTAAGCAATACGGTTAAAAGCATTTTGTTTACAATGTCGTGCTTATTCTATTGCGGAACTAGCGTTCCCTGTTCAAGAACATGATACAATAGTTGTTGCGTTGTAGCAAACATTGGCCAAACAATTATAATATTCGCTGATTTAATTATATTTACAGTCTAATTATATTTAAATATTATGAAAAAGCACATAATGATATTAAATTACCGAAAACAAGATATTCCTTCCAAAACCTTGGTGTTACGGTGGTTATTTACGCAGTTTTTGAACGCATACTGCGGTACTTTGACGTCATAATGTTGGCTATGATTGGACCATACTGATTTGAAATAAGACCACAAATACGTTTGTGGTCTTATATTTCGGGCCGTTTTTGAAGCGCTTATCGGGAATCTAGTACATTATTGATCGAAGCATGATTGTGTCAAAATAAAAAGAAGTAATTTAAATCGATATCACTAAGGAGTATTGATATCAACTTCGAAGCAAATCACCGCCAAAATAAGTTTCTACCCCTTTTTAACCCCGTTAGGGGATGAATTTCAATAAAATACGAAACACGTCTTCCATCAATTCTGTTAAAAAAGGTTTATGCAAAATTTGAAGTAGATTGGACCAAGGAATCACTTTGTCCCATACAAACTTTGCCCCCCGTTTTCACCCCCTTAGGGGTAGAATTTCGAAAAATCCTTTCTTATCGGATGCGTAGCTACGTCATACAAAGAACACACGCTCCAAGTTTCAGGTCTCTACGATCAGCGGTTTAGGCTGTGCGTTGATCCGTCAGTCATTCAGGACAAAGCCTTTTATATGTCATGTATAGATTGTATTAAAGTACTTTTTCACTTCAGTAGCTCAAACATGTAGGTTTTGCTGCCTGAAATCAGTGAGCAAAATGCGATTTTGCTCACTGAGTGAGACAAAGTAACTTTTTAATTTTTGCTTTCAGAAAGCCGCGAATATCTTATTCAGCCTTGGGTTATTCATGCAATTCGAAACATTCACACTCTATCTCTTTCCCGCCATTAGAAACAGACAGAGACAAAGACCAGCCCTTTCGAAGTTCCGAATTTGAATTCGACCTCAAAGACAAACACGTTCGGAATACGTACTAGCAGGGGATAGAACCGATGTGGCATATCAACCTGTCCGCCATTTTGATTTTTTTTTTCAAAAAGATAATTATGCCTTTTAATGTAATTTATTGAATTTTTAACTTATTGTTGTATTTAAACGAAAATGTATTTACTGCAAATAAAACTGATATATTACCTATAAATATTTATTTCTAGTTTCATTAATGTTACGTAATATATTTTGAATAATAAAATATTATGGGTGCTATTTCTGAACACGCCTTAATTTAAATAAAAGAGCGGGAATAAAATTTCGTGGCTGGCGTAAAGAGTTGAATAAGTTAAAAATATTAAAATAATCGTAAAATATGAGTGAAACTAGCGACGAGAACAGTATTTTAACACCGGAAGAGTTAAAGCAACAAGTTATTAATGCAGAATTAAGTTTCCTACCTGAGAAGTCTCGCGAGAAATATCTGAAAGCATACCATGTCTTCAATGAATGGAGACTTTCAAAGGGCGCAAGCAGTTTTTTGGAGACGGTGTTGCTATCTTATTTTTTAGATTTATCACAGACGAGGCGATCATCTACAATGCGGAGTATTTACTCAATGTTGAAAGCTACTTTAAAAACAAAACATAACGTGCATATTGAAACATACGCAAAACTCGTATCTTTTCTAAAAAGAATGTCAGTTGGGGGCATAAGGCTAAAAAGTCCAAAATTTTCACGGCCCTTAACTCCTAAAGTGTTCTCGCTGCTGAAGTGAAAAGTTATGTGTGTTACACGAGAGCAAAGTTTTTTGCATCTCGTACCTTTGAATCCCTCGCCACACTCAGGATTCAACTTTAGAATCACTCGCTACGCTCGTGATTCAATCCTTGAATCCTTCGCTTGCTCAGGATTCAAAATCAGCACTCGCAGCAAAAAACGACTTTGCTCTCTTGTTGCACAAATAACTATTAAATTCAAAATTATTGACATTAGCCGTCTAGTTTACAAAAAAAAAAAAAAATTAAAACAAGTAAAAGAAAATCCACAGGGTATGAGAAGTGTTTAGGGGTCTGAAAGGATAGCAGATGACCCCTCCAGCCGAACATCTCAATTTGACACACGATACACCAAACAACCTGTTTAAATAACAAAAAAAAATGTGTACTTTCTAGTTTATTTTTTAAATAGATTCCCGCAACGGTTGGCCAGTTTTTGACGGGACTTTTCCTGGCAGTAACTGATTTGAATCTAAATATCGACCCGAACAGCTGATATTAATATCAGCTTATTCGAGCAAGCATTACAAGCTACTCCAATGGACTGGAGTATCGTGTCGAGGTCCTACCACGAAGGTAAATTAAATGCTTGTTAATTATAATAACTTGTGGACTCCATCACTCCACAATAAAAGTAGCGCATGACGTAACTTGCATAATATGTGTACCTGACCGTTACACGCGTGTGTGGGGGGGTTTTTATTTTAATTACTCAGAGGGTGAGTCTTAGTACCTACTGTGGGAACTTTTAACGGTTTATTATTGGCTATGGGAAATGTTATATTTTATGTATTCTAAGATTAATTTGAATAAGAAGTAAGTAGGTACCTAAGTATGCCGATTAGTATTTATGTAATAAGTAACTAGGCCACCAAGCTATGTTAGAGTAAAAATAGAGAGAACACATATTCCCAGATATAAGACCTTGCAACCTGTAAACGCGCATATACTTTCATCGAAATCGTCAGAGTCGTTTTATTTATAAAAATAAATTTTACATTGAAATAATCGGACGAATTGATAACCTTTTGGAAGTCGCTTAACATTAAGTTTTAACTAATTTAACTAAGTTTACTAAATATTTTAGAATAAAAAAAAATTGCCAAGTAAATTAATATAGATGAATATCAGCTTACTCTAAAACAAATATTGTAACTGCAAAACATGGTAAATCGATGAAAAAATATAGTGTAATTTTACAATAGTACAAGGAACAAAAATAGTATTCTGCCGAAACCAGGGATTGAACCAGGGACCTTTAGATCTTCAGTCTAACGCTCTCCCAACTGAGCTATTTCGGCGGTGAGATTCATATCGAAATTATCGACCAATAAATTATTAAAGATAAAGATTAAAATACTTATATTTATGTATCTAGCCTAGGTAATTAAATTGTTAAGTTATCAGAGTTGTGATTAAAATATAATTATAGATAATTTATATTTAAGCAGATTTAAAAGGTCAGGTGCGTAGTATTCGCATGAGACGTGCGTGTATGACCAGATGTATAACTCGGACAAGGTGAAAGGAGTTTGTAAGGATCATAGCAGCTGGCGTTCTGTTGTGTCTGTCTTACCTGGTCTAACCCCATGGGAAAAAAGCGTGACTTTATGTATGTATGATTGTATGTGTCTCAATATTTTCATTTTATTTAGTCTGTATAATTATAAGCCCTAGAGTTTTGCCCGGTAGATGGCCTAAATATACATACACGAGTGTAGAGCCTACATGTGGGTGTACTATTAGTTACACCTCTGCATAACCCATCGGGGACTATAGGCGTGATGTTATGTTACATAAGTAATGACTGGCCTGTTGGTCTAGTGGTTAGTGACCCTAACTGCTATGCCGGAGGTCGTGGGTTCGATTCCCACCCAGGACAAATGTTTGTGTGATGAGCACGATCATTTGTTCTGTGTCTGGGTGTAATTTATCTATAATATGTATGTATTTAGAAATATATAAGTATGTTTATCAGTTGTCTAGTACCCATAACACAAGCTCTGCTTAGCTTGGGACTAGATGGCGTTGTGTGATAGTTGTGGAATATTATATTATATTATTATATTATAAGTACCTAGGTACAGTAGTTTGTACATAAACAGTAAGAACACCAGCTGTCTCGTTATAAGCCAAAATAAGCAATTAATATTATGCGTACATATTACACAAGAAAACAGCTGTTTCTTAAAATATTTCTGGAGAAATTGTACTAAAACTGGTTATTCGTAAATTCCTGGTTAGTAAGTACATTCCACAACAGAAGTAGCTTAACATTTCGGAATTTTAATTATATGATGTGCAGGACTCCAGTTATTATTTTTAATGTTTCAGAAGATTATTCTTTAAAATATTCCTTACTCTTCAATAATTTGTTAGTAACGAGTAATATCTAACAAGTTTTTTATTAAAAAACCTGCTTTGAAACTTATCCACTTGTGATGCTGACTGTATGTGCCACAGACCTCACAGATTATCTGCGAACAAGTAACATTTAGTTCAGAATATTTTTGTACCGTTGTTTTATTTTGGTACTGCAGCTGTCCGTTTTAGTGGCTACTATGTTGAGTATTTGTCCTTTCAAAATATACCTGTTCCTTGACAAAGGCTACTTTAAGTAATATGCATTTGCTACGAGTTGTTCGAAAGAGATACCGCGACCCCGGAACACAAAGGGCTAAGAACATGTGTGGTTTTTAGTTAGTAGAAGTCTGACATTCCCTTCCGCTCCGCCCAGAGAGTGATGATTCACTTGATGATTTGCCACACACCAAAAATATTTTTTTTGGAATACATAGCTATCATTTTGATAATTTATTTAGTTTCAAATACAACATTTAAAAAAAATAGTACCTAAGTAAATGCTGGTCCTGGTGCATAGTATGGGTCTTTCGTCGTTTCGCACCACGAGCGGTTCGGACCGCGGTGTGAAACGCAGAAGAGCTCTTAAGAATGGGCAGTCCTTGGAGCGCCGAGTGGTGTGAATCGACCAATAGCTCTTAGGAATGGGGCGATTCGAACCACTATGTTTAGATACGAGCTAATTTCAAAGTTTGTATGTACAGTCGAGTAGAAAAAACGGATCATTCCCACTAGTTCTACTGCACAGTCCTACGATTGTTCCCATAGTCATGATGTCTTTGGTTAAATTCTCAGATTTTACATCAGAAAAAGTCAGCTTGCCCCTAATACTAGTGAACTATGATGCTTAGTATACTTCTCTCAAAACCTTCGGGGATTGCAGGTGTAATTTTATGTGATTTTTTTTAAAAAAATCGAAAAAAGTAAGTCGCTGCAAATAATCATAAATGTGCTGATACTGAATTATTAAACACTATAAAATCGGCCCATAAAAATAAAACCTTTAATTTAGATGTGACATAAAAAAGCAAATATTATAAATGCCACTGTACATGTTAATCATAAAACTAAAGTGCCAGAGAAAGATGCCAGAGGATTGAAACTTTTTATTAATATCATCATAATTTCTTTATCATTCTTCTGTGCTTATTCCAACTTAATTGGGGTCGGTTTGATGTCTTTTCCTCCCATATTACCCTATTAATCGTCATTTCATAATATTTTATTAATATCATAAAAAATAATAAATGACAAGTACAACCTACCAAAAGTATTTTTGCCCATGCATAATCAACCTATACTGTTCCCACTACTTGGACACAGGCCCCTTCCACCAGGGTGGAAGGGGCCTGTGTCCAGAAACCTTGTACCAGAAACCTGTGGTCATATTTCAGGGTTTGATTGAGACCACGGAACTGAAAAACTTACTCTATGGGACCACAATCAAAAATGCGAAAAAAAATCTGTTGTCTCATTTTGTGTATTATAATATTGGTTTTGAATTTTTGTACAGAGCAGCTGATTCTATAATTTTTTCGCAATTTTTCATGGACATCCCATAGAGATAGTTGTTCTGATACACGTTGTTATTGTCCATGACAAAAACTATGGCAAAAAGGTACTGTCAGCCCCAATCAAGCAACAAAATAAATCAATATTTCACCGACAATCTATTTTATCAATCATTGGAACATTTCTACAACTAAAAACCCACTTGTCACTTTATCCACAGGAAGTTTTATATAACAGATAGGACGTATATAGGTAGTAAATAACTAGCTTTTACCCGCGACTTCAACAGTGTTATTTTGAGAAGCATTTTTAATGTATGCTCCGCTCCTAATGGTCGTAGCGTGATGTTATATACCTTTCTCAATAAATGGACTATCTGACACAAATATAAAGTTTTCAATTGCAACTAGTAGTAATTATTATTAGCGCGTTCAACCAAACATATAAACTCTTCAGCTTTATAATATTAGCATATAGATATATATTTCCCGTACTTGCAACCTGCAACTAATTGCATATAACGGTCTAAGACTTCATTAAATACTTTAATAATCTGATTGGAGCATATGGCCAGGATGTTCGTATCTACGAGTATATTAAAATACGGTTAACCGTTATGTATCGAACCACTTAAAGTTATGTAGGGATTATAGGGAGTTGTGAGTAGGAAGCTATCATACTTTTACCCTTTAATTATTCTTCAATTTAGTTTGAACGACGTTGGTGCAAATTAAAGAACGAAAGCTCAATTACTTAATACCGCTTTAGCACGCTAAGCCAACTCGATTTATTGTACCTTAAAAAATATATCAGGCTACAATGTAACAAAGCAATGGCTACATATTTCAGGATACAACGGAACCCATAGAGGAGCTCGTGACTCATATAATTATTCTATTAATAGAACCTTTAAATTAAGCAGTGCTTGCCTAAGATGGGTAACCGAGTTTCCGTTGTTCTCGGCTGCATAACACAGATCTTTGGCAGTCGTTACAGGTAGTCAATGGCCTAAAAGTCTGAAAACCAGTCTAACCAAAGGTTATTGTTATACACAGTACTAACTGCGTTGATATACAGTCGCTCCATGTAAAATAAAAATATGCATTCAGCTGCATCCGGTTAGACTGGAAACCGACCTCAACGTAGTTGGGAAAAGGCTAGACGTATGAAGAATGACCCACAGATAAAGGTAGCCTGTTTGACTCCAGCTCAAATCCAAGAATCTAGGACACCTCGAACGTTTTTCTGTAGCTTTATAATTGCGTTTCCCGCCACTTTTCAATACTCAAGTGACGTTTATAAAGAGCTGTCAAGATGACAGTTCTCATTGCGTTTGCTATCAAAATGCCATCTTGGATTAAACGGGCCATAGAATTCAATGACTGCTACAAGTCGTATTTAATCGTCTATAGCTGTAACATCCTTGATCTAATAGCTAATAGTTGCAAAGATCTACTTTGAGCGACCGCCATCGGTGCAGAGAAATATATTGATGATATTTATTTCAACAAACTCATAGTAGTTAATAAGAGGCTGGGATAGCTGGGCAGAGTTTGAGCAGAAGTTTAAGTTTATTTGGACCATTGTAAAGTATTCTACCTGTTTTTGTCTGTACAATATTGCCAGATTAGTTTCCGAAGAGCAAAGTTATAGTGTATACATACACACCAATACACCCACATTTCGACAGTTATGTTAATGTCTTGCGTACAAGGGGGCAAGCTTTTGCCGTCAACCAGGCCCAAATTCAAACCGAAAACTTTGCCTGGCAATCGAATCCAGTACCCCTGCTCAGTAGTCACGCTTTCAACTACTAGACCAACTAGATCTAGTCAAATATTTTTTATACTCTGCACTGTCCCTTGCTAGGTCAAATCCTCCCCACCCAACCCATTCCAGAATTTGATTTCCATGATAAACTAAATGAGCCTACTGCACATAATCTGCACTTTGTCCTCAAACCATGCGCCCGCGCACCATATAATTTAAGGCGCAGCACTCAGGTGACATGTGTTTCCTATCGATAATTTAGTAGACTGTCAATAATAATAAACCACGCTTAATTATCTTACGTATCCACTTAATAGTGGACCGTTTAAGGGGAATGGAGAGAAAAACGGTTTATTCCGTTTCCGCTGTCAGGAGCTGATGATATTTTGGTACTCGTATTGAGACTTCACTAGCTACAAAATTCTGCCACAATAAATGGGCACCTACCTACATCCATGTATGATAAATTGATAAGTCCTCATATTCATATATCTTTCTTTTGCTTTACCCGACAGGATCTATGATTGATTCTTTTGTAAAAATGTTTACCACATAAGCCTACATTATGGAATGCAATAAAGAATAGTTTTTTGAATTATAATATATCACACACATTTTACAAATTAAAAGAATACCGAGGGACAGAAGGAGAAGAATTCCTGGAAGTTTGCTTTTAGATTCTTAGACGAAATGCTTACTGTGAAATAATTAAAAACGCTTTTCGTGTCTGGTGTCTGCTTTTGATTTGGTTTCCATTATTAATATTATTATATAACTGCAAATTATGGTGATTTGTAGAAAAAAATTAAACAGTGTATAATTTTACAATACTACAAGTAACAAAAAGAGTATTCTGCCGAAACCAGGGATTGAACCAGGGACCTTTAGATCTTCAGTCTAACGCTCTCCCAACTGAGCTATTTCGGCGATGAATATCACGGCGAAACATACCTCTAAAATACTTCGAACTATTTCTTTTTGGATGACAAAATATTATAGGTTAACTGAATCAACTCGAAATAAAATAAGAAAAATGCCTGACTGCATAACGCTAACAATCACACACAATCAGGAAAACTGCAGCACAATATAAAAACACATAACACAAAATGGCCGACATATCAAAATGGCGGTTACGGAACAAACTCACACGTCATCACGCCATTACAACACGGAATATTGCCATTAATCACTAAAAACTGAAAGAAAGTAGGAAATATGAGTGATCGATGCATGTTACTAATAAATATGATTTATTTGTTATGTTTTGATGGAAACGGGGATAAAAATGAAAGGAAGATCGATGACTATTGTATGTATTGGGTCGTTTAACGTTATCAGCTTATAAGTTCCCACAGCTGGGACTCAGTTTTCATTAGAGAGGGAGTAGGCCATAATCTACTACGCGGACCCAATGTGGTTTTATAAGATGTCACATGTCTTCGAATTTTGGTTTACCTCATGATGTTTTACTGTTTTGAGAGCAGTGGTGATGAAATTATGGGAAGAACTTGCCTCGGTTTGAATCATTTGTATAGTGTTCATTACTGTCCATCTAGAAATTGAGAAACCAACCTCGAAGGGTTTTGACTACCTACTATTGCTATAAGTTTATAAGGTATTTGTGTAAATATGCACCTACTTAGTTGCGCAGAATGAACAGGTTTTTCCCTTCTTTCTTGTCAAAGGTTTAAAAATTTATTAAAACCTATTATAATACGATACCAGACTATAACATGTATAATATCAGGGCCATAAACATGGAACATCTCAATTTAACATGTTACTCGACAAATATTTACGATGGCGAATAAAAATCACACTTTAAACATTGTGTCTTGCTGCCTCGTAAAATATTGGCAGGATACATTAACGTTTTATTACTTCACGGCTTAAAATGTAACTTCAATACCTTATATTTATTCTTCTATCTTGTATTATGTTCAAAACTTCGTAAGCTAGTAGGTACTATATTAGAACACAAGGAAGCCAAGTGAAATGTAGGGGGAAATTGTAATCTGATAGTTTAAAAAAACAGCAAACCCTTTCATTTGAAATCCATATCCAAAATAACATGGTAGAAGTAGAAACGCAAAATTTTAGCTCTCCGAACCAGAAAAGTGGGTTCTACGATTTTTTACATTTTTTACAAAGCGTGGAGATAAAGTCTCTGTGTGTTGTTCTTAACAGTCTAATGGTTTTTGGTGCAGTTCTCACCACCTATTATAAAATTTATTATATTCCGGAAGAAGAACAGATGTGAAAAATGTTTATTTGGAAATTAATCAGGTGAAGCAACCTTGCTTCAGGTCACTAGATGACTCACACCATGTATATTTTATCATTCATAATTACACTTAATTTATTGCTATTAGTTACAAAAATACAGTTAAATCAGCTAGCTAATCCACACAGACGTGATATAAAAAATTGACAAACTTTGAGTTTCATTCCCCTATTTTTTGGAGGGTGGGAAATCATCAAATGACTACTCCTGCTCTGGGCGTAGCAGAAGGGAGTGTCAGACTTCTACTGACTAAAAACCACCCATGTTTCTTCTTAGCCTTTTGTGTCGAGGCCGCGGTATCTCTTTCCAACATCCCACAGACCCGGGAGTTACCTTCCCATTTTTTTTTGGAGTGTGGGAAATTACCAAATGACGCCTCCCGCTCTGGCCCGAGCGGAAGGGAGTGTCAGACTTCTACTGACTAAAAACCACGCATGTCCCTTCTTAGCCCTTTATGTTCCGGGGCCGCGGTGTCTCTTTCGAACAACCCATAGCCCCGAGAGTTACCTTCCCCTTAAGTCAAGAAACAAAGTAGCAGAAAACTCGAAATTACATTGCTCTAGATACTAAAAGTCTTGTTTGGACATAACAAGAATTATTTGACGCTAAGTGTTTACATAAGGACATTTTGTCCAAATTAATGTTCTGAATGAATTGTGCCAGCATAATCTATTACATGGAACTAGTAGGCTTTTACTTGACTTGTATACTGCCCTAAATACTAGACTTTTTCCATGTACATACACTACAAAGCTAAATACTAGGAATTTTATCTGTGTCTTGGGTGCCCTATTATTTAAACTCACATACACAAACAACCAGACCCGGATAAACTACATTGTATACAAATATTTGTTCCGAGCGGGGACCGAAGCTTTTTAAATCCTGTTTTTAAGATTAAAACTTTAATTACCTGCATGGCCCATTTACCATTCAATGCATCCTTTAGCACAATTTTCTAAGTGTGCTACATGGAGTCTTACCGTATTATAGAACGTGATTTTTCACCCCAAAAAAAATGTTTCCCAGCAACAATTTTTGCGAAGGGTTTTATGTACATAATGCTTGGTTGATGGCTTTGCAAAGGAGCCGTTTACACCCTATATTTACCTACCTAATTACTCTGTTTAGTTAAATGTTTAGAGGCAAATCAGGTCAGTTCCATACTCTAAAATACGATAGGGTAATTTCAACCACATTAAGACTAGTAGCCAGCCAACCAAAAGGGCCTAAGGCAGACCAAGACAGATTACCACCACCTTATAGCCTTATTACTATAAGGCCTTATAGTGTACACCTTATAGCCGACAGCTCAATACATGCAGGTGTCGATAACTAGATCAATTATGTTCAAGCCATTAATATAATTGGCATAAACAGCTGTACGTTTCGTATTGTTAATTTTGTTGTCAGTGGAGCCTAAGGGAGCGAGATGAATTTGTCTTTGGTCCTGTATTATTTGTCGGTTGTTTGGTCCAACCTAGTGCAACTAGAAGACGCTTTTCTTAGCCAACAAGTCTCTATTTGGTACCCGGTTGTCGGTTACCCTTTTATATCTTTTTCTTACTTTTCTAATTGTTTAAAAAAAGCGTTTTACTACACTAGTAATTTCTCCTGTATCGTGGGTCTCCTGTACTATAACGCACACCTCTGCACAACCATTGGGGATAAAAGGCGAGAGGTTCTTGTTTTTAGCCAGATTTTTTAAATATAAGAAGAGTGGCTTGTCCGTCAAGTAGTTCCATGTTGATTCCCAGTCGCCTATTAAGGATCCATTTGTCCAAATAACCATCTAAATAACAAAACACTAATTTTGGCTCAACATCCTATTCTAATGTCTAAAAATTAAATCCCAAAGAGTTCGCATTGAATAGAACCTTCTGTTAACGACAGGACAATACTACCTCATTGAATAGCTATGGTCCCGGTAATTACCAGCAACATTGCAATAAATCACTAATTAGCGGTGATTAGTCGATTATTTCTTAATTGCGACCTCTTATTGATTCATACCGTAATGTTGGTAATGCGGATTCTCCTTGGTCTTAACTGTTTTAAATTGTTTTATTTAGGTCGGTGTGGCATTGGATTGAAATTATCTTAGTACAACTAAGGCTAAATTGTGATTTTTTTGCCACTAGAGTAGAATACATCTTTGGAAACACCATAGAAGACCTCAGGACAAAAATATCAAAATTAAGTTCTAACTGGATTATAATAATGTTGACTTGCCATTAAGTTCAGTTTTTCCCAACACAATTTCCTATAGGAAAAAAAGCAAAAGAGCTCTCTAAAAGGTTAAAAACATAAAAAATATCAGATTGATAATGTTTTAGGCATGTATTACAATAGCATCCCTGATAGTATAAAGCAGACTATATCGCTATAAATCAATTGACCTTGTATTTCAACAACTGAAGTACTATTCCCTGGTAGTACACCAAAAGGAACATTACTATAATAATGAATACCACAATTTAACCCTACAATATAAAAGAAAACCAACATCAAAGATACCGAATCACTCATCAGCGCGTACACACGTAAAACAACGGATTTTTTAAAAACCAATCAAGTAGTCAATCTACCCTTCCGACGGTTAGCCGCAAAAGATGAAAGATGCATACAATTTGAGCGGTTACGGGCCTAGTTAAACTGTTACTGGGTAATTTGCGCTGCACAGTAGTTCACCTGATGGGCGACGTGACGACCTCTCTATCAACTAGGTATACAGGCTGATTTAAATTAATAAAGCCTTATTGTGGCAAATGTATGGGAAAAACGTAGTTTTAAGTCTTAGTGCATGTTTACGTACAGGCGGGGCGTCGCTCGCACGGCGCGTGCTGCGTTTTTAATTCAAACACATGACGATGTATGAAAAAGTTAACGATTTCAAACGTCGATTTTACCTAAGCAATTTTTCGCTCGTTAGTTTAAAATGCAATGTTTGTTGCGGTGGACCCGTCTCTCAGTAAATTAATAAAAAAACACGAGACGAGCCTTCTGCACGCGTCGTGCAATGCCCCGCGTCTCCGTAAACGAGCCCTTAGTAAAAGTAATGTTGATTTCTTCAGACATTTTTGGAGTAAATTTTGACATAAAGGGTTGTTCTCGAGAAGTGTCAAGTCGTCGCAGGCGCGACTGCTGTGCATGATTCCCGGGTCAGGCAAAATGTTATCAAGATTTTTCATCAGAAATTTCTCAGTGGCAGTCACGGAGTTTGAATTTGTGCCCAGTTGATGTCAACAGGCTCGTCCCCTTTTACAAGGGACTTAAAAACTAGTGGCGAAAAGTGGGTGTACTATTAGGGTACACCTCTGCCTCAACCCTTTGGGAAACCCCACAGGCGTGACGTTAAGTTATAGTTAATTTAAATACCTTACTATATTTAAATAAGAACAGTCAAAAGCCTATTTAAAAAGCCACAGTAAAAAAACGAATTCTACAACAAGACAACGTTTATGATTTACGCGACATAAATTATACAAAACACAGATGTTTACGCAAATATAATAACATCTACATGCTGTACAGCCCAGTGGGTTGTCAGTCAAGTTTTTGTGGTCACAGTGCTGCCCTGCCCTAACTCGAAGCACGTTACTCTGTACTTGACCAGTGTTTATATAAATAAACGTTTTTTTGTCCATGCCACGCCGCCGGTTTGCGCAGTGTGCGACTTGATCTAGATACGTAACCCTTTGTTCTGTTTTTATTTTTGTAGTGGTTATTGGTAACGGGATTTTTCTGTTTGTAGGTTTATTTTTAATAGTAAAAAAATGGTTTACTTTTTCTTATTTTTTTTTTCATGTAGGTACCTACTCTACTGACTGACACTGATCTGTACTTAGTTGTCTGAATGAAGGGTAGTCATGCTTTTTCTCACAAAAAGGAGCCTTTAGGCATCATTCACACCAAACGTATTGTCCGCCGCCGACTGTGAGTATGCTCACTGTCTCTATGGATCTACGTGATAGCATAAAGTTCAGTGTGAACAAGAAGTTAAATGTATAGCGATAAACTGCGTAACGCGTGCTCACAGTCAGCGGCGGACAATACGTTTGGTGTGAACGATGCCTTACTCTGCACGGTACGAATGGTCCGATAGGAGATTTAAAGCCCAGTTTTCTTACAAAACACTTTTTATTCTCTAAATTATGTTTGTATTTCAATTTTTAACCGACTTCAAAAAAAGGAGGAGGTTATCAATTCGACTGTATTTTTTTTTTTTTTTTTTTTTATGTTTGTTCGCTCATAACTTGCGACTGGGTGAACTGATTTTCATGATTCTTTTTTCATTTAAAAGCTGGTGCTTCCCGTGTGGTCCCATTTTCACCATTTCAATATTTGATGATGCGATCTTGTAGAAATCGGGGGAACTCTTCAATAAATAACAGCAGATTAACCGCGATTGTTGCTATAGCATATCTAAGCATTGTTTACGCCATCACACAACATAATATCACGCCTGTACTCACTACAAAGGTTGGTGAACATATTCTGATGAAGTACTTCGGAGATAGACAACGGAACTCCTCAATAAATGATAGCAAATGGACTGGGATTGCTGAAATCTCATGTCTGTCTATTATTTACACCAGTTCATAACATAACATCACGCCGGTACGTTGTGAAGGGGTAAGCACATGTGAACCACTAAAAAGTGAAAAATAAAAACTTTTTTACAAAAAATAAAACCGACTTCGACAAAAATAAAACACAAAAAAGTGAAAAATAAAAATCAGCTTCAGAAGTCGGTGGCAAAAACATGAAATCAAACAAACAAAAGTCACCGACTTCAGAAGCTGATTTTTATTTTTCACTTTTTTGTGTTTTATTTTTGTCGAAGTCGGTTTTATTTTTTGTAAAAAAGTTTTTTATTATAAAAACCCTTCTCAAGATGAGGTAAAATATTGAATTTTAGGTGCCACAGACAAAAATAATACAAAACACTAAATCGATTTCGACACTAAATCTTTATCGGTCGTTGTCAATAAATGTGATATTTTTGTCCCCTGTTTACCTGAATCAAGGTTTTACGAAAACATAACAAGAACAACTTGTTATTTAAAAAAAAGAAAATTTATAATAACCTGTACCTACCTTGTTTACCTAAGGTTTTATTCAAATATTCGGAACGATTTACTTAAAAAAGAAATCGTAAATTAGTTTAAGTTACGGTTCTTAATTATAAAAGTCAGAATAGAGGTAGTAAAAACCTTAATAAAATAACTCGAAACATCACATTTTTGTCCAAAGTTATTTCTTCTAGGTGATTGAACTATTTTTGTATAAAATACGTTATACTTAGAAATAGGTACGTTTTTTGCCCAAAACAACATGCGTTTACTAAGTGTTTTATTGCATAAAAATTACCTAATATATTAAAACCCCGTGTAGGAGCACATAATTATATGACTTCATAACATAATAACTATAATCACCGTGTCTATCTTTGTGTGTTAAAAATAAACTCGGAGACACTATCAGTGACCGAAATCAGTGACCGGTAATTCAAGGCCTTACTTTTTATGCGAAGTTAATTACAATAAATACTATTTAGCTTATTAATAATAACTTATTAATTTACCTTTATGAGCTATCTCAATACGTTAAGATAAGCATAATGAAAAAATATTTTTGCGAGTTAAGAATCAAACCGTTGACGTGTTCGAAAGAACTTTAATATCAGCTAGATCAAACAGAATATAAGCAAAATTCTTCTTCTTCCTACCCTATTCCAAATTTATTTGAGATTTTACTAAAAGTAATTGGAAAATAATATATTTTAGTCCAAAGAACGACTTACCTCGATACACTGGGTTCAGTCACGGGGACATTTTCGGTGGCTCTGTCAAGAGTAATCTGTGGACAATGAAAATATCTTATTATCTAACGAATTCAAAGTTTGCTGTGTAAACGGTGACACAATAAGCTATACATAACCAGTATAACCTGACCTCGATTTGTATGAGCTTCCCGTACAATGAGAGAATAGCTTGATTGTTCCGATTGGTAGTAGTAACCAATGTCGATTTGTTATAGCTCGTGAAAACTTGTGATACCTAGTACCTACGTGAAAACTTGCGAACAGGTAGGTTGATACGGATTGTGGGGCTTTAGGGACCGGGACCGCAGTCCAGAACCTATAAACTGAAAAAATATTTTTATATTTATTGTTGAAAGCCCCACGACCCGTTGAAACATAGCAACATTGCCTAACAGTTTCTAATCAATGACAAATCGTCAGCAATCACCACTAATACTACTTTTGAAATAAATGGTGATTAAAGGCACCATTTATCTCAAAAATAAATAAACTAAATAAAGTTATTAAGTGCTAAATGATATTTTATCAATGCGTATAATTTCGCGACCTCCATTTGCAAAGTAAATAAATATCAATTTTTCCGTTCACTTGTCGCGACATAACGGAAACTGTGATAAATAAAGATTTTCCAATTAAATTGATAAAATCAATGATTTTAATTGAATTGAACGATTTATTAGATTAATGTTTTTGTGATTGCTAGTTACCGTTAAAGCTTGGGTCATATATAAAACAGGCGCCATGCGTAATTGAATTTGCCGTGACAAAAATTAAGAAAGGGATTTAAATTAAATGGCTGCCTAACTTCCGCCATTTTTCATTTTTTTCGTTGCTTACGCATATTAGACTAGTAACCACTGCTCAGTGTTGCCCGTGGTGGCGTTGTTTGAACCCAGGTAGGCTCATTAATTGTGTAATTTATTTCACCACCGCTGCTCTCAAAACGGTGTAGGAAAACATCGAGAAGAAACCGGCATGTCTTAGATCCAAAAAATTCAAAGACATGTGACATCTTCAGACTAACCCGCAATGGACCCGCGTGGTGGATTATATAGCCCAACCCTCTCCTACAGTAGAGGATTGGGTCCTTGCAGTGGGTAAGGTTGGTGGTACATTACAGGCTGATTACAGGTTGATGATGTACCCTATATATTATTCTTTAAATTCTATAAAACTTTGATTTGATTAGCCATGAATTAACCTTGTATCAATCAAAAGCTGGCATCAATACAAATACTGAAGATGCCATCAGTCAATGGACGTTAACTTCATCTTACTAGCGCAATGTAGATCTATCTATAATATAAACCTTCCTCTTGAATCACTCTACCTATTGCTGAAAACTGCATTCAAACATGCTTCCTAGACCCATCGGTATAGATTTAGAGACCGTGCGCTGTTTCTTACTAAATGAAATAAACTTAATACTTTATTAAGTAGTTAGTTATGTTTCATAGCGCCTAACATACAACTAAACTGGTGTAGTCTAAAACTGTCATATAAGTACGACAATTACGACATCTAATTTGAATCCTTTGGCAATATCCGCCAGCCTCTCCAACGATGTAAGCGCATAGCCTACATACTACAGATCTAATCAATAGTAGAGGTACTGACTGCACCAAAACTGTGTCTACTCTCGCCTCGATGGTATTCTATGATGCTTGTTTGAGAAGAGATACTGCGGCCTTGGCACAAGGGCTAAGAAGGAACATGGGTGGTTTATAGTCAGTAGAAGTCTAACACTCCTTACGGCTCTGCCCAGAGCGGGAGGCGGAGGAGTCATTATTTCACAACCATCAAAAAAAAAGGTGTTCTATTAGGTATATTTGAGGCACGGGAAAGGAGCTATTGGAAGGAATAGGGGAGGCCTTTGCCCAGCAGTGGGACTCAAAAGGCTAATAAGAAAATGTAGGTACTACCTTCCATTAAAGCTATGATCCCTTTTGTAGGCAAAATATTGGTAATTATTTTGGATTTGTTTTATTCAAAAATCCGTTTTAGCTATTTCATTAGACAATTTTGTGCAATAATTTTGTGTTTCTAAAATCATACTAAGTACTAAGGCTGATCGCTGTTTGTTTGTGCGTTGTGTAGAACAAGGAACTATCCCGAAATAACGACGCGGAAAAAAAAAGAGTCCTCCTACCTTTTTGAAGTGAAAACTTCTTTAGCGGCGCTGAGCACTTTTTTTGTATGGGTAAAAACTTTCAAACTCGCGTCAGGGTCACGTGATGCTGATCGAAAAATCTTACGATTTTTCGATCAGCATCACGTGACCCTGACGCGAGTTTGAAAGTTAATATTGAAGTTTTCACTTCTGCCGGCACTCCCGGAGTGCTATTTTTTTTTTGCTACCGCTACATCGACGCCAAAGTAAGTCTCGTGCAATGTAGAAATATCTTAGTTTTTTCCGTCAGAATTAGACTAATTAATAAAGATTACGACAGCTTACCGGTAAATAGGTCTCAGAATCGTCGTCGACACGCTCATTACTCGATTCTACTCGATTTTATACCGAGTAAAGGTCTGGGCACACTGGCTACAGTCGATTGATCCAAATTTGAAGTATGGAGAATTGGAGAAGCTTTTTGTAGACTTCGTATCTATAGCTATTTAACATTTTTTTATTGAATCAATCACATGCTGGATTTTAATTGCAATAAACTAAATTAAGTTGAGGAAGAGGCGCATTTGTTTCATCACCGCTGCTCTCAAAACGGTGAAAGAAAACATCGTGAGGAAACCGCGGCATGTCTTAGAACCAAACAATTCTGACGGCACGGTTGGCGCAGTGGCTAAGCGATTGGACTGCTGCGCTGCGTGTCGCGGGTTCGATCCCCGCACGGAACAAATATTTGTATGACCTGCAGATAGTTGTTTCGGGTCTGGGTATTTGTGTATGTGAGTTTATATGTTTGTGAACGCACCCACGATACAGGAGAAATTCCTAGTGTGGGGCAACGTTTAAAAAAAAAAAAAAAAAAAAAAAAAAAATTCGAAGACATGTGACATCTACCAACCCGCATTGGGCCCGCGTGGTGGATTATAGGCCATCCTTCTCCTAGAGAGGAGGCCCGAGTCCCTGCAGTGGGAACATTACAGGCTGATGATCAAATTCTGAATTCCTCCTGCGTTTTTCTCCCGCTCTGGACAGAGAAGAAGGGACAGACTCTTACTGACTAAAATCCACTTAAGTTCCTTCTAAGCCCTTTGTGGGGCCGCGGTAATTCCTCTTACCTGGCTATTTTTTTCTGTATATTCTTTCAATAAAATAAGAGGGACATAATATTATTTTCAAGATTGGGAAAGGTTAGTCATAAATTAAAGATTTTGCGCAAATAAACTGACCCGCATTCCAGAGCCCTTAGTCTCAGCAGTTATAAGGAATATCGTAGTTTTGAAAAACCTCTGCTTATATATGAAAATCCGCTCTGAATCGACCAAACTTCATGGGGGCGTTATTGACTAAACAGGCTATGGCGTACTAAGAAACGTTTTACGTAAATGTTTAGTCAATAAAGTTCATTGATTTTTCGCTCCAACCACGAGTCACGACCGAAGGCTTGAAATTTCGGGGTATACCCCAGAGCTTCTTTTATTATTCAACGTATTGATGAAGTAGATACAAAATCGAGCCTTCTTCGAGATTTCGTAATGTGTTCAGGAGGACCAAAGAGCCCGCTTTAGCAGATTTATTTGATTGTTTTAAGAATTAGCTGATTGACATATTATCTACCTCATCTTATGTTCTTCACGATGAAAAGATTGAAATGATTACCACTTGAGCTTCGTCCGCGCTAAATTATTATAAAAAATATTACTTCCCTGTTGGAATCGGATTTTGTTAACAATTACAGGAATCCTTACAAAAAAAAAAATACGGGTTTTTTTTTTGTAGGGATTCCTAATACATTTTCTAAAAAAATAATAATAAAAGGTTTGTTACTCCTTATTATATCAGCTATTTGCCATTGCAAGTCCCATCAAAATTAGTCCAACCGTTTCAAAGGTTAACCGGAACAAACCAACTTTTTTTTTGTAGTATGCATACTCTAATATACTTTCAGATACATTCACCTGTTATTTTGAAATTTCAAACACTCCAACATTATTTTTATTTGTTTAGATACAGATGAACTGAACAAGTGTGCCCAAGCCCTAAACATTCAGTATCGAGTTGTATTCGATTACGTAACCATGGTGGCGAGTTCTCGATTATAATCGGACCGTGAAAACGGTTTATGTTAGTATTAAATTACCCGGGATTTGAAATTAATATTGTATTTTATTTGAATTAAAGTTATGCATGGCGCCGGGAGCTTTTATTGCGAGACTGGTGGTTTGTAATGATTTGGAGAAAACTAGCTTATTTATGTGCAGCTTTCATTCCATTATTATCAAAATAGAACATTGTGAACTGCAAAATCAGACAAGGAGTGGAACTCCTGCCTGCGTCGGTGTTCCCAAGTTCACACGACCCCAATATATTTAAATTCGTCAATTAACAGGCTTATTTGGGTTAACTTGATCCATCGTCCACCGCCAGTCCGTCCATCATTGTCAGTAAGAGAACGGTCGAAGCAATTTGTACAGTTAGCTCTTACAAAAGTATTTGGAGTAAAATATAGGTACCGCGTTCCATCTCTTAAAAATTCTAGCTATAAGTAAAACTAAATTCTTAGCCATAGCTTCTGTCATTCAAATATTTTTATTTTAGAATTGCTTTGTTACCAAGTTATTTTCATATAAAATCTCATAATCCAACATTGAATAAAAATAACCAGCACTTATACTTATAGACAAGTTATTTAATAAAACCGTCTAGTAAGCCATAAAACTCCACATTTAGAACCTATAATAGAAATCCAATGGCTTAGGTGTTATAATGTAATTTTATGACGGTAATAAATCAAAGTCACCAACTTTGTCACTTAATTGTCTACTCTGCAATCTTTTAATCTTTGTCCTACAAATGTCAAACATATGTCAAAAGTACCCACTTTAATTTGACACTTGAAAAAATGTTACGCTTCTCTGTCGAGAGCTCAGAAAAGGTTGGTTATTTTTTTCAAAATGATTATAATATGACATGTGTCTATAGACTACTGGAAGTGTTAAATAGTTACACGCTAAAGGCGCAAAGATTGCGTGAGATAGGACAATAAATTATGGACATAGACCACCCTTGACATAGATTAGCGAGTGTCGTTTCTAGTCGAGTTGTTTATTATTATATCTGAGTCGTTTATTGTTTCTCACGGTATGGTTTGTAATCTATGACAGGTTGACTGTTTGGTTTTAATGAGAAGCCGGTTTTGAAGTACGGTGGTCAGTAAGTAAGAAGTGAATTGTTTGATATTAATATCTGTAGCAACTGTTAAGTCTTTGGGTTAATTGTTTAACTACTTTACTGTTTAATGGCTGAAATATGACATAATTATCTATTGGGTCCTTCTGACCATTTTCGGTTGCGGTGGCCAATCATAGCGAAGATAGTCATCGGCTTGGGATATATTATAGTGCACAAGTGATTGCGCAGGCACAGGCGCACTCTCTTTTATCTTATAGTCCAATGGGACGACAATCCGACATTACGGAGAGAGATCAGGCGCAGGATCCTCGGCTTTCGAAGATTATACCTTCAACTTCCAAACTCCGGGCGTCTTCTGGGATTTTCGCGGGTCGCGACATCGAAAGAATTAGAAAGCACGGAGAGAGGCCTTTGTCCAGCAGTGGTATGATCCAGGCCTGTAGCCGTAAAACTACCAGTATCATCATTAAGGAGTCACAAAGATCTCTAACTGGTGTAATATGATCCGGATCGTTATTTTCTTATTAATAATTTCAATTAATTAGCTACTTACAATAAGTTCCAGTTTATTAGACGCCATTACGTAAAACTAAAACCATGACGCAACCGAGAAAGCGAAAAACGTAAGGTGAAAGCACCAATTATCGTCCGCCTAATTAAAAAGCATATTTTACTCTAAAAGGTTAAAGCACGCCATTCTAGCTGTGGCATATTACACGAAATCTCGTTGTGGCATAAATCAAAAGAAACATAAAATGCCACACGCGTATGGCACGCGCCACCCACCTATAATATAAATTAGCTAAATAGTAAAATGTTGATACATAACTTTCCTATAGATTTCACGTGCCTTTGTCCGTGAGTCATAAAATTGTTGAAAGTTTTATAATATTTAATTGGATGTTTTAGAAATGAACTACAAAATATTTGGTTACGACTTTTTTTTTTCGTTCATCTATTTTGACTATTTTAACGAGGAGCTCTTGGCTAAATAATAACTGTTATCAGGTAGTCCGAAAGTCTGAAAACCAGTCTTACCAAGAAGTATCATATTACCCAATAACTGGGCTGCGGAGGTCAGATAGGTAATCGCTTCATATAAAATAGTGGAATTCAGCTGCATCCGGTTAGACTGGAAGCCAACGCAACATAGTTGAGAAAAGGCTAGGCTGATGATGATTTAATTGGCTGATGTTCCGTATGGTGTCGGACGAAAAAGAATAGCACCATCCCCTATCTTCCCGTGGGTGTCGTAAGAGGCGACTAAGGGATGTAGCAGCGTTCTCTGTGCTTTTTGTATCGACCGTACTGCGATCGCCAACCCGCCTGCCAAGCGTGGCGATTATGGCAAACCCCCTCTAAGCAAAAATTACACTTAGGGGAGGCCTATGTCCAGCAGTGGACGTCTTTCGGCTGAAATGATGATGATGATTTATCGTAACGTACTCGTATTAACAAACTAAAATATTGTGCAAAACCATGACGAGTGGACTACAACTTAGCTTCTGCATGTGATATTTCCAAATCAAGGCTGAGCTTGATCGTAAACAGCTAAATTCATTCGGGTACTAAAACTGTGCTCCACTTTACTTTAGACTTAATTTAATATAACACTAATATCATCAATGCGAAATTTTGTAACTTTGTATATTTATTGTTGTTGTTGCTCTCTTATGTAGAAACTACTGAACGGGTTTTAATAAAATTTGATTGCAAGCGCGGCTGCCGAGCACGAGGTCCTGTGTTCGATTCCCAGTTCGGGCAAGGTATTATTGCGGTTTTCTATCAGGAATGTCTTAGTAGCAGCCACGGTGTCCGGATTTGTGTAAAGTTGATGTCATTAGGCTCGCCCCTCCTAAACCCTTTGGGGATTTCAGGTGTGATCTTATGTCCTTTCCGGGCTGCGGGTTGTTCGAAAGAGATACCGCGGCCTCGACATAAAGGGCTAAGAAGGAACACGGATGGTTTTTAGTCAGCAGAAGTCTGACACTCCCTACCGCTCTGCCCAGAGCAGAGAAGTCATTTGTTGATTTTAAAAAAAGCGTGATCTTATGTTATGTTTACTGCAATTTAGCTTTCTACAATAAACGCGAGCAACGCCGTGGGTCGTAGTTCTAGTCGTTAAATAATACCACGAGTTGTTTTAACTAATGAAACGATTTGTTAGTAATTGTAGAACATTCATAACATTATAATTAGCAATTCTGTTGCAAACTGGCTTGTTTAAGGGTTACGCAGTTAATAAATAATTTTATTACAGTTAAGTCTATAATTTCAATATAGATATGTTTGTTTAGTGAAATCATAACTTGTCTTTATTACTTCGTTGAGACTAAACTGTTGGCCGTGACTGCAATCATTAACCTCTTTAGTGTTTAAATTATAAAATTATTTCTTAGTGAACCTTTAGTACAGTAAAGTAGAACCGTATAGTAAAGTAACAAAGTAGCAACTCAGATATTACGATTGCCTGGTTCTTGTCACAAAAAGTGTGCTTTTGCGCGTCATTTTTGTATCGTCTTGTTTTTAGTGAAAACCGGCATTAAGTTTATTAAGACCGACCAATCTAGGTGTATTCTTTAGAGGTTGAGACTGTGCCTTGTTTGAAAGTCGGTTAACCACGAAAGGCTTTTATTAAAACAAGTGTAGAATCTATTTCAGTACCACTGACTCATTCCTCATTCAAAAATAGAATCAAGGTAAGTCTGCTACCCCATGTTTGATAAGAACACCGTAATTTCAATTATCGTGCCCATAAAAGGGTGACCAACCCTAAAAGGGTAACTCCACTACCTGGGGTTGTATTTCAAAACTATAAAAAGGCTGCAATAATCGCTATAATGGAATCACCCCTTAAAACGTAGTACGGATAGGTGAGGCAAAAACAAATAGCGTGTGTTTGTGAAGCATGTTTATTGATTTTTTATATACATAGTGTTAGTACACGTCAGAAGTATACTTAATTAATTTAAAAAAGTGCATAAAATAAAATAAATTAAAAATAAAGCACTCTAAATCCACTTCACGGCATTGCGGACGACACGCACGAGTATTGAACGAAATGTTGTGTCGTGTCGCAAATTCGTTTCAATGGAAACTATCTCTAAACACATCTTACCGCTTTCCATGGTCAAGCTTGGGTGGTTTTCTGTGAAAACAATTGAAAACTGTTAGTTTTTGTGTTTTTTTTAAATCGTATTGTAGTAGAAATAAAAATCGTTAGGATGAGAAGCGGAGCAGTTACCCCTGAATTTTTGTAAGATATTTTTTTTTAAATCTTTAAATACTGGAATTGTACTAAAACTGTAATAACTTCAGTAATGAATTAAATTAAATATTACACAATTAATTTTACTTCTAGTGGCACACATTTCATTTTGATGTTTATGTAACAAAAAATATTTCCTTTTTATACCTATTTAATGTTATTAGGAGCAGCCCTAAACACCGTAATTTTATAAAACAGTTTCATGAAAATGCTTATTTTAATTACAAAATGAATATTCAACGTACATTTATTTAAATTGGGCCGCCGGGAACACGAACGAAAATTCAAAATGGCGGGCACCACGAAAGAAAAGTTTAACTGGATCACTGCGCACACACCTTTTACGACGAAACGTAATTATTTTAAAAATGGAATCTATAATTTAATTTCTTTAATGGCTGGTTTAAAGGTAAACTTTAAAAAAAAGAACACGAAAAAAAAACCAAAACTATGACGTAATTCAAAAGAAGGTTGACTTAAAATTAAAAAGTGAGAACTTACATGGTGGTAATAGAAGACCAGTCACCAAAATGCTCGTGGCACACCAACAAGTCTTGCTTCCAAGCCATCTTTTACAAGAATGAGCTGTGGGTTAATACCACGGCATGAACGATCCCATGGGGTGATACCACCGCCACCAGGTGAATACCATCACGCATGCGCCCTCACGGGTGGGGCTGGCCTATTGATTATTTTCTACCCCTATTTTCATGATGGACTGATAAAAGCTGTATTCACGGCAGGGTAGACAAATTGCTAGTGGGTGGTGATTTCGAAACTCCACTATTAATTATGTAGTATGTAGAATGATTGATAGGGATTGTCCTGATCGAACCTTTACGAAGGAATTTCTGAGTATCGAGTCTTTGAATCGAATGACTGGCTGAATCGATATTGTGGTTTGAATTGTATTTTTCTTTAGTAGGTTAAGGCATTAATTTATGGAAAATGTTTGGGTGTTAAATGCTTTTTAATATGGTAAGGCTTTAAAAGGAAGTTCGATAGTCAAATGGGTAACAATAGGCAGAGCTTTTTAATGGGTATAAAAGCTTTCTGACGATTGCGTTTATTTGCTTTTGGTTGGGAGAGAGCTCTAAAGAAAGTCAAACCGTGCCAATAACTTTGTCAGCTATGTTTTCAACTATGAAAACCTTTAAAAATATTTCTGCTGAAGCTTATATTACATTTGAACTCTAAAAGACTGATGTAAGTCGACACAACCGGCGACTGCCAAAACCGTAGTGTTCATTCATTAACACATAACATCACGCCTGTAATCCAAAAAGGCTAGACAGATATGTGGACCTATGAGTACATTTTGCCAGGTTTATTTTAATACCTGCCAAACAAGTCACCAAATTTTAGGCTGACTCAATTTAAATGGTCGTCGACACGATAAGAGAGTGATGATGTGATGATTGGGGGCAACCCTAATGCCATCAACCGGGTACCAATCCATTTCATTCATTAAGTCAGTTCTAAAACCCATACAATGCGAATATTTCCCATACAAAATACGTCAGCTTTTCATCGATTAAGCCCCACATGAATATGACAGTTTTCCTAGTAAATAGGCGACGGTCTGGCGGCTTGTATCGACAGCGCTTTATATACTACGTTAGTATATAACTACCAGCATATCACTGCATGTAACGGCTTTACCTAACTTTATGTAATTTTGGCGAGGGTTGGCGCATTGGGTAATAATAGCTTGGTCTTGAACTAAGGATTGGGGGTTCAATGACTGGAGTTAGCCTTAAAATTACTGTAAAATCGCCTGGAAACTGATACTATAATGTTGTTTTTTGATTTGTTTCATATAAAATCCCCTACAAGGAGCTTGAGGCTAAATAATAACAGACGTACGTGTCCACATTTAAGGTTAAGACGTGCTTTCCGAGGTTGGTCCGTAGATAGGTGACCATCACTACATACGGAGTTTCCTCTGTACCTCGGAAAGCACGTTGAGCTGTTTGTCCCGGCTGTCATTTCTAGATTTTTGACAGTCATTACGAGTAGCATAAAGTTTGACATCCAGTCTTACTTATGGATTGATTGGATTGGATTCGCTTCATGTAAATTACTAGTATCTGAACACTGGAAGTTCACCCCAACATAACAACGAAAAGGCTAGTCAGATGATGATTTATGATTACCTTATCCAGACTTCTGGAAGCTTTAAAAAAAAATTAAAAAAATTAGGTATTCAATACTCAACAAAAACTCAACAGTACTGCTCTAAAGTACCAAATACTAACGATATAATTGTATAAAGTACACACATCAAAAGTGTCTAGGGATCAACATATATTTTTGCAATAACTTTTCTCCTGATTGATATTAATTAAAATTTTCTTTAAGGATTCATCAAATAAAGTGTTTTCGTTTGTCACAGTAACGATAAACCAAGTCACCTTTGCATTAATAAAGAAATTTGCCATTTTCCTAATAAAGGGATTTTTGACATTTGAACCACTAACATTAAAGTTCGAAAAAAAGACTGAAATAACACATTTTTCTGATTAAAACCAACTTTATTATGGAGCGTCGACGTCATTTAAGCAGGGAAGAAATGCTCAGAGCCGTGGGAATGATAGAAGCTGGTTCCCGGCAACGTACTGTGGCTTTAGCTCTGAATACAAGTCAGAGTGTTATCAGTCGACTTTGAACACGTTACCAAAGCACTGGTACCGTGGCTGAGCGCCATGGAGGACGGTATCGCTGCACCACACGGAGACAAGACCGATACATTCAAATCTTAACTCGAAGAGCTCCAACAATAACCGCCATGATGTTAGCCGTGAGGCTTCATCACTCTTCAGGGAACTTAATTAGCGACCAAACAGTCAGAAACCGCTTGCATGAAGTGAACCTTCATTCCCGAAGACCGCTACGGGTACCACCTATAGCAATGCACAATCGTAGGATTCGATATCAATGGGCTCTTGAACACAGAAATTGGGCAGAAGAACAATGGCGTTTCGTGTGTTTTTCTGATGAGTCTCGTTTTGGTATGAGACCGGATACAAGACGTATACGACACTGGAGAACCCCTGGACGCCAACAGCGATTAAAATCCTGCCAGGAAGTCCATCCTTATAGTGGTGGAACCATCATGGTATGGGCGGGTATTTGGATTGGCGGAAGAACTGAGTTGATTTGGATCAGAGGCAACCTCAACGCTCAAATTTATGCTGAGACGATTGTATCAGACGTCATCGTTCCTCTACAAGTGCAAATCGGTCCCTTATTTCAGTTAATGCATGATAATGCACGACCGCACACGCGCAAGAGTTGTAAGACAGACTCTCGCCGCAGCTAACATCAATGTCCTGCCCTGGCCTGCTCAGTCGCCAGACTTGAACCCGATTGAGCATGCATGGGATATGCTACAGAGAAGAGCTCTGCCGAATATGGAGGGTATCCAGTCGCAAGAAGACCTTTTTTTGTTGTTGCAACGAACATGGGCGGCCATTCCACAGCGTGATTTGGATGAACTCATTTTGAGTATGCCAAACCGATGTTCTTGTGTTGTTAGTGTTCGCGGTAGAAACACGGATTATTAATTGTTTAAGTTACCCAATAAAATTTTAAAGAAAACTGTTATTTCAGTCTTTTTTTCGAACTTTAATGTTAGTGGTTCAAATGTCAAAAATCCCTTTATTAGGAAAATTGCAAATTTCTTTATTAATGCAAAGGTGACTTGGTTTATCGTTACTGTGACAAACGAAAACACTTTATTTGATGAATCCTTAAAGAAAATTTTAATTAATATCAATCAGGAGAAAAGTTATTGCAAAAATATATGTTGATCCCTAGACACTTTTGATGTGTGTATATAGGTAGGTCTATAGGTACCTACTAAGAAGCATAATAGTTTAAGTTACTAGGCCACGCAGTAGCTGCGAATTTAGCATCTATCTATCAAAGTCAGTTTGACTCGAGCACAGGAAACAGCCAGGTCTATCTAGAATCTAGACTGTACTATACTTGCTGATTCCATGTAGTAGGTAATTATGTGTTAGGAAACAAAAGCAGATCAGGAATGATCAACTGACTTTTGTTTTGTTAAAGGTATTTATTCTGGAGCCCTGAAACAGCCGGAAAGTGTCGCGGTAGACCTCGTAGGAGATGGCGAGACGAGTTGCATAAAGCTAACGACCAGTGGTCCACATTAGCCCTGGTTTGAAATAATTAGAAGTGCTGGAGAGGCCTTTGCCCTGCGTAGTGGGATGATACAGGTTAACAGTATCAGTATCAGTATAGGGCTATAGGGGATCAATCTGCCACAGGTCCTTCATGACAAAGACATATGAATGTAAAATGCAGTAGAAGGATTGTATGGTATGTTTCGGATAGAAAATAATTAATCGTCAAAGAATAAAGATAGAAAATCATATGAACTAAGTTTTTAACAATATTTAAAATGTCACTTACGGGATATCTTCCGTGATTAGTCAAATATCAAAGACTTTAAAAAACCTGGTGATACTGTGAGTGTGTTTTGCCGTGACTTAGTGTCGAGTTCCAGTAGTTTGCGAAATAAAAGACAAAGAAAGAGGGTAGACAGATTCGTCTGCTCCTAACAATTTTTCCATCCACCCGCATTCTCCAGTTAACCCGCGATCATGGCGCTTGCAACAGCGTCGAAATATCGGGAACTCAAAACAAATACTAATCACGGAAGATATCCCGTAAGTGACATTTTAAATATAGATAAGCACCGTGACAGCTTGAAACTAAGTTTTTAACAACTGTACCTATTACTATATATTTTGCTCAATATCTCTAGGGTATAATATGAGACTAAAAGATACAACCGTACCTTATCGATTGTACGTACATATATTTATTTTTAGGTAACCAACAGCGATACATTAAAATATATTACAAAATATGCTTGTGACAGTTTCTATGGCCAATTATAGGTTACCCTGTATTACTGGATATAATGTAAGACATGTATATGTGACAAGAATGGTGAATATAAATGTTGATTGTTGAAGAGAGGGAAAGGAATACGAAAAAGAAAAGATGGATGAATATGGTGAGGATATGAAATAAAATGAAGTAAATAATAGATGAGGATTGACAGAGGAGAATGTAGAAAAAAGATGTGTTACACGAAATAACATGACAGTGACAGAAAGATGATGAATGGAGAAAAAAGATGAGTTACACGAAATAACATGACAATGACAGAAAGATGATTGCCTGTACTAATATTATATAAGTAGTACCTAAATTCTGCCTAAATTTCTGATTTTATGAGATTTAAAAGGACTAACGTTACAGAAAACTCAAAATCGCGAATTTTAAACGCCATGTTGTTAATTTCCAAGCTTTACAGTTCGTTTTCCCGTAGCAGGTTTAATTAAGAATCTTTTCCTGCAAAAATATCACCTAACGTCACAAAATTAACACAACTAAAACTATATTTCCTCGTAAACCATTCCGTGTCAATTATAACTTATATAGAGAAAAATTATATTGTTACAGTTTAAAATAAAAACACAGTTTGCGTTCGTGGTGCGGGGGTTGAAAAGCGCATTGCGGTAGCGGGGTCGAAGGATTTTATCCGTTCCTAGAAAATACAGGGTAATAATAGACTGAAACGGGGTTATTATAGGTTGCTAGTTTTTTCTAGTTATATTGGCTATTGTGTGATGTTTGTTGTATAATTTGTGGTGTTAATGTGGCTACGTATTGACCAAGGTTGATTGTGGTTAGGGATAAGAGTTAGGTAATGTAGAACTTTAGTTATGTTGTCTTTTTGTTTGGATGTTAATAAGGTTCATTTTGTAATGTAATTTCGATTATCGAAGATTTTTTTTTACTTTTGGCTGGTTGTATAGAATTTAAAACCCTAACTCGAAAAATGGATACGTCACACTCATAATAATTTACATCCTTACTGTCTCATTAGTGGTCGCAAAACATACTGGTCACATAGAAATATACTTAGTTTTAATCTTAATCTAACGACTCTAGTAAGTCAGTGACCCCGACAACCAGGTAGAACCTTTGCCAACTTTGGCCTCCTCCGTTTCTTTATTTACTCCGTTCTATTTTACGTTCTTCTAGACCATGTTTTCCCTGCAATAATCTGTATTTCGTCTGCCCACCTTCGGAACGGTCTACCATGATTTCTTTTCCTTATTCTTGGGTACAATAAGCTTCCTTAAGCTCATATTAAAATTGCAGTAACACCATTGCATTCAGCAATCATATAAATTAAGTATATTTTAAATACACTTTCCTCACAATCGAAGCCCTTGATTTTTTAACTTAAATAATTTCTCTTAAACATGAGCATTCTCAAGCATAATTCCACAATTATATAACATTAAACAGTACGCCTTACTGTATGCTCAATATTTTTTGCTTCAAGCATTCTGATTGGCAAGACATTGTAAAGTTAACTATTGAATTTTAACCAGTCGGCGCCTTTTGATGCGCGGTCAAAAACGTAAGCAAAGTATTAAATAAATAGGTTAGGGTGTTGGTTCACCGATGTGTAACGTTTAACGGCAATTGGGGAAGTTGAATGACTTTAATTTGTTAATCCTTGAACTACATATAACTTAAGGCCTGTAATTCTTCAAGGGTTAGGTAGAGGTTTATCTAATAGTACCTAAGTACACATGTCGCGCTCTTATAGCCGTCAACTGCGGGCTAATTAAGCCTCCGTAGCTGATACTGAGACATTCCTGATGGAAAAAACCCCTAAACACTTTGCTTGACCTAAGGATCGACCCTAGGACCTCATGATCAACAGTCATGATTGCGACCCTAACTAGACCAACGAGGCTCCCGAGTTGTTTTAACTCATCGCTCACATTTTTTTGTGTAAGATTGACTTCTTCTAACTCATCTATTGAAATCTATTATTTTGTTAATCAATCCTATTTCTATTTTTGTAAAATCACATTTTTTCACGTAGAAAACCCTACGAAAAAAGACAAAACCGCATTAAAATCAACAATGCATTCATTCCACCACTAGCCTCCTATAACAAGCTACCTTACAAGTACCTCCCACCTGTCATCAATGCACGCACACCTTAATTAAATACATTTAAATAATCTACGATTAAGTATCACCATTTAATGAATCGCTAATTTCGTTTTTGTTCGTCGAGAAGTTTTTGTATGGAATATCTGAAGGAGACGGTTTTAAAGGGGAATTAATGTTTGTAGAATGTGAAGGGGTTTCGCGTTCCTATTGGAACTTTGCTGTTGTTTTCTTATAGTAATTGAGAAATGGTATAGATATAGCTGTGTGTACTGTCAGCAACATTAATAATTACGTACAATCTTAGCAATTAACGTTTAGAAGCAATTTCCGCCAACTCTAAGTATTGATTACATTATTCGATGTAGGTACAGTACTCCAGCTATTATTTAGAACGTTTCAGAAGATTTCGCTTTAAAATATTCCTTACTCTTCAAAAACATGTTAGTAATAGTAGTGTTCATATATTTCTCATGCTGAGTGTAGGTACCTGTAAAAGTACTTATTGGTTATATTATTGCTATTGAATTTTAAACGGAAAGACTCAGTTTGGCGTAACATCAGACCCACTTTTACGTAGATTTTATAGGTTTACATTACTTAAGACACACTTTTACTATATAGTGTTTCGAAGTAACGTACGGAACCCTTTACTACCATTGTCCTACCGATGTTCTAGTTGTCAAAGTTACTGAAAGAGATTCGATGATCCACCATCACAGATGACAGATAATCTGTTGAACTATGACAGATATTCCTTTAAATAACGTTTGTAACTTTCATCCCATCTTATAAAAATAATGCATTTTCATTTACTTAAAAGTGTGTTCTCTGCCGTAAACACCACAACCTCGATGTGTTACCAACTAACCCGTTTACACAAACATTCGCACCTCATTCCTTAATTTCTATAAAAGGAATGAATTGTTAATCGACCTAGTGACAACTTTTTAATTAGCTTGTCATGGATTCAAACAATTCTGTCAATGCATTAAATGCTCATGGAATATCGGTTTCATTTAATGAAGATTGAAATATCATTAAGGATATTTGAATTCGCCAACACTTTAAACGAGACAAGTGTTGTTGAAGAACCAGTTCTTCTCTGCGTGAGAAGAAGTATTTGACTGTTGGATAATTTTATTGAAGAATATTTTGATATAATTTGTCTCGTCTGCCTCCTTAGGTAAATAAACGATGGTCTAAAAATGTACTGTTACAAACATTTCTGCCAAAAATAAGCGGTTTTAGAAGAAAACTTAGGTAAAGAAAGGCCCCTACTCCTAACACGAAACAATGAGTGGGCCAAAGCATTTGCTAGTCTATGCAACCCTCTATAAAATCTTTCCAATATTTACTTTACCAATATAAATGAAAATAAACGAAGTATCTAACTTTTATAGCTATTTAATAAAGGTGCAAGTTAGTTTATCTGACGTTTTATCTATTTTAGTATAGCTGTAATTTCGGTAACCTGATACAGAATAAACTTAATAACGGCAACAATAAAAACGTAAACCTTTAAATGATAAACTTTGATTCTACGAATAAAAGGTTAAAGTTTTGTTACCTAATTAATTTGACTGTAAAGTGGTATGATACCTATAGATTCATAATGGTGGCCAAATGTATCTTTCCCCATGGCCTCTCACTCTTTTCTTCTCGGGTCAATTTCCTGCAAACGCCAGTTAACAGTGAAAAACCAAAAATAAGTTTGAAACTGTTTGCAGAATCTATCAATTTCAGGTTTTTGAAGCTTTAACACAATTAAACTAAAAATTATACAACATTATTATTATTATTTACGAAAACCCCGAGTAATAAACAGAATATTCAGTTCTCAGTAACAGATTAGTACTTCTACATCCACATGCGTGCATAAGAATTACAAAATACCCAACGCCACATAACTTGACTATTCACACCCATATCAAGAACAAGCTTAAGAGCAAATTACCCTCGTTTATTGAGTGCAAACCACAAATAACACATGTATTCATTAGAAAAACATTATAGATACACGAAATTGATATCAGAACAGGTTGGCAGGACCAGTAGCTGATTGCAATAAATACTATCGGCATTAATGACATAATGTTAATCAGAATGATTCAATTTAAATGAATTTCCTATCAAATATTGCTTGGCCTGTCATTCTGTCGATAGTTCCCTAGTGCGGAGACAGACTTTGCATTCATAAATACCGATATCGAGAATAAATTTTAATTATTTATTAGGTGTATGGAAAATGTTCAGTATTGTGTTTAGATATGAATTATTTAGTTTTATTAAGAGGTTTAGTGATATCTTGAGTTGTTTGAGTTGTAATGTATTTTGTTTTGATTCATAATGTCTGTTGGTTTAATGTTAATTTATTGTTGGATAACAGAACCCAAGGTGAAGTGATATTGTAAATGTTGATAAATATGTAATCAGTGTTACCTTAACCCTAGCTTAATTAAGGCACATAAGTATCTACCTAATTGAAGAAATAGATGGCGCTATGTAAAATTTTGTGAGTTCTAGAAAAACAAACATTTCTCAATATTTCAATACTGTGTAATTCTTACATCGAGGGCTTTACATTGCGGTATGATAAAACAGCAAATTCAATTTATATGTAAAACAAAATGAAAATCTTACGTAAAAGTTCTTTCCACACCACGTCGCCGACTTTATTGAAAGCGCATAGACACGAGATTTCCACCGAACACATTCATATGAATGGACGGACGCCTGTCTGAATTAATTAAGAACCAAATAACAAACTCGGTAGAGACCGGACACACTCGGCCTCGGCATACTTTTTAGTATCGGCTTAATATATGATACCAGCTCGGCAAAGTTTTAATTAGAAACAAAACTAGTCCATTCGATTGAATAAACAAAATATCAATCCTATAAATCAATTGAAAATCAATGTTATTTATCGAACGAGAATCCATATTTTAACTGACTTATCCAAACATTCCTTTGTATTTCTAACTTTAGTTATATTGATGGTAACAAAAGCAAGCCATGTTCATAACTTTTAATGTTTTTAAAAGCAGTGATAAGTGGCATACTAACGCACGGCACTGTATTTTTAATCTTTCCCCATAAAACATTTTTAAAGGAAATGGTTTAGTATGTTCATAAATATTATCTGTGGGTAAAGTCATAATAATTACGACTGTTTGAAAAATAAAAAAGGGTTATACTATGACTACAGGTCAATGCACCAGAAGTGATGTCTTTTACTGTCAAATTTTTATGAAACTGGTATCGGTCACTAATTTGGTATCTGCCGAAACCGAAAGTCAGCGCTTCACATCACTACTTTATGGTCGTACAAAACTCAAGTTGGAATATAATTATTCGTTTATTTTGCATAATTATTGCTAACTAGATTTAATAGTTTTAGGTGTAACCTAATGAATAACAAGTGAGGACTTGTGTTTCAAATTGTTTCATTTCGTTTTAAAACAGTAGCCTGGAGTATTAGTGTATCCTTGAATGAATATAGGAATGATGTCATTTAATATGTTGTTTATAATTCTGTTAGGAGTTTAATATTATTTTGTTATGACTTGGATGCAATCTAGATTATCTATGTTTTAAGGTTTTGTCAACGATTGACTTAATTTATTATACCTACTAATCAAAAACACGACTTCATGCTCAAATAACACATTGATTGTATGGTTTTAAAGATGAATAGTTAATAGAAAATAGTTTAATAAAGTAAAGTAGATTATGGACTATCTTTGTGTATCTTTTGTCTTGTCCAGCAGTAGACGTCTTTCGGCTGAAATGATGATGATGAAGCTATATCTACACTCTTATAAAATAATGCTTAATCTTCTTTGAATCAGGAATGAAAACTAATCAGAAACGAAGCTGACAAAACCAGCTTCCTAATGGTGGATGTTTTAAAATCCAAGAAGAATGTTTTTTTTTTCTTCTTTTTGTATCTGCGATCAGTGCTGGGCACTATAAGCAAATTAGGTGAGTGCGATATGTCGGTTAGAGTGCGCCCCCCAGTGAGGGCGTCTCCTCATCGTCTATTCATTTATTCTAAATGATGTCATGCCGCTTGAGGCGTTTTATGTAGCTACGTATCGTAAGCTGTGTTGCCAATGTATTGGGATGTTTCACTAGCTTCTCCCGGTATTTTGAGGTGACGTTTAGGATTTCTTCCTTTATTGTGGGCATTTTCAGATGTTCATGAATCTCCTGGTTTGTGATATACCATGGGACGTTGCTGATTGTTCGCAGTATTATATTTTGCATTCTCTGCAAGCATGAGATGGTTGAATTGCTGGCGCTACCCCAAAGTTGGACGCCGTACATCCATATTGGTTTCAGGATTACTTTGTAAATGAGTAGCTTGTTATCCATGGACAATTTGCTGTTACGACCCAGAAGCCAGTATAGGCGCTTGAAGCGGATGTTAAGTTCATCTCTCTTTTTTTTCACATGTTGGTTCCATGTCAGGCGCCGATCGAGATGTAGCCCAAGATATCGGACACTGTTCTGGTGTGGTAATGTGGTATCTTCCAATTGGACAGGTGGGCAGTTGCCTTTTCGTAGAGAGAAGGTGACGTGGAGAGATTTTGAGGCATTCGCTTTGATTCGCCAGTCCTGTAGCCACTTGGTTGTTTTATTTAATGCATTCTGCAGGAACTTTGAGGCAGTGTTCGGATCTTTGTCGCTAGCAAGGATGGCGGTATCGTCCGCGAACGTTGCGATTGTAGTATTATCTGCTTCAGGTAGGTCAGCTGTGAATATGGTATACAGCACAGGTCCCAGAACAGAGCCCTGAGGAACACCAGCGCGTATCTCCGAGAATTCTGACACTTTATCTCCTTCCTTAACCTGGAACAGTCGTTCTGTTAGGTATGAAGCCAGGATTTGATGATAGCTGTGTGGGAGGTAATTTTTAAGTTTGCATAGAAGGCCATCATGCCACACTCTGTCAAAGGCTTGCTTAATATCCAAGAATACAGCAGAAGAAGAATGTACAGACGCAAGCGCATTAAGCTACTACCATCTGTCAAATTTCCATAATAGTTTTGCAGTCTTTAAACATAGTGTCGAACTGTCGAGGTTGATTGGGAAAATTTTACATTTTGAGCTGATTGTGCTAGCGTCTGCACGTAGAGTCCTCTATTACGAAGATACATTGGTGATTTCCAATTTATGCGATTGGTTAAAGGTCCCGAACAATCATGAGGCGGGAATGTGTACAGACTATGCCTGTAGTTTCAGTGAGGAGCACTTCTATACCTGCACCCTGGACCAAACACCAAACTATTTCTTCAACAAACAAACTAACAATCAAAACTCAGTTACACCAGATAATAATTTATATGCGACAAATTCATTAAGAGCCGGATACATAGCAATGAATACATTTATAGCTTAGCGCTCTCTCATGAATTATGAGACGACTGTGGGAATTCATTCGGATTCATGTTAGGTATTGCAGAATTAATATTGTACATCGGCAAACATCAGAAGCTATCGTATTGTACAGACGTCAGCATATTTATACAATCGGTCAAAATTCTTCGATTTTTATTTAAACTTCGTGTACAAGAGTGGTACATAGGCGGACTTAATGCCACAAGGCATTCTCTATCAGTCAACCTTTGGGTCAAATAGGACAGCACTGTGGTAGAGTACAAAAAATATTAATAAAGATAACACCAATCGCTAAATCATTAGGCGTTGTGTGATAGTTGTGGAATATTATTATTATTATTTATTATTTACAGTTTCGATTAGCTTGCTATGCGTAAGCCTATACAGTGTACGTTATAAAAAAATAAAATATTGTTTAAAAATATATACCTACGTAAAAGAAAATAAAACTTTTGAGTTAATAAATATATGGAAAATAATTGTTTTCATAAAAGCTTGTCGCGTGAATAGTAAAGTTAGTGGCTAGATTTACCAAAACCATTGCCATGCTAACTAGCAAACTAACACGGCAAGTTAAATAAAAGCTCATAATGTCTGATATAAGTATCATTTAGTCGAAAAAAATGCTCGCAATTTCTTCTTTATCACCAACTATTTTAAATACAGGATGGAAGGAAAAAAATCAGCTGCATTCTCTTTTTTATAAATAACCCATGTGCAATAATTATCCTATACTACTGGATGCCGTCGTTGATTTAAAGCGAGATTTAATTAGCATTGCATTTAGACGCTGCCGCGCTGTTTAGATTACTAGGTACTCTGTTTTTTTTACTGGTTAATTGGATTGATACTGATTGTAAATAAATGAATTAGATTATTGATATCCGATTCTTAATTAGTGGTAATTATTGAATGTAGGTACAGTTATTATTGATTGATCTGTGCTTGTTTATTTACGGGTAACACGTGTATAATTGGGTATGGAAAAGGTTTACACTGGAAACAAAAGCTGTGTACCGTGGCATAGTCTAGTGGACTGCGGCAGGTTAAACAAATAAATACCTTCATATTTACGCTGCTTTAATGCGAATCAAATAGTGATAAACAGGTGTTGAATCAGTATCATCATCATCATCATCAGCCTATGGCGTTCCCACTGCAGGGACCCAGGCTCTCATCTCTAGGAGAGGGATGGGCTATATCCACCACAGACCATAGCACCACGGAATCCATTTCGGACTTTTGAAACATCGGAAAATAACTAAAATAAATGTCTAGAAATATGATGATATCCGTGGTGCTAGGCAACTGGGCTTATCCCAGTTGTATACGTCCCTGTGTGCCTATTGGCCTTGTTCTGTTCTGTCTCCTGCTGATATGGAGGGAAGTGAAAATTATGTTTTTTCCTACTCCTCCGCTATTCTTTTCTGATTAATTTCGTTGCGGGATCCAAGACAGTTAAATCGCTTCTCTGGGACTTCGTCGAGCTTCATTGTCTCGGCGCTTTTCTTGTGGTCGCCACTGTTGATTCTGGCTAACAGGAGTTACAGTGGTTTGGGAATAGTGTGGCGGGCTTAAAAAGAAATATGATGATACCTTCACCTAGCAAGGCGCAGTGATGGAAGGCGGAGTAAAGCTGTGACCGAGTGGCTTCCAAGGAATCGAAAAAGAGATTTTTTAGCCTGCACTGTCCCACTGCTGTGTAAAGGACTCCCCGAATTCCTTCCAAGAGCTCTTTTCCCATGCCGCCTCTAACTAACCCTCATGGTACGCGTCTAAATCGTCACGCCACTTTTTTCTAGGTCGGCCTCGGCGGCGCCGTCCGTCTTCTGGCAACCATCGTGTGGAGGCTTTTGCCCAACGGTCATCGTGCATGCGGCTGACGTGACCCGCCCAATCCCACTTTAACCTAGCACCCTTCTTGCCATCGTCCACTATGCCCGTTTTAGAGCGCAGCATGGTGTTTCGAATCCTGTCTTGCCTTTTGACACCCAAAATGCTGCACTCCGTTTCCCTTTGCCATACCCCAAGGCGGAACTTCTGAGTCTCGGTGAGTGATCAAAAAAGGTATGGAGACAATATTTTTTGCCATTAAAATTATCGGGAATATCCCGGATGATGCTGGCACAAGAGCCTGGAGGTTAGCACAAGCAAAGAGGCCTATGCTCAGTAGTGGTACAAAATGGGCTGTGGATGAATACGATGATACAGGTAGGAGGCGTAAATGTTCATCTATCTATCTATATAAATAAAAGGAGAAGTCCTGACTGACTGACTCATCAACGCCCAGCCCAAACCCTTGGACCTAGAAAGCTGAAAATTTGCAGAGGTTCCCTTTATAATGTAGACAAGGAATAAGGAAGGATTTTTCAAAATTCGACCCCTAAGGGAGTTAAATAGGGGATGAAAGTTTGTATGGAAAATCGTCATTTTCACGCGGGCGAAGCCGCTGGCAAAAGCTAGTCTATACTATAAATAAATCAGGATGACCTTTCAAAGTGCTCTTATACCTTCAGATGTATGAAAAATGATAATCCCACCCAAGCCTAGTTAACAATAGCAAGTGCTTAACCTTGTTAATAGATCAGATACCCACAAAACCTTCTAACGTATTCAAATTTATATGAAAACAGTATATCACCTCTGGCATTTCAATCAACGATAAATCTCAAAATGATAAAGATCGAAATAAACCGATATTTCATCTTGTAATCTCAGTACCCACTCGTACAAGTATTGTGCAGATAAACCACCTAAATATAGTGATTTTGGTTCAATTGCTCCGATTTTGGGCCTTCAATCCGCATACGAATTATGAACTTACGAGCATGTCGCAGGATAAGTGAAAACATCGATTGTTTGTGAAAATCCTAGATTTTTCCACGGTGAAGGAAAACATTGTGAGGAAACTGGCTTGTCCTAGAACCAAAAATTTCGAAGACACGTGACATACCGACTCTTTAAAGATTTGACATACTTAGGTACTAAAACTTTTCTAGGTGAAGACTTAAGTAATCAATCATTAATTAATGTCTCTGAGTACGTCAGTAATATAGACCATTCCCCCTGTTAGGGAAGGCCTATGTCCTATCAGTGAATGAATAAAACCTTAGAGTAGTTAATCAGACTGGGCTTTCTCCATAGATCCTAGGATTTTCATTCAATGTCTCTTTTTCCAATAATAACGCGAAACATACATTTCGATCAAAACTGGCTAGCGGGTAAATTAAACCAAGTTGGTTACAAAATGTTAATTTACTGAGATTTATTGAGATAAATATCGCGAATAAATTGCTTTAGCAAAAACTTTAATGTAGTGACGGTATGTACCTATGTGATTTAACCGAAACTTTGTATTATGTTGATACTGAAATGCATTAAATAGTTATCTTATTCTGTCAGCCTAAGCCACTGCCTATAGAAACTTGAAGTTGTCGTTAAGAATTCCCTAAGCTCGTAGATGTCTTTTAGTTCATGGTAGTGTGGTATATCTAAACTATTATACTCAGGCAGTCACTCCATGTAAAATACAGGTATCCAGCTTCATCTGGTATGACTGGAAGCCGACCCTAATATACCTAGTTGGAAACAGGCTAGGCAGTTGATGTTCAGCCGTGACTACTATTTTTGAACGGGTTATATTTAAATGCACATCTGTTTAATTTTTCAGCACACTAGGTAACTCCACTAATTAACTGAATGCATACCAAAAAAAACAATTGATTAACTAAACATGTCCTACAAAAAAGTCTAAAAAATCACACAAAACGAGATGACCTTTTTTATCGAATTCACACCAAAAATGTAGTTAGTACATCGGATATATGATTTTTAAAACAAAAATACTACTTAATTGCTTATCAAAAATACTAACTTGCACTCTAAATTGTACAATCTTACTACGGAATTTCTAAAACTGATGTCTAATACGACCGTCTCGCGACAGTGTCCTTTATGGGCGGCATGGACACCGGGCCGTAGGCCGACGAAGGAGGCACTTCGGGGACAGAAGATATTAGTGTTATTAATATGCGAGCGAAGCGAGCGCGCGTCGTGGAGTACATGCGTTGCATGTATGAGTGACAGAGAGAACGAGAAAATGGCGCGCGGTGTTGTCAGTTAGAATAAACGATGTTCCTAAAAGTAAATCAGGTGTAGGTTTTCCATAAAAAAGTTTTAAAATGTTTGTTAGACTAAAGAATTATTAGATATACTATTTTGATAATAGTTATTCGTTCAGTAAAAGAGTTCTGCAAATGCCATTAAAAAGGATACTAAATTTTATTTCTTTAGTGTGCATAATTTGAGACATTTGTGTGAAAGTCAGTATTTTGGTGTAACTTTAAAATATTTTGTTCAAAAAATGGGAATATACAGATAACGGTTTAAATACATGCCTTTTTGAACTAACCACAACCAACCCAAAAACGTGATGATACATACATTTTACTTGTGAATGAATAGAAACATTGTACAAGATTGTACATCAGAATTTTGTCATTTATATGGTAATTTCGTTGATAGCAATAATATGCAAAATATTACTGTTGTTGAGAACCCTTGAGATGTTACTTTACAAGATTTTCACTTTTAGGGTTACACATCTTCCCGTCGGGGCAGCGGATTATCGAAAGAGATAACGCGGCTTCGGCACAAGGGTGAAGAAGGAACATGGGTGGTTTTTAGTCAGTAGAAGTCTGACACTCCCTTCCGCTCTGCCCAAGAGCGGGAGGAGTTGTTTGATGATTTCCCACCGCCGAACAAAATAAAAATAAAGGTTTACACATCTTTGGTCATCGAAGTTTTCACATGTGTAAAAACCATATTTCACCATATACCTATATAAATATGGCCGTCACAAAATGCATACCAATATTGAATTCTACCTTCAATTAATAACGAAATGACCCTGATCATTCATCGTGTCAAAAATAAAGCATTGACCCCTAAAACTTTCTACCAACTAAAAAAGAATGTAAGTACAAGCACTCTCCTACAACAATACGAACACCTAAGAAAAGGCAGGAAACACAGCTAGCATTGTTTGAAGCCAAATGAATTTAAAGTAGGCTCGGTGGCTATAGTAACGAATTCGCAGAACTTGACGCGTTTCCGCTTTACAGACTGTTACTTTACTATTACCATAGTTTTTGGGTCAACGGTTTCAAGTCAGCGAGGGAATGGACCACCCTGAGATAGGTAGGATTTGTCATCATCTGCTAAGCTTTCTCCCAACTATATCATAGTCGGCTACCAGTCTTACTGGAAGCAGCATACATGGCTTAAGTGACAGTCGAGTCGCTTAAGCCATAAGTCTGACAATCCATCTAGATTTGATAATCTAATATACATAGACTGACCTGGTTTTGACTGGCCTGTTGGTCTAGTGGTTAGTGACCCTAACTGCTATGCCGGAGGTCGTGGGTTCGATTCCCACCCAGGACAAATGTTTGTGTGATGAGCACGATCATTTGTTCTGTGTCTGGGTGTAATTTATCTATAATATGTATGTATTTAGAAATATATAAGTATGTTTATCAGTTGTCTAGTACCCATAACACAAGCTCTGCTTAGCTTGGGACTAGATGGCGTTGTGTGATAGTTGTGGAATATTATTATTATTATTATAGAAATAAATACGGGTAGTATGAAACCTATAAGTCTGATGACCTATAGGCTTGATACTACCCGTATTTACTACTAAAGTTCTACGAAGAAACAAAAAGTTAAAGCGCCATCAAAGGCACGAAGAGGTTTCGGATCCTCATCCGCGGATCGATATCAGCACACTCAGCTTAACCTTTAACCCATGTGGCCGTTGTGATTAAAGTATGAGCTTTATGACTGTGAATAAATCAAAGCAATCAGTAAAAAAATTCATCAAGCTACAAAGTTCCGAAGTAAAGTGCGAAGTGCTTGCCTCATTAACAGAGTTTTCCAATTACGCACACTGTGTGTTAGTGAAGGAAATGTCCATGTCCACTAACTTTGCAGTTATTTTACTTTCTCTGTCGGCAACAATGGGAAAAGGTTTCTGTTAGGGTTCGTAAAGTTGCGGGTTTGTAAGGGCCTAGACAAACTAACATTCTCTCACTAATGTTGGCAAATCTATATGTTTCGGATTGACATGATCATTATTATCATATCAGCCCGGAAGCACCCATTGATGTGAATAGGCCTCCTTGTTTTTTTTTGTAAGACTTACCGGTTCTGTGTGTCCCATAACCAGATAATCCTTTCAAGATTATGTTTGGATTGCCATTATCTGTCCAAAAATGTATGTCATTCCTGTTGATCGTTGCTGTAGAAACACGAAGCGACTACTAAATTGTCTACGCCCCTCAGAAGCACAAAACAGCATTTAAGGAACCTAATCGCTTATCATTAAGAGGAAAATGTCTGAGCACGAATAGAAGAGTTAAAGAAAGAGAAAAAATGCTTTAGCTTGAAATCATCCTTACACAAAAGCAAAACAAATGCATAATCATCATCTTCTTCTTCTTCATCTTCCAACCACCTTTGGTTGGAAGATCACAGACAGATAAGGGAAACATTGTTCGAAAGGAAGTAGGCCGGTTAAGATACTGAAGGTGCAGACAACTACCCAACTTTATCGACAAAAAGCACCATCTTTAAACCTAACACCATAAGACCCCAACTTCCCCCGTTGATAGTAAAAGTAATTTACAGCCAGTACCTAATTCAGCAGATCCACAATGACAATAGGCGGAAACGTTGCGTTGTCGCTCCACATGGCAACCCGCGTGACGGCGCGCGACAAACTTGTGAAATGCGCGGTGACACACTGGCGGAACGAATGGATAGCGCTGGGAGGATGTTGCGTGTGGCCCATTGTGTATGCACATACCATCACAATGATGGAAAAGTTGAAAATGTTGAAAGTTTTTTGAAGAAATACGAAATGTTCAAGGCCATTTGGTAGCAGAAACTATACAACACAGAGACACCTTTCAAATATGTAGATTTGTACATTAAGTTTAAGTATCCTGTACTGGAGCATCTATGAGTCAATAGCCAGGCAGAAATACAGATTTAGGGCTACTAAAATACCTGTCGGGGCTGTGGATTATCGAAAGGTTAACACGGCTCCGACACCAGGGCGAAGAAGAAACATGGGTTTGGTTTTTGGTCAGTAGAAGTCTGACACTCCCCTTCGCTCTGCCCAGAGCGGGGGGGTCCATAAGGCAAATATGTTTAAGTATCCTATAGTGGGTCATCCATAGAGCCAGAAATACAGAGTCAGGACTGATAAAACGGCTGATTTAAAATAAAATAACTATTTTCTTGACATAGGAACGCTGGGCTCTACAACTTTTGAGACATTTGTCGCCGGGCAGTCAAACTTGTGAAATGCGTGGTGACACACTGGCGGAACGAATGGATAGCGCTGGAAGGACGCTATATGGTGTTGCGTATGGGTATTGTGTGCAAAGAATTTGCGTATGGGCCATTGTGTTTAGGTATGAAATCAGACTAGCATACTGCCATAAGTTTCACAATTTGCGAGATATTCTTAAATTCCATGTTAAAGGCCAGCCACATTGACACTAACCGGGCATAATTCCAACCTTCGGGCTGAAGAAGTTAGGTACTGATTAAAACTCAATAACACTTTACTTGACCGGGGAATTGAACCCAGGACTCTACTGCAGTCACCTTGCGACTTATGGTAACGTATGGACTTTATGAATATTTTGGTAAACCTTTAAGACTCTTCACGTCAAAAACACAATTTGAACCAAAGTGGAGATAGTTTGAAGAACATAATTTCAAATTGTATGCAGCAGCTGACATTTCAATATTAGTATATCACAAAGAGAAACTGCCATTCAAAAACCGCAATCATTTGCATGTATCATGCAATCACCACATACACAATACCAAATAATACAAATTCAAAGTCTATACAAATAATGAAAACAGTTACCAAACAGCTAAATTGAAATACAATTTCTATGCAACATTTTATATGTTATATACTACCCGACAACCCAACCGTAACGATTGTATCATTATTTATGTATAGTTGCGAAAAACGGAGATGCGGTCCCGAGATGAGCGTATGCATCGGCGCGTGCGCAGATTGCTGTGATTTGCGAAATATGATCTTATGTAAGCTGAAATAGGGAAGAAAACGACGCACAGAACCAAGAGATGACCACTTTTTGGTGAGTCAGGCCTTGCGGAATCGTAAGGCGTCAAGTGTGGACCTGAAGAAGAGCCTTGAAGAAGTAAGAGGAGTAGAAGTTAGCTTGTGGACCGTCAGGAGGAGGCTTTTGGCTGCCAATATCAGGAGTTACCGCCCGGCTCGGGGACCTAAATTACTCCGTGAGCACCGTGTTGCTCGACTTCAGTTTGCTCGAAACTGTGCTTCATGGACTCTGGAGGACTGGAATAAAGTATTGTTTTCTGATGAAGCTAGAATCTCTTTGTGTGGAGAGGACCGACGCCGGCGAGTGCTACGAAGACCACGGGAACGCTATGCGGAAGTGTGTTTCGAAGAAATCACTCCTTATGGCGGAGGCTCCGTTATGTTTTGGGCAGCAATTAATTCGACGGGGCGTACGGAGTTAGTTCTCATAGAAAATGGAACATTAAATGCACACTGGTACATAATGGAAGTCCTAATTCCATATGCACAACCCGCATTGACTGCACTTGGGGAAGATTCCATTTTTATGGACGACAATGCTCGCCCGCACCGTTCTGGCGACGTGGAAGCGTACATGCAAGAAGTTGGGATCCGTCGTTTAGATTGGCCAGCTCGAAGTCCTGACCTCAATCCAATTGAGCATGTCTGGGATGTTCTAAAGAGACGGGTAAGATCAGTGCAACATGCTCCACAAAACATCAGGGAGCTAAAAAGAGTCATTGCAGAAGAGTGGGAACGTATTCCTCAAAACGTCATTAAAAACATCGTGGAAAGCATGCCCAGAAGGATTCAAGCTGTGATTTTGGCAAGAGGAGGTCACACTCGTTATTAGGTTATTACATTTGTAACTTTATTTAATTAAACAAAGTAAAAAAATCTTCTTGTCTTTATTGCCGACCACTTCTTATTGTTTGGCCGTGTACATCGGTTTTAAAGAATTCATAGATTTTTTTTTAAATTGCCACAGTTCACTTCACGCGTATTAATTTACACGATTATAAGTATACAGACTACGTCAAACAATTAAATTTCATTGAATTAACTCAAATCGACCTTAGAACGTAAATTTCCTAAGGTGCCCGTTTTTTTTGCAAAGGAGTGTATATCGGTTTTTAAGCTATTGCATAGCTTCTATCGCGGGCCTTGAGCGTGGAGAGCGAATCCAGAAATTCCGTAACGAAAATATTCAGTATTCAACCAGGTTGCTATGGTTACGGAAAATAACAAGGTTGTCAACTGAGGTTGTCAAATTAAATAATTTATAACCTCACGTGTAAAGATGTAAAGTAAAGTTTTTCTGTTTTGTCTCTCTGCTTTCTCCTTCTAAAATATTCTTACTCGTATAATTTGTGTACAAAGTGTTTTAAATATGAATAAACAAAGTGCATTTATTAATGAAGGAAGTCACGAAAAAATAGTGAAAGATAATGAGTGAGTACTCCTCGAGTACTCTATATCAGGACTGTCCAAACAAAGGCCCGCGGGCCGCATGCGGCCCGCGGCTTGTTTTCATGCGGCCCGCGACACACATTTTAAATCTAAAAATAGTTTTGGACACAAATAGTTTGGATAATATTATTCGTTGTCAAAACATGTACTCAATACTTGGTATAATTATTTATCTTCAGTCTTGCAACATTCCATTCGTATGATCACTTAAAAGTGAAGCTACTTTTACTATTATTGGGGGAATTCCCGGAAAGTATTTTGTTTTTGTCGAGTGAGGATTTGCTGTTGACCGTAGTTAAGTTTGTGCTTCCACTTAGTTCGTATCGGAACTTCTTACTTACACCGCTTTGAATTTTACACACTATAGTAAGTAATTAACAGCAGTTTTTAAAAAAAACCTTAACTAACTGCATCATGTCTACGAAGAAGCGAAAATTAAGTGATGAACATCGAGTATTTAATGAGAGGTGGGAACTTGACTATTTTATATGCAACAACAATAATAAAATTCAGTGTTTTTTTTTTTACTTTGTTCTGGCCCTCCAGCTTTTGTATGAAATTTAATTGAGTGTACGACTTTGCGCCGACGGACATTACGCCGACAGACTGAATGACAAGACAAGACTTTACTTCGACGGGACTCTTCGCCGATAGGACACTTTGCCGACAGGACTCTTCGCCGACAGGGGTCATCACAGACGCTAATCTCCGATTATCTAATATTTACTTTGGAAATCGATTATCCTTTTCTCGTAGTTATACAATTCATAAAAAATAAAGATCTTGCATTGGTTATTAGTATAGGTACATATCTTAGTGGCTACAATTTAAATGATCACCAAAAAAGATTTTTAGACCCTAGAATAAAGTACAGTAAAGTACCAAATAAAATATTTAAACTTCAAATAAAATAAATCCACTCTATACAGAGGTGCCTAAAGAACAACGTTTTAAGTTCCAAAATAATTAGAAACTCATCAGAATAATTGTACGTGTTGTATTAATATTCTTTTTGCCTACCAAAATGGAAATGGCTCACCAAATCTTGTTTCTCTGAAGTACTAACATTAATACCCAAAATGACAGTTCTAAATAGCTTTAGTGTAATCAAATTATTCAACCTGAATCCAAAATGTCATCATCATCATCATCATTTCAGCCGGAAGACGTCCACTGCTGGACATAGGTCTCCCCTAAGTGTCGCCACATTGACCGGTCCCGTGCGTCTCGCATCCAGCGGGTCCTCGCAACCTTCACCAGGTCCAATCCAAAATGTATTATTGTCGAACTAAAATTACAGTCGTTGTTCTTTATTTACTACTCCTTTCTCTTTCAAAATAATTTCATACCAGTGATTTATATATTTTATTTAGGTACCTTACCCATTTGTTTCAGTAATATTGAGAGTGAAATATTTATTTATCATATTTTAATCAAATTCATGAAACAACTAGCCTGGCAGACAACGTCCTGCCCGGACAGCAGCGCCACCTACCGGGTCCAATTTTAAATCTAAACCATTCTCGAATCCACTGTTCACACACACACGGTCCAGCCGTTTAGGAGGAGTTCAGTAACAAACACACGTACAGAATAATTATAGGTATAATATTTACAAAGATAAAGAAAAGCACGCAATACGCAATACGCAATATTAAATTTGATATTCAAAAAAATTTTAGGACCGACCGTTAGCTTTTTTGCCTCAGTAAAACTGACTAAATTGAAAGTCGTGAAATACAATATTGGTGACATCTATTTAGCGATAACATAAAATATTTGGTCTGCAATTAGCTTTAAAGATATTTATAAATCTTTATAGCATAGAATAAAAAGGAAAATAGGTTCATTTCTATAAAACTTAAAATTCAGGTAACACAATTTGGTGAGCATTAATCCATTTTGGCCGGCATTTCGATTTTTTTGGTAGTAAAATCGGTTCTTTTTTGGTAGGCGTTTAAACACAAGCCTATCATAATATTATGTATAATATCATTATGTAAAGCCCCTCAAGTTAAAGGGGAAAATATACAAGTCCGTGATCTGTCGTACTGTATGGATCGGAACGATGGGCTGAGAAAAAGATGAATGAAAAAAAATTACATGTAGCTGAGATGATAATTTTGAGGTAGATGTGTGGTGTGACAAGAATGGATAAGGTAAGAAACAAGTATGATAGGGGAAGTTTAGTGCCAGTTACAGAAAAGTTGAAAGGGAATCGAATGTCGTGGTATGGACATGTTATGAGGAGAAACGAATCGCATGTGACTAAAAAGGTTATCGATATAAATGTTGATGGAAGGAGAGGGAGAAGAAGGCCAAAGAAAAGACGGATGGATTGTGTGAGGAATGATATAAAAGAGAAACGAGTAAATGCCACCGTGACTTCTAACAGGGAGGAAGGGAAAAAGAAAACGTGTTGCGCCGATCCTAAATAGAATGGGATAAGAGCAGGAAGATGTTGATCATTATGTAAAGATACTCATAAAAATACATCGAAAAAGAAAAACAAAAATAATTTATTTAAACAAACCTCTTAGTAACAATAAAAAACAAATCATTCTAATAACAACACTCCCACAATAATCCTAATTCTAACACACTTAAGGTATTAATGTTATTATACTTATAACCAATGCAAGATCTTTATTTTTTATGAATTGTATAATTACGAGAAAAGGAAAATCGATTTCCAAAGTAAATATTAGATAATCGGAGATTAGCGTCTGTGATGACCCCTGTCGGCGAAGAGTCCTGTCGGCAAAGTGTCCTATCGGCGAAGAGTCCCGTCGAAGTAAAGTCTTGTCGGCGTTCAGTCTGTCGGCGTAATGTCCGTCGGCGCAAAGTCGTACACTCAATTTAATTAGCCCGCGAAGGTGTATAGTTTGGACAGCCCTGCTCTATATCATTCATTTTATTATTATTACGCATCTATCATACGTTTTATTGGTTTTTGTATTACTATTCTGCGAATAGGTCTTAGAAAACGATTCGTTTTCTTTTAAAATATCTAAAATAAAATAAATAATTTTCATATTTTTCAATGTTATGACACTTACGTCAGGCTGACAAGCTGTCAATACTTTTTCTTTTAAATCTGTCATAGAGTTTCTTACTAGCTTAGTCTATGAAGGTTACTTTTGATTTACTTATATAATTTAAATTCTTTTTAAAAAATACTGCATAAATAAAATAAATAAATAATTATTTCCATAAGTTGATAAAAAATGCTATGCAATAGCTTTACCGCGGCAGTCTCCGAGTGCCACATCAACTTTTTTTTTGTGGAGGGTGGGAAATCATCAAAATATGACTCCTCTCGCTCTGGGTGGATGGGAAGACTCCAACTGACTAAAAACCACTCATGTTCCTACTTTGCCCTTTGTGTTCGAGGCCGCCGTATCCCTTTCGAACAGACAGGATATCCGGATCAAATCGAGTTTCCTCCGTACCTCGGAAAGCATGTGTAGCTGTTGGTCCTGCGCCTGATCTCTCTCCGGTCTGGTCGGATTGCCACCCCATCGGATTATGAGAGTAAAGTATCAGAGAGTGCACTTGTGTCAACGCACACACTTGTTCACTATATTTTCTCCCGTGTCGATGGCTATGCTCCACTAAAATCCGCCTTGACTAAAAACAACCAGGTAGACTATATATGCACCTGTATATGCCAGTGCATACAGAAAGAATGGAACTATTTTATACCCATCGAATGATGACGATGACTGACAGAGCAGAATGGAAAAAAAAAATGTTGCATTGACCTCAAATGACATGAGATAAGGGCAGAATGATGATGATGATGATGATGATCGGTAATAATCTGTTCCGATCTGTCCTTAATCGGAACGTGTATATGTATATGCAAGCACCCTTTCGCTAGAGGAAATCCAAAAACACAAACCTCATTAAAAACACACAAGGTACATACACATCCTTCACTTACTAAAGTTAAGCAACACCGTAACTAGGTTAGTCATTAGATGGGTGACCGATATACCGGATGACAGCTATATTTTAAAGACTCGTGCACTTATCTCAACCAATATCGTTAGTTAAATCTGTCAGATAATGTTCGAGGCTTTTAAACGACCATAAAATTTATAGCCGGTGGCTTTTAGTGATTTCTCAGGTTTCGTCGATATTTATCCACGAATTTGCAATTAGTTATAAAATAATTTAAATGCAAGATGGGTCGATGATGAAAATAATAATGTTGATGTCATGGATATGCCACACTTTCTATTTTGCCCGTCGTGCACAACTTATTGCACCCTCCGGGACTTGGACGACAGAGCTATCCAGGTTGCTACCTACGTACTGGTCAGACAAAATCTGAGTCATCAATTCAAGAAAAAAAAGTTATTATGCGTAATACAGCAGCGTTATTTCATCTTTCATTCAACGATGTTAAGAGTATTTGTGAGTTTTTATGTAGAGGTGTCTTGGTAATCTTGGGAACTACTGATCTTACAAAAAATCTTATAGTAATGAGAAGCTAGTTCAATTTAGTACTGCATTTGCAGTAAGCCTGAGGTGCAGGCCGCCTCTCTTAGAAAGAAAGTGGACCACGATCAAACATGTTCATTCCCTCTCAAAACGGGTGGAAAGGCCTGTGTTCCAGGAGTGGTCACATCAAACGCTGATTAATCTGGCCCAGACCTGCAACCAGTAGTCCTCATTGGCCTTGGATCGAAACAACGGGAAATTATGAGGAGAGACCTTTGTCTAGCAGTGGTATGTTGCGGGCCTACAGTATCAGTATTATGCTGTAAAACAAAGTCGATTATTCCTTATACAAAACAGCAACAATAGTACATTGTTACCTTAGGGGTGAAAGTAACTTATTTAGTCCCCGAGACGAGGTTTGGCGCCTGAGCGCAGCGAGGGCGCTAATAGTTCGAGGGACTAAATAAGTCTTTAATTAACCCGAGGTAAACACTGTGCTTTTCATTACGAATACAAGGAAAGTTGATGGGAATAGGCTTGCGCCCAATTACCTAAATCGAAAGAAAGAAGAATGAAAAAACCAATTGACAAAAAATAATAAAAAGTAAGCATATGAGAAACACTTAAAATCGGTTAAATCTAATCGGTGGATGGCAATAGGCTTGCTCTTAATTACATCGCTTGATGGCAATAGGATTGCTCCTAATTAGATTGGTTGATGGCAATAGTTTTGCTCCTAATTACATCGGTTGGGAGCAATAGGTTTGCCCCCAATTACACCAATTGATGGCAATAGGCTTGCTCCTAATTACATTGGTTGATGGCAATAGGCTTGCTCCTAATAACCTAAATCGGTGGATGGCAATAGGCTTGCTCCTAATTAAATCGGTTGATGGCAATAGGCTTGCTCCTAATTAGATTGGTTGATGGCAATAGGCGCGCTCCTAATTACATCGGTTGATGGCAATAGGCTTGCTCCTAATTAGATTGGTTGATGGCAATAGGCTTGCTCCTAATTAAATTGGTTGATGGCAATAGGCTTGCTCCTAATTACCTAAATCGGTGGATGGCAATGGGCTTGCTCTTAATTAGATTAGTTGATGCCAATAGGCTTGCTCCAAATTATATTTATTGATGGCAATAGGCTTGCACCTAATCACATCAGTTGGTGGCAATAGGCTTGCTCCTAATTACATTGGTTGATGGCAATAGGCTTGCTCCCAATTACATCAAATAATTTGACAGCTAACAGTAGAAAGCGATTCTCCCTAGGGCTGAAAAGTAGTACTTTCAACCCGCTCCGCATTGACCACGACGATTTAGTCATGACCTACTTTCAGAGTATGAGTAATGAAAAATAATATAATTTTCCTCATACTTTCACAAACTAAACACATTTCCTCACACGTAAAAACCTATCGTTGAGTACCGCAAATAAAACATACGTCGCGTTTTCACTTGCATTACCTACCTGATTTTACTATCTTGTGAAAATTGCACTTCACTTCGATGACAGCGAGCGCAACGCATCGTAAAATGGAAATTATGGGAAAAATGGTGTTTTGTTGAGTTTGTTTCTTAGTTATGTAATGATTACTTTGTGGTATTGATTGGTTTTTGGATTCTTTGTAAAGTCTAAATTGGTGATTTTGTAGGATAATTTGATAAGACTGTCGAATGTCCTCATAAAGATAATATCACGTCTGTTTTCTCCGAAGGTTTGAGCAGAAGTACCGAATAGTAAATCCACATTAATTTTACTAGTCACATGTAATGGGTGCCAGGCTATTGCCATCAAACGGGCTCAAATCCTACTATCAAATTTATGATGGAAAAGCCGAAAACCATTTTGCTAAAGTTATGTTTTACTTTTTACAAGAATCTATTCAAATATGATAGTCATGGGATACTGCCAAAACCGCTAAATGCGACCTATTTATTGCAGTTCCTACGTTGGCTGTTGTAAAATAAAATTCTAAAATATTGCACTTTGCAGTGAAGTTGAAGTTCCTGTGAGAAAAACTGATAGCCCTTTTCCGATTTGATTACGAAATGTATCAAACCTGACAAAAATGTGTGCATAGAATAGTTCAAGAGAAAAATGGGTATCGCCTCCGAACAGGACTTTAAATTAATGTAATCTGAACCTTATAATTCCTGGCAGAACCTTCTACCATTTGATTGAATCTCTCGATTCAGTTGAATCTTATAATAAAGCATGTAATATATGTTTGCAATGAACTCATTATACTTGCATTGGGTACGGGTATCGGCTGTAGTTTGACATAAGCGGGACAATGTTCCCACCAGTTAGTTTAAAGATTTATACGGCAACATATATGTTATCCGGCTATCACTAGTCGTGTGTGAGTTACGGAAGAGTCCTTTGTGAAGCAGTTGTGACATGAGATAGTCGTTGAAGAGTCAACTCTCATCAAACTGACAGCGTGCATTCAGCTTCTTATTTTGAACCATAATATTTAAGGAAAATTTTCATTTACAGTTTATATGCCTTTATTTTTCAATATAAAATTACATTCTCTGTACCGAGCACACCATTTATGTAAAAAATAACTACTACGACTAAACCAAAAAACCAACAATGGATGTAAAAATACTCTCGCCTGAAATCAGCTGTTCACTTATTGCCTACAGTTATTCGTACTCGTCATAGCGCTTGCCGTTGCCTACGTGATTTTTGTGCCACGGTAACGTAACATTGCGTATGAAAAAATAAAATAAATCCTTTAATTTCTTGTACCAGTCATACATATTAGTATGATAAACTAAATTCACCCAATCAGTCTGTGGAGGCCTGACCCTAACACACGGTATAATAATGATGTTGTTTTACGCTATCATCATTAGTACTGCTATTAGAGCCAGTAAGTGAAAATAAAGCTCAACCACCAATCCGCGTCGTCCATTACTATACCATTACTTGTATTGATCGGATGAAACCCTTTTGTGTAAACATTGATTAATATTACAAGAACAATTACTACTAATTGGTTCCGTACATTATTTAGCGGTTATAGTTATTTCTGTTTAGTAGGTATTGGGTTAACGGATATTTGATATACCTACATAATCACAATATCATCTTCTTCTTCTTAGCGTGTCGATGCCAATCTAAATTGTGTCGGCCCAGAATTGGGCTACTAGTTTGGCGCTTTCGGTAGCGTCCATCAGCTCCTGTAGTGAACAGTCAGCAGGACACGCAGGGCACGATATTAAACAATATCATAATAGTACATATTTGTTTTGGAAACTATGACCTAAAAGGATTCGTCGGAGGTTAATGGATTTTTCGAACAGGAATTTCTGAGTAGCAAATCCGTAGTCTGGATTTGTACCTGGTAGCTGGCAATATACTCACCACCTACTCAATCAATAAATCCGCAAACCGTTCAGTATGATGTTTAAATTTTGATGCTACTCAAAAACTGTCTCTCAAAACAGTAACGTGTCCCCGACTTCAAAGGAGTGTCCTCTTAAGTCTGCAGTGACCTATTAAATGGGACTTAAATATAACTTACGAAATGTTGGTGTCTTATTAGGTACCTACTCCCCTTTTTTTTTTTTTGGTGGGTGGAAAATCATCGAATAACCCCCCCCGCTCTTGGGCAGAGCGAAGGGGAGTGTCAGACTTCTACTGACTAAAAACCAAACCCATGTTCCTTCTTCTTCGCCCTTGTGTCGGAGCCGCGGTAAACTTTCGATATCCACAGCCCCGACGGGGTACCTACTCCCCTGCCTTACCCTTCGGGGTTAACTGGCTCGATGTTATGTTAATACATATAAGTCATCGGGCATTGTAAGAACGGTATCGATTTCATAGTTGACCTTTTTCGAAATAGAACATTTGGAATTCATTGACCAACTTAGTTAATTTTCTTGTGGAAAATTTTCTTCAGATCGATATCTATAATTGCTTTCAGTTTCTAGCTTCTGGTGTTAAGTTGTTATATTCTAATCGTTTGTCTTTATCTTACGTTACAGTATTTTCATATAATTTATATCACTAGAGATATTTTCCGTGCTCCGTTTGCTCCGGCCTCTGATTTAACTTTACACGCCGTCAAGAAATATCTCTAAGGCAGCCTGGTTTCATCACAATGTTTTCTTTCACTGAAGCAAATCAATACATCATCAGGACTTATAAATTACTTTGACTTTTCTCAGTAGAAGCAACTGGATATGTGCCCGGTTGATAGCAATAGGGTCGCCCCTTATCACATGGATTTAAACATAACTGGTTGAATGTGAGTGTACTATTAGGCACATCTCTTCATAAGAATAACGGTGCTCAACCAGCCCTGCCTGTGGTACGGAGCTCCTTGCCGAACCAAGTTGATGAGGAGGGTTTCACGAAGGTGGAAAGGAAGAAGAGGAGGCCCTGTTCTCGTAACCTGTGCGGAACCGCACCGAGTGGACCCAACATGTTGTTGCGTTCAGCTGTGCCTACGACGCAGCTGTACCTCTCTCGTCTGCATCACTCCACGACGGTTGAAGAAGTCGTGCAGTACTTGAAGGTGAAGACCAACTGGACTCTGAGGGTTGAAAGGTTGGAATCACGCCACAACATCAACTTTAAGTCGTTCGTGGTACGGGTTCCAACCCAGCATCTACAGACCTGCATGAAAGAGGACTTTTGGCCGAAAGGTGTCTTATATCGACGTTTCCGGGGACGGTTACGTGACACCTCGCAGCGTAACACGACGCCGCGCCGTCAACCTTACGTGTTTAGTTATAGTTTATAAGGTTTTTTCATATGCATTAGTTTGTTGTTATTGTTTTATGTTATTTGTGTATTTTACCTATGGGCCTTAGAAGCCTGAAATAAATGTTTATTATTATTATTATAACCCTTTGGAGATTAATATCAAGGCGTGATGTTATGGGACTTATGAACTAATATGCTTAAATTATACTAGGCATAATAACTTAAGGTTTAAAATTTTAGTAATATACTTACCATCATCAACTTCGTTTTCTTGCCCTTAACCCATAAACCATTTTGGATCGGCTCAGCATGTCTTCAGAATCTACTTAGTAATTTAATATAATACTAAGTAAATTCTAAGTCCCAATAACTAATCCTTATTCAATATTTTCGACATCCTGTCCTCCTTCGCTGCTGCCTACACCAATTCTCGTTACAGTATGAATATTTAAATGAGTCGACGTTCCCATGCCTCTGATCAATGATATTCCTTCTTAACCGACCTTCTCAGAAAAGGTGGCCTTGAGATTTTTGAAGATCGGTTGCAGAATATAAAGAGGTACTTAGTGTGTTTAGTTTATTGCTTTGTAATTTGAGTGTTTTTGGAGTATTTTTTAAGTGTAATGCGTATTTTTGGAATCATTTTTTTAAGTAATCGCTTTTGCAAAATGCGCATTTGATTCAAAATGCGCATTTTGCAAAAGCGAGGAGCTCATGACTAAATAATAACAACGGCTTAGATCGATCTTCAGGTTAAGCCGTGCTTGCCTAGGTCGATCTGTAGATTAGTGACCACCCATTAAGTACTTACATGCCGAGTTTCCTTCGTAGGAAACGTGCTTACAGTCACGTGTAGATCGCTACAGGTATTCAAATTCAAATCGTTTATTGCAATCCATAATGTACATTTTTACAGGTTTTTAATGTACATTTTGAATGTACATTTTGAATGTACATTTTGAATGTACATTTTGAATGTACATTTTGAATGTACATTTTTACAGGTAGGCAGTGGCCTGAAAGTGTAGACCAGTTTTACCAAAGGTATAGAATTTCCCAGTAACACACCTACTTAGTGGGTTGTGGAGGTCAGATAGGCAGATGCATGTAAATAGTAGTTTATGCGACTGTGCATAATGAAGGGCATTACAACACAAGTGTGGGTTTAAGAAACGAGCCGAAGGCGAGTTTCTCAATAGCATCACACGAGTGTTGTAATGCCTAATAGTTGCATACACTAATTTATCTACCCGAATATCATATGGGCTCTATGATGGGTTCAGGAACCATAGGGAAATGACCAGCATTGTTACCAGTGTAATGCAATAAAAAATAAACAGGTTGCATTAGTTGCATTCGTCGCTGCATTTACGATATCTGGCGGAGTGTTCATGTTAATTTCTGAGTCACTATCACTCATTTTCGACAGAAATAAAGAACTTATCAGAAAATTTGTCTACTCGTAACTGGAAATAAAAAGCTAACGAACAAATGACAGCTCGAAATGGCGGCGTTTCGGATATCTGTCATTTTTTTTAAATCATAGGCAAACGAACAAAGTCACTATTCTTGTGTCACTCGAGATCAAAATGTCGTGCGATTTATAATTAAAATCATACTGAATTGGGGTTTCGTATCGATAGGTATCTGTTTTAATGTAGATACTAGAAGAGCACACTCACTTGAATTTGACACCTGTTCCAAATTTATACTCATAACCTACTGTTTTCAGTAGGTTATGAGTTCATTACAGTTCTGTTTATTTCTGCTGGTTGGTAATGCTGGTCATTGCCTATGGTTTTTGAACGCATTAGAGAGGGTTTATGATATTTGGGTAGATAAATATAGTTATGTAGCTGTATTCATTTAGACAAGAAACCCCAACATACTTGGTTAAAGGTTAGGAAAATGATGTACCTATAAATTAGCCATAAAAAGAATTCAAGCAATGCAATGCAATGCAATTTCCAAATGTAATGGTGAATACCATTACATTTCAAAATTAAGCCATACTGCTATTACGTATGAGTATGTTAGTAGTAAGTAGAAATGGTAGTAGTTGTGTGATTTCCCCGTACCCCAATCAGAAAAAAGGCGCGACTTTATGCACATTATTGCGTAGTACCCTCCAACACCTACTCCTTGTATTGCGGTGACAAACCACAGTTAACTATCTTCATCAAGTATGAACCAGATCAGTTTATCTCAATAAAAGTCGCCTGTCGGAAATCATTATCGTGGATTGCTTGACAACCTGTAACTAGAATGGTAAGTGTGTTGTTGCAGTACTACTTTTCATTCAAGTCTAGGTTTTAAATAGGTTTTTCCTGAACTCAATGTAGAAAGATTTACTACTGACTAGTTGTTGTCCACGCGAATGAAGATATCATTCGCGTGAAATAGTTTCCAAAAAAATTTTACCTCCCATTTTGATTTTGATAATAATTTTAAAGTTCTTTTTTTGGTCGGAATCATATTTAATGTTATCTAAATAAAAGTAGTCTAAGTTACTCCTTATAACATGAGCTATGTGCTAATAAACGTCCCGTCAAAATCGGCCCAGCCATTTCCGAGATTAGCCAGAATCATCAGACAGACGGACGTACAAAATTTTAACAATAGGTTTTTTTTATAAGTACCGTATTTTACTTATGCATGAATTCAGTAAAAAATCTATTACTTTGGAATCACAAACAAACACTTCACAATTTTAATCATATTTTGTATTGGTACACCTTTAGACCGCCACAGTCAAGTATAGACGACAAGCCAAAAAGTACCCAGCACGCCACTGTCACGACTACACAACAGACTTTAGGTACTTTTTCTGTACTAGACTGTGGCGGTCAAAAGGTTAATAGGTCCAGTTTTAAAATCCCGTTACCGTTATCAGGGTAAATCCTCATTTTAGTTTAGTTAGCCTGTGTTGCTGAGCAAAGGCCTCCCCTTTCTCCTTCCATTCCTCTCTATCCTGTGCGATCTCTGGCCATGTTAGCCCCGCAAACACGATCAAATCGTCACGCCACCTTCGCCGCGGTCGACCTCGACGGCGCTGTCCTTCCTCAGGAGTCCAGTGTGTGATGATCTTTATGATACCGATGATCATCACCACATGGTATAAAACAAAGTCGCTTTCTCTGTCCCTATGTCCCTTTGTATGCTTAAATCTTTAAAACTAGCAACGGATTTTAATGCGGTTTTCTTTTAATAGATAGAGTGATTCAAGAGGAAGGTTTTAATACCTTTTTTGCACCCTTGCGAAGCCGGGGCGGGTCACTAGTAATGTTATAAATTCCGCCTTCATGATCGTTTTCATGCTCAAACCGCAATAGGGTATTTCACCAAAAAAATCTAATTAGTCCGTCTGTTAGATTATCGAAAAATATTGGATACGTGTTTTTTGTTTCATCAATATAATAAAAATTGACGAAAATAAAATGTGTCAAAGATCAAGAGTGGGGGTTTTTGGCGTCACTTAGTGGGTAAAAAAGTACTATCCTTATGACGTCACACGACTTTTCGAAGCACTGTATCGTCTTCATATTTTGTTTACATGAAAAAAGAAAAAATACGTGTCCATTATTTATTGAAAATCTATCTGACGGACTAATTAGATTTTTTTGGTGAAATACCCTATTCCCGCGCAGCCGCCGCCGATGACATAATCCTTACGCTTCGTCGCACAAGCATGCGCGTGCGATTCACCCATCTATCACTGTGAACTATGTGCGAACTGTGTAATATGCGCGCTTTGATTGTAATGGCCAGGTGATTGGAATTATGTTCACGAATGCGTGGTTGGTGAAATGGTTTTGGTTGTTAGTTGGTTTGTCAAATTGTGTGTTTAAAAGTGTAATAATAGTCACATTCGGACTGAAAAAGAAATTTCATTTTATGATTTAGTGCCGGACAACCTGATGTGTCTTGACGAGCACCGAAGCCCCGACGGTTGTCGGCCCTTGCGGCCACACCCGTCGGGGCCTGCGGGTTGTTCGAGAGAGATATCGCGGCCTTGACACAAAGGGCTAAGAAGGAACATGGGTGGTTTTTAGTCGGTAGAAGTCTGACACTCCCTATCGCTCTGCCCAGAGCGGGAGGAGTCATTTGTTGATTTCCCACCACCAAAAAAAGACGAAAAGCTACACGCCTAGTTCCCTCTGCGGCTCGGAAAGCACGTTAAGCGTTAGTCCTGGCAGTCAATTGTAAATCTTTGACAGCCGTTACAAAAAGTCAGTGACCTGACTAATTAGATTTTTTTGGTGAAATACCCTATTAGGGTATTTCACCAAAAAAATCTAATTAGTCCGTCTGATAGATTACCAAAAAATAATGGACACGTATTTTTTCTTTTTTCACGTAAACAAAAGTTGAAGACGATACAGTGCTTCGAAAAATCGTGTCAAGTCGTGTGACGTCACAAGGTTAGTACTTTTTTACCCACTAAGTGACGCGAAAAGCCCCCACTCATGATCTTTGACACGTTTTATTTTCGTAATTTTTTAATAATTTGATATAACAAAAAACACGTATCCAATATTTTTCGATAATCTAACAGACGGACTAATTATATTTTTTTGGTGAAATACCCTATTCTGACAAGAGTCTTACAAAGGGGTATCATATTATCCAGTACTAACTGGGTTCTGGAAGTCAGACAGGCAGTCGCTCCATGTAAAGTACTGGTATTCAGCTGCATCGAGTTAGACTGGAAGCCGATCAAAACTTTATTGCGACAAAAGCTAGTGATGGCACGATCATTTAGTACTTAAAACGTACCTATATATTCTAAGAGAAAATTGCGTAAATATTTAATGACCGACTTTAAAAGCCACAAATCATTTGAATATTAGCTTCATGTGGCGCAGACGCAACGGACTTCGCACTGAATATTGTAATTGTGTGAGCCTTACTGTAAGGTGAACTATGAAATGTTGGGCTACTGCTCACACCGTGATGAACTGTGATGATGGAAAATTATTTCAAAACGTATAAAGGAGGCCTGATAGGGTCAGCTTCTGATGTTTCTATTTCCGGTACATCATATTGTTCCTGTCTGTGAGGAGGACTGAGTCAAGGCAACTTAACTTGTAAAAACCACCCATTAGTTACCCATTCCAAAGCGTGGATCTCTATGGATAAAAATGAGCTAGAAACTACATGGACACTCTTTTAAATCACAGGGTCTAGTGGATGAATGTCTTCGAATATTTGATACCTGGATATGCTGTCCTCTCTTCAGGATGTTTTCCAACGCCGGTTTTGGGATCAGCGGTGATGAATTACGAGTTGCAGTAAAAGTAAAAAATTTAAACTATGTAAGTTTAAATTTTTTTGATGCCACCTTGGGTATAATAGGCGTGAAATATCGATATTTGGCAGTTCTTCATGATGGGACAAAACCATATTACAAAAAATCAAAATAAAGAAATCTGCAAAACGTAGAAGTACCATTGTTTTACGACGTGTCTAAATGTATGTATTCACGTACTCTAAATTGCTAATAAATATTTAACACGAATAAAATAACAAACAAATCACTCAATAAGTATTCAGCAATAAGCTATGAGCGAAAGAGTGCACCTTTTGAATATTAATTACAAGAAAACGACGAATATTTTGGCGTACCTACGTTGCAAGCATATCCGAAACATTGTATCACGTTGTAGGTACTTGTGTTTAAAAAGAAACTATTTATTTTTAGATATCTGATCTTGTGAGGACCTGGTGCCTGGTTCTTTAACCTTAATTTGTAAAATGTGTTTGTTTTACTTTTTATAATAATAATAATAATAATAATATTCCACAACTATCACACAACGCCATCTAGTCCCAAGCTAAGCAGAGCTTCAGGCTTTTGCTTCAGGTATTTCAATCAAATAAGTGCAAAAGTTTTACTTAGCCTGAGATAATCGGCTCTTGGACTACGGTTCTTGGACAACTGGGAAAGAAGCCTTCTTGGTGTCAGATCCACGAGGATCCAGCGTAGGTTGGAAAATGCCACGTTTATTAATTTTTTTTTCAGTTTTTGGATCAACGTTTTTTCTATTTCAGCCTATATTTTTAAGGAAGTAACCCAGTCCCAACTCATTCCCAAACTGCAAAGTGCTCTAACATTTACAAAGAAGAAAATCTTCAATTAACCTCTTTAGTTAATCGTAAGTCTCCGAATATCATTTTAACAGAATTTGTTACACTACGGTGTAACAAAATCCAGTTAATTGCGAGCCATGTCAGCACGCCACGCCATGATACTAAATGAAGTAACCAGATTCGTGATAGAGTAAAATGTGTTCGTTCATCGGGAAACGTACTAAGGCATCATACATGGTGAAGAGCTTAGCGCGGGAGCTGAAGCGGGCACATAGTATTAGGCATGAAACTGATTCTTCAATACTTTATAGTAATGATGGTGGACTCATACTGCACGACTGCACGATTTACAGTCTTGTCACAGTTGCAGATGTTAATATTTCAAACGTGACAACGTTTGACGACTGCAACCTTATTGTAGTAAAAATAAAGATCATTATGTAAATTAGGTGCAAAATATTTGTGATAAGACTGTAGCTAGCGAGACATCATCTATTGTTTTACTCTGTGGAAGAACATCTATGGCTGCATCCTAACCGTTGAGTCCATTTAGTTCAGCAAACAAGAACGAGTAGTCGCTCCGATTGACTGTGTCTGTTGCTTATCGAACACGACTTATGCTTTGGTTAGTAAGCTAGGTATTTATGCTACTCAATATAACAATTTGCGATGGACTGTGAACCAGTCAAATGTCGTGACTTCCATCACATCGGTTATCGCTACTGCTCAGGTCACCAAACATGCACCCTAGACAAAGCCTAACAGCTTAACTATTGCGATTGATCGTGCTCCTGTTATAATTATGAGTGATTTAGTGAATGTTTGCGTTATAATTGTGTTTTCATGACGATGAAAGGGAAAGATATTGTATTGAAATGTATGAGTTAGTGTATTTCGTGTGCAGTTGGTTGGAAAATTCTAGAACAGAACGTGAATTTGTTGGGGGTTTCGCAGGGATCTATATTCGGTCTAACGTTAAAATGATGAACTGTCTTAATGAAATGCAATATAGCAAAGTACAATAATACAAACAGTTGCTTATTGAGATGCAAATACATCTGACTCATATCTAAGTCACACAAACTCAAACTACAAATTTTCGTAAACGAATATATTAATACCTAATGTACATAATACGTATGTAAAACAATAGATTGTTCTCACGGAGCTTTCACGTAAAGGTGCGAACACATATGTAGATGGTATCGGAATAATTAGTAAGACCATACGAAGAATTATTTGAAACAACAATGTTTTTAACAATGAATACGGGTCTTACTTGTCTAGTTGATTTAATTATGTTTGTAGTGGGAAATATGTAATTGGGGCTAGAAGATGAATGAGTAAGTGGATATAAATAGAGTGGACATGATGAATATTTCACGGTACTTAGAAAAAAAAATGGTGTAATTGTTGTGGTAACCTAACGTGACTTTTTGTTTTGTTACTGAGGTCATCATCTACCATCCTTTGCCCCAGAATTGGTTATGGTTAACCCGCATCATTTATTATTTTTTCTTGCATGGCATTTCTCACACAAGTCATATTTTTACTTCCTCTCCCTCCTTATTTAAAGACTTTTATTAAATTTATTAAAACTTTGTGCAAAAAATTACATAAAAATATATAATGCAAAAAAAAACACTGGACTAAGACTGACTTGGTAGCAAAAATGAAATTAATGATAATGACAATAGTTTAGTTAATTTGTCTCTTTGGCTTACAAGTAAAAATAGCCTAGCCAGGTAAAACTGACGACATTAGAAGGTATTTCTGAGTTAGACTATAATAAATGCGGAAGGCAAAAGCGAGATGAATCGAGAATTACATCATAACTAGGATAAAATTATAATTCTAAGCATAGCAGGGGACTGCAATTTATAGACCTGGGTCTACACAAAGTGAGATCGTAACATCGAAAACGATGCTGGAAAAGTTAGAAATCTCTTGGACTGACATGAACGACGTTATAATAATATTAAATTAATTTTGTTGGAGAAATACGAAACATTAATTTTAATTAATGAGTATATTGGAGATAGTTTGAAAGTTACACCAGTTACAGTAACGTTGAAAGGGAATCGACTGCCTTGGTATGGGCATGCGATGAGTAAGGACGAATTGCATGCGATTAAAAATGTAATGAATATTGTAATATTGTTGGATGGAGTCGATGGTGACGAAGTCGAAGGAAACGATGGATGGATTGTGTGAGATGTTAATTATTGCATGATGGTTGAACAGGGAAGATTGGAAGAAAAAAGACAATTCAATTCAATTCAATTCAATTTATTTGTCAAAAAACACGTGTAGGTTCACAATCAGTTGGAATGATTACATAAAAAAGGGTTTCAACATGTTTTTGCCTATAGAGGCGTACAAATACTGCAATAATATAAATCGTCACACAAAAATTGTAAAAGTTACGTAAAGATGAAATAATTGAAATAATAAGAAATAAATTAATAAAAACAGTCAGGTTAAATACACAAAAAAAATATCAAATAAAAAGTAAATTATGGGGACGATCAAAAATTAAATTAGGTACTATTTAAAAATAACAAAAGATTAATCAATCATTAAATAATAAACAAATTAAATTACTAGGAATAACAGAGGATTAATAAATCAATTAATAATAACAAAATTAAATTACTAGAAATAACAAAAAATAATCAATTAATAAATAATAACAAAAGTAAGTTACTAAAAATAATCAAAATTAAATTAATAAAAAGTCAAAATTAAGTTAATAAATAGTCAAAATTAAGTTAATAAATAGTCAAAATTAAATTAATAAAAAGTCAAAATTAAATTAATAAATAGTCAAAATTAAGTTAATAAATAGTCAAAATTAAATTAATAAATAGTCAAAATTAAATAAATAAAATACTTTGTCAAAAATTTATATTAATCAAAAACCAATTTAAAATAATCAAAATTAAAATTATAAAAAGGCCTAAATTACATCGTTTAAGTAGTCGGCAACATTATAGTAGCATTTATTTACTAAAAATTTCTTCATTATTTTTTTAAAACTATTAATATTTAAATCTTTGTATGCCTTTGGTAGCTTGTTGTATAATTTTGGAGCCATGCAAAATACACTCTTACCCATGAGAGCTGTTTTTGCACTATGTAAACGAAGTCTCCGAATATCCCGTTGACTTCTTTCGGAACCTTCTGAAGACTTTGGGAACAGTTGGGGGTTATTTTTAACAAATAATACCATTTCTAATATATACATGGAAGGAAGTGTGAGAATTTGATGCTTAATAAAATATGGCTTGCAACTGTCTGTAATTTTAAGACCAAACATAGCTCTTATGCATCGTTTTTGCATTCTAAATATAGTCTCTTTATGTGTAGAGTTTCCCCAGAAAATAATGCCGTATCTAAGTATTGATGCAACAAGTCCATGGTAAGCGGTAAGCAATGTATCCGTATTTACGGTTGGGGCGAGTTTATGCAACGCGTATGAACAACTACTAATTTTCTTACAAGTTTCTTCAATGTGATCTTTCCAATCAAGTTTTTTGTCAATGGTTAGTCCAAGGAATTTGGCATTATCAACTCTGCATATGGTGTGATTTTTATAGCTTAGGTCAATATCATTTCTTACTGGTATTCTTTGACTAAAATGCAAGATTTTTGTTTTATTTAAATTAATTTTTAGATTATTATTATCTAACCAGTCAATCATAGAAGCTAAAGCATTATTAATGTCAAGTTTATAGGTGTCAGTTTTCTTACAATCTATTGTAACTGTGCTATCGTCCGCAAAAAGAGTCATTGGATGCTCAATAGATTTCGGAAAGTCATTTATATATATAATAAATAATAATGGTCCCAGAACGCTTCCTTGGGGTACACCGAATTTCACTATACGTTCTTGGGACAGATACGTAGTCGCTGTTTTGGAACGATCTATTCTTGAGATTGCTGTGATTTGCCTTCTATTAGACATATAGGATTCAATTAATTTAAGCACATTGCCTCGAACCCCATATGAGTCAAGTTTCTTAATTAAAATAGTGTGGTCAACGTAGTCGAATGCTTGTGTCATATCGCATAGCACAGCACAAGTGGGAGTTCTTTTATCCATCCGCAACATCACATTGTGTAGAAAATCATAGACCGCCATGTTAATAGTCTTATTTTGTCTGAAACCTTTTTGCTCACTACAAAGAATATTATTTTTTTCCATATATGAATACAATTGCTTGTTAATGTATTTTTCAAAAATCTTTGACATAATTGGTATCAGAGCTATTGGTCTATAATTTTCAATTAGGTCTTTCTTTCCCTTCTTAAATAGTGGTTTTACTATTGATGTTTTCAAACCATCAGGAAAGGTACCCGTACTGATACATAGGTTCATAATGTGACTTAAGTGGCTGCATATTATATCACCGACAGATTTAATTATTTTGGTAGAGACACCGTCATAACCTACGCTGTTAGTATTTTTAAGTTGTTTAATGATGTTTAAGATATCACACGGTAAACTTGGGGCCATGAACATTGATTTTTGTCTGTTCAAAATGCCTGCTGTGACGTTTTTTCCCGAGTCTTGTATAGGGATAACTCTGTCAATGAAATAATTATTAAATTGGTTAGCAATTGATTCTGGATCTGTAATTATATTATTGTCAACATTAATTTCACGTAAATTATCCCGAGGTACATTTAATTTTTTGTTATTTATTATTTGCCATGTCGATTTAGTTTTATTCTCAGCCGTTTTGATTTTATAATTATTTTGAGCCCTTTGGGTAAGTCGTATAATTTTTTTAAATAATTTACTGTATGTAATAAATTGAAATTTATTAGTTTCAGACGGTTTACGTCTATATTTCCATAAAAGATGCCTCTTTTTCTTACTACAGATTTTTACACCACGTGAGATCCATTTAGCCTTTCTGCCTATGTTAATAGTAATAAGTTTATTTGGAAAGCAAAGATTATAGAATAATGTAAACTCCTCCATAAATGAATTATATGCGATGTTAGGGTCATCTGTATTATAAACATCAGCAAATGTCAAACTTTCCAAACAAGATCTGAACTTCAAAATATTTTCTTTTGCATAATCCCGCTGTGTTTTTTTCCAGTATTTACTATTACACGATTTTTTTACAGGACATTTTAAGAGTTGCGCCGTATGGTCAGATAATGCAAATTCTATCACTTCAGTCCCACATCGATTCTGAAAATTATGTGCAAAATTGTCGATGCAAGTGTGGCTTTTCAATCTAGTAGGCTCATTAATGGCTAATTTCAGATTGTGATTCAGTAACAAACAAGTAAAATCAAGGCATACACTGGTTTTTTTCATGATGTCAATATTGAAGTCACCAGCCAATATAATGTTGCTATATTTTTTATTACTTACATTTGTTAATAGTTGTTCCAATTTATTAAAAAATACACTCAAATTTGCAACTTTTGGTACACGATAAATACACACAATTAAGATGTTATACTTAATCAGTTCTATTCCACAACATTCAAATGTATTAATTGTTGACAATTTAGCAACCTCCGGTACTTCTTTCCAAGAAAGTCCATGTCTGACCAAAATACACGAACCCCCTCTTTTACTATTGGTTCTACTAAAACGTGAAGCCAAACTATAGTTTGGGATCAGAAGATGTGTTTCATCGCCCTCTGACATAAAATGTTCCGTAATGCACAATATATCAACTTTTAATTCCTTATCTATAAGTTCTTCTAAGCAAACTGTAAGCATGTCTGATTTGTTGATCAATCCTGCAATATTTTGATGCAATATTATTAAATTCTCCTTAGTCAAGAAAAAAACTCGCTTCTTCTAAGTCGGTCTGTAATTCGTTTTTGTTAAACTCTTGTAAATCTTGAATATAGTCGTTTAGGTCTCTGAAGACGGCACGAATGCCTTTGTCATTAATTATTCCAGTCTTTGTATTATACAGTGAATAGTCATCATATATATTTTTATTGGAATCTAAAATATATGCATGCTCATGTGTTATTATGTCCAAGTATAAAAGGTTGTTGAAGTTTTCAACCCTACAATTATGCATGTGTACGTAATCTTTCCATTTATAGGTAGGCAAACAGATGATTACATTTGTATGTGTTATATTTCGCAGTGTCTCACGAATAAAAACAATCTGGTCGAAGTAGTTTTTTGTCACTCTGAAGTCTTCTTCACCTATAAGTATGACACAATAGTCTTCTTTTGTGAACGTAGATAGTTTTTCGTTTATTCCAATAAATAGTTGTTTGTTACCTGCATGGGGCGATATGTAATGGCACAATTCAAAACTGCCCTTGATTGTCGCTTCAGCAATCGATAAAATGCTATTTTTGTTATTGGTACTTATTAGACATATTTTTTGTTTGCTTGTTACTGGTTTAGTGTCACTCCCTCGCGATTTCTTGTTGTTATTTTCAAGTCCAATATTTATTTCAGCATCACTATTTGTAGGAGAACTCGTTCTAATTTGCTTCGCAGCTGAGCTTAGTATTTGTTCCGACTTCCGTTTTTGTCGTTTTTTCTTGCTGCTTAAACGCACGGATGATGGCGTGGGAGTAAACCTGACTTTCTTGTAGTTATTTATAACTGTTTTGTTGTGCTCTAATTCTGCCTTTAGTTGTTGGTTTTCTTCCAGCAAATTGTCTACTTCTTGATGTACGGACGCTAATTCCATTTTTAACTCATTTATTTGTTTAATATAATTTCCATCTTCATTCATAGTATTCTCAGGTAGACTCATTCCAGTAGTATCAAACATTGAACTCGAAGAATTATTCAAAGAAACGGTTTGAGTTTTACGATATGTAATATGGTCAGAATCCATTATTACGAGTCTTTATGTAGATATAATTCACAAAAAGAGATCTCGGTTGGCGGGGATCGAACCAGGGTATCGGTAGCGTGCGGCAGTCGCTCAAGTCAACACGTAGCGCACCGAGCCATTTGAACGATACGTAATGTGTCGAAATTACGCTATACACTGTTGTGTCACAAAAAGTTCGTTAAACAAGTTTTGTATTCAAATGTCCGAATGAAGTCCAAAGGTCATTTTCTTTGTTTGATTTACTGTACACAATGTTTACATTTTTGTTTCATTTAGATCACTTATTTAACACTTTTTAACGAGTATTTGTTTTGTTTTATTGTTTTATGTTGCACATTGAACACTGTAGTGTCTGATAAATAGTTTTTAATATGTTTGTGGAGTCGAGTTTATTGGATCTTTAATATTGATGTTCACTGCAGTTTTTAAGTTTGTATAACACTTCCACATATACACGACACATCTTGGTTTGTTATTGTACTAATGTTATTGTAGATAATGCATTTTTACTATTTTTAAACATTTAATAACACGGAGCACGATATTGCCGTGGCGGTAGTTCGCGCGCGTTTTTTTGACATGTTGCACCGACTCCTAATCCTAATGCAACATGGGACATGGACAGGAAGATGACAAGCAAAAGCCCTCTTTAAGAAAGCAAGAACTCAACACAACACACAAATTAAACACCATCTTCATAACAAAACAAACGCTAAAGAACACAGCATTCCCAGTTTCTCCTGTCTCAAAGCCACTATTGAAGTGTCTGCCAACTTAACGCCTGCTAATTAATGGTACTAAGAAATCAAAAGTGAAACTACGTGTGAGTTATAAGCTCCCATTTAATAGACAATAGCCATAGGTTGTGGTTTTAGGAGACGCAAATTGAATTCCGGGTGTTAAAGGTTTTGAGGGTATGGATATATTAGGATAGGTTGATAGATGACCGGTACGAAATTCTCTTGTTCTTTTTTTTTAATTTAGGATTCAACGGAAATAGGTACATAATAATATTTTGTGGGATCCAACGCCAAAAATATTAAACTGGGCTTGAACCTGGTATCCAACCAAAATAAATCCCTTTTGCATCTTTAGGAAATTTAAAATAATGATTAAAGAATTCATCACCAAAGTGCGGAAAAATAAGCAAATTAAAACATAGTTCCTAATAATTCATGACAAAATACTTACCTACAAGTTATCGATTCATTAATTATTTTATTTTTTCAAAAGTATCTTGAATAATGTCGTTTGTAACAAGCGAGCAAGTTAAGTACTACAGTTCTCGCTGTCCGAAATTAACGAATGACGGCTGGGACCAACAGCTTTACTCTCGTCTCTGAATTTTAGCGATCATTCACCCATGGACCGATACAGCAAGCGTTGCTCTGCTTTATAGATCGACCCGTACAGCAATTATTGGTGGGCCACGGGCTCCTAAGGATAGATGCCTAAACTCATTCAAGTCTAATCCATTTGGAATTCTGCCCAGCTGCAGCAACCACAAAAGAGCGTGAAGTTACGCCGGGTATGTCCGTCTGAATATTCATGTGGCAACTGACTTACGTCCGATGCCGTATTGTGTATGACGGGGCCATATTCCCATAGTGTGTCCGGTCGATTGTCTGTTTGAATGGAACTCGCAAGGTCGCTGTTGTATGGGCTTAATTAGGTTTTAAGTGAGTTTGTATGAGTGTGTTTGGTTTGTGGGATTTAGAAGGATTTTGGTGTTGACTTTACGTTTATTTAATAATAAATTTTCTTTTTTCTAACAATAAATTATTAGAAAAAGAGTGGTGATTGCTTGGTTGTGCTAGTAGTGGCAAGTGTGACAGCTGGGCATGAGGTCCTAAGTTCGATTCCGAGATTTGACAAAGTGTAATTGGGTCTTTCTCATCATCATCATCATTTCAGCCGAAAGACGTCCACTGCTGGACATAGGCCTCCCCTAAGTGTCATTTTTGCTTAGGGGGGTTTGCCATAATCGCCACGCTTGGCAGGCGGGTTGGCGATCGCAGTACGGTCGATACAAAAAGCACAGAGAACGCTGCTGCCCATTCTCTGGTACATCCCTTAGTCGCCTCTTACGACACCCACGGGAAGATATGGGATGGTGCTATTCTTTGCGTCCGACACCATACGGAACAGGTGTGGGTCTTTCTATCAGGAATTTATTACCAGGCCTCGAACCGATAACAAGATTTTTAGAAAGCCAATGCTATCAAGGAATAACATTGACTACTCTGCAAAAAGGTTTTTCGTCACCCTTTCAACAAAAAAGATAATCCATCCGCAGGTCAAACCAATAAATAACTCCGGGTTTTCTTACACAAATATTTTCCTTTACGGCAAAGATTTATAGTGGGCTAGATTCTTTTGGCAGGCTCACCTACTAAATAAGATTTTACTCTACAGCAGGGATGTTATGGGTATGAAATTTCGGATCTGGATAAGTATAGGAATAATATTATACCGGTCTAGGATAGGGGAGACCGGGGACAATTGAAACAATTTGACTTAAATCGTGTGCAGTGAAGTATCTATAGTACCTACATCCCTCGAATTTATATAGTTGAAAGGGTCGTTATCTAGTTCCTAAATTAAACATAATCTATATCTCTATTTTGAATAGTTAACCTACAATCGCACATTAAAGAAGACCGGGCACAGTGGTTCTATTGACCCCACCCCAAGGACGGTTGAAACGGTAAGTAGGGATAATTGAAACACTGAAATATTTCAGGAACTACTGAAGGTTTTTACTCAATCTTAAAAATTTAACTTACTACTAAATTATTTATTGAGATCGTGACAAGTGTGTCACCGTAAAGTTAATATTTTGAAAATTATAAAAGCAAAAACATCTTTAATATAAACAACGTAAAATATCTCTTATTTTAATCATTTTCGAGCTTTAATTTGTGCTAATGAATACTATTTCACATGATTGAAAGACTTGTTACCCTATTTTGCTGTAATTGCACTTACATGGGGGATAAAAAAAGATAATCCAGTCTCATACAAAACAGCTTGTTTCAATCGTAACAATGTTTCAATCATAACAATGTTTCAATCATAAAAATGTTTCAATCATAACAATGGTTTATTGACGGTCTGCTTCAAGTCCTGCGGTAGACTGTTGGGTGTTGTAGACTACAACACCCAACAGTCTACCAGTCTAACAGTCAGGGCTGGGCAAAATACATGCTTTGCTTTAATTGAAATACAAATTACAAAATACAGTATCGCAAGTAATTGAAATCTTTAAGTAAGGTATTTGAATAAAATACAAAATACAGTATTTTTTAGCTATTTTTAATTGAAATACAAAATACATAATTACAAAAACTTTTCCAAAATAAAAATAATCGCCTTCAAAAACCACCACAAAAAAGTGGACAGACGAGGGGATAAATGTATTTTAATGTTAAAATGTGTTTTGAAGCCTCAAGTATTTGAAATACTAATTACAAAATACTTCGTCGTCAGGTATTTGAAATACGAAAAACAAATTTCATTTTAAGGAAGTAATTGTAATACAAATACAAAATACGTATTTGTATTTCAATTACTTACGTATTTTAATTACAAGTAAGTAATTCAAATACTGCCTAACCCTGGTTGTAGTGTCATCGGGCTGGTAAGGTCACTGTTCCGACACATGTATGACCATGGAATTTGGCTGTGGAGTCCCTAAGTACTTAGGAGAAGATGGGACAGCGGCTTCAAATCCTGCGGCAGACTCATTTTGGAAAACACAACCTTCTTCTGTGCAGTCGGATAAAAATGCGAAATATGCGGGGACGTTTGAAACGTTTCAAACGTCCACAGCCACTTCGTTTCAAACGTACCCATGTCACATCTTCTACTTTAACACTCAATATTTTGTAATATATTGACTTAAATAATAATTAACAGTAATAAAAACTAACTTAAATAGACAAACAATACTCTCAAATAAGAAAAACTGACAAACTACAAGATTAAAATAGGTAAAAACCAAAAAAATAAAAATGGTGAGAACTTACTTTTTGGCGTGAAATTCGTCGAGGCGTCCTGTGTGCGACTACATTGCTCGCTCGCTCGAGCCGTGCTAAACACAAAACCGAATATGGCCGACGATGCAACGAACGCCGCATCACACGCGTAGGTAACATGGTTTCCGAGAAATTGAAGTTGTTGCAATCATGACCTGTTTCAATTGTCCCCGGTCTACCCTACGGATATCCGTAACGATTTGAAATTATTTCAGATGATTTGCTTGTTTTGGTTACGGATATTAGAATCTTACAACACAATGTGACAACTGTCAATTGACGGCTTGGCTGGGCAAAACAAACACAGTGTTACCAACGCTCAAAATTATTTACCCTACAACAAAAATCAAAAGTCCCTAAAATCGTGTCAATTACTTGAAAATACCCCTCAAAAAATATTTTAAATAAAATAATGAATAATAATTTAGACTACACCTTTATCCGGTCGGGGCTGCGGGTAGTTCGAAAGAGATACCGCGCACAAGGGCTAAGAAGGGACATGGGTAGTTTTTAGTCAGTAGAAGTCTGACACTCTCTTCTGCTCTGCCCAGAGCGGGAGGGGTTATTTGATGATAGCCAATCACCAAAAAAAATAAAATTAAAATAAGTTTAGTTTACGATTACGAATATATTTTTATTTCGGATATCCGATAGTTTCGGTTATGGTTACGGAGCTCCATAACATCCCTGCTCTATAGGCACTGCCGAGGAACTACTCTCCGTACCAGTTACCGACAGATTACCTAAAACGTGTGGCTAGTTTTCTTTCATAGTACATTTTGCATTGGTGTTTGGGACCGCTTATATAGAGGCCTGTTTCCGCCGTTTAAAGGTATTCTAAATGCATTTACACAATTATTAAAGTCAGTTTTTGGGCTCATCTGTTTGACTTTGTTGTTTTATTTTATTTTGTTGTGGTTATTACTATCATATTGTAATACTAACTGGATTGTGGAGGTCAGATAGGTACTCACTCCTTGTAAAATGCTGGTACTCATACAGCATCGGGTTTATTTATTTATTTTGTACCCCAACAAGAGCCGACCCCAACATAGTTGGGAAAAGGCTAGGCAGGTGATGATAGCACAATTATTTATAGAGAATTGATTCGGGTACTCATCATCATCATCAGCCTATAATGTTCCCACTGCAGGGACTCAGGCCTCCTCTCTAGGAGAGGGATGGGCTATAATCTACCACGCGGGCCCAGTGCGGATTGGTAGATGTCACATGTCTTCGAAATTTTTGGTTCTAAGACATGCCGGTTTCCTCACGATGTTCGGTTTGATTCGGGTACTATGAGAAGTGAATATGTAGATAATAGAATGAACAATAAATGAAAGAATCTGACCACTCCATTTCATCCCGTGGGTGTCGTAAGTGGCGACTATGGTAGCTTAAAACCCTGGGCATACCGTAAAGTACTCTGAGTCACCCGACTGGTGGCGGGTAAACCACCAGCAGTTGCATTCCCAAGGAGGGTTAGCGACTGACAGGCGACTGACTGTAAAACCCAAGCCGAAACCCTTCTGCAAAATGAGTGAAATTGAAATAATCTATCTTCTATCCATATATCATCATCATCATTTCAGCCAAAAGACGTCCACTACTGGACATAGGCCTCCCCCAGGCGTCGCCATATTGACCGGTCCCGTGCGTCTCTCATCCAGCGGGTTCCTGCAACCTTAACCAGGTCATCGGTCCACCTAGTGGGAGGCCTTCCAACGCAACGTCTTCCGGTTCGCGGTCGCCATTCCAGAACTTTTCGGCCCCATCGGCCATCCGTTCTGCGAGCAATGTATCTATATATATAAAAGGAGAACTGACTGGGTGACATATCAACGTACAGCCGAAACTACTGGGGCTAAGAATGTGAAATTTTGCACACGGCTACCTATTATAATGTAGGGGAGCATTAAGAAGGGGTTTTTGGAAATTCAACCCCTAAGGGAGTTAAATAGGGGATGAAAGTTTGTATGGAAAATCGTCATTTTTGTAGTTAAACCGACATCCACGCGGGAAAAGCCGTGGGCAAAAGTGTGCGATAAAACTGGGGCGTACCCCATGAGCGAGGAGTAAGTGATAGTTTGACTGATGATAGAGGAAAATGGAAGAAAACGACGTGTTGCGTCGACCCCAAATATCATGGGATAATGGCAGAAAGATGACCTGCTTCCACTTTTCTTATTTTTATGTGAAATACGTCTACTCTTGACCCTTTTTTTGGAGGGTTGGAAATCAAAATCAAAAGTCATTTATTCAAACTAGGCTGATATTCAGCACTTTTCGAACGTCAAAAAGTTACTTTACTCTACTTTAATTTACATTTTTATAAGACATCCCCCAAAACGCCCACCCATCGACACTTCCTTGTGTCATCAAATGACTCCTCCCGCCCTGGGCAGGTAGGGAGTGTCAGACTTCTACTGACTAAAAACCACCCATGTTCCTTCTTAGCCCTTTCTGTCGAGGCCGCGGTATCTCTTTCGAACAACCCACAGCCCCGACGGGGTCTACTCTTGACCTTAATGGACACTTTTCGCGATCTAGTGCATTGTCTAGAAATATGACAGAATTGTCGCAATGTTTTGTCAATTCGTTTAACGGGCAAAGCAGAGGCATGTCGCTAGTTATTTCTAAATACATAATTACTTCAATAAATTCAAGCTAAAAGGAATTCTATGTTACGTTTTACGATTTTCTTTAGTAGAACGATATATTTGGAACATTCCAACTTTCACTAGGAATATTAGAATTCCATTTACTACTTGCGTAACTAGAATTGTTTCTGGTCATAATATTATATATGTTTCACGTAACATTCGTAAAGCATATTGTAATAAATATGTCTACAATAATAAAACGACTTCTTATTTAGTTGTTTCTTTTTCATTGTTTTTATTAAACATACATTTCTCTGTTTTATTGCGATGAATATTAAATAAATTTGTAGGAGTTGACTTATGTTATATTAGACTATATTTTTAGATCTCCTATTTTATTCTCAGTCATTTTGTTTCATAGCGGTCATGTTCTGTGGTGTCTGCCTACCCCTATGGTAAAAAGGCGAATTTATATCTACACTAGCTTTTGCCAGCGGCTTCGCCCGCGTGAAAATGACGATTTTCCATACAAACTTTCATCCCCTAATCCTTCCTTATTCCTTATCTACATTATAAAGGGGACCTCTGTGCAAAATTTCAGCTTTCTAGGTCCAAGGGTTTGGGCTGGGCGTTGATGAGTCAGTCAGTCAGTCAGTCAGTCAGTCAGTCAGGACTTCTCTCTTTATTTATATAGATGTAAGTTTACCAAACTTTAACTAAATGTTTTTCGACCGTTCAGTCACGTCTTACAAGAAAAAAATATCCATCGCAGTCTTTAACACACTAAACTTCAACAAAAACTAAAACAAACCCAGTTTATAAGTAAGTATAAAGAATTAAAGCCGTTCAAATATTCAGCTTAGCTATTCACATCAAGTCATTTATATTCTAAATGCGGGCGCTATTTCTTTTGACAACCATTGACTCCGTACAAAAACGTATTTGAAGAAAATCATCAATTCCATTTGGCAACAACTTCAACAGTTTTTTTTCACCAAAACTAATTCACACGCCAAGTAGTTGAGACAAAGTGGAATGGAGATAGTAGGCTAAGTTTGTGCAGCTCTTGAAAATGGTTCGATTTTCCTTTCGTTAATCTTCTATCTAACAGAAGGACCTTTATATGTCGTTGGATATTATAGATTTAAATCAACACATCAAGCTGGTTGGAAGATTGACAAACAAACATCAGTAAGTATCAAAGATTCTAGTTGTGACATATTCGCCTGGGCTCAGTAGGCGACTCGGCCGCTGTAACTCGCCCGATCCGGTCGAGACAGGAATTTCACTGTTATTAATATTTTCGAGTGGCGTTTCGGACGAATCCTTTTTTAGAGTCAAAGTACCGTCAGACACATAATATAGATAAGGTTTAGTGTCCTGTGTTCGTCCCACATGTTCGTCCCACAAACTACCAGGAGAACAGAAGTAGGAAGGAGGTATTGTATTATAAAAGAGATACCGCGGTATCTCTCATAATATAGATAAGGTTTAGTGCCCTGTGTTCGTCCCACAAACTACCAGGAGAACCGAAGTAGGAAGGAGGTATTGTATTATAAAGAGATACCGCGGTATCTCTAGCAACATGGGTGGTTTTTAGTAAGTAGAAGTCTGACACTCCCTACCGGTTTGCCCAGAGCGGGAGGAGTCATTTGATGATTTCTCCACTATATAATTTACCATTCTGGCCTCCTGCTAGTTTGTGGGACTAAAGAAATGATTAATCTCCTACTAACTTATGATACCCTAGTACTACTTATCACATTTCATTACTCCTGTTAACTCCTATATTTGGTGACAACCCGAAAGAAATGATTAATCTCCTACTAACTTATGATACCCTAGTACTACATAACACGTTTCATTACTCCTGTTATCTCTTACATTTGGTGACAGCCCTAAAGAAATGATAAGAGTATTCTATCTACCCTATCTAATCTCCTACTAACTTATGATACCCTAGTACTTCATAACACATTACATTGACCGCGGTCCCGGCTGTGGTCCCGGTCCCGAAAGCCCCACGACCCCAACCTAATGTTTTTCATTCTGACTGTACAAAATTTGCTTAAAAAAAAGTATAGTCCGAAACACCACTCAAAAATATGAATAAAAATTAAATTCCTGTCTCGACCGGACCGGGCAAGTTCCAGCGGTCGAGTCGCCTACTAAGCCTTCGCCTGAGGCCTGATTCCTGAATCACATTATATACCTAATCTACTCCAATATATCCAATGTATACATATAGTGAGAAAAAAATGCTGACATGGTCAACAAAACTTTTATGTAACACTAAAATGTAATTCCAAATGACACACGCCGCAAACGCCGACCAAGTTGCCTCTGTCGACAGCTTAACTTGGCCTTGTCGACAGCTGAAGTTGACTCTATTGACAGCAAAGACGCTTGCCTGCTCGTCTGTTTAACGCCTAACTCTCTATATTTTACTACTTTCTTTAATATCCAGTCACACTTTAATTCCCCAATTGACTTACTGAACCACCTCCACTACACCTCGCCTACAATCACGTCCTTGCATGTACATAGCGACACGTTGCTAGGCAACTAGTGTTGGGAAACGATAATATCGATGCCGCGATGTCACCTACCAATGACAAACATCTAGTGTGAAGTGTCACCTTAACTATTAGAACGCAGAGTTTATAACTGATGACGAGAAACTATGTAAATTAGGTTTCGCTACTTCGGATTATGACTTGGCTAAAGCACTTATTCAAATAAGAGATTTGAAATTTGTGTTGTTTGTGCTAGTCAGGCGCTGTTTGAAAATTAGAAAGAGATACCGCGACCTCGACACAAAGGTACATGGATGACTTTTAGTCAGTAGAAGTCTGACACTCCCTTTTGCTCTGCCCAGAGCGGGAGGAGTCATTGGATGATTTCCCACAACAGCCAAAAAAAAAGGTGTAACTAGGGTAGGTTTTTGTCCTAGAAAGATCTACACACTTAATTACACTTAGAAAACGATGGCCATGCTTATCTAGCTGTCCGAGGCGCTAAAATACAAATTAGACCCGTAAATACACAGTTCCGAAAACCTGCACAAAACATACTGTACTAACTAAATACAGTTTGTCAGTTAAATATTTGGTATTAAGTCGTAAAAAAATCAACAACAAATACCTGCCGTTACTTGGCACCGCTTGCAGGTCGCCTTACCTGAAAAAAGAAAACATTAGAAGTTAGCAATAAAACTTTATTTATTTGTATTTTGTACTTCTTTATCTTCTCGTGTTGATTCTTTTACCGGCTTGATACTTTTTTAATAATTTTCTGCTGATAGAGGGATTTAATTTTCGCGAATCGCAGCCTAAAAAAATCGGAAAACCTTAACTACGAAACTACTGAGCCTAAAATGTTGAAAAAAATACAGAAATTAGTTCAACACTTTTAGATTACAGGAAAACCTTTATGACGTCTGTGGTGCTAAAATAACATGGAAAATATCTCAATATCTACTACAATGGTACGGAACCCTTCATGTGCAAGTTCGACTTGCAGTTGGTCAGTTTTACCTTTTGACGTACGGAACCAGAATATAACGTTGATGGAAAAGTGAAAACGTACAGACTAGCACGTCAAGCTACTCAAAACAGTAAATTTTTCCCAATCACCCTTGAACCTTTTGACGTAAAGTACAGTAGGCCTATGTATGTACGCTTCCGGTGTTAAACATCGGCCTCTCAATGACTTCATTGTAATTGATCATTGTTCTAAGCATACTGATTGGGATTGCCGCGTGCTTTGATTAGCTGATTAGCACATAAAAGTCATCGCTCTTTTAAACAATTTGAATGCAATGCATTATTGACTTCTACACTGCCACAGTATAAATTATAAGCTAGTGATGTGACCAACTGAAACGGTCTTACCAAAGAGTATCGTATTATCCAGAATAAACTGGGTTGTGGAGGTCAGATAGGCAGTCGCTCCACGTAAAATACTGGTATTCAGCTGCATCCGGTTAGACTGAAAGCCGACCCCAACATAGTTGGGAAAAGGCTAGGCAGATGATGATGATGTGGCTAACTGAAAAGTTTAATTTGATCTAACCATAATGTGTTCTACACCAATATTAGTTATTTGTGCTTTGAAAGCTGTCAAGATTCAAAAATGATGAATATACCTTTAATTGTTACATACTGCCTTGTTGGTCTAGTCGTCGTAAGGCAATTTTGCTGTACATGAGGTCCTGTGTTCGATTCGCAGCTCGAGCAAAGTGTCATTAGGTTTATCCATTAAGAATTTCTGAATAGCAGCCACGGAGGCTTGGTTTGTGCTCGGTTGAACGCAATATGCTCGCCCCCTTTCCCATGGCTAGGACTTCAATTTAATTGGCGAAATTTAGGCGTGTACACCTAACTAACTCTTCGGGGTCGCGGGGCGGCGGTTGCACGTTGCGGCGTGCATTCGTTGTCCCGTGTTTCGGGGTCTCGAGCATTCGTTGTTGCGGTTTGCGTCGCTGCGTGCTTTCGTGCTGTGTTCGTTGTTGCGGGCATTCGGTGGCGTGTGGTTCGGCGTGGTGGCTTTCGGAATGACGTATTGCACTCGTAGTTTCGTTCTTCTTCCGTCCTTCTGACATTCAAAAGTGCCTGTAATGGCTTAATTGAAATAAAATATTTGAGTTTGATTTGAGTTTGGGGTTTACAGGCGTTAAGTATGTTGTGTTATATTTAACTACGATCAAACTCGGCTACACACTAATATATTTCCCCCAGTCTAACATATATTTCCTTTGTAAATATACCCACAATAATCCAGGCCAGACAGCTTCACACAATGGATGATTGGTGACAGATAGACGACTCGAGCCGACCGGCAAGCTGCGCGTGCGTCGATTACTAACACCGTAGTGAATGAACCGACGGACATCGGGCATTTGTTAGTGGGTATGTAGGTAAGTCTGAGGATTAATATGACAGGAGGGAATAAAGTTATTGGTACATTGTTTTTGTGCAACTTTATTGTATTTGTTGTGATTGTTATCTGAGTTCCTAAATAAATATTGTGGAAATAGTAGCTAAATGAAAAAAACACATTGTACGATGGTTGCTATATTTGAACTGAGAAGATCTTTTTATTTGACATTATGAAAAGGTATATAAAACCTAACAAAAAGGTTTCACAAATAAGTAGGTTTTACAACATCCGCCCTTAATGGAAATAAAAAGATAAAGTAGTAATGCTTAACATAATAGGATAAAAGAATAAAACATTACTACCAGACTAAACAGAAATACCAAACTTATACCGACGAAAAATAAATAAATAGAAAATTATTCTACCTATTTATCATTAAACCCATATTAACAACGCACCTAAGATGAGCTATGCGCCTTAAGGGCTTGGTTAAAACATCGGCTGTCATTTTATCCGTAGGTATAAACTTTATATCTATAAGACCCTCAGTAACCTTTTCACGAATAAAATGATATCTGATCTCGTATCAATGTGTTTGGTTCTATTGTGGTGGACTGGATTGAGCACAAGTTTCTGTGCACTCTGACTGTCATTGTATAGCAACACCCTATCAGCAAAACCAGTAATGTCACACACTAACCGTCTGAGGAAAATAGCCTCCTTTGCAGCACTGGTCAAGGACGTATACTCAGCTTCTGTAGACGATAAGGCTACCGTCGGCTGCTTCTTACACTCCCAGCTAATAGGTCCACCTGCTAGCGTGAAGTAGTAACCAGTGTACGACCGACGGTCATGTACACAGTTCGCCCAGTCAGCATCCGTGTATCCATACAGACGTCTACCGACTTTCCTGTAAGTAATACAATAATCCATAGTACCTTTCAAATACTGTAACACCCTTTTAGCGGCCAACCAATGCGTCTTATCATAACAGTTATTAAACTGACTTAAATAGCTTGTGGCATAAGCTATATCGGGTCTCGTATTCACAGCTAGGTACATGAGACATCCTATCAAGTTTTGGTAAGGATATTCACCAAGAGATGTTGGATTACCTTTCTCCAACTTGTTATTCTCCAAAGGCGTAGACATCTCCTTGCAATCTTGCATATTAAACCGCTCCAACACTGCCTGGATATAGGTCTTCTGGCTGACCATGATTTTATCGTCAATACGGTTAATATTTAAGCCTAAACAATACGACAATGCACCCAAATCTTTAAGCGTGAAAAATTTTTTCAAGTCATTTTTGACAGCGTCAAACGAACTTTTTTCTTTGTAAAAGACAATTAGATCGTCAACATAGACTGCAAGTATTATTGTTTCATTACCAAACTTTTTCAAGTAAACACATGATTCCGCAGGTGTTCTTGCAAAGCCAATTTTTGATAGAATTTGATGCAATTTGATATTCAAGGCCCGAGCTGCCTGTTTCAAACCATAAATGGATTTTCTGAGCAAACAGACTTTACCTTCTGCCCCATGCTCAGCAAATCCCTCAGGCTGTTGCATGTACACCTCCTCCTCTAAGTCCCCATTGAGGAATGCGGTATCGACATCCATGTGTTGGATCTTTAAATCCATTTCTGCCGCCAACGCTATAAGGGTACGCAGAGATGAATTTCGAACCACAGGGGCAAAAGTCTCGTTATAGTCAGTCCCCCAAACTTGACTAAAACCTTTCGCAACTAGTCGCGCCTTATACTTGACTATTGCACCGTTCGCGTCCCTCTTTTTCTTGAACACCCATTTACATGGAATAACCTTTTTATTTGGTTTATCCACTAATGTCCAAGTCTGCTTATTCATTAAGGCATTGTATTCATCCTTCATTGCGGAGATCCAGTTATCTTTATCATCGCTATTAATAGCTTCACGATAAGTATTTGGATCATCACACAACAAATCAACACCGTGAGTGCCGTATGAATAATAATCTGGAGGTTTACGTACTCTTTCAGGATACCTTCTCTCTGGACATACATCGTTGGGTTCATCTGAAGGAACCAGGGACAGATCACGTTGTTCACCCGAATGTAGAGACTCCGTGTCAACAATGCCACCAACTTCTTCATTCGCGTCCACAAAATCGTCAACTTGCTCTACCTCCATGTCCACACCTTCTGAAGTAGGTGAAGAAGTAGAAGTAGATGAGATAGAAATCTCCTGTGGCGATGTGGTATCTGAAGAAGTTTGTGAAAAAAGATTAGAGACATTAGGGCTCACAACAATTTTAGGCTGAACAGATTTATCCTTCAATCCTGAAAAATTATTTTCAAAGAACGTAATATCCCTTGACTTAATCAACCTACGAGGGTTTTCCGAGCTACGGAAATAATAACTCCTTGGATCGTCTGAATATCCAACGAAGATATGTTCAGAAGCTTTCATATCTAGCTTAGTTCTCTGGCATGAAGGCACGTGAACTAAAGCTCGGCAACCAAACACCCTTAAATGAGACAAGTCGGGTTTGCTACCACACCACATTTCATATGGCGTCTTACCATCAAGTGCACGATGAGGTGACCTATTCTTTAAATAAACACTGGTCTCAACAGCATCCTGCCAAAAAGCTTTCGACAGAGAGCTCTGTGCCAGCAAGGAACGGGCCTTCTCCACAATACTACGATTGCAACGTTCACTTACCCCATTTTGTTGAGGGCTGTATGGTACAGACGTTTCATGTCGAATCCCTTGAGCCTGCAAATAGTCTGTCAGCTCTTTGTTGACATACTTAGTACCATTGTCTGACCGAAGGGTTCGAATCTTTGTGCCAGTCTGTCTCTCAACAAGTGCTTGGAAAGCACAAAAATACTTCTGAACTTCTGTCTTAGATGACATACAATAAAGTGATATAAAACGTGTATAGTCATCTACAAAAATAATAAAATATTTATTACCTTTAAAAGATTCAGTGGTCAGGGGACCACAAACGTCCGTATGGACCAATTCTAATGGTGACGAAGCCTTCTTATACTTTATCACTTTGAAAGGCTTCCGTGCCTGCTTACCCTCTACACAAGGTACGCATGGTTTTTTGTCAACCTCAGTATACTCCACACCAACAGCTAGACCTTTTTTGAGTAGAGCCATACCAATACGGCAGAGATGTCCTAGACGCTTATGCCAAAGCTGAAACTGGGACAAATTAGTGTGAACATTATAAGCTGAAACACCTTGCGGTTTTACTGTACAATCTAAAGTGTACAGTCCACCACAAACAGAACCATGTAAAACAGGATCATTTCTAAAGGAAACATCATTAGAATTATAAAAATTACAGCCATTCATATCAAAAACAATCGAGAAACCTTTCTCTACTGCCTTTTTGACTGAGAGTAAATTACAATCTAGGCCAGGAACATGTATAACATTAAAAATCTTCTTAAAATCGGTTTTTGTGTCTATAGCAACATCTCCTAAACCCACAGCCGGCAAACTGTTACCGTTTGCAACAGTTATCTTCCCATCACAGGGTCGGTAACTATTCAACCATTCAGCATGTGGAGTCATGTGAGTAGACGCACCAGAGTCGATAATCCACTTCTCAGACATCTGAACACTTGGTGCAGACAAAGCCAATTTCGTGACACCATCCAAAACAAATTCCGTGATACATGCATCCATATTCCCTGAACTAGAAGTAGTCAGTGCCTTATCTTTAGAACAACCTTCTGTAGAACAACTCGCCAGTCCACCACAAACAGAACCATGTAAAACAGGATCATTTCTAAAGGAAACATCATTAGAATTATAAAAATTACAGCCATTCATATCAAAAACAATCGAGAAACCTTTCTCTACTGCCTTTTTGACTGAGAGTAAATTACAATCTAGGCCAGGAACATGTATAACATTAAAAATCTTCTTAAAATCGGTTTTTGTGTCTATAGCAACATCTCCTAAACCCACAGCCGGCAAACTGTTACCGTTTGCAACAGTTATCTTCCCATCACAGGGTCGGTAACTATTCAACCATTCAGCATGTGGAGTCATGTAAGTAGACGCACCAGAGTCGATAATCCACTTCTCAGACATCTGAACACTTGGTGCAGACAAAGCCAATTTCGTGACACCATCCAAAACAAATTCCGTGATACATGCATCCATATTCCCTGAACTAGAAGTAGTCAGTGCCTTATCTTTAGAACAACCTTCTGTAGAACAACTCGCCTTTGCCTTTTTCTCCTTCTTTTTGAGAGGACAATTAGGACTCTTGTGCCCTGGCTTCTTACAACGAAAACAAATAACCTGCTTGTTAGTATGCAACGCAGCCACATCATCTTTAGTCTCCTTCGTCATTTCGCTCAACAACTTAGTCCTCACCAAATCTGTTGTGACTTCAACGCTCCCATTCTCAAGCGCCATTATCAAGGGCTCGTAGCGAGACGTTAGACCTCCCAATATAATAGCTGCTAAAGAACTATCTTCTATGGTTTTGCCAATATCGGCCAGGTCTAGTGCTGTTGTAGTTATTGCCGTTAAGTAAGCTTCTAAATCAGAAAAATCAGATAAGGAGTACCTGTACAACTTACGTTCCAACGACAGTTTACGACCCAAACTTCGATCCTCGTAGGATTTTATAAGAGCATCCCACGCTTCCTTTGCGGTCTTAGCTGGTCGAACAATCGAAATAGCAGCGCCATCCACAGTAAGGCATATTTTAGAAAGAGCCTTTTCATCCTTCCGTACATCGTCGGGCGTCTTTTTCCCTTCGACAACTACTGCGCTTACGGTTTCCCACAATCCTTCATGGATTAACAACATGCGCCTTTTAAATTTCCACACAGTGTATCCTTCTCTATTACAAAGTATCGGAATACCATTTATTAGAGACATACCAGAAACTGCAGACGACATGTTAACGAGGTATCTAAAAATTTCACCACCAATCTCCTTTTAAATTCGATCGTAGATAAAATATACAGAGCCCTTCGTGCTGATAACGTGTTGTGATTGTTATCTGAGTTCCTAAATAAATATTGTGGAAATAGTAGCTAAATGAAAAAAACACATTGTACGATGGTTGCTATATTTGAACTGAGAAGATCTTTTTATTTGACATTATGAAAAGGTATATAAAACCTAACAAAAAGGTGTTTGTTTTTAGACTGTCTTGTTGGTCTAGTGTTCGCAAGCGCGACTACTGAACAAGAGGTCTTTTTTTTTTTTTTGGTGGGTGGAAAATCATCGAATAACCCCCCCCCTCCGCTCTTGGGCAGAGCGAAGGGGAGTGTCAGACTTCTACTGACTAAAAACCAAACCCATGTTCCTTCTTCGCCCTTGTGTCGGAGCCGCGTTATCCTTTCGATAATCCACAGCCCCGACGCGACGGGCGGCGGGGCTGTGGACGGTGAGTATAACGGGCTAGCTCGCCGTCCGGCCGTCGTCATGACGGCAACAGACCGTGTCGGCGGCGCGTACGTGTTCCACGCGCGCCTCAAAGAGATGTCAGCAACAAGGAACAAGAGGTCTTAGTTTTGATTCCCGGGTCGGGGAAGTGTTATTGGATTTTTTCATCAGAAATTTCTCAATAACAGCCACGGAGTCTGGATTTGCCCGGTTGATGGTAATAGGCTCACCCCACATGGGTCCTAAACATGACTGGCGAAATGTGGGTGTAGGTACTATCTGGTACATCTATGCCTAACCCTTCGGGAATCACAGGACGTGTGAAATATGTTACGTAATTTAGTATTTAAATTACGTAAAAAATTTGACACTTTTCCCTTATTACACTTGTGCATATTTTTTTATTATTAATTTCATATTTATTTGTAGTTTATAACTAACCAAAAAGAAAAAGATGAATGAATTGTGTGAGGAATGACATAATTAATGAGAAAGGAGTAAATGCCACCTTGCCGTCTAACATGGTAGAGTGGAAGACAAAAACGTATTGCGCCGACCCCAAATAGAATGAGATAAGGGCAGAGATGATGATGTAATTAGTAACTAACGAATTTTAGATCAAGTCAATATCCACTCACTCAGTACAATCACATCGACTTTTGATCACTAGTCCTAAATCCGAAGCTCACTAAAATCAATCATACCTTAATCTAACCTAACCTGAATTTCGATCAAAGTATTCACGATATACTCCGAATGAAAGTAGCCCCATTAGGCACCAACATATCTCTATATATAGGCAACATTAGGCTTTACTGTGTGCCCTAAATACATTACATAAATACCTATTAAGGTCGCATGTGCTCAATAAGATTGATTTATAACTTAATTCAATAAGTTACATTGTATATTGGTCTTGTTTCGCTAGGGTGTATAAAAAAGTGTTATAATAACGAATCTGTTATTTATTTTAATGCGTGGAGGTCTTTTCTGTCACTTTAAAAAATCGTCAAGTCAAGTAGTTTTGAAAATGTGTATAAAATAGTAAATAAATAGCTACGTTAATGATCGGCTTCATAAAAACTATGGTTGCATTTTTTATTAAGTATTTGTTTCCTCATATAACTTTGTCATTTATGTCCCGATTTGAATAATTGTTTTTATGTGAAAGAATATACTTTCCGGTTGACCCTATACAAATTTCATCAAAATCAGTTTAGAATTTTGGATATTTTATCTTCTTGAAATGATGGTTCTTGAAAACTTCTAGTTACAATGTAAAATGGATCGATGGCAAGAATCTGTGTGGTATATTATATTACAACAAAAAAGAGTAAAAAAAAACTTAAATCTTTTACCAACAAAAAGAAACCGACCTCCAAAAAAGCACAAAAAGTTCTAAAATAACTTCACTTTCGGAAGTCGGTGGCAAAAAAGTCAATGAAACAAACAAAGCCAAATAGTTTTTAACTTTGCATGTTCTACATCTCTAGACCAATACCAGGTAACGTTACGACGCGACGTTACGTTATCAAAGATATCAAACAATTTTTATTTACTCCAAAAACCAACTTATTCCCATCATAAAAGCCCTTTAAACAAGCCATCCATCATACTCCACGCATATAGACAAGACCCGTTAAGTTTATTTTTTATTTAGATCGTAGACAAGTATCGATCATTATCCGGTTATCCGGTAGACACCCGTTTGATGGGAAACTGCGCAAGAGTTGATTCCGTTGTGCGTTTTTGTTACGAACGGAACGGGTTGAACAAAATTGGCATTAGTAAAAAGTGAGCTATTTTTAGGTTCTTGTTTCTATGTTTAGGTGTGGTTTGACGAGGTCTATAAGAGGGATGGTAATTGTGTGTTTACTTTATTTAATTTTAATGAGATAAATAAAATAAAAAAAGTCGCTTGATTGTGGTTTTTTGGAGTAAAATCGCCAAAATTGTAATTTCAGTAAAACAACATAGCATCTCTTCCGTATATCCCCGAAAGGTTAGGCAGAGATGTACTTAATAGTACAGCCAAAAAGGCTAATATAATATTAAGTTACAATGTGAGTAGTCCAAGAGTGATGTTCAAGTCAAATCATTTATTTTTATTAGTAAGGCCATGTGTTGAAAATCAAATTGTAAAAGTTGAAAATCAATAGGTAGTTGACCAAAGTTTATAGTATTGGCCATTTGCCTATCCAAAAGTTGTCTGTCTCTCTCAAAGTCTATTGAGCTATAAATTCACCAATTTTCATGAATCATTTCCACCTACATATACATTTTTTTTACTTAAACCAATCATGGAAAAATCTGATGAAAACTATTTAATCTGAAAATCTGAATTTCTAAACCCTACTTGTAACTATAATAAAAAATAATATTTGCTGCTGTACAAGCCAATCAATGCTCATTTCTAATATGAAAGCCAACTCATTAAAAGCCAATGAATTAAAAAAGAGCCCTTAAAATAGCCATGTTTATTTTGATCCAGAAGTTCTCTAACTGGAATTACTTGACTTGTCCTAACCAGAAAAACCTCCTAGACCGTTAGTCAGACGAGTCTTGCACATTATCGTATTGTGCGGTCGATATATTTCTTTAATCATTGAAGAAAAAATAAATTAAAACAATCTACTTAACGACATTTTTTGCGATGTATGAGGGCCTGAGGTACTGACAGCCTCGACAAATGACAATCAAAGGTTTCAAAGCGTATCACTAACCTTCAACAGGATTGCCATAATTTGGCGATTTTTCGAGCCGGGTCTCCCCTCCTTGGTAAGATACATGCCCACTAACCTCACGTTAGATTTTTCAAAATCTTGTATTCGTGTAAATACACGTTATAATTAACCTGTGCAAGATTGCGTTGCATTTAGCCATATTTTAGTAGAAAAGCCAGTTTACTTAATTGAACCCATTTTTCTCGCAATGTAATACCGTTTCTTGACCCGTCCATAAACGCCTCGCGAATAAAGATAGGCCAGGCGCGCCTTAATCTTTAGTAGCATTTATGTCACTCTGATACATTTTGCCTTTTCTAGCTTCGTTTTCACCGATATAATCTGACAGGATGTAAAATTTTCTAGACCCGTTAGTCACAGAATATTTTCAGAATTTAATTAATTAAAAAATAACGTTACTTCAAAACTAAATGTAGGATTAAAAACAAAAGAAAAACAAGCAACCTACCGCAATTCAACCTTCGCCTTAATTCTAAAACCATATTGATGAATTAGGAATTATTCCATCTTAAATCAACTGGTCCATACCGAGTTTGCTCTTCATTCATTAATAAGTTTGCTTTCCAAATACAAATATTCTTGAAACTGCTCCAGAAATATCCTAAGAACGTAGGATGAGTTTACTTATCAATTCTATGGTCCTGTTCGACTGTAGACCACACAAGAACTCAAGTGGCCTATTTAGTTTGGTCTACATCTATATCTATAAAAGCGAAAGGTCACTCACTGACTCATCACGAAATCTCAAAAACCGCTGGACGTACAAAGATGATTTTTGGCAGGGAGGTAGTTTATGGTTAGTAGACGTCCGCTAAGAACGGATTTTGCGACAGGGCCGGATTAGGGTGGTCTAAGGGCCCTCGCAAGTTTGTATGAAACTCCTTCATTTTTTATGCTAAAATCTAGATTTTTGGCAGAGACGTAGTTTATAGTCAGTGGGCGTCGGCTATGAATTAATTTTGCGACAGGGCCGGATTAGGGTGGTCTAAGGGCCCTCACAAGTTTGTATGAAAGTCCTTAATTTTTAGTGCTACAATCTTGATGTTCGGCAGAGAGGTAGTTTATAGTTAGTAGACGTCCGCTAAGAACGGATTTTGCGACAGGGCCGGATTAGGGTGGTCTAAGGGCCCTCGCAAGTTTGTATGAAACTCCTTCATGTTTTGTGCTATAACCCAGATTTTTGGCAGAGACGTAGTTTATAGTCAGTGGGTGTCTGCTATGAATTAATTTTGCGACAGGGCCGGATTAGGGTGGTCTTAGGGCCCTCACAAGTTGGTATGAAAGTCCTTAATTTTTCGTGCTACAATCTTGATGTTTGGCAGCGACGTAGTTTATAGTCAGTAGGCGTCTGCTATGAATTAATTTTGCGACAGGGCCGGATTAGGGTGGTCTATGAGCCCTCGCAAGTTTGTATGAATGTCCTTCATTTTTTGTGCTATAATCTTGATTTTTGGCAGAGACGTAGTTTATATAGTCAGTAGACATCCGTTATAAAATAGTTTTGCGACAGGGCCGGATTAGGGTGGTCTATGAGCCCTCGCAAGTTTGTATGAACGTCCTTCATTTTTTGCGCAACAGTCTTGATTTTGGGCAGGGACGTAGTTTGTATTAGTTAGTAGACGTCTTCTATGAACGGATTTTGCGACAGGGCCGGTTAAGGGAGGTCTAAAGGCTCTCACAAGTTTGTCTGAAAGTCCTTCATTTTTTGCGCAACAGTCATGAATTTTGGCGGGGACGTAGTTCATGGTGAGTAGAAGTTTGCTAAGAACAGATTTTGGTCCAGGGTCGGATTAGGGAGTTCTAAAGGCTCTCGCGAGTTTCTATGTAAGTTGATTTTTGTACTTCCGGCCTGAAATTTAGCAAGATATAACTATTAGCGAACAATTTTTTTTGTGACGACCTGCAGTAAGGGCTCTTGCAAGTAAGTCAATGAAATCCTTGGCTTTTTGGAGCAAAGATTGGTAGAGAGGTAAAATATAGTTAAGACATATTTATTATTATGTATACAGTGTGGGAACATATTTTATGACAGGGCCAGTTTAAGGGAATATATTCGCTTCGATTGGCATTTGTCATTCGATTTGGCATAGTACATCCCAGAGGCAGTCCCACACATACATACACGTCAAAATTTCCTCGCGAACGAAGTCGCGGGCAACAGCTAGTACATACATAAACTCACGCTCTTTTCCCATTGGGGTTGGCAGAAACCCCAGAATGCCATCTGCTACGAACAGTTTTGGTCTACATGCACAAAAAAAGGAATTATTTATTATTTACTAGCTGATGCCCGCGGCTTCACCCGCGTGGATGTCGTTCAAATTATATAATATACTAAAACCTTCCTCTTGAATCACTCTATCTACACACATCAAAAGTGTCTAGGGATCAAGCATTTTTATGCGGATTTCTTGAGATTGAGATGTGGCTTTGTAATAAATTTATGATTTTATAAATTTATATGGATCCTTTTTGGTGCATTTCATAATTTGAATCAGGAACTGTGAATCAAATTCGAGTAAGGGCCGATTTTTCAATCCCCAGATAAACAGTTAGATAGTACTTATTCGACAGATAACAAAATATTGCATTTTTCAATCGTCAGATAGGCTCTATCTGGTCGTCACCGGCCCTAACTGACGAATAAATCTATCTGCTTCTTTGACGGCCAGATAAACGTCTATTCAATGGATAAAACTAGATCCGTTGAAGTTTAGTTTGAGGTTATTTCTTCTTTTTTCAAAGTAATATCAAAATTATGGAAATTTTCGATACTATTGACGATATGGCAATTAAAAAAGAGGTTATAATGTTTGAATATTTAAATACTGAAAGGAGACAAAGAGTAATCAGTCCAAGGCCCGACCAGTTTGCTATGTGGGATTTCTTTTAAAAAAATACAGTTTTAATTTGTAATGACCCTGACTATTTTACCTACTCTAATTTTTCACAATACGTTTGTGTTTATCGACTAGACTAACTAGTAATTTTACTTCAGCATATTGAAATTAGCGGCGTGCTCTCTTTTCTTTGATTCCATTATTATCAAAATAATAAACTCAAAATCTTTATTGCATTCATGTGTTAAAAAGTTGTTACATTATATTAAGTTCCAACATGAGACCCGGATAAGGCACGGCGACGTAAAATAATAAGTCACAAATATAATTACTATTACAGACAATATTAAGTACTATAAGCATTAAGTTCATACATATAATAACAGTCACTGACAATAAACCAAACTACAAAAACACCACACTCGAGAAAGAGAAATAAAAGATGCACCACCAGATGTAGAGGTAATAAACGAATGTCGAAGCGTGCTTCACGCTCCCACAATATTACAGTGAAGTTAGCAACAAAAATCCTCAGATAACTATTCGCTTGCTACCTCGCCATTGAAAAATGCAACCAGTTTATCTGTCCTTTTATCAGTCAGTTAAGTTAATTCTCTAGGTAGTTATCTGTTGAGTTATTCGATGATTGAAAAATCGGCCCTAAAAGATGAAAATCAGCTGTCAATATTTTCCCTATAAAAACATACAACGCATTGAAGACATTATTAGTGCTACTGTTTCCCTACTACTGATTAAAACCAACGTTATTATGGAGCGGCGACGTCATTTAAGCAGGGAAGAAATGCTCAGAGCCGTGGGAATGATAGAAGCTGGTTCCCGGCAACGTACTGTGGCTTTAGCTCTGAATACAAGTCAGAGTGTTATCAGTCGACTTTGGACACGTTACCGAAGCACTGGTACCGTGGCTGAGCGCCATGGAGGACGGTATCGCTGCACCACACGGAGACAAGACCGATACATTCAAATCTTAACTCGAAGAGCTCCAACAATAACCGCCATGATGTTAGCCGTGAGGCTTCAAACCGTGACCAAACAGTCAGAAACCGCTTGCATGAAGTGAACCTTCATTCCCGAAGACCGCTACGGGTACCACCTATAGCAATGCACAATCGTAGGATTCGATATCAATGGGCTCTTGAACACAGAAATTGGGCAGAAGAACAATGGCGTTTCGTGTGCTTTTCTGATGAGTCTCGTTTTGGTATGAGACCGGATACAAGACGTATACGACACTGGAGAACCCCTGGACGCCAACAGCGATTAAAATCCTGCCAGGAAGTCCATCCTTATAGTGGTGGAACCATCATGGTATGGGCGGGTATTTGGATCGGCGGAAGAACTGAGTTGATTTGGATCAGAGGCAACCTCAACGCTCAAATTTATGCTGAGACGATTGTATCAGACGTCATCGTTCCTCTACAAGTGCAAACCGGTCCCTTATTTCAGTTAGGTAATGCATGATAATGCACGACCGCACACCGCAAGAGTTGTAAGACAGACTCTCGCCGCAGCTAACATCAATGTCCTGCCCTGGCCTGCTCAGTCGCCAGACTTGAACCCGATTGAGCATGCATGGGATATGCTACAGAGAAGAGCTCTGCCGAATATGGAGGGTATCCAGTCGCAGGAAGACCTTTTTTTGTTGTTGCAACGAACATGGGCGGCCATTCCACAGCGTGATTTGGATGAACTCATTTTGAGTATGCCAAACCGATGTTCTTGTGTTGTTAGTGTTCGCGGTAGAAACACGGATTATTAATTGTTTAAGTTACCCAATAAAATTTTAAAGAAAACTGTTATTTCAGTCTTTTTTTCGAACTTTAATGTCAGTGGTTCAAATGTCAAAAATCCCTTTATTAGGAAAATGGCAAATTTCTTTATTAATGCAAAGGTGACTTGGTTTATCGTTACTGTGACAAACGAAAACACTTTATTTGATGAATCCTTAAAGAAAATTTTAATTAATATCAATCAGGAGAAAAGTTATTGCAAAAATATATGTTGATCCCTAGACACTTTTCATGTGTGTATTAAAAAAAACAAAGTTTTAAAGATTTAAGCATACAGACAAACAAACAGACAAAAATAGCGACTTTGTTTTTATACTATGTAAGGATAATAATTCCTTTTTTAGAACGTCAGGCGTTCTTAGTTAAATAATAACTGCCGCTCAGATTAATCTTCATGTTAAGCCGCACTTGTTTTTTTTTTGTTGTTTATTACACCTAATTTCACAGTTCACAGCAATTTGATCAAAATTAATCCTATCATAATCAGAACACCACGGAAGACAAATTATTATTAATAAATTGCAGCTAGTTGAACTCAACACTCATTTGAGATCAATAACAACATGTTTTTAACCGACTTCAAAAAAAGGAGGAGGTTATCAATTCGACTGTATTTTTTTTATGTTTATTCGCTCATAACTTGCGACTGGGTGAACTGATTTTCATGATTATTTTTTCATCTGAAAGCTGGTGCTTCCCGTGTGGTCCCATTGTCACCAATTCAATATCTGATGATGGAATCTTGTAGAAATCGGGGGAACTCTTCAATAAATAACAGCAGATTAACCGCGATTGTTGCTATAGCATATCTAAGCATTGTTTACGCCATCACACAACATAATATCACGCCTGTACTCACTACAAAGGTTATAAAAACTATTTGGTGAAGATCTGATGAAGAACATCGGAGATAGGCAACGGAACTCCTCAATAAATGATAGCAAATGGACTGGGATTGCTGAAATCTCATGTCTGTCTATTGTTTACACCAGTTCATAACATAACATCACGCCGGTACGTTGTGAAGGGGTAAGCACATGTGAACCACTAAAAAGTGAAAAATAAAAACTTTTTTACAAAAAATAAAACCGACTTCGACAAAAATAAAACACAAAAAAGTGAAAAATAAACTTAAGAAGAAAAATCAGCTTCTGAAGTCGGTGGCAAAAACATGAAATCAAACAAACAAAAGTCACCGACTGAAGAAGCTGATTTTTCTGACTTATGTATATTTAAAGCCACTATAGAAACAAGAAATATGAGTATACCAGTTATTGTACCGATAGTTTTGCCGACCAGTGGCTTAATAGTCAAGACCAACGTCTGAGTAGGCTCTATTTTGGCAGCTGGATCAAGTGCTTCATTCAGAAAGCAGTACTTCTGGACACGGCGCGTATTGTTAAGAGGTGCTTCTCTCAAAAGCCCTGACCACCGGTAACGCGGAGCACACAAATAATAATGATTAAATATTGAAAACCAGCTTTTGCCAGCGGCTTCGCCCGCGTGAAAATGTCGATTTTCCATACAAACTTTCATCCCCTATTTAACTCCCTTAGGGGTTGAATTTCGAAAAATCCTTCCTTATTCCTTGTCTACATTATAAAGGGAACCTCTGTGCAAAATTTCAGCTTTCTAGGTCCAAGGGTTTGGGCTGGGCGTTGATGAGTCAGTCAGTCTGTCAGTCAGGACTTCTCTTTTTATTTATATAGACAGATAGAAGATAGATGATACGGAACCCTCCGTTTGCATATCCGCCTCGTACTTGGCATTTTTTATTAAACTTGACACTGCCGTAAGCCGTTGCGGAACACCACGTGACCGCGGTATAACGTTACAACTTCAAACTATTAAGATTCAATGAGAAACGGGTCAATTGTTTTGTGGTAGCTTGGCCTAAGCTTTAAACGCTTTTCCAGCAAACGTGTCAAACGGAAATAGGCTACCTAATAGGCATCGGCGTAGCTCAAAGACTTGTGTTTGTGATGTGACTGCAGCTATTAGAATTTTGGATACACAGCAACAACAATAACAATACGTAAGAATGACGAACAGACGGAGTAGAATTATGACGGTTTCCGTGTATGTCGGAAACGATAGATGTATTGAGAAGCTGCAAGTTTCAAGCTTCACCAAAATAAGTTAAAATTTTCGTGTTTTTTTACAGAAACACATCCGAAAAATCAGAGGTGCGTTGGGCTTAAAAACATCGTGTAAATCTGATAAATCAGGGGTGCGTTGCTTTCCATCGGGGCTGTGGATTATCGAAATGATAACGCGGTGGTCTTTAGTCAGTAGAAGTCTGACAGTCCCCTTCGCTCTGCCCAAGAGCGGACAGAGCGAAGGGGACTAACCTGACCAAAAAAAAAAAAGGGTGCGTTGCTTGTATTTGAACTTGAGACCTATGACTCGGCAGTCCGACTATTAAACCTCTAGGCTCATCATCATCTTCCTACACTTGTCCTATGTTATTTGAGTTTTTAGTCAGTAGAAGTCTGACACTCCCCTTCGCTCTGCCCAAGAGCGGGGGGGGGGGGGGGGGTCATTTGATGATTTTCCAACCACCAAAAAAAAAAAAGGTCGGCGCAACACGTTTTTTTTCCATTCTTCCCTGTCAATCGTCGAGCTATGATTTAAACGTTTTTCCTACATGTCATTCCTCACACAATCTATTCATTTTTTCTGTGTCAAACCATCATCATCATCAGCCTATAATGTTCCCACTGCAGGGACTCAGGCCTCCTCTCTAGGAGAGGGATGGGCTATAATCCAGCACGCGGGCCCGTGCAGATTGGTAGATGTCACATGTCTTCGATTTTTTGGTTCTATGACACGTGTCAAACTAGGCTATAATTGCCAATAATCTATTACCACGTAACTAAGTACCATAGTTTTCATCCTATAACAAAAATGACATTTAGACATTAAGTGCACCAGCACTCAAGTCAAATCATGCCCAAGTTGACCCAAATCTATCAACAGTTTTATTATCCGAATAAAATAGTAAATCACCGTACAAAATTACCCAACCAAATCATTTAAACAATAGCCAAGTAATTAAAATTAAACAATGTCACGAAAACCTTTTAATTAAATTGCCTCATTAACATTTTAGTCGCAATTAATCGATTTGATGCTGCTCAGTAACACTCAAAAAACATGCCAAGTACGAGTTGGAATCGAATTTCGTCGCTCCGTACAAATAAAAATGCCAAAGCAATGTCATAGATACAGCCTTGTGGTTGAAGGAGAGACAGTGGAACTTGTAGTAGCACCATTTCGGCACGGCACCCTAAAAATAATTTTAAGAAAGAAAATTGTTCATTGAGGCGCAGACACTTTAAGTACCATGAAATGACTTTGTTTACGACGAAAAAGTTGGTAAAAGCGAGTTTTTAGACATGAAAATAAGTGCAGAGCGGTTTAAATATGTAGGTTAAGATTTGACGCTACATTTAACCCGCGGTGCAAAGAACAAGAAAGACTATTAAAAAAAACGATTGAAACAGCCTTTATTCTTTACTACTGGATGAAAAAGAGCGCTTTTCTTTTCTAGTGGCGATCACCAGAAACGAGTCGAGACAATGAAGCTAGACGAAGTCCCAGGAAACCAATTAACTGTCTTGGATCCTCCAACCGTACTAATAAAAAAAACAGCGGAAGAATAGGAAAACCATAATTTACTTTTCCACTGGTAGTTGTTGGCAAAAGTGGTAAAAGAATAAGGGATCGGACAAAAGAAACTAATTAGTCCATCAGAATTTCCAAAAATTATTGGACACGTATTTTTTCTTTTTTCACCTAAACAAAAAATGAAGACGATACAGTGCTTCAAAAAATCGTGTGACGTCATATGTTAGTACATTTTTTACCTACAAGTGACGTTTCAAGCTACTCCATGATCTTTGACGCGTTTTATCTTCGTCAATTTTTATTGATTTTGATTAATAATATTTTTCGATAATCTAACTGACGGACTAAACAGAATTAGTTTTTTTTTGAGTCAGTCTCCCCTATTGCGAGGTCGACTGTACCTCTTGACTATTACTCATAGCATTATTCACTGTCTGAGTATTCGACTTCCCACTGTACACAATGACAATATTATCTTACTAAATATACAAATGTATGCAGAATCAATGGACACATAATATGTTGGATGTATTTTTAACAAAGGAGGAGTAAAGGTCTTTGGATTAGGTATGTTCATAGCCTTCGCTGGTGTTTACTGGGTTAAATTGAAATAAGTAAGGAATCTCAATAGTTTTCCTAGTTCATTTATGAACCGCTGCGTCTATTGGGATGCGTTAAAACAAAAATGTTTTACCCCATTTACGAAAATTACGCGGACGGAGGAGTATGCCACAGTTTTTATACAAAGTTTGTTTTTTTTGTATGTCCCATAATACATACCTAATATAAAATTAAGAAAATAAACATTACACACACATCACCATGCTTTTACCATGCACCTACTACTACAATCCACAATTATAAGTAAACGCAAATAGGCAGAGTGCTTAAAGTCTTTGGTCAATTAGGCATATTCCCTTTGAACGGACTAGCATTAATAACGAAAGATCGATAGGAAAACCCCCAATATCCCACTACTTCAATGGAACGAGTAGTTTCTGTCATGAAAACCGTGAATTTGTGTTTGAAAAATAGCCTAACACGCACATAAGTATAGACAAAATACCCACGAGTAACAATTGCTTCTTGACACCTGGTACTTATTATTACAGCTACCGTCATAATCAGCGACAAAATTTACATAACTCCGCCCCCAAATCATGGTCAAAAAACTAAAATTAGTCACAGAAAACCAACCATAAAAAGACGCAAAATAAAAATTAAAAAACGCCTCTAAAATACATAGTACCCCATTCATAAGTCGTTAGCCATATTAGTATGGGTCAGTGACCTGATGAATTGTGATCGACTCATGCGCAGCTATGAGTTGTATTGTTGTGTTTAAGGCTCGCTGGGTTATGGTTGAGCTTGAGAACTTTAACTGTGTTTGTGATGTTGGGATTGTTGTACTGTTTTTTCATGCTCTTGGAAAAAGTTAAAGTCCCTTTAGGTCGGGACTCCACCAAAGCGGAGACGAGCGGAGCGGAGAGGAGATGTGCGAAATTTGATAGGGAGGAATTGGCGGCTTGAAACTACATAATTAAAAACGTGAATATTATAAACATTGTGTTTATTTGTTTAAGAGAAAAAACAGAATAATTTACATGACACCGTACATCAATCAGTTAGAAGAATTTCTTAAAACAAATTCAAAATAGATGTCATAGACAAACATGGACAGCATCACGACCTTTCAACAAAAATCGACCAATGACATTAGTTAAAATTTACATCTGGTCTTTCGCCCTTCCCGTGATTGGTCGAATTTGGCACATCTCTCCGCTTGGCTCGTCTCCGCTTTGGTGGAGTCCCGCCCTTAATAAGGAGAGAGTCTATTGCTACTGACCGGAATAGCTACAAGTACAACAAATCAACCATTCCATAAATTTTCACCTTTTGTATGAAACTGCATTATTTTTTTTTAAATTACCGATGAAAAACTTATGTGTTCACAATGATATACTGAATACGGTCGTTGGATATCACCCTGTATATGCTATGTCATATTTTTGTATAATATTCTATGATAATATTATTGGCACAAAATAATGAAAGGAATTTCTTTCTTACTTCTTTAGCATGTTTGAATACATTTAAGTATAAGTCCCAAAATACATTAAAACAACTATTCTCTGGTACTCGATGTAATAGTCCATGATCTCCATTATCACGGCCACTGCACCGGAAGATTGGTACATTATGGCTACACCGCAGTATGGCCATTAAAACGGCGGTTGCCATCTGTCACTTCCGTTGTACAATATTTTTTGTACAAAAAGATCCTTACTTGAATGAAGTACAAATTGTACTGTTGTATTGTATAAATTTTCTAAATTAATTAGATTAAGACTAAATACTAACTTCTTAATTTATTAGAAGTAGCCACAGAGAGTGGAGTTGTGCCTGGTTGATGGCAATAGGCTCGCCCCCTATTAGGTACATGGGACTTCAATATAACTGAAATGAAAGAATTTAAATTCAATAGAAGTGAAATGTGGGTGTACTATTAGGTACACCTCTGCTTAGGGTTAGGAAAATCATCGAATAACCCCCCCCCCCCGCTCTTGGGCAGAGCGAAGAGGAGTGTCAGACTTCTACTGACTAAAAACCAAACCCATGTTCCTTCTTCTTCGCCCTTGTGTCGGAGCCGCGGTAACCTTTAGATATCCACAGCCCCGACGGGCATCCACCCTTCGGGGATTACAGGTTTCATATTAAGTTATGTAAAAAATCACCATAATAATACGATTTTTTAACTTTAATAATATATATTATTTGTCACGTTTAACCTGAACGCATTCCTATCTCAGTCATATTAATATTTATATTATTTAAAAAGAGTAAAAGGTACTCATCATTATGCTCACGAATTCTTAGAAAAAGATGAGGTGGGAAAGTCTTATTATAAACAATCAAAGTACTATCACAAAAATCTTTTTATACACAAGAATAATATAAATACTTGAAATAATCATGGATGCAGTGGAAGATCTATTACGCTCACTGCACGAGAAAATTGTAGTACATTATGGCCCCACCAGAGTGTGGCCATAGGGACAGCGGTTACATATTATGTACTTGACAAAGACATGATAGATATAATAAGTGCACAAAAAGTTCAATAAAATTTGAAACTTACATTCTCAATGATTTGATGTAAAGAAAATATATTTATTTGGCACACGTGCGCTTGTGACATGCCACATAGAAAATACATTTATACAGAAAAAAAAAAATATGTAATACAAATGTTTGTTACTCATTCATGCAAAAACTACTGATAGAACAGATATGATGGAGCTTCACAGTAATATAGCATAAACAACAGTATCACACTCAAGCAATCATTTTTAAAGATTTGTAAATCGGCAAGATTTAAATTTGCGCGGGCAAAGCTGCGTGTTGAACCTAGTATGTAAACTAAACTAATGTGCGCTTACCATCTGCTACGTCCGTGATTAAAGTCTTAAGTATTCCAAGCGCCAATTTTAGGTTTCTCTAAAAACACTGTTTATTTTTTTATTTTACTTTTTACAATGGTCATGTTGAACAGCAGTTTTAAAAGCAGGAAGTTGGAAGTCGATCGGTGTTAAAAGGATGCACAATTTTTGTTTTAAGCTTACACTTTTTGCTTCGAACGGATCTGACGAAGATTTACCGTTAGGTGGGCGGTGGGAACCTAACAAGGATTTCAAGTAATGTAAAGAATACGAAAGTATGTTTTAAGTATGGTAGATTATTTATTAATTATGTAGCCTGTATAAAATAAACTATCATTTTTAAGTTAAATGAGGAGCCTTAAGAGATAAAAGTCAAACTTATTATTTATATGTTTATTTTAACCAAAATAATTAGGTACTACATGTAACACCTCAATATTAAATTAGTACACGCAATTCTAATGACGTCCCGCGGGCGACTGCGCACCAGGAACACAGAGCTTTCATCAACTTCATCATCATGAAGTTGATGACAGCTCTGTCAATAATGTTCCCACTGCAGGGACTCAGGCCTCCACTCTAGGAGTGGGATGGGCTATAATCTACCACGCGGGCCCAGTGCGGATTGGTAGATGTCACATGTCTTTTAATTTATTGGTTCTAAGACATACCGGAAGCCAGAGCCTTATGTTATTTCAATTCAGATATTAAAATAACTTAGAAGTTGTTATCTATAACTATAACAGCGAAAGGTCACTCACTCACTGATTCATCACGAAATCTCGAAAACCGCTGGACGTACAAAGATTATTTTTGGTAGGGAGGTAGTTTATGGTTAGTAGACGTCCGCTAAGAACGGATTTTGCGACAGGGCCGGATTAGGGTGGTCTAAGGGCCCTCGCAAGTTTGTATGAAACTCCTTCATTTTTTGTGCCACAATCTAGATTTTTGGCAGAGACGTAGTTTATAGTCAGTGGGGGCGTCTGCTATGAATTAATTTTGCGACAGGGCCGGATTAGGGTGGTCTAAGGGCCCTCACAAGTTTGTATGAAAGTCCTTAATTTTTCGTGCTATAATCTTGATTTTTGGCAGAGACGTAGTTTATAGTCAGTAGGCATCCGCTATAAATTAGTTTTGCGACAGGGCCGGATTAGGGTGGTCTAAGGGCCCTCGCAAGTTTGTATGAAAGTCCTTCATTTTTTGTGCTACAATCTTGATTTTTGGCAGAGACGTATTTTATAGGCAGTAGACGTCTGCTTAGAACCGATTTTGTGACAGGGCCGGATTAGGGAGGTCTAAGGGCTCTCGCCAGTTCGTATGAAAGTCTTTCATTTTTTGTGCAACAATCTTCATTTTTGGCAGGGACGTAGTTTAAAGTTAGTAGACGTCTGCTTAGAACCGATTTTGAGACAGGGCCGGATTAGGGAGGTCTAAGGGCTCTCGCCAGTTTGTATGAAAGTCCTTCATTTTTTGAGCTGCAAACTTGATTTTTGAGACGGACTTAGTTTATAGTTAGTAGACGTCTGGTAAGAACAGATTTTGTGACAGGGCCGGATTTGGGAGGTCTAAGGGTTCTTGCAAGTTCGTAAGAAAATCCTTAATTTTTTGTGCTACAAACTTGATTTTTGGCAGGCACGTAGTTTATAGTTAGTGAAACTCTGCTAAGTACAGGTTTTGTGGCAGGGCCGGATTAGAGAGGTTTAAGGGCGCTCGCAAGTTTGTTTAAAAGTCCATCATTTTGTGTGCTACTAACTTGAATTTTGGCAGGGACGTAGTAGGTGAGTAGAAGTTTGCTAAGAATCGATTTTGCGACAGGGCCGGACTAGGGAGGTCTAAGGGCTCACGCGAGTTTGTATGACAGTCCTTCCTGTTTTTGTGCTACAATTTTGGCAGGAAGGTACTTTATAGTTAGTAGACGTTGACTAAGAACAGATTTAGCGAGTTTAGCAACATGGCCAGAATAAGGAGGTCTGAGGGCTTTCACATGTTTGTAAAAATGTACTGTTTTTTTTGTACTAACAACCTGAAATTTAACAAGTCTAGAGTTTAGGAGTAGGAGATCTAAGCTAAGAAATTTGTAAGGAAGACCTGGACTAAGGGCTCACTTAAGTCCATATGAAATACTTGGCTTTTTGTACCTGAAAATTGGCAGAGAGATAGAATATAGTTAAGACATTTCAGGTAGGAATAGATTTTACGACAGGGCTGGTTTAAGGGAATATAATCGCTTCGATTGGCATTTGGCATTTGTTTTGACATAGTACCATCCACAGGCAGTCCAGACAAGAGAGTCAGAATTTCTACGCGAACGAAGTCGCGGGCAACTGCTAGTATTACCATAAAAAAGTAAGGACAAAACTGAATGAATTCATAGGCCCGTATGCTACCACCAAATAAACTCAAAGAATACAAAAAAAAACCGTAAAATAATTTACGTAATATCAAAAAGCACTTTTCTGCATCTATCAGATATTACGCTCTCATCGCCACGCTTGATGCTCGCAATGATTGTCAGACGAGCATTATGGCCTCACCGCAACGTGGCCACGAGAAACGCGTCAATTACGCGCTTCCGTCAAGTTTTGTGACCCCATCCTGTACTTATCCATGAATGTTTTTGACAATTTTGATGTTGGTTTTTAATCTTTTTTGGTTGTTATTTGAGAGAATGTGTCGTCATTTTCTTAATAATAATGGATATTACGAGATATTACGACTACGACTACCAAAAAAATCGAAGACATGTGACATTTACCAACCCGCACTGGGAGGAGGTGTCTCCTAGAGAGGCCTGAGTCCCTGCAGTGCAGCAGTGGGAACATTATATAGGCTGATGATGATGATGATGATGACGACTAATTTAATTGAAATCAAACAGAATCCTTACTCATGGACTCAACATAGAAAATCCAGAAATAAACGAGTATCTTTCTTTTCATTTTGTCTAAATCCACCCAGCTAGTTTATTTATGTCAACGACTTTTAATACTAATTAGTATTTTGTTGAACCGTTTTCAATTTTATTTATCCAAATATGCCTAACCGGATGCAGGTGAGTACAACTGATTACATGGCGACTGCCTATCTGACCTCCAGAACCCAGTAACTCGGTAATACAATACCCCTTGATATTTGGTACTGGACAATCAGAATCAATGGCTTATCGTTCTTTCCGAGGTACGGAGGAAACTCGGTTTAAAATGGGCTGTCACCCATCCACGGACCAGCCTAGACAAGTGCGGCTTAACCTGAAGATAGACCCGAGTGGTTGTTATTATTTAGCCTCAAGCTTTCCGAGCTCCACTTTACCCAAACAAGGTCACCTTCAGTCTACAATGATCCCACTGAGGACTCAGGCTATAATCCACCACGCGGGCCCAGTGTGGGTTGGTAGATGTCATATTAAATGTCTTCGATTTTTTTGGTTTTAAGACATGCATTTCGTTTTGCGTTTCCTCACGATGTTTTTCTTTTTGAGAGCGGTGATGAAATACTTAAATTACACAAAGTAATGCGCCTGCCTGAGTTCGAACCCACGCCACCACCACTGGGCCGGGGCGCTGCTCTCACCTCATCCAAACAAGGAGATTAATTAAAACCATTCTTAGGTACTTTTTCCCAACTTCAAAAGTGTCAGGATATCCACAGTCCCCGGTCATCAATTCGACTACTATAGGTGAAATGAGGCGCAAACAACCTACATTTTATATAGTCCATGACCCAAATTAGGGCGAGCCCTAAAGCCCCGTGTCGCAATAATATTACGTCATACATGCACCGACCTTTGTGTGTTTAGGGTGTGCCTATTTTTGGGTAAATGCAAGGGGCACATCCCTAGCTATACCTATGCTTCAGAAGGCAGAGACAAAATTACATTTTATTAGCGACAATGATGATACAGAAGTCAAATACAGGGTGTAAACGAACCCTTGACGAAGTCGTCAACCAAGCATTAGTAGTTTAAGTAGGTACACCAAACTAAGTACCCCTACGCAAAAAATATTGCCGGGAAATGACTTTTTTTCGCAGTGAAAATTACATTTTGGGGTAACTCAATGTAGCACTCTTAAAACATTGTTCTAGTTAATGCTTTGAATAGTAAACGGGTCATGGAGGTAATTTAAGTAAAGTTATAACCTGAATGCTAGTTTAAAAAAAAAAATAGCTGTGAAAAATTGGGCACTTGGACCTGCAATATCTCCGCAAATAGGGGGTTCCCCAGGCCTAGAACAAAACAAAATCGAAGTTATAGGAGAACAAGTGCCTTTCGGCTTCATTATACATCCTTTATATTTTGGGTTAACGTAAGAGATGAGAGACTACGAAAAACTTGTATCTCCATGTTATGTTTGTTGGAATGAAAGATACTGTTGAGTAGACTTTGGTTTATTCACTTAGAACACATTATAATATACAGACAGTTTGGTAGCAGCATCTCAGATGGATCAGACATAGTAGTGCAGAGTGACAGTTGTCAACCGGATCCATAGATTATATCTTGTGGTGTACACACCAATTACTTACTATATAGTGATGTTACAACACTCCATTCATCGTATGCCTAGACTTTTCCCAACTGTTTTCATTCAAGGATTACAAGCGTGATGCTATGATTATATTATCACTATGATGTCAGCATGTCAGGTCGGAAAGTTATGCATACATTATGAGCATGTTACTAGTAAGGTTATAACAGCTATCGATCGTAAAGTTGACATTTTGCATAACTATCTAAGTTTGATAAACGATGTCATTATTATAGGGAGACCAATTTAGACTGGGTTACGTCATTACGTGGTATGTTTTTATTATTCAAGGAAAGGAAATTAATGAAACAGTTACCTTGCAAGTCCCTTTTTTTCATAACATCACGCCTGTAATCCCCGAAGGGTTTGGCAGAGGTGTAACTAATAGAACACCTACATTTCGTCGGTTATGTTTAATTCCTTAACCTCACAGTAATCTTGCAGGTCCCTTATTCTTAGGATGATTTTGTGGTGAGCTAAGTCTATTATTGAACTACCGGGCTTTTGCGTTAAATTAGGGTTACATTCCGTAAACTGTCAACCTGTGGATTAAAAACACCTACGCGTATAATCTTCTGTAGTGACCAATGCAAAGTCTGACCGTAGGTAGCGAAACTTAACCTCACTGTATAATAATTATAAAGTGAGGCTATGGTTCGTTAGCTACTAACTTATCTATCAAAAACACTGGTAAATTGTTTTTGATAGATAAATTACAAGCTATAGTCATTTCTGCCTACAACAGAAAAATACCTTGGAGTTTTTACAAGTACCAAGACATAAAACCCTAAGGAACTGACTTCCACGTCGCGCCAAGTCATCGATCGTGTGCCAACAAGGGATATACCCTGAGAATCAGCAGGTGACAGCTGATGTCATACCATCGTGCTGAATTGCTGATTACCGTCAGCCTTACGCTTTTCTGCTCATGAATATTTTAGTTCTGCGCAATAACTAATAAAAAAAATGCAACATGTGGAACTCCCACTGCAAGTTAACTAAGTATAGACCTTTTATATCGTCTTTTAATAATTAAATCTTGACCGTCTCATTGGTCTAACGGTTGCAAACGTGACTATGCGACTGGAATCTGCTGTGCATGACGTTCGATTCTTAGGTTGGGCAAAATGCTATTGGATTTTTCTATAAGGAATTTCTCTGTAGCAGCCACGGACTCTGAATCTGATTTTGTGCCGGATTGATGGCAATACACTCGGCCCCAAGTAATAACATGGGATTTAAACACTTGGGGTACAAGTTGGTAGCGGGCGACACGAAGCCGCAGCAGAAGACGTGTCGCGGCGACACGGCTGGTTTCTATACGTATTTCTATTTCTATGAAATTCCCTCCGTGTTAGCGACATGAAGCTAGCGACGCGTTCGTCGAGCGGCAGACGCACGTGTCGTCCGGCCGCAGATCAGTAGTGCCCATAGATAAACAGAAACAACAGGAGATAATTATGTCCTTTAGCCGAAAATGTATCGGAACCTGTGTCTTCAGTTTACACCAACTGGATGCCATCTGCAGTTGCCGACTGCAGTCGGGTTCGAAATCATGACTGCAGCGACATGACGCGACGACGCCGCGACGTGTCGTGACGACATGAAGCGACGACATGTCGTCTGCTGCTGCTGCGTGTAGTCGGCTACCAACTTGTGCCTTTACGCCAACCCGCCCTCCATTACTGTAGGAGCACTAAAGGCACTTTACCTATCCCTTTGAAGATTACAAACGTGATGCTATGCTATGATATCATCATTCTCCTTATCCCAATTTATTTGGGGTCAGCGCAACATGTCCTCTTCTTCCATACTTCCCTATTTCTCGTCATCTCAGCAGTCACCTCCTTTCTAGCCATATCATCCTTCACACAGTTCATGCATCGTTTCTTTGGTCTATGCTATGGTATGATATGTGAACTAAAGAAAAGAGGTTCTTTACAATATGAGTATATATTCAAAACGATTTCCCCACAAGACCATGGTATATTCACTCACCGTAGCTAGCTCGCTCAAGTGAAAACCATTTGAATGCAATAGTTTGCTACATCTTCTATTGTCGGTGGTCATACTGTGTTAAAGTTGCTACATGTGGTTTTCTAATGTCGGAATTGTTTTATCCGACTGTGAAATAAAAGGGGTAATGGGTCGTGTAATTTAGTTTTTATTTGCTGTAAAGGTACCACTTCAAATCAAAGTATTTTTGAATAGTAAGCAAAACCTGGAGAAAGTCACGTTATTTCTGATACAGTAATTAGCCTTTATCATCCCAGCGCTGGACAAAGGGCTCCTTCCGTTATATATTTTATTTACTTTATTACTACTGGGCTATTATCGACGTATTTTAAAATAACTTTTTTGTTTTCATATTCGCTTTTCAGTTTATCACTATCGTAAAAGCAGTGTTGGCCCAGTGGTGGCAGCCCCGACTTACGAAAAGTAAGTCGTGCGTTCGCACCTCGACAGGCGCATTACTTACTTTGTGTAATTTATTCCATCACCACTGCTCTCAAAATGTTGAAGGAAAACATCGAGGAACCAAACATTCGAAGACATATGACTTGTACCACCCCGCACTGGGCCCGCGTGGTGGATTTTAGTCCCAGAGAGGAGGCCTGAGTCCCTGCAGTGGGAACATTATAGGCTGATGATGATGATGATGTCATTCAGTTGCTCACTAACTTAAAATCATTGATTCAAGAAAGCCCAACATTTTGCAAAGCTATCGCCAGTCAGGTCAGTCTACAAAATACACATTTTCCTAACAATTTCCACGAACCATAAATCAAGTTTTGTTCAAGAACACCACACAAAGGGAAAATCCAACAATCATAAGATTTTCACACCACTGTGAGTTATTACAAAATAAATTGCCATCATGAGTACATTACGTCATACGTAATTTCATTGTGTTCGCTAGTATTGTGTGAGTTTCTATTAAATTATATGTATGTACGTTTGTACGAATAACACAGCATGTATCCGAAAGGTTGTTTCATGCTCGTACAGCTCGTATTTAAGGATGAGGATAGACCATCTCTCGGGGCTGCGGGTTGTTCGAAAGTGCTACTGCGGCCTCGACACAAAGGGTTGTGAAGGAACATGGGTGGTTTTTAGTCAGTAGAAGTCTGACACTGCCTACCGCTCTGCCCAGAGTCATTTGATGTTTTCCCACACTCCAAAAAAAAAAGATAGAACAATAAATTGGCCAAGTTTGTATTAATGGGTGTATCATCGCTATCCCAAAAAAAAACCGACCTTGTGCGAATCGGACTCGAGCAGAAAGGGTTCGGTAGGTGGATCGTAGTCAAGGAAGACCCTTTATTTTTTTTTACTATACGCTGTTTTAGTGGCAAAAATACAAATTCGACTACTTAACTCCCTTAGGGGTTGAATTACGAAAAAACAAAATATACAAAAACCTTCATCGAGAACCACTCTATCCATTGGTGAAAACAGCACGGAAATCCAGTGCAGTAGTTTTTGAATTCATCGCGAACAGACAGACGGGGCGAAGAACTTTGTTTTATAATATGTAGTGATATAAATACAGTCGATATTCAAGTAGCGTGGTTTCAATAGAATGAGACAGCCGAATAATAATAATTTAATATGACCGAATCTTTTTGATTCATGCTGTTTATAGGTACCTAGGTAGGTTTGTACGTATGTATATAAATGTATATTTGCTAAGTAGTGACATGAATTGCCATGTAGTTGCATTATTATAATGTAACATAGTGACATGTTTATGACATAAATGGTATTAAATTACATAGGGAGGTGGTACGGTATTTTTTCAGGAATAATTTATTAATATGCAACATAGTATGCTACATAGTAATAAACCATGTAATTAAAACATTGTTAAAGCATAATTAAGAACAACCGTATAAACAAGTCAAAGTAAAGTTTTTTTTACGTTTTTTTCTCTAAAACCCTTTCATTTGATACCTTTTTAACCGACTTCAAAAAAGAGAAGGTTCTCAAATTGTCGGGTTTTTTTTAAATTAAACTTTTGCAAAATTTCCGCTCAACTTACATTATCCCAGCCAGAGTGATAAAGACTACATTTGAAACGTTCCTGTGGGCTTATTTTCGTGCATAATGGGAGTGAAGCCGCTAGTAAAAGCTAGCCGCTCATGAAATGTCACATTACTTGGTGTCTCAGATCAAAAACTTTACGTCATTAAACCTAGATTTTAAGCACCATAGACTCCCCTTCACAAACTCCAGAATGTAAACTCCCGGAGGCCTTTACGGGATCTCGACCGGCCACAATTAGACCCCTCACGGCTTTAGGTCGAGAGAAAGCTTTCTGAGCTATATTCTGATGAAAACGATAACACGATTTATAATAGCATTGTTTTAATTGGTCAGAGTGTTTTGTGAGGTAAAATGGCGGGCTGCATAGTTTGAGTAGTTAGCAGAAACACCATTGCAACCAAAAAAACTAAATCGACAAATGCCTTTTTTAGACACTTAGTTAGGCTGCGTTTCCACCAGAGATGTGCAAGCATGTGCAGTGAGAGATATGCATTAAACAAACCAATTATTGAGCTAGTTTACCTCAATTTTACTATTGGTTAGTTTCACAAACATCCCATGCTACGCGTACGCAGCTTCAAACTGCTCGATTTTTAAATGGTCTTATCCACAGGATTTTAACAGCATGATCCTGCAAGAGATGATCAACCAGACAGACAGACTCAATAAAAAAACCCCTTCCTATTCATATTTTAAAATTGACTGTTAGAGAACCATGTAATAATAGTAATAGTCCCTCCTGACCGTTTTTCGGTCACGGCGGCCAATCTTAGTGGAGATTAGCCCGATGCGCAGGAGATATTATAGTGCACAAGTGTGTGCGCAGGCACAGGTGCACTCTCTGTTCCTTTTCCCTCCATAGGGGTATTATACCGCCAACTTCCAAACTCCGGGCTACTACTGGAATATTTCGAATGAAAAACCCAATAGCACTTTTTGTACGACCCGGGAATCGAACCCAGGACCTCATGCACAGCAGTCGCGCTTGCGACCACTACACCAACGAGGCAGTTGGTAATAATCATCATCATTTCAGCCGAAAGACGTCCCTCCACTGCTGGACATAGGCCTCCCCTAAGTGTAATTTTTGCTTAGGGGGGGTTTGCCATAATCGCCACGCTTGGCAGGCGGGTTGGCGGTCGCAGTACGGTTGATACAAAAAGCACAGAGAACGCTGCTGCCCATTCTCTGGGACATCCCTTAGTCGCCTCTTACGACACCCACGGGAAGATAGGGGATGGTGCTATTCTTTTTCGTCCGACACCATACGGAACATGGTAATAATAATAATATGGTTCTAATAATGAATCGAAAACGTTTTTTAAGCATTGATACTTTCATGCAGGTTGTTAAGCTAAGTATTGGCTGACTGGTTGGTTGTCATCAAGTTATAAGTATCAGTCTTCTAACAACATATTTTAATGTTCTTATCATCTCCTCCCCACTCGTATTACATAACACGCACAAATTGCAGCTGCTCACTATTTACTGAACTTAAATTAAACATTCACACTACTATTACATAATCCTAAATCGAAATGTAACAAAACAGAACCAGTTATTAAAAAAAGTCCTAAAAACCGTTACAAAGTGATAAATTGATAAAAATAATCATGACGGCAGGTTGCGCGCGCGCGGGGCTGCTCGGTTGAGCGCACGCGCACGCTACGTCACTTCCGGTCGCCCCCCTCCCGACTTCCGGCCGCCATAATGAGCCGTCATCGAGAGGTAGGGTCGCCATATTGCATACTGAGTTAAGTTTTTATGCGAATACTGACCTAAGGTAGTGCTTGGTTCGGTATCAAAATGATTTAATTTGTACCGACTTTACATGTGTTAGTTTATTGGTCGCCCGCGTGAAAATGACGATTTTCCATATAAACTTTCATCCCCTATTTAACTCCCTTAGGGGTTGAATTTCGAAAAATCCTTCCTTATTCCTTGTCTACATTATAAAAGGAACCTCTGTGCAAAATTTCAGCTTTCTAGGTCCAACGGTTTGGGCTCGGCGTTGATGAGTCAGTCAGTCAGGACTTCTCTTTTTATTTATATAGATAGATAGATGACTCAGTTGTTAAGGCTCCCGCTTTTCCCGTCGGGGCTGCGGGTTCCGTAGGGGCTTCGGGTTGTTCACAAGAGAAACCACGGCCTCGACATAAAGGGCTAAGAAGGAACATGGGTGGTTTTTAGTCAGTAGAAGTCTGACACTCCCTTTCGCTCTGCCCAAGAGTGGGAGAGATTATTTGATGATTTTCCACCCACCGAAAAAAAAAATGGTTTCCGCTTTTCGTGCACAAGATATTGGAGTTCGAGGCACAAAAACATCGTAAGGAATTTTGGAGTTATCCGAAATATCTGTAATCAAATCACCAATTTACTTTGAGAAACGTGGTGATCAAGGCATATGCCTTTCCTGCTGGAGAGGTATTTGCTCTGCTTTGGGGTAATAAAAGGTTGGTATCATCATCATCATCAACAGCCTATAATGTTCCCACTGCAGGGACTCAGGCCTCCTCTCTAGGAGAGGGATGGGCTATAATCCACCACGCGGGCCCAGTGCGGATTGGTAGATGTCACATGTCTTCGAATTTTTGGTTCTAAGACATGCCGGTTTCCTCACGATGTTTTCCTTCACCGTTTTGGGAGGTTGGTATAATAAAATTAATATATTATTATTGCAAAACATACCATCACACCTATACCCGAAAAGTTAGGCAGTGGTATACCTAAAAGTAGAAAAACATTTCGCCAGTTATGTTTAAGTCCCATGCAATAGGGGGCGAGCCTAATGCCATCATCATCTGCTACTGAGAAATTCCTGATAGAAAAACCCAATAACACTTTGTTCGACCGCAGAATCAAACCTAGGACCTCATGCTCAGCATTCGCGCTTGCGACCACTGGACCAACGAGGCAGTCAAAATCAAATATTTCATCATCATCATCAACAGCCTATTAATGTTTCCACTGCTGGGACACAGGCCTCCTTTCTTTGAGAGGGAATGGGCTATAATCTAACACGCGGGCCCAGTGCTGATTGGTAGACGTCTACATGTCTTCGAATTTTTGGTTCTAAGACATGCCGGTTTCCTCACGATGTTTTCCTTCACCGTTTTGAGAGCAGCGGTGATGAAATAGATTACACAAAGTAATGTGCCTGCCTGGGTTCGAACCCACGACCTACTGTTCGTAAGTCGGGGCCGCCACCACTGGGCCACCGATGCTAATATTTACATCATTAATTATAGCCTTTTTTTTTGGGTGGTGGAAATTCATCAAAGTGTCAGCCTAGTCTTCTACTGACTAAAAACGACCATGTTCCTTCTTAGGCCTTGGGTCGAGGCCGCGGTTTCTCTTTCGAACGGGTACATTAAATACAGTCTTACTGTAAGCTAGCGGTAGCTACCGGTCGTGGTTTCTTTATAATACTTTATTAACCTGATTCCTGGCACATTTCCAGGGTTTGCCTTGGTTAGAGGAAGTCATTACCAACTGCACGACAAGTTCCTAGTACTGGCAATAATGGACGATACGAACAGAATGTAGGTACGGTTGAATGTAGCACGAATATCAGGCAAAAAAAACTAAATGTGGCACTCGGAGACTGCCACGGTAAAGCTATTGCATAGCATTTTTTATCAACTTATGCAAATAATTAATTATTTAATTTGACAACCTCAGTTGACAACCTTGTTATTTTCCGTAACCATAGCAACCTGGTTGAATATTTTCGTTACGGAATTTCTGGATTCGCTCTCCACGCTCAAGGCCCGCGATAGAAGCTATGCAATAGCTTAAAAATATTATGGAAGTAACTGCTATTCGCCACATATAGTATTTTTTACGGTATTATGAAAATTGTACCTACAACTATCATATTTGCTTAGCCTTTTCCCAACTATGTAGGTAGCAGTAACATCCTGCCTACCACCATTGATTAATTATTGAAAGCCATCAAGATGAAGACATTTACTCGAAGGATATGGTAGACACAAAATTGTTGTAATGCAGGACAACCAATTGTGCACCTTTTTTTATAGACTTTTTATAAGTGCCCTTCTAAGCCTATGTGAAATAACATATTTTGACTCTCAACTTTGAATATTTACGGGTAATTAGGTTACACTTAAAACACTATATATATGTTACATTCAAATAAACAAATTGATACCACTTAAAAATCAAATAATGAAATAATCAGTATCTTATAATGAAAACCATAGCTTCACATTAAATCTAGATTTCACCAGAATCGAACCCGACAGCCCTACGCAGAACTAAATTACCATTACAATGAATTCTATTGACATGCACTCTAACATATTGTCAGGCAACTCAATGTAAAACTAATCTTGACGTCAACATGATAACTTTTAAAATCCCTTGGCATTTACAGGCTATATACGCTAATAAGTTACGGAGAAGAATTTCTAAGGACTACATTCTGATTACGAATAGATCTTTGTGAACGTTCTATGAAGTATGTAGATTGATTCTGTCGGGGCTGCAAGTTGTTTGGGCTAAGAAGGAACATGGGTGGTTTTTAGTCAGTAGAAGTCTGACACCCCCTACCGCTCCGCCGAGAGCGGGAGGAGTTCTTTGATGATTTCGCAAACTCCAAAAAAAAATGTATTTATTGATGAACCTTGTTTTAAACTCATTATAATGTACATTTTACAATATTAAGAAAGAAAAGTTTTTGACGTGAAGATGATCACGTTAGACGAAAGATCATTGGTCTACTACTAGATATGGCCTCGGCCTAAACCACGCTACATCGCCCATTTAATCCTGAACGTGTCATTAGTACCTTGTCTACCTTGTGGGAGGTCTATAAAGAAGATATTGTTGTTTTATCTCTCCCCCAAATTCTTCTCAGATTTCACAGGATGATTTCCACGGTTCACCCAATCAACATCAAAAATCTCCCATGAGAAGCGATCCCACTAAACCAGGAACCATACATTTTATAATACCAAAATATTTCTTACAATTGAACCCATTGCGTGTCTGCCTAATGGCATACAGTTCCGTTGAAACTACCCGGCGTTTCTAAAAGGAACGAATCGTTAAATATTTCACTATTATTTTGGATATGTCGGCGTGACATATCGATTTTATGTAAGACTAGTTTTTGCCTGTGGCTACGTCGGCTTGGTGGTCCGGGACAATAAAAGTATCGTATGTTGCAGCATGAGGCTTGAACGTGGAGCTTGGAAAAATAAAGAGAGGCGTATACCCATCAGTGTGTAAAGTCGCTCTGTGGATGATGATGATGATGTAGCAAATCCTAAACCAGTGGTGATGACTTAGAACTTATAAGCCTTGGGTTCAGATTCTGACAGGTACTGAATAAATATCATAAAGTGATATTTGTGATATTTATTTCATTACCACTGCTCTCAAAACAGTGAATTAAAACATCGTGAGGAATCCGGCATGTCCTAGAACCAAAAATTCGAAGAAATGTGACATCTCCCAACCCGCAGTGGCTCTGCATGATTGATTACAACTCACTCCCTCACACAGAGAAGAGGCCTGCCTGTGTCCCAGCAGTGGGGGCCTATTACGTTGCTATGTTATCCTATGTCCTAACGAGAGTGATTTCTCAAACCGTACGCCATATTTCATCAAAATCCGATCAAACTAACAGACAAACCAACTCTCTTTTATATTAATAATATTATATAAGATTGTGCTTTACATGGTGTAGCATTTGATTAGCGAAATGATTCGGTTTCGTAATGGCGCCAATGGGCCATGGACGATTGGTTACTCTTGTGGGGTCTGCATGGGAAACCACACGTTACACGTATCAACCACAGCTGGTTCTAAATGCACTGCAACACACGAACAACTTCTGTTGTCCGTATATTGCCGACGCGGTATGAGAAAGAGAAGGTGTGACGAGCTAGACTCTTTACTTTAAAGTATTTGGCCTCAATAACCCAAACAAAAATATAAAGAGAGAAGAGAGACCCTGCAGTGGGACATATCAGGCGGTCATATAATGAGTTAAGCAAATGGCTCTTCAATTATTTCTAACAGGAACTTCTATTGCTCTGCTCTAGCCATACCCATACAAATTCACACTGAAAACATTCCCTACGACAATTCCCTTGTAGAAACACTGCAGAACATTTTTATTTTCACAAATCGCAGGTTACAACTTAATAGCTAACAAACATAGTCTGCAAAAGCTCTTCCCCCAAGAGAATAAAGTGAAGCTTATTGAAACAACTTGAAGGTAACACCTTAAAGCAAAAAGTATAGATAAACCCAATACATTTCATCGTAGCAGGCAATAAATCCCACGTATTTTTAAGTCGTCGAACCTTTACTAAAGCATATTCTAAAAAGCCTTTGTATAAACTTAGAATCATAACAAAACATATTTCCAACTAAAAGTTATTTTAGTCGTTTCAAACCTATCAAAAATTCAGTAACGCGTGTCTACAAATCCCAGAACCGATTATCTCATCATTAATTCCGTCTATAAACCTTATTTCTTGCAATTTCTAACTTCCCACATTACGTCATGAGTTATTGTAGGTACTGTTGACAAAATAATTTAAACAGCAAGAATTGCAAATCTTTGAAGCTTAAGAAGATGCGCTACGGTAAACTATTTCATGAAAAATCTCAAGGATTAAATGAAATTAGAGCGTTGTATTGATGTATATTATACGTCTGTAAAACCATTTTATTTTAATCAGCATAAAAACTTTTCCTGACCTAATTGCAAAAAACGTAAGGAAATTTGAATTTTGTGGATTGACCTGGCGGCTCTACCTTAGAAAGTCCCGATATCCCTGAAACTGCAGATTCATGTTTTTTTTTTATTTAAATAACTGATGAAAATTTTCTGGGTAGAGACGCTCAGAATGATGTACGAAATAACTACGTGATAACCATTTTCGCATTGGTTTTTTGTCCAATCCTCATACGTTAGGAAGTCGTTGAATTTAGCTTCAGGTACTGAACAGGCTAATAAGTCGCGAGTTCGAACCCAGGCAGGTGCATAACTTTGTGTAATTTAGGGGTGCAGAGCAGTGGCTCTAAACAAAAACGGGGAAGGAAAACGTGAGAAAACCGGCATGTCTTATAACCAAAAAAGTTGAAGACAAGTGCCATCTACCAACCCGTACTGGGCCCGCGTGGTGAATTATAGCCTATCCCTCTCCTAGAGAGGAGGTCTGAGTCCCTGCAGTGGGAAAATTATGGGCTGATGATGATACTATTTCTGAGTCCACGCTGTAACACTAACATCAACACTATATCCTGCAAACGCTGCCTAGCGAGAGACGAGCTCCTTGACAAATAGAGCCACAAAACTGCTAAAAACTTATTTATTTTACCGACCGTACATATTAAAGCTCTACAACCACTTATCAGTTTAACTGCTCAAAGTAGCAAACCATAGACTTCATGTCTCGATCGTAATATAACAGTGAGTCGTGAGTACTTAGGCATTCTAGATACCTACCTAGGTAGTAAGCGACTGTGGTATATTGTATCTGTTGTTTACTTTCAATTTGTTATATATCTTTATTGGAATACATATTAAATTAATTAAAAACTATAAAATAAACTAAACTAACAATAAACTATAAAAAGGCATCGAAATACTGCTCCTCAACGCTGTCAGCCGGTAATGTGCCCAAAAGACTGGCGGCATTGCCTCGTTGTATGGCAACACTTAGCCTCTGGCCAAGATAAAAGCCAGCCATTTTTTCACCATTTTCTTTCAATTTTAAAAGTATAGAAATTAATGATGACTCTGATTTTTTTGAAAAAAAGTATAAAAGTACAATTTATGCATTTTTCGTTTATTTATAGTACCTTTTTTTTTTTTTTTGGTGGGTGGAAAATCATCGAATGACCCCCCCCGCTCTTGGGCAGAGCGAAGGGGAGTGTCAGACTTCTACTGACTAAAAACCGAACCCATGTTCCTTCTGTCGTATCACTCTCCTGCCCTTATACCAAGATATTTGGGGTCGGCACAGCATGTCTTCATCTTCCATACTTCTCTCATACTCGTCATCTCAGCAGTCAGCCCCTCTTGCCATATCTTCACACAGTCAATCCATCGTTTTTTCCTACTCCTCCGCTATTCTTTTCTGATTAATTTCGTTGCGGGATCCAAGACAGTTAAATCACTTCTCTGGGACTTCGTCGAGCTTCATTGTCTCAGCGCTTTTCTTGTGGTCGCCACTGTTGATTCTGGCTAACAGGAGTTACAGTGGTTTGGGAATAGTGTGGCGGGCTTGTCCCATTAAATAAAAAAAAAGTCAATCCATCGTTCCTTTATTCTTCCTCTACATCTATATTCATACGAAAAAAATACTTCACAATTTTTTCTGTCAAATCACGCATGTTCCTAAAAGCAACCAAAATGTTTTTTATTCTGTATTTAAGAGTGCTGTTTTGCAGACTCGGGATAACTACATAATATGATTAGATAGACTTCTATTGCTCGGTATAATAGCGGTACCTACATTAATCTATTACAACAAAATCATAAAAAAACCGATAACGGAAGACATCACGAGAGAGTCACAATCATAGCACATTTCAAAACAAACCAAAAATAGGTTGGTCAGATCAGATTTTTGAAAAGTGTACTACTATAATACTAATCTAAAACGTGTCAGAATCCATACTAATATTATAAATGCGAAAGTAACTCTGTCTGTCTGTCTGTTACTCAATCACGCCTAAACTACTGAACCAATTTGCATGAAATTTGGTATGGAGATATTTTGATACCCGAGAAAGGACATAGGCTACATTTTAATAATAAAAAATAAAAGAAACTTTATTCAAGGGGGTTGAAAGGGGGGTACGAAAATATTACTTTTGGTCGCGATAACCGGCATCGGTAGCGATAACCGACATCCGCGCGGTTGAAACCGCGGGCATCAGCTAGTATTAAATAATTTTTCGACAATTCTCGTAAAGCAACATATTACAGCATAGAGTGAATCACACAACCAAAGTCCTTGACGTAAAAAGTGCGTGCGTGAACCGCAAAAAATCGCAAATGCCTAACTTGAATCTATTGTTAACCGGATTACAACGTAGGCTCTCAAGGATAATAAAAAAAATGGTTTTGATGTACTGGAACTAATACAGTTACTAATTGGGGGCAGGAAGAGTTAGGCGCGATTTTTTCGTTGCTGGTTAACAACAAAAAAGCATCTCAAATTCTTTTGTTTTTCGGTCATCATCTGCCTAGGCTTTTGTATGTGGGTCGACTTCCAGTTTAACCGGATAGCTGACTACCAGTATCTTTCGTTGGAGTGACTGCCTATCTGAACTCCACCACCCTGTTAGTACTGGGTAATAAGATACCCCTTGGTAAAACTAGTTGACAGACTTTCGGGTCAATTGTCAAAGATTTAATCAAAATCATATTCGTCATCATTCTCCTGCCCTTAATCCAATTTATTCATTACTAGCGGACGTCCCGCGGTAGTTCACCCGCGTAGATCCCGTTCCCGTGGGAATACAGGGATAAAAAGTAGCCTATGACACTCAGCAAAAATGTTGCTTTCTATTGGTGAAAGAATTTTTAAAATCGGTTCAGTAGATCCCGAGATTACCCCTTACAATTTAACAAATACCTACACAAACTTTACCTCTTTATAATATTAGCATAGAAGTATAGATTTCAGCAGTCACTTTCTTTCTACCAATATCTTCCTTCCCACAGTCTATCCATCGTTTCTTTGGTCTTCCTCTACTTTTAGTAAGGTACTGTTTTCACTAGACTACCGTTCTACCACTATTACTAAACCCACCTAATTCTATGACATGTAACATACTATTTCCTTCATTATATACAAGTAGTCGCACGTCATTCTACATTCTTCGTGAGTCCATTTAAAACCATTCACTTGCAAATACAGAGTATGAAGATAAACAGAAACATGAAAATAATCTTGTAAACAATAATTCTGAATACTGCTGACTAAAGCCGCGTTTCCACTAGACAACAATTATAGACGCGCAACATGTTGCCCAACATGTTGAAAGTCAGCGCGGAACTTTTGTTGAACAACGTTGTCTGTCTACGTATTTACTACTTTACAATGTTGCGCGCCAGCTGGCAACGTCGCGCGCTGTTGTGCAGCGTTGCCGTACAGTGCGATCAAATTATCTTGGCAGCTCTGAACATAGGCTTTGCGAAATTTTACGCATGTAAACTTGGGAATAAAACTGTTATTGCCAGATAAACCAATACTTAAACGATCAGAAAATATCTAATTTAAACAGTGAGAAATACAAATAAAATAAATACCATAACACTTTTATACATTCGTTGTAACAAAATGACCTGCACGAAGTTCGGAGCTGCCAAGATAATTTGATCGCACTGTACATGTTGAGCGTCACGTTTCGCGCGCCAAATGTTGCCTAGTGGAAACGCGGCTTTACTTGCGGAAATCGTGTAGTATAATACTATGTTGTATGTTATCACTTGAGGTGTATCGTTGCTGTGTGCGTAGTTATATTTTATGATTTTGTGTTACTTGGCGGAGTCGATGTGTGATTGGCCTTTTTAACTATTAGGCCGAAGCTATAGAGGCTGGAGCTTCCTAACAGCTTTGATTTATTCTTGACAGTTCTCAGGTCGGGCAAAGTGTTATTGGGGTTTTAAATAAAAATTTCTTTATAGAAGCCTTTATTTTGGAAGTCGCTGATCATCATTATGTTCCTGCCCTTGTCTTATCTTGTTTAGGGTCTGTGCAACAAGTTTTTTTCTTTTAATCCCCCTGTCAATCGTCACGCTGACAATGGGTCATCAGAAAGCTCAAAGTCACCCAAAAGGCAATGGGCAAGAGGGCTATGCTTGAAGTTTCCTTGCGTGATCGAATCAGAAATAAGGACATCCGCATGAGAACCAAGGTTACCGACGTAGCCCGAAGAATCGCCAGACTTAAGTGGCAATGGGCAGGGCACATTGCTCGCAGAACGGATGGCCGATGGGGCCGAAAAGCTCTGGAATGGCGACCGCGAACCGGAAGACGTTGCGTTGGAAGGCCTCCCACTAGGTGGACCGATGACCTGGTCAAGGTTGCGGGAATTCGCTGGATGAGAGACGCACAGGACCGGTCAATGTGGCGACACCTGGGGGAGGCCTATGTCCAGCAGTAGACGTCTTTTGGCTGAAATGATGATGATGATGATCGTCACGCTATTATTTACTCTTTTTTCCTTGACAATTCCTCACAAAATTTAAATTCCTCACCCAAACCATCCATGTTTGTGTTTATGTTCTTCCTATCGCTCTCCATTCATTAAAATTAATATTCATCACTTTTAAGTCACATTTGATTCGCCCCTCCTCGCCACATATCGCCATACCGGACCTAGAAACTCATACACAGCTGTTACTCACCCTTGTGACCGCTAGACCAACGAAACAGTCACGAATGATTGTATCATTGAAAAAGGAGGTTCGAAGGTCATTCTTAATTCTGGCCAGAGGCCAAATTCAAACACAATATTCCATTGGCCTCTTCTAAAGAAGGATGTACCTGGTGAAGGTGCATGTTAATTGAATTTAATTTAAACGTCAAACCGTGCTGTACCGCGTGAGAAAAAAGTTATGGACAGAAATTATTAATATGTCGTATCGTTATTAAATTTACTTATTATTACTGCTGTTCATGTTCACACCTTTATTTTCTCATGAACTTATTACAGGTTTCGAGTATGTTGCATTTCTTATTAATTACGCTTAATTATGTATATCTATTGATCGGAGCTAATAAATAACTCTAGGTATGCATTATCAGTCTGTGATGGTCCCACAGCGGTTATATAGTGGCTAGATCCGTCAATCAGACTTTTTACCCGACTGCGGCGAACCCCAAAAGGAGGTTTCCTTTGTTCCCTCATAACTCCTAAACGGATAAAGGGATTTGAATGAAATATACGTCGTTAGATTTGTCTTGATGGCGCAAGTCTTATATGCTACATCAAAATTAAAAAACAAAGAAAAAATGCGGATTTTGAGGGCCAAATCGTTGAGTTCAAAAAAAAAAAAATTTCCTATACCATCCAGTAGGGTATCAAAGGGTATCAAAAGTTTTAAAAGGGGATTGCAAAAATATATCACACTTATATGTTTAAAAGAAATCCAAAGTGACAAATCCTATAAACAAGCACAAAAGTTAAATCATCTGCGAAGAATTTTACGCGACCAACGAAAGAACAAACACAAAAGAACTAAAAAGTTGTAAATAAAAAAAAAATTGTTAAAAAACTAAAAAACCCGACTGAAAAAACTGAAAAGCAATAACAAGCACATTTTAAATTAAACAAAATTTGGAAGCAGGCGGAGTTCATTTGAATATTCGATTGAAATAAAAAAAAATAGAACTAAACTAAATAAAATAGAACCCCGCCTGCTTCCAAGTTTTGTTTAATTTAAAATGTGCTTGTTTTTTGCTTTTCAGTATTTTCAGTCGGGTTTTTTAGTTTTTTAACTACTTTTTTTTTGAAGTTTTTCTAAATTTGTTTATATTTTTGCAAAAACTTTGACTACTACTTTATTTTACCCTTTTTAGTTGTAGTTTACCACACAAATTCTTGTTCTGAAATAAGTTAATATTGTAACTAGAAGTTATTAAGGACTATCATGCCAAGAAGAAGAAAACAGCTATGATACAATTTTGATAAAATTTCTTTTGGCCTAACCGAAATGGACCTTAAACAAAAAAAAAATCTAATCGTTTCATAAATAACAGAGATACACGGCAAGAAACATTTAAAAAAATACAAGTAAGTAAATCGAGAACATCCTCCTTTTTTTTGAAGTCAGTAAAAATACCTGCCACTCATAAATAGCGGTAGACACCACAAGCCCACCAATACTCAAACTCATAATACCTACCCATAACCTACTCAAGTAAAACAAGTAAGCATACATAAACAAATATGTTGATATTTTCCCTACGCCACAAGTAACGGGCCCCATCCTCAATTAGCAGCCTTTACAGGAGTAACTTATCAAGAATTTAAGTTAATTCCTTGAAATACTGTATTATAGCTAGAGGTTCTTAACTTAGTTCCGTCTTGGGGTATAGCGGATCAGATTCCGGTGTGGGAACCAGATTATTCATATGGTTAACTTAAATGTCGGAAGGAAAATGTTGTGCAGAAAGTTTTGATTATGAATGAGGAAAAATATTATGAATATCCCTACTGTTGGAAAGATATTATCATAAAATCACACCTGTAATCTCTGACCGCCTTATTAATAAAAATAGTTAAACCTGGTTTAACTTACGCTTGGTTTATCTCGCTTGCCGTCTCACTTCAAAAATATTCAAAAGAAAGTAACGGCATGCGAGATAAACCAAGCGTAAGTTAAACCAGGTTTAACTATTTTTATTAATAAGGCGGTGAAAGTTTAGACAAAGGTTTAGCTAATGGTATACCCATATTTCGCCAGTTATGTTTCAGTGCCATATTGGGTGGGGCCAATTAGGATTGTAACGTCCGCAGAGCAAAATGTCCTCGTTGATAAAAACGACCGTAACGTAGTAAGTCATGGGAGCAAAGCGTCCGCTATTTATTCTTCGTGTTCCTATAATACGACCGTCTCGCGACAGTATCCTTTATGGGCGGCATGGGCACCGGGCCGTAGGCCGACGAAGGAGGCCGGCGGAGGCCCGGCACTTCGGGGACAGAAGATATTAGTGTTATTTAATATGCGAGCGAAGCGAGCGCGCGTCATGGAGTACATGCGTTGCATGTCCGCTAAGGGGGATGAATCACTCTAATGTCTAGTAATAATAATGACGTCACTCATACATGCAACGCATGTACTCCATGACGCGCGCTCGCTTCGCTCGCATATTAAATAACACTAATATCTTCTGTCCCCGAAGTGCCGGGCCTCCGCCGGCCTCCTTCGTCGGCCTACGGCCCGGTGCCCATGCCGCCCATAAAGGATACTGTCGCGAGACGGTCGTTTTATAGGAACACGAAGAATAAATAGCGGACGTTTTGCTCCCATGACTTACTACGTTACGGTCGTTTTATCAACGAGGACATTTTGCTCTGCGGACGTTACAATCCTAATTGAGTTCGTGATGAAAAAACCCACTAGCATCTCGTCTGGGAATTAAACCCAGGACTTCATGCTCAACAATGGCCCTTGCGACCACTAAGACAGTTGGTCTTAGTGGTCGCAAGGGCCATTGTTGAGCAGGCAGTCAGTCGTTGGAAAGACAATACGGGTAATATGAGATTTTATTTTCTGACATCTAACATTTATAAGGGCACAATAGCTATTTGTTGTCTTAATAATTGTTCATTTGTCTAGTACCTATGCAGGAGCATCCAGTTAGTTTGGGTGCCATCAACAACAGAATTATTTAAGTAAATGCTAAGTAGATACAATTACTGATTTGCATAACTTTTTAGAAAAATGTATTAATATTATTCTAGGGACTGTGCCAAAACAATTGCACAAAGGGGCTCTAGGACTTTCCGTGTGATTTTAATGGGTAGATAGTCTGAGAACTGCTACTAAATGGGTTCCAAGTCAGACACACCTCTTCCTCCAATAACTTACAGGAAATTATCACTTATAAATCACAGCTTCAACAGATTTCCCTCAACAAATTATATCTTAATGTAATTTTAAAGACGCCCATTGACCAACTGTCGCTTAGAAAGCGCCTTGTAGAGAAAAGCCGCGGTTTCGCACAAAAACAACTCATTGAAAGGAAATCTGTACCATAAGCCTCGAAGCCAAAGCATTATTATACCCACAGTATCTGTTCAAGCGAAATCTCAAAGTATTTTCACCGCCTTTAACCATTTTCTTTAACAATAACGCGAATATACAAAGTTATTTCAATATCGCATAAACTCAAACTCATCATCGCATTCTCCTGCAGCCCTTATCACAATTTATTTGGGTCGGCGCAACATTTATTCATTGATTAGCACATACATTTGTTGTAACAGGTAAGACCCAAGCTAACAAAAGTAGTCATACATTGTTAATAGTTCAGTCCCAAGTAACGGGTCTGGGTTAGAAGTACAAGTTACACAGTGGACAACACACTTAGTGTCACCCTCTGGAATTCCGCCAAAGAACAAGTAAATATGTCCAAATGCCGACACACACTATTTAGTGTTCTCATTGCACGAATCACAGGCGCAAACTTTAATAAGTTTGTACGCGTTGCCGGGTTCTGTATGGTGTCGGACGCAAAGAATAGCACCATCCCATATCTTCCCGTGGGTGTCGTAAGAGGCGACTAAGGGATGTACCAGAGAATGGGCAGCAGCGTTCTCTGTGCTTTTTGTATCGACCGTACTGCGATCGCCAACCCGCCTGCCAAGCGTGGCGATTATGGCAAACCCCCCTAAGCAAAAATGACACTTAGGGGAGGCCTATGTCCAGCAGTGGACGTCTTTCGGCTGAAGTGAGTGATGTGACGCGTTGCCGGAACTCTAAACAGCCCCTCCCTCGGCCCCAACCGTAGCCTCCTGTAACATATATTCTTCTTCCATACTTCTTTATTTCTCGTCATAATATATTCTCAGCAGTCACCTTCTTTCTAGCCCTATCATAACCTAAGCATACCTTTCTTTGGTCTTTCTCTACTCCTAAACATAAACTCAAACCATTTATTTCAATTAGACCGTTAGAGACACTTTTGGTGAAAACAAAAAGATGAAGCTAGTCCCAGTCACAAAGCATAATAACTTGTGAAAGTACTGTAGTTGCCCATTTCAAACCGTAGAATCTCTATGGATCTCAAGTTTGGTATAACCACAGACCACAGAGTTAAGTGTCTTCACGACCACTAAAAGAGGCATTGTCGACAGTTTGCATATAAACTAAGAGTGTCATCACTTATTTGCAGCTTGAAAGAAATAAATGATAGACACATGATGTCTTTGAATGGTGGTCCATTATATACAAAAGTTGTACACTCAAAAACGCTACGAAATTAATTAGTACTTTCTTTTTCTAGACACTGAATTTTTTTTTCCGCATTGATTGTCGGGACGAATTTCTAGACCGAAAAATAATGTAACAATGTAAACCACATCTTTTTGCAGTGATTTTTTAATGTATAAATACCCTTTTTTACACTTATCAATAATTAGATTTCCGTTCCAACCGGGTCTCCACACCTCTCTATTTTTCTTTCCGTAAATACGTCGCGTTCTGTGAACCTCAGATAAAAAAAGCAGTAGCATATAACACGTGTTATCTGCAACGGTACACGCAAGTCCTTGAATAAAATGCAAAACAACTGCCATCGGCGACTCGTGGGCAGATTCACCCAATAACAGAACACTAAGCAATACTGTACGCCTTTTTATTCACCATAGACCTTAAAATATACGATCCTAAACACAGATAGTGTAATCATTTACATGTAGCCAAGACTCCTACTTATACTTCATGTCAATGTTAGTTTTGAAGCAAGTAAAATGTAGGAAGTTACTGCGAATTCAAGTTGACAGTTTACCAAATTGCTGGCTGTATTATAACTGGTATTTCAGCAGTAACGGTTAGTTATAATCGTCTAGTTTGGTTTTGAACCTGTTTTAGACTAGGGTTAGGAAGAGTGATGAGGCTGTACATCCATGGATAGCTGTCCTGACCTCTTGAATAGTAATTCTGTATTAGTTTATGGTGACTTAAAACATGATAGGGACATTTTCTAACGGGAGGATCTTCGGTGACGATTATATAAGGTGATGCAATGGCGATGATAACGTATTTCTAGTTTCTAATGTTCCTGATCGATCTGGCGCATCTTTAAGGCTTATGTCACGTGGTTGGTATGAATAAATTACATGACAGTTGCCTCACCTGGTGAATGATGTGAGTCGCACAGGACTGGAGAATTTGTTGACCCCTGGGGGAGCCCTATGTCGGAAGATCGGAAGTTTTAGGGTGTTAAGTTTATAGATTTCCCAATTATTATAGTCGGATCCCTTAATCGAATAGGGTTCACTACATGCGTTGTAAAAGCTTCAGATTGGTAATTTCGATAATTACAATACAATATGGAGGACAAGGCAAAAGCTCCAAGCCTCAATGTCTCAAAAGCTAATCAGAAGCCCTAGATATTGGCAACACATGGCAAAGACCCGTTTGCTGGATTAGGGACACACTCCATCTTACAAAAAATAAGTCTGTTTGCTTATATGCTACAAGAGAAGAAATATTTGCAATAATAATACCTAGAAGTATCTAATATGAAAACCAATACACAGAAGAATCGATAAAAGAGATAAAGTTACAGGAAAAACCTTAAAAGGAAACTATCAGATATCATTTGATTTCTTCAGATTCCTTTTGCAACCAATCTTTACAATGTAGAGAGTGGTCATACATAAATTCAAATAACATAACGCCTTATACAGGTTCCTAATTTAAGATTATGCCACTAATACGCATTACTGCATAATTTCAAAACGACGGGACCATTGAGCCTTCTTAAAATTTGCATAACTGTTGAAAGAAAAGACCTCCTGGCTTAAAGTGTAGAGTGCCTTACCACTAAGCAGAAAGATTCAGAAGAACTATTGAGAACAGCACTCGAAAATAATCCGCTAAGTACCAATAATCTACAAAGTAACGTCAGTATACCTACCACATACAGAGCCATAAGATCAAAAAATCAAAATCAAAATTATTTATTTGCAAGAAAATACATAAAAATAACAAGGAAAGATCTTATGTCCCAAAAGTCAATGTATACTGCCTGCATGCAAGCGTGCAAATTATTTCCTTACAATTATTTGTGTCAAATTATCATGCAATTAGAATCATTATTAAATTATTATAACATCAATCATTCATTTTCAATTAACATTAAAATTATTTTTTGAGTTCCATAAATTCCTTAATGCTATAGAAACAATAATTCTGTAGCCACTCTGTCAATTTTTTTTTAAATACATTACCCTGCAATAATTTCAATTCATTTGGAATGTTATTATAAATTACAATACACATGTTAAACACATTTTTTTTATAAATATCTTTATGACTAGGTGGCTGATACAATAAGTTGTGAAACTTAGCCCTTTTTTGTCTTGGTAGAACTTCACTACGTTGCTTAAAGTAATGCATGTGAGTTTTAGTAAAAATGCAAATATCTCTTATATACATGCAGGGAAGTGGAAGAATCTTACATTTTTGGAAGAGAGGTTTACAACTATCCAAAAACCAAGCCTTATTTATAACACGGATGCAACGTTTTTGAAGCTTGAATATTCTGTCGGCATCGGTCGAGTTGCCCCACATAATAAGTCCATAACTTAGGACAGATGACACATAGCCGTGATAAGCCGAAAGGGCTGCTTCTACTGATACATTTTGCCTTAACTTTTTCAATGCAAACACAAACCTATCAAGTTTCTGACAAATATATTCCACATGAGATTTCCAATTTAGATGTTTATCTACATTTAGTCCTAAAAACTTTAATTCATCTACTTGATTTAGTTTTTCTTCTTTGCAGATAATGTCTAAAGCTAATTGTTTAGTATTATAGGAGTTAAATTGTATTAATCTTGTCTTACTTATGTTTATATTCAAATTATTACTTTCCAACCAAGTTATTATGTCAGATAGGGTCTTTTCGATGACTGATTTGTAATCTTCTTTATTCTGACATTTTATTACAACTGTAGTATCATCTGCAAAAAGGATACATTTCTGCAAAGTGGCCTCCGGAAGATCATTTATATAAAGCAGAAAAAGTAAAGGGCCAAGAATGCTACCCTGAGGCACACCACACTTATTTATTATTGCAATTGATGTAAATTTCTCTTTGGTATATAATTTGTCATTCTTTTTTACAACCTTGGTTATCTCGGTACACTGTTTCCTGTTTTTTAGATAGCTAGATAACCATTCATGTGCTTTTCCCCTTATGCCGTAGAAGTCTAGTTTGTTTAAGAGCTTCGAATGATTCACAAAATCAAAGGCTTTGCTCATATCTAAAAACAGACACACTGGTGGATTGCCATTGTTAATGCTTTCTGTTACAATTTTCATTAAGTTAAAGACTGCAAGAGCAGTTGAACAACCTTTACGGAAACCAAATTGCTCTTTACATAATATGTTGTGTGTAAAAAGAAAATTATTTAACCGGCTAAGCATTGCCTTTTCAAAAATTTTTGACAAAATGGGTACTATGGTGATAGGACGATAGTTATTAGGGTCAGACTTATTTCCCGTTTTAAAAAGTGGTTTCACAGTAGACATTTTTAGCTGCTCAGGAAATACACCTTCCAAAAAAGACAAGTTTATTAGATGCGCGATTGGATGGCATATAGAAGTAGCACACGCTTTTAAAACTTGAGTGGCGATGCCGTCATACCCACTCGTCTTGCTGTTATTTAGGGACATTATAATTTTATGTACTTCGATTGCATCTACAGGGTTCAGAAAAATTGTATTTAAATTTTTGTTATTTTCATTTAACTTAATATTACTGGAATTAATTGGCTGATTGGATGTCAAATTTATGAAATAGTTATTAAATATATTGGAGATGTCTAATGGATTTTTATATGTCACATTATTTAAATTTATTTCGTCAATGTCATTTTTAAATAAGTCATTATTATTTATAGTCGAAGAGATAGCGTTCCAAGTAGCTTTACACTTGTTTTTATGCTTTTGTATACGCTTAGTCATCATAATTTTATGTGCTTTCTGTGCACATCGTTTAAACACATTAGAATAAAGTTTATATTTTGTTTCATTATGTTTTTTATTAATTTTATTACTTATGAATTTAAGATATAGCTGACGTTTCGTTTTACTAGACCTTTTAATGCCTTTAGTTATCCAGTTTTGTGTCATTGGTTTATTATTAACTTTAACCTTAATTACCGGAAAGCACAGTTCGTAAAATAAAGTAAAAGTTTCATATCGTAAAATAAAGTAAAAGTTTCATAGCCATAAGCCAGTGACAGCAGTGTTAGCGGATCCAATTTACGAATTTTAAGTCGTGAGTTTGAACCCAAGCAGACGTGTTACTCTTCGCGTTCTCTTCTTTAGGAAAATGTCGCTAGGAAACCAGGTGTCCGCAAACCAAAAAAATCGAAGTCCTGTGAGATCTACCAACCTCCAGTGGGCCCGCGTGGTACATTACATTCCTCCTCCTAAGTTCACTAAACCCTCTCTACACCGACCTCCTGCTCTGTGTCTCAGCAGTGGGAATATTTGGTTGGTATTGGTTGATTATGCTGTAGTTTATGCATAAAAGAAGATATATAACTGTGCCAACCTTAGACAAACTAGGAGCAGGAGAAGGAAGAATCTCTGGGAGTGACATACCTGAAACAATTTAAAAAATTGGTTACAAAAAATAATCAATGTGTGTGGATTACAAAATAAATAAAATAGACCTTCTGTCCTTACTTTACCGCGTTAAGGATCCTACCAATAACAATTATCTGTGTGTTAACATGCATATCGAATATGAATCTAGCATTTAGCGAGTTGTTGGGTCTGTCTTAAGTCGGGGACACACGGTTGTTGGCGTCTTGAAAAGGAAGGCAAAGGTATTAGTACTAGATGACGTGGCCTCGGCGCAAGGGCAAAGAAGGAACATGGGTTCGGTTTTTAGTCAGTAGAAGTCTGACACTCCCCTTCGCTCTGCCCAAGAGCGGGGGGGGGAGGGTCATTTGATGATTTTCCACCCACCAAAAAAAAAAAAAAAAAGGTATTAAGGATCATCATGAGAAAGTCGTTTTTCCCTAAAAGACTTGAAAAAAGATATAATATTAGCAAAGATAAGCTGTTAAGAAGAAAATAAAATAAATCGTAAAATCATAAAGGAAATTGAAAAAAAAAAAATGTATGAAGATATCAGGCCTCTGATCCCCGAAGGATTAAGCATAATTGCACATTTAATTGTATACTCATATTTGTTTAGTTATGTTTCAGTTCCGTGTAATAGAGGAACCGAGCCTTTTGGCGTCTTTTGGAGTCTGAATCTGTGCTCTGGTGATCCAGAGCACAGATTCAGACTCCTGTTTTATGAAAGCACACAAGTATTGCCACCGATCTAACAAAAATATCTACCTAAAGCCTTACTACTATGTAGCTATATAAAACACTATAACTACGCTAGTAACCTAAAACAGTAAACAATTTCCCTACTAACAGTCCCCCATAACTTAATACTATAAACATACAAACCTCAAAACCTGTGCCTCGTTACAGTCATATTTTAATGCCTCGTTAGTCGTGAGTGTGCGCCTTGCCTTATAACGACACATTACACTGTACAGTTCGACCAACTTATGTGTGCAGGCGGGAAAACACGGAACTAAAATAAATGTACAAAGTTTGACGTAGCGATGCATGTTTTCTTGACCAGTGGCGCCATCATGAAATTTACACTTAAAATGGTCATACTGTACGCGACTAACCACTACGCTCGTGTGTACTGCCTTTATCTTGCAACATTTTGAATGCAGGTGAACGGGGATTTCTCATAATATTATAGTATGGGTACCGTTGTTTTTAAACTGTGTATTTGTCACAAAACCAGAAGCTGTTCTGACGTGGTGTTGCAGAATTCTGTTTGTTGTAGGACTAGTGAAGCTCTACCAAAGTGGAGACGAGCGGAGATGTGCGTAGCCGGAGAGGAGAGGAATTGCGTAAGACCCAGGGTGTATCTACCAAAGCTGTGCATGCAGAGAGGAGCGAAGATGTTTAGAAACAAGGGTATATTCACCGCTTAAGAGCGTAGACGGGCTGCATTTTTCCATACAAATGTATTCCCCTATTCTCTTCCTGGATAATGCCTCTAGAGTAATCGTTTTTATTTATAAAAATCCAGGTCTATTGAAGGCATGCCCCTGTCATTTTTTTTTTTCAAAAAATTTATTACAAAAATAAATATGACTTACCAAAAACCTAAAAAAATACCCCGTTTTTACCTATAATCAGATGACTACCAAAGAAAATTGAAAAGTTTTTAAAATAAAAACAAGTAATAGGGGCATAGATCTATCCTTCCTTTAAATTTTGATACCAAATATAATTTAATTGGCTTAGGTTTCGAGGAGAAAACAGGAGAATACGAAACGTCGATCGGTCAAGGTTTTTTATAGGTAAAATCGTTCTGAGCTGCAGTTGTCTCTATCGCACTCACATATTGATACCGCCCGGTTGCTAGAGCGCAGCGCGACGGCAATAGTTTCTTCAAATACCTATTTTTCAATTCCCGCGCAGCCCGTCTATGCTCTTAATTCTCGCCAAAACAATTATGAAAATCGCATCTCGTCCCTATTCCCGTCCCTATTCGCGAGAGAGCAGATTTAAACCAGAAGTCTCATGTTAAAAATATTCTTCTTATTAGCTAAGAATGTACTAATAATAACATCTGTGAGTGGAAAAGAGATATTGAAATCCCCGAACAGCTGCAGCGAAAGATGTTTCATGTCAATGTGTTAGTCTAACATCTTCATTCAAATTGTCACAGCTGTGTCGTATTTAGATTGTTGAATGACATACCTATTAAATATCTCAATCTATAACAAACAACGATAAAAACCAATTACTTTAAAACCTCAATAAAATCAAAACTAACATACAAGCAAACCTTAACCCAATAAGCTCAATAAAAACTTAACTACCACAACTCAACAACATTTATATACAACAACATATAATATACTGTTACCTAGATTACATAAGAGCTAAGTCTCGTGCATTTGTATCAAATGTGTTTGTCAGGGCCAATGGAATGGGCGTGGTTATGTGGAGCAGACATAATAAAATTGCTTTGGAGCCAATCTTCGGGTACCCTTGATGTGCTGGCATCTGTACTATCGACTAGATGACATTAACTTAATTTATAGACTTATATCTCGTAAGTGTGATACAATTAAAGTTTAAGTGTCTTACCCCTTATTACACCTGACATTAATTTAACCGGCAGAATTGTGGTGGTACTATTAGGTACACCGCTGATTACAAGCGCAATGTTATTCGAGAGATGAGATATCAAATTTTTATTTCCGATCTGTTTCGAATTACCGTTTAATACATTTTTAATTAATTTAAGTATGTTTTCAATGGTCGGACGCTCAAAAAAGCTCTTTTTCATACTTTTGAAAGAAGTCTGTTTACTTACACACTTCAACTTCCTCCTTTCCGACTCCTAAGATACAGGTCTGCGTACCTAGTTTAGGAGCCCGGAATAATGACCTTATTCTTAAACTTGGTAGTACAACCCACTGTTTCAACATTCTATGTACTTAGCTGTTGTTTTATGTACTAATAATAATAATAATAATAATTCTTTATTTATCAGACAACGTGATCCATAGTGTTAGTAAACAATAAAATAACTTATATCTAGTGTTAGTAATTGAAATATTATATAACAGAGAACACAGACTAAAGTACTGTGAAAAGGACATCCCCAAACTAATGTTCAGTGATTGTCCTTCTCACAATAAACTATTATTATTAACTAATACTTGCACTAATAAACTATTATTATTATTATCTATTAGGTACACCGCAGTCTAACCCTTTGGAGATTACAGCCGTGATATTACGTTATGTTCACCACTAAAGACCTGACCCAATTTTCACCCGAAAATCGACCCCTAACAACGGTACCTACCCCACAACATTTCACAATATTACTTGACCAGTTGATACTAGACCAAATTTAGTGGAAAGCTCATGAAATATTCATGTTATTTTCCTTCACTGTATCGAGCGGTCGGCCATCATTCTACAATTTATGGTAAAAATACATTTTAATGGCCTCCGTACTTAGTACGAAGATTTTTAGTGACGATAGCTAGTATAATGAGTTTTTGTTTGTAAGGTTTGGTAATGGAAACCTCAATTTTTAATGATGGTATATATGTACTAGGTGTTGCCAGCGTCTTTGCCCGCTACAACTCGAAAATTATCCCACGGGAAGATAAAAATCGGGATAAAAACTATCCTATGTGTGTTAATCTAGGGTGTCAGCTAACTCCATACCAAATTTTTTTTTTTTTAAACTTTGCCCCACGCTAGGAATTTCTCCTGTATCGTGGGTGCATTCACAAACATACAAACTCACATACACAAATACTCAGACCCGGAACAACTATCTGTAGGTCTTACAAATACCTATTTGTTCCGTGCGGGGATCGAACCCGCGACACGCAGCGCGGCAGTCCATTGCTTGAGCCACTGCGCCAACCGTGCCGTCAATTAAAATCGCTCCAGCCGTTTAGACGTGAAGAAGTAATAAACATACACACTCACAAACTTTCGCTTTTATAAATAAGTGTGATGTGGGGAACTGGGGAGAATGGATTGGGGAGGAAGGTGATGATGATATTATGTATGTGCGTGTCATCATCTTCATCATCATCATCGTGTGAGTGTGAAGAAAATTGCTTAAAGTGATTTCTGTTTACAATTGATATTTTTTAAAAGAGGAAACAAAACACGCCTGTAATTCCATAAGGGTTTAGCAGAGGTGATACTTAGGCCCAACGCACACCGGCGGAGGTGCGACGAAGATACTGAGAATAAGGCCCGTAATCCACCAAAGCGGAGATGTGCCAAGCGGAGAGGAGATTGCCAAATTCGACCAATCACAGGAAGGGTAAAAGACCAGATGTAACTGTGATTGGTCGAATTTGGCACATCTCCTCTCCGCTTGGCACATCTCCGCTTTGGTGGATTACGGGCCTTAATCAATTAAAAATAAACATTAACAGGCGCGGCGAAAAGCGGTTCTTGTCTGCTCTCGTGGCAGCTTGACGGCTCACCGCGCGCGTCTCGCTTTGCATGCCGTTTTCAACTGCATGTCATAGGAGCTGCACAAGCCAGTCATTCTTCCATACAAACGTAGTATGGTGATTACTCCTCTGTTTGACGGTGTAGGTTCAAAATTAAAAATTGTATCAACTGGTCTTGTCATTATCTATGTCTCTATGGAAGCAGAATTGGAAAAAAAATATTGGTTTGGAAGTTAAGAGTGTCGAAACTTTCATATTTTAGCACTAATTTTAACCATCTTTGGGCGTAAATAAGTTACGTATATAGTACGAAAATGAAAAAAGTGAAACTATACAGACATAGATTAGATAACAAAGAATTCAAATAATTTTATTTTGAACAGATACATTCAATGGATTTTTCATGGTATCCATACTACCAAAGGTCTGCATAGAAACAATCGCGCGCCCGTTTTAGTTGTGTCTCTTTCGCTCTATGCATTTCGCCCGTGATGTCGAATGAAATAGCATGCATTTTAGCCCCGCCCACCAACTAGTTCGTGCCGTTGGCTTGTTTACCCTTAAGGTTGGGCCTTACTCTATTTCTATTATAACCCAAGAGTTTATTTAATGTTTTTTATTTGACTGGACGTATGAATAAAAGGGGAAAAAATTGTCATGGACGTATGGTTAGACAAAAATGCTACCGAAAATTTAAAAAAAGTTTTTTTAACATTTTTTATTATAAATGATTAGTGTGAAGTTAGGATGAGATTGTAGGTGGACGTCGAATACATTTTATAACTTTGTACTACTGGGACAGGGAACGTGTTAAGCTCTCTCATTGTACGGGATATCTATATAAAACGAAGCCATGTTATACTGGATTTGTATAGCTTGAAATGTCGCCTTGTGTACTATTAAGCACACTTTCTGCCTTGATCCTTCGGTGCCTACAGGCGTGATGTTATATGTCGCACTGGGCGACATAGCAGATATACTAGTTTTGGGTAAGATGTTTTCACGTCGTACCGATATTTTACTGCTAACATGACAAGGGTCTACCGTACTCAGGGTAAGTTAAGTTTAAAAAGTACATTGAACTATCCTTTCTAAATAAATACGTATTAAAAGACTTTCTACCCGCGTCTTCGCCCTAAAATCTGACAACTAGTCTTATATGACCCAGTACCAACTAGGTTGTGGTCAGATAGGCAGTCGCTGCATATGGCTGGATCCGGTTAATGAGGAAGCCAACTTCAATATAGTTAGGCACATGATGATGACCCGCGACTCGGCAACATTGCATCTATCCAACAGTGACATTTTTTTTTAAAAGGACGCGTATGAGGAGGTACCGCTTGCGACCACTAGACCAACTTTTTTTTTTTTTTTTGTTAGCCTATATTGTCCCACTGCTGGGCAAAGGCCTCCCCCATAGTCTTCCACTCTTCTCTCCGTGCGGCTTTCTCCGGCCAGTCTTGTATAAAAGTATTCAAATCGTCACGCCAGCGTTTTCTAGGCCTCCCTCGGCGACGACTTACCTAGACCAACTTACCTTTTTTTTTAAGCTATTGCATAGCTTCTATCGCGGGCCTTGAGCGTGGAGAGATCCAGAAATTCCGTAACGAAAATATTCAACCAGGTTGCTATGGTTACGGAAAATAACAAGGTTGTCAACTGAGGTTGTCAAATTAAATAATTAATTATTTGCCTAAGTTGATAAAAAATGCTATGCAATAGCTTTACCGCGGCAGTCTCCGAGTGCCACATTTAGTTTTTTTTAATTTGTGATGGGCTTACTCTTGACCTCAATCTTGCCCTAAGGGCAGAGATGGGGTCGACGATGGAACGAGCTTACCCAGAAGAAGCCTATTTACTCGCGACTTCAATAGATTGGGGTTATATGAACTCGGGAAAACCGACGCTGGCAGGGAGTTCCACTGTTTGGCTGTGCGGATTATAAAAAAATTGGCAAAGCGCTTCGTTCGAATGTGAGGAACATCGACAAGGTATGGGCACAGATTACGTATTGGGTGATAACCTGCAGTGCGTCTACTCTCCCGAACTTTATTTTTGATTCGGGTCGAGAATCATTAGAACGATAACGATAGCCTGCACTTAAACATCTTTGCATATACCTTTTCTCCAGCACATCAAAAAATCACCTTTTTAAAACCAACTTAACACCAACTTACCCAACATTTCAAACTAATGTTTTCCGTCATTTACACCCACTTTAAGTTTAAACATTCATATTAAGTACACAGTTGCTTAGCCACTTAAGTGTCACTTATCCACCAATATTACTATTAATGGCATAAATCTTAACTGTCAAGTGCGAGTTAAGTTACGTTTGGGTCGTGCTTGACGTACGGTGGCTTAACAGTTTTGGTTTATTTTTAAGTAGATCTATATGGAAGTCAATTTTATTTTGTTACAAAAGTTTGAAATGGAAAACCTGATTTGGAGTTCATAGACATAAATAATATGGTTTAGTTTTCTCGTTGATTTATTGGCCGTGAACACGACTGCGGAGCATGTGGTCCTGGGTACAATTCCCAGGTCGGGCAAAGTATTTTTCCACTAGGGAATTTTCAGTTGCAGCCTCTGTATTTGTATTCGGTTTATAGTGATAGATTCACCCACTGTAATGTAGACGGGACTTATACATAACTGGTGTAATGTGGATTTATTATTAGGTACAACTCTGCTTAATCATTCTGGGATTATAAGCGTGATATCCGGTAATTAACGTAATTAATATAAAATACCACGCATCATACACACCCAAAACAGAGAAAAAAATCGAGACGTGCGAAACAAGTTTCAATCTTTTAAGATTAAAATAAAATCTAGACCAAACGACATCAGGATGTCACTAAAAGCGTGCCTTATTTAGTCAAAGAATAAAGAAAAAGACAATAAATCTTCACATGCTCATTAATGTTGAAATAGAGTTTAATTATACAATAAAACACACATCGTTTATCACTCCAATCACTTATGTTAATCACGAAATTAATGACACCATTCTTTTTTTTTTTAATGAGACAAGACAAGGCTAACTTGGTCACAAAATTTCATGAGGAAATCGGCATGTCCCAGAACCAATGAATTCGAAGACATGTGACATCTATCAACCCGTACTGGACCCACGTGGTGGACAGCTCACGAGCCCACTTCCTTTTTTTTTGGAGCGGTAGTGAGTATCAGACTTCTACTGACTAAAAACCACCCATGTTCCTTCTTAGCCCTTTGTGTCGAGGCCGCGGTACCTTTTTCGAACAACCTGCAGCCCGGACGGGACAGCCCACTGCCTCACATAGAGATGAGGCCTGTGACCTTGTAATGAGAACATGATTGGCTGATTATGCTATTCCCACGGGTACATTTACGTACCATGTAAAAGGGGATGAACTTTATGCCATCAACATATGCTGTAAATTCGGACTCCATTCTGCCAGTGATCTGCACTGCAACAATGATCTACTTATGTGATAATGGAACCTAAGATTAGACACGTTTTTATATAATTATATAAATAAAATACCTAATATCTGATAGGCATTATCACTATTTATTATACTAGGATTTACTACCGGTCTAAAGCTTTCAGAGATTATATTTTAATCCGTCGTGAGATAGCACGTAGAGCAGGTGCGAATTTAGACACAACATTATAATTTTAATTAAATAGTGAATTCAATAAAAGATTTCTTACAGTGTAGGTCAGAAAATCTTTTAAAATATTGCTAATTAATATGGCTACAATGACGAAGTTACATATTATATTTTTTTTATTTATTAAGAATATAATAATATCATACATAGAATTGAATAAAATATAAGCTAACCAATTAAAACTGATAGCGATTGTCATACAAATAACCTGGTAAAGCTTTGAATCTTAAAATACATTTACACTATTGTGTTCTTCTCTATTTTATGGTTTATAATATTGAAACCGACTTCTTTAGCAGTTAATTTTAATATCATAATTATGAGGAAACGAAAACTTAATCACAGGTTCATCCTTCTATATCTATAAATAGTTATCAAATAACCTACCATTAATCAACAAATACGACTCTATTTACCTTCGAAACATGTAGGCGTTATACAAATATAATAAAATATTGACTCCTATTTCAAGTATATTTAACGAAGCTTTGTAATTCCATCAAGACCGTTACTACTTATTTGTTTTGTCCAAAAGCTTTTTCATACGAAATTATATTTAGATTATTTTATCAAGTGAAAAATACGAGTTATAATGGCACGTACATAAAAAAGTATATTGATATATGCATAAATTACACATCTACAAAACATATTCTTTGTGCTAGTTGGTAATTCCGATGAGGTTTAATTTAGCGGATGGTTATGTCAATTAAGCTAAATAAACTAATGAATTTCTAATAAGATCCGAAAAATTATCACAACAGTTCAGTATATTCATAGAAGCAAGGTCTATGTTTTTTTGTGTGAGTTTACTAACAGAACTGATTTGTGACCTTTTCCCAACTATATTGAGATTAATAGCTTCCAGTCAAACCTAAAGCAGCTGAATATCAGTATTTTACTTGGAACGACTACCTTTCTGACCACCACAACCCAGTTAGCACTGGTTGCCAGACGTTCAGGCCCCCTGACCTGTAACGACTGTCAAAGATGTACAAATATAAATACAAATACATACTTTAACTTTATAATTATAATATTTATTTTCTTGATTTAATTTAATTTATCGCACTGTTGCCACTTTTCGTAGAGTACGTCCCTGCATGTTAAGCTGCGACTAGTGAACTCACCACAATGATTTCCATCTAAAAATAATGTAAAAACAATAATAATTAATTAGAACATTAACATTTTTATTGATTATATTTACCTACTTCATTATAAGATGTATATATGCGTCATCGAAGTTGTCAAGAACCCCCGTGGGTTTAAACAAGGTTTTTGGAATTAGGTTTGACATTTTAAAATGAAAAATAGTGAATATTTTCATCGTGGTGCTTATCACACTTTGTAATTAGGTAGCAGAGATAATAAGGTGATTCAAAAGCAAGTTTTTTTAATTCGTAAGTTTGTTGACATTCTGTTTTATTGAAGACTAGCTGATGGCCGCGCCTTCACCCGCGTGGATGTCAAAAATTTGACAAATTATAGATTAAAACCTTCCTCGAGAACCACTCTATCCATTGGTGAAAACAGCATGAAAATCAGTGCAGTAGTTTTAGAGTTCATCGTGAACAGACAGACGCGGCGGAAGGCTTTGTCAAGGGTTTGAGTCCTCTGATGATCATGTCCACCTCTTTACAAGTGGCGAGGGGCAGAGGTTCAAAGTGATAAACTGAAGTCGTTTGTTTGAGAAATACAACAAGCCTTTTTTTTTGGGTGGTAAATATCATCAAATGACTCACCCGCTGTGGGCTGAGCGGTAGAGAGTGTCAGACTTCTACTGACTAAAAACCACCCATGTTCCTTCTAAGCCATTTTTCCGAGGCCGCGGAATGCCATGTCCATGGGAATCCGACGTAGCTTTACTTGCCTTCAAGAAATACTCTTAAGGCGAGTTTACTCTACTTTGTTTTTATGTACGCACGACCGTGAGGTCGTGCGTACATAACCCCCGCCCTGCCGCGCGAGCGATATAATGCCTAAATTTTGACTGTTTTTTCTCTCTTGGAGAAAAATGATAAAGAAATTATACATTATGTCACCCGAGATAATACACATTTTTTACGACCTTTATTATGATATAAGTTTTATTTTTCGAAGCCTAATATAACTCAAGTAAAACGATTATTTAGCCATCATTTGGACATGTCTTTGCGATTTAATTGGATGCAGTGAAGTGTAAGTAATCGTGTATCGCATGCCCGACATATCATGATCGAAGAGTCAACTATGAAATACATTTTTTTCAAAATTTAAATCCGTTCCATGAACGAGTAAAACGCTATTGTTGACGACGTTTATCGGGGTAACCCCGCTTTAAATCTTTGTTGGTTTCCTCACAATGTTTCCCTACACCCAAACAAATCCGGTAAATTCAAAGGTCAAATCAAAATTATTTTTGTTAACTCTTGATACTACATAAAATTACATTCAGAATTTATTTAAATCACCTTATTTTATTATTTCTAAACAACAAGGAAATCGTTAAAAATTTGTAGAATAAATTAATTCACGATTTCATTCATACTAAAAACAAAAGAATGTAGTTGGAACCACTGTCAAAATATTATTGAATGTTTTAGTAGTTTTGCAGCATTTATTAATGTCGCACGACCTCACGGTCGTGCGTACATAACCCCCGCCCTGCCGCGCGAGCGATATAATGCCTAAATTTTGACTGTTTTTTCTCTCTTGGAGAAAAATGATAAAGAAATTATACATTATGTCACCCGAGATAATACACATTTTTTACGACCTTTATTATGATATAAGTTTTATTTTTCGAAGCCTAATATAACTCAAGTAAAACGATTATTTAGCCATCATTTGGACATGTCTTTGCGATTTAATTGGATGCAGTGAAGTGTAAGTAATCGTGTATCGCATGCCCGACATATCATGATCGAAGAGTCAACTATGAAATACATTTTTTTCAAAATTTAAATCCGTTCCATGTACGAGTGAAACGCTATTGTTGACGACGTTTATCGGGGTAACCCCGCCTTAAATCTTTGTTGGTTTCCTCACAATGTTTTCCTACACCCAAACAAATCCGGTAAATTCAAAGGTCAAATCAAAATTATTTTTGTTAACTCTTGATACCACATAAAATTACATTCAGAATTTATTTAAATCACCTTATTTTATTCTTTCCAAACAACAAGGAAATCGTTAAAAATGTGTAGAATAAATTAATTCACGATTTCATTCATACTAAAACAAAATAATGTAGGTAGTTAGAACCACTGTCAAAATATTATTGAATGTTTTAGTAGTTTTGCAGCATTTATTAATGTCATAAAAATTATAACGCTTTTTTGTTCTTTTCGATCCAATTTGAAATTAAATAAACAAATGAGGTAGTGATAGCTTAGTAGGTGTGACTGTTGAACTGCCAAGTCATAGATCTCAAGTTTGAACCCAAGACACACACCTCTCATTTTTAACCGACTTTCCAAAAAGGAGGAGGTTTTTTCGGGTTCATGTATTGAAAATTGAATAAATATCACTTGGTTCGGTAAAGAAAAACAACTTGAGAAAACCAGTATGTCATTTTTTGGAAGGTGGGAAATCATCAAAGGACTCCTACATATACTGCTCTGCCCAGAGCAGTATGGGAGTGTCAGACTTCCACTGACTAAAAACCACCCATGTTCTTTCTTAGCCCTTTGGGTCGAGGCCGCGGTATCTCTTTCGAACAACCCGCAGCCCCGACATATTTCTCGTAGTCATGTAAAACCAAGTTAGAGACTCATTACCGGTTTAAAAACTCAGACACGAGATCAGGCACTAAAACACACAATAAATAAAGAAGGGGCTAATGAGCTAATTACCAAAGGTATGCCCTTTGTTTAACTACCAAACACACAGTTTCACACGGACGCTATGAGATAATAATAAAATCATACATCTGTAGGGTACACAACGTTTAGCGGTTAGTCGGGATAAGTCCTAATTTTTGTCTTTTTGGGGGTAGTTTTAACAAGGGCTTTTCTTATTGAAATGTGAGTTATCGACTGAAATTTTTATCGTTATCATAATTCTGTGATCATTCTCCCGCCTTTATCTCAATTTATTTGGAGTCATTGCAGCATTTCTGTCATATTATCCTACCCACATTTCGTCAAAAAGCTAAAAATATAAGATATCTAAAAGCTAATATAAATAAATACCACATTACCTCAGTCAAAATAATTAAAGCAATAATAAATGACCTCTATCAATTTTATTTTTATTATAATTTTATAGCAGTAATTAAATTTTACAACAAGCAAATATGTGTATAACGTGATAAAACACAACGTATTTTATATTTAAATAGAATATAAAACCATAGAATATAAATTAAAGATAGTAATTAAATCATAAAAAATTTAAGATCAATATTATTTAAAGATTCTTTTGGCTTAGATTTGATGACAAACAAAATATTTTATATTCTTTAGATGTACATAAAATGTCTGAACTAAAAAAGTTTATTCTTGTACTCCCACGTGTTACCAAAAACGAAATAAAGCCTTATCTATAAAGAGAAATCTATCGCCATTTGTGTGGCATTGTTGAAATACCTACTTCCTAATAGAAAAAAGTCATCATAATTTATTTTGTCTAGCTCTTTTTTTAAACTTCACTAATTTGCCTCTTAAACTGTCGCATTGTACAACTTTGGAAGGATACAAGTCTAATGAATCCTAACCATTCGTACTTATATTAAATATTTATAAACAACGTTGATTAAACAAAAACAAAAAACATGAGAAAATACTCAATAACTTTCATGTATGCAATTGAGATAAAAGACATAGAAGAACACCAACCAAAAAAGATTATTTTCGTTCCCTAATAAGACTTAAACACTGTAAAAACACTTTTTCAAAAGTCCTAACTTTCTGAATTAACTGGGAAACCCTACTGCCTTCCATAGAAATACTTCCAATATGGTTACTGAATGCCTCATGACGTAACCAAGGTGTTAACTAGTGTAGCGCCAGCCAGCCACCATACTCCATATTTGTAACAGATTGTCCTTATTAGGATTCTTTTCCATTTTAACACCTCAGAAACATGCCTTCTGTCTAGTAAATATGGCAAGTGGTAGCTTTTTCTTTTTAAGTGGAATTATCCTGTTTTACTCGAAGGAACTTAGATGTGGAGTATGTAGCGAATATGTAGTTTTACCAATTTCAGTAGTTTATACTAGGTGTGATGTTTTTTTAATATGTTTTGGCCACTGAAGTATTTAGAAATCTATGTTTCTTAATTTACAAATTAACGTTGCGTTAAGAAGATAGTACAATGATTTGTATAACCCTTTTTTTTTTTGGTGGGTGGAAAATCATCGAATAACCCCCCCCCCCGCTCTTGGGCAGAGCGAAGGGGAGTGTCAGACTTATAGTGACTAAAAACCAAACCCATGTTCCTTCTTCTTCACCCTTGTGTCGGAGCCGCGGTAACCTTTCGATATCCACAGCCCCGACGGGATTTGTATAACCCTGAGAAGGCTTTTATCGAAGGATCTTACAAGACCAGAAATAATCGTTGATATTCGTTACATTTTTTCTCTGCATTATGGCAGTTGCTGACTGACTTAATTTGAATGAATTTCTTCACTGTTAATCATCATTCATCCACACCCCGACTTCAAACACTGCTAGATGTAAGTCTTTTTTTACTTGTGCCAAGCTTCACGTTTCTGATAGCTTCATCCAGAGTATTCCCACGACAGCAACAAAGTCGTCTGCCCATCTTGCCGTTGGACCAAAAACTCTTATCTTTTCAGACCTTGTACGCCCCTCGGTCACAGCTTTATATGTATAGATATATATATACACATAGATGACCAGCCCAACTCTATTTGAGTTCATAACTCGATTTCAATGTCAATCACCTATTAACAACAATCTAGCAAACAATGAAATCCAAAAAAGATCCTCACTCAGTCCCCGCAAAAACTTCAGCCTATAAACTCTCCAGCCAAAAACGATGACCAAAAACTGCTATGACTAAGATCCTAGCCTTTCAAACAAAAGACACATAAATATACATTTCCTAGTCAAATCAAAAACCTCATACCATATAAGTCGGTAGCGATGACTCACAGGTCAACGGACTTGACCTGGCGCGTGCCGACAACTATTTATTAGTGCGTGTGCGCAGGTTTTCCGTTCGCTTATCTATATGGATTAGATTGATCGTTGGAGGTGTTAGATTCTCGTATTGTTTTGTTGTACAGGGTTCCGTATGGTTGGGATAAAAACGGGTTGATATTATATATAGTACTAAGCCAATGGCGTATGTCTTTCTGTAACCTCTGAGTGATTTTTGTAAATCAATAGCGCACATAATCTTGCGTCAATCCGATTAGGGTTATTTTATTTGTTGTTCTTCCTTCCTTGTGTCTATAACGTAAAGGGCTATTTTTCAAAAGGCCATTAAACATGACCCTCTGAAAGACCTCAGAACCGAAAATGACATAGTATCAGTAATAAACATAATGAACAAGGCAATAATAGGACAAACAAATCAGTTGAAAGGCGTACTAGAAATTTGAAACGGGTTGAAAACGATAGCCACTCGTTTAGACCCTCTTGATCAACCAATGAACTGTCAATTGGGATAATTATCATAATTGGGAGAATTTGACTTTAGCCGGTGTATCATAACAGTAGATATCATTAATCGCGGTTTCGCATTATTTTTTATGGGCCTCTTTATAACTTGAGCAAATGTGAATCAACATTTAGACAGTGTGTAACGATTACTTAATTTGTTTATTTTAATCATTATTATCATTTTTGTTTTATTGATTCTGCAGGATTTATTATTTATATATAGCCTATTCTAGCTACTGATCTATGTCCTATGTCCTTCGATTACTGGTCATAATAATTAATTGTGACAGTTTGAGGTGTTCATAACATATCTTATTCTTGGGACACCTCAAGCTGTCACAACTGGCCCCAAAGTTTTTGATAAGACCACAGTCACTCTGGTGGAAAAGGGGAATGTTGATGACAGCAACAGTTAAACTTTGAAGGTTTTCTTAAAATTGGATTTCAGTAAATGCACAGGGAGTAAAATCAGAGTTAGAGGAGTATTAACATAAAAATTAACAAAAACAAGTATTATCTTTCAAAGTATTTGTATATTACACACATTATAAGCATCAACCAGTCATAAAATTCCATGTATTTTAATCAACGTTAAAATAAAAGCCATTATCGTCGTAATATTTCTTAGCGTCAAATTATCCATTGTCTGCGCTTAAACAAATTCTCATTAATAGAGATTAATCTTCTCCTCTATGAAAATAACCGTTTTTAGAGATCCTTTGTCCAAAAAATATTGATTACGTTCGTTCACCTTTTTTTTGTTAAGGGAAATCTTTATATCTAAATGACTTTTCATATGTATGTGTCATTTTCGATTTCTTCAAGCTCGTCATTTGTTATATTTTGTTGTCATCATCAATGTATTTAGGATTTCCTACAAATACATTCAAATATTTATAAACGAGCGATAGACGTGACAAGACGTAGAAAATCGTAATCCAATACTTGTTACCACTTAGTAACAAATCTTTCTGTCTGTCAGCATATGTGTGTGAAAATCGATAATATACGGAAAAGAAAATGTTATGAAAATATTCCTTTTAAATCTCTTTGATCCTTACGAGTTACGACCTCCTATCAGATCTATCAGGGTGGTGCGTACACAAAACATACTAGATGCAAGCATAATACAAACATTATGTTGGTACTGTCATCATCATCATTCATCATTGCATTCTTTTGCCCTAATCCTAATTCATTTGGCGTCGACGCATCATGTCTTATTCTTAGTTGGTACTGTTGAATGGATCACTAGCTCGAGCTGGAACTGGATTACGATTGCGTTACGCATTTACCTTGGATTCTACTTCGTCTTAAAAAAACTAAATCCTCGCCCACTCATAAATTCTCAACACATTGTTTCGCCACTTGTACAAAGACAAATGATTCATTGTTTGATTGGTTCTTGGCAGTACTGCGAAATGTCTTTTTTTTTTATTTATGGGACTAGTTTTCACTCCGATTCAAACATGTCTAACTCTTCTTATCTCTTCTGCATATCTAACCGAATGCAGTTGAAAACCAGTATTTTACATGGAACTACTGCCTCGTTATCCCTTGGTAAGGCTACCGGGCTTTCTTCCTAATCTACCTGCCTTTTACAACTGAAGTCGGCTTCTAATAAGCTGCATACCAGTATTTTACATGAAACGACTGCCTATCTGACCTCTACAATAAGCACTGAGTAAAACGAAACCCCTTTTTTTTTCTTTTTGGTGGGTGGAAAATCATCAAATGACCCCCCCCCCCCCGCTCTTGGGCAGAGCGAAGGGGAGTGTCAGACTTCTACTGACTGAAAACCGAACCCATGTTCCTTCTTCGCCCTTGCGCCGAGGCCACGTCATCTAGTACAAAAATCCGCGGCCCCGACGGGCAATACGAAACCCCTTGATAAGAGTATAGTTGACAGAGTTTCAGGGCACTGATTACCAGTTATGACTGTCAAACATCTACAAAAAACATCGATGTTCAACGGCTTGACGTTCTTTTCATGGCTCGGAGGAAACTCAGTATGTGGTAGCCATCCACAGACCAACCTAGGCAACTGCAGCTTCACCTGGAGATCGACCCCAGTGGCTGTTATTATTTAGATACGAGATGGATATATTTAGATAGAGTTAGTAGAGTTTGAATTTGAAATACACATATCATTTAAAATATCGAGGGAACCCACTCTCCTATCACACAACTAATTCAACTTATCTAAGTACCAATATAATTCAAAACAGACAAAGACAAATTAATGCCGCTGCCCACTGAGACGTACCACCATTATTATTATTGTATCGTCGAGAGCGTACACGCGTGCTATTCATAATTCTTCACCTTTTTATTAGCTGGCTAAGGTATTATTATAAGTTACGCCTCAGTGGATAACGGGTTTGGTATACGGTAGCTCATTGTTGTTAGGTTAGATTAAAAAAATATTCATTAGGTTGGTTTGAATTGTTATTTCATTAGCTTCGAGATCTTTCTAGGGAGTTTCTCTGTTTTGTTTTATGACTCTATTATTTGTGTGATCTTTGTGTTAGCGCGACTCCTGAGTATGAGGTCCTGGGTTCGAATCCCAGTTCGGGCAGTGTGCTTTCCTGCAGAAATTTCTCAGTAACAGCCGCAGAGTCTATAATTGTGCCTGATTGATGGCTCCTCTTCTATATATCGACCTAGGATTAAAAACGCATTATTTTAACCTCAATAGTACATTCCCGTGAGACAGTTTCCGACATCTACACGGGAGAAGCCGCGGGCTAAAACGTGATTAGATATACTTTTTAATAAAAAATGGTACGAACAAAAGTTCCACCACCCCTGTTGAAAAATATCGATCGATTGCACCGCGGTATCGAGATCTCGTGGAAGCGATAGTGCACACGTTATACAACAATGTATGGACAGCATATAAGGGGTGGTCCACAGGATACAAAGTATATTATAAGCATTTTTAATCTGTTAATAATATTGTGTCTATATGGTGCGATCATTAAGGAAAATCCTACACCATAGGTACACCTCAGCCTAATCTTTCTGGGATAAAAGTGTGATGTTGTAAGAGAATTTCCTTGCGAAAAAGAAATAAAAACTAGTATTGATACCAACATCACAAACTATCAAATTTAAAATAAAATACAGGTATCTGTGTAATATGATTAAAAACCCTAACTTAGAATAAAGTTTACATAGTTTGCCAAAAATGTAAAAATATTCATGATTACAATCACAAGCATTTAAATTCCGACCCTTACCTTCAACACATAAGGTACACTTCTGCACCCACGGAGTTCTCCCATCCCTTTAACCACAGTCGGGTCTGAAATAGGCCTTACTGCGTCATATTCTGGCCTACTGACCTCAGCCAAAGAGTAGTAAATGAACAACATATTTGTTTTCTGCCTACACGCATGCTGCTTTTTATAGACTCGCTAATTTGTGAAGTACACTGTTGTACATTACGCAAGTGTATATTTACAACAGGTGTACACTGTATGGTTAGAAAATTGTGCTACTTAGATTCTACCTTTTATGGTACGATAGATATAAGTAGTTGGGGACATAGGAACTTGTCAAGCAAGAAAATATGAAAATGTACCACGAGATATAGATGAAGTGTGAGTAAAACTAACACAACAATTCAGTATTTGGAATACCTTAATAGCGGTTAGGTGTTGCTCTACCTGTATTAAAATAATACCTGGTGCTAATTTATTAGAAGATAGCTTTTGAAAATGACGATTTTCCATACAAACTTTCATACCCTATTTAAATCCCTTAGGGGTTGAATTTCGAAAAATCCTTCCTTATTCCTTGTCTACGTCATAAAGGGATCCTCTGTGCAAAATTTCAGCTTACTAGGTCTAAGGGTTTGGGCTGGGAATTAATGAGTCAGTCAGTCAGGACTTCTCTTTTTTTATTTATGTAGATATATAGATAATAACAAGACCAAGAAATACTGCCAAGAGTGCCTGCGTCGGTTTTTTTCCGAGTTCATATTATTATAACCCTAATCTGTTTAAGTCGCGAGTAAACAGGCTTCTACTGGGTAAGCTCGTTCCATCGTCGACATCATCTCTGCCCTTAGGGCAAGATTGAAGTCAAGAGCAAGCCCATATAAAATAAAAAATAAAAAAACCGGCCAAGTGCGAGTCGGACTCGCGCACCGAGGGTTCCGTACAAACAAAGTTTAAAATTACTTAGAATATTTTTATTATGTGATGTAACTAAAAATTTATGGTTTTCGTAATTTTTCCTTTATCTATGCTATAAGACGTTGCTTCGTACCAAATTTCAAGATTCTGAGTTCACGGGAAGCACCCTGTAGGTTTTGATTCCCTTGCAAGTGTCGAAAATTTGCGGCATAAACGGCTGTATCTTTTGATTGCGTTGGCTTAGAAGTTTGATTTTTTCACAGCTTCAAGGGACAGTAGACCTGAGTAATTGATATAAATTTCAGCTTCATACCTCCACGCGTTCCTGAGAAAAAGGGTCTTGACAGACGGACGGACGGACAGACGGACAACAAAGTGATCCTATAAGGGTTCCGTTTTTTCCTTTTGAGGTACGGAACCCTAAAAAGAGTGACAGTCAATTTTGTCAGTGCCAAATTACAGCATATTGTTACTCCATATGCCTGTAGTCCTCGAAAGATAAGGCATGGTGTGTATTCACTAGTTATGTTTGAGTTAAAGGGGGCTAGCCTATTGAAATCCAGACATCATGGCTGCTATTCAGAAATTCCTGCCTAATCCATAAATCGAACCCAGGACCTCTGCTCAGCAGTTGCGCTAGCGACCATTCGATCAATCATTTATAAAACCCTTGATCTAAAATAAAACCGACTTCAAAAAAATACACAAAAAAGTAAAAAATAAACTTTAGAAGAAAAATCAGTTACTGAAGTCGGTGACTTTTGTTTCTTTGATTTCATTTTTTTGCCACCGACTTCAGAAACTGATTTTTCTTCTAAAGTTTATTTTTCACTTTTTTGTGTCATTTTTTTTGAAGTTGGTTTTATTTTTTGTTAATAAGTTTTTATTTTTCACTTTTTAGTGGTTCACATGTAAGTTCACATGGTCATGGGTCATGATGTGGACAATGTAGCTTTTTTTTTTGAGTTTTGTTGATTTTTCAAAAACCGCTTGTCCGATTTCGATAAAAAAAATATATATAAATATGGGACCATTTGGCAAGTAATCAATTATAACCCTTTCCAACAAAAAAAGAATTTTTCAAATCGGTTAGCAAGCGACGGAGTTATGCCCGAACAAACATAAAAAAACAAACAAACATCCGAATTGAGAACCTCCTTCTTTTTTTAGAAGTCGGTTAAAAAGTAATCTTTAGTTCTACTAACTGTACCTACCTACTCTGACCACCCATTGTAGGTACTTGGCTAGCACAGCTTTATTACTCGAACGCTACTGTGGGCGATACTAATTGCCAGGTTAGAGTATTTTATGGCTTTTTGTATGAATTATAATTGACGAGTAGCTGTGAGTTTTATTGATTTCTTTTGTTAAGAGATTTTTCGTGTTTTGTGAAATGAAATATAGTTCACTGTTTTGTTAGCTTGAATTGCCATCAAACACTCACCCGAGTTACGAACAAGTAAATCATGAGTTCGAAGTGTTCGAACCCAGGTAGGCGTGTTACTTTGTGTAATTTATTTCATCACCACTGCTCTCAAAAATGTTGAAGGCAATCATCGTGAGGAAACCGGTATGTCCTATAACTAAACAATCGAAGACTTGTCATAGGCCTCCCCCAGGAGTCGCCACATTGACCGGACCCATGTGTCTAGCATCCAGCGGATCCCCGAAACCTTCACCAGGTCATCGGTCGATCCGGTTAAAGGCTATGAACACAAATTAATATATTTATGTCGGAGACGGTCAATAGTACGGTCGCTAAACAAAGCGCGACACGTGCCCCGAGTGGTGGCAGCACTAACACTTGGCAAAGTTCGTGGTACGACGGAGCCTAGCTAGTGGAGGGGCGCGATGGCGAGACACACTTGCCTTCCGATCGTCCTAGAGAACGGACCTCCAGCCTAGGAACTGTCCTACGTTTCGATTGGCTATAAATTATTATTGTGGTTATTGTGTTCAGTTGTAATTTCAAGTATTTCGTTAATGTGATAAAAACATTGTATCGCACCCTGTGAGTTTTCATTGCACGAAACCTATGTTCCGCCCACATAATACTCGAGTCTAACGGAATAAATCCTGACGACCCGACATATAATTTATTTTATCACACATCTCGCTTATTCATCATAGTTTGTCAATCTAACAAAACGACAAAATTTGCTACCTACCTAACGTAAAAATCTGTAAATTATAAATTATTGACTTTCCAGTAGAAATTAAATATCCTATGAACTTGTTTGTGAATTACAGTAAGATAACTATCACGTGTACCAAAATAAAATGTATATGGAAGACATTAATAATAATACATAATAAAACTGTAATTCCCAAAGAGATAGGCAGAAGTGCACCAGGAGCACCTAATAACATTTATTTTCGGTTACGGTCAAAGATCTTCAGCTGTCATGAGTCTTTATTTTTTTTTAATCCAAAAATCTACGGCAACTCATTGATCAAAAACTCTTTATCAGTTATAATATAGCTGAAGAGTTTTTTAAAACTTAGAAAACTGATATTGTCAGCTTTTTGAGTTTTTGAAGAAAGCTGTAAGGAGATTTTTTTCTATTGGGACAAGCCTGCCACACTATTCCCAAACCACTGTAATTCCTGAAAGCCAAGCTGAGCCGTGCTGTAGGCAGAATACTCTCCCCATACCCATCAAAAACTATTCCTATCTGCGACCCCCTTGACTCAATGATCCATTATTATCAGCGGGAAGTGGAGACGCCCACGACTCGCCTTAGGCATCCGAATCTTTAGGAAACCACGATTTATCTCCACCTCATATTAACACACGTACGTTTTAACTCGCGATGAAAGACGCCGAATGCTCGGGGCGAATGTAAATTTTTTCTCGACAATTACTGAACAAGAATTGATTGGACTCCACTATACGTATAACTGCGAATGGTGGAGAAATTCGCTAGAGGCGTAGGAAGAATGTTCGGAGAATAATCAAATGTCTTTTTCTTTAGTATTTTTGGTGTTTGTTGTCGCCGAGTGTTTTCCTTGAGGGAACTATTAGTTTTACTTGACCCAGAATGTAAATTGGTAAAGAATTTGTTAATAATATAATCAAATTGTCGAAATTGATCCTTCGGGCTCTGCATGTCTTCCGAAAATTTGGAAGGCTGTTACTGAATGATTAAGTTGTACAAAAGACGCATTAACTGACAGATGGCAGACCACCATGAGATAACCGCTTTTAAAGTGTTTTTTATTTCTAAATGGCCTTACCACAAGATGGAAGTATTTTACCTTTTCGCTTTAGCTTTTCCTTAGTCCTACGTCCTTTACACTTTTGAGTTTGCTATCATTTCACTTATACTTTTGACGAAACTTTTATTATCAGATAGTTGACTTTATAAAGAGTAACTAAGGCTACTTTTATGTTGAACTACTACTTTTTTTATAAAAAAATAAAAATCTTGAAATTGTTAATGAAATCTGATTCAAATAGAGGAATAATATTTTTATAAAAAAAAATTACGCAAACGAAGGTCGCGGGCAACAGTAAGTGTCTAATAAAAGCGCAACAGTAAACCCTTTAAATATTTCCCAGCTTCTTGTGCGTTTTCCTTCAAGTTAATGACTGCCAGACGATTAAAGGGACGTTTTTACTACCCAACTTATGAGAATGAAGTTTCTAAATTGACGACAAGGCAGTAGAATCTCAATTTTAACCAATAACGGACACTAAAACGTTACTAGCCAATCTTGAGCGAAACATGGCGTTAAAGCGCGAAGTATTCGCCGACAGTTATGCCAAGTATGATCATAACTACGTGTAGTAACGTTCAAGAGAATATTGTTACATAAATACATAACTGTCTTCGCTACTGAGGCTCTGAGGTACAGCTTGTCTACACTAGAACTCAAATTCATCATCTGCCTAGATTTTTCCCAACTATGTCGTTCTATGTTGGGATCGGCTTCCAGTCTAACCGTATTTCGGTGAATACCAGTATTTTACATGGAGCGACTGCCTATCTGACCTCCACAACACAGATAGTCCTGGGTAATACAGCAGCCCTTGGTAACACCGGTTGTCAGGCTTTCAGATCACTGACTACCTGTAAAGACTGTCAAAGATGTATAGATGATAGCCGGGACCAACCGCTTTACGTACTTTCCGAGGCACGGAGGAAACTCGGTATGTAAAGGGTGGTCATCCAACCCAGGCAATCACGGGTAAACCTTCAGGTTTACCCGTGATTGCTCAACTTGAAAAATCCCAATGAGACCTGTGATTCGCGAAGCTACTCGTTAAAACTCAATATCTTAGTTATGATATTTTATTGTTTACACCCTCTACCCGTTAAAGAGTACAAAGTATATCTAAAGCCCCGATAATAATCACCAATACCTAACAACTATTAATACAAAAACTCATTATTTGTAAAACTTAACACGAACTTTTTGCAAATGACAGCCTTAAATGCAAAAAAAAACACAAAAGTTTTACACAACAAGGAAAGCCGCCATCAAAAAACCTAACAATTTATTTAGAAAACCGCGTAATTACAAATTACAATTACCACGGCACTAGAGAATTAACAACTAATTAAATTCGTTTAGCACACAATACAAAACAATTAGAAAAAGGAAAGTGACTTTCTCTTCGAGCGTATGATTCACCACGCCCACTGCCCAGCCTCTTTTGTCGCGAGCTTTATGCTTATGTAGTAGTATGCCCTTTTGAAGATACGTTATTGTTAGAAACTTGGTGTTACAAAATGCAATTTAGAAATAAGGTTTTTAACGTTTAGTCCACTCTCGGCCCCTCGACCCCTAAAAAAAGATTTGTCTATTTGTTTCCTCTCAACCCCTAAACGTAGTTCACACTCGACCCCCAGGGGGTCAGTCTGAATTTTCATACAAAGGACAACCTCGTCCACTTTCAACCCCTAGTTCGGTAAGTACCTAAAATTAATATTTTGGTACAGTGAGGTACAAACTAAAGGCAATATTCAGAAATTGTTTTTTCTTAATCTTAGTCAGAAGGAGGTTAATGTTTTTCGAGCGTGTGTGTCCATTTCTTTGGCACGCCCTGCACCCCAAACGGCTAGACGGTTTTTAATATATGAGGTGTAACATTCCGTCGCATCCTTCTGCGAAGCTAGCGAAGAAGGTGGTGGATCGTGAGAGGGAGAGAACCTCTCGTCCCAGCCACCGCGGGAGAGGCTCCGGGTGTCGGGGACCACGTGATATTTCGTTAATATTGTTGTTATTTTTGTTGTTGTTTCATATTTTAATTAAGAACGCAAGATTGTTGTTAATTGTCAAATTTAAATGATAAGATAAGATAAGTCTTTATTTGCTTTAAACATGGTATAATGGTGTTACAGTCTTATACAATGTCCACATGTTTAGCTATACAGAATATCAATTGCATGCAAAATAATAATCATGTCAAAACAACAGTAAATATCAATTAAATCATTCAAATTATTAGATGGATATAATGTTATAAAATGTCAAAGAAATCTTTAATGTCATAGAAATTATGTCCAATCAGCCACTTATACAGCTTATTTTTAAATGAATTATAATTATTTATACATTTCAGTTCTTTCGGAATTTTGTTGAAAATGCGTACACACATCACAAGGCAGCTTTTAGCATACTTGGCTGATTTAGGATTATCCTTCGTTACAAGTCTGTGTGGATCTTTTGTTGGACGAGAGATTATTTCACAAGCTTTTCTGAACAATCCCTTATTACTGTAGACAAAGTTACAGATTGCGTATATGTAAAGTGCAGGAAGTGGTAACAGACCAAGCTTTTTAAAAAATGGCTTACAAGATTCATCAGAACGAAGTCCGCAAATGGCCCTGATGCACCTTTTTTGTGCAATGAATGCTCTGTCTTTATCCGTACTGTTCCCCCATAAGATAAGCCCGTAACTTAAAATAGATTCAATATATGCATGGTATGTAGTAATTGCCGTTTTAACGGTTGTTACGTTCTTTACTTGTCTGAGGGCGTAAGTAAATTTATTAATCCTATTGCATAAATCATCTAAATGTCCTTTCCAATTTAAGTCTTGGTCTATGAGCACACCTAGGAATTTGGTTTGCGTTACTTCTTTTAGTCTGTCAATATTAAGTTTAAAATTGTATTTGGCATGTTTCGACTTATTAAATTGAATAAAATTCGATTTCTCTAAGTTAATTTTTAATTTATTAGTCTGTAGCCATTGTAAAATTTTGTCAATAGTATTATTAATGTCTATTTCATGATCAGAAGGTGATTTTTTGTCAGATGATACGATAATTGAAATGTCATCTGCGAATAATATAATTTTATGATGAGTCACCAGTGGTATGTCATTTATATATAGCAAGAATAATATGGGACCTAATACACTTCCTTGAGGGACGCCACATTTATTTACCCTAGATACAGAACAGGAGGAAGTGAGTACGTTTTCATTTACTTTATCTATAACAACGTATTGTTTTCGATCACTTAAATAAGACGAAATCCACTGCAGTGCAACTCCTCTTATTCTCAGTATTTCCAACTTTTTCAATAATACGTCATGTGCTACGAAGTCAAAAGCTTGTGATAAGTCGAAAAAAAGACCTGTTGTTAATTTATTATTGTTTAAGTTACTCAGGGTATTGCCCACCAGAGTAAATATTGCTTGTGTTGTTGACTTTTGCTTTTGGAATCCAAACTGTTCCTTTGCTATAATATTAAATTTGCTACAGAAGTCTACAAGTCTCTTAAGCATACATTTCTCGAAAACCTTTGACAAAATAGGAATCAGAGTAATCGGGCGATAGTTTTTGACGTCCTTTTTATCGTGCTTTTTGTACAGTGGCTTCACGACAGCTAATTTTAGGGAATTAGGAAATGTACCTGACGAAAATGAGAGGTTAATTAAATATGTCAAGATGGGTATTAATTCTGTACTGCACGCTTTAACTATTTTTGTAATGATTCCATCATAACCTAAGTTAGTATTATTTAACACCATTATTTCTTTTTTAACTTCATTTTCAGTCATAGCGCTAAGGAAAATGGAGTTAGGAATTGACTTATAATAATGTCGATTATTAGATGTCAAGGTATTAGTCGAGTCAATAAAATAATTATTAAAAGCATTCGCTATGTCAGGGGGATTTGTCAGAACTTTCTTACCTAATTGTATTTCAGAAATATTATTTATTTATAACTGACCACGTTGCTCTGCATTTGTTCTTGCTATTATTTATAAAATTTATGTTAGAATTAATTTTCGATTTAACAATACACTTTTTCAATATATTTGAGTATTGTTTATATCTTATTTTGTGTGATAATGTTTTATTCTTGTAATAGTGTTATCGCAAGAATCGTTTGGTTTTGCAACTGTTTCTAAGACCCTTACTTATCCATTTCTGCTTAAATGCATTAGAGTTTTTAATCTTTATTTTTATTTTTGTTATAATGGTGTTGTAATGTTTAATGGTCAATATAATTATGATTTGGTGCACGGTAAACTCTAATAAGTTTACGTTTGCACCAGTTTAATATACGAAATCTAAGTGTACGATTAATGAAAACATAAATAACAACTATTAATAGCGATAATTTCTCTACGTCTTTTTTAACAAAAAAACTAAAAAATACGACACATCATAAAACTGCGTGCCATAAAACTTACACAACATGCAACCAATATAATTTATAACACTACTTAAAATTCTAAAAATAATATATTAACGTTTACATACTAAAGCTTCACGGCTGTGTTTTAAAAAGGAAAGCTATGTAAAATGATAAGTTGACTACATTTTCATATATTTTACGGTTTTTTGTGGAAGGCTGTGACTTGCAACATGGAGTCACTATGGTTACATTAGAGTTTCACATGCATGACCTCTTTGCTGTGACATAGGGACGTTTCAAATGGTCAAATCATTTATATCGAAAGAAGAGTTAACAATAAAAATATTCAATTTATTGACAGAACAACTCGTGTTATCACAATTCACCACGTGGGTCCTTCCTTCTAACTTGTAAAACCACATAATATTTTGTTGTGTTTCTGTCTGTGGGCGAAAACCCTGCCCTGACACAGATAGAAGTCGACGTGGTAGACCTCGCAGGAGATGGCGTGAAGAGCTAAACAGATCCAACGACCAGTGGTCCACACTGGCCCTGGATCGATAAAAAAATGAAGTCATAGGGGGAGGCTTTTGTCCAGCTGTGGGATGACACAGGCTTATAATAACATAATGGGACTTCTCTACAGATCCTCGATTAAGCTCGCCATCCTCCTTACCCGTATGTCTCCAACGTGCCAAGTGTCCAAACGAGTAAATTCAATAATGTCAGCATATTTGCTGAACAGTTATCATATTGGTGCGTCGATTGTAGCGTCGTGTCGTGTCGTGTCAGATAACGGAGACATCAGGCTATGTCGTGAGGTGGGTAGGTAGAGATGGACTGAATTGTACCGTAAAGGAATGAGTTATGAACGTAGGTCGGTCTTTATGTTCTTACTACTGAAGATATGGCTAATATCTCAACAATGCTATCTAGATTGGCGTATTCTATAATGCTTTTACAGTAGTATTTGATAGGATATACTTTCAGGAAACCTAATGAGATGGTTCATGAATTTCATCATTGTTAGTGCCTTAGCTGACCTAGAGTAAAATCACTACATTCATTTCGCTTTATTGAGAAGCCCTTTTTTTGTCTATGGGAAACCATAAATGACTCTTCCCGCGATCGGATAAGAGGGAGTGTTAGACTCGTATTGACTAAAATCCATCCGTGTTCCTTATTATGTCCTTTGCATTCCGCGGCGGTAAGTCTTTCGAACTAATTCAGCAACCCTGGTTATTAAGAAGCTTAGTTAGTATAATATGATGCTATAATCGTATTAAAAAAACAATGATGAAATAAGGAACTGTTCCTAAATATTTCCTAAAGTCACTTCAGAATACCACAGCTTCCTACCGAAATAATTCACAAATATCTATTAGTCACTTGACAAACACCATACACATTACACCAAAGCTATAAAGGTACCTGGTACATACATAAACTTGCTTATGTTAGTCCATCTTATCTTACAAGTACAGTCACGAGTAGTCACGACTACCAATATCATGTATAATTGTATAAGCTATTATATTATTATAGTTAGTCCATATTGCCTTACTGCAGGGCAAAGACTGGTATATTTATACAATTACCTAAATTAAAAAGTGCTTTTTAATAAAATATAATAATGACTACCAATTTCATTAAAAAAAATTGTGTTCCAAAATAATCGCTACAAAAAAATAAGAATCAATACCATATCTAAATTATCATATTTTATCTAAATTATCATATTTTATCTAAATTATCATATTTTCATCCTCAGCCCAAAGTCGGGATAGGCCTCTCTTTTCTGGTGATTTAACCACTTTTTTTTACTGGGTTGGAAACTCCTTGTTGTGTTTATCCCTACCCTAGGACGGGCGGGTGGGGTTTTTCGATTTTGACTGAAGGGCCCACCCCGGTGTTCCCTTCTTAGACTTGCATCGGGGACCTCGAGACAAGGATTTCCACAATGGCAAAACCAATACAGTAGAAGAAAATCACTTTTAAAGTTAAATGTTGCTACCTCTATACATGCCAGTGTTCCTGACTGTACAAAGAGGTACAATAAAGTTACAAGCAGTCATATCAAGTCATAGAGCACGGTGCTTGAGCATTAACATTCTGCGCACGCGCGGGACGCCGTCACCCCTCCCCCCCCCACTCTGCATCTCCTCCCCCGCACGACACTCACGCGCGGCACCCCCGCGCTGGTCGTCAAATGATAGGTACACATAGGAAGATATGCGGTGCTATAAATGTTTTCGACAAGTTTAATTGGGATACGGCTGTCTATTTTTGTAAAATTGTTTTGACGTGTGATCGAAGTCAATAAAAGAGCTTCAGCTTTTACAGAAGTCTTAGAATGGAAGCTGACCCCAACATAGTTGGGAAAAGGCTAGACAGATGATGAAATATACTGAAAAGCTTTAAAGTCTTTACCGCGATTCTGACCAGAACAGAAAAGCCATCTGTAGCCACGTATGGCTTTTCTAATAAGACTTATTTTCATCTCAATAAAGTCATGTAAGCTATTTTACCGAATTAATTTCGATTAATCACAAGAGGACTTAGATTCAAATCTTCAAGCCTGTCCTGAAGATAACACTTACCTATACATAGATGCTGCCAGTTAAGATCGCAATAGTGGTCATTGACCCTGTATACATTTATTAAAATTCTTAGCTTTGAAATCCTAAAATAAACCTGTGCATGTCTTGAATCGTCATCTATCGTGATCTCCAACATTTTCTCTTATGTAAAACAATACAATATGGTTCATTTATTTTGTTTCGTACATAGAGATATTAAATTAGGGAAAGGGCAATGACCACTATTGCGATCTTTATTGGCAACAACTATAGTTACCAAAGTCGGTATTCGTACACCTAGTACGTCGTAATCAAAGTCTATTAATTACATAATTGCAAAAATAATACCAAAAAAAAACAAAAACTTACTCGCTATATTTTATCTATCGCTCACTTCAGCCAGTATAGCCCTTTCCTAAAATAGATAACTCAAACAAAACTGGTGTGTTAGCAACCGACGATGGAATTCCCAAATTGTAGCACGTTTTATACCGTGTAATGAGACAAACATGTACCTGTTGTACCTAGTTTGTCCAGCAGTGGGACTACCCAATAAAAAGGTTTTCTTGGAAACTGTTTGGGATCTTTTTTTTAGTAGTCGTAATAGGCGGATCTTCACGAGCTCAAGATTTTTCTCGGACTTTAAAAAAGTCTTGGCAAAGTGTTATTAAATTAGCAAGTTTGACGATTTTTTTTGGTTATTTTAAGAAAAATATTTTTTGTTAATTAAGATACAACTGTTATATTTCCCACTGCTGGCCAAAGGCTTCCACTTTTTCGTTCCAAATATCTCTATCTTATGCGATACCTGGCCATGTTGACACGAAGAAAAAATAATTACAACTGCTTAAGGATCGGAACGTTTCTTAATTTTTTTTCCATTAAACTTTTTCTTTTTCAATTCAATTGCATATAAAAATATCACTAAAGATTTTATTTTTACACTAAATAAAGATTTGACGAAAATCTTTGCAAAACTGTACCCGAAATGAGATGAAAATTCATCTGTCTAACGAATAAAAGACATCAACGAGATTACAAAATGACTTACTATATTCTTTTTACCCGACTTCAAAAAAGGAGGAGGTTCTCAATTCGTCAGTATGTTTTTTTGTATTTATGTTTCCAGATATTTCCGTCATTAATGAACAGATTTATTTTTTGAACATTTTATTACAAAAAATCCTCCTATCAAAATTTAATTTCATATGCATTGAACTAGACTAACCACAATTTAATCAAACCTATTGTTGGTTTACAAAGTCGGTTGTCAATCAAACTATATAACGAGCTTATTATATCTGTCAAATTATTATGTTTATCTTTATTTATTGGACACCTAGTCAAATATAATGGCCATTTAAATAGATGTAATCTTAATTTATTTAATACGAAAAATATGTATTTGTTTTTTTTTTGCTTGTGTCAAGTCTTGTCCTGGGAGATATCATATCTAAAGTCGTGGTTATGAATGACGTATCGTTGATAAGTATATCATATTATTGAATACCAATATGCAAGTCTTTCGGGTTGGTTATAAGAATTGCAGTCTGACAACTGGTCGAAAATAACATATTATTGCTGTACTCCAGATGATGAAATATTCAATTATGATTCATTAGCAGGTAAAAGAGTGTTTTAGCCTGTGAAAAATCAGCAGTAAACAACAACAGTTTCTTGATCTGAAAAAGGCGAACTATCATTAATTTCATCTTTTAGTTCTGTCTATATAAAACCTACTTTATTTATTTCATAAGGATATTGAAAGCTACAATCTTTTTGTTTTACCTAAATACGTCTCAGAAAACACTGGACAAATTTCCCCAAAACATTTCAAACCGACAATTATACTAGAAAACAACTTTTACCTGTCAATATACCACAATATTTCATCTCATAACAATACAATCTCGATCTAAACAATACATAAAATCTATCGATAAATGTTGAAACTGTAGTAATAATAGGTAACTTGAAACAATCGTGTGTTACGTAAAGTTCGTACATTTATGATTGTTATTGTGTCATTATGTTTTGATTTGTTTTGTTATTAGTGATTTGTACTGTCTTTTATAGTTAGCAATTTCAATGTATATAGGGCTGAGTAATAACTCAATGGGTGACCCACGTATGGTTGAGGAAACAGTGTGAGTTCGACCACTACTCACTCTTTCCAATGGTATTAGTGTGTAACCATACTTATCGAAAATTGAAATCTTCATTATACAGGCTGGAAGGGATCATTCTAAACGCTTTTTTCATCAGGAATTTCCCAATAGCAGCCACGGAGTCGGCCTCCCCCTATTGCATACCTAAGTCTTCAAAATAAGTGGCGAAATGTAGGTGTAGATACAAAGGGAACACCTCTGTCTTTCTCTTCGGGGATTACAGGTGTGATGGTATGTTTAGGGGACAAACACATTGGTATATTATATCCGTGTCTTGGAGATTTGCTATCTGTCTGAATTCTTATAAAAGCGACTGTCAAAGCAATTCGGGTGCTGTTCCTACAAAACCAGTACTACACCTTTTTTGGTCAAGCCTATAGCCAGCAGCGATATAACAAGAAATTATAACAAAGCCATTGTGCCGGAGATTGGCACAGCCTAATCGTAATCACAATGATTTATGACGCCATTCGCACCTCAATATCAAAGAATAGAAATACATATTTTATCAAATCGACAGCAAAAATGATCGCCCACGGAAAAAAATACTAAGATTTTTGACCTGGAGTCTAAGATCTCTAGGTATAATAGACTTAGCAGTTTAGCCTCAGGTATAATCGTAAACAACCCAACATCTGTTAATAACGATATTCTACATTTATTTAAAAACGATTTTGCAATGTAATAAAATGTGTAGAAATGTTGAATTTGCAATATGCAGATTATTATAATTTATAATATTATGTAGGCGAGAGATGATTCTGTATTGTATTTAATTTTAAGATACGGAATATATCAGCTGTTTTTATCAATGAATTTGAATTTGCGATGATGACTGGCATCAAGGAAGTTTCTGAATGACTAAAATGTTTGCAACAGCTTCAGCTATTATTATTTCGTTCATGTAGATACGAGTTTAAGATAATAAATGACATCTAAATCATATTATTGCGATTACTTTTGTATTTTCCTGTTTGATTATATAATAAGTACTAGCCTTTCTAGCACTGTTATGGTCGAACATTTTCCCACGGGATTATTTTAAATATAGCCTATGAAACTTGAGGATAATTAACCTTCTTATTAGTGAAATAATTTTCGGACTCGGGTCAGTAGTATAAACTAGTCTTTACTCGCAGTTAAGCCATCACAGATTTCGGAAATCATCCCACATACAGATGGGATAAAAATAACCCCTATCCTAAGCCAGGTCAGAAAAAGATAACAGATAGATAGGTAGGCACTTAGGCAGATACAGTTGCTTTGACACTTAAAATATTCGCATTAATGTATAGTATGACATGGCCGGATGGCCGATGGGGCCGAAAAGTTCTGGAATGGCGACCGCGAACCGCAAGACGTTGCGTTGGAAGGCCTCCCACTAGGTGGACCGATGACCTGGTCAAGGTTGCAGGAACCCGCTGGATGAGAGACGCACGGGACCGGTCAATGTGGCGACGCCTGGGGGAGGCCTATGTCCAGCAGTGGACGTCTTTTGGCTGAAATGATGATGATGATGATGATGATGACATGGCAGTCGCTCTACGTAAAATACTGGTATTCAGCTGCATCTGGAAACCGACACCAACGTGGTCGCGAAAAGGCTACGCAGATAATGTATAGTATGGATTAAAGTTTTGAATATATGGAAATTCGATTCATTCTGTTAGGTATCGGTAAAGATTCACCACGACATCCCAATCGAAACTGTTCACAATACCAATCATCCTTTCATCTTCAAAGTATGTCATTACAGTCACGACTAATGACAATGCACTCTTACTATACGCCTAGTTCGTAGTAACAGGTGCATGACAGGTCTAGTAGGGATGTACGGTACTTGCATTTGCATGTATCGATACTTTGGGCGTGAATCTTACTCTACGATACAAATGCAAGTATCTAATCGTTACCACTACCGTTCTCTTTATGAGTGTGTCTCTGTATCTCTAAAAGTCGAAATTACAGAAATTCTTAAGATCAAAATAATTCCTGGAATTTTCAGTGTACTTATAAGTGAGTGGCTATGCTATTTATGACATTCTGGTATGATACAAAAGCAATGTTTCGTAATGGTTTGTCATTAATTCATCATCTGCCAAGACCTTTTCCAAGTATGTTAGGGTCGGCTTCCAGCCTAACAGATGAAGCTTAATATCAGTATTTCACATGGAGCGAATATCTATCGTACCTTGATAACTTAGTTCATATTGATCTAAAATATCGAAGTATCGCATACGATTGTTGTATCGATACTACAAAGTATCGAAATGAATGCATCACTAGATCTGACTAGTTTTATATTAGTAAAACACAAAGTAATGAGTCACCGGCAAGACACTGTCGTAAAAACTTTATCGTGGTGTAAACTAGTTTTAAATGTTAGTGGAGTACTTGTAAATGGCTTATAAGATGGTATGTGATCCATGTTCTTGAATAAAAGCCGCTGTAAAATTAGGTAGAAGTTCTCGAAGAAACCACACCGCTTGACTTGGATTGTGTGGAGCCTAAACGAACATGATTCAGTGAGGGCAGATTTAAGACGGTAAACGACGCCATCATCATCATCAGCCTACAGCAGTCCACTGCTGAATATAGGCCTCCTCAATCGTAAACCACTTAATTAGATTCAACATGACGCCTGTAATCCCTGAAGGAATAGGCAGAGGTGTACATTTAGCTAGTTATGTTTAAGTCCCATAATTATTACATGGGGCGAACCTATTGCCATCCACTGGGCACAAATCCAGCCTGCGTGGTTAATACCGAGAAATTCCTGTTGAAAAAAATTGGTTCATAAACGACGAAGTTATTCGCGAACACACATAAACGAAAAATCTTCATAAAGTAAGAAAAATCTTCATAAAATGGAAAGTACTGGGCCAAACTATACTCAATTTTTATGGGACCAAATGGCAACTATTCCGCATCAAACTAAAAAAGAATCACGTAAATCGGATCATAAATCGCAGCGTAATCGATGTACATAAATAGAAGAAAAAAAACATACCAATCGAATTGAGAACCTCCTCCTTTTTGGGAAGTCGGTTAAAAATCCAATACCACATTGACCGACCCAGCAAAGAAAAAACTAAATTGATTGCATTTAATTGAAAGGTGCAGAAATGGAGGGTTTAGCCAACACTGAATGATTCACTTTTACCTACATTTGTAGCATTCAATTTGGTTGCCTCATCCAAATTCATACGCCTAAGAAAACCACGCAATTCCATCGTCAGATTATAGTGCATTAGGACTAATTGACGCCTATGAGCGCTTATCATAAGCTATAACTCTGCAGGACATAGGCTGGTCCCAAAAATGGTGGCATTGCCTAATAGCTGCATACCTAACACGGTGACTAAAGCCTATGCCTAATTTGATTGCAGATCTAGAACTAGACATTTTGGTTTCCTTTCTTGTTGAATTTTAATGGCTAAGCTATTATCTTCCGTGGCTATCAGTGTATTCATTAACTATTGCAAATATACTTCGAAAAGTTATTGTACGTTGATGTGGTAATCCAAGATTCACGGCTTTAAAATTATCAAACTGTTTACTAGCACAGTATAATATTGAGAGCACTGCTAGGATGTTGAAAGAGTCATTCATCTGCATAGATTTTTTTTCCAAATTTATTAGGCTCGACTTCCAGTCTAACTGTATGCAGTTAAATAGCAGTATTTCACATGGAGTGACCTCCACAGCCCTGTTAGTACTAGGTAATACGATACCCTTTGGTAGCCCAAAGGGTACCAAAGTGTATCGTAGGGGGTAGGGGTTGGTGTCAGTGGCTCGGAAATCTGACAACCAGTCGGTTGTCAGATTTCCGGGCCACTGACTACTTGTAACGACTGTCAAAGATCCAAAAACGACAGCCGGTACCAAAGGCTTAACACGGCCTTGTTCATAACTTTAATAAAAGGTTTACACGTGTTTCTAGCCCATAAACGTAAACGAAACAATTAAATAATTAAGTAAAACCATTGACCTAGTACTTAGTAACCTCCAAACGAAGTGCTTTTAATCAATGATTTTTGTAAATCCGTTTAATATCTTTCGAAAGGTTCCATCGTTTTGATTTCTTAATACTAACGTGTAAGATTATACCAAAGATTGAAATCTTTGTTGAATTAATGGTTCTATATTTTTTGTTTGGTAGTAATTGTTCTACCACACTGCACATTGCAGTACTGCACGTAGCGTATAATAGCTGTGAGAGAGAAATAGGACTGGACAATGGACATGTCATGTCTACCGAGTACACCGGTTTTGGACCAAATATTTCAAGACTGGATCCCTGTAACAGCTAGATAGTGTCACGACATACCGAGGAGAAGATGGTGAGACGTCTTGAAGAAGAAACACACTATTGTGAGAAGTGGAAGTGGTGTGGAAGTGGTGGGCCAAAGCCTTTGCCCAGGAGTAGGACAATACGGGCTAACAAAAATAAAACGAATATTATATTGTAATCTCGTGAAGCCTTAAGTTATAATGTTACTGAAAAAGAGTAATACCAAACATAGCAGCCGTAACATTTTGAATTTCATAGATCCGTTTGCCCAAGAAAGCTACCTAGTGCATTAACTCCCTTAACTCTTAAGGGTCTTAAGAGAGTTATCGGAAATCTTAACATAAATCTCTTTTGACACTCGATCTGTTAAAATAACTAACATTAGATTTGTGATTGACAGAAATAAATCATATGAGTTATCTAAACGTTTGCACCACATTAACTATTAGAAGCCGGAAACCAGTAAACCGATGTTATAGAAAGCGACAGAAAACCATAGATTATTTTAAATCGAACTCGTAAATCTTCCTGTAAAACGTTTGGCACAGCCAGTAGCCACGTTCGGCCTATAGTTCAATCTAGGCTGACAGGTGGCACTCTCAATGCCCTGTAAGCATTATGGTCTAAGTCTAGAATTATAATTTCAAATGCGCGGGTTTTCTTGATATATATTTTCTGTAACCTTGCAATTTGTGAGTGATTGAATGAGTTTATGTGCAAGTGTAGTTGGAAAACCAACAGATTCATTAGATTACTATGTTAAGCCTGATTTCTTTATAAAAAAAACCCTCTATTGATTTACGAAGTTTTGTTATTACTTACTTTTTGTTACAATATAATAACAATCCCGTAACAAATAAGAAATCCCTATTGTATTTGCCATCGAACTTCCATAAACTTTTGGGGGATATATATCTTTAAAAATCCATCATTAGGGTTGCACCGACTGCATCGTCGATGCGTCGTGCAGTAACTCTGCCACTCTGTTTTGTCGCTTTAACAAATGGCGGTTCTGAGCGGCAAAAAAGGAGAGGCACTTTTCGATATTCGAAAAGTACGATTCCATGCTGATGAATGAGGGCGATGACCATTACTTCTCACTTGCTCTATACGTGTAAAAGAAATTATTGTGTAAAATGCACATCCTGATCATAGTCAAGGTCGTAGCAGTGGTGGCCCAGTGGTTGCGGTCCCGACTTACGAACAGTAAGTCGTGGGTTCGAACCCAGGAAGGCGCATTACTTTGTGTAATTTGTTTCATCACCACTGCTCTCAAAACGGTGAAGGAAAACATCCTGAGGAAACCGGCATGGCTTAGAACCGAACAATTCGAAGACATGTGACATCTACCAACCCGCACAGGGCCCGCGTGGTTGATTATTGCCCATCTCTCTCCTAGAGAGGAGTCCCTGCAGTGGGAACATTATAGGCTGATGATGATGATGATCATAGTTAAGGCTGTGAGTGAGTGGTCTATCATTTAATGATTCAACTTTAGATTTTTATTTGACTACATAACTACTCATTAATCCAAGATATTACATTTGTATTTATATTTGTAAATAGCAATAGCTCAAGTCAATTATAGTTGTAATAACTTACTAGATTCGAGTGATAATGTTGGTTTTGCATATAATATTTACTGGTGTTTGGACATTATTAAAATGATATAATAGTCTAGCATATCATTTACAAACTGTGTAATGATCATATTTCTGAGTGGATACTTGGATAATGAAGTTATATAACATTTTCAGTAGTTTGAATCAGTAATTATTATGATACTGGTCATCATTAAGAGTTTTTGGAGATTACTCACTCAAAAATACCGTCCATCAATAGCGTTTTTCCAAAGTAAATAAAAAAGGACAACGCATGTTTAGCCAGTATTTCCTGATGAATTAAGCAGGGGTATACACTTACATCCTCAAAAAGTCCAATATACACTAGTGCCCAATACCACTTTGCCTGACCGAACCTGGGAACCGAACCCTAGACCTCATACACGTCGGAAGCGCGGTCTTTCGACAAACAAGGGAGTAGATTTACATTAATTAAATATCCTTCTAATCCCTTATTGGTAAGGTAGAGATGTACTTAAGAAGTACATACACCCACTTAGCCTATTATCTTTGAAGTCACCCGACCTGGGAATCGGACCTAGGACCTCATACGAACACTAGATCAACAAAGCAGCGAGGCAAGGCATTATTTAAATATCATTAAAATAAAAAAAATACATACAATTTTAATCCACATGGAAACTAGATACAAATTACAAGTAAGTGAAGGACAAACAGAAATTAATATCAATTAAAGATAATACTAAAACTACTTATTTATGTGCCTGTACAAGGTCGCAGTGCTGCAGTGAGTCAGCGGGCATTCATCATAATTGTCTCAAATTACCTCCATTTAGATGAAGGGAAAAATAAAAGATCCTTTAGATCCGTGTAAAAATAAAAATGGAGTCCTGTGGGCCTTGTACGAAGGTGCGACGAAGGTAAATTCGAACGATTTATAAGTAATCCTTTTTGTCACATCAATGATCGTGTCAAAGCTCGTGGCATAATAATAACTACCACACGTTAAGCTGTGCTTGCCTTGGATGGTCTGTGGATGGGTGATAACTGATAACCCAGTAGATATCGAGTTGCCTCTGTGCCTCGAAAAGTGACGACTGACATAGGTAGATCTTAGGCAGTCGTTACAGGTAGTGAAAGTCTGACGACCAGTCTTGCCAAAGGATATCAAGGGTGCATACGTTTAAATATTTGCCAAATAAAATTTTGTACAAATTAAAAATTAAATCGCTAAAAAGAGAGAATACAAATTTAAGAAATATGTAAATAATTTAAACAGTTACTATACAATGGGTTAGTATTTACTGCGACTAAAAACTGAATTGAGAGGAGGCGTATGTCCCAGCCGTGGGAACACATGTCGCGCGTTCGTAGCAGGCACTCCGAACTACAATCATGTTTCTGCTCTTGTTTCGAGAATTATAGGAAAAATATAAATTACTAGTTTGTTGATTTAATAGTGAGGTTGTGTTGATGACTTGAGAGGCTCAGAGGGACCGATGGTTCAATACGTGAGCACAGGTTCAAGTCTCGATTATTGGTACATTTTTGTAGCTCACGAATTTTTGATAGAGGAATTCATGTCTTTTTTTAACTTAAATGGTGGCAAGTCCTTTTTAGTTTGGCCAATATAAAGAAATATTACATAATATTTATATTATTTTGTTTTTATTTTTTTTTTATATTTAGTCTATCTTTTTTTTTGTTTTTGTAGGGTGGTCAATCATCAAATGACTCCTCGCGCTCTGGGCAAAGCGGTAGAGTGTGTCAGACTTCTACTAACTAAAAACCACCCATGTTCCTTCTTAGCCCTTTGTGTCGAGGCCGCGGTATATCTTTCGAACAACCCGCAGCACCGACGGGATATTTAATTTATCTTGAGTCTTGAAGATTACGAAAGGCAAGTATATTAGACTAACTTTTGAAAAGGTAAAGTGTGATACAGAAATTCTAAGTTTACAGTGGTATACTTAGGTACTTTATGCTTTCAGAACCAGCAGGCGTGAGGATGATAATTAATTCGCATTTATAATTACTGTAAAGTACTATGTACTGTTGAACTTTGATCGATAAGCCAAGTGACTAAAGGTACCCTTGAGTCATACCCACATAGCTATTGTTATTAATTTCTCAAGTAATTATTTGATGAACTTACTTCCTTAGAATCATCGTCAACAAGTTAGTTACTGAAAATAAGAATATTAATACATATTTTTTAAAGTCTGTACTGCCTCGTTAGCCTAGTGGTCGCAAGGGCGACTGCTTAGCATGAGGTCCTGAGATCGAATCCCGGGTCGGGCTGTGTTATTGAGAGGTTCCATTAGGAGTTTAGTAGCAGCCACGGAGTCTGGATTTGTGCCCTGTTGATGGCAATAGGCTCGCCCCCTATTACATGAGACTTACTACTTCAAGTCACATGTTACTGGCGAAATATGGGTACCTATACTACCACAACGTTTGAATAGTCGATTTTACTTTTCCATGAAAAAACTTTTTAAAATCATTTAATTATTGTAATTTTCGCACTTTGCCAGGCTGATTCTGAAAAGCGCAGGAAAAGATCTCTTAGATTTAATTGGGGGAGGCTTTTGGCATGCTTTGGGACAGTACAAACTAAAAAAATAAATGTAGAGTTGTTTAGTTATTCAGATGTAAGTAAGACACAATAATGTAATTTTAGCCCTACGCTAAAATTCCACTAAAACAATCACAAAATTCACAAACTAAACATCAGGTATATAAGTAAACTAGCGAACAATTCAACCATTATTCACCACAATAGTTCAAAACCTGTCGTAATTATCAAAAACAAATCGCCGAGTTTACGTTTAACTACGGTTTATATTCAAAACTTGATTGTGAAAGTGAGTCTTAATTGTTTTGCGTTTCGCAATATTATTATAAAACACTATTATCGAGATTAGCCTCGCCATTTATAACGCGAGGACAATACTGACATCATAAAAATAATTGACCTAACCTATTCTAGCCTGCGACAATTATACCAGTAATTATCTAGGAAAAAATATTTTCCTCATAATAATAGACACGACTGACATACCTTGAGCCAAGAAAAAACAAGTTCTTACTATTATTAATTTATTAAAGAAACGCACACAATATACAAAATCGAATTATCTATAATTCAAACATCGAATAATTTTCACGTCGTGACGACGCCATAACAATAAAGCACACCCAATTAAAACTAGCTTAAAATAATAACTCACCGAAAATGATCCGAAATGTTTTCGTCGAATTTCGTCGAAATATCCGATAAAAAATAAACGATGCACAACACTGGTTCACAGACACTTCGTATTATTCGATTTGACAGAACACAAGCACAGACACTTTAAAAAAGGTTTTTTCAAAAATACGCTCACGTGATTGGTCGCTTGTGTTGGCGCGCGACCGACTCCTGCGCACGTTAGTTAGAGACTGGCGTGCTTGCGCGGTCCGCACCTGTCGTAGTAAAAAACAATGGCAAACAACAAACTTAGTAGCATGGAGTTATGGCTAAAGCCTTATAGAGTGCATAGTTCAATAATATTATTGAGTAGGTCATTTGTTCGAGGTTATAAGAAAACATGTTTGGAGAATACATCATATATTTCATGTTTGGGCTCTTTAGTTACACGCTTGGTGATGTTTTTTACGTCATAGACTTGTTTCATGCTTTATTAACCATCGGAAAATCAAAACCATCACAGCCAACCGAAACGTAACTCATGCCCATCCTTTCGTCATGTATGGCTTTACTGCTAAAGATTAGAAACAGCTACATGAATGGATGACATGATCATCATCTGCTAAGTTAACCGGATGCTTCTGCATACCAGTATTTTACATGGAGCGACTGCCTATCTGATTTCTACAACCCAGTCTTCTTCTTAGCGTGTCGATGGCAAATTTCTGTTAAATCGTTTTGGCCCAAAATTCAGCTATGCGAACTCCACTCGCTGATGCAGTCATAAGGTCGTCAAGTGTACAGGTGTCAGGGCATGCAGCGCAAGATGGAAGGTGGGACATTATCTGTGGAGATACACCGCATACACACTTGAGGTCTGAGCCATCAATGAACCCCCATCTGAAGAGATTGCCTTTTGCTACGGCCGACCTGGGTTCGGAGTCTATTTAGAGATTTCCAAGTCGGCCACGGCAAAGCGTGTCCAAGTGGAAGGCTTTCGGACGGCTCGATGAAGCCGTCAGGGGGCTTAAACAGCTCCTGCCAGAGCTCACGTCTTGCAGAGGAAGCATTTCTATTAAATGGACTAGCTGGTTCAACGTACCCAAAAAAACTTTTGCGGCTTTTCAGGCACCGGGGCATAACTGTGCATTGGGTGTCGTGAGTCAGCTTGTAGCTTCGTCCTCTCGGCGCAGCTCGCTTTGGTTCTACGAATTTGTGGAGGCGCAATCCCAGTTAGTGGATACAACATTCGTACCGGAGTCGGTTTAACAACCCAGTGAGTACTGGGTAGTTTGATCCCTCTCAAAGAAAGGAGGCGTGTGTCCCTGAAGTGGGAAAATTAATAGGCTGATGACGATGATGAATTCGATACCCTTGGGAAGACTGATCATCAGACTTTTGGGCCACTGACTAGACTACCTATTACGACAATCAAAGATCCACAAATGACAGCTGGAATCATTAACGGCTTAACGTGGCTTCAGAGGCACGGAAGAAAATCGGTGTGTAATGGATGGTGGCAAGACGATCTGGACGCGCACCACGAGGGCTGGTTCAAGGTGACTCAGGAAAAGAGCACTTGGAAGGAATTGGGGGAGGCCTTTGTCCAGCAGTGGGACAGTACAGGTTAACAAAACAAAAATGGATGGTCACCCATTTACAGACCAACTTAGGGGAACACAGCTTTACCTAAATAATTATCCGACTCTCCCTCGAATGATAATGATGATTTATCGCGTGGACCACAAATAATTCGCAAAGGACCAGATATGTTTAATGAAAAATTATAATTTTACGAAAGTTAATATAATAACTTCATAATTTGCCAATCACCTACCTCTTCAATTCTCAGTACCTTCTAAACATCTATAATGATCTTAGACCCATTACCCACCTAGCACCTGTCGCCTTACACATAAATTATCCAGACCAGGTTCCCCTAGGCTTCCTCAATAACCTGTAATTGTCAATAGAGGCGCTTTTTGCATAATACATTTAAATGGTGTTTTTTTTTTTTTTTTTGTTATTGATAGGTTCGCGTTTGACCACTATCTCACCTGATGGAAAGTGATGATGCGGTCGACGATGGAGCACGCTTACCTAGAAGTAACCTATTCACTCTTGACTTAAAGACACCTAGGTTATAGCTATCAGGAAATACAGACTCTGGCAGGGAATTCCACTCCTTAGCTGTACGCACAATGAAAGTATTCCCAAACCGTTTAGTGCGTATGGGTGGGATGTCCACCATATAACGGTGGCGCATCGCCGTACGTCTTGTAGTCCGATGATGGAACGGGCTTGGCGGAATTAGATCGTGCAATTCCCTCGCACACTCTCCGAAATGTAACCGATAGAAAACCGAAAGGCTAGCTACTCGTCGCCGATGTTCAAGGCTCTGGAGCTTTGACTTGACAAGCGGTGTTATACTAATGATAGGCCACTGTCGTTCTTCCTCGGCGGCATAAAGGAGCTTATGAACAAATAAACTGAAGGATGGGGATAATATTTAAAGTCCTTGTAAGTTCTGTGCAAACTAGTATTGATGTTAAAACGGTTTCTTCTTGTTTTTATTCTAGTGGTATGATTTTGAAGACGTCTTATAATTAGCAAAATTGGAATGAAAGTGTGAACTCAGAGCGCCGAAAATCGAAATAAGAAAGAACCTGATTACTTCTTGGCAATTAGATCGCAGTAACTACTTATTAACCTTGTTTTTCTTAAAATTGCCAATTTTATCACGCCTGTTTACCGAGATGGGCTAGACAGAGTTGTACCTAATATTACACCCACATTTGCCAGTTAAGTTTATAACATACTAGCTGATGCCCGCGGCTTCACCCGCGTGGATGTCGTTCAAACTATGTACTAAAACCTTCCTCTTGAATCACTCTATCTATTAAAAAAAAAACCGCATCAAAATCCGTTGCGTAGTTTTAAAGATTTACGCATACAGACAAACAAACAGACAAAAATAGCGACTTTGTTTTATACTATGTAAGGATTTTATTATTTGCTAACATGCTTAACACTAGTTTTTTTATGACACAGTATTTAGACATGCACCCTAGGGCACTACAAATGCTTTTAATTCCATGTAATAGAAGGCGTGCCAAATGCCATCAACGGGGCACAAATCTAGACATCGTGGCTGCGACTGGGGAATTCCTATTGGGAAAACCTAATTACACTTTGTCCGGCCCTGGGATCGAACCAGAGGTCTCGTGCTCAGTAGTCGCACTAGCAACCACTAGGCTTCTACAACGATTATAACATTCAGAAAAAATGACGCTTCTTTCAAGTCCTTTTTTTGTGGGTGGGATGAGAAATCATCGAAATGACCCCACCCACTCTTGACGGAGCAGAAGGGAGTGTGAGACTTCTACTAAAAGCCACCTATATGTTCCTTCTTAGCCTTATATATTCTGGGGTCGCGGTATCTCTTTCGGACAAGAAATGATAACCAAATAGCCTGATTACACTATTTATTACTGGAAATGTATGGTAAAACCTCCCAAAAATAACTCTTAGCACTTCGTAGACAAAATAGTTAAGTAATCACTTAAGTTTTAAACATAAATCCTTGTGACTCTACGTGTTGTTTGACTGACAACACAATAGAGCTCTCGCTCTACCACTCAAATGGTTAATGACTCTATAATTCACTCAAACACAAACCATTTGTTACTTAGTTGAAAAATGTTTGGTAAAATTTGGTGGGGAAGCTTAAGCTATACGTGTATGTCCTTTGACCTTTGAGGTTACAAAAAATGGATGAAAAAGCTTTGGAGTTTTGGTTTTGGCCGCATTTCTTGAGCAAAACACCAAAAAACATCAGTTTTGTAACATACGTATATTGGAACGCAGAATAATGTATGCTCTAGGTAGGCAAGGCATAGAGTACTTTGAAGGTACATGACCATAAAATTACGGGAAGAGAAAGAAAAGACAGCCTCTTTGGTGTAGTGAGATCTTGGGTTCGATTCTCAGGTCAGGCAAAGTGTTATTGGGTTTCACTATCAGAAACTCAGTACCAGCCACTGTCTGAGTCTAGATTTGTTGCCGGTTGAAGGCTCGTAAAGCATAAGCATTACTAGCCTATAACTGTCCAATCTCACTGCTGGGACACAGGCCTCCCCCTATTACTTGAGGTCTAAATATATCTGGTGAAATTTGGGTGTAGGAACTAATGTGTACACCTCTGCCCAACTCTACGTTGAGTGCAGGCTCGATGTTATTTTAAAGAAACGATTGCTTGGAGTTTGTGGAAGATGATACCTAAAGCGGTGAAGGGTAGGTACCAAATAGGAGATAAGTACATAGTCCCATTCCTCCTTTCTTTTCCTTTACATGGTTTGGCAGAGCCCTACACTTTTGCAAAAGAATCAGAATTGACATGCATCGAAGATCAATGAATAACCAGTATAAAAATTAAATGTAAATCGTTCGGAATAAAAACGTGGACGAAATAATGAATGAATTTCTGGCCTCGGACGATGACATATTAATAATAGTCACATTATATTTCCATATTATAAATAATAAGTCTCGTATTTCTAAATCACACAGTTATATTCGTCAGATAACTTATGACTAAGCAATTATTTCCAAAACCTATTAGTTCGAAAATCTTGTCAAATACAGGCCAATACATCGTAAACTAACTTTTTTTTTACCAGAAACTAATTTAACAAGAAACTATTAGAAATAAATAATCTATATCATTTGCAATATATATACACAGATGGATATATAAAAAATGTAATCATAATATTTGATGTAAATGATAATTATGTTGTCTGTAAATATTTATATATTTAAATTTCCATTCGTTTAACAAAATTAACGTTATTGAAGAATTTCATAAAATAATTTAGTATCGTTATTCAAATATTTGTGAATAAAACATCTGTTTTATTTGAATTATTATCCAATTTTATAGTGTGAAACATTAAATCCATTATATTCCTAATGTTTTCGTATGTTTTCTAATAATCATTATTTGAAATAAATATAGTAAAAAAATATACTAAAATATTATGATCTTTTTTCTGTTGTAAAACATTGCTAATTGATGAGTTTCGTTCCTCTAAATGACATCGTACATTTATATTACGTACATAATTAAATGATATTAAATTATTTGTTTTTAATATTGTTGCCACAAAGTAGAAGAGCACATTATAGTCAGCCTATTTTGTTCCCACTGTTAGGACACCGGCCTCCTCCTCTCTATGAGAGGGAATGGGCTGCAATCCACCATGCGAAAACAAGTGATCTCTGGATATGGACATGCCGAATTCCTTGCGATGTTTTCGTTTTGAGAGTAAAACTGCTTAATGTCACATCATCATCATTATTCTAGCCTGAAATCCACTTCGGGATATTAGGCCTCCTCTGCAACTTACGATATCGTCAATCCAACGAGATTTACTTAAGTTTGGCCAAAGAAGAGCGCTATGATATCTATTAAGCAACCGAATGTTATTTAAAAAAAAAACATATTAACATTTTATCGTGTAAATACTTAGTAAAACATTCAAGTACAAATGCTGCAACTAGGTTGGAACTAAGTAATTTCCAAGAAGCTCACGGTGGTCTAACTCCAAGTTAAGTTAAGTAATCTTAAGCAATGGTTACCGGTATCTCAAGATAAAGTAGCATGATAAGCAACATTTTTTATTCGTAATCTACTGCAGAAACTTAATTAAATTATAATTATATTAATATATGATTATGATGTGTGGTTTTTGTGAGGTAGGCCGGGTTTCTAATGAAAGGTGAAGTTTTTCTTTGGTGAGGATTTTATGGTGTCTACTTTCTATATTATGAATACGGGAACTTTAAATATTCTTAGGATGAGCAGAACATATTTTATTGTTAAGTAAATTTTCTTTTACGATTTAGCGCGTGGTTTTAGTGACACGATATAACGTTTTAATACCCAGCGGTCATTTATTATTTATTACATAGTCTCGCTTTGTATAGATTTCACGTACAATGAGAGATCCTCATAATCCGTTTTGTATAGCTGGATTGGTCGTATAGGTTTGTAATCGTTTAACCAAATTCCTTTAGATCTCAAAAGATTTTGGTCATAATAGATTATAGTTTTTTGGATATCGACAACGTCTAGACAAACTAGTAATTAAATCACCAAACGCAAATCTCCAAGTATTGAGTATTGACATACAGATAAAATATAATGTGTTCGGGTTCAACTTGGCTATTGGCTATAAATATAATAATATGAATTATATGCAAAATAACGGCAATAAATTAGCATATTTTGACCAAATAATAACATTATATTAAACATAATTAGCTGCTGTTTCGGATTTTTTTTTATGTTAAGTTCAGATTGGCGAAATTAATCCATTAAATTAATTATGATTTATTAAGATTGCTTGTTTTAATTGACTAGAAAACAAATTAATCGTTATTTCTAAAATAGGTTTCTGTATTTGCCAAGCTATTTTGGTAACCTTGGTTCAACTAACTATTATTTTGACATAACATAATTTATCATCACGCCTGTTTTCCCAAAAGGGTTAGGCAGCAATGTACCTAATAATATAGGGGGCGAGCCTATTGCTACCAACCATTCCTGGTTGAAAAACCCATTATCACTTTGCTGAACATGAAGTCCTGGGTGCGATTCCCGAATCTGTCAACTGTCAACGACTATTCTCACATCGTCATATGACACACGATACACCTTGAAGAATCGTTAGCACAATCATAACCTTTCTTTGATCTTGAAATTAAAAGAAAACCGTAATCCCACTATGCAGTTGTTACAATCAGTCTGGCCAATAACCTATCACTGCTAAAAACCATAAAACCTAATGCCCCACTTAAAAACCATACTGTTCCCATAAAAAATACTAACTACTCTATCTATTCTTATATTACAATTTGCGTTGGTCTGTCTATCCGTGTGTTACCTCCTAATAACAGAATCTTTCGATGAAACTTAGCACACAGTCAGACCATGGTCCAGGTTACGATTAAAGGATACTTTTCATCCCATTCGAACATAGTCATCAAGCGTGTCTTGAGCAAGCGTGGTGATCTACGCTCATGGTTTCTTGTATGACTATAATCATTTTCCCTGGGACATTATAGAAATGTGATGAGGAGGAATCGCATGTGACAAAAAGTGATGAATATAATTATCTAAATGTAGGTGGATGGAGAGGGAGTGGGGGACCATGGAAACAATGGATGGATTGTGTGAGGGATGAAGGCAAAAGGCTGTCAAAATAAAATGGAAGAAATCATTACCCTTTTTTTTTTTTTATTTTTTTTTTTTGGTGGGTGGAAAATCATCGAATGACCCCCCCCGCTCTTGGGCAGAGCGAAGGGGAGTGTCAGACTTCTACTGACTAAAAACCGAACCCATGTTCCTTCTTTGCCCTTGTGCCGAGGCCACGTCATCTAGTACTAAAATCCGCGGCCCCGACGGGCGTCGGCCCTTGCGGGCCCCTCCTTGCTGACATCTCTTTGAGGCGCGCGTGGAACACGAACGCGCCGCCGACACGGTCTGTTGCCGTCATGACGACGGCCGGACGGCGAGCTAGCCCATTACTCACCGTCCACAGGCCCGCGTCTACGGTGGCCGGAAGCCATAAATAAAAATAAATGAATATAAATAAATAATAAATAAAAAAAAATAAAAAATAAATATAAATAAATATTTATATTTATTTATATTTATTTATTTATATATATTTATTTATTTATATTATATTTATTTAAATAAATAAATATAATATAAATCATTACCCTTCCGTTTGGTATCGCACTATCGCGGTAGTCGGGTAAAAAAATGTGTTCCACCGATCCCGAGTAACATGTTACAAGGGTAGGAAGATGATGAATAATTACTGGTATTTAATACCTATTTTATAGATTGTTCACAAAGGAAAATATCCGATCTCCACGGGTAAAACCGCGGTCAAGGCTAGTACAAGATAATATAAATTAGTTGGATTGCCCGTGTAACAACTTTAACCGCTTTGTAAGATATTGTGCAAACAAACCAGGGTAATGTTTACACTGACATTGGTGACGGAGAGAATTGATAATGACCGGTTATTGTGGTTAATTGAGTGCTGTGTGAAAGTTTAGTAGAGATGGGAGAAGTGAAATGGGTGATTTATTTGTGACTATATAGCTAGTGCCCGCGGTTTCGCCCGCGTAGATTTCGGTACTGTCCCACGGGATTGTACTACCGAGATAAAAAGTATCCTATGTGTTATTCCAGATTATAAACTATACGTGTGCCAAATTTCATCTATATTCGATCAGGAGTTTTTGCGTGAAAGAGTAACAAACATCCACCCATCCATTCTCACAAACTTTCGCATTTATAATATTAGTAGGATTAAGTGATATGATTTTGATGATGTGTGTTTGAGATCTTTAAATGATGGTCGAGAACAATGGCTTAACATGCCTAAATCTCTCGGCTCTCTAAAATTCTTTGACGGTTGTTACGGATAGTCAGTGTCCGCTAACCGGTCTTACCTTGGTAAGACTGTTTAGACGCTTCCCTTGTTAGAACCTTGGTTACGAAATGGGATAGCAATAGGATCGATTACATACCTAAGTACTTGGTAAAAGCATCATCATCATCATTTCAGCCGAAAGATGTCCACTGCTGGACATAGGCCTCCCCTAAGTGTCGCCACATTGACCGGTCCCGTGCGTCTCGCATCCAGCGGATCTTCGCAACCTTCACCAGGTCATCGGTCTACCTAGTGGGAGGCCTTACAACGCAACGTCTTCCGGTTTGCAGTCGCCACTCCAGAACTGTCCGGCCCCATCGGCCATCCGTTCTGCGAGCAATGTGCCCTGCAAAAAAGCATGCGCAATGTATATAAGCAGCGTTGATGGCTAAAGCCTCCGCTAGGATTAGGCCTCATGGCTGAAATTCGATGTGAAAGACTGCTTGCCAAGCCATCTTCTTAGCTTGTCAAAGGCAAATTTTCATTAAATATATTTGGCCAAAAAGTTGACTAAGATGCGAACTCGGCTGATGCAGTCATAATCGTCAAACGCGCAGGTGTCAGGGCATGCAGCGCAAGACGGAAGGTTCACCATTGTCTGTGGAGACATGCCCATGCCATGGGAAACATATATTCAATACCTGACCTAAAATACAATAACCGACATAATTCTCTAAGCGACAAACAAAAGAGTATCGTCAATGCGTTCTCCGTTGATAGAGGCAACAGGTGCGTAAGCGCAGCTGTCGTGGCGCGTGCTCTAGCGTAGATCCTCTGTCCAGGGGTTGCCACAAACAGGGGATGTAGCGGAAACTAATTATAAGTGCTTTTTGTGTGAACTTTTTTTAATGATTGTGGAACTTAGGGGTATAATATTAGGAAGGGGGACAAGACTAGTTTGAATATGATTATCATAATAGAAAGGACTCCCACGATTAATAGTCCCACGATTAATTAAGTCTCGAAACTAATCATATCATTCAAAAGAAACGCTTATTGGTACATATCAAGTACATAAATAATCCAATAGATAAATAGGAAAGAAAAATCATCATCATTATCTTGATCTTAGCCCAACTTATTAGGGGTCGACACAGCATGCCTTCCTTCTTCCAAACTTCTCTATTACTAACCTCAGCTGAACTATTTTTCCAGGAACAGCCTGCTACAAGCTGAGTGCCCCAAGGGCATCGTGCTGCCTAATGCGGTTTGGTGAATATTCTGCCTTTGAATGTTTGGTTCTATTAACAAAACCTCTCGGCCGTTATCATCGAAAGATAAGGCACAGGTGTGCCCTAATAGTTCATCCATGACGAGCTTGCCATCAAACAACAGGCACAAATGCAGACTCCAACTAAAGTCCAGTAACACATTTCCTCGACTATTTAAGCCTACACTAATCATCATGTGTGCCGCCCTTATATCAATTTATTTGGGGTCATTTTCCATAGGTACTTCTCTATTAAGTACTCAAAATTTAAGTCACCTCATTTCTAACCAGATCACCATCTTCCTGCCAATGTTCCATATTATTTCCATATTATTATTTGGTGTCAGCGCGACGCGTTTTTTTTTTCACTCAACCCTTTTTACGCCTTTTTCTTTAATATCATTCCTCACACATTCCATCCAATTTTTCTTTGGTCTTCCTCTCCCTCTCCATTCATCAACATTTATATTCATCACTCTTTTAGTTACAAGCGATTAGTAAGTTTTCTAGCCATATCATCCTTCACAAGGTTTAGTTTAAAGCCCTAATATTAAGATAAGATAAGATAAGATTTTTTTATTTTTCTCGCCACAATACACAATACATTGCAAGTGAGCAAGTGAAAACAATAAGTATATTGTGGGAGACTGGTGCCTAAACTAGGCTTGCGGCCTGTATTTCAGGACACCAGGTCCCCACCCTTAAGCTTTAATACATTAAATTAAAGAATAGAATGCTTCAGACAGTGGTAGCGAATCATTTAACAATTTTTATAGCAACTTATATCTGTCTGTCTGTATGTTGTCTTATATCTGTGTGTGTATGTGTGTGTCTTGTGTCTTGTATCTGTATTATATTATTATTGGAAAAGTTCTATAACAGTCAGAGTATTATCACTTGGACATACCCCCAGTTTGCAGGCTCCAGCGCTTATCACATAAGTAGCTACTGCATTCTTCCGACAGCAAAGGTTACCTACATACGGGAAGTATTATACATTATAATAAACTGGGTTACAATATCATCGTTAAAGCAATTATTTTGTAAAATTATGTCGATCTATAGATAGGATCTTCAGCCTTGAATCCTTGTTGTTTAAAAAATGGGACAATATTTTTAAAGAATGTTAGCAATGCTGTTTGCTCTTTATAAATATGTCTACCTCATTGGTTTCCTTACGATATTTTCCGAAACAAGTGATAAACGCACTTGAATCCGAATAATCAGAGGTGTGTGTCTTAGGTTCAAGCTTGAGACATATGACTGGCTATCACTGCTGACCTCTACTAGCTGTTAATTAACTGTTATTATCAACAGCACCCGAAGATCCTCACTGTACCTAGTTTACTTTTTTTCAAATCTCTCTTGATTCCAATCCCAAAGAAGCCGTATGTGTGTTTCTATAATAATGCCATCAGTGATTAACTATAAACTAACATTTTATAAACTAGAAGTAACCTAACAAACAGTGAAGGTTAAAGTCGTGGGTTCGAACCCTGGCAGGCACATTTCTTTGTGTAATTTATTGCATCACCGCTGCTCTCAAAACGGTGAAGAAAAACATCATGAGGAAACCGGCATGTCTTAGAACCAAAAAATTAAATTAGTGCGAAGACATGTGACATCTACCAATCCGCACTGAGCCCGCGTGGTGGATTATAGCCTATCACTCTCCTATATAGGAGGCCTGAGTCTGCAGTGGAAACGTTATATAGCCTAATGATTATGTTTATTAACCTAACAAGACATCACACACATTCACAGACACAAACACCGCACAAACACTCACACGCATACATGCACACACAATACATTTTAATGCCAATTTTTTTGTCACTCTCGACTACCTTATCTTAGATTTTTTTTTTGTGTACTTCGTAATTGGCGTATTGTTTTGTTTAATATTTTAAGTTATTTTACTGTAAGCTGTGAAGCTACCTTGCATAAATAAATAAATCTATGACGCTTGTCATCATCTGCCTAGCCTTTTCCCAACTATGTTGGGGTCGGCTTCCAGTCTAACCGGATGCAGCTGAATACCAGTATTTTACATGGAGCGACTGCCTATCTGACCTCCACAACCCAGTTTATACTGGGTAATACGATACCCTTTGGTAAGACTGGTTGTCAGATTTCCAGGTCACTGACTACCTATAACGACTGCCAAAGATCTATATATGACAGCCGGGACCAACAGCTTAACGTGCTTTCCGAGGCACGGAGAAAACTCGGTATGAAATGGGCGGTCACCCATCCACAGACCAACCTAGGCAAGCGCCGCTTAACCTAAAGATTGACCCGAGTGGCAGTTATTATTACGCCACGAGCTCCTCAACAAGACGCTTGTAATACCTTTTTTTTGGAGAGTGGGGAATCATTAAATGCCTCCTCCCGCTATGGGCGGAGCGGAAGGGAGTGTCAGACTTCGACTGATTAAAAACCACCAATGTTTCTTCTTAGCCCTTTGAGTTCCGAGGCCGCGGTATCTCTTTCGAACAACCCGCAGCCCCGACAGGTTCGTAATACCCTACCAAACAGTTCTGGGCGAGCTATTATATAAGAACCCATTCTAAGATTAGTTTATTCCTCATTACATCCCAAGCATAATGCGAAGTTTTCTAACGAAAATGAAAGCGTTCACACCAAGTCTTGGTTGTCCAGTCGATTATTGATAGTTCCTACACTTCACAGCTACGCTTTACATCGGTGAGAAATAAACATTCGATAACGTTTTTATATGCTTCCGTTCTTCTAATTAATTAACGATTAACGGAAACAAACGAGTTTAACACGGTAATTAATTTTAAGAACTGCTTAATTTTGGTAGATCTTGAGAATTATATTTTAATTTCTGTATTATTTTCGGCTTGTATCGGAATTTTGTTTAGGTTACATAATTATAATGACTTTTGGAACTCGATTCTGGTCTTTACTTCCGTTTCAACCTTATCTGCGGACGTTGAGACTTCAGAGTACTATGTTGTAGTAGGATAACCCTCCCGACTCATGGTAACAACAAGAATACCGTGGGCTTTCAGACGGTAGTTCGACAAAATCCTCTTTATATCGCATGCATAGACCAAGTTCAGCATACAATGCTTATTAGTAATGGAAAATAGAATCAAACTTTTATTAATTTATTGATTGCTTAAATCACACAGGCACAGCCGCTTCACTGTTTCGAAACCATTGCAATTCCCGAAAGCCAGAATCAGCAGTGGCGACCACGAGAGAGTGAAACACGACGAAGTCCCAGAGGAACAATTTGAACTGTCTTGGATCCCACAACGAAATTAACCAGAAAAAATGAATAACGGAGGAGTTGAAAATACATATTTTTCTACGCAAGAAAAATTGTTGAATGGTCGAAAATACTCGAAATGAAAAGTTAAAACAGTTAGTTAGTGGCCCGAAAGTCTGGCCAAGTCTACCAGTCATACCAATGTATTTAAAGACGAGTATGTGACTGCGACGGTGTCTGATGCAATCACCACGCTGGAATAATTCCTAAAATACACACTTTTTCGGTACTATACCATGACTTGCTCTAACACTTTTAAGTAATAAAACTAACATAGCAATGATAACAACGCCGTGTCCAGTGTACCCTGTCGCTAATCACACACGATCATTACACGGTCCGTCTGTCCGCATGTCCGCCCGTCCGGCTGTCCGTCCGGCACCGGACCGTGACCTGACGGACGATATGGTGCTTTACTTCTCTGATTGATAAGATGGTTTAGATATTTTTAGAACTAAAAAACAATTGAGGATGTAGAAGAATTTTGTTTTACGATCATAATACGAGCGGCTTCGATTTCCAGATCGGCCAAAGTGTTCTTGAACTTTGCCATCAGGAATTTTTCAGAAGTAGCCACGAAATCTATGTATGTGCTCGGTTGTTGGGAATAAGCTCGCCCTCTCTAACTTGGGACTTAAACATAACTAATTAACAAGCTAATAAGTATACAGCCAGCTAACTTGTATTTACTGTTAAGATTATACAGATACATTTAGCATACAGCGGTTTAGGATACAGCGCTTGATTTCAGTCGCTTAATGCGAAACACTTGATAAAACAAAATTACAATCAATATTTTCAGTGATAAAGAATTAAAAAGATCTCTACCCTGTATACTTATTATAGCTTGTTCGACTGTACTATGAGGCACACCTCTGATTAAACCCATGGAGTAATACAGGGGTTATATTAGTCCATTTAATGCCTGTTTGGTCGTAGACTGATCCTTCTGGAGCAGTCAGCCTCGATACTGCCTTGCTAACTTACGCGGTTGCTATGGCAACGAAAATTGCACATCGAACATTATCTACACTAAAAGTGAAGGAGACCACTGAATGAAAAAAAATATTGTACAGCTTTGATCTGATTGAGCATTGACTGCCTTGTTGGCCTAGTGGTCTCAAGAGCGAGTGCTGTGCCAGAGGACCTGCCTTCAGTTCCCAGGTTGGACAAAGTGCTGTTGGGTTTTTACATAACTGGCGAAGTGCGGGTGTACGGGGTGTACTTATGTGTATGCATCTGCCTAACCCTTGGGGGATTATCTAGAGGCGTGTTGTTATGTTACATCATTGATCACTACGCTTAGATTTCAGTTTCACCCTATTAATTGATACAAAAACATGAGTAAAAACACAGCAATTTTCTTTCGGTAGCAACAACGAAATTACTACGGTAAGTAATTTTCAACATTAATGACTTTTCCGTCAAGGGAACTATAGGTAGGCAGGTGATAATAAATGATGTAGCTTTTGTAAAATAACGTACAATTAACAGTCGAAACTAAATTATTAAAAGGATTGCTTTCCGCCGCCATTACAAGGATTTTCTTTGTCAAACTTTGATTAATTATACATTCGATTTGGTCAATAATAGCCATTGTGGGGCCGTTCTATGGGGCTGGCTGACACCTTGATCTGATGGTAGTTTCTATACATTTGTTGGGTTTCTAATGGATTATGTTTATGTAGGATATCAGTATACATATAATTTTAGTAATTTTATAGAGTGCCTACCAAAAGTAGGTAATACAAAGAAAGAACCGAAATTTAGACATAAGACAAATAGGAAATGGAAAATGGTCTTGCAGTCGAAGTGCGGGCCGTTATGCGCGACACGCAAACATAAACGACATTATCCGACGAGCTTACCATCGGCGTCCCAGCCGTCTTAGAGCCAAATGGCTTGGCCCGCGACGATGGCAAAAGAACGGACGGCATGTCCTTGTTTCCTTGGAAGATGGGTAGGCCTTTAGTGTGTCGCATCTTCCAAGCTCTTCGTGTTGTGCTGGCGCTGCCGCTGCGGCTGCGGAGAACCTCAATTGGCGTAAATATAGTAACCTTTGTGGAAACTATATTTTCGAGCCGTTTGGGGTTGAAACTTTAGGGCCGTGTGGGGTCCTAGTGCCCACAGCCTTTTTAATGATATTTCCAAACGCCTTGTTGACGCTTCTTCCGACCCAAGGGCTGGCTTTTTCTTTGGCCAGAGGCTAAGTGTTGCCATACAACGCGGCAACGCTGCCAGTCTCTTGGGTACGTTACCTGCTGACAGCGTTGTGGAGGAGTTTTTCGATGCCCTTTTATAGTTAGTTTGTTTTTAGGGTAGTTTGGTTTATATATTTAGTATAGTCTTACTTTAATGTTAAGAAAATAAAAAGATTCTAAATAAAAAAAATGTCCAAAAATTTTAGTTGCCGTGTACAGAAATAGACGCTCTAAGAATTTAAATTCTAAACAAAATATTAGCTGGTAACGTGTACGTAAAGCTAGAAAAAAATGGTACTTTATTATCCTCACGCTGCAAGTGTAACCGGACTGACAGCTTTTGTTATTATTCGAGAACTAAAATAGACGTCATGTCAGTCATGTGAACGTTTTCTATTCAGAATCACCTAGAATGTCCTAGAAGGTTTTAGAAGTGCGCCCGTCGGGGCTGTGGATATCGAAAGGTTACCGCGGCTCCGACACAAGGGCGAAGAAGAAGGAACATGGGTTTGGTTTTTAGTCAGTAGAAGTCTGACACTCCCCTTCGCTCTGCCCAAGAGCGGGGGGGGTTATTCGATGATTTTCCACCCTCCAAAAAAAAAAAAAAAAAGGTTTTAGAAGTGCACTCTTGATTGCTTCTATATCTTTCTATGGAAAATGATTGTCTGAAAATTGTGCTGTTATGTCGCCATTATGTTCTTTCACTGAATGCAGAGGAATACTAGAATTTCACATAAAGTTACTGCCTATCTGACCTCCACGACCCTGTTACGGAATAAATACTATACCGTATTTTTTTGTAAAGTTATGGATCAAGTTAATCTGCTATGTAGTTCTGAGAAAGGATTTTATGGAGTGTTCCTGTATTTACTCGTTTTTGCCGAACTAAAATAGAAATTGAAGAAAAAAGTTAATTTAAAGGCACAGCTTGCACAATTGTTTTTAAACGATTATGTATATCCTTAAATATGATGTGTTAGTGTTAAACCATTTGATGTAAAATTATTGTGGAATTGTGCTGACAAAACTAAGATTCAAATTACTCTGATCTCTTAAATTAAAATAAAGACTGACCTGAAATAAATCAAAACAAATAAACTACTAAAATAACGTCAAGTAACCTGTTCGTACATTTCAGCGTCTACATAACAGTATACAACAACAATTTACTCTGTTTTCTTTGCAATTCTATCACGAACAGCATTCTTACTGACCGACTTGTAACTGCAAACCGTATTAACTGCATAATACTAGAAAAACTGAAACAGTTTCACGATTTAACTATAAAAACTATGACAAAAGAGTTGAGTGAAATGTTTCTCTAATAACAGCGATGTTGGGTTAAAAATAGAGGATTTGTTTTCCATTTCTTCACGGTAGATTTGAGGTTAGAGCGTTGTCATACTGACGATTGGTCAGCGAAAAAAAACCAAAAATCCCCAAAAAAAAAAACTTAAAATAACTAGTGAAATGTGGATGTACAGACGACAGCACATCAAGCTGCTACAATCTGTCAAATTTCTTTAATAAAGATAAAATAAAATAATAAAGATTAATTTTTAATAGGTTTTCAACTTTATCGCTAAAACATTAGGTTCAAGGTTGATTGGGAAAACTTGATGGGTTGGCGTGTGTACTAGGTACACCGGATACCTCTGCCTAATCCTCCGGAAAACACGACGTCATGAGGTTACGATTTGTCAGCGAGTCTTTAGCGATTACTCAAAGGACTTGATTTCTCCACGCTTTTCCAATGTATAACACGATCGCTTCCCTCACTCTCTTGTACACTCACGTCAAGCAAACGTTGCGTTTTAGCTACGCACACGCAGTGAGTGTATTAAACAATCGTGACGCTGGAAATACGCTTCCATATAAAGCCTTAACTTTTTATTTAGCACTGGAAGTTATTTTAGGCCTAATCTTGCATGTTCTAAATCTTAGTTGCTAGTTTCAGCATTGTTACACGAGGAGTCTTAAAATTGGTTTTTGTCCAGTAGTAGAGTGATGAATTGATGACCTTATTTAACAACCTTCATCGGCAAATTTTAAAATTCATTCAAATCAAGTGATTTAAATGTTTTTTCCCTCTCTCTGGAGAGAGGAAACGTTAGAAGCTAATTAATTTGAGACATATTTTGTGAAATCCCTTGGATTTAAAATTTTCAACAACAATATTGCATTGCATTAGCATTACAGTTTACAAATTAAATTACTGTTTGGTTACTGTTTGTTTACTGTTAATTATCATAGCTGATATCAGCTTTACAATTAAAGCAAAAAAAACACAAGCCATCTACCATTTTAAGGAAATTTATAGTAGGTACGCTATTTCATGGAGCAGGGAAAACGATCCCCGAATAATTATATAACAAACACTGTCTCGTTTATCGTCTAGTGGTCGCAAGCGCGACTGTTGTTCATGAGGACCTGCGTTCACTCCCAGGTCGGGCAAGGTGTTATCCGGTTTTATCCATCAGGGGCTCAATTCTATAAAATAATCAATTTGTGAATAGTGTGTAAGCAGTGTCTCAATAGAATAGTCATTGACATTTGGTATTCTACAAATTATTTATGGTCATTGACTTGCCACTGTAGTGACATTGAAACGCCATAGTAGGAATATAATATGGTAGTCTGTAAATATATTTCATGTGAAATCTGACAGTTGTGTCTATCGTATTTGGCTATCGAACGACACCTCTTTTCCCTATTGCAAACTAATTTCTGTAGTGTGTCGATAGAGTGTCAATGACGTGTTGCTTAGCTCTAAGTTACAGAATTGGGCCCCAGGACACAGACACATTTAAATGCCTTAATCATTGGGCTGGAGTCTCAATCAAAAGCTTTATAATATTGATATCCCTTTAATTCAATTTCCAGTTAATTCGACACAACACGTAATGTCCAATAACCATACAATAGTTGGCATTATTGATAACAGCCGCCGGCAGACGGTGAAGCGAATGAAAATGAGATTCGCGTGAGATTTCCTACTGGAGGGGTTATGGGCAGATTGAATGCTGCTACCAATTTACTCATTGGTCAAGATTAATGTTCATTTTCAAGGATAGCTTATAACCCGTCGGGGTTGCGGGTTATTCGAAAGAGATACCGCGGCCTCGGCACAAAGGGCTAAGAAGGAACATGGGCGGTTTTTAGTTAGTCTAGTAGAAGTCTGACACTCCCTACCGTTCTGCCCAGAGCGGGAGGAGTCATTTGAAGATTTTCCACACACCAAAACAAAAAAGCCATTGCTTATAATTAAGAACCTATTCATACTACCCAACATACCTACATGCGAAACTATGTCTGTCAGTTACCTTAAATTTGCACTCCTAAACGGCTGAAAGTTTTTTGAAGAAAATAAGAGACCTTAGGAATTCAAAGGAATTCCTGAAGTCTCTCAATCTCTCATTTTCTTTTCTGACCGTTACCAGCAAGAAAAACGAAAATACATAAGAATAGAAGTGAAGGACGAATTAGGGAGTTTGAAGTAAAGCTGCGCTTTGGCGACAAATCAGAAAAAATAAATAAAAATCTGTCTCAATAACTGGGCAGAATTCAAGCATATGCTACTGCCGAAGTCGTTCTGTCATTAAGACTTCATACTCCGGAAAGCATATTAAGCCATTGGTCCCGGCTGTCATATTATTATTGTTGGGGTTATCTCGTCGTTGACTGGATACCCCGGTAGTTGTTGTAGGAAGATAGTTCACACCAAACCACTGTTATGTTCAATAGTTTAATTGCGTATTACAAGTTACGTTTGCTTGGTTGTCTGAGCCGCACTTGATGCAATGTTATTATTGATCGACCCGCCTGTGGCTAAGTTTTAGTGACGACTGATTCTATATTAGAATATAATTAATAAAGTACGTTTCGAAGGTGAGCATTAGGTGAGCATTATTGGCTCGTACAGTTATGTAGATCTATAAATCCTTACAGGTAACTCGATATTCTGACAACCAGACTTACCAACGGATATTGTATAATTATCCAATAACTTGGCTGAAGAGGTCAGAATAGAATAGAATAGAATAGAATATTCGTTTATTTGCTTATAATGTAGGTATTTACAATAAGGTGGTTACATCATTTTAGAGAATCCTTGTACATTCTACCATTTTGGCATGCAAATATTGATGCTGTTCATCATCAGCTATGAAACAGCTACAGCTTATCGGCTAGAAAGTGCGATACGGAGTAATAGCATTTATTTATTAGTAAATTAGTTAGTTTCTTTTTGAAAATTGTTACTGGTTCCTCCCTTATACAATTAGGAATATGATTAAAAATTGCCGGCGCCATACCGAAAACACTTTTTTTCAATAAAGCTGTCCTAAATCGAACTGTGCGTAATATGTTTTGATATTGAGATCGCAAATTTGCATCTCTGTGTCTGCTTTCCGAGAAAGTTAAAAACAGATGCGGATTACATTTAACAAAAAGAGCAATTTCTAGAATATAAAGAGATGGAAACGTTAACAAATTATGAGTCTTAAAATATTGCACACAGGTGTCAGTTACCTTCAGACCAAATATTGCTCGTAGGCAGCGCTTTTGGGCTTTAAAAATGCTTTCTCTTTCGGTACAATTACCCCAATATATAATACCGAATCTCAAAATGGAAACGACAAGACTATGATATGCTAGTAATACTGTTTTGATATTAACTTTTTTTTTAAGATTATAAAGTGCATATGCAGATGCGCTAAGTTTTTTGCAAATTGCTTCTGCCTGTGCTTTCCAAGTCAGTTGACTGTCAATTAAAATTCCCAGAAATTTTATAACATCCACTCTGTCCACATTTTGGCTGTTATAATTAATATTTATATCACCGATGCGAAGCCTTTGGTAAAAATGCATTATCTTAGTTTTTTGTAGGTTTATTTGTAAGTTGTTACTATGCAGCCAATTTATAATAATTTTAATGTTGGAGCTAATATCGTTTTCATAGTTTTTATTATTATCGCATTTTAAGAGTGCTGTACTATCGTCGGCGAAGAGTACCATGGGATGGTGGATTTGGCGTGGGAGGTCGTTAATATAAATTAAAAATAACAAAGGCCCAAGGACGCTTCCCTGTGGTACACCGAATTTAATTTCTCTTTTAGAAGACAAGTATTTTTGTTCTAATTTGGACTTAACACATATTTTGTAAATTTCTGTCATCTGTTTGCGACCAGTTAAATATGTTTTTATTAGGTTTAGGATATTTCCTCGAATGCTATAGGAGTTTAATTTTTGAAGAAGTATGTTATGGTTGACAAAATCGAAAGCTTTCGACATATCTGCAAATATAGCACATACAGGCGTTTTGGTATCAACATTTGACATAATATTGTTCAACAAGTCAAAAATTGCCATGTTTATATTTCTATTTTTTCTAAAGCCGTATTGCTCATGACAAAGTATATTAAATTTAATCAGGAAAGTTAATATTGCTTCATAAATAACCTTTTCTAATATTTTGGAAAAAACGGGAATTAGAGATATCGGCCTATAGTTCGACATATCGTCTTTACTGTTCTTTTTATGAATTGGTTTAACAATAACAGTTTTTAAACCTTCAGGAAATGTTCCTGATGATATGCTAACATTAATTATGTGAGTTAAGGGGCCAGCTATACAATTGGCAACAAATTTTATGACTTGAGTAGAAATCCCATCATAACCAAAACTCTTTTTGTTTTTAAGTGATTTGATTATTCTTATCACGTCTTGAGGTACGACTGGTGACACAAATATTGAGTTTGGATTATGATCTATTTTTTTAACGTCGTGTACAGGGTTATTTGGTATATTAATAATTTGGTCAATGAAAAAATTATTAAAAGACTCTGCTATTTCTTTCGGATCCCTTATGAACTGATTATTGTTTCGTATCTGTGAAATTGGTTCCCTATTAATTTTATTGTTATTTATTATTTGCCATGAGGTTTTTGATTTGTTATTCGAGTTTTTGATCAAGTAATTATTTTGGGCCTTTTGCGTTAATTTAATAATTTTTTTAAACCTTTTAGAATAATTAACAAAAGCGTTTTTATTTTCTGGTGACGGACTTAGTCTATTTTTCCAAAGTAAGTTTCTTTGCCTTTTACTGCATAACTTAATGCCACGCGATAGCCACTTAATTGGTTTTTCTGATTTTACGGTCACTAGCTTGTAGGGAAAGCACAAGTCATAAATGAGCTTAAATAATTCAAAGAAATTATCATACGCTTCGTTAGAATCTTCTGTGTTATATACGTTAGAGAACGATAGATTTTGCAGATAGTTATTAAATTTAGTGAGATTTTCTTTACATATATCACGAATTTTGGTTCTCCAAGTTATAATCCTGCATGATTTATTTACCTTTATCTTACTTAATTGAGCTGTATGGTCTGATAGCCCTAAATCTATTACTCGACATTGACATTTTTGTTTGGAATTATCTGCAAAATTATCCAAACAAGTATTACTAATAGGACGTGTTGCTTCATGAAGTTGTAAATTAAGGTTGTAGCTCAGGAGAAAGCATTCAAATTCCGTAGTAATTCTATTATTCTTTAAAATGTCTATGTTAAAATCGCCACATAAAATTATTTTAGTTTGACGATTAGTACAAACATCTTTTAAAATAACATCTAGATTTTCATAAAATTTAGTTAAATTAGACAGTTTAGGTGGCCTATAGATACATAGTATAATTAAATTATGTTGTTTCATTTTAATAGCACAACATTCTATTATTCCTGTAACCGAGTGTTTCATAATGTCGGGTAATTCTTTATACTCATGACCCTTTTTGACTAGAATACAGGCTCCACCTCGTTTTATGTTGCCTCTTGCATAACATGCCGCGAGCCTATAGTTAGGTATATGAAGAAGATGTTCCTGGCCCGACATGATAAAATGCTCGGTTATGCATATAACATCTACAATTATTTGTTTGCTTAACAACTCCTGAATGTGCACGGTTAATAGATCTGATTTATTTATAAGTCCGGCAATATTCTGGTGCATAACATAAATATGATCAAAGAAAAAACTCGGTATGTGAGATCGAATTCGTGTTTACATGATTTGTCAGATCTGGTTCAACTTCAGGTGGTGACATTGATAGGTTTAGATCATTTATAAGTAACAGTAGGTTTTGAAAGATATTTTTCATTCCTTGGTTATTTAATTTTCTGTTATATTTTGAAAACATAGTAAAGTCGTAAAATAAGTCTAAATTGGTGTCTAGTACTGTTATATAGTTATGTGACAGTAAATCTAAATGAAGTAAGTTGTTAAACGTTTCGATACGCCAGTTGAACATCGTTGAGTAATCGCTAAGTATGAATGTAGGTAGGCACAAAATAATATTTGTATGTTGAATGTTTTCTAGTGTTTTTCTTAATCCTATTATAATTTCAACATAATTATTGGTTTTTTGATAATCTTCTTCGCCAATTAAAATTATGCAGTAATCGTTAAACGTGTAATCCACAACTTTTTGATGCAAATTGCTGATAAGTTGCAACACTCCGCATTTCGGTGACATATAGTGGCAGATCTGTAGGTTTTGGAATGTCTCTTCTGCGATGGATAGTATATTATTGGTTTTGTTGGCGCTAACAATGCACAACTTATTTCTAGTATATATAACATTATCCTCTATATCTGTCCTTTGTGATGTTTTATTTTGTTTTGTGTTTGTGGAACATAAAGTATTTGTATGTTGATTTTCTGTTGTGGTCCTTTTTCTGCTTAGCTTTTGTGATTTTATTTCAGAATTAGGTGTTGTTTTTTTGCTTTGAGTCTCGGCCTTATTTCGTTTTTGAAGCAGGTAATCTTCTTCATGGGAAACATTCAGTTTGCCCTTATTTAGACTTTTCCTCTTAGATACGGTTGAAACTCTTTTAGGTGTACTATTGCATATTTTCTTTAGGTTGTTTATAACTTTCTCATGATTAATTATGATATTTTTAAGTGAAGTATTCTCTGTTATCAAGTTTTCAATTTCACCATCAGCAGAAGCCAATTTCTCTCGCAGTGTATTTACTAATGACTCTAATTCTGTTAATTTTTCATTTTCATTTGGTTGCAATTGAGGGCAACTTATGTTATGTTTGTCGTAAGACGTGATAGATGAGTATTCGTTGTCATCATCATCCACTGACAAGGATGCAAAGGAATTTTCCGTACTTACGGTTATTTTGCTTTGCTGTTTTCTGGTGGTTATGTTATCAATTTCAAGTGAAAACAACTGTAGGTCAGAGTTTGACATGGTAAAAATATACGGTGCAATCAGATAGACATCGTCGCTCTCTCCATAATTTGGAACAGGCTGAGCAAATGAAAAATTTGATAAACGAAGCTAGTGATTACAATACAATATTTTCGTATAATTTTGAAGTTTTAAGAAAGTAAAGGAAAATGTAAACGCCATAACTGCGCCCCCATCCTTAGGCGCCGCCAATCCGCGCCGTCACCATTGCCATTCAGCTCACAGCGGCTACATGACACAAGCCATTGTGTGACTAGGCCATTGTTGGCCAGCGCACACCATGCTTTACGACCGTTAGACCATCGGGAGTTATTGCATGTTCCTGTGTCTTGTTTCTGGAATCAGGAATAGGGCATAAAAGTAAGTGCTTGGATGAACATGTTGATAATCTTGTATAATTGTATTAAAACTGAGTTTTCTCCGTGCATCTGAAAACATGTTGTTAAGAGTTGTTCCACGCTGTCATCTGTTGGTCTTTGACAGCTGCTGCAGGTAGTCAGTAGTCCGAAAGTCTGATAGCAGTCTTACTTAGGGTAAGACTTGTGGAGGTCAGATAGGTAGTCGATTCATATTAACTACTGGCATTCAGCTGCATTCGATGAGACAGGAAGCCCACCCCAACATAGTCGAGAAAAGGCTAGGCTGATGATGATTATATTCAGTGTTTTCCCGCCTGAACAGATAAGTCGGTTGACATAATACATTTTTGAATCATCATCATCGCTGATGGACTGTCACTGTTTGAGTACATATAGTAGGTCTGTAACCGACACATATAACATACTAGAACGTATTAAAATAATATCTAGCTACATTAATCAGTAGCCATTATGGGAGCCATAAGCCGCCGGTCAGGGCAGTAATGTTACGAAATTTCCATAATTCGGTATAAGTTGTGCCCCTCCTCCCGCACCTCAGACGTTGCCTACCCCCTGCCACTTCCGGGCGAAGCGGCGCGTGACGTTGAGGTCACGCACTTGTGAGGTACAAGATAGAAGATATGGCGGAAACAATGTGAAAAGGAGTAGGTACATAGAATGATGTGGTCTTAGGAGTCGACTGTCTTAGGGGGAGCTTAGCATAGCCCTATATGCCTAGGACTGGACTGTAATAGTATATGAGTTTGTATGCAGCTGTAGGGCCCTACAGCTGCATACAAACTCATATACTTTTACTCATTACTTTTCAACTAGAGAGCAATCCAAGTAAAATGTTGAGGATTCCAACAGATAGGCTGAAGTAAAATTATAGTCATTCCAAGTCCAAAGACCTTCCAAGGTTGTTTCGTCCGGGGATTTGCCCCGGACGAAACAGTAACCTTCATTCCTGATGATAACATTATCATAAGACTTTGATGGCTGTAATAGAAGCTGTGACTCTTCCCGTAAGGTTTTTTTCAAGTATGTAGCCTACTGTTTTTGGAACTATAGTTCCATTACTTATGTACATAGAAACGTTGAAATAAGAACTGTGTTTTTAAGCGTGCCATGCATGGATGAATTCACGTTGTCGTTGCAGGTGGCTTTAGGCGTAAGGGGTCGGGCATCCACCTGTCCACCAATCATTTACACAAAAGACACGTATTTTATAACATTCCTACTTATATGTGGTGTTAGGTGACCGTGTGATTTCTTAACACCAGAAGCGAATAAAATTAGGGAATTAAATTAAACAAAACACTAACCAACATCACATAGTGGTAATTTTTATCCTTTCTTTTAGGTCTACCAATTGTCCATCTTACATTTTGCTGGTTCAAAACCTCGCACCTTCCACGACACCGTCGGTTTGAAGGCATACTGCCGTACTCAGTGATTCCTTAGGTCATCACTAAGTAAAGGTTTTGACAGTATGTATGACAAAACTGTCAAAACCTTTACTAAGTAATGGCCTAAGTAATCTAAAGCTCTCTGAGTGCAGCAGTTAAACTGTTTGTTTTAGGCAACGGAGGGCAGTACCCATCCATTAACGTTTCAGCCGAAAGACCTCCACTGCTGCACATAAGCCTTTCCCCAAGTGTTGACTGGTCCCGTGCCTCTCGCATCCAGCAACTTTCACCTAGTGGGAGGCCTTCCAACGCAACGTCTTCCGGTTAAATAACCGATAAATAAAGCAATACAGCTTTACCACACAACAGCAGCCGCGGCGGCGGCCCAGTGGTGGCGGCACCGACTTGCAAACCTAGGCATGCATCAAAACAAATCGAAGACATGTGACATCTACAAACCCGCACTGGGCCCGCGTGGTGAATTATAGCCCATCCCTCTCCAAGAGAGGAAGCCTGTGTCCCTGCAGTGGATACATTAAAGGCGTGGATACATTATAGGCTGATGATGATGAGTTTTAAAACTCAATCTTTATTTACTAAAGTTAATAGATTTTTCATCAGCAGTCTCTTATAACTTAGGCACAACAATAATACGTAACTTCGTCCTTTGTTATACACCCTTTTCCACATCTTTTATTTCTTTACTTCACGCTATCGTCTTGAGAAATGCGCAGGATTCTCACTTGTTACCATGGAATTATAAGTCACGAAGACGAACAAAAACTACATCTGACTTGTACTTTTGGCAGTTAGCCAGCATAATGTAGAGCAGCTACCTTTTCATAAAACCAATTTGCACTAAATGATTACCAGTAAATTATGGTATAACAACGTCATTAAAGCGTCGTCGTCCATATTGCCCTGTAAAGTAAGTATCCTTAGTTCGTGAGCGTAAGGTGTTAGCTTATGGGGCATGACATAAAGTTTAGAAAAGCTGAGGTACGTAGGTAAGTCCTGTCAAAGTCATTGTTCGAACAGAAAACGCTTTGAAAGCGACCACCGCTCCTAGTTATTTTGCGTCAATACTCGTAACAGAAGTAATCCTTTTACAGAATAACATTGCCTGTTTGTCGACGAAGCGACGCACGTCCAAAAAGGACAAACTCTGCCCTTCTGAAATGTCCTTGTGAAAGGTTACATGCGTAAGTACAGATGCTCCGGACTCACCCTTGTAAACAAAAAAGGTAAACTCACGAAAGAGTTGTTTAGAAAGTTATTATTTATTAACTCAGTAGTAACATGAGTGTAGAACTCAAGATAACTGTTTAAAAAAACAGATTTGCCTGGATTTACTAGGACCGTGTAAAAATAGAACAGAGACAACTTTTCTAGAGGGACGAGAATCATGACGTGCTGAATTCATGGTTACACTTTGGGAGTCGATGTTAAGCTCGTAGATTTTTCTCAGAACTACGCTTTATAAAAATCCCAAAAAAGTGGTTAACAGCGGATTAATAAGGTTCGGGATCTAAGCCAAATGCACCAAGGTACAAAGTACTTTTAAGTTAACGTACTAAGACTTTAAACCGCACAGGAATCCAAGCAATTTACCACAGTTTTAACTGCTATTATGCAAGAATTGCGTGAATGAAACTCAGTTATTACCCCAAAAAGGGGAGCTTTATTATTTTCTTCGAAGACCATTAAGAAAAACCGAAATACAGTAGAACCCTTAGTTATGATTAATGGTGTTCCATTATGCATAAAACGTGGCTATAAGTGGTCGAAAATTCCTAATTAGTTTCACCCCCAAACGCCAAGAAGGTGGCGGTAAAAAGTATAAATTCTTTTAGCTTGAAGTTATGTTGGTACAATCTGGGTTATATGAACCGTATCCTGTGCTTGCCGTGCGTGCGTTCGACCGCTCGATACAACACGTTCGGAGGATTAGAGTGCGATTTTTGAAGAAGCTCTGTTACGTATATTATCTAGATTGTTTTTCCCATGTAATGAAGCTGTATATTGCCTACTAGTAAATTCTATCACATCAAGCAGTCTATAGATATTAAGATAGAATACTCTATAATTACTCTATATTGTATTCCAGATTGCTTTAATTTGGACACAATTCCAAAATGAGACTCTCTGACCTATGATATAAAATTGTACATTTTTTGGGCCATCTTGACTCTTAGCTCCTACATTCCCGATCCGGCCCAATCCGGTGATCGAATCTTAAATCATTGCAAGTAGTAATGGACTTATACAGCTATCGATATCTATTGGTACCTAGGTAAAGCTATGATTTCAGAATCAGAATGTATCACCGGTCGGCATTAAAACCTGTACTAAGACATTTATGATGATGATGATGACTATCTTCTAACTTGAAAAGATAAAATCTATATTTTGTGCAAACTTGCAGGAACTGTACCTTACCTTGTTAAACACCGGAGATACTCACTTATTAGATTTACGACACAGCCACGACTCCTTAGGGGCTCTCCACACCAAAGCCGTATTATTCCTATTTTACTACTTATACTTGGCAGACGACTTTGTTGCTATTGCGGGAATGTAATGTACGATAATATGGCACAATACCGTGGAGCTTGCCAAAAGGAAAGAGGGGTGAAGTCTGGCTGTGTATGACGATTATGATTGATAAATTAATGAATATACTTACATAAACTTCATTTATGTAAACGTTCGCATCTAATTCCGAATTAAGCTCTAGATCTAGAATGACTTCGAAAGACTTTTTTTTAAAGGCTGTGTCAGCAGGTCATCGATTTTGGTGTGTAGATCCCCTAACAAACACGAAATAACAGCCATCCATTTGAAATTACCATCCATTAAGTACTAGTAGCAACAGTAAGTCATAATTTCAACTGTCATATTATTTTAAATCACTTTAATAAGATGTGGTTATGTTTTATTACGTAAAATCTAGCATAAATGGCAAATTTTCTTACTGTTAATGTCACCACAGATTCTATTTCTGTTGTATAGTTGGTAGTTCATTATATTATTGTGATTCTAACGAATTATTGTTGTACGTGGTTGGAATGTTAGTTTTAACCGCAGAGGAGAGCAATTGTTTTAATAAGTTTGTGGATTACTTCTCTGTTAGTTTGTGGTATTTTTAGTTTGGTGGGAAAAATGGTTGGAAAGCGCACATACAACTATCCATACCGAGTAATATTAAAAATGCAGAAGTAACTCTGTTTGTTTGTAACCTCCACGACTAAACGGCTGATCGGATCGTAAACAAAGCAAAGGAGATTAAATTATAATTATCCTGAGAAAGGACATAGGCTATCTTTTATTTTGTCACACATACAAGACATACGCTAAACCTCTTCCGCCTTATTACAAAACGTAGTTTAACCTGGTTTAACTTAGACTTGGTTTATCTCGCATGACGTCTCACTTCAATAATATTCAAAAGAAAGTGACAGCATGCGAGATAAACCAAGTCTAAGTTAAACCAGGTTTAACTACCTTTTGTAATAAGGCGGTATATGTCCACCCATTGCCGAATAGAAAAAAAAACTCTACCTTATGTGATGTTGCTTCTCTCTAGTCTGACTTTATTACACAGATGCCTAAGCCAATAGCTTGGTTAAGAGAACTACTGATATCAAAATATTCTACACAAACACACTAAGGTATGCTGAACTATCAGGTAAGGTGTATTTGTATTGATCTCTCTAACTACGTAAAGAACGTGGTAAAGATAGGAAAATAGAATCAGCATAATTATTTGCTATGATATGAAAATTCTTTCTGACCTGAAGTACCCTCCTTGCTCGCAGAATAAATGACTACTCTGGGCTTAAAGGTTCTGGAGTGGCGTTTAGAGTGATGCCTAAGTACTGAAAGAAACAGTGCAGTGTTGGAACGCCCAAGAGGTGGACCAATGGCATGATAAAAGCCACATAATTCCCATGGATGTGAGAAGCACAGGACTGGTCAGCTTGTAGACGTCTTACGGGCTTTCGATGTGACTTTCTTCCTTCAAAATGAAAATATTTTATTTCACATAGGCCTCCAACGGCACTTAAAAAATATCGAGAAAAAAAACCGACTTAAAAAAAGACACAAATATGGTGACTTTTGTTTGTTTGATTTCATTTTTTTGCCACCGACTTCAGAAACTGATTTTTCTTCTAAAGTTTATTTTTCACTTTTTTGTTTTTTTTTTGAAGTCGGTTTTATTTTTAACCGACTTCCAAAAAAAGGAGGAGGTTATCAATTCGACTGTATTTTTTTTTTTTATTTATTTTTTTTTTTTTTATTTTTTTTTTTTATGTTTGTTCGCTCATAACTTGCGACTGGGTGAACTGATTTTCTGGATTCTTTTTTCATTTGAAAGCTGGTGCTTCCCGTGTGGTCCCATTGTCACCATTTCAATATCTGATGATGGGATCTTGTAGAAATCGGGGGAACTCTTCAATAAATAACAGCAGATTAACCGCGATTGTTGCTATAGCATATCTAAGCATTGTTTACGCCATCACACAACATAATATCACGCCTGTACTCACTACAAAGATTATAAAAACTATTTTGTGAAGATCTGATGAAGAACTTCGGAGATAGGCAACGGAACTCCTCAATAAATAATAGCAAATGGACTGGGATTGCTGAAATCTCATATTGTCTGTCTATTGTTTACACCAGTTCCTAACATAACATCACGCCGGTACGTTGTGAAGGGGTAAGCACATGTGAAACACTAAAAAGTGAAAAATAAAAACTTTTTTACAAAAAATAAAACCGACTTCGACAAAAAAACACTCAAAAGTGAAAAATAAACTTGAGAAGAAAAATCAGTTTCTGAAGTCGGTGACAAAAAAATGAAATCAAAGAAACAAAAGTCACCGACTTCAGAAACTGATTTTTCTTCTAAAGTTTATTTTTCACTTTTTTGTGTTTTTTTTTTGAAGTCGGTTTTATTTTTTGTTTTTATTTTTCACTTTTTAGTGGTTCACATGTTCATAGGTCAATGTGGACAATGTAGATTTTTTTTGAGTTTTGTTGATTTTTCAAAAACCGCTTGTCCGATTTCGATAAAAAAATTATGGGACCATTTCGGAAGTATACCCTTTCCAACAAAGAAAGAATTTTTCAAATCGGTTAGCAAGTGACGGAGTTATGCCCGAACAAACATAAAAAAAATATATATAAACATCCGAATTGAGAACCTCCTTCTTTTTTTAGAAGTCGGTTAAAAAGGTGCCCGGTTGGTCGATTGGTCGTTTCCTATGGAGAATAACCGGCAAGAAACTCCATGGTTATGGCTCCATGGTTCACCAAAGCAAGTAATAATTTTCTTATGCAACAAGCACATGAATTCGTAAAATCAGAGGCAGTGGGCTTGAAGTCGGGACCTATGACTTGGCACCACTAGGCTATCACTGCTTTTGATATGGTAATGATGATATTCAAAAGAAGAGTTCGTGGCTTAATAATAACTGCTACTCGGGTCGATCTTTAGGTAAAGCCGCGCTTGCCTAGGTTGATCTCTGGATGGGTGACCATCCGTCACATATACCGAGTTTCCTCCGTGCCTCGGAAAGCACGTAAAGCTGTTGGTCCCGGCTGCCATATATAGATCTTTGGCAGTCATTACAGGTAGTAAGTGACCTCACCAAAGGGTATCGTATTACCCAGTATTAACTGGGTTGTGGAGGTCACATAGGCAGTCGATTCATGTAAAATACTGGTATAATGGTATTCAGCTGCATCCGTTTAGACTGGAAGTCGACCCCAACATAGTTGGGAAAAGGCTAGGTAGATGATGTGATAAATGATGATATTCAAATCATTCAATCAAAACAGCCAGTCTAAATCAGTGCACCATATTCGGTCGTACAGCCTACACGTCGTTAGTTTCAAGTGTAATCTAAGAGATCGTAAGCAAAGATTGTACGATTGGCCCTTTGCGTGCAACGCTGACCCGTACGATCAACCACACTTGAACACACACTAGAACTAGGAATATGACCCTTATGTGTGAAGAAATAGAAGCGAAAAAACCTCATTTTCTTATGATCCAGTTGACCCTGCTAAGTTATGAACACACGGTAGAACTGGTAAAATGACCCTTAGAGGTTACGAAATAAAGGCAAAAAATCCTCATTCTTATGATCCACAGTTGACCCTACTAAGCTAAGTATTAGTCTTGCCGCAATTTCGGCTACATAATTAATTTCTTTTTTTATTATTGTAAGTCGTGATTCTGAAATTTCGACCATATCGTTAATTTCTATGTTGAGTTTTAATGTCGTTTTGCTTGCGTGGGGAAAATGACTGATGGCTTTTCTATTTTCAGTTAATGCTCGGCTTCTGAGATTGAAAATGGCGTTATCGGGATCAACGCGTTGATTTAGGCTAGCCTACTGCTTTTTTCACCACTGCCAAATCCTTTAGAGATTACAGAAGTGGTGTTATGTCCTGTTTTACACCAATGTGCAAAGCAAGCACGAAAAGCTTACCTATAGCCACAGTTGCAATGAATATAACATAACAACATGCCTGTAATCTCCAAACGGTTAAGCAGAAGTGGGTACTTAATAGTACACTCACATTTCTTCAGGTTACGTTTAATAGGGTAGTTGACAAAAAAAATCTAATTAGTCCGTCAGATAGATTTCCAAAAAATATTGGACACGATTTTTTTCTTTTTGCACATAAACCAAAAATGAAGACGATACAGTGCTTCGAAAACTCGTGTGACGTCACATCGCACTACATTTTTTACCACGTAGTGCCGTCAAAAGCCCCCACTCATAATCTTTGACACGTTTTATCTTCGTCAATTTTTATTAATTTGATAAAACAAAAAACACGTATCCAATATTTTTCGATAATCTAACTGACGGACTAAACGGAATCCTATTTTTTTTACCCAGGACACATCCCTACTTCCATGTAATAGAGCGCGAGTCTATTGCATCAACAGCGCAGCGCACCAATTCAAACTCCGTGCCCACTACTGAAAAATTCCTGATGGGAAAACTCTCTGCCTGATCTAGGACTTGAAACCAAGACGCAATCAGCAGTCACACTTGCGACCACTAGACCAACGAGACAGTATGGTACGGAATAGTATATTATTAACCAAGGGGATAAAGCAGTGTCTTATGTCTCGGGTGACGATTTAAATCGCGAGCGTAATGAAGGACTCGAGGTTTACTCCCGAGCGTAGCGAGGGTGTTAAAAACTTAATAAATTACGAGCGACGCGAGGGATTTAAGACGAGTCCTGAGTGTAGCGAGGGATTTAAGTTCACCCAAGACTAAGACAGCTTTATCACCGAGGAAAATACTCTACTTTTCGTACCATTTGCGAAAAAATTAACACAATAAGAATATGAGATAGGTAAGCATTTATTAAAAATAATAACAATTAAAAGTAAAAGTTAACATTCGAAACATTGGTCCAACTATTGATAGAAATCACATTCTCCCCCTAGAGGATGAATGAAATTCAGTACAATTTTCTTTTTCCAAATTTAAATCACATTCTCCTCCTAGAGCATGAATGAAATTCAGTACAATTTTCTTTCCCTGTTTTTAGCAGATTAAAAATGACTACCTATTGTTATGTTCGCTTTTTGTGGCATAGAATGTCACTTTATTGAGCAAGTGGTACGAAAACAATTTTCAGACTTTATGCTGCTGATATTGAGGAGCATCTTTAGGTTAAGCCGTGCTTACCCAAGTTGGTTCATGAATCGCTGACTGAGTATCGAGATTCCTCCGTACCTCACGGCCGAAAGCACGTTACTGTTGATTGCAGTTGTCATTTATAGATCTTTGACAGTCAGTATAGGTTATCAGTGGACCGAAAGTTTGACAACCAGTCTTGCCAAGGGGTATCGTATTACCCAGTATCTAACAGGATTGCGCAGGTCAGATAGGCAGTCGCTCCATGTAAAGTACTGGTATTCAGCTGCATCCGGTTAAACTGGAAGCCCACCCCAATGCAGTTGAGAAAAATGATGATGAGGCTGCTGCTGAAATTATCCCACTTCATTTAAACTTGACCTGCACTCTCTCGTAAATATCACTAGTGACAAATGATCCATCTACTTGCACACCATTGACACTGAAAACGGGATATTCAAATTCCTTTAAAACCTTATACTTATCTAAATAATTGTTTGCAATAGCAATCTTTGTATCACCATCTCTGTATTGCACGGCAAAGCAATCTACTGCAAGCTGCCACAAACATGGTTGTATACAAACGTTGCTAATGTCTGTGCAGTACATTATGATGTCGCGTTATCTCTGATTGATACCTATCTAATTTGGTTGCAATTCCAATCTTTCTATCACCATCAGCTCTACATTGCACGGCAAGCAATCTCCTGCCACAAACATGTTTGTATGCAAACGTTGCTAATGTCTGCGCAGTAGGTACATTATGTCGCGTTATCCAATGAGGTTTTACTATCATTGGCGTTATCTCCAATTGTACCTACCTAAATTATTTGCAATAGCAATCTTTGTATCACCATCTCTGCATTGCCCGACAAGCAATCTCCTGCAAGCTACCACAAACATGGTTGTATACCAACGTTGCTAAATGTCTGCGCAGTACATTATTTCGCGTTATCTCCAATTGTAGGTACCTACCTAAATTGTTTGCAATAGCAATCTTTGTATCACCATCTTACATTGCCCGGCAAGCAATCTACTGCAAGCTGCCACACACATGACATGTTTGTATACAAACGTTGCTAATGTCTGCGCAGTACATTATGTCGCGTTATCTCTGATTGATCTCCAGTGAGGTTATGTAATTGTTTTCAGTTGGATTGCTTCGTTGGTAATGTTTGTTGTTTTGTAACAGGTCTGCGTGTGGGAATAGGGGATTATTATTATTATTATTATTATTCCCTTTTTTCGAACAAAATATTTTAAAGTTACACCAAAAATACTGACTTGCACACAAATTATCTCAAATTATGCACACTAAAGAAACCAAATTTAGTATCTTTTTTAATAGCATTTGCAGAACTCTTTTACTGAACGAATAACTATTATCAAAATAGTATATCTAATAATTCTTTAGTCTAACAAACATTTTAAAACTTTTTTAAGGAAAACCTACACCTGATTTACTCAATGACGCGCGCTCGCTTCGCTCGCATATTAAATAACACTAATATCTTCTGTCCCCGAAGTGCCGGGCCTCCGCCGGCCTCCTTCGTCGGCCTACGGCCCGGTGCCCATGCCGCCCATAAAGGACACTGTCGCGAGACGGTCGTATTAGATATCAGTTTTAGAAATTCCGTAGTAAGATTGTACAATAAATTTAGAGTGCAAGTTAGTATTTTTGATAAGCAATTAGTATTTTTGTTTTACAAATCATATATCCGATGTACTAACTACATTTTTGGTGTGAATTCGATAAAAAAGGTCATCTCGTTTTGTGTGATTTTTTAGACTTTTTTGTAGGAAATCAATTGGTTTTTTTGGTATGCATTCAGTTAATTAGTGGAGTTACCTAGTGTGCTGAAAAATTAAACAGATGTGCATTTAAATATAACCCCTTTCTTTATCGTTTTCGGGTAGATAGCATCGTCTCAGATTGATCAGCCATTTTAATTTTGGCTTTGCTTTTGGCTCCAAAGGTCTTAGTGATTTTTCTGTCACCCATTTTGTAAGGAAGTTATTTTAAAATCAAACAATGAAATATTAATTTATAATTTTTATTTTCATTTGTATGAATTGTATTGGCATTTTTACAAAATATAATGACCCCTTTATTTTAATGGAAGAATTAAAACAAGGCTTATATTAATTTGGCAAATCCAAATTCACCTCAGTAACAATTACACTATGTATAAAAACTCCAAGTAAATAATTATAATAAAAAATATACATTTTTTACAAAAATGTAACATTACGTAAAGATTACAGCTACGAGACTATTGTATTCTTGTTGTAAAAATACTTAACATCGACTAATATTGCTAAATAATTAATTAGAAATAATAATAGTCATAAAGTCAAAATTCAGATATGCAAATTCTTTTATAAAACGTATTTTTTATTATTCAGATTATTTACACAGATTTCTTAAACTAGAATAATAATATTAAATATGATATGTACAAAATGTACAAGAAATTCTTACATCAATATTGAGTACAAGAATATATCAACTATTTTAACAAACCAGACAATTTTTTGTAATTTTGAATGTGTGATCAAAAAATGTAATTTGTTAAATAGTTGATATATTTTTGTTCACAAAGTACTAAAAATAAGGTCTTTAATTATAAGCGTTGATGAGGTCCTTTGCTGATGAATTTGATTAACAAATAAATAGAAAGGGCTGTTTTAGGGTGCTACACTAAATTGTCAACGTTTATAATTAAAGATTGCGTAGTTTAAACATAAGAATGATAATGAGTGAGACAAAAAATGTTCAGTACAAACTCAGATCTGTTAACACACATGGAATTATAAGCTATTGATATTACGTCGTATATTGCACGTTTAAAACGACAATGTGCCCGGGTACGTTAGTCAGAGACCTAGAAAATTATAACTATTCATAGAATTATTAGGCACGTACGGATAATACAACTTCTTACTTAAATATGATGAATATTTTGTGAACACAATAATTATTACTGAATTTATTTTATAATAGTGTTTGTAATTTCAAATAATTTCTAGGTCAGTAGAGTTTGAAACATTGTGTAGGGCAAGTACTCCACATATCTAAAGCCTTATGTACAAAGCTTTCTTTTTGGCCTTTCAAGTCCTATTTATTCGGTGGAGAAAACCCTAATCAGATATAACTTTTGCAAAAATTAAAAACATAATTGCAAAGTTAGTCAATTTGCAATATAATTGTTGTTTGATTTAGAAAGAAAAAAATTGGGAATAATTTTAAAGTTTTTGCAAAAATTATTTGTGTTTATCTTCTTTTTTATTTTATCTACAGATGAACTTAGTCGGTGGGTCCGCAATTTTACGTATTTTTATTTACAAAGTGACCGTAACCCCACATTATGTTCTAATTATAATAAAAAAATATGTTTGGCATACATTTTGTGACTCAACATACAACTACTTTGTACCTAGTTACCCCCGTCTGGCATGCCATATATGGCACATTCGCAGGCTTTACTATCAGGCACCAATAATTAAAAGGCACAATTTTACCCCTGAACTACAAGTAACATATTTTTTTGACTTGGCTACATTTGTAATATCAATATGAAAATGTGTTGCAATAATTTTTGTATTCCTATTTTTTTTATATAATACAACTTTAAATACATATTTAAGTATACCTATATATGGACGGGATTTTATCAAATCATACTTGTTTTCAGGAGTTTCTAACATTCAAAAATTTTGTTCTTTACTTTGTACATACAATACGATACATAATAGTGGTATAAAAATGAATAAGATTCAATATTGTAATCTTAGTTTTATGGCACTCTATTTGCACACATACGTACATGTATTAGAGTCCGGATATATATAATATAACCAATATAACACATATATAAGTTCTCGCTCAGTCTTCGATCCAGAAAATCTCAATAGGCAATAATGATCACAGTTATATTTAAATATTGTTTATTTGCAAATTTTTAATGGTGCCATATTTTGCCATAGGCCATACTAGAGCTGTTTTGCATCGGTTGGTTTTGATATTGTTTCTATAATTTATTTCCATAGTGAACCTGTAAGGTCAGTAATAACTGAGAGTAATTGCGCAGGAGTTGCGCCGCAGATTGATATATTTCCTTCAAGAAATTGGCAATGTTTTACATAGGTTTTCAACACCCAGAACTTAAAAATATCTGCTCAAATCAACAGAATATATCCAACTTCTCCTGCTCCACAACTCCTGCGCACGTAACCCCAGCCCACCTGAACCAACCGCTGAAAACGGCTTACCTTTCAAACCTGTACACCCAGAACTCTATCAACCACAAAGTCATACCTCACCTCATCAGTCTTAGTATCATCCTTCGCCTCTGCCGGCCCCTCAAGGTTCAAGCAGGGGTTCTTGCACTCCACGACCTCTGGTACCTCTTGTGTAGTCGCCGGGAGGTCTCTACGTAGCTCGTATGAAGTCTTAGAAGACCGTCCGTCAGGTGTTCGTCGTTCCTCGAGATCTTCTTCCCAGTCGTCCTCTGATAGTATTTCGTCGCCATCTTCTCCGGGTAGGAGGGGGATTGTGGTTTTGGTGCGAGTGAAGAAGGCCATCTTTTCTCTGTGGAGAGGAATGAGTTTTTGTTAATAATTGCTAGGGCATAGTGCAACGTGCTTGCAACCTCGAAGCATCATGATTTCAAACTAGTTGATCAGTATGTATGCTTTGCTTCTGAATGCGTATGGTATATAAAGTAAGGTAAGGCTAGCCAGGCTAGACTCAAGAAATCCTAACATCCTGAAGAACGGCTTCTTTGCTTCGATCAATAATGTACTAGATTCCCGATAAGCGCTTCAAAAACGGCCCGAAATATAAGACCACAAACGTATTTGTGGTCTTATTTCAAATCAGTATGGTCCAATCATAGCCAACATTAAGACGTCAAAATACCGCAGTATGCGTTCAAAAACTGTGTAAATAACCACTGTAACACCAAGGTTTTGGAAGGAATATCTTTTTTTCGGTAATTTAATATCATTATGTGCTTTTTCATTATATTTAAACATAATTAAACTGTAAATATAATTAAATCAGCGAATATTATAATTGTTTGGCCAATGTTTGCTACAACGCACCAACTATTGTATCATGTTCTTGAACAGGGAACGCTAGTTCCGCAATAGAATAAACACGACATTGTACACAAAATGCTTTTAACCGTATTGCTTAGAGTTTAAGTTTCATTTTAGAATGAATATTTTTGTACTGATGACTTTTTACTTTGGAGCGACATTTAAAATGTTTTGCTTCTAATCTTTCTCCGATGAAAGGGCTTAAATAAATATACTTTACAATGATAATTAAACGTTATGTTTAAGTGTTAAGGTTTATAATCATCTGAAGTTGTTAATAATATTGAACTTTTTTCTAAGATGCTATGTAGATGTTTACGTGTGTGCAAACGTGGCCACTTGAGCGACTTAGTTTTGTTCCTGATGCTTAATCTAGTACTATTATTGATCGAAGCTTCTTTGAAAGTACCGCCACTAGGAATGAATTTGGGTAATAGTCTTTTAGTGAATTACTATATCGTTGTCTGACTGTTTTCTACTATTCAATCACGATTATTAAACCAAATTCTGGTGTTTATGAAACTTAAAACTTATCTTTCTAGTAAAGTATAGAAGAGGACAGTGCGTAAGGAAAATATACTCACTTAAAAGTGACGAGGTCGGGTTTCCTCCCGCCCTGACGCGACTTCCTCAGGCGGTAGATCTCCCGACAGGTCCTACTGAGCAGTCGCGAGGCGCGGTCTGCGGGAGGTTCCCCGGGTGCCACCAGGCGACGTAGGGTCTCGTCCTCCGCCACCCAGGCGGCTACGGCCGGGTCGCCGCGGGTCCAGGCTTCTTCTAATCTGTGGTGATAAAGATTCGTTAGTTTTTGAGAATTAGGAATAGATACACTAAATGGTGTTTTAGGTGTGATATAGTATTAAGAAATATTTTAGAGATAGCCGAGTTTGGGAGTTTTAGCTATTTCTTTCAAACTATTGGTAACGGTCATCGTGATTATACCATACTTTATTTATGAGTTTATTAGTAAAATAAATCTATTCGCACCTAAGCGATTAGTGAAATAAATTAAGTTAGACATGAAATTAAGACTGAACTTGTGATTTGAGTGCTAGGGATTTTCTACTATCTTGTAGATGCCTTGAATGTAAGACCTCCAGCCAGGGCATAAAAAACATATCAATTAAACTAAGTGACAGCGCACTAAGGGCACCCCCCTGCGGGGTATATACGAGCTTCGGATTAGGGCATCACTGGGTTTGACAACAAAGGTACAGGCTGGATCAGAGTGAAGATTTCTCTACTAATTACAGCTTTTCATTCAAGCTATAGTTAGAGACACTAAAGTATCGCAAGTTTGTTATATGTTACCTCTTCTTGAGCGCAGTAAGGTTGGCGATGTCGGTACGCAGATGGTGCAGCCGCTCGTGCTGCGCGCGCAGGTCCAGCGCCAGGTCCAGCGACGTGCGCGCGCGCGCAGGCGTGCCCGCGCCCGCGCGTCTGCGGGCGCCCGAGCCGGACCGGCCCCATCTGTGCGGGAAGGAGACGATTACAACAAATACTTCAATTATACCACGCGGCATATAAGTTGAACCTGCGCAGTACTCGTTTTTTAGACGTCCCATACAAATCAAGCAGGGAACCTGCGCAGAACGACGCCATTTTGGGTCAAGTTATTTGCCTAGGAGTATCATCATCATCAACAGCCTATTAATGTTCCCACTGCTGGGACAAAGGCCTCCTCTCTTTGAGAGGGAATGGGCTATAATCTACCACGCGGGCCCAGTGCGGATTGGTAGATGTCACATGTCTTCGAATTTTTGCCTAGGAGTATACCAGAACACTAATGTAAGGATCAGAGGTTGGTACACGCACGTCAATCGGTAAATCAATTTACCTACTACAGCTGCTCATGACTCATGACACTTCTAACATTACTATTATTGCGACAACTGTATGGTTACTAGTCTCAGATTTAATGTAAACCCTAATAGATAAGTGATGGCAATCAAAATTGTTTTCATCCAAAGATACAGATTGCCAACCCTATTTTTATGCATTTTACTCCACTTGAATTAAAATATAGCGCAACATCACATGAATACTTTAAACCATTTTCTATGACACCATAAAGAAATAGTAAAAAAATACATACCTAAGAGAGCGTCGCTCGCGCACGCTGCGGTCGAAGGGAATGCCGGAGGGGGGCGGCGGATGTGACGTCACACGACGCGCGTACGCAGCCATCGACGAGTCCGACTCCGAACGGTTCAGTCTAAGGGGAAACGAATTATGTTATTAATTATTTTGAAAAGTAAACTTAAGTATGAAGTATTCTAATCTTTAAAATTAGAATATTCGGGCTGACACAAAACAAGGCTTCAAGAACCACACACCACACATGTCTTTAGCTCAGTAAATAAAAAATCTACAAAGATAAAATATACAATGCTGAGAAGAACTTGGAACTTTTTATGATCATCTTCGGAGACATTAGCTGACCTTATGCAGCATCTGACCTCCACAATCAGTTTCAGTTACTAAATAATAAAACTAGAAAAAAAAAACCTAGTAAAATAAGACATGTTGACATTAGCAGAACCTCACACAAATCTAGATAATACTTATATTTCTAGAACATTGTACGAACCTGCAAATGTACTGGGCTTTGGCGATGCTCTGTGGTTGTGGCGAGAACGTCTGTGACCTCTTGATGGTGGCGAGAGGTTCCGAGAGGCTGGAGTTCACTTGCTGGCTTTTTCTATAACCAAACATTTATATATTGTAGAGCGGTAAAGTGTTGGAGTGGTCGTTAGTAAGTGCAGAGCATTGTTTTAGTCAATTTCATTGTGTATATTTAAATACTGCGTGGTGCATTACAGCCCAATCCTTCTCATAAAGAGGCCTGTGTCCCAGCAGTGGTAGTATACGCTGATTATACAAGAAATGTATATTTGACAGAACACATCAAGCTGTACATGTCCAGTATAACATGACTCGCTTGTCATGAGCTTTTCGTACAATGCGAAATCAGTTTAATTTGGTTATGTATAGCTTGATTGGTCGATAAAATACTTTTTTTAAGATTTTTAAGATTCATTATAATTATTGATCTTAAAAAAGACTCACAAAATCTTTTGGGTTAATTTATTTATGAAATTGAATAAAATAATGCTAAAAAAACAGATACATTCACATTGTGCCACGTTTCATGCTTTTCATGCACATAACACTTGTGTATAATACTATTGATTGAATATTACATGCGGGGTGACATACCCAATATATTAATATAGTTTTCACACAAAAACAAGACAACCTGTATATAATTTATTTTAACATTGCAAGAACACAAATAATGTACCCATTCTACATTATGTAATAATAATTGGCCAAAATAAATTAAACAAAACCTAATAATTCGACGGACCCTAAAGAACCAGCTATCTACAATTTTTACAAAAGAGACAATTCAGTTTTACTGATTACATTTATCCTATGGTGAAAAATAAAATGGTCTTCACACATCAATATGACATGATTCGCATCTCTGACACCACGTCGTAATACAGGCGATCGTCGCGTGTATAATTATATCGCGAACAGGCGTTCAAGTTTGCCGAACAAACAAGTTTGGGGGGGTATGAAGAACAGGGTGTAAAGTTCCTCACCCCCCATAGAAAAGGGAGGATCCTCCGACCGGACGGGTGTTGTGTCCGGCGGGCTAACTGCCCGACATATTTTGTAAGTCGGGAACTCCTTTATAGGCTTATGTCGCGGATAATGTTGATAGCGCGATGTAGGAACTTCTGTCGATCTTTTGTTAGTACGCAGGTGTTGCGATAGATGTCGCTAGTCGCCACACAAGTTTGCGCAACGATCTTTTTGGGGCAAGCCACTGCAACTCCTTTTTTTTTATTTTGGTGGGTGGAAAATCATTGAATAACCCCCCCCCCCCCCGCTCTTGGGCAGAGCGAAGGGGAGTGTCAGACTTCTACTGACTAAAAACCAAACCCATGTTCTTTCTTCGCCCATGTGTCGGAGCCGCGTTAACCTTTCGACAAACCACAGCCCCGACGGGAGCCACTGCAACTCCTCAAAGCCAAAATCAACAGTGGCGGACACCAGTAAAGCTCGATAAGGCAATTGGATCCCGCTACGAAATTAATCAGAAAAAAATAGCGGAGGAGTTGGAAAACGCGCAACGATCGCTTCGGTTAGCCTAACACTAGTACAAAACTGTAGATAGCAGACTCAAACAGGTACCGTCGTTTTATATTTTTAAATTATTGAGCACATCACCCATATTAATCCAAAAAAAATCACCCATTATTGTTATGGCTATACAAAGCACCCGACACAATGTAAACATACCTATATACAACTATGTACACAAGGGGCTAATATTATTTCTCTAGCGGCGCGTGTTGCGGCCGGCCGTCGCCTGCCGCGCGTCTCAACTTCATATATCTGAGAGGAAAAGGAATATTGTAGCCCGACACCGAGGTTAGTAAGCCGAAACTATGTTTAAGGGAAATTAAACTGTTTTAACTACTTATTTAGGATTTTGGACATTGCTAGTAATTGCAGATTTTCACTTGGGAATTACTTAATTTTTGTGAATGTGTGAAAGTGGCACTGCTTTCAACGAGGCTTTCAAATTGCCTCGAATTAAGTAACTGTCTATAATTTGAGTTCATATTTTTATAAACCCATACAGGATTGAAATGAATCTTTTCTATTCAAAATAAGGCAATTTACAGTTACAAATATCAAAAATATCTTAACAAAAAATACATTTTAGTCAAAGTATTCTACCACCAATATAAAAATAACCAACACCTTAACCCAATGACATTAAATTCTACTTCACCTAAAAATTACTACAAAAAAGGCACAGCCTACCGAAATTGCTTTCAGTGAACCAGACTTAACCATAAAAAAAATACCTTAATACCCAACAAAAAAACTACATTACCCTAAAATTACTCTAAAAAAGGCACAGCCTTCTAAAATTACTTTCACTGAGGCATAAAATTAAGTAACGTACCGTCTATGCAACTGCCTCGCTCCTTCGGGACAGAAGTTACACTCAGTGTTGGTCTCCTTCTCAGCTGTGGTGGGGTGAAGGTACTCCTCTTCTAAAACAATGTCTTCTTCCGGAATGTAGTCCTCGAATGAATCCTCTTCCACTATCTGTAAGAGAGGATATAATTGTGAGAAATGCTGGCATAGTGAATTTTAATAACCGAAAGTTTCGAAAAGGGAAGAGACAATAATAGGGGATCGGACTGACTCAAAAAAATATGATTCTGTTTAGTCCGTCAGTTAGATTATCGAAAAATATTGGATACGTGTTTTTTGTTTTATCAAATCAATAAAAATTGACGAAGATAAAGCGCGTCAAAGATCATGGAGTGGGGCTTGAAACGTCAATTGAAGGTACAAAATGTACTATCATATGACGTCATACGAGTTTTCGAAGCACTGTATCGTCTTCATTTTTTGTTTACGTGAAAAAAGAAAAAATACGTGGTTAATATTTTTTGGAAATCTATCTGACGGACTAATTAGTTTTTTTTTTGTCCGATCCCCTATTGTTGAATGATCTTTTTGTCTGAGATCCAGTTTCGTAGATATTGCTATTTAAACATGAATAATAAGTAATATATAAATATGCTTCTATTCATCATCTTCCTGCCCTTTTTGGGGTCGGTGCAACACGTTTTCTTCTTCCTTTACCAATTACTCCTTTCTCTTTCCATCCATCTTTTCTCTCTCTCTCCATTCATCAACACTAATATCCATCACTATTTTAGTCACAAGCGTTTCATCGCTCCTCATTATACATATAATTAAGCTTCTATTGCAGTTATAAAATCCAATTAACGTATTGTGATGGTGTTCACATACCTGATTCAGTGGCTCTCTAGACTCTTCGTCCTCCGATGCTGAATTGTCACCACAATCCACGTTGCATTCCGCGTTCGTCATACTTTCTGGTCCTGAAAAATTATACACATTTTTAGAATGCTTTGATTTATCTGCTTTGCATCACTTTCAAATTTGAATACAGCCAGACTTTATTTAGATTCTATTATGCAGGGTGTAAGGGGGGGGGGGGGGGGGGTGTTAATTATCATACCAAACAAAAGGTAGTGCTGGTAGAAATGCAAAGCTAAGGCACAATAATTACCACGATACATCCAATCTTACTTTGTGTCAGTAAAATTACAAAAAAAAAACACAAAATAAAGACACATAATCCATAAATCCTTCTTACCTCTATTCCTAGTCAACGTAGAAGTTTGCGACGATATAACGGTAGACTCATCAGAGCTTTCATCTCTTCTCATACACCTGAAGCTGAGGACATTGTACCACTTCTGTGACACGGAGTCCGGCTCGAAGTCTGCTAGACTCACTTGAGCGCAGCCCTGTGGGGTAACGGGTAACGTTAGTGAGGGTAAAGGGTAAGGGTAAGTATGGTGAAGGGTAAGGTTCATCAGAAGGTAATCGCTCTCGCCTAGTGGGTTATTCACATGGCACTCAAGACTTTATAGTCGAAATACTCGAATTTGGCTAGTTTTCATCATTTGGGAGTAAATCGCAAAATATAAAATAATATGATTTAGTATTTCTAATTTTGTGTTAAACTTCACTTGTAAATCTAAGGTTTGAGACGAGTGTTAATGGCGAGGACATACATAGTCATTTGACAACTAGTTTATACATAAAGTACATATTAGCGTGACTATTGTGAATTATAATTATCATGAACTTTTTTTCTTATTTCCAATTTTTGATGATGACATGAATGTTAGTACTTTAAGGACAGTACTCGTAATAGACATTACTGTCCCATTGCAGACTAAAGGTCTCTTTTCTTATGAAGCAGCTACAAAAAATATTGATCATGATTTAGGCCTATATTTTCATAGGGATGTATTTCTGAACTATATGACTTATTTCAAAAAATCCTTCCTAAGTAAAATAAGAAGTTGTCAACGAGGAATCGAACGGAGTTACTTGAGTATCAAATTGAAGGACAGAGTCAAAAGGTCACTGATAAGGAAAAAAACCAAGGCAAGAGATGTGGTCAAACAGGTCCTGACACTAAAATGGAAATGGTCAGGCCATATCCAAAGAACTACGGATGAAAGATGGTCACAAGTTATAACAAATTGGTATCCAATGAATAAAAAGAGAAGGAAGGTTAGACCACTCAAAAGATGGAGTGACGACTTAAAAGAAACAGCCGGAAACTTGTGGCCCAGACTGGCGAAAGACAGACCCAGCTGGAACAGTTTGGAGGAGGCTTTCACCGCAAAAGGCGGCCCTTACACCTAACAATACTAATCTTATTTTAAGTACAGATACTAACATTACTAACAAGTACATAAATAAGTACACAACTCATTACATAAAACTAAATGTAAACTAAATGTAAGGGATAAAAATAAAGCTAAATAAATAAATATAAATAAAATGACTTATTCTATAAAAAAACAACAGATAAAAATAAAAGGAATGAAAACAGATTGCAGTACTCACAAGGCACTCAGTCCCAGCAGTAAGGTTGACCTGTAACGTGGCCGCTCTCAACGCACGCGTGCCAGCAAGCGGCGCGCTGTGCGTGTGGCGCCACGCCAGGGCCGCGCCACGCCACGCCGCGCCACACGCGCCCCACGCCACGCCACACCCGCCGCCTACTACTAACGCGCAACGGACACCGCTGTGGGGGGAGAAAGGAGGTTATTTATGTGTTTGGGATATGATTAAAGCTCTTGAGTCTAGAGTTCTAGACCTTTATAGACACATCATCAATGTTTTATATAATTAGAGGATCAAATAATATGAGCGATGATGCTAGGGGAAGTATGAAAGTAATTAACTGTAAAGCATATAAAATGGATATTATTATGATTAAAAGTCAAATAAATATGAGGATGGATGTGAAACGGAAGGCCAAAAAAGGCCAAGGATTGTTTGAGTATATACGAAAGAAAAAAAATCGGTTGTCTGTAAAATCGGTTTACTGATGATAGTTGAACGTGACAACGTCTTAAGAAAATAAAACAAAACAATTGACACGCCGTTGCTATGGAACGCCTCAGAGCGAGGTAACGACGCATGACGTCATCTTTTTTCGTGCGTGCAGCCGGCCATCGAATTATAAGACGTTATCACGTCAAAAATGGAATGAAGGATAACCGGTTGACAGACTAGAATAGCAACCCAAAAAACTAGACCCTAGAGTTTATTAAAAGGTCACTGAAGATACTAACAAAACGGAAAATTAATTAATTACTTATTTTAAAAAAGCAGTACAATCAACAAACAATAAAAGATACCAATAAAAGGTAATAATAATACCAAAAGCCATCAGCATTCTTTCTTTAAAAATCCACATAATAAGGTGTGGCAATGACATCCGGTGCAATATACAAAAACATGTGCAAAATCCTTAATACCGATCTAAGGCGCCTAGATTACTATCACCTAATAACATCGATCATTCGGATCTACTCAATGACCACTGATTATATTATTTATAATTACAGTTATCAGTTTCGAGTTTTCGCCAGGTAGACATCGAACGACCGCACCTTCGTAAACGGCTTACACTTATCTGTATCACACCATTCAGTTGTTTTGAATGGTGTGTTTTTCATTAATGATGTTTGATAGTAGAGATAGTGGTGGTAAAGTCATTGTTTTTAGTTGTTATTTTGACTTTTAAAAGGAATGTCAGACTGATGATGTTAACTTAAAAATGACTGGGAAGAAAACGAAGACAGGAAAGAAATGATTATGAGTGTGGTTGGCTATATAACAGAAAAGTTTTTTGGATGGAGTGTGTGAATGATGATATGACTAAAAAGAGTAATAATAAGGTGACGACTTATAGAGAAAAACGGATGCAGAAGACATACAGTACCGACGGAAGACGGTAATAATGTACTATTGACTACGTCTATGAAATATTTGAAGCTACAGTGGAAAATTGAACTTTATATGCAGGTCTCAAAGTGGTTTTTCCAAAAACACATGATTGAAAACTAAATCATGAATGAGAAAACGGTGATCAAGTATACGAAAACTTAGAAATATTTGAAGTTTAAGCGGAAACTCGAACTTAATGAGTGGGTCTCAAAGTGTTTTTTCCAAAAACACGTGATTGCAAACAAAATCATGAACGCAAAATTAATACTCACACTTGAGTGCCGATATCGATGAACAACGCGTGCAGGTTGCGCGCGCGCAGGATTCCTATCTCCAACGCGCTTTCTTCTACACAGTAGCGCAGTTTTATCTCAATTTGGGCACTGTTCACTGTAAAACAAAATAATTAATTAAATTAACTTCCATTATAATAGTTTTATTTTCTCTATATTTGTTTTGGGGTTTTTATCTAAACAGATATTATGTCAACCTTGTAACGTATAAAAGTTGTTAAGTAAATTACAGACATAAAAAGTGCTGGGTTCTTTAGAAGTTTGCTAGTTTTACTGATCTATCTAAGCGGTATATAAAAAGACGAATTTTGAGGGTTCCATCTTTTTCCTTGTCAATATGACCCCTAAAGGTTAGAGATAATAAAATATACCTGCCAAAACCCCTCCCATTATCTTCAAGCGAAACTAAACCTTACACATTCCTATCAAACAACATAAAATCGTTTATTATTTATTACCTGCGTTAGAAGGATCGTTGGCCGCCTGTGCTGCTTCGAACACACCAGAGTCACCCGCCACTGATTCGTCGCTCACTGCCGCTGATACTGATCTAGTGTTTGTACCTGTAAGTTATAGAAAATAATGTGGTTATGCCTTTAGTATGAAATAAGGTGATGATCTTTCTCTTCTTTTCTTTATTTTTTCTATTAAAAGAAAATCTTTGAGAAACTTTTTCATCAACTTTCTCATCTCAAATCTTAGTGAGTGATGGGTAATTTAGGTATGTCATGTGTGTGTTCCAAGTGGTGGTGTTACCCAGTAACTGGGTTGTGGAGATCAGATAGGGAGTCGCTCCATGTAAAATAGAGGTATTCAACTGCATCTAGTAAGACTGGGGCAAAAGATGATAATGCTGATTCAGACAGCGTTAGGACGACTGATTTGAAGGAAATTAGTAACTTTTTTCCAGACCTGTCAAAAGCTTTTGATATGGTGTCATACATGTTCTGTGGACGAAGAACACCAGGCTGCCTGTAGCCTGAAGAGATCATAACTTATTTAGGTACTGGTATCATAACCAGAGCAATGTAGTCAGGTGGATGGGCGAATGCTTGGATGAATACAGGATAAAGTGTGGAGTCAGGCAGGGGGCTGTAAGTTCACCTACTCTATTTTTCACACTTACCACTAGACGAGGGAGTTCTTGGCGAAGGGGGTGGAGGCGTCTCTGAGATGGGCGATAACGGCTCACACGGCCGTCCGGGGCCTTGCAACTGTACTGGAACTAAGCACAAAAGGTAACATTAATATTTATATGATGAAGTGTTGGATAAGGTAGACGTTATTGACCCGTTTTCAATATTAATAATAGTGTTGTTATTGAGTTTGTGTGGCAATTTTTCGAATGTGTTTAGAAAACCTGAAGATGCCTCTCTGTCGACGACGGTTCTTCAAATTCGGCGATATTTTTTTGGTTAGCACGTGACGTTTCCTTTTTTAACGAATTTGATTTTAATTCTTTGTTTTGTTTTTAAAGTGAAATATTAATTTTTGAATTTTAATGTTACACAAATTTTAATGGTAGCGATGTTAGTTTTAATATTTCTTTTTGTGTAATAATTTAGATTATAAGATAACTTCACGAATTTCTTTTGCTGTGCCCGACAGGGTCCATGATTGTCACTTTTTCAAAAATGTTTACTACCTAAGCCTACATTGTGGAATGCAATAAAGAATTGAGTATTGACGTAATGATAGGTAAGTTAAATGATTATAAAAGGGGATTGTTCATAAATATTTACTTGTCATGTCACCCGTATAGGTATTTGAGTTAGCAGGAAAGTAATCTAAATATTTTCGTAGTATTTTTTTGTTGATAATGTCACTGATAAAGAATTAATGAATCATTGATATTATTATTTATATTCTTTTATCTGTTTGTAAAACTCAATTATTTCTGAAAACAATGCAATACATAAATTCGTAAAAAAAAACTTACTTGTAGCAAGTCCTGTGACTTCATTGAGTCCAGTGGCGACACCTATCCTCATTTCTGCTAACTTCTCTTCTAACTCTCTCTGCTGCCGCCTTTGCCTTTCCACCTAGAAAGGAAAAATAATAATAACCCCTATTTAGAATATTTATGATTGTCAACTCTAGGTTAGCTTTGGTAGCTTTAGCTCCATAAAAATACTCACAAAATTACATTAAAAAATTGTTTATAATGTAATTACTGGTAGCGTGGCAAACCTATTAATACTTTTTGAGCATTGTTTAAAAGTAAATCCCCGCACTAGGCTCAAGTGGTAGATAACAGGCATTCCCTGTCACTTGTATCAGTGAGGTTATTATAAGTCGATTATTGCAGTTAATTTGCTTTAGGAAGTATGTATCTACTGTTCTGTTGACTGCAACGTTGGTGGAGTGATAGCAAACGCGCCTGCTGACCGTGAGGTCGTGCGTTCGATTTTCGGATAGGTTAGTGTTATTGGGTACTATTGGGTATTCTTCACCAGGAATTTTCATAGTACAGTCGAACAAGCTAATAAGTATACAGCCAGCTAACTTGTATTTATTTTGAAGCTTAAACAGATACAGTAAGAGACTGATGTCAAACAATATGGCGTTTGACATCAGTGGCTTAATCCGAAACACTTGATAAAACAAAATTACAATCAATATTTTCAGTTTTATAGAATTAATAAAGATTTCTACCCTTTAAACATGGCTTGTTCGACTGTACCATCCACGGAGTTTGGATTTGTGTTCGGTTGTTGGCTATACATTTTTTTTTTTTTTTTGGTGGGTGGGAAATCATCGAATAACTCCTCCCGCTCTTGGGCAGAGCGGAAGACAGTGTCAGACTTTTACTGACTAACAACCACCCATGTTCCTTCTTGCCCTTGTGCCGAGGCCGCGTTATCTCTTTCGATAATGTACGGTACAACTGTACCTAACCCTTCGGGGGTTACATGCGTGATGTTAATTTTTTATGTATCTAGCAACTATGTGGGCCTAAATTCTGTATTTTCAGTTCTCAATCGACAGTTTTAAAATTTAATTTTTACATTTCTTACACCGTTCCTAAATGACGGTAACATCACGCAAAATCACGTTGACGAATTCACAAACCTGTCCATCTATTTATAAACATTTTGATAGTATGATGGTTATGTCATACAAGTACACTTTCTCATACAAACACACCACATTAAAATGACAACAAATAAACACTAATCTCATCTATTTACCGTTCATAAAGTGAAAGCTAGTGACAGGCGAGCCCGGGGCGTTTCGTATGATTTGGCAGAAAAACATCTGATAATGGTGTAATATGACATGTTGTGTCTTTTATGGTAGTATAGTATATACAAATATTAGTTTATAAGGACTGTCATCATTACTTGTTTATTAACACATACTATAATCGAAGACAAAGCAAGCTTAATGACATATGGCATTTTTTGGAAGTCGCTATTGAGATTTGAGATATCTAAAATGATGTTTAAGAAATATAAATCATAATTTAAATGGTCGAGGTAAATAACAACCTTAAACGCGAATAATAAGCTTATAAATTACTAGCGACCCGCCCCGGCTTCGCACGGGTGCAATGCCGATTTATATTACTTATACATATAAACCCTCCTCTTGAATCACTCTATCTATTAAAAAAAACCGCATCAAAATCCGGTGCGTAGTTTTAAAGATTTAAGCATACAAAGGGACATAGGGACAGAGAAAGCGACTTTGTTTTATACTATGTAGTGAAGATCTTTTACTTCTAGTGGAGGCAATTATTGTGTTTATTCCCCTTTTAGTCACATACCTACAAAACCTATGCAAAAACAACGGATTTATGGACTGTACGTCCTCAAAAATACCACAGCAATGCAGTTACCCCACGTCATAGCACTAACGTCACATTTCATGCGCACACGCCGTGTGTACACCTCAAGGAACATTCGTCACATAGCGGCACAGTCATGATTGGCTGAATGTGACGAACACCGATAAGTGTGTACAATCGTGTGTCAATTACAATCACACACGCTTTCAACTTTAAGGTTAGGAAAAGGTTGTTTATGTTAAATGTGATGTTTATTTTGGATATTATTTGATGTGATGTAGAATTTAACGAGAGACTAAATAATAATAAACAACTTGAAAGGGTAAACTTGGTACCTGACTTTAGAATTTAAATCTACTTCAAAGTGCATTGTCGTTATCAATAACTTCGAACTACCTGCTAGTACACCCACATTTCGCCAGTTATATTTAACGCCCAAATACTCAAACGTCACTCAATTTTAAGTTGCACTTAAATCTCGTGCTGTCTTTGTTACTTTAACGCAGAGTGACAGAGCAGGAGTTTTGAGGGTTACTTATAATTGAGTGACGTTTGAGTATTTGGGCGAAACCATATAATAGGGGACGAGCCTATTGTCATCAACCGGGCACAAATCCAGAATCCGTGGCTGCTTTTGAAAAAATCCTAATGGTTTTTCCATTTACACTTTTTTCCAAGTTACACTTTGCCTGGCCAGATCATCCAAAGCTCAGTAGTCGCGTTTGTGACCGCTAGACCAACGAAGCAGACCTTCCTTACATAATACAATCATTTACCTGATTATAAGAAGGTGGTGGCGGCGGTGGACTGGCTGAAGAGAGGCTACTTCTCGGAGACAAGGATGGTTGGGATGGAGAACTACTCGCCCCAGGTGTGGCACTTTCCGCGTTGTAGCTAGTGCCGCGTAGTAACCTAGTGATAATTAATGAGTGTAAATAGATATTCGGGAAAAAAATTATGGAATCGGAAGTTGGAATGGGTAATACTTGGACGTGAAGAACACAACAAGTTCCAGAACAAAAGAAAAAAAAAAGTGGAAATTAGGACTTAAAATAACACAAAAGACGACCGTCTTGTGCTGCATAGCTTGAAGATGTATAAGTTTTCAAAATGAAATCTAAGCTTCAAAAACTTTTACCGCCTTATTACAAAAGGTAGTTAAACCTGGTTTAACTTAGACCTGGTTTATCTCGCATGCTGTCACTTTCTTTTGAATATTATTGAAGTGAGACGTCATGCGAGATAAACCAAGTCTAAGTTAAACCAGGTTTAACTACGTTTTGTAATAAGGCGGTTAAAGTATGAGATGTATGAGAATTTATAAAAACAAAAGGCATTAAGTATGTCAAAACTTGTATCAGTTAACCTTACATAGTACAAGCGAAGATATGCAATGTAATGATTTGGTAATCCTAGGAGAAAGTAACATTGCACTACACAATCCTTTTAAGGTTACGCTAGCAAATATTTGGACTGAGAAAGTAGAATCGATCCAAGAAAGTTCAAACCATAGTCCGAGTTCAAATTTATATCATAATCCTACTTTATAAAGGTCCTAAATTGAGAAAATATCATAAATCCAGCGTATAAATTCGCTTGATGTATCGCCAAGCGTGTTCATAATAATTTACTTTGACGTTTGAATGGAGAAAAGTATTTTGCACTCACCTTTCAACTCTTCGATGCAAATCGACCATGTCAATAGGCTTGTCAGCTGAGAATGACGTCGCGATTTGCGGTCCACCGTAAATATCGGTAAAACTGATGCCAGAACTTAGTGAGCCTTTACTACTTGCAGTAGACAGGGACCCTAAGCTCGAACTGCTTGATACTGAGAGTGTACTCGCTGATAGTGTCTTCAGCTGTCCTTCTAAGGTCGTCATTGATGTTAAGGCATCTTTCAACTGTTGAAGTAAGAGTTGTTTTTCTTCGTGTAACCTCAGTCGGTCAGCAATGCACTTGTTCGACATTTCAAAGGCATTCTTCAGGTCCTGCTCTAATCTCTTGCACTCCGTTTGGATTTCCGTCATCTCTTGTTTAGATCTTGTTCTTGGAGTTATACTCCTGAGCTCTCTAAGCAACTGTTCCTTCTCTTGGAAGAGTAGCAGTCTATCCTTGTCGGATTCTGCCTGACCAGGTTGAACTTTGTCTTCGAGGTCGGCAAGTTGCTGCTGTATTTGTTGTATTCGCTTCCTAGCTTCGTCATATTGAAGGCGAACTCGCGCCATTTCTGCTAGTCTCGTGCCGATGGGAACTAAGTCGGCACAGAGGTCAGTTTGGGAGGCAGTGCTTAGTTTCTCCTGAGGGAGGGATAGGGTTGATAGATCTGGTGATGCGTCCCCAAGTTGAAGTCTCGTCAGATCATCTTTGAGTTTAGCTAACGACTGCATAAGGTCTGCCCTTTCTTTTTCCCCAGAGGTAAGAGATTTCTGAATGTTTTTCAATTCAGTCATGATTGCTTGGGCTTCAGTGATGTTGTAGCAACCCTGTTGGGCACTAATCTTTTGCTCCACTCTGTAATAAGAAATATTTTATTACTGAACGCCCTTTTAGCACAGACATCTTTTTACATACCTAGCACATAATTTTATGATGCAGAAGGGCTATATGCTCTGTCCGAACTCAGAAGTTGTCTTTCGACGTACTTACCATCACGTCGCGCCGTATTCGAAGTTCTCCTAATCAAACTTATCACTTTATCCTTACCATAGTCCGGCCTTGCAAGGACCCCAACAGCTACATTCTCCAGATTCACCTGACTTCTCCACCTAAAGTGTGCTACCATGTTCAGACTATCTTGATTTGGTGCATATAAATGCTATTTTTCTGGTAAATCAGAGCAATTCAAACATGTGAGCACTTCTAAAGCAGTTCCACACAAGCATACTAACTCTGCAAGCGTATCAACTCCACGACGTGCACTGGCGACCTCCGCTCGGGCTTGCCTTAGCTCCTTGCGTAGCTGGGCCACCCGGCCGCGCGCTTGCGTCACTTCCGACCTCAGGAGGTCGGGGTCGTGTCGCGAAGTGGTTGACGTTGTTGTCATCGACGTCGTTGATGAACACACTGAGATGGAAGATAGGGAAAAGTTAGGAATGTTAGTGGCACAATTTGGCCTCTTCGAGCTCGCTCTAAGCAATAAGCTCCTTATTTCAAATGTTAGGAAGGCAGTACATGTCCAAATGATTAGAAAAAAAGTTTTTGGACCATATTTTCTCGGATTATTGAGTGTCAAAAACAAACAAACAAATTGTTGTCATCAAAGCAAAACAAATAAAACCTAGTAAAAATTATTAAAGACGTCAAACTGGACTATTATAAAATACAAAATTACATTCAATAAACGGACACGGAGCATAAACATTAAGAAGCAAGTTTTTGCGATAAAATGTGGACACCATCTATGGAATCTGATATAAATAAAGCCTCGCTTAGGTTTTATTGGAAAAAAAAATTAAAACGTTTGTACACATGGATCGAAGACAAAAATATTGGTAAATAACTAAATCCCCTGAATTAAAAAAAGTCTTAACCAATTCATTTTATTTCGAGATGTTCCGTACATTATTTTTACCCCAGTAACAATCATATTACTTTGCTATTAACTTTTAGTGCATAGTTGGAACAGCTAGTATGCCCTCAAATCAAGTCGATTCGTTTTCATTACATACCGAAGGATCCCTAATAAAATAAGAGAACCTCAATCGGCAGAACGAGGCAAACATTATTATTTTCAATTTATCCACATTCCGTTCTTGGGGATATGCAAACGTATAAGTACTTTTGTATTGATTACAATTTACTATGTGGATCAGGCGACGATGACGCTAAGTTTCATAAGTTTTGCATATTATTAATTTATAAAAGCTTCGGACGATATGCCTGGCGATTAAGTGGCTTAGGTTCTCAGAAAGTGTTTTCCATAATGTTAAGTTGGCATTCCTAGGAATTTTAAAATTCTACCTACAATTATTATGGTTCTAGTAAATTCTAGTAAGATTGAATTGTAGGACAACAAAAATGACCGATTTCCTAAATATTTGTGATTTAATAACTCTTCTCAATTTTTTCTACTTTGAATTGGGGATCGTTTTATTATTTAGGAGCGGTGACCTAAGTTACGAATTGTAGTTTTAACGCTCCGTTATTGGTCATAAACATCAGGCGTAAATTATAAAGTTGCAATAGTGTGATGTGGGTAATATAATTATTAGGTACACTTACAACTAGTCCTAGAGGCTGCGAGCGTGGAGAGCGCATTGTTCAAATGCTTGTACTCATCCTGGGCTAAACACAACCTCTGCTTCTTCACATCGTACATCTCCTTCTTCGCCTGAGGACAAAAAGAGACAGAAATAAATATAACATTCTAAGATGAAACAGCAATCAGTTTAATTTAGAAAATTGCGTGGTCATTATCAGGTTGGTGGTTTGTATAACATCCTTGAACATCACCAAACATTTCTGACACATGTTGTTGATTTGGAATTTAAACAAAATTGGTAAAGATCCTCCATTATATGATAGTTGCATGGTTATTTTCGACCATAAAGGCACTAGATGACGTGGCCTCGACGCAAGGGCAAAGAAGGAACATGGGTTCGGTTTTTAGTCAGTAGAAGTCTGACACTCCCCTTCGCTCTGCCCAAGAGCGGGCGGGGTCATTTGATGATATTCCACACACCAAAAAAAAAAAAAAAAGGCCGCAGGTAAGTGCGAGTATCAAGCTGTCCCGTATTATCATCTAATAAGTGTGAGACATTGTCGTATGATAATATAAATAATGAGAATGATTATTTTGAACTTGAAATGCATGTGGCCTTTAACAGTTTTATAAATAACTATCTCTGCTTTCGTTTTTTACAAGTCTACGATCTGGGAACGAATGCATAATTTTATCCGAAGTATTTATATGCCCTTAGCATACCAAACCAACACGTAAGAGATTCGAAAAGGTTGTATGTCAGAAAAACGAATATCTGAATTCCTAACAACGTCCTGGTTTTAATTGAATACACAAACAGATTATCCTACTGACCGAATACCAAGGCAATACTTATTAGCCAATTCATCATTCAATGAATGAGATTTGAAATATAAATTAAGTAAAGTTATGTACACGGATGTTGAAGTGCCGTGCAGATTGATATTGCAAATCAATTCATTGGTTTCAAGGAATCAAAAGGTGGAAGCAGCCTTTGGCTTGAACCAGTTTGAAATCATTAAATTGTCTAGCCTTTTCCAAATATGTTGGGGCCGGCTTCCAGTCTAACCGGATGCAGCTGAATACCAGTATTTTACAAGGAGCGACTGTCTATAATCTGACCTCCACAACCCAGTTGGTACTGGGTAATACGATACCCCTTGGTAAGACTGGTTTTTTAGACTTTCGGGTCACTGACTACCTGTAACGACTGTCAAAGATCAACCAGATTGAAATACTATCGTCAAATTGAAAACAGAATGTTTAAGGTCCGTCCCACTAACGAAAATCAATTTCGTCTGGTGTAATCATGTGCTTAAACAATTTAATTTCATCAATAATTTCTTTAGGAGGAAAATACTGGGCTCATTTGATTTAAAAAGGGTACATTATTATCTTGATGAGTTGTTGATCAGTAAAGTTTTTGTTGGTAACATAAAAATTGATTGAATTACGAGACAAAGCTGTACATAAAAACTTAATTATTTTGCTACTGGTGCTCAGCTATGTTTTTCGTTATAGTTTATTACTATAAAACGTTTGATCGACTGTGAAAAATTGTTTTAAGTACTTCTTGACGACTACAGTGATGTTTACGGTAAAACTTACCTGTTTCTTAAAAGTGTTACCTGCCAGTCATCCTTCGACAGCTCGATCAATATTGAATTTAACAAAGTCGTAAATAATAAAGTGTAACCAGCTAAAATAAACTTATTTAAGCTGCCTACGTGCTGCCCAAAACGCAAATCTACTATCTTTTAGCATAGCGCAAAAACTTGCTATTCAACTTAAGATTTGCCATAAAATATTTGTTTTAGACATGTGCTAGAATACGTGCATCATAAAAATAATAATGGAACGTAATAATGGACTGAGAATTCTCAAAGATAAGGTTAATATCGCAAGTCTATACGAAATTCATCAAGTCACATACAAAATTAACGAGTCATTAGATCAAAAATTCAAAATACCGAAACACATTTTTTGCTCCCAGCGTTAACTACGGTATTATAAGTTGGGCAATGACTTTTTTAGTTTGGAATCCGTGTAAAAACACCTTCGAATCGTCGTACGGTTATATCCTGTTCTGTAAAAAATCACAATTAAATAACTCTGAGCATTGTATTCGAAGCAATGACGTCAAATGCTAGGCAGCGTGAGTTTTTGAGTGGAAAAACAAGTGACATTTACGGTGAAAAGTCGCAGCGATCCATTGGGCCTGAATGCATGCTGCAGCCGACTCCAGGTGTGCGGGGGATACTGCGGGAAGGTTCCATTCCTGCTGAGCACCTGCGTAGCCACGTAACCTTGACCTTCGTAGTACGCCACTTCGGACACAGGCACTAAACGCACTTCCGCGGAACGTATCTGACGCACTGACAGTATGTTTTCGTAAATAGCTTCGTCCTCTAGGTTCTGACCTTCGGGGCAGAGCCGGTAACCGAACTCGCGACTGATCTCGTCGAGGTTAGCGTACTCGGGTCGCTTGCGCATCTCGTCTATGTTCTGGTACTGGAGTTCGTCGCGTACGCGCAAGCCGGTGGGGCGGACGGACGAGGGGTCGACGCGGACACCGTACTCGGGAGGCTGGCGGACCATGCGCGCGAGTTGGCGGCTGCCGAAACAGCCGCGGCACCAGGTGTGCGCGCGCCCGCGGACCGTCTGCGTTTCGGGCTCAGGGGGAGGCGGCTGGGACCACATAGTGAGCGCTCGCCGCAACGGACACATCTTAACCCCCAAAAGGGCGCGCGTCGACTGGCGCGGGCGTGCGGAGCTCGGATGGCGCGCAGTGGAATGCGCCCGCGCCGCCGAAAGAATGCAATCTCGGGCGCATTTCGGAGGTCGATCTCTCCGAAGGGCCGGGGTCCGCGGGCGCTCCCGCCTCCCGGGCCGCGGCCATCTGTCGTAATAAGTTCGTCGAATCGAAACGCACGGCCCGCCAAGGTGTCGGCGCGCGGCGATGCACTAACGGACCATCACTGACCTCATCCCCCTCACGCCAAATCATTCACATAATTCAGTTTTTTTTATATTTTGAATAATTTTATGCAAATCAATTTAATTTTAGGTACCCTTCGATCAAATAGCCGATGAAGATACCTCAATATTTGTCATTGTCCAAAGGCAAAGGTACAATAACATATTTTAGAGTGCATCTGTCCAAATCAGGGCTTAATTCAATTGCTTGAGATTGAGACTTGATTTGACGATTAGACGACTAGTACGAAATTGCTAAAAACTCAAAGAAATTACTGCAAGGAAAGCCTGTGAAAATATCTAAAATAAAAACATCCGCTAACACCTTCTATAATTATTTCTGTACCATAAAACCTGAATACTGAATGTTCTTAGTAATAGCAATAAAGTAGCAACCCTAAACGTAACAGTTGTTTAATTATTCAGAATCAGCTTAGGCTCGTTAACTAGGGGGCGATAAACAATCGTAATCGCAGCAATCTTCGGATGAGCGCGGCGACAACAGCGCAACAGAATGCAAAAAAGCCGAGCAATTTCACATGTGACACTGGCCAAGTAGCGGTCACGCGCTCGCTGTACTTAGCGCGCGATTTTCTCAGATTTTCCACGTAATCAATTTACATGGTTTAATGGCGGTATGCGAGGGGGTGCGCGGCGGGGCGCTGGGCGCATCTGCCGGCTGCAGGTAGAAGCGCACATTTTTGTTCCGGAATTCCTTTACACGCATTTGCAATCCCGTCCCGGCTCCGAGCCTTCGTATTGACCCGAAGTTCGGAAGTAAGAAAAAAATTAAAAGCAAGTGAATTCACGTAAAGTGTTTTGAGATCGATCGACGCAGCCTGCTGCTATTCTCACGCTGGTTCGATGGAATAGCTCGCATTTTTTCTAGCTAACTAACCGCATAATTCTAAAGCCACACATGTGCGCGCATGTTTGATTTTTCAATAGACTCGCAAACACGTTGTTCTGCAATGTGATTATATGTAAAATACAATGAATATCATACCATGAATTGAACACAATGCAAATATTTAAAAAAAATGTTCTTCCATAACTTGCAGGGTATTCTTGTTAGGTATGCTCTTTTGTTTCGACGCTATTAAAATTCAATGCTGTGTAGTATAAACCTCAGTTAAGTATAACGCGTCGTCAGCAAGTGCTACAAAATAGGCAATTTAATTCATAAAACTCAACGTTAACGAGATGATGGTCTACAGGCAGGTAATTTGGCACGGTGCCTACATTCCATCGTGCGGTATGTACGACTAATAGCACCATGTGTTTTTTGCTAACAAATACCGGTAAAATTTCAGGTAATGACGAAAATAACACGGATAATGTATCTACGATTAGTAGTTTTAATGCTGAAGACGAAATTCATAGGAATTTTGTGGTTGAACACGAAGATTTGAGAGCGTTGCATAGAATTTGTATGAGTCAACAAATTAGATGCAATTCCGGTAGAAAGGAATATGGACCTCACTTTAATAATTCTGAAAAGTAGAACTTTATGAGAATGTTTAGGAGAAAGCTTTAACTCCTTGAATTAATCAATCCATCAACTCAATTTCAATCATTGATAACATGTGACTTAATCGTAACTTACTGGCGAAATGTGGTTATGCAAAGGTACACCCCTGCCCATTCCTTCAAGGATTGCAGGCGTAATGGTATGTGCGAGTATGTATGAGATAAAACTCCGTACGAAAGCTTCGTGCGAGGTAATTTTATTTCCCATGCAAAACTCAGAATCTGGATAAAGGCTTTACTGGAATTGTTTTTAATAATTATTTTCTTATTGTTGGAATCTGTAAGTTTGCCGTGGGGGTTTCTAGTGAGAGCATCTGCCTCCCCTGGACCGGTTGCTTTTCGACTCACTCTGCCATGCTTGCATCTCTCTCTTTCTTATACGAGTTTACTTGTAGAGCTGTCCTTATCACACCCGCAGCCTACGGAACTAATTTTACGTCTTTTTCTTCTCGTTGACTATCTGCTGTAAACGACCGACACATTCGAGTTTTCTTTCCCTTTCAAAAATATAGTTTTTTTATACCCTTGAATACCACCGGTAGAAATCTAATTTCTTCTTTTTTTTATGCAACATCAGTTACTTCTATAATCAACTTACTTAATTCATTTAAAACATTTAAAAATTACCACACGGAACACTTTTTTCTTACTAAACTAAACAAATTAATTGTTCAAGAAGCACATTATAGTAAAGTTTAAAACAAAGCCGAAGGTCTTGCTAGATAATGTCTGTTCATATCCAAAATTCAAGCTTGGTCCGTGGTTCAAAGTTTTGTTTTTATTACTTTCGGATGGCGGACAGCGGCCCCTGGATGCGATTAAAATTCCTGAGATACCTCACGCCTGCCGTCCCTTGGGCGTTGCGATGACCATAGACCGGACAAGCCGTGTAACTTTCCTACGCTATTGTTGCTCGGTACTAACAAATTGCTGATTTTCTGATAAAAATGTACCTTTTTATAAAACAAGGTAGACAGTGGGTAGGAAACCAAGTGTCTGTAGCCACGCTTCAGTGTTGTTATTTTAGTTTATAAAGTAGAGAGTTAAGTTTATAAATAAGATAGATCTGTGATATTTTTTATAAATATTTATAAAATATAAATGTAAGATTATAATTGCAGCAGGTTGCAGACGATGAAAAGACTATTGTTATATTACAGTAGATGTGAAAAAAAGGAAAAATAAATATAATAAATATGGCGTTGTCTTGTCTCAACATTATAAAGGCGAGACACGCCACGGGCGCCTCTGAGAGCAATCTCCTGCAAGAAGCAAGCCCACGGGCAGGCACTGGCATTACCATATTACAGAAATTATTACCATTACAACATAATACGACGCTGTGGAGCGACGCGTCTGACACGACTACGAAAACTGATTGTTCATGAAAAATATTTCAAAGTTTATTAGGTACAAAATTAATAAAAAAATGATCATGTCTATTTTAGGTACAGTTTGTGCAGTAAATAGGAAAATGGTGTCAAATGAAATTACAATTTATAATATAATGTACTTAATTATGCAAATAATGTTTATTTACGTAATAATTTTCCTTATTCTGTTTACTTACCTACTCAAAAATGTGTTACCGTAAAGAAAACATTAATATTTATTACCTATGAACGGAAAATAAAATTTTAAACAAATTATAAAAATCACAAAAAGTGATTTCCAAAGCCAAAAAGTATGAAAAATATTAAAAATTTAATAAAATGTCATATGTGCCTCGCTAAGATATCTTCTATAGAAGAAGAAATCTTAATAGGAGACACAATTATTTCTATTGCATGTTCTTAGAAGACTGTGACTACATAGCGCACCGTCTGTGGAACCATGCCAGGATCGAACTCGCGACCAACTGACGCGCAGTCGAGGCTTTTACGACTCGGCCATCTGCGTTATCAACAACTTGTTGAAAATTGCCTATACATTCAACAAATTATTATTATTCCATTCGACCAATGAAAATAAGCTATTCGAATATATACTTTTTAATAAGGTATTCACTTTATAACTGTACTAAAAACCCACTTCAGTATAGTAATATTTCAATCAATACAAACTTAAATTGATGGATCGATCAAGTGTCAAGCACATAATATTACGGTGTTTTAATTAGCAATTCCCTGTAAAAGTTATTAACACAAAATACAAAATGGATACCATTCAATTCACGAGGAATATAAAGATACAAAACGAACGTAAGAGCGTGGTACAAAAAAGTCATGTTACTATCAATACAACAAAAAATCAAGGACACGCATTCACACGAGTTTAATCTCATCCATCATACATACAGACGTACATACAAAGAGAAGAATGTACCGAATATTCGTTTTAATAAACTCGAGTCGAATGCGGTCTAGCGTTATACACGATTATCCTTCCAGGGGGAAAAGAAAAAACGATGGTAAAAAAAATAATATGACAGAAGGCGGTGGAGAGGGGAGGTGAGGTGCGCGGGCGCACGAAACACGCGGTTTGACGTATTCGTTTTTTACGCTCATATTCTTATTATTGGGTCCAACCGCTCCCGGTGTTACGGGCGTGGAATGCGCCATAGATTCAACTCTCGCGCAGATGCGGCATCATTTTATTTACCAAGTTTGTTTAAAGTTAAGTGTACTATGTATATTTTGATTTTCAGACGAACTACGTGAATTCATGGAAATTACCAAAGGAAAGTAACACGATATGAAAATAAGACATTTTTATGTGATAGGACCGGAATAATTTCTAGATTCGTATACGGTATCTACATACAAATACCATATTCTTGCAGTTGAAAACTGCTATTAAAACAGAGTGCATATGAATACGAATTAATTCAAGGAACAATTTCCATGAAACTAATCAAAGCATGTTAGCCCTTAACACTCGTAGTTCAGTGCACACCTATTACAAAATTCATTTCATAGTATACGCCTTTTATCAATTCCATAAATATTTTTATAGTAATCAACCTATCAGGTTGGAACGCCAGTCCGCCGGCAAAGTGGCTATTACTAGATAATTGCACGCACTAAACTTTATGAAATGACATTCATCACTGCCCTTACAAAGGTTGTGAGACATTTTAACAACAAACGACATTCATGATAATATTTTGAAGAATGTTTTTGATTTTACACACCTGGTTATTGATCAACGTGGAATAATCCCAGCTCAATAAATCATGATTGGTTGCTCAGGTAAAAAAAGTGGTGATGGGTATTTCCCCAGAAACAGTTTCAAAGAATTTTAAGTTGTAAAGGTACTGGGAAGCAAACGGTACAATAATAACACAAATCACCTAGCACTTATTGAACAAAAAAAAGTAAAAAGGGAAACACTTCAACCAAAAATACACGGCCAGGATGCAGATCTACCTACGACCTTCATAACGTAAACATTTCTGGAATTTGTTGAAAAAACAACAAACGAGCAAACACCCTCGTGAGAAATGGTGGAAAAAAAACAGAGATCCTTTGTCGTGGATGGGAATCGTGAGTTCCAGGAATTCGCGTGCCATCCACACAATAAATAAGTTTGTTCATAGCACAGGCACCGCCGTTGTGTGGAAGAACGCACCAAAGACTGCTGCAGACGTAAATGTTAGGAAAAAACCGCTGGAGTTTCAGTTAGATGATGAGCATTCCTAGGTTTGTTTTTGTTTCGCTTTGTTGGGTTTCCTTATCATTGTTTAAAAAAGCTGGAATGACGCTTTCTAAGAATCGGGCACTACATTATCTTCAATCTTTTGCGAACGTTCATAATTGTATGTGTACTCGAAAGATTGATCTTTCTTGGAACACTAGGCTGTTTCCATGATCATCAATTGTGCTCAACGAAAATAGAAAATCAACAAATTACAATTTACTTGGAACAGGCAAATTACACTATGGGTAACAAGCTCGTAAATCACGCGTGTGCCTTTAGTAGGCAAGCACGAAGACGAACAAATGCTTTACCCCCAGGCAATGCGTTAAGCATCCCTTTATGAGGCCGTTGTTACTGCCCACTTGTTATGTTGATAGATCTTAGATCGATTCGGGTCAGTCTGACATAGACTGTGAATCCATACGTGAAAGGAGGAAATGTTTCTAATTTAGAGAGGAACCCAAAGCAACTAAACACGCGCATGTAATTGAGACTGAAAAAACAACCGAAATGAGAAGTGCAAAAATTAACGCCTCACTGACAAGCAAAATGAAACTGATATTTTCTAAGACTTCCAAAAACATTATTCTTAAAACAATTTCAACAAGGCAACCCTAATACAAGCGTGCGAGCGTAGGAGGCAAGGACCTACAAAAGGCTGCAAATAAAGCCAGAATTAAGGACATTCTTCATGGCATTATGTGTTACGTTTCATGTTTATACTTATTCATACTGCTGCATTTAATACTGCCCACATGCGCATAGCTCGCGTAACGCAAACGCGGTTAAAAGCATGAATACACATAATTGCGAGTGCGTGAGTCTCCAATGTAGGGCTACCCGTCAAAGCACTTGGCCTGAAAGGAAAGCCAATTTCTGAAATGCATTGATATTTTAAGTCGTGCAAAAGTTGTTTTGTCTTTATTGTATTTAAAAAACAACGATATATTTCCAAAATTACGATTGTCATGGAATTGAGAAAGTCCTATGACCAAATACCAGTAACCAGTAGGTGTACATAGATGATACCATTTACGCTTTAAGCTCGAAACAATATCTCCAAAATAACAACTTTCGGAAAGAATTTCTCTGGTAACCCTACTCCAAGGTCCAGCGCGGAGGTCGTCCTGTGCGCACGCGTCTCCTGCTTCGAAAACAATCTCGGGTTACGAGCAGCCAGCTCGTGTGGGCACGAAGTACGCCGGGACGACACGAACTCGCCCGATTAACATCCAGATTGATACGCCCGTGCAAAAAATGTATGTCCGAAAATGCGAAGGAGAAATTTCGTCTAGTAAAAATATTTTCTGTAACGTGTGCCGTATTCATGACGGTCGACACGTAGAGCAAATCTGATCCATCAAGTGTTTGATTGCTGATAATGCATTAGTTTTCTGTAAACAACGTTGAAATTGTTTTAATAGTTATGTCTAGCCAGTGGGAACTGAGTTCAACTGAGACGATGAACAAAATGTTTTTAAAACATTCTTGTACGGACGACGCGACGGCCTCATATTGCCGACCTGAGACTTTAACCCAACAAACGGGATCGACAACCAAGTGTAATAATCCCAGATTACTGGAAAAACAGGCATGCAAATTCGTAAAATGCGAAAATGTGTCCACGTTGGCTGGGAGCGTTGGTCACGGTGCGCGCACGCAAGTTTACGACGGGTGTAACATTAGCCGGGCGGTGAAACAATGGGCGCACGCGCTGAGGTCGCTCGCCGGGTCGAGGACGGGCCGGGACAGCCTTCCCCGTCCTTCAGCCCTGCCCGCTTTATTGTAAGTGTTGCTACGGACCTATAGCCATAAGCTCAATATTGGGTCGAGCTGGATGTATGTTTCAAGACTTTGAAGCCGATGACCCTCACCTCAAACAGATTCGCGGCTCTTGATTTTAAAGCTAATTTGAGTGATCTTAAAGAAGACTACCGTGAAAATGGAACATCAACCTTCAAAGTTTGGAATTATAAACCCATAAGAAGCACTGTAATTCAAATTCAAAATGAAATTGTGACTCAAAAGACAGTCACGTAACCGAATAATGACCATAATTCAATTCGTGTTGAAACATTTTAGAGTGTTAGTTAAAAATGCGACGCCCGGGGACTCATGTCATCTGCTTATGATTGGGAGGACGCATTCCATCGTTGATGCACGAACGACATGTCTTATGGGTGAATACAAATAAGATAGGACGTGGATTTCTTTTTCTTTTGTTCAATTTTATGTTGGGCATAATGTCGTGTAGAAGTGGAATGAATTGAATTTGTAATTTCTAGAAAACTGTTGATTTTGTCACGTTGTATTTGAATGGCTTTTAGAAATGATTTGGAATTGAAGATGGCATCAGGAATTATAGCTTTTCCTTTATTTTCATGAAAGATTTCGAAATCTGTTAAATACCCTGCTTAAAATATTTTGGATGCCTATTCAGCAGCTTTACCTTGAGACCGTTTCAACTGTCAAGGGCTCTTAAAATCTCAGTAATTTTAAAATTTCTACTACTACTTCATTTACATCACCGGAGGGCCCAGTTACATACCGCGTCAAACTTGTTTTATTTTTATGATAGAGATTTAAAAGGACAATGTGTTTCGACTACTGAGTTACGCCGAGATTAGATAATGTTAAATGATCCTTTGTGTAAACTACTAGCTCCTAAATTTTATTCTTTATGAGCATACCGTGTAAGTTGCTATCAATAAGTTACGATGTTGACTGTGTAATCTTATTAGGAATTTGGGATTATATTTTTAAGAGGTCTGTTTGGAAATAATGAGATAAAGATTTTGATGAGTATTTTCTTTATGTTTATTATCACAAAAATAATCTTGAGTGATAACTACGAACTCATAAAAACAAATACAATGCAATATTATTAATGAGGATTAGTAGACCTCCATTTATTCAAAGTATGCAAGGCGCCAGTCTATCTCCAGTAATCTATATTTAATAAGCAATGTAATTACCTAATTTAAGAGATAGTAACATTACATAATTAATTACCATTTCTCATTTTGATCAAAAAGGAATAGATAAAAAGTCTGACTTTCACTTTGTACAATAATAGCAGATCGTCAAAGGCCTCAGGCTAAACAAATACGGAGCTTAGTATGACTGGAGCATGCAAGCCACTACTAAAAAGAATTTCTATGATAGTATGCATATTTTCAATGAAGAAAATGTTACAAGCTAACCAAAGAAATATCAAAATAATCGTATGGACCAGCGTGACCTTTAACGCCGTACAGCTTTGACAGATGGTGTCATTAACTGCACCGGCCTATGCGCACGGTGTAAAAAAAAAACATTTAAAAAGTTAGGTACGCGTCTATAATTATAATGAAGCATGAACGCATCGGGTCAAAAGAGTGTGGTAATGTCACTGGTTTAAAATAAAACGTATGGAATGTTTATCAAGAGAATTCTTTGGTTTATGACTGGGGTTGGACTTGAATGCTGAGTTTGGGGTTGCTTTAGTATTTTTTACAACATTAGGAGTTTTGTCATCTGTGTGACAAATAAAAAACCAGTTCTTATAAACGATAATATTTAAAACTGCCACGACTTTACAAAAATACAAAAACACTCTCAGAAAATTCCGATCGACTCTTAAATCTTCGACGAGACGAACCAGATGCGCCAAACAGGTATAATATTAGCGCAACATTTCTGTTCATACCCCAACCTACAATTATTGGGAAAAGAACAACCCGTAATTTATCTACAGTAGCCTGCACGTATGTAATAATTATTTTTTAAATATTTAAAAAATACCGGCCAATGTAAATTGTACAGTAAGAACTAAGGACTCTCTTGAAATTTTTTGCATCCTTAGTATTGGCGGTAGAGAATTCAATGTCATTTAAGTTATTTTACTTTGTTCTTACATGCCTTTTTGTGTTACTCATGTCCAAAGTCCTTGAATAAGTATAAAACACGCAATATTTAACACGTGTGGTCGTATCGTTATGTAGAACATGGTGGTAAAACATTCGTAGTTACAAGTTTTGTATCAAAGCATAGGGACCGACAATATTCCCTTCCTTACCCCTACCTTGCGCTAATATTGATTTTCCATAGAAACAGAGTTATTGATTTAATAAAAACTGTCTGTCGTTTATGAACAAGTTTAAAAATCTAAAACCCGACTACGAATAAAATATTGGTTTGTTATTTACATAATACGAGTAATTAACACAGACTATGCAGACCGCGAGAACTGATTGACCGCAATCTAAACGTATATATTGACTATAACTATAATATGATATACATATTTGTAATGTGCTCGCCAAGACCTTTCATTTGATACATGTTATGATTATCTCAATTTAATATTTTTTGAGGTAAGTTTTTGACATTTAAATTCCGTCATAAAAAGAATTTATAAAATTTATATAGCCTATGTCACCCGGGCTATTCTTACGAATCTATTGCCACCTCATTTATTAAAATCCGTTCAGTAGTTTAGGCGCTACTGTGGAACATACATACATAGACTGCCAAAATCATTACCCTTCCTTTTGGCTTCACCGTAGTCGGGTAAAAAGTAATTACTGACACAAAAGCCGGTTGAAAAATCAAAGTCTTAAAACATGATTCAAATATTTTTCCGTAAGCAGTAGTTACTATAATTATCTCTAAGAGATAATTTTAAACCTCAATCCAAGTTACGTCAGCAGTCAATAAACGTAACATATCAACATGTTGGAATTTTCCCATAAAACTCCGAAGTAGATCTCTTCCAAGATAATTTATAATTATACAGTGTGTTACAAGTATTGTCGAGAGGAATGCGATGTACTCGTGACCCAACGACCCGGGTGCTGTCAACATTTTTATAGATTTATACAAGACGCTTTATGACAATCGGATTTTAATACCAAGCTTAACTGCCAATGGAATTTTAAAAACGACGAGTTGAAGCGTTCTGGTATACTGATCAAAGTTACGTTTTATTTTATTTTCCCCATTTTAAAACAAGGACTAACCAGAACAGCTTAATTAAATGCCAGAATTCTGGTTAATTTTGACATCGATCGCAAGCAATCAGCTCGTAAAATAAAACATACGATTCCCATAATTCATTTATCTCGAATGCATCGATCACATTTCTCTTGTAAGCCATTACCACAACTTTGGGTTCGAAAATATTCATTCAAGATTACAAGGTGAATTTTAAAACGCTACCGGGTGAAACATCTTGGCCCACGCGACTGTATCGAAAGGTACTTCTTAAAATTCCAACATTCTCATGATAACGATGGCTTTACTCGTTAATGTTATAGCCGTTACATGTTTTATACGAGGCAACGATAAAACTGTAGATTTTAAACAAAAGCCTTTTATATTTGATTGCACAAGACACTTAAGTTTGCAGGGGAAAATATTGGACGAAAGTTAAAATAAGTTTAACAAGTTATATTGTTGAATATTGGCATAATTGGGAAGGAAGAACCTTTAAAAAACAGTTTTAAATGCTTGTCAACGTGGACAAAGTTACGCTATTTACTGTAGAACGCAACGCAATTTTGAAACTTATGTTCTGCAATGTATAACAATCCATTAAGGGCCGATTTTTCAATCCCCAGATAAACAGTTAGATAGTACTTATTCGACAGATAACAAAATATTGCATTTTTCAATCGTCAGATAGCCTCTATCTGGTCGTTCCCGGCCCTAACTGACGAATAAATCTATCTGCTTCTTTGACGGCCAGATAAACGTCTATTCAATGGATAAAACTAGATCCGTTGAAGTTTAGTTTGAGGTTATTTCTTCTTTTTTCAAAGTAATATCAAAATTATGGAAATTTTCGATACTATTGACGATATGGCAATTAAAGAAGAGGTTATTAATGTTTGAATATTTAAATACTGAAAGGAGACAAAGAGTAATCAGTCTTAGGCCCGACCAGTTTGCTATGTGGGATTTCTTTTAAAAAAATACAGTTTTAATTTGTAATGACCCTAACTATTTTACCTACTCTAATTTTTCACAATACGTTTGTGTTTATCGACTAGACTAACTAGTAATTTTACTTCAGCAGTATTGAAATTAGCGGCGTGCTCTCTTTTCTTTGATTCCATTATTATCAAAATAATAAACTCAAAATCTTTATTGCATTCATGTGTTAAAAAGTTGTTACATTATATTAAGTTCCAACATGAGACCCGGTTAGGGCACGGCGACATAAAAGTACTATAAGCATTAAGTTTATATAATAACAAGTCACTGACAATAAACCAAACTACTAAAACACCACACTCGAGAAAGAGAAAAAAAAGATGCAACACCAGATGTAGAGGTAATAAACGAATTTCGAAGCATTTGCTATCCTCTTCTAACACACTTTACATCGTATGCGTGCTTCACGCTCCCACAATATTACAGTGAAGTTAGCAACAAAAATCCTCAGATAACTATTCGCTTGCTACCTGGCCATTGAAAAATGCAACAAGTTTATCTGTCCTTTTATCAGTCAGTTAAGTTAATTCTCTAGGTAGTTATCTGTTGAGTTATTCGATGATTGAAAAATCGGCCCTAAGGCTTCAAAAAGGACACAGAGATAGACAAAAAGGTAGCAATCGTACAGCCACTTCAGAGAGACAACAAACATGAAATCTTAATTTGACGCAATAAACCTTTGAAGACTAAAATGTTACAATAAAAATACCAAAGAAAAATGTTACCGCTGTATGCTCTGTCATCGTATAGTACTTTCAAGCTTTTTATTGTCCAACTGATCCCCATTCTGAACATTCCAAGGATATGACTGTATGATGCACGTGTTTAAATGGCTGCAAAGGATTCGGAATGGTATTTGAATATGAAGGGGGATTTGTTCGTTGGTCTTTTGTGAGAAAGGCAGTTCAGAAAGATGATATGGATGACTGTGAAGTAACAGGAATTGCCGTGAAGATTGAAGCACAGTCATATTTTTTTTAATAAGGCAGCGAGCCCTAGCAATACACTTATGGTAGGTTATTCTAGACTTTATACCAATTGAATTTATTAAAATAATTATGAAACATAAAGCCAACAATATAAATTAGTCTAAAATGATTTCAAAAATGATATCAAAAATTCAGGCTACATATATTCAAAGCACAGATTATAATCAAATATTCAAATCTGCCTACGTTGAAGCAAAGTTACGCTTGCGTGGAGATTAAAATACATGTCATTGGATTCTTATGACAAATGCGTAGACCCAGACGATTTATATCGACGGTATTTTAATGGATTTAATCAATTCCCCTAGTGCACTGGTGCGTTTACGATGAAAAATGGAAGAATCGCTTTGCATATTATCTAGATGTATCGTTTCCAACTGCTACAGAGAACGTCCATTTATTATGCGACGACGTATTGAAATAATGCTTTAAACTTTCTACATGATATCTGTGAATGATATATTATACAGTTCCGTAGCTATCAGATGACCTGTGCAATTTGTTAACTAAAATTTTCTCCGACCATGGACCATGAAATTGACGTAATAACCCACGCATCCTCGTAAATTTACAGCCCGAAGGCTGTATAGGGCGAGGCGGTGTGTAATACGAGCGGTAGATATATCATAATCAAACCAGCATCTAGAATCAATATATTATCTGGGCGGTAGCCAGTCGAACGGTAGCCCAACGTTGCATTACATTAACAAACGACCCGTTTCTAACTCAGCGGCCTTTTATTATAATATTATGCGATATTGTACATCCACTGTAATTACGTGTTGACCTGTTTTATGGTCAGCTAGTGTCTGGCCATCGTTTTGCCTGTGCTGTCGTTTATTTCTAGATTATTAATTTCAATGTTGGCTTATTTTATCGCTATGGTTATAACAACAAGCTGGTTTACATGCCCACATGCTTCTTCAATCTCGAATGCTAATCCGTACCTGAGTTATACGTATAAAGAAACATTGGTCCATGGTAAGGAATAGAGCCCAGGAAAGTTTATGCATGATGCTGCAACAGACATATGTGTACCACCGACCAGCCTGTCAGCCTGACAACTTTACGACAGCGTTCTTCTTTACGATTTCCGATGGACAAGACCAAGATCGGCTGTATCCAATTAGCAGGTACATCAATTTCTGTGTCATGGTTATTACTGCCAATTAGGGATGGGCGATACCTACGCCGCGGGACCGCATACAGATCGACTTTTTAGAGCAAGTCGAGATATAGATCGGCTTCAGAAAAGTTCGTTTACGCTCAAGTTTGCTATCATTATCGATGGATATCAAATACTAATTGTATTACCTGCTGTTTCTCATAAATTTAATTGATATAGCATTATTATCAGTAGCTTTTATTTTTTCAATACAATGAGATGCTACCTTTTTATTGTAGTACGCAGTACTAGTTTGATGAGATATATTGTAAAGTACGTTAACAATTGAAGTCTTATTTAATTGCCCATCACTGCAAACTTTTTGAATATTAATTTAGTGTTACGTTGACTGATACAACCAACAAGGTTATCTAACATCTCGTTAGAAAGAATCAATTTAAGAGGCACAAGGAGAAAATTATTCAATTTATTACTAATTACTGTAATGTCTGCTTTAAATGGTATGAAATTTTATTGGATAAATTGATTGGCCGTTGGTTGCCGGATGCTATGTTATATAATAAAAGTAACAGGATTTTTGTAGCCTACAGATATGGTTTATAACAATAAATCTTTTGCGATGTTTTGATTTAAAGTAGTAAATTTTAGTAGCAAAGCTGACAAATCTGATGTAAAACCGTTTGTTAGATAGACATGTCATTGACAATGAGGTGATTGATGAGATGGTGAGTAATAGAGTAGCATGGAAGAAGAAGACAAGACACGTCCTCCAAATAAAATCGTCCAAATAAATTGGGACAAGAGCAGTAGAATGATAATGACATTCCATTGAAAATCACTTGGTATAAATAGAGCCAAAGACTTAGCTAGATTTCCAAAACTCAGTCTAAAACAACATGGTCATGGCGTCATACATTTTACGCGAACCGTACGAGCTTTCCACGCCTGTGTTACTTTATTACCTAATACTGATTGCATAAACATATTTTATGAGGATTGACGTGGTCTAAAAACGGCTTATCGCTACTAGTAATGCGCTACGATAATAGTAATGTTAAACAGAAAATTTCTTTGTTCAAGAAATTTCAATTGATGTGGGTTTAGAATGTTTAGGTTTACGTTTTGTTAACGTGTATTGTATGACTGTATGAGTCAGTGGGAGAAATTGTTTGATGATGGACAAAGATGTTGGACTTGTGACCTGAGATGGATATGAATGGATGGACAAAAGACGATGTAGCATTGTGTACGGAAGCCATAATATACAATTATTACACTGTAGATACTGTTCCAAGTGCTTACATTAGCAATGTTTACTCTAGTAAGAACAATAATAAAACATTTTCCTTTTTAACTTTGGTCTTGATTTTGTATGTATTTCTCTTCTCTTCATTTTACTTTAGTTAATACATTACCTTATTTTGTGATCTAGTATTACTGGAATCAGTTCGACAGCGTGGGTACAGTACAATATGCCAAATGTGGGTACGGGTTATGCTGCAGCAGCTACTGTCGTTGCAGAAATAATGCCATCGAATGGGATTAATGAATATTATTACGACATAAGTAATAACTAAAAACAATGATGCACCAACATTTAGTCATCATCGCATCATGCTCTTGTTTGTATTGTTTGACAAAAGCTTGACGTAGAATTAAAGGGAAGAACGTAATTGCAGATCATTTATATGACAAACACGTTTCTAATGCTACAATTAACGTCTTATCATTTACTATTAATATTGTAGTATCAACACCTGTTGCTTGGCTGATACAGTCCACGGAAACGTACTTGAATATGTTCGTAATAATTATTCATATAAGAATGAGTTTATAATATTGTTTGTTGGATGAATACTGAGAAGAAAACTATGGAAAATATGGATACTTGCGTTAGTAACTAAAGGATCTACATCAAATAATGGTCAACGAGGCGATTATTATACAGCTACGAGTATGTCCTTCATACAAGGAAGTGGGTGCTTAATCAAATGTATAGGCAACTAGTTGGCATTTACCGCGTTGTGTGTAGGTACCATCCCACAAGAAAGGTGACATTATCTAGCGACCATCATCATATTAAAATAATAACCAGTACCTAAGGTATAATAATGAGAAAATCCAAAATAAAACAGACGAAGAAATTGTGGTAATAAAATTTCAATGTTGACAAAGAATACCCATTTGGCTACTCATGAATAAAATTAAAACTGGATTTACAAGAAATTGTTGTATTTCCAATCATTGGAATTCCAGTAAATGTCTTACGACAGACGGGGATTTTTACGGATTTCCCACTATATTAGACCTGTTTAGTTGATCAAGATGTGAATAAAACAGTTTAGCTTTAAACAGGGAACTCTTCTGCCAAAAAGTGTGCTTCTAGATCTAGCGGGTTAGATTGTGCTTTGTCTGCCAGTGTATGAATGAATCTACGATTTTTATTTAATAGATATTTAAAAGCCTTACAATTATCTGGGTTCTTGTCTACAACCACAGACATTACGTGTCTTCAAAATACAGCCTCATTTGTTAGCATCTAATAATACGTTATTTCATAAAAAAGCTACATAATTGCTTGTAGCGATGCTAATTTTCTTTTTAAATCTCTAAAATTGCCTGTGCTAGAAATATACCTCTGCAATTAGGACCAATGAAGTGAGTCCTATAACCGGTTGATCGCATGTTCAAACCGTTACAACATGGGACTCTGATTACCCCTCAGTAAATTAAGTATCCTATGTGTCATATTAATATATTATGTTGCCTTGCTGCTTGTTTTCTTTACAGGATGGGCGAACTTTATCAAGTGTCAAGTTAGCTGAATGTTTGCTGTACGACAAGTCTAAGTTACGAGCAAGGTTTTCTTATGAGACATGGCGAAGTTATGACCAGGAAAATATGAAAAGGATGCGGAGAATTTCATCTCAGCAGCGCCATAAACAAGCTTTACCTCAATCATGAAGGGTTACTGGAATTTAGACGAACTTGTCTACAAAAATGTCCTGAACAAAATTTTAATTGCGTCAAAGAGGAAAAATCCATACATGGCTACCCGTCACCTCGTACATTACTGTTTTTTCAATTAAAATATTTCGAGACCCAAAATCGAATGCGGATTGGGATTCCTCGGTTGAAAGCAATACTTCTGATAAATTATCGACTGCGTCGTTTATCACCGGCAACATTGTAGAAGGTAATAAAAAACTGTCGGGGCAAAGATGTGTATCTGTTACTGTTGCGTTCGAAATCTGAGGTAACGCGAAAGTTCTGGTTTTAAAACAAAGGATTTTTTTGTGATTTACTTGCACGCGACGGCTAAATTGTTTATGTTAGTGACTGGTGAAAGGTAACGAAAGTTCAGCGGAGGCTTTATAATTCTTTTGCTTAAGGTCGTCGCATTTTGGGACTACACATTAATTTTTATCATGACCATAACTCCTTGATATAGCATACTGTTAAATTCAACCCTCATTTCCAAAATCATCAGTTTCTTCATATTCAACATCCATCCATCCCTTTTATTCCATCTTTGCCTTAAGCACAATTCATTTATTTTATTTTTATCATCAATATTGAAACATCCCATTCAAATAAGCAACACTCTGCCCATAGTGGAATGCTTTCCACAAATCAAAACATTGTCCATTCCTGCGTTTGCCTGATAAAATAAAGTGCATGCCACACCGCCCCGTGTTCCTCGCACACGGCCCTCCATCGTACCTTTCATACTTTTTGCTTGCAGCGTAACCTGGTGGCTGTATCATAACTATTATTTATGGTCGGTTTGTTTCGTTTTAAATTTAGTGTAAGATGAGTCTTGGCTGCTGCCGCACACTTCAGTTTAATCGCTGCCTGTCTCGGGTATGGAGTTGGATGATGGGTTTGTTGGAGAAAATCTCTACAAAGTAGTTAGACTCTGTTTTGAAATATTATGTTGCTTCATTTTAAATATTGGTTAAAATCAGCCTTCCAGCGCATTTATTCTACATGAAGAAAGTGAAGTTTAAGTCAATACATTCACTGGGTCTGGTACCCATAGACTCGTCACTCTGGCCCTGGTCATATAGACTGCTAAAACAACATTGTAACTCTTAATTATTTTTACTATTTCTTTTACGATTATGGTTTTGTACAGTAGCAACACCTAACGCTGATATTTAATACTAATATCGAGAACATCATCAGTGCTTTAGTTTATGTTAGTTAGTGATTAATTTCAAGGAATCGCGATAATCATCATCATTCTCATACCCGTATCACAATTTATTTGGGGTCGGCGCGGCATGTCTTCTTCAAATATAGGCAATAATAAAATAAGGAAATTTAGTTCTATAGAAACTGCTTCAGTTTATAGTAAAGCTTTAAAGTAAAATATAATTGCTAATGCTATCGTCGACTACAGACATACACAATAATTACACATGTCCACTTGTAATAGGAAAGTTATAAATAGAGAACTTATCAAAGTTCATGTACAGCCACTCTGTCTCATTGGACAAAGATGAGTACCTATGGAATGTCAGTGTTTCCTGTTATTTTATATTTCTGAGGCTACGCACATAAATGGAATTATGTTTGCATAATGTTTTATCTTTTCATGTCTGTTATTCATCCTTTATATTGGAGACAATACGGTCTAGAAGTATTCCTTTTGGGAATCTAATGTGTAGGCGGTACCATCTGGCTAATATGACGCAGCTTATAAAATATTTGAGCTGAGTAATGAGAAAAACTTTAATAATAATGAGATAAAGGGTCAGTCGCTAGTTAAAAATCCCTGATACAGTTTCTCAACAAAATCTGACACATTTAAAGACCGTAAAAATAGGACACCGACATTGTTTTAGGGCCTTGCTTTCAAGATTAACCACTTATGTTGACATTTGTCAGTTTGTAATGATAATGACCGTAATCGGGCGTTTCCGAGAATGTGGACGGAGGTGCCTCATACAGGAAAGAGCCTTAAACAGAATGCAAAGCGGACATCTTTTATGTAATGTATGTTTTTCGCCAAAACGTTGAGGCAGGTTCAAGAACTTTGCAAGTTTTGGATTTAAATGGAACCTCTTGTGAACAATACGCGGCAAGTCGTCGCCGAGTCAGTTTTTTTCTCTGTTTTTAAAGTAAGCTTCACTCACAACAATTTCATAGAAAAACAGGTTTTGGTACGCAGCCATCAAAATTAGACTGTACCCAAACATGCCTTCTAACCCAAACCATATCATTATAGTTCATTAAACAAAGCTACCATAAACCCGTATTTCCAACATCCGAAACTTCGAAACAACCTTGTCTATGGTAAAAAAAAGATCTGGAAGCTGTGCCCCTCCCCCTCATCTGTGGTGCCTGGGGCTGTGGTTCACGTCGACCTTGGTTCCAGGAACGACCCGGGTCGAAAATAATAACCGTTCGCAGCAACCATCAATTTTCTACCATCACAATCAAAATAATACAAATTATACGTATCCCTTTTTGGGGTTCCGTATGAAAATGGAGTGAGGCGTATTAGTTTAAAGAACATTTCGATTTCACGAAAATTTCGATTTCATAATAAAATCATCAAGAATAATTTTATTCTCACTTTGAATGCACATACTTATCAAAATATTGACAACACAAGCAATTTTTACCATCTTTGGCTCCAAAGCTACACGGGCCCCTCAAGGCACCAAACATGGGATAAGACCTTTTTCGAAAATTCGATTTCAAAATTGTGAGCCCCATAACCAGTTGTTACGGCGCATATAAAATGTACAGGGCGTGCTCAATTAAATATGTATTAGCGTATGTTACTGCTCAGCATTTGAATAAATGCAATGCTAAACAGAATTTGCAGTTGCCTGCTGACAATGAAGCCAGAAGAACTCTTCGTTGAATGGCAAAGTTTGTAAATATGGGGAACAAAGATCCGTGGAGTTGCATTTGAGAATGTAATAATAATAATAATAATAATAATAATATTCCACAACTATCACACAACGCCATCTAGTCCCAAGCTAAGCAGAGCTTGTGTTATGGGTACTAGACAACTGATAAACATACTTATATATTTCTAAATACATACATAATATAGATAAATTACACCCAGACACAGAACAAATGATCGTGCTCATCACACAAACATTTGTCCTGGGTGGGAATCGAACCCACGACCTCCGGCATAGCAGTTAGGGTCACTAACCACTAGACCAACAGGCCAGTCAAATAAGTAATTGTATTAATTAGACAAATCTTCACGCTGTGCTCGGTTCTAAATCTTTATTCAATTAGGCAATTAGAAGGGCTTTGAATAGTAAGTTGCTTTGCTACCCACTCGTACTGTTGATTTGGCTGATAAATATTCTATAGAAAATGCAGATTTTTGTAAAAAATACTAGGCTATGATCGTGAATATTGGGATAGTAATATAGTACATTCGAGAATTCAAAGATAAATCAAGTTCCACTAATGCATACTGCTAGAAACAGTTTCTGATGACAATCAAACATGAAAGAATGGAATTCGTATCATTTATCTACACATCATTCTACACCAAGATTAAATTAAACAATGTTGTATTAACATACCCAAGGCATTCCATCTAAAAAAGATAACGGACAACAGTTAATGATACTGTTATAGGTTAAAAGAAAAATACATTACAATGACCACAATGACAAAGATAAAAAATAAATATGGGCTCTATTGTTAGTGTAATACTAAACAAAGGTGACATCATGGTGGTACCGAAAGTGACGCTGGATGATCGAATTACTGAAGTGGAGATATGAAAACAATAGGCCTGTTACGGTTCAAGCCGGAATGTGCCGGAATGCTGTAATAGACAGGAATGCTTTAGCTCCTAATATGGAAACGTGTTTTAGTATTCACTTTGAGAAATCTTGATGAGGCTTTTTATGTGAGGCTTTATCAGAACTGGCTTTCAGAAATGCAGTTTCTTGCAATAAAACTTTTAAGCAGTCGTAAATAAGGCTTTACTATGAATTGAAATCTCCTTTGCATTAAATAATAATTGTTAAACTACTTAAATCCTTAGACAAAGGTGTAATTATTGGAACAAACAGCATATTATTATAACAAAATTAAAACTAGACACAATGAATAATCATGATCTTCTTTTAAATTGTTATAAGCACCTGCTTGCAAATATTAAACTTCAAGTATTAAGCTCCTTTGTAATCGGATAGCGTAGTGGCACACGATAATTGGCGCGCGCGCAAGTTTCGAGGAACACGCCAAATCTCACTGGAGCCTTCCCGGAAATATTTTTGACCACCTAATATCACCTCAGGGATTATATGAAACAAGATGATAATTTTTAAGGAAGGAAGCAAAAAGATGGTTGACATCTTGTAAAAAACGAGGCTGTGAGGAGCATTTTCCCAGTATTAGAAGGCAGTAGAATGGCTGAATAAAATGATGATGGTGATTTTAAAATTGTAGGAACAAAAGAATCAGAACGCCGTCTTGTATGTGGGACGATGGATATTGTTCGCAAATCCGGTAGATATTCATAGTAAGACCTCAAAGCAGAAATAATTGATTCATAACATGCAAAAATATACATAATTCTACCTGTAAGTAATTCACCTAGAACATTAATTCCCCAAAGAGTGATACATTTTTCCTTAGGCACACGCAACCGCATTCCATGTTACAAAATTAGTGGCGTGAGTAGGGTTCTAGGAAGCGGCACGAGAAATTTTATGCTTCTACGAAGGACTGATGTCTTATAGACCAAATCTAATTCTGTAATCGCACGATACGACGGAAATACCTGGAGTGTATGCAGAAATAATGTGAATGCAGAACTAGGTGGATAGAAAGTCTCCAGAATTTCATACTGTGCTGGTTTTGTGGCTAGAATTCGATTGAAGATTTAGAAATGTTTCCATAATTTTGCATGTAATAAATCGATCGGATTTTGAACATATTATATCACTCTGTATTTCTTACGACATACTTCGCCTTAAGCACTGTTCTCCTTCTCAGTACACGATTAAATAGATTTCATCACTTAGCTCTCATTAAGGCCTTTTACCGAGCACAAACTACAATCGTCGATCAAGCTTATAACAAAGATTAATCCGTTACTTTATTTATCACCTATAACGAGAACAATTATCACAGCCAGTTTGTAGGTTACGTAGGCGACGTTCCAATTAAAATTCTATACGAAAGCTTATTTGCTAATTAGTAAGCACGATTTTATTCATATTACTAAACTCTTTGGGTAGTGCTAGTCACATCTTCCTTGCGCAAACGCGTCCATACCAGACTGCCTAGGCATGTATACGATTCGGCAAAGTTGATTTTCCTGCTTGAAAAATGTTGGTTTCACTTTATTCCTGAAGCGTTAGAGGTGGTTTTTGCTTGGTGTGTTTGTCGTCTGGTGGTAAAATGTTTTGTTTTAATTGTGTGCACATGCTTGCACGTCCCCATAGTGGCGAGGCTTCTGTACTATTATACCAAAGATAAGTCGGTGAATTTTTATATGCCACTCGCATGTCGTCTGCGATGTTAGAATTGAATTACTTTGTTGATAATAAAGTTTGATGTGGTTTTGAAATGCATTTTTTATTGCGAATGGGGGTCTTGACAAAGATGACTTTATGAAATGTAATTGATGGAAACATTTAGCTAATTGGCTTTCAAGACCACAGTCACCCAACTCCAGTAAGAATTGCAAAGACTTTCTTGAAAGGCTTGAATAAAATGACTAAATCTTCACGAATGAACCCACAGAGACAACAAAACCCATATCTAAAAGTTGTAGTCCACTAGCATTATCGGTTCAAAGCTCCAGGACGATTTGCAACTTGACTAGATGTCTGCTATCTTCAGCTAAGTGACTTTGATGGCCTGTTCAGTTATCTGCTATGATAAAACTCTCGTAAAACGTACAATATGCACAAGTTTACTGCTTATGTCTTTGTTATCTTAAAAGTATGAAATGGGGCATCAAGTGTCGATACCGATTTACGATGTGTCGATCGTTTATGAGGTCATAAAAGAGGCTCTCGGTTATTGGTGTAGCTACATTTTTTTTGTCTTCTTTCAATATTTTTAAATCAACTTGTATTTTAATAGGCTACACTGCTTGTACTACAAGTACTTAACTTATTTCTATTTTTACTTCTTTTTCTAGTTTAAAGCACCTCCTACAGCACTTAGCATTTACATTGTAATTTATTTTATGAGTATCTTTAGTTTTCTTCAATACTTTATTTATTTATTTAAATAAAGTAGCTACATTTTTTTTTGTCTTCTTTCAATATTTTTAAATCAACTTGTATTTTAATAGGCTACACTGCTTGTACTACAAGTACTTAACTTATTTCTATTTTTACTTCTTTTTCTAGTTTAAAGCACCTCCTACAGCACTTAGCATTTACATTGTAATTAATTTTATGAGTATCTTTAGTTTTCTTCAATACTTCAGTCTTGCTTATAGCAATAACTAACAGAGACACAGTTAACCTTGATCCTTTCCAACAATTCCCAAAAAGAAAACTCGTGTTTTATACCAAAATTAAAGCAGACGCGAAAACCTGCGCACGCGTCTATTCGCGGAACAACTCGCTACGCAGAATTGGAGCGCCTATCGAAAGATTGACTCACGCATCGGAACGCAATATCCGATCAGTTAAATGTGTTTGCACGCAATGTGTATTACAACTTCGTGGTTAATGTGTTACTAAGGTATTAGACCACTGCAGAAAATATTTGGAAGGACCCAACCACCATTTATATCTAAATCATCTTCATCTTCTTTATTGTATCTTCTCTTAACGGCAAAAAATATAAGTAAATGTTTTTTTTTAAACAAAATATTCTTTCTCTTAACGTCGATCTTGCTTGTAGGAAAGCGACGGATGGGGTGTATGATGGAAAGGGTGTACTCACATTTTATTCAATCGTACTTCAAAACTATCCAAAGATAAATTTAGTCCATACCATCAAAAACGTCTCAAACCAAAAAATTACAAGCCTTACCTGCAGCGAATATCTAAATCTAAAAGCAAAGCTTGACCAAGACGGCCATATCATAAATCCTTGACCACTATGTCCTGATGTGTCTCGCTATTACAGCTTGTTTGAGCATCTGATTCATGCAGGTTGTTTAACCTAATAGCTTAAAGAGTTATGAGAAAAGATACCGTTGTGTTACAATTTCCTGGGTGGATATTTTCTGTACCTACAAGAAGGATATAAACTGAGAGGAGATGGGTACTAAAGATATTAGTGAAGTGAAGAAACGATGTATGGAATATGTAAAAGATGGACTTTTAAGATGGCGACGAAACAGAAGTAAAGAAAAAGACATACTGTGCCAATAACAAATAATTTAGGGTAAGGACAGGAAAATGAGGATGATAATAGCAACGAAGTACAAACAAAGGCCAGTTCAAGTTGTTTTGTTCGATTTAGTCAGTTAACATGGTGTTTATCATCATTTAGATTTATTTCAAAATTAATTTAAATAGAAAATCCCCAGAAAAATGCTTAGCAATATTATTAGTTACCAATCAATTTCTCAATTGCAGTAAAACCTATTTGCCCAACCGAATGAAATTCTGACTTAACACCGGTATGCATACGTCTTCCGGCCCCAGCCCAACTTACGACACCTCTGTTTACATATTTTTGAGCACCAAAACACGTGGGGATTACATAAATGATGCTAGAATGCCATTTTCTTGGTATTATGACTAAGCAAACGTGTTATGCGAGCTTTATAACGAGATAGAATATCTACAAACTATTTTACAACATAGTTTTATTGTTAGAAAACATTGAGTCATGTTAGAAGCTCAAATGTCATCGTTTGTAAGTAATATGAGAACTTTGCAGAATTGTAATAAAGATGGGAGAAAATCCATTCAAATGATCTAAAAGGTAAACCGAAGTAGCAAGGTTCTAAAGCGTTTATTTCTACAATTTTTTCTTTTACAACGTCTTTAGGACAAGACTTTTTTGCCTTTTCCGCTGATAGATGGCAAATTGTCAAGGTACCAGATATGGTTAAATGTTATCCAAGAGAAAATAAACTAAGTCCAAAGAAAGTAGCCTAAAAATTCCATCACTCATCTAATATCAAGCTACCAGATAATTAACAGTATCTCTCTTCTCTCAGTAGTTTGATATGACGATCCGTGAGATATTTTGACAGACACAAGCAGATATGAAAATAATGACCACGTACATTATAATCTGCTCCGAACAGATCCACATCAATTTGCGCTTGCGTTCGCGCAGGTCTAAGGTCTTGGGTTATGGTAATTGATCACTTTAATGTATCTTTTTGTTTACTTGCTCCGCAGTTATCAATCAATTGACGTCAATTGGCAGAAGTGAAGGTTATCTCTGATGACTGTTAGTTGTCTATCTATCGTCTGTGACGTCTGTCGCATTCCTGTTAGAAATTACTGTGCTGATTGGTAGGTATTTGAAATGTACGTACGTTTATGAAACATAAATCTGTGCTTTGGAATAGACAACTCCAGTCTTTACACAGTTTATGCCTGTGGCTTCATCTTCTAGTTTATAACTATCCAAAAGTGCCTGTAACTGATGTATTTGAAATAAATGCTTTGAGTCCGAGTTGAAATGGCTTTGCTTTTCGTTATATTCTGTACTACACCCGGAAATGTTCAGATAAATTACATTAATTTAATTTTAAGCATGTTTAAACAAACAATTCGGCACCATTTAAAGTTATATCTACAGTGTTGCAAATTCTGAAATGTTTCGGACATAACAGCCTCAGAATTTTGATAGTTGAGAGCAAACTAATTGGAGCTAAATATCAAGGTTCATTCGTTGAAATTGTGTTAATTTAAATATCATTTCCTCCATGTTGCATTACTTGGACTAAAGTATTGTTAGTAAGTTTGAATTAAGTTAATTAGTTAAAAGCAAGTCCTTAATCAAATTGAGGCATAACTGGAAAATAAATTCCTAAAATTGAAATAGTTAGCCTTTAGGGTTCATAATTTATGTCGTCTTCTGAACCAAATCAATTTAATTCCAAACGCTTAAGCAAAACTGATTTATTTAACCGTATATAAACTTTTTTTTTGACTATCACGATTCTGGTTCTAAATAAAAATCTCAAAAAACTTAATGCGAAGGCAAAATCACGTATGTTCTCGCTAAACGAATGCAGATTCGTCGTGATAACGGTATTCAGAGTGCGAATGTGGACGTGAGATGTTTGAAGTCCATAACCTAGTATTCGCAGGTAACAGGAAACTATTCCAAATGGCCTCCTATATATTTTTATCATTTTCTCTGATTTCACGCCAAATCTGAGAAAGTTTAAGCGAAAATTCTTAACCTTAAATGCCAGATACGAATCAAGATAACTTTATGTAAGCCTACACAATAATTTGGAAATTAATTCAAGCACATACCTACACAAGAATTTTAAATGCAGTTGCAATGACACAGAAATTAACACACGATATATAAATTAACCCTGATTTTGGCACGAAAAATATTACGTTGTTATAATCAAAATTAAAATCAGCCAGTAAGGAAGTGTATTTTATTTAACCTTTGCTTGTCATTATAATCGCAATAAATATTGTGCAGGCAAACAATTGTATGTAAAGCCCTTTGTCGAGAATATCAGCCGTGCCGGGCGACCGCGGGCGGGAGCTGAGGCGCGGAGGGCGGAGTCCAGCTGCGAGCGCGCATCGGCCGGTTCGACACTGCGTCAACGTCCTCGCTACCGAGCACTAGCTATCTTAATTAATTCGATTCTCGCGTTCTCAAATTTAAAGAAACCGTTTGTTTTTACTTCCTGTAAATCATCAAATGTAATACAGTCCGCATTATTGAAGTCACCGCGTTTCATTCCTCCCAACACCTTGAGGATATCTTCCACTTTTCTGCACCTTTTATTATTGTTATTCATTTAAAGTATTATAATCTTAGATCAACAAATGACTTTGTTTACATCCTTCATTTTGACCTTCATTTACGTCAGCATAAAGTACATTTATATTATCTTAATTTTGCTTGTTACTTTAGTTGATAGATATGCATTCAGTAACACTACAACAGTGTACATTTTAAACAAAAATCACATTCGGCCTACTGATAAGGATAAGATCTCTCTTTTCCACTAGCTATAATTAAGATCTTAACTAACTCCATCCTTTTCTTGCCTTATTTCATGGTTCTTAGGGGTGAGCGACAGACGCACGTTTTCTAAGATGTGAATTAACATCAGCCGTGTGTAAACGCAACGCAATTTTTATGCCGTGTCATAAAAATTTGCTGCACAGTAACTTCCAGAACAATTTCTATCTCCCTAAATTGATTTAAGTGACAAACATCTTTACCCCACGTTCTTCTTTAATCTAAACGTTGAGAAATTAAAACTGAACTGCGTCCAACTTCACTTCCTGAGTGAACTTTGATCCATCAGTCCCGTCTCATTGCGTGCTCAATTCGAAACAATACCGCAACCACTTATCTCTTATCTCTGTATCAGGGCACGATCGCATTCCATCGTTATCTGTCGGAGAAGCCACTAAACGAGTGTTTAATGTGCCTTTGAGCACATTAATTATAGATAGCCGAGTTTCATTTAATTTCATCACATTTTAGTTAGTAGGTTAACCTTTGATTGTGATTTTTGTTACTTGTTCCATATTTTCTGTTAGTGTTTCATCATCATCATCAATTTCTAGTGTAAAAACTTCTTTATCGATTTGCTTTCCGTTCACATCTGTTAATGTATCTCCTACGTATAACATCTATGTAAATGTATGCATTCGTATACGTCTTTCCACCGAGATAAGACTTCAACCTTTGACAATGGCAATATACATTGTATGTATTGTTAACTATAAACTTGCATAATAGACAGTGGAGCGATATTATCACGTTTCCACTCTAAATAACAATTTCAAATGAATACGGTACTTGAATAATTTTATATTCATCAACCGCTCGTTACAGGAAGCACTCCAACTAAAGTACACTTGAATGGTTTATTGAAAAAGACCACGTTTTGCATCAAGTGTCGAAAAGTTAAACGGGATGGAAATCAAGGTGCATTTGGCAACAAAAGTACGTTGTAATGTTACGGTAATAAACGAAAAGGGTCACGACTCACGGCAATGCCAAATGACATTTAAATCCATGAACTTGATGGTCGTGTACCGCTACAGAGAGTCCAAATGACACGCAAAACGAGGTTAATTCTGTTTTCTATTCCCACCGCTGTCAATATATTGTATTCATGTACAGATGCTCCTCCCCCGCGAATGGATAGACCTTTATGGTACTCTACTGTGTCTCTCATACTAAATACTCTTAAAGATTTGGGTCAAAAGATAGCAAGATACTAAGAAGTTGCGCGACAAATCTACTGATAATTCTTTGTGTTTGGCAGATATGGAGACTAACTAGTAGTAACTAGTGACTAGACACAGATCGTAAGCCCATCAGTAAAAAGGCGCGCCATCTAGTCATCTAGTTTAGTCACAAACGTCACAAGTTAATGAAGTTAAAATTAAATCCAATGACATTGCTCCACTGATACAAGTTAAAGCGTTTATCGATGGTTGTCCGATAAGTAAGCCAGCTGCACTCGATAGACGATGGAGTCAAGTTGAAATTATCGACAACATTGCCTTCGTATCAGCACATTAAAATGAAGCTGATCGATTGATGAACTAAGATAAATCATTAATCGATGCGGAGTAAGTGCTTTGAGACATGGACGGCAAATTGTGGCGGGAAATGCGCTTGAAGGTAAAGTTAAATAAATTGTTAGTGTCATATGGTATGTTTGAAGTTAAAATATGTAAAGGCAGACCAAAGGATATTACGTCCGTAGGATTTCATGTTGAATAAACACAAGTTCTGTGTAGTGAAATGATTTCTTGGACTGGAAACGCATCATATTCCGCAATAGTTATTGTAGGTTAATACAAATTACTGATACTAACCTCGAGAGCCTCCTGTGCTGTGTGGAGGTACTCCCTCAGCATCGCTTCCTGAATGCTGAGCCATTCTAACCTCGGGTCTTCTAACTGCGTCACCTCTGTAACAATAATTTGGTATTTTAGGAGCATCCTATAAACATTTTTCTTCGTGGTCGTAGCCAAAGGTGTTTTTTACAGGGCTGCAGTTGTAGGTATCCCTGTAGTTGTTTTCTCTACTGACGGAGCTTCATGAAACATGTAGTACCCTTTCTGTATAACGTCATTCACTACTCACAAACCTCATGTTAGGCTTAACCAATAATGTTTTTCTTAGGCTTATGCATGATCATAGTTCTAAAGTGACCTATTGACCAGAAATTACTCAAACATAATGGAATTTTAATAAATCCGTCTTCCCTGTGCTCAATTACTTGAGACAAATAAGCAGCAACCGCAAGCCAATGTATGAACCAGATTAAGGCCCTCTTACTCATCGTCAAACTATGCGATACGGTTGCCGATTGCCGACCGATTAATGACGAGACCGAGGTAGTGTTTGATAATGGTGGCATTCAATAAACACTGATAGCGATCGCTTTTACAGCCGATAGTGACATTTGGGACGAAGCTTGCCGTGATTGTAAATACACGGTCGTTTATCTGAAAAATTGATTGTAAGGTACTGTTTTAGGAAATTAATTCTGTGTTTGATGATAACTAAGCATTTTTATATTGTTGTCATTTTGTTCTTAAAGCTAAAGCCAATGATTAAACACACCTATTACTTCCAAACTTACACTTCTACACATGTTCTGCTGTTGTAAGTGACAAATTATCTTAATAAATATAACTAGTGCTGCAAGATGTATCAAATAAAATGACCTACACTAAGCAAATGATCCACATTTAGTCATAAAGCACATAGCGACAGGAACCAATCATAGAGGCAGCCATCATCGGGCAGCTGCATTCCGCCATCATTCGCAGCCCGCGTGACATCCAAAGTACGCATGCGACGATCTTTCAATTATTATTCTCAATTCTGAACTCGACAAGGCCGGAACGATTCTACAGACAGATTGTTACTCACTTTATATCAGGAGAAACAATGCCGTCGAAATTGCTATGTAATTTGGCTACTGTTCGCGATGAAGGTAAAGTGATAGTGGTTAATCAAATAGGTAACAAATAAGCAACTCATGGTTAGTGATTATATCTGGAAGGATTAAAGTTAGTATAACTGCTGGCAAGATACTAATTGTTGTTTGGAACGTGAAAAGACAGAAATTCTAGAAAAAAGTCCCTTAACTTCAAAATCAAACACCACGACATGAAATCAAGTGTACTATTACTAGAAGCACATGAGTAAGTCAATAATGGAATCCCACATTTGTCTGGCGAGAAAAAACACAGACGAAACGTGTCCTGAAAACATGACAATAAAACAGAGTTAAAGGTGTGAAAAAAGGACCAAAAGTCACGTCGCACTTAATTATTCATAGAGCTCCTTTCGAAAACCGATAATAAACAATATCAAAGTTAAATCAAACCCGAAGGACCATAAACAAGCGATGCACGTAACTTTGATTCCTTTGACGGATGAAATTGACCACACACAGCCAAAATTATTGTTATTCAATGTCACGAAGCAGAGAAATCTATAAATCTATGTGACCGAAGACTGCCACCTCTAAAAAGACATGCAAATGAATGCCACCATTGTTGAATAATTAGTAAGCAATAAACGAAATCATAGATACAAAATGGTCTTGTTGAAATGGTTACCTACTTAAAAAATATAAATTACTTGCAACAAATTGGAATACCTACCTACTCAATTACAATTAATTAAGAAACCGAACTCAAAGTATCAAATGAAATTCTCAACAGAGCGCAGTGTAAAATAAAAGCTGGTATGAAGCGTATAAATATTGCGGGCTTATGCAGAAAATAGGTATGGGGGAGATCGCATACCTTGATAAAGAACATGGATGCTGTAAACTAAATATGTTAAGTGGAGAAGGCATTAACAAACTAACATATGTGCATATTATACCCAGGTATGCAAACTACCAGGTTCAAAGACTTAAACACTAGAAAAATATTAAAATTAATTACACCGCTCATTTTAAACGAGTTCTACCTTCATAATTACTTGTCCTTTTCTATTGAGAACTGTGATACGATCGTTAATGAGTGTGTCAATGTTTTGTTGATCTTGTAAGATTATTTCATTGCCAATTTGTCTACGAGTCGAATGTTAACGTTTATTTTATTTATGCTTTAAGTTCCATGTGATAATCTTGCTCGGTCTCAGATATGGATGTTGCTTAAATTAATGTCAATTATATATTTCTCATTCGCTGTGCTCTTTCATTTGCAATCAATGCTTTACTTACTGTAAATTAAAATTACTTTATTTTTATCTGTAACATTTGAATTCCTCTGTAGTCTGTATTCACATTATGCTTTTAGCAGGATTATTTAGTTACACGGTATGCGTGTAGGAAATAAATTCGCTGTAGAATTTAAATTTTCTCTTGCAAGTTCTAACATTCCAGTGAATTTATATTGACTCGCATGCAGTATCTAACAGCACCAGCGCAAAATATATATGGTTCTAGAAATATAAAGTAGGATCTTTAAAGCTTTGTGCAGGAATTGAAAGGAGGAATGTTTGGCTGGAGAAAGGCTTGTCCGAAACCCGTAGATCAATCCGCACAATGGTCCACCTTAAGGACTAAGTGCGGAAACCTGAACCCCATAAAGAAGAAGAAGAACCCGTAGATCTTCAGCTTTTTGAAATTAAAGGAGACGTAGAATTTGAATGAAAGCTATCAAGATCCCATCAGAATACTGAACCGGCCAGCCTGATCCTACTTATACATTAAACGCTATAGCAACATTTAATGCGAAAAATGCATAGCTAGAGGAGCCACGATGTCGATTGGCTTTTATTTTCATTATTACGCTAACGACGAGCTACGTTAGTGATGAATAATGTTATCCTCAAGGCATTCTTCAAGAAATGAGCTTTTAAATGATGGGCGAAACATTTGTAACGTCCTGCATTTTCATATCTAATTTGACCGCATTATTTAGCCGTTTTACTACGCCACTTCGAATGTAATTCGCTATTATAGCGACGTGCTTAACTACCAAGGAGATATAATTTTGTACGTGTTACTGTTTTATCTGGAATTTCTTTACGATTGGCATATATTTTAAGAAAAGTTGTTATACGGTAAATTAAAGGAATTTACCGTTTAACAACTATGGGTATGCTTAACCCACGAGGTAATAACAGTAAAGTGTCATAATAAAACAGTCCCTAAATCAATCAACTGCTTGTCATATGATTATGAATAACAGTTGTTCAACAGATTAATCAAAACTATTATCTCGTTTTTTGATGTCCACCAGAATATACCCCAGAAGGACGAACCCACAGACATTAAATCCCTTATCAAGATTAGACTACATCTAACAATTATGTAATTCGTACTGGCGTAATAACACTAACAGCAAACCAAACTACCACCATAACTAAAATCAAACGTTAAACAGTCAAGGAAGAGAATCTTAAAACGAGTAACACAGTAAAACCTAATAAAATACAATCAAATAAATAGTTTTAATTATCAATTAACATGGTAGAGAATTTATGCGATAGCGTGGAGGCTAAGGGTAAGCTATCGACGGATCTACATGCGTAAAACACCATAGAGGGTACCATAAACGAGTTGGGAGTCATTTGCATTTTGTATTGAATATTGCAAATGGACACTGTAGGGCTACTGTGCAGGAATTTATGAATATACAAAAGCGTTTATGAGTTATTTTTGTACTGGAGTTAGTTCTTGTGGTTTTATTTGAGTTTGGTCAAGTCAAAACTATGACTATACTTTTTAGTCAAGTAAATACTATGTCCTACTAACATTAGTGTTATCCCAATGTTTCTGTGAATTTTATTACGATTTAAAAATATGTTGCATGTGTCATAGGGAAATTAAAATGATGAATATGTACTATGAAATTGCCTTAAATTATCTGGTCTGGTGGTATTTCGCTTGAACTGTTATTACACATCGCAATTTTTCATACCGCATATAAATATGAATTGCTCGACTAATAACATGAGTATAACAACAGTAACCACATTGGTTGCCATAGCAACCCTACACAACACGACAGAATAGTAAATGTGACGCATAGCTGCGCCAACGCTTGTAGCTAACATGAGAATAGCACCTCACTTCACAACACACTAAATAAACATCCAATTACCTTCTAACACGTTTAAATTAAATTAACTTAACTGTGATCAGTTAAACTAGTGACAAAAGTAACTTAAGTTATTTAAATCGGAGTTAATTTAAAAAGCGTTGAGCGCCAGTTTATCTTTTGTGATAGGATCTAATAAAATGAACAGTAATGTAATGAAACCTATTTGAATCCTTTTGCATAATTTGTTCTGGACGCTTATGTATAAATTAACTTAAGACAAATATTCCACTTCGTGTAACATTGCCTAGCAAATACTTTTAATGAGCTCCGAGAATTTATTTGCTTGAATATAGATATGTTTTACAGTTCACGACATAGATGGCAGCACGTATTTAGAAGTTGCTACTGTACAAATGTTTCAGATTAATTTAACAGATGTTTTAGTACCTACATTTCAGTAATGGAAATCAGGGAAAACCCAGACTGTAAAGCAAATATTTACTGTTGCAGGTTTCTGTGAGATGTTTGTTTTTGTTTAAAAGTCAATATTGCTTCTTGGGAGACAACGTTACTTTGTTTTATTTCAATCTTTAACATGCAAATCAATTAACGTTTGCAGCGTTTAAATATAAGGGATCCCTATCAGATAATTTGCCTATAAGTACGTTGAGTTTAATTAGGCACGTCAGCCAATCACTACACCAAGATCTCTCAAGAAATTCTTCTTTCAAGATCCAGTCACGGTAATGTCTGTTAAAAAAAAACGTTTCTAGACATTGTTTACTTAAAAAACGGTAAGGTAGTCACGAAAATTCGGAGAATGTTATCAATAATATTTAAATCTTATCAGAATAAACATTAATGATAACTATGATGAGTTACGTCGCAAATTGTACTTAAATAATAATTGCTGCATTCATACCTATTAATTCATAATAACATTGATTAATATCACATGACGTACTTTTAAGTACTAACTAACACTACTAACGTAGTAAGAAATAGTATTGACCGAAGAAAATTGGATGACATAACATTACAGTTTTTCATGCGAATAAAACGGTCTCTCTCCGTCGACTCGTAAATTCTCAACGCTAGCACCATTACTGTAGAAAATTGCATCGAGGCGAGCGACTCCTCAGAAATTAACACCGAAAAAACATAAAAACTAACAAGCTACGATCAAAAGGCGATCCGATCAGCAAGAGTTGATGGGAGGTCTCGAAAAAAAGTAAGAAAATGGCGGAAAAGTTCTACGGTCTTCATAAATAATGCATAGGAATGCGTGAGCGTCGTGCGAAAATGTACGCTGTGCGTTCGCGTACACCGTTAACGGGTGTTCGCGGGTCGTCAGATATCGCGCGTTTCCCATCTTATAGCGCGGTCATTATTGCCTTTTTACCTTTTATAGAGCCGTGTAGATAGGTAACTATATTGTCGTGTTGAAAGTTTTCGACACTCACCATAAAGCTTGTTAGAAGTCATTTATAAACTGGATTTAAGTTGCTTCTATAAGAATAATTTACTGTTGTAAATGTGGTTATCTTATTTGTTGGACATTGCCGAGCCTAGTTATATTATGTTCTCAGCGTTGCTTTAAAAGGCGGAAGCGGAACGAAATTGCGAAATATGTGCGGTTTCATAGTGAGTTCTATCTGCAGAAATATTACTTTTGCCATAATTTTAGAGAACCTTGGCAACTAGTTTTCAGGCCATGACTTTAGAATTGTTTGTTAATAAATGCTGCACAGTTATACGGCGTGTAATGTTTACTAATCGAACAGATTTTCTGCTTAGGAACTAATATTCATAGTGAACATTACGCATTATAGAAATGTATTAAAAATTCAAAACAACGTTTATTTTATCTGCATGTGAAATTACACGGTAGCCAAAGCAATATCTATGCAACGACTAATCAATTCAATACGATTCACGAAGATGCATTTGCGTAAATAAACGATACGTAGGCATTCCATTCATAACACGACTTATTTAGTGCTCCGCCATAGAATAATCTAAGGATTCACATAAAAACATATTATATCCACGAGTCACGACTGCAGGGACGTGCATCCGAACATACGCGCAACGCCATCTATTTTTCGTGGTGCGACGTTAAAACTCTTGCGCATTTCGATTTCAAATATCGAATTCAAGATGGTGGCCGCTACAGTCGCAACATTCTATAGGCTAGACATGAATCAACCTGTTCAATAATTCATAGGGAATAACTAAAGCACCGTGGTACTTCATAAGCCCCCCGCGTAGTACATTTTTCACCCGACATACTGAATAATCCAGGGGATAATAAATAAGAGTTAGCCTGTTGTAACCGGTACAAACAATTCATTGTGCTAAAATGAATTATTGCATTGTTAATACAGGCCCACTATTTCGCTACTCAGTATGCTAATCTTGATATAGGTAAATTTCTCGGACGAAAATTCGATAGACTACCAATACAACTGGTTTACCAAGATATTGTCTTGTCAGTGTCTAAAAATACTTTCTTATTAATATGCATTGAACTCTCCCAAATGACGAAACTATATAACAATATAGTAGATGGTTTTTTGTTGAATAAAATATTGAGTGCTTAAATCTAACGTCACATTTTCAAAGGCAATTAATCTCAATATTCAGAACACGCTACTTCACAAAATACGAAGAACAGATTAGGGATCTGCTCTGTTGGAAAAACTGCCAAATAAACAACAGGTGTTACTCACGATTGACATGATTGATGTAATAACGTCCGATCTGTGGATCGTAGGCCTCCTCCCATCCAAGAGGCAGCTCATTGCCAATGCAGTCCGCGAATGTCTGTGGCTTAGTATATCTGGAACAATAAACGTTTTTTGTTGAGTCTAGGAAACGCTTGTGTACTGTGATCCTGGAATTGAGGCTAGTTGGGAATGTTTTCTTGTGAAAAATTGGAATAGAGATGTTGATGAGTGGGTTTTTGTGGCGTAGGAAAAAAAATGATCGCACGAAATATTAGTTGGTTCTGTTGACTTCTACTGTACCGGTTCCGAAAAAGAAGTAGGTTCAAAAAGTAAACTTAAATAGTCTCCTCGTATCTTTAATCTTAACAACAAATACTTTTATACAGAAACTTAATTTAAAAACACGCATCAGAAAAGTCGAGCAAATACAAAACAAAAAAAAAAGCTTCCCATAGAAGGTCTTACATCAGCCCAGCGTTCTTCCCACGAACAGGGGCGTGCCTATTACTGCGCTTCTATAACCATCATTAAGGCAAAATAATAATAAGCTCCAGTTATTATTTCGAATCTTTCGACTAGATAATTTCACTGACCATTCGGTAACGTGGACTGGTTGGAAAGATTCCGTATTTACTCTGTGTGTAAACATGCAACTGGCCTCCTTTAAACCAACCAATTTTGTTTTAGACGTCTCACAAAAATTCGACACCGATATCTTATGTCTTTAAGAGCTACCAGTTCGAAATCACCAGACCGTTCAAATCGTTTAGCCTTCAATCAATTTAGAAGTTACGGGATCAAGAGGACGCGGTCAATATCATATGGATTTATACCAGTCGAATCACCTCGTTAGTCAATCACATCGTTCAAAATAAAGGCAATTAGGTTACGAATTGATGTACCTACCTATTTTATATTATAGGACGAAGAAATCGCTCTGAGTATTACAAGCGAGAATATATTTTACATTAAAGATTTTCTGATTCAAAATGCAATGTTACGAGCGCGATGGAATTATAGATAAAACATAGTATCGAACAAAAAACAGGTGCAAGTTTCTAGATTCAAGTTGTGCCTAGGCGTGCAGATATTGCAGGCAGGTTGTGGCATGAGAATAATTAATGATGGGCGATGCGGGTGCCCGGGAGCTGGCGCGCGCAGGGCGTGGTGCGCTGGCGCCGCCGACCTGCTCCACTGCTGCTACAATTTCGATCATGATTCACGTACAACCAGTTCACCAACAAAAAGCGGACACACTCGCATTTCCGATAGTGACGAAATCAACCGAACGCCGCGTCTCATACGCATCCCACTTAACGGTTTTCGTGACTTTTAATATGGCGTTTATACGGTAGTCGGTTATTAAATAAGATTCTTCGGTTAATTGGCCACGTTTATGTCCAGTTCGGTGTACGTGCAACTTTTGAAATCGACGTTTTCGATGTTCGCGTGATTCTGTTTTACCGTTTGCTGGTTGTTTTACAGTAAGCAATCAAGTAAAGGCTGTTTAATGAGTGCGTATAACTTCGTGTAAGGTTATACTCACATGCAATTATAATAAACACCTTACAGCTCAATTTAACAACTATTTAAATACAAAGACTCATGAATTCCTACAACAAACATAAACCATTCAAAAAATATTTATTAGAAATCAAGCGTTACAAAACCGTTAAATGTAATCCTTTCTTTTTTGTTAAAACAATTTATTGAGACAAAGTCGAGAGGGGTAAATCTTCAATGGGAATTCGTTACTCCTTCCGCACAGCTACCGAATGCGGCGTCCATTTCAAAACACGATCACTCTTATCGAGGTGAGGGGATAGAGGGCGCGTGCGTGTGCGCATCCAATGCATCGGTGTGGGAGCAAGAAGGAGATACAAAAGTAGTAAAAGTGAGCGAGACAAATAGAGAAACAATGTTGCTGCGTTATGGGAGAACGGCAAAACCAGTCCTGTCAGCGGGACGTCAAGACGAGTCGAGTTCTCGGAAACTGTGACCCGTGTCACGGAATCCCTAGCCGCACACACGGGCACACTTTCACACACACTCGAACGCGCCCACGTAAACGAAACACTGACTCCAATCAAATACCACTGCGACAGAATTATTGGTGCTATAATACTAGATAAACATTTAATGAATTCTAGTTCTATAGCAGAAAATTCGCCAAGACCTTTACACAGATTGTTGTAATTGGATAACAAATAACTCATTTTTACAGCAGGTCGCATTCTTTAGATAGCATTGGAAAAGAAACTTATCAATGATAATGAACGTATTGTTGCGTTTAGTCAGCCGATAGAAATCGAGTGTTCACGCAATCTTTATAGATAAGATTTTAACACTGCATTATCTTGAAATAGAATTCCAAACATTTGGGATACACTTGTATATTCTAGACTAGTAAACAAAAGCTATTCCTAAAATGTAGTTTTCATATAACAAAAGACTGGTTTAGTTTTGGGAGTTTTTTAAGACAACGCCATCTATCGAGTCGTGTTAGAATTTGGCTACCTGTCTTGCGCGCTAAGTTCAAACAGAAGTCATAAGAGCCAGTTAATTGAGACTTTCAAAGATTAAAGGCTGTTAATTTCTACCAGTGTTTATTTCATGCATTTTGGTAAAGTTTATATAACAAACTAAATTCATTGTAAGTAATTCAATTAATTGAGAGCAGCGGTGGCCCAGTGGTGTCGGCCCCGACTTACGAACAGTAGGTCGTGGGTTCAAACCCCGGCAGGCGCATTACTTTGTGTAATTTATTTCATCACCGTTGCTCTCAAAACGGTGAAGGAAAACATCGTGAGGAAACCGGCATGTCTTAGAACCAAAAAATTCGAAGACATGTGACATCTACCAATCCGCACTGGGCCCGCGTGGTAGATTATAGCCCATCCCCTCAAAGAGAGGAGGCCTGAGTCCCTGTAGTGGGAACATTAATAGGCTGATGATGATGATGATGAATTCAATTAATTAAGTCAGTTTTAGACAGTGTAAGCATTAATCGCTACAGTGAACTTCATAACAATTAGTACACATACCTTCTGACAAATGTGCTAGTAATTAGAATTCTAAATGTCTTGTTTTGATTTTTAATTGGTGTAACAATTAAGGTCTATTAAATTACAATTTTATTAGAGTTAGTAGATACAATATTGTATTGTAAGTACTTTATTAGAAAATGAATGCATAAAACATAAACAACAGTACATAATATTATGAATAAGAAAAAACATTGTCCTCTTTTTTGCAACCACGTCCGACTTACAATTATATAATAATATGTTCTACATTACCTCCTCTCCGGACAAGTTTTCACATATAATACAGTTCGCAACAGAATTGAGTTCACACACAGCTGTATCGCGTAATCGATCCGAATAAATCCGCGAGCTATGCCGTGCGATATGCCAGTGCATCACAGTCTCATTGGAAAATAGCGCGGGAGAAGGCCAATGTACCGCCGTTCAGCAGCCGCAAATAGAAACACGAAGGTTGCTGCCCGCTTTGGACTATTTAGTTACATGCCCCTGCAGATTTCAACGCCATTGCAGGTGTTAAACCTCTCAAATAATCCCATATTATTAAAATCCAAACGCTATTTCAAAACAATATATCAGCCAAGTCTCGTTAATGTCTTCCCAACACGCCAAAGAATCAAGAGGCTCACCGTAAATCTAAATGATTAGACTATTAGTCATGTGTTATCCAAGTATCATTTCGAAAGTCCAATGACCAAATCCTGGATTACGACAAACTTGGGGCACGTCTGGTGGGAGGCGGTGCCATGCTGTCTCACACATATCGACCGACCGACAGACGAACACGCACACCTACTAATGCTCTATAAATACCGCCAGGGAAATATTTTAATCCGGATGGCCCGTTTAATGCACATTCCTTGGGCTTCGGAACAATCTCGATTTTTTTACTCCTTTACTCCAAGAGGGCATTGCCCCACTTAGATTTTAGTCCGTAAGATAATCTGTCATATGAAACTGTGTCAGTAGACACGGCTATGGATAATAATGTTAGGTGAATAACCTGTTCCTTACAAAGTTATAAGTAAATTCCGACGGCGTGATGTCACATATTCTATGTGCTTATTTAAATACATCCTCATGTGTTCATAAAATATACTCATGGACAGGAAGATCACAAACCTTCCGATGGCCAAAAAAGGAATCGTGTTAGGGGTCAACGTGATTTCCTCTCGCATTCCGTTCGGCTGACACATTCGTACAGCGTTATAATCGAATTAAACACAACTTGCAATGGATTCGTCGAAGCATGCCGACCGGATGATCCAATGCGTGAATATAAAATTTGTATCTGAACCGAACCATGCATTAAAGTAACCACGCTTAAAAACATTGTTTGCGTCTTGCGTCACGACCAATCACCAAATTTATCCACCAAATTGCCTCGGCAATCGTTCGAAAGTGGTAATTATGTATTGATGGTAAACGCAGCAGCTAATGTGACGCTATGACGTCACACGTTATTCGATCATTGACAAACGACATTCCAACGCCTAGTGTGAACTGTGTTGTTGAAACGCACGTCACGTCATTCCCACCAAGGTCTCATGCTCGTCTTGAGAGACTTGAGAATATACACACATTAAGAGCTCCGATCTGAATAATAAAGATCTCTTGACACTAACTGCCTTCAAAATCTCGAAATCCGTCTTCTTATTTTAATGAATTACGAGCTTCATTAGCAATATTTCAAGTGAAGTTGGGAGTGGTCATTATGAGGTTATTTTCCATTCTTTTTTTTTACTATCCCATATAATTTGAAGTGTAGTCAAAATAAACTCGCACATCGAACGTAATTTATACAATTCAATGTTGCATGCTGTCTGTAGAAGTGACGGACGGACGGACAGCGGGTTGCATAAACACTGAATATATAGGGTTTCCGTTTGAATCACGCTGCATACCAGCCGCCTTCGTCACGCCGGCAGGCGGCGCGTGCGACACAATATCATGAGTATCACGACTCCGCTCACAAACATTCGATAATACGATACCTAGTCTAAATAATGTCTATACAGAATGACGAATTGTCGGCCGCCCCGCTTATAATATCGCCGAGACTGAGGAATTTCTAATTGATATTGCATTGTGGTCACTCCCATTCTGCTGCTTATTTGAGTAATAAGTACCTACCGTCTGATGGAGATTAAACGCTATAAATCTCAGCACAACCCAGACACGACGTTGTAAAAATTGTCGTATTAAATCAGCTAGTACTTTAATTCGCAGGAACAAAACTTTATGATCGTCGTAATTTATTATTGTATTTTTAACGATGAATGCTAATTAATTAAGCGAATATTATAAAAACTGACCATTCATTGGCTTGACTGACCGGTTCTCAGATTTACATACATAAAACAGAAGGGTATGTCTAATATTGAGAAAACACACACATACACCAATTTTAACGATATCTGTGGCATTCAAATCTTCTCATTATGCAAATATGCAATAAGTAGTTACAGAATGTAGAAAAGCAATCACAAGCAGTTGGTCGTTGCAACTTCGAATACGCCCTCGAAGTATGGCAGAAATGTTGCTAATGGCTTGTAACGATGTTTGCCGGCAACTTCACGACTGCACAAATGATACTTTCCCAGCGGTAGAAAGTCAAACATTAGGTAGGAATGGCACCAAAGCGGCTCCATTCACATATCGTTGTTATTAGAGCGGTGTCAAGACCGGAAAGTATGGATTAAACAGAGGCCAAACAAGCAGATATCAATGTACACGAACGCATCGCCAATGAATGGGAGGCGCCAGGCTTCTGCGAATGTTTGTTGAGGAACAAAATTCCTCGCTCCATTGTTTCGTGAATGATCGACCGCGTGGAATGGGGTCGGGGAAATATTTGCCATTTTTACTGCTACTTACTGTTGCCAATTTCTTTGGTAATACTACAATGCAGTAGGAAAATGTATTCAGCAATGTTGCATGAAGACGAATAGACGCATCCATTACTTATGGAAATACAACGGAAACGAACGGTGATAAAACGGTAAAATAAGTCACTATTGGCAGAAATATCCTTTTTTACAGCAAGGGTAAAACACAGAAGTCCGTTTATGCCAGATCAAGAAATTCGCTACAAATATGGATGATCGCCGCAGAATTTATAAAATCGAATGTAAAAAGTATGTAAGTAGGTAAGGAATGAACTGTAAACACAATCCATCGACGCAAACAGAACACTATCACCTAATCGCTATTAAATACAGGTGTTTTCGCATACCACACTGCTTACGATCACTCGCAAATTCACAAACCCAAATAGCTTAGTATTGCTAAGGAACAAGGTACATATTGGAATGAGAAAATTGTTTATTATAGTCTGTTGTCGCATATTTCGCCCACGCCCAAATGGCGGGTCGTCAACAATTTATTCAAAATCAAGGATTTGTGCCAGTTCGCCTCACCGTGCCTCTATTTATGGACACCTAAAAATTAAACCATTCACGGTATTAACATTGGCAATAGAATATACGAAATGTACAGATATAAGTCATACAATTTGTGAGCGAATAAACTGGAATACATAAAACGAAAGAACACCTGCTTGAATCTGCATAAGTTTTAGATCATATATCAAAACCTTGATTTATATCTCTCCAAATTATTGTAGCGAATGGCAAAGAATTTTACAATCGCCGTTGACTTGTATATTCATGTTGTCAGGATTACTATAGGAATGAATACCATCATCAACAAAATATTTCTGATGTTCACCTTATTAAGTACGTCGTTAATTACTTTCCCATAAAAAGAACTTTCTTTAATGAATACGCCCGTAAATAACGATATTAATTTTTATTAGACGTTTTTAAGTCGAATAGCGGTAAAGTATCGGTTTCGTTCCATCATCCAACAGATTGAAATCGTACGTTTTACCGTGGACATTAAATCGTCCCAAACGTTTATAGAGAAAATATTAAATAGGCAACATTCTTAAGCTAACGACGTCTGGGCGTCCTCCGATGGCTAATCAAACACTCTTATGCAAATCAAGCAAATAGTTATACAATTTTATGAGCGACGACTATCGTCAATTTATCACTCCCTATATGGGGGGACAAACACGCAGAAATTCCATCCGACCATTACGAGGCCCGCTATGTCGACACACCATATTTTGCAAGTTTATCATTGCTTATGCTAACTTCATGAAGTTATGGGGCGGGCCTACTACACAAATACAAGTTAGACCAAGAGTTCCGAATGATAGAACTAAATAAAAGGTGTAACGTTCATAAAGATACCAAAACTAAAATAGATGTGCACAACAATGAAAAAGTCGTTACAAGTAGGTAAACAACTGCTTTATGACGGCATATAGATAAGCGAGGAATGCCAATTTTGATTAGAAACGAGAGCAGAACTGCTTTTATCGCATACTCACATAGATAACTTTTAAACATGCGTGATTTTAAACACATTTTCATTATAATAACGATAACTAGCTAAACCGATGTCGATTCGCTCTCGAAACATGTTGCACTACATTAGGAGTAGGAGTCAACGATTGCATATTTCCATTCTTAGACAAATCTTTGAATATCTGGTGTTTATATCATTGCATATGCATTAATTAATTGGATAAAGACGAGTCTCACCATTCGTTAAGTGCGTCGAGATTCAAGACTTTTTAAACGGCCATTCGTCTTATTCGTTGTTGGAATCAAAATAAATCTGCAGTGTAGCCGGTGTCGGCGGCGGCGGTGTCGACGCGCGTCTGGGTGTATAAAATCGCCAAGGACATATTTATCTGAGAGGAATGCGTAGAATAAACAATGTTGTACGCTATTTCGCGTCCGTTCGCCGCCACGCGCCGCACCCTGCGATACGCTATACACACTCCCACAAATGTTTTGTAAATCTTCTCTGCAAAACATGCATACAATTTTTGCACCTAATCAAATTGAATAGGTTTAAAAGTGCACAAATAAACCTACTTAAAAACACAGTCGATTAAAGTCAAGAAACGTTGTAAAATGCCCAGCCCCTTCAACGTTACGCATGAGGGAGCTCAGAACTTGTGCAGTGCGTGGGAAGCACATACTTGGGTTACACAATCTTGTGAAGATACCTTCGTTAAACACGATTGATTTTATACATAAAATCTTGCTTGCTCAGAAAAGGTAGAGATTTGTATCGGCTAACGATATATTGGGGAAGATATCGGAATAGCTATTGTATGTGATTGACGGAATAGAAGTAGTACCTTTTGTTTCTTTGGACAAGTTGAGCGTGTAAGGAACCATTACATTGTAAAATTAGCCATCACGCCACCAGCTACTCGACCGCAGACATGCAGATCGCACTGAAACATTCCGACGCAAGCATCCTTGTATTTCCCACATACAATTTGCCTGAACCTAGGCAAGTACGCATAGACACCTAACGCAGATTTCACTCGCAACATAGAATTATGCATTAACGATCAACTGAACGCAACACTCTGGTATGCAGCAGAACAATGTACTGGCTTAGTGAAACTGCATTCAACCGATACAATTAAAGTAATAAACACCGGCGAACACAGGTATAAGTTCCCATTCGCTTGTTAATCGACGCTATCATTGTCTTCACCGCTTCCTTGCTTAAAGACACAATGAACAGTTTTTCCCCTGTTCACAATGCGTAGCTGTCGAACACTTCTATGTAGTTTAGTTTTTTCCATAACTATTTACGCCGCTCATCTAGTTACGTATCACACTTGCCTTTGAGATCTGCGAAAACCGCAAAATGCTCATTCGCACGCAACGTCTCGTTACAGAAGCATTTGAGAAGCCACTTATTACCGTAAATGTATAGTCTCAGCGCCCAACGACACCATAAAGATCTTTATCTTGTTAAAACAGCCATATATATCGAGATTCAAGGGCAAATATTTCGTTATAAACGGCGATCTCTTGTCGTCAAAATGAGACCATTACATCTGCATGTAAAAAAGCAGGTCTACTAAACTGACAACATTCTTTTGGTAGGTAAATAATTGCATTCTGCCAAAGGCAGTGACGGAGGGCACATTTTTCATAGTACAGCGTTTAGGTTCCGTATAAGGTTAATAGCGTCGTATGCGCCCGAGACGTGGCCGGGTTATTTTTAGCATTAATAAATTGGCTTAGTGGCTCGGTTTATTGTGTGCGCGTTTCGCACAAGTAGATGTCGACGTTGGAGTGACATCCGCGGTACCTCCGCTCCACACACCAAATTCTAGGTCAATTTTGACTGCCGTTGCTTTACTATCCACTTGGTTCTCTCAAAACAATGTTCTAAGTGGGCAATTTTGCGATAGTAGCTGCTCTTTGACCCCAATTAACTCCAAATTTTCCAGTAACAATATTTCATCTTTTGGATCGTGGCGTTTGCTATATCCTTTTTCGCTTGGTTTATCTTTCAAACCTGATAACGTAGGACCACAAACAGAAAATCCACATCATCGTATGTTTTGGAGTGCCAAGTTGGTAACCACGTCTCAAATATCATACTGTAAAGTCGACTGTATGGAATGCATGTTTTTTTTTTGTATGGAATGCAGTTTGCCAAAAGGTTCAATAAAAATACCACTTTATGTTTCCTGTGTCAGCGGCGAATTTTATTGTGGTGTCAATGTACCGGGACCAGATTCTCATGTGCCTTCTTAACTTGAATCAATTTCATCCACATTCGCATTTTTATGCAATATTTGTTCAATACTTAAAGCCAGTTATTAAATTGAATATAACCGAGATTCCACAGTGTGACTAAAAGTCTGAAATGAAATCCAAAATGACATTTGTTTGAATTCGTTCTCTTTCAATCATTATCTTGAGAAGTTTACATTGAATGGTCATTTGCAACTTTGCGTCTTAATAGGGGATCGGACAGGGTCAAAATAATATGATTCTGTTTAGTCCGTAAGTTAGATTATCGAAAAATATTGAATACGTGTTTTTTGTTTTGTCAAATCAATAAAAAATGACGAAGATAAAACGTGTCAAAGATCTTGGAGTGGGGCTTGAAACGTCACTTGTGTCGTCAAAATGTACTATCATATGACGTCACACGAGTTTTCGAAGCACTGTATCGTCTTCATTTTAAGTTTACGTGAAAAAAGAAAAAATACGTGTCCAATAATTTTTGTAAATCTATCTGACGGACTAATTAGTTTTTTTTGTCCGATCCCCTATTGCAAATGAACTTTTGCAAGTTCATTTGCATCAAACTGCATTTTATGTAATAAATCTGCAAACATTTAACGGTAATTTGTTTTATAATACACGACTATAAGGTAAATCTTTTTAGCCCGTTATACAACACCAATATGCACTAGCAGTTAGTCTTTTAGGATGTCTCATTTTCCTAATGGATCAGACGTCACTACCGCTAATTGTTACGCCGTTTAACATCACCAAAGTGATAATTGACCGGTTTTAACAGTAACCATGCATTTTCAAGTGCAGGTGTACTGTTTTTAAGGTTAACTTTTAAAACAATGGTGCAGGTGTCGGTTTAACTATGGTAAATAGATACGGCTAGAGACATGATCGGTATTAAATAGGGATGTGTTGTGCAGCACCTGCAGCTTGCTGAGGTGGTGAAGGGGGTGTGGGGAGACGGCGGGGCGGCGAGGAGGGGGAGTGCGCCGCTTTAGAAAGGCGCGACCATCGCCGCAGGCCCGGGCCGCATTCTACGGCCTGTCATTCACACCGCGCAACTTGCCTATGCATTGCATTCCATCTCCCACCGCGTTCTCCACGCATCGGCACCATACACACACGCGCACCTTACGAAACCACCGACCGCACCACCATCTAGGCAACATGCTACATTCATTCTTAACACATAAACGTTTCATCGAATTATTTCTGCGCCAGTTCAGCCACTAGCATTGCTATGAAGTATGAACCAGTTCCGTGGCCTCATTAGTCGCGTACCGACTGCTCCGTTCACTAAATACGACCCATACGAAAACAAGACCACACTACATTCCAAAGGATAACAAATGATAACCATAATTTGTGTTTAGCTCATTTGTTGTCACTAAATAGTGGAATGTCGTGTGAAATCGAGGTTGACGCGCATTCTTACCACTAGAGAGCAGCAGCGTCGCGACGACGGAACAGTTTGTTTTTCACGATTTATTCTATTTTAAAGTTGCATTTAACACTTGTAACTTCAACAGAACCAGCTATATCACGTGCACTCCCGATATTTACGACCACAACACTCAAATTCAATCAGAAAACGTTAGAAATCGCATTGGAATGTAAAGTTTTGACATGGGGCTCTTACGGGTTAACACTTCTCTTTGGAAAACTTACCTGTCTCGCGGGTCGATCCACGTCGTTTTTCTACTGTTGTGATCGATGAAATACAATTTTCCGTCAAAGTCCCTCGCGTAATCCCATCCGTCGGGCAAGGGTATCTCACCGTTTCGTCTCCTTGGCATATTTCACTGATTAAATCCATTCAAACGAGTAACGAAGCACACTCGCGAACTAGCTACACGGCCATGTTGAATACCTCATTACGAGGTGTGACGTCACGCGGGATCGGCCAATAGCGGCGAAGGGCCCCCACGATGGAATGCGGCGCGTACGCGAGCGCGAACACACGAAGCGGTTCCGTACGTCACTCGAGCGATAGGAACGATACACGCGACCGCACCACGCGACCCCGCGTCGCCGACTAAACCCCGCCGACTCGCAGCCACGTTATCACCGCACATGATAATATTCACTACCAGCACCTACTGTCTAAATGCATTCCTCGACCATCTAATGTTTACATTACATGGTCTACTAGTGCCGACTGACTGACTGATGCTATGTACGGTGCGGAGACTGTGAAACGAACTGGCAATGTAAGCAAAAAGTAGGTAGGTGTACATACCCATTCAATCTATTTACGATTCCGCTGTATAAATATGTATAGACGGGCGTGTATACGTGTAGATCGCATTCCACAGCGTATGTACGTATATACGGGCATACATACAAATTACTGATATGTACCTACTTAGGTAAGTATGTTTATCTGTAGCTATAATAATATTGTTGCCATATTATATACAACTTACTGTGTTGTGTTATGATTATCTAGTAGTTTTATGTGACCTACTAATTTTGATCTAACATAAAAACTAAGAAACAAGGTCTTTCAACGGAAGTAATATTTTAGGGGTGCTAATTAAACCGGCTTCTTTTTAATAGCATTATTTGCATCTAAAAATCTAACTTGCCTTCTAAATTACTAAGTCAGCCACAATTAACGAGCATCTAAATAATAATACTATCTTAGCCACAAGTTATCTTTTTTAAAGCCACTCTAAATACAACTCAGCATCGTGATTATTTTTTAGCATCTAAATTTGTAACATGAATTCAAACAGTAAACTTCTAAAATATTATTATATGGCATCAAAAAAATATTCAATTAGCTTCTAATTTATTAACTCAGTACGTTTAAATTATAACTCATGCCACATTAACTGAGCATCAAAATTTAATTAAAATTGTCATCAAATATTATATTATAGCCACTAATAGTATGTATAAACTCCTGTCGTGTCATCGAAAGGCTTAATTACAGAAGTTCAGAGTAGGTACTTAATGATCGAAATATTGAAGTTCAGAGTATCGAATGTCCTAAAGATCGATTTTATTTACATGTTGTGATACAAAAATTATCGACAGAATCGCTTCAGAACTTCATTTTTATCGGAAAACTAGACAATAAATTGTGAAAACATTTCTGCAAGCAACTCGGAAGTAGCGCTCGCCGGCCGCTGCCGCGGCACCGCTCGCTTCGCTCGCTCGGCTCGCGCGCGTTTGGTCACAGTTTTAACCTAACCTAACCTATTTCCCTCAGTTTACAATAACGAATCATACAGTCTGCCTGTGACTAGTCAATAAGACAATGGTAAAAATATTTCTGTAACTAATAGGTATTTTTAACGTAAATATAATAATCTAAAGTATATCAAAAGTTGACATTTCATATATAATATACGTTGGCGCTCTCTGATTGGTGCAAATGGCCGGTCGCTGTCGTCTCGCGCGCTCGCGCCAAATCTTTCTGTTGCTATTTTCACGATATAAGAATGTGATGTATTATTTTACATGCGAAGTTATAATAAATGATGTTGACTACGGTCGCTTCATTTATATTTTTTTGAGGGCCTTGTGTTGAAGCTGTAAAATGTAAAATGGTGGTGAGATATAAATTCCGTGGCTGAGTTAGTAAATTAGGTGCCTATGTATAAATAACAAGGACAAGTTAATATAAATGTTGATCGTCACTTGATGCTTTCTATAGAATATTTAGTGGGCGTTGTAAAGAAGACGAATTAGTATAATAGAGGCTATATAATTTTCCCGTGGCTGAGTTATAAAATTAGAAGTTTGATCCTGTGGCCAATTAAAAAAACTGTGGCTCGATTAATTATTTCTCATATTTTAGCATCAAATCGAAAAGGCTGTTTCATTTTCATATTTTCTAACTAAAACATTCTTTGAAGAGTTTTAAGCAAAACAAGAAGCTTACTTTAAGTCCTCTTTTGTTTTAGACAACAAAGCCCTAATGAGTTAATCGTCTCAACAAAAACAACTAGGTATTCAGTCTGAATAATACAAAAGCATTTTGATCTTATCAGGGGGCTTACAAAAATTCTTGGTATTGTTTATTTTTCACAAATTAATCAACTGCGTTCTTCTTCTTTCATTTATTAGACTTATTTGTGTTTTTTTGTTTTGTTTTTTTTTTTATCGATAGAAACGTGAAGGATTCTTAAAATATAAAACTGATTAATTTTGTGCTGTTAACATCAGCCAGCATCAATTATTATTAGTTAAACCATAAAAGGAGTCACAATGGCGTTACCTTTTTTGACAATTAAATAAGTTCAGAAATATAATGTAGATCTTGATATGTAGCTACTGTTACAGATACAAGGAAAATACTTGCATATTCTATATTTGCAAATTCTAGGTAAGTCTCTAAAATTATCTCTATTCACACGGATTCACCCAAATATTTCAAGCGAATTTTGAATTCCAGAAAGTTATGAACCATTTAGTTTATTTCATCATCATCATCATGATAGTTATAGTTTATTTATTTTCTTCAAATAAAGAAAAAGAAAGTAAGAAAAACTATTAAAAAAATACAACAAGCAGGGATAATAATATCAACCAATCAATCAAATCAATCAATTGATCAAATCATCAGGGAATTTCAAAAATACTTACAGAACCTACAGTATTGTCTACATAGAAATTACAGTTAAAATTATAACCCTTCATTTTGGCTTTGTCATAGATGGTTCTACAAGTATAATATATTTCAATATATACTTGTAAAACTTGTCCAAATTATGGGAAAACAGAACCAAAAATATGTTGGCATATTTTCCCATGCTTCGAACTTTAATTGCGTTTGTTAACTAATTTACTATACTCATCACTACCAAGGTTTAACAATGCTGTGGCCATTATCAAGTAAACCAGTTTTTAAGTATTAGTACAAACATAGTGTACCTCATTATTATTTAATATTTCGCCTGTTTTCTCTGGTTCTGAAGTCGGTGACTTTTGTTTGTTTGATTTCATTTTTTTGCCACCGACTTCAGAAACTGATTTTTCTTCTAAAGTTAATTTTTCGCTTTTTTGTGTTTTTTTTTTGAAGTCGGTTTTATTTTTTGTTAAAAAGTTTTTATTTTTCACTTTTTTGTAGTTCACATGTTCATGGGTCACAATGTGGACAAAGTAGTTTTTTTTTTGAGTTTTGTTGATTTTTCAAAAACCGCTTGTCCGATTTCGATAAAAAATCTGGGACCATTTGGGAAAAACATCAAAAAAAAAAAATATATATATATATAAACATCCGAATTGAGAACCTCCTTCGGAGGTCGTGGGTTCGAACCCAGAAAGAAACATCATGAAAATTATACGGGATGGGAAGGGACACCGACGCCAAAAATGTCTATTTGATGGGAGTCCTTTCCCACTACCTGAACGCGCCCCAAAAGGTCATGGCCGTAAGGCTTGTCCGCGGGTACCGCACGATCTCCCGCGAGGCGGCGAATCTCCTTGCCGGATTGCCGCCGTGGGATCTGGAGGCGATAGTCCTCGCGCGCCTACATGAGTGGCGCGCGGAGGCGCTACACTGGGGGGTCACTCTGCTGCCGCGGCACATTGCTGCGCGGCGGACAGACCTCCGGTGCGATCTCATGGCGGCATGGAGACAGCGACTGTCGCAACCCAGCGCAGGGCACGCCACGATAGTGGCGGTAAGTCCCCTCTTTGAGGAGTGGCTGGAGAGGCGCCACGGCGCCCTCACCTACCGTCTGACGCAGGTCCTCACCGGACACGGGTGTTTCGGGAGGTACCTGTACCGAATCAGGCGGGAGGAAACGCCCGGATGCTTCCACTGCGAGGATCGACCGGAGGACACGGTGGAGCACACTGTGGAGGCGTGCCCTGCTTGGGCGGAGCCCCGCCGTGTTCTCGTAGCGGCGATCGGCGGCGGCGACCTCTCGCGCCCGGCCCTGGTGCAAGCCATGGTCCGGGGCGAGGAGGAATGGGACGCCGTCGCCTCCTTCTGCGAAGCAGTGATGCTAGCGAAGGAGGTGGCGGAACGAGAGAGGGAGAGAACCTCTTAACGTCCCAGCCGCCGCGGAAGGCGCTCCGGGCGTCGGGGGTCACGCGATGACCTCCGGCCACCGTAGACGCGGGCCTGTGGACGGTGAGTAACGGGCTAGCTCGCCGTCCGGCCGTCGTCATGACGGCAACAGACCGTATCGGCGGCGCGTACGTGTTCCACGCGCGCCTCAAAGAGATGTCAGCAACGAGGGGCCCGCAAGGGCAGACGCCCGTCGGGGCTGTGGATATCGAAAGGTTACCGCGGCTCCGACACAAGGGCGAAGAAGAAGGAACATGGGTTTGGTTTTTAGTCAGTAGAAGTCTGACACTCCCCTTCGCTCTGCCCAAGAGCGGGGGGGGTTATTCGATGATTTTCCACCCACCAAAAAAAAAAAGGGAGTCCTTTCCACCTTGTATAGTAGTACCTTTTTTTTGGATATTGGTAAAACCATCAAATGACTCCTCCCGCTCTGGGCGGAGCGGGAAGGAGTGTCAGACTTCTACTAACTCAAATCCACCCATGTTCCTTCTTAGCCCTTTGTGTCCGGTCCGGGGCCGTGGTATCTCTTCCGAACAACCCGCAGCGACCGTCAGAAACAATCAAAAATCGGTTAAAAACGAGATTTTCCTTCAATTTCGCAAGTTTCATCAGAATAAAAAATACATTTCCGCTTACTAATAGGGTGACTCCATTAAGGAATATCAACGATGTTGTCTTTCCGTTCTGTAGGTGTGTTACTGTGTTCCTAGACTTCCTAGCATGCATGACTCACCTATAAAGCAAATAGGTTTTCAACATTCCTATACTGTAATGTTATCCTGCAATGATCTTACGCTCTTAGGCATGAGTGGAAAGACTAAAAACATGTTTTCAGTCTTTCCACTCACGCGATGTTGAATGATGATGTTTGTCGTGCTGCAGCATCGCGTCTTGTAAATTAATCCTAGAGGTGGACCTAATAGTACACCCACATTTTGGTCATGTTATAACATCACACATTTATGTAATGTTATAACATCACACATTTATGAATTGTTGCTATTAATTGTTGTGCAATATTTTTATAATAATCCGCCATTCAGGGGACCGGCACTGTCTCTCCTTAACACAGGCTAAATGTTAGCCTATCTAGGAGAATAGTACACACGGCTACACATCAAGCTATACATTTCCAGTATAAGCTGGTCTCGCATTGTATACGATTTCCGTAAAGTGCGAGATCAGCGTAAACTGGAATTGTATAGCTTGATGTGTAGCCGTGTGTACTTCACCCGTCTTCATTGTATATTTGAATCTAAAAATGTATAAAATAATGCAACTTCTGTAAACTTATGCAATTCCATTTTGAAATAAACTTATTATATTAAATTATTATATAAAAAAAATTAAAAGGGCTACCGTATTGCCATTTACCAGGCACAGATCTAGACTCAAAATCAGGAACTTTGCTCAGTCGCGCTTGCGACCACTAGACCAACGGAGCCACCTGTTGTGCTCAAGAAATTTAACGAGTCGTACCATCGATAGGATAGAAAAAGATGACGATCTCTTCTAACACCATTTCTAGCCTCATCATCTTTCACTACAAACCATCCATCTCTCTTACTCTTCTATTCAAGTTCTCAAAAAACCCTTGTAACGTGTCTCACTCAGATGTTTTTCTATCCTTTAAATTGCAAGGGCAGAAGCAAGTCCGAAGCTCTTTACTTATGCATTGTGATTGCTGATAATAGAATATTGGCGTAAATCACTAAAACCCAAAGCTAATTCAACAACATCCACTCGACATCCACTGCGACATTTTAATCACGGAGTAGAGAAATTCTAAACTCCAACGGATCAGCAATTCCTTTCAGAATCCTTCGGAGTGTGATAGAAATAAATTGAGGTGCAAATTGGAACTCAGGAATTTAATTGGTTCGTTTAAAAACATTGTCAGTTTAGACAACAGCATGCAAAAAAATGCAAAATTTCGAGACATTTTACCACAGTAACAAAAGAAATATTATTTATTTTGGAAACAGTCACAACGATTCCTGAAGAATTATAAGGGTCCGTTCACACGGACCGGCTCAGAGAGGAGAGCAGATTTTTAACACGTTTAAAACAGAATTTTGAATCATTGTAATAAGATTAATTTTACACGTTACTACGCTCAAGAACATATTGCTCTGAAGAACAAAAGTGAGAAAAAAAAATCTGCTCTCCTCTCCAAGCCGGTCAGTGTGAACGGGTTACGGATATCGGTATCGACCTAAAACATGACGTACACTTCTTTAGGTACCTATTTAGTTTCGAGACCGACCAATAGGGTAAGTATCGATTTGTCTTAATGACGTCCATAAATTACGCACAAGTACCGGCAATACCTATTTTATTTACTTATTTTCTACTTTTCCTTTAGTAGCTGCAGTTTACGTCAAACGCTAATTACTGTAAATAAATATTACGAGCCCATGACAATTGAGCAGAGATGGCTCACTGGAAACATTATAGACTTATGATGATTTTGATATTAAGTGTTGATTATGAGATCAGTACAATCAGTCCTAACAGACCGCAAGGGATTGGTGGTTCAAACCTAGACAGCCACTTTGTTTTGTTACAATTCTTTTACCACTATTGCTCTCAAAACGGCTAAAGAAATCATGGAGACGAAGGCATCTTTCTTGAACCAATTATATAATTCGAAGACATTGTGACAATACATGACAAAGGGACAACACGACAAGAGAATTATCATGGAAAAAGTAATTTCTTTTACTTCAATTCTCGGTAACACGCTAAGGGATTCATGATTGACGTCTTCCATGATCAGTTGATCAGAAGTAATCACAAGTTCACAACTACATAGCAGTGATAACCAACTGGTGTCTTGGTGTGAACATCGGACTGCTAGGTCTCGAGTTTGTACTCAAGATGCGGACCACTGATTTTTCGGTTTCATGTGTGTATTTTATAATAGGGGATCGGACTGGGTCAAAATAATATGATTCTGTTTAGTCCGTAAGTTAGATTATCGAAAAATATTGAATACGTATTTTTTGTTTTATCAAATCAATAAAAAATGACGAAGATAAAACGCGTCAAAGATCATGGAGTGGGGCTTGAAACGTCACTTGTGGGTACAAAATGTACTATCATATGACGTCACACGAGTTTTCGAAGCACTGTATCGTTTTAATTTTTTGTTTACTTACGTGAAAAAAGAAAAAATACGTGTCCAATAATTTTTGGAAATCTATCTGACGGACTAATTAGTTTTTTTATGTCCGATCCCCTATTAGCACTTGCTTCGATGGAGGAAAACGCCATGATGAAACCAAACCAGCATGCCTGAGAAATATTTCTCGACGGCATGTGAAGCCAAATCCGAGGCCAATGGGCATCATAAAAATTCTGAGAGCAGGTTAGGCACTAACCACACGAAAAAGAAAGTAGTTGATCGCAAAGCAAGGATACGAGACGCTTCGGCGGCCGCTGCGAGAAACTACCCTACCAGCCGTTGAATCACCCCACGACAGATAACATCGCGCCTGTAATCCCTGAAGGGTTAGGCAGAAGCATAAGTATCTAATAGTACACATTTCGCCAGTGAAGTTAAGTACCATGTAATAGGGGACCGGTCAATGTGGCGACACCTTGGGGATGTCTATGTCCAGCAGTCGGACGGCTTTTGGCTGAAATGATGATGATAATGATGAATATGGGGCGAGCCTATTGCCATCAACCGAGCACAAATCATGACTCCGTGGCTGCTACTGCTTTGCCGACCCGAGAACCGAACCCGGGTCCTCATGCTCAGCAGTCGCGCCTGCAACCACTAGATTAACGAGACAGATACAAACGACCCAATTTGACACAAATGCGTTTATTAGAAACGACACTGAAGACAGAAGTTGTGCGCGAAAAGTACTTTCGACGAATTACAATAATAGGTAGGTGGGTCAGTGGGTCGTCTTAGGGGCGGATTTCGCCTCTAGGATGGAATACCCGACTACGACGCGGGACATTTAGTTATACCTATTTACAGCAAAAGGCAATGCCCTTTTACTAACCCCCTTGGGAAAACCGGGTATCTAGGTACCAGATAAAGTGCAGAGGTAAAGACAGAAAATTCATCACTACAAAAGGGCAATGCCCTTTTACTACACCCTCGGGAAATGAACAGCGTCAATTCACGTATGTAAACAACAGAGGTGCCCTAACATTTAAACTTAAGTAGATAAGTTGACTTACATGAATTTACTTCTTTTGTCGTCTTCTCTTGATACGGCTGCTCCCTATCGAGTTTTCTTACCGGCCTTCAGTTTGTAAATCGGAGGGTCGAGTTTCGTCTCTCGAATATTCTTTAGTGAAAAATTCCCCTTCGCCACCGCTAACAGTGGTTGCACTGGGGCTGCACTACTCGTCGTTGCCTTCAGGTTCTCCTAGAACCTGAAATTACGTTTTATAGAAGTTATTGTTGGCACACAAAACATTGTCTTTTGAACAAGTTCCTCTACGTGATTTAAAATAAAACTATTGGTAATGTAAGTAGGCTGGTAGGTCTTCCCTAGGACATATTGTAGGTTATGCAATAAACTATCGCCTTAATTTAAGCGAAGAGGTACCTAGACCTACTTACACCTTTTGTAGGTACTCACCCGCTGTAATTACCGCTGATGGTTGTCACTGTGGTTTTTAAATCCCGGCAAATATCTGACTAAGCTTATTTGAACACAAAATAAAATTAAACATGCAAATAATAATTATGATTTCGGAATAACAAATGAAAATCAACGTTATTTAAGTTCACTCAAATCACAGAATACATAATAATACTACGTACTCAAATCACAGAAGCTAGAAGCGTAGAATTAAGCAGTATTAAAAGTAGCAAAATAGCGAGCACCCAAGCTGATAAATTGTTTTTTTAAAAGCTAATAGACCAAAAGTAATCCAACACGATAAAATAAAAGTACAAAAAATGGTCAAGCAATAGAACGTATTTTCGTGGATTTGAATTATTTTCTTCCTAAAAACACGCAATAATTGTTTTGTGTATTCAGCCTATCCTTAACAATTACAAAAAAAAAAAAACATTTTTTTTAAATGAGTTATTTCTATTATACCAATATTCTTGTATGTATTTCAACAACATTAGTTTTAATTCAAACACTATTGTGATATTTTTTGTGACAAAACAAAGAAATCTCCTTTTTTCAAGATGCTCAAAGTGACCAATCTTTCGACTTTACTGTTTTAATATACTGAGATAGAGTAGGATGGAGAACTATACATTTAATTATGATTCTTGTTACACGGAACCCGACCATGCGCGAACTGTCAATGTCATGTGTTGTTGGCAGTTTTGTCAACACGTAATGAACTCGCAAGATTCGTATTTTCCTTGTAATTAACTCGTTTTATAAACTAAAACAGCTGGTCTATGTATAAAATATAATATAACAATGCCTACAAGTGACAGTGAGGACTTCGAAAGTGCTGATGAGGGGCATGGCAGCCCAGACAAGAAGGAAAGGAAGAAACGTTTGTCTTCTTCAAATTACAGCGACAATGCTTTAGAAACTGAACAAAAAGCCCCTAATACTAAAACAAGTTCCAGTAATGTTCAAAAGGTCGCAGAAAATGTGGTAATTACAAAAAAAAAAAAATATAAATTGTGCCTTGAAGTACTTAATTTATGTTATTTATTCAACTAACTTCGCAATTCGTAATAACACTGCTGGTCCCATCATTGCTTCATCTTCCTTGTTCGCCCGACAACGCCTAACATATTATGCCAATATTGTGCAATAATAATAACCACATAATTTACAATACATTCTCAACTGTATCAAACTCACAGGAGTTAATTGATAGCTTAACAAAAATTGATGCTGTTTTATTACCACAAAATATGTTAGATTCATTAACTTCTCATATAAAAATATCTTCCCGATAGAACAATAGATATAAAATAAAATGAATAGTAATTTAGGCAGCAGTGGCCTTGTTATGTGACACATTTGATTTGGTAATTACTTTTTTGAAACATCTACTTGAGTCTGTTAGAATAATTAACATGAAATAAATTACTATTCAGTGATGATAAACAAGCTATTTTGAGCGAATTATGACATTCCTATTATTGTTGAATATATTTTTTCCATAATAAACCAATTAATAGTTTTTAATATGGTTTCTACTATCTATGGTATCTAATGAAATAGGTACATAATTCACCTTCCATCCTTTCGTTTCAAGAGATTGCTAATCCAGCCTCTTGTAAGAGCTCAAGGATTTCTGCAGGCATATTTATTGACAATATGTACAGATGTAACTATACGACACGGTTGGTGCAGTGGCTAAGCGATTGGACTGTTGCTCTGCGTGTCGTGGGTTCGATCCCCGCACGGAACAAATATTTGTGTATGTGTGTTTAAATGTTTGTGAACGCACCCAAGATACAGGAAAATTCCTAGTGTGTGGAAAAGTAAAAAAAAAAAATTGTCATTTGACCATTGTACTCTTGTCAGTTAAATAACACATTAGACAGGTTAGGTAGTACAAAACAGTTATAACTGTGACATTAAAATATACATAATATTAAAAACTTCCCACTGCATAAGCATAAGCATCATCATCATCAAGGATTATTGCGCCCACACACACAACTTGACAAACTTGATGACTACAGACAAGATTGGTCTATATTTGCTGAAAATAAAACGGATTGGAAAGAAGAACACATTGCAGTGCAATGAAACAAGCGTAAAAATACAAACTGTAGATTTAATTTGTGTAAATAAATACAAATCAAATGTTATGCTTTTTAATCCAATCCTAAGTAAAATATATTATTCTAGAAAGCAGCTGATGGCTGGGATGACTTTGAAATAGATGACACTGAGCCTGTAGCCCCACAACCAACTGCTACCACCAAGAGTAACATTCCAGAGAAGACTAAAACAAAACCAAAGGATAAGCCTAGTGTTTCAAAGGAGAGTCAAAAGTCTCAGGATACAGGCTGGGACGAGTTCGATGACTGGGGAACAGAAGAGGCGTCTACTGATGTTCAGAAGGTACTTTTAAAAGCTGTCTTGAAAAGAAATAAAATACTGTAGGTAACTACAGTATTTTATTTCTTTTCACAAAGGTAACTTTATGAGAAAACTTCCTACTCACTCTATGAACATGATCACGAAGAAAACCAAGCATCAATTTATATGTATTCAAAACCGGTGTAACGTTTTTCATTACAGAACATACAAAGTATTTTTCAAAAACAAGTATGCAGTGTTTACCGGAACTTTTCTTATCTAACATAACTGACCCATTTAAAGTTTGTTGAAATAAAAACATAGTAATTATTACATTGCAATATTTGCAATGAATACATTCTAACCATTAAAAGTATAAAACTGCACTCAAATTAAATGATCAATCAACGATTGCCAGCAGCTTCACTATAAAAGCATTTCAGGTCATACTAGTGAGTTGTCTGGTCCGTAGGAACGGAAAGTAGCATAAACTATGTATCTATGGAAAAGTAGTAAGATGCATAACACTCGCTCGCAGACAGCGCTTGACAATATATTTGTATAGATTTGCGATAAAAACTGCCTTTATTTACTTTACTTATTACTTTATTTATTCACACAATTTAAATAAAAAATTACATGCTTAGTTGTTGGCAACACAAATTATCATTATTGTATGGCCCCTGTAGGTTAAAAAAATAACTTATCCCAAGTAAAAGTATACCCATACACTCTATTATTGTAATGCCATTGTATTTACAGGCTGCACCACCAAAAGCACAACCCGTTCAAGCCAAACCAATAACCTCACAACCGGAACCCAACATCCAAGAAGTGACAGACAGACTCGCAGCAGCATCCGCAGGTGGTAGCAGTGGGTGGGGCTGGGGATGGAGTGTGGACTCGCTGCTGAGTTCTGCCACTGCTGGACTTAGTTCTGCTTCTGCTGGGATTAGTAGTATTACCAGTCAAGTGTCACAGGTTAGTTTGTAACTTTTTTTCTTAGATGTGTGTAAAATTGATTTCAGCTTTTTTGTTACATGCTGCATAAATTACCTCATATATTAGGTAAAACTAAAAAATATATCTGTTAAAATTAAAACTATCTCATGAAATACTAAGCAAACCTGCATGTTTTTTAATGATTAATAAAAAAAAAACGTATGTCCAGCAGTGGACGTCTTTCGACTGAAATGATGATGATGATTATTATTTACTGCTTTTCATCATTATCTTCCTGCCCTTATCCCATTCCATTTGGGGTCTGCGCAACACGTTTTCTTCTTCCATTCTTCCCTGTTACGTCACTGAATTTCCGTTGGATTTACTCCTTTAGGATTTAAAAATATTTTTCACTTCTCTCGCTCTAAAATTCGTCTTTATGTCGTGCGTAGGCGACATAAAGTCGCGTTTTATGCTCTAGAGCATAAAGTAAAATCTTCGTCGAAGACCAAGGTAATCGGCACAGGTGATCGGCCCAACAGCCAAACGAACAACTTCAACTTCATAGAATAACCTCTTTAATTCGTTTCGTTAGTATTCTAAGAACAAGGGATTACTGCTTTTCATTACGAATACAAGGAAAGTTGATGGGAATAGGCTTCCCCCAATTACCTAAATCGCTTGATGGCAATAGGCTTGCTCCTAATTACATCATTTGATGGGAATAGGCTTACTCTTAATTACATTGATTGATGGCAATAGGCTTGCTCTCAATTACCTAAATCAGTGGATGGCAATAGGCTTGCTCCTAATTACATCGGTTGATGGCAATAGGCTTGCTCCTAATAAGATTGGTTGATGGCAATAGGCTTTTCCTAATTACATCGTTTGATGGCAATAGGCATGTCCCTAATTACATCAGTTGATGGCAATAGGCTTGCTCCTAATTACATTGGTTGATGGCAATAGGCTTGGTCCCAATTACATCAGTTGATGGCAATAGGCTTGCTAACATTGATTGATGGCAATAGGCTTGCTCAAAATGTTTTTATAACTGACATGTTTCCTACTGAAAAAAATAAAGTTAATTGGCGGGAACCTTAATTATTTTTACAATATTTACAAGTTGCTGTTTCATTTCCTCGCAATCGAAGTGAAAAGTAGAGTGTAAAACTCGTCCATAAAACCCATTTTGCTCTCTACTTTATATCCATCCTCGCTCGCAAGCTCGCATCGGATGGATAAACGTCTCGCGCAAAATGGTGCGTTTTATGCACTTGGTGTACAATCTACTATTTCACTTCTCTCGCTCTAAAATTCGTCTTTATGTCGTGCGTAGGCGACATAAAGTCGCATTTTATGCTCTAGAGCATAAAGTAAAATCTTCGTCGAAGACCAAGGTAATCGGCACAGGTAATCGGCCCAACAGCCACACGAACAACTTTAACTTCATAGAATAACCTCTTTAATTTAATTCTTTTCGTTAATATTCTAAAAACAAGGGATTACTGCTTTTCATTACGAATACAAGGAAAGTTGATGGGAATAGGCTTCCCCAAATTACCTAAATCGCTTGATGGCAATAGGCTTGCTCTTAATTAGGTTGGTTGATGGCAATAGGCTTGCTCCTAATTACATCATTTGATGGGAATAGGCTTACTCTTAATTACATTGATTGATGGCAATAGGCTTGCTCCTAATTACATTGGTTGATGGCAATAGGCTTGCTCCTAATTACATTGGTTGATGGCAATAGGCTTGCTCCTAATTACATTGGTTGATGGCAATAGGCTTGCTCAAAATGTTTTTATAAATCAGCAGTATGAGTAACGACATAAGTCAGGTGTTATGTCAAGTTTCCTACTGAAATAAAAAAAGTTAATTGGCGGGAACCTTAATTATTTTTACAATATTTACAAGTTGCTGTTTCATTTCCTCGCAATCGAAGTGAAAAGTAGAGTGTAAAACTCGTCCATAAAACCCATTTTGCTCTCTACTTTATATCCATCCTCGCTCGCAAGCTCGCATCGGATGCATAAACGTCTCGCGCAAAATGGTACGTTTTATGCACTTGGTGTACAATCTATACTAATATTATAAAGCTGAAGAGTTTGTTTGTTTGTTTGTTTGTTTGTTTGTTTGAACGCGGTAAACTCAGAAACTGCTGGTTGGAATTGAAATTTTTTTTTTGTGTTGGATAGTCCATTTATCGAGGAAGGCTATAGGCTATATAACATCACGCTACGGCTAATAGGAGCGGAGCATAAATGAAAAATGTTACAAAAACGGGAAAAGGTATTTCCTTTTTGAGAGCTTCCGCTGCGTGCGCTGCGAAAACGGTTTCAGTTACGCTAATATCATGTATGAAGGAATTGTTCCTCTTTAAAAGTTCTAAAAAAAAGTCCGCGACAGCATATATCTATCTTTTAAGATTGACTCACTGTAACCTTTTTTTACAGTTAAACTGTTAGGTTAAAAATAATTATTTTTTGCGAAGCTTATTTAACCCATATGGTATTAATCTATATCTAAATAAATGTGTTTGTTAGAACGGAAATTTAATATAGAATATTTGTGCCCTTAACTCTATACAGTTTTAACAAATATCTTAGAAAATATCGCAATGTAAAAATATCCGCGCGGCAAAATATTTCGTGCGTCGCAATGTAGGTACGGGGGATTCTGGCTGGCCTCCGGGAAATTCGAATTCAAAATATTTACTGCATCATAATGTTTACAAGTTTAGAGTGTTAAAGTATATTTAACAGTAAGAGATACCTATAGTAATTCACACTTTAATATAATATTTAGTCTTACTTTAATTATTTAATACAGTTAATTAATCTAAACCATCTGAACTATTACAATAAAGACGAAAGACAAGATTTTTTGTTTGTTACGATTTAGCTTAATTTATGTCGGATAGTCTATATCGAGAAAGGTTATAAGCTATATTTATGTGACGCAGACGAAGTTGCGTGGGTCAGCTAGTCTACTATATTTTTACTTCAATCTTATTTTGACTTCAATCTTGTCCTGACAGTGATGTGTTTAGGTGTCTGTGTGTTATTTTACCATCAATCATTGCCTTTTCTGGAATATTCTTACATTATCTAACAAGTGAAGCTGAAGTGTTTCTGCAACAATTGAATTAAAATTGTGTTATGATAAGGTGCGCAATTGCACTACTAACCTACACTCTCAATACTCAATTTAAGAAATAAATATTATTTTCTGTTGAAATGTTATCATCATTTCAGCGAAAAGACGTCCACTGCTGGAAATGTTATCAGTATTTTAAATTGTATTAATAAAATAAACTACCACGCCAGCGTCACAGAGAAGAAGTAAATCTAAATATTACCCACCATCTAGCCATTATCAAAAATATAAATTATTTAAATCTACTTCCAGGGCCTATCAACAGTCCTAGAAACCGGTATAGGTGCTCCAGATCCAGAGGAACTAGCCAGGAGAACTTCTAAAGAACAAGAACCTAGTGTCAACAGGCCTGACAATACAGCCACTGGTGATAAAATAACAGTGGTTAGCAGTGAGGCGGATGGGGCTTATGCTGGACCCAATGCTGGGGCTAACGCTGATGCCTTCCAGTTTGGCAGTCTGTTCTCTGGAGTTACCAAGTTTGTTGAATCCACAGGTATGTTTAAATTGTTGTATTATTTTTTTAATGGATCTGCTGATGTTGATTTTCATTGTACAGTCGAACTAGCTAATAAGTATACTGGGTAGAGATCTTTTTAATTCCAGAACACTGAAAATATTGATTGCAATTTTGTTTTATAAAGTGTTTTGCATTAAGCGACTGATGTCAAACGCTGTTTCGTTTGGCATCAGTCTCTAAATGTATCTTTATAATCTTAAAAGTGAATACAAGTTAGCTGGCTGTATACTTATTAGCTTGTTTGACTGTACCAGACTTAACTCATGAGCTGACGTAAGTCCCACTTAAAAGGAGCCTATTGCCGTAAACTGAGAACAAATCCAGACTCCGTGGCTGCTAGTAAGAAATCCCTGATGGAAAATTACAATAACAAAACTGGACCTGGCAACCTATGACTGTAGCAGTGGCCTATATCTAGCAGTGAACTAGTGATACGCTGAGTTGATTAAAACCTCCTGTACTTTAAACCTCCCTTTCCTATATTTTGAATATGGCTCACCTTGTAAACCAACACCAAAAACATTTCAGGTACTAAAGTCATCCACGGCGGCCTAGACACCCTAGAAACAATAGGCAAGAAAACCATGGAAGTTCTTCAAACCGACGACCCAGGCTTGGCCAAGAAACGTGCCCTACTAGGCCTAGGGTCTGGTGACAAAATAGTTTTGTCTCAAGTCCTCAGGGAGGCTAAAGCGAAGGCTGAGGAAGATGATAGAGTGAGAGAAGAGAAGAGAGAGGCCAAGGAGGTCCACTATGAGAATCTGTTTGATGATTTTGAAGGTGAGGTTTTTTTTATATGTGAGGGAAGATAGATAGATACTTAGATAGTTCCGAAGTAGGCATGTCATGCCTATTTTCCTCATTTGGAAAATAATGTTGTTTTACTATAGGCATGATATTATTGTGATTTATGTGTGGAAAATAATAGGGATCTGCCACCAGTTATTATCATGATTAGGTTGATTACTAGACAAAAACTAGTTGTGATTGAATATGGCTTAAGTCAGTAGACGCACTCTCTTGGATTCCTGTATTCTGTAACTATTTAATACATATTATTTGACATATTATAACTGCTGATTAGTAACCTGCTTGTCGCAATCACGACTTGCAAGCTGTTAACTTTTGTTTTGTTCCATCTTTTAGTATCTAAAAATACTTGTTATGCATTGTATGTTTGGTATGCACATTATGTATCTTCGACGATGTTTTTGTCCCTATTTTTCTTGAATTGCTAGATTCTCTCAAAGCTGTTGAAGGTAACTAATCTCACAATATCGTTTATATTTCCAGGCCTAGTACATTTAGAAGCACTTGAGATGTTATCGCGGCAAGTGAGCATGCGCATAGAGGAGCGCATACGCAGCGTGGATGCCGACAAGAAACAAGACATCAAGGAGACACTGCAGCAAGTTGCCGGTAAGATTGCAGTCGGGAGTTCAGATCCTTACCTCAAACCTCTCCCCCCCACCCCCCTCTACCACCACCACCTCTCTTAATTATGTTTTTTCCTACTCCTCCGCTATTCTTTTCTGATTAATTTCGTTGCGGGATCCAAGACAGTTAAATCGCTTCTCTGGGAATTCGTCGAGCTTCATTGTCTCGGCGCTTTTCTTTTGGTCGCCACTGTTGATTCTGGCTAACAGGAGTTACAGTGGTTTGGGAATAGTGTGGCGGGCTTGTCCCATCCTTACCTCATCATCATCATCATCATTTCAGCCGAAAGACGTCCACTGCTGGACATAGGCCTCCCCTAAGTGTCGCCACATTGACGGGTCCCGTGCGTCTCGCAACCAGCGGGTCCCCGCAACCTTCACCAGGTCATCCTTACTTCATGGAAATAAGCTCATCCTTTATTACATCGGACTATTAAGGTACAAGTTGGTAGCCGACTGCACGCAGCAGCAACAGACGACATGTCGTCGCTTCATGTCGTCACAACACGTCGTTGCGTCATGTCGTTTTACTAAAGGGCATATCTCCTGTTGTTTCTGTTATCTATGGGCAATACTGATCTGCGGTCGGACGACACTACCGTCTGCCGCTCGACGACGCGTCGCTAGCTTCATGTCGCTAACTACGGAGGGAATTTCATAGAAATACGCAGAAACGAGTCGTGTCGCTGCGACATGTCGTCTGCTGCTGCTGCGTGCAGTCGGCTACCAACTTGTACACACGGCTACACATCAAGCTATACAAAACCAGTATAATCTGATCGTTCATTGTGCGAAAAGATCTAGTAAAGTGAGGCCAAGATTAACTGGTTTTGTATAGCTTGATGTGTAGCCGTGTGTACCTGTAGTGCCCCACTACTATGAACGCCGCGAGGCCGTGACCAAGGAGGCGACATGCGTATGTCACTGGCCGGTGATGCATCGCTCTATTCTCTAAATAAAAAGAATGATGGTTTCGGACACGGGCTGTCAAACATCTTTCATCTATATCTATACATATAATAAATCTGTAGACAAAATATTTTTGTACATTGAAAATATTAAAATAAAAAATTGTCAGAGTGATAAAGTATAACCAACAGAACTCATTTCCAGCATTTTTGGAATTTTTGTCTGTTAGTCTGTTTGTCTGTTTGTCTGTTTATCTGTTTGTCTGTTTCGATGACTAAGCATCACATGAAATTTACGAAACTAATGTAAGTAACTTTTATACATAAATATTGTGCGTAACTTGGGGTATTACTTAGTCTTTGTTTCATCTTAATCGGTGCTCTCTATCAAAAGATATTTGAATTTATAATTTTCAAGAAGAACTTTATCATTATGATCAAGAATGAGACATGTAACGACATCTATTAAACGCGTGGTACTTATTAAAAAATGCCTTCAAAAGTTAACTTAAAAAAAGTTATGGTAGCTATATATGGTAGGTACCTACTCTGTATATAGGTAGTCTAAATGACGCTGCTTTCAAAGTCTACATAGCCTAAACCCTATAGTGTGATTGATCGCTTTCCATGCATTCAATTTTAGCAGTTTATCTTCGTCTTCGATAGATGGCGTTGTTCATTTACCGCGGTCACAGATAATATAATACTAGCGTAGTACTAGGAAGCTGTAAGTTAGCATGAAACAGATGAGTTACGCCGTAAAATAAAATCCCGCAAAAAATAGCTTTTTAGGGTACACTTATAAGAGGGGATGTTTTTCTTGCGAAGTCCATAGTGTGGGGTGTCGTTCGATAGGTCTTTGAAAAAGATTGTGAGTTTGCTCAAACACTTCGGATCAAGGGATTCGTTTGTGAAATATTAAGCTATAAAGTGCAAATTTTGTTAGACTCAAGTCAGGCTACCTAAACCACCCGTCAGGGCTGCGGGTCCCTTCGGGGCTGCGGGTTGTTCGAAAGAGATACCGCGCCCTCGGCACAAGGGCTTTGAAGAAACATTGGTGGTTTTTAGTCAGTAGAACCCTTCCCGCTCTGGGCAGAGCGGAAATAGTGTCAGTCTTCTACTCTGTTTCAAATTTCATCAAGATCCGTTCGGCCGTTCTGACGGGGTTGATTAACAAACATCCATACATCTAACTTTAATTTTAGACATAGTCAGTGCTTTACATTACCCTATTCTTATTTTCTAAAGCGTCAGTATGTTAACGCAGGGCAATGATTTTGTACTTTTGTTTAAGCGACGCATTTTAGTTTTCGACAACCACGCGAACGAAGTCGCGGGCACAGCTAGTGTTATAATATATTTTATTTTATTGATTTCGTGTGATAAAATTATTTTCCAACATCATTGTAAAGTTTGTAAATATGTTATTCCATAAATTCCATTCCTTTTAAAAAATGGTTCGTAGTTATCTAATTATTCTTACAATATGAGGACTTACAACAAAATATATACTAGAACAAAGAACCTAAAAATAAAAACCATACTAACTAAAATATATTATTAAAAGGAGTCCCTTTAGGCAAGGTTCCGAAGATACTGGCAGCGTTCCCCCTTTGAATAGTTTGTAAATTGTACATAAATTTTCATGTATAAAGTTTACACCTAACTCCGAATTTTATTCCTGCTCTCCAACTATCATCCCGGTTACTCAGCACCTTCCATTATATATTGAGAGGCCCGCCAAACGGGCTCCTTCCATACCTTAAGGCAGTGATAGCGGAGTGTTGTGACCGTCGGACTGCCGAGTCATAAGCCTCGTCGCACCTCTGATTTATTGTATTCATGTTTTCCTTCTTCTCTTACTTCTCCTTCTTTCTTGTTTCGTTATTTTTTGTGTGGTTAGTGCAATCAGACGTGCCTTTTTTTTTTTTTTTTGTTTGGTGGAAAATCATCAAATGACCCCCCCCCCCCCCCCCCCGCTCTTGGGCAGAGCGAAGGGGAGTGTCAGACTTCTACTGACTAAAAACCGAACCCATGTTCCTTCTTTGCCCTTGTGCCGAGGCCACATCATCTAGTACTAAAATCCGCGGCCCCGACGGGTGAGATGCTTGCCTTGGGTTCGAATTCAAGACCTTATGACTTGTCAGTCCGACGATCACATCACTGGGCTATTAATAACTACTTATAACACACACCTAACATTTATCTAACTCCCATAATATTATTATGTCGACAGAATTATGTGAAATGCCCGAAGAAGATGAGGAAGACGAAGAATCTCCAAGCGAAGACCTTTCCAAGTCTGAAGCTTTCCTGGAAAGACTGCAGACCGCTACACAAGACCTAGGTCTTAAGTTACAGTTCCAACCGCTTGTCAAGTAAGTACCTCTATGCAAATATTTAATAAAAACTAAGCGAAAATCCTCGGCTTAGGGCGTCGCTAGTGGATGATATCAAGAGACAGGCTGGATCAGTCCCCACTCTTATTGTCGGGTTGCTATAGACAGCGTGTATCAGTAATATCTGGCCATATTTAAAGGTGTAGTACCGACATCAAACTGAACAACTATCTCCGAAGGAGCTACATCGGAATCTCAAAAAATTCAAACCGGCCAGTTGCGAGTCGGACTCGCCCATGAAGGGTTCCGTGTCATGTTAGTTTAATTATTTGTTGTTATAGCTGCAACTGAAATACGCATTCTGTGAAATTTTCCTATTACGGATCATGAGATACAGCCCGCTGACAGACAGACGGACGGACATCGGAGGCTTAGTAATAGGGTCCCGTTGGTTGTACGGAACCCAAACAAATAGACTTGTCTTAAACATGCTGTACATGTTTATAAATTACCAGCTCACAGATAACTCTGCCTGTCGAATGTACGATTTTAGTTCGCAAGTTCCGCGATAGATGCCGCTACATTATCACCCATTTTCCTATACACTCATTTTTTAAAACTTTACTTACCTCTCGTTTACAGACAATACAAAGAAATCCTCGACTACATATCAAGCCTAGACTCGGACACGCAAATAAAGGCGGTGTACAAGCGCGGCGTGTCCACTCTGGCACAGAGCACCGCGTTGTCAGTAGAACAGTACCACAAGGCTGCTGAGATGTTACTCGTGAAGGCGCGTAGGTCTACCGCTGATGAGGCTGACGCTCTTACACAGTAAGTAACCTGTATTATGTAGGTATACAGTGGAAGGAATGCTGAAGCACAAACGGTTACCATTACCACATAATAATATTCAGTACTTACATCATTTTGAGACCCCCCCACTAAAACTGAAGAAAGTTTTCAGTTTTAAGTCCTCCTAGACGTTTTTCGGTGGTCACGGTAGCCAATCTCAGCCGAGCTTAGCGCGGGAGATATTATAGTTGCGGCGTGTGTGCGCAGGCACAGGTGCACTCTCTGTTCCCTTTTCTCTCATAGTCCTCAGGGATGGCAATCCGACACGACCGGAGAGGGATCAGGATCAGGTGTCCGGTTGATGGAGAAATGTTGGTGTACGTCTTCGATCAATAATGTACTAGATTCCCGATAAGCGCTTCAAAAACGGCCCGAAACTTAAGACCACAAAAGTATTTGTGGTCTTATTTCAAATTAGTATGGTCCAGTCATAGCCAACAGTAAGACGTCAAAATGCCGCAGTATGCGTTCAAAAACTGTGTAAATAACCACCGTAACACCACGGTTTTGGAAGGAATATCTTTTTTCGGTAATTTAATATCATTATGTGCTTTTTCATAATATTTAAACATAATTAAACTGTAAATACTATTAAATCAACGAATATTATAATTGTTTGGCCAATGTTTGCTACAACGCACCAACTATTGTATCATGTTATTGAACTTTTTTCTAAAATGTTATGTAGATGTTTACGTGTGTGCAAACGTGGCCACTTGAGCGACTTAGTTTTGTTCCTGATGCTTAATCTAGTACTATTATTGATCGAAGGTGTACGTACTATTTAAGGTACACCTCTGCCTAACCGTCCTGGGATAATGGGATTGCAGTTGACTTGCAAAGAGTATCCTTAGACGTATAGTAAGAGTGGAAATAGGGGATCGGACTGACTCAAAAAAATATGATTCTGTTTAGTCCGTCAGTTAGATTATCGAAAAATATTGGATACGTGTTTTTTGTTTTATCAAATCAATAAAAATTGACGAAGATAAAGCGCGTCAAAGATCATGGAGTGGGGCTAGAAACGTCACTTGAAGGTACAAAATGTACTATCATATGACGTCACACGAGTTTTTGAAGCACTGTATCGTCTTCATTTTTTGTTTAGGTGAAAAAAGAAAAAATACGTGTCCAATATTTTTTGAAAATATAACTGACGGACTAATTAGTTTTTTTTTGTCCGATCCCTTATTACGTTTTTGTTACTCCTCCACCATTCTTTTCTGATTCATTTCGTTGCGGGATCCAAGACATTTCAATTACTTGTCTTCGTCGATCCTCATTGTCTCGGCACTTTTCTGGTCGCTACTGTTGACTATGGCGCACAGGAGTTGTCTTGATTTGGGAATAGAGTGGCGGGCATGTCCAGAAAAATAACTCTTCAGGTTTACAGGCGTGATATTACGACTTGCAAAGAGTTTCTTTAGAAATGACTTTAATTTCTCTGTTCCAGAATGACAGTGGTGCTAACAAAACACATCAGCGAGTTGGCAACGCTGTTCACAGAAAAGCTGAATGCGCTACCTTCAGACAATCCCGAACAAGTGAACACGTATATCACCAATATATTCTTAGAGGTAAGATATTATTGAATAAACCAACTATTGGGATTGTCATGGTCGGAACTGAAAACGCCAAACTCGTCGCTAAAGGACATTGGGAACTTTAATATGGGAAAAATCCCCACGGCGGACAGAGATGAAACGGAATTTATTTGAAAGTTTTAGACCTGTAGGTATGTTTACTTAAAGCGCTACGTTGTGACATATGGGAATTCTGAGGTAGGATGAGTCTAAGTTGGAAATATTTTTGTCTTAATTTTTTTTTTTTTTACATTTTATGTTGTTTTGCATCGCAGAATAACTAGCTTGAGCAGCGCTGTTCAGTAAACGCGCGATGTTCGCCGGCTTAATAGATAATCTGCCGCAGCGCGCATTATCATAGCTATTTTTTAGCTTTGGGCCCGCAAGGGCTGACACCCGCGCCCGTTGGGCTTGGCCTCGGCACAAGGGCTAAGAAAGAACATGGGTGGTTTTTAGTCAGTAGAAGTCTGACACTCCATACCGCCTGGCCAGAGCGGGAGAAGTCATTTGATGATTTCCCAGACCCATAAAAAAACGGTGTAATGTGAAGTGTACAAGTAAAAGTATCAAAGTATTGAAACCTTATTTTCTGAATGTTCCCATAAGTAACAGAAAAATGAAATGCACAGCAATAAAGTGGATAACAGTATCTATCATCTGTAATAGGTTTTGTTTGTGTCCGCTACTTTTCGAAAAACGGGGCCGAAAGTTCCCAATGTCATTTTGGGCCGACTCAATTTAAATTGTCATCGACACGCTAAGAAGAAGAACCAACTATTTTTTCTTTTATGTTGACCGTGTCATCATCTTCTTTATCGTTTGGTTAGTACCAAACCTGGTGTCACAATTTGTATGCCTGCCCGTGTCCGGTTACAATGACTTTATCGAGCCTTCCATTATCATCATCAACAGCCTATTAATATTCCCACTGGTGGGCTTCCTCTCTTTGAGAGAGAATGGGCTATAATCTACCACGCGGGCCCAGTGCGGATTGGTAGATGCCACATGTCTTCGAATTTTTTGGTTCTAAGACATTTCCTCACGATGATTTCCTTCACCGTTTTGAGAGCAGCGCTGATAAAATAAATTACACAAAGTAATATGCCTACCTTGGTTCGAACCCACGACCTACTGTTCGTAAGTCGGGGCCGCCACCGCTGTTCTAAGCGGATCGAGCCTTTAGATCAGTGATAAGGGCGGGACTCCACCAAAGCGGAGATGTGCCCTTCCTGTGATTGGTCGAATTTGGCACATCGCCTCTCCGCTTGACACATCTCCGCTTTGGTGGAGTCTCGCCCTAATCTAGTTGTGAAACCATCCAACCGACAAGTTCTATGACTGGTCGGTTCGAGGTCTATACCTCGAGTTCAAAGTAGTCAAACCCAAGACATATTTCTCACGGCATGTGGAGCAGCGGTGGCCCAGTGGTGTCGGCCCCGACTTACGAACAGTAGGTCGTGGGTTCGAACCCAGGCAGGCGCATTACTTTGTGTAATTTATTTCATCACCGCTGCTCTCAAAATGGTGAAGGAAAACATCGTGAGGAAACCGGCATTTCTTAGAACCAAAAAATTCAAAGACATGTGACATCTGCCAATTCACACTGGGCCCGCGTGGTGGATTATAGCCCATCCCTCTCCTAGAGAGGAGGCCTGAGTCCCTGCAGTGGGAACATTATAGGCTGATGATGATGCTGATAATGTAAAGCCCAGTCAGAGGCCCATGGTGTCAACTCTAACACCAGGTTAGGCACTAACCACCCGATACAACAACAAAATCAAACCTTTTACACATTCTAAAATCGCTGATTAATTTTTGAATGGCAAGGTTCTACAATTTTTCATTAACTTTTTCCAGGCTGGCAACAGTTCCACCTACATCCAGAATGCATTCCAACTGGCGCTACCTATACTACAAATAGGCGCTGTTTAAATAAAAATAATTAAATAATAATTTACATAATATTGTGATATTGTATGTTGAAATGTTGTTACTAATCTGTACGGTTCAAATTTTATTCGTCGGTGTTTGAAAGTTTAGGAAGGTAGTTTTGGAACCAATTGTTAGTTGTATGAGAAGATTATTTTATCCTCACCATACATTTAATATTTCTCACGATAGTTTTTGGTATTGCCGGTAGGTAAATATCAGCAAAGAAGTACCATTACCAAAAAAATATTCTGACCACCGTAAGGACTATTTTTGAATGCACCGCCAGGCAGTATTGGTCCGCATGATCATCGTGTGCACGGGCTTTTATTTTAGTAAAATGAGCAAATTAGTTTTTGGTGATAGCACTTATCGGCGCAGAAGATATTATAGTGCACAAGTGTATGCGCAGACACGGTGCACTCTCTTTCCTCAATCTTCTAGCCCGATATTACACGATACGACATGCGAACCCTACAATCAGTTAATAAGAGCTCACTAGTATCATGCGCATGTTTTCGTGAACACGCGTCCGTGGCGCCATCTACATCAACGCATACGAACTACAACTGACGTTTCGTACATCGCGACATCAGAGGCCCTAGCATTTATAATTAAAAATACCCATAAAATAATAATTAAAAATATCTATGGATGATTGAGCTTATTGCAAACAATGCTAGAGGATAATTGTATTTGCGGTACAAAAGTCGATGTATTTACGTCAGGTTTGCATCGAAAACAGATGCTCGGGCCTCAAAGTTTTTCTCGAAAGGATCATATAACAAATAAATGCTTAAATCAATCCTGTTAGTAGTAGTAGAAATAGACTCATCTTATAGGACTCATTTCCTTCATTCATCATCTGTAAGCAAACATATTGATCGAGTAGAAGTTCCTGATGTTCATCAATGTGTGTTAAAGGCCATACCTAATTGTAATTACACAAAGAACTAAGAATTGGTTATAAAACTTGCTTTGTTCATATCTTACATTATTGTAATTGTTCAATACTTGGGTCTAAAAAAGAGAAAATCATGAATTTATATTATATCACTAAAATACATTTTAATATATCTCTGAAGAAATGTGGGCGCTTAAATCTCGAAGGTCTAATCTATAAAAGTTTATATTATATCTGTAAAAATGTCTAATAATATATTATGCATAATAGTTAAATGTTTTTATTGAAATATTCTGTTGTTTTTTTTTAAACCCTTCATTTGTGCTGGCAAAGGCATAACGTGGTTTCCGAGACACGGAGAGAACTCGGTATGTATTGGTATTTTCACCCATCCATGAAACAACCTAGGCAAGCGCGGTCTAACCTGAAGATCGACCAGTCAGTTGTAAATCTTTGACGGTCGTTATAGATAGTCAGTGGCCCGCACTACCAGTTTAACCAAGGGGTATCATATTCCCGTTGTCCCGTCGGGACTGCTGGTTGTTCAAAAGAAATACCGTGGCCTCGACACAAAAGCCTAACAAGGAACATGGGTGATTTTTAGTCAGTAGAAGTCTGACACGCCCTACCGCCTCTGCCTAGAGCGGAAGGAGTCATTTGATGATATCGCACCCTCCAAAAAAAAAATAAGGGGCATCATATTACCCAGTACAGTTCACATCAAAATAACTTTAATTTAATAACTTTGCCCCTCTTTAAGTTAGCAATTTGCAAAGTTCGCGCAGGTGCAGTTACGTAGAATTTGTAATTTTACTATAGAGATTCGTAATTTTAGCTGTTGTGTAGCCACTCGTAGCCAACTTCAGAGGGGCAAAGTTATTTGATGTGAACTGTACTACTAAATGGGTTGTTTAGGTCAGTTAGGCAGTGGCTCCATTTAAAAAAATTATGATATTCAGCTGCATGCAGTTAGACTGGAAGCCGATCCCAACATAGTTAGGAAAAGGCTAGGCAGATGATGATCTGTGCTGACAAAGTAAAACTTGGGCGTCAGTGTCGCTTTTTTTTTGGGTGATGGGAAATCATCAAATGACTCCTCCCGCTCTGGGTAGAGCGGTAGGGAGTGTCAGACTTCTACTGACTAAAAACCAGCCATGTTCCTTCTTAGCCCTTTGTGTCGAGGCCGCGGTATCTCTTTCGAACAATCCACAGCCCCGACGGACCCCTGACTTGGCTTTTCATGCCTTCGAGAAATATCTCTCAAGCGTACTGATTTCCTCACGATCCGTTTACGTCGAGGCCGCGGTATCACTTTTGAACAACCCGTAGCCCCGACGGGAGTGTCGCTTTCACAGTAGGTACCATTTGACAGATGACATCTATTCCGCCACATTCTTCTTTTTGGCGTGGTTGGGTAAGAGTTTGGCACCTTCAGTTTCAGGTAGGTGCGGTGGAGCAAACCACGAGACACGCAGGACTAAGTAAGTAGAAGACACTTGAATGAAACCAGAAAAAAGGCAAAAATAACTGTAATCTCTCGGGATTCATTTGCTTTTTGGCCACCAACATTGCAAAGTTTAAAATCAAACTAAATTAGAACAACAATTTTTTTTTTTTTTTTTTAATTAGCCTATTCTGTCCCACTGCTGGGCAAAGGCCTCCCCCATTTCTTTCCAGCTCTCCCGGTGTTGTGCCTTCTCTGGCCAATCAGTCACGAACGAGTCCAGATCGTCACGCCAACGTTTCTTGGGTCTGCCTCGGTGACGACGACCGTCTTCAGGCACCCAGTGTGTGACGATTCTGGTCCATCTGTCCTGATCTCTCCTGGTAATGTGACCCGCCCAGTCCCACTTTAACCTCGCGGACTTATCGCCAACATCGGCGATGCCTGTCTTGGAGCGTATTATGGTGTTACGAATTCGATCGGTGATTTTGATGTTTAGAATGCTACGTTCCATCGCTCTTTGGCAAACCTTAAGTTTGGACTTCTGAGCTTCCGTCAAAGACCAAGTCTGTGCGCCATAGGTTAGGATAGGCAGGATACACATGTCGACGAGCTTGCGTTTCAGTGAGATAGGAAGGTCACCCTTCATAAACGACTTCATGGACCAGTAGCTCCTCCAAGCATTTTCAACGCGACGGTCGATCTCTTTGTCTTGTCTGTTGCTGAAGGAAACTAACTGGCCCAGGTATTATAATATATTCGTCGACATAGTATATTTCCTGCCCATCGACCTCGACCCTATGTTTAGCGACATTGGTCATAACTTTAACAAACCTTCGTTTTGCAGACGATATTGTTCTTTTTGCCTCCGATGCAAATCGAATACAAAAAATGCTCCAAGACCTGAGCACTGCAAGCCTTGAGGTTGGACTGACGATGAATCAGTCAAAGACTAAAGAACAACAAATTATTCGAAATAATTTGTATGCAACGAAAATCAACGCCATTAAAATAAACTCAATAGTAAATTAACTCGATCTCAAAATCAAACAACATTAAAAAAGAGTGCACTCAATAATAATAACATCACAGTAATGGCGGATCATGGCGATTGGCGCGAATATCAGCCATTGTGCCGACACCTGTTGCGCCTGCGCTTCTAACGGCCGGCGGATTAGTGAGGATGTGCCTTTGTTTGTTTGGGAAGAAAAGGAGCTGTTCTTCTACCCGTGAACGACTAAAGCAAGCTAGTTGAATTTTATTACATGCATTCAAGTCTTTTCAGGATTTGTCTTTTAAAGAATAAATGAAAGTAGGGAACAAAATACAAAGGCCTCCCTTACAGCTAGACTTACAATAATATAAAAACTTCGTTTTTTGAGTTATCCTAGATGTCTGATAGATGCTGCGGAGCTTGACTACATTACTGCAATCAATTTCGATTCATCTTCAAATTCTTAATTCACCGTTTTATAAAAAGTAAAACTAACAATATTTTTTGCGTAGGTTTAATTAGTTTGACATCATAATGCTTGGCTCAGCTTCGTGAAGGGTCCGTTTACACCCTGTATACCTAATTATAATACATATTCTTTAACATTAACCCTTCAAAGTCCAAGTAATGTCCACCCCTTTCTACCGTAAACAAAAGCTCACCGCATAACCGGTGGATCGCAGTCCGGAGCACATCTGTCCCAACTCCCATCACGGTCATCACAAAGGATGCAAAGGGTTCATAGTTGCTCTCTTTACGCCGTTTCGCCAAATATGCGGTATGCTGGGTATGTTACCCTGACATGTGCATGATTGATGGCAGAGAGAAATGTAGGTTTGGCCCTTTGTTGGTTGGACTGCGATTTGTAAGGTTAGAAAAAGGTGTTTCTTGTTGGCAATGGGACTTACGTACGTTTAAATTAAATAGCTTTCTGTTAAGGAGTGGCGACCGCGAACCAGAAGACGTTGCGTTGGAAGGCCTCCTACTAGGTGGACAGATGGCCTGGTGAAGGTTGCGGGGATCTGCTGGATGCGAGACGCACGGAACCGGTCAATGTGGCGACACTTGGCGGAGGCCTACCTATGTCTTTCGGCTGAAAATATGATGATGACGATGATGTAGCTGTTGATTCTGTGATAAAGTATCTACAAATTGTGAATAATAAAATAAACAAGGTTAAGCGGTACTTCAAGCCTGGACAGCTTTCAGTATTATATAAAGCTCAAGTCTGGTCTGGCATGGAATATTGCTGTCACCTTTGGGATGGCTCAGCCAAATACCAGCTTGCCACACTTGACTCTATAGAGCGCAGAGCCAGGAGGCTAATTGGTGACGATAAGCTGGGGCGCCGCCCGACCGAGAGCTGCTGGCGCACGCGGCGGGCCCCATGGACTTCTGGTGAGTTTGCCACATTACCTGCACGAGCACTATAGCACACTGGACACGCGCACACGCCGCACTGGAGTGCTATTTATCAAGCTACATAGCCTGGCCCACCGTCGCAAAGTCGCATGTCTGTCGGTCTTCTACAGACTGTACTTCGGAGAGTGTGCGCAAGAGCTCCACGAGCTGATCCCACCATCTCCCTTCTTCCATCGGGAGACTAGACGTACTGCAGGGTATCACCGATACCTAGTCGACATTCCACACATTCGAACGAAGCGCTTTGCTGGGTCCTTTATTATGCGCACAGCCAAGGAGTGGAATTTCCTGCCTGCGTCGGTTTTTCCGAGTTCATATAACCCTAATCTGTTTCTGACGCGAGTAAACAGGCTTCTACTGCGTAAGCTCGTTCCATCGTCGACATCATCTCTGCCCTTAGGGCAAGATTGAAGTCAAGAGCAAGCCCATTTACAATAAAAAAAAAGACATCAAATTATTCTACAATAATCATGTTGACTCATTAAACTCAGGATATTATGGTCGCGTGCCGTGATCCATTTCGTCATTAATAATCAAAATAATACCTACGTTATCACGATGATTGGTTATTTTCTACTTAATTATTTGTTAAAAAAAACTTGTCAATGCATTTTCACATTTACCACTCTACCTTATAGTATACTTTCTGATAGTGTCGCGTCGGTTTAAAAAACTTATAATTTCACGGTTAAATGACTTTCTAATGATCACGGGTGACACGTGTTTTAATGTATTTTGGAAATTGATATTATGGTACCCTTTGTTTATTTTAAGGGACCGACCTAATATTAGTGACAACTGCTATGTTAGCAACCTTGGTGGGCCGCAGCTATAAGCCGGATGGGGGACATCATCATTTGCCTAGCCTTTTCGCAACTATGTTAGGGTCGGCTTCCAGTCTAGCCGGATCCAGCTGAATACCGGTGTTTTACATGGAGCGACTGCCTATCTAACCTCTACAAGCCAGTTAGTACTGGGTATTCACCTTGGTAAGGCTAGTTTTCAGACTCTTGGGCCGCTGACTACCTGTAATGACTGTCTGTACCGCGATGGAGGTATTCCGATGCAATAAAGCATGAGCTACATCGCAGATTATAATCCCACCTCTTATCTTGTTCTTGTGCATCTCCACCTGTAAGAACCTGTGCAGCCCAAGCAGCTAGTACTATCGAAGTGGCAGAGTTGTAGTCATAGCTGAAACTGTTTTTTTTGTAATAAATGGGTCGGGAGGTGTCTCATGTGATGACGAGGAACAGAGAAGTATGGAAGAAGAAGACATGCTGGGCCGACCCCAATTGAATTGGGATAAGGGCAAGAGAATTATGAAATGGGCCAGGGGCCTACTCTTGACTTCAATCTTGTCCTGAAGACAGAGATGAGGTGGACGATGGAACGAGAACTTGTTGTGACGGCACGGTTAGCGCAGTGGCTCAAGCAATGGACTGCCGCGCTGCGTGTCGCGGGTTCGATCCCCGCACGGAACAAATACTTGTAAGACCTACATATAGTTGTTCCGGGTCTGGGTATTTGTGTATGTGAGTTTAAATGTTTGTGAACGCACCCACGATACAGGAGAAATTCCTAGTGTGGGGTAACGTTTTAAAAAAAAAAAAAAATTGAAATGAATTTCAAAGCAATCATTGCTACGATGGAGAAGAGACCTTACAGTTAAAAAAAAAACGTTTAAAAATGAAACTTTCACTCCAAAAACTATCCAACACAATTCAGAACTAATATTACAACTACTTACAAAAAGAAAACACAACAACGCAACCTTCAAACACCCATATCATGTCACACATAATCTATACATATAATAAAACAGTAAAAAAACTGTGTCTGTACATTGAATATATTTAAAAAATAATTATTGAGGGGGGTTTAGAAGCAGTAAAAGAGAACAAATCCAAAAAAAAAAAATGTCTGTTTGTCTGTTTGTCTGTTTGTCTGTTTGTCTGTTTGTTTGTACACGCTAATCTTCGGAACTACTTGACGGATTTGAATAATTTTTTTTTAGTTGAATAGGTATTCAGTCTGGGCAACATATAGGCTATAATTTATCTTGGAAACTTGAACACCTGATGCAGAACTGCAACAGACCAGCTTAACTATAAGAGATACAAAAATGGTACCATAGCAAAAATTGTTCCACGTGATGAGCATTTTCTGCTTAGAGAATAAATTTGAAGATCTGGAACACCTGATGTGGAACTCCAAGAGCCCAGCTACACTATCCTACTTTCACGCCAGAACGGCTCAACGGATCTGAATGAAATTTGGCACAGAGATTGATTATAGTCTGGAATTACACATGGGCTATATAATATCGCTATAATTACTTAGAGGGGTGAGCAATATTGCATTATGTCCATATGACCCAGCGGTTTGACAGCTGATATCTGTCATACTATTTATATCAATAAGAACGGCTATTTCGAACTTTTTATCACCGATGTCAGTAGCGTAACGGTTTGGCGACCTCCCCGTAAAAAAATGTACGTAAGTTCAAATCAGAGACAGTCTTCTTTTTGTTTTTTTTATAATGTTGTGAGATTTCCAAAAATATTCAACATGTTCGCCAGTTCGATCCCCAGCTCGGTTTTCACTTTTTGTGAGTACTATTTATTTTTATTTTGATGCTTTATGATTTTCAAATCTCTATAATTTTTTTTTGAATCAACTTTGCATAGGTCCATAGTACACGCCCTAGAAAGACATACACTGAATTTATTGCTGATTTTGTACTATACTTAAAGATGTTTCTAACTATTCAAAATAGAGTTAGGTTATAAATCTAATCTATTGTTTTCATTTGTCCATGTTAGTTTGTATGGATTATGAAGCCAAATGTGATTAGGGTTTTAGTTTTTGTTTCATTGTAATCCGATACTGATATCCGATAGATATATATGAATTTGAAGAACACGACATCTATTGCATCAAGACGGTACTAATAAATAAATGTGTTCAGATAACTTTTAAATAGACCTTTTTAAAAAGTTACGGCACCAATAGGTACTCTTAATTTGTCTAAATGACGCTACTTGGCTATAGTGTGTGTTCACTTTCCATGCATTAATTTTTTACAGTTTAACTTCGATAGATGGCGTTGTTCATAATTGGACACCATTTCCTGAATCACGGTGTGAATATTTTCCGTGAATAGATAACAAAAAAATTACCAATGTACACAGCACAGTAAGAAAAAATCTCAAGTTCATAGCAAAAATGAAATTAAAATTACATTTCTTTGTTCTGTGCGGGAATCGAAAACGGGATCAGCACCACAATCAATCGCCCAGCTGTGCAGCTATTGCGCCAACCGTGCCTTCATATATAGCTGTTACTGTGGCTTTCTCGGGTCTTTTTTTGTTTTTGGGGGGTGGGAAATCATCAAATGACTCCTCCCGCTCTGGGCAGAGTGGTAGGGAGTGTCAGACTTCTACTGACTAAAAACCACCCATGTTCCTTCTTAGCCCTTTGTGTCGGGCAGTCGGGCACGGTATCTCTTTCGAAAAACCCGCAGCGTTGGCGACCCCTGATGCTGACATCTCTTTGAGGGATGTCGTCGTCATAAGATGGACGGACGGGGAGCTAGCCCGCTACTCACCATCCACAGGCCCGCACCTACGGTGGCCGGAAGCCATCACGTAGCCCCCGACGCCCGAAGCGTCTCCCGCGGCGGCTGGGACGAGAGGTTCTCTCCCTCTCATGTTCCGCAACCTCCTTTGCTAGCATCACTGCTTCGCAAAAGCAGTGGGAGAAGACGGCGTCCCATTCCCTCTCGCCCCGGACCATGGCTCGCACAGGGTCGGACGCGAGAGGTCGCCGCCGCCGATCGCCGCTACAAAAACACGGCGGGGCTCCGCCCAAGCGACCTCCACAGTGTGCTCCACCGTGTCAGCATCCGGGCGTTTCCTCCCGCCTGATTCGGTGCAGGTACCTCCCAAAAGTTTGCTTTACTATGGCCAGACTGCACATTCCGTTTATAAATTGCCGCTGAATCCTGGCCAAACATGCAACATCACCAAAAACTGTGACCGGAGAGTCCTTTTGTAGCAGTGGCAGTGCAAGTTTATTAGTATGGGACGATATCGCACGAGCATGCATTAAAGGCGTTGAACCGCAGTCTCCAGGACATCCGCGGCGACCAAACGCTGATGGGCAGTGTTGTCGTGTTGTTCGCAGGTGACAGACACTGCCAGTTATTTAGGGGGTGCAGTGGATGAAATAAACGCATGTCTCTAGCGTCGCCATCACTGTGGTCCATGGTCGAGAAGCTCCATCTTACGTGCAACATCCGCGTCCAACTGTATAACGACCACGATGCAGGTGTATTTGCAAATAAGCTGCTTCTAATGGAAAAAATATATTTTCAGAAGAATGTCCCCATCCCAACAGATAATGAACGTCACGTTTTTCCTTATTTTGGGGTTAATATAAAAAATGAAAAGTGTTTTTTCACTAAGAAACACTTTTCATTCATTAGGGCAGTGCTATCACCAAAGAACGTGTAGCTAAGTAATGTTGAAGCGCCATGTAATAGAAGGCACTTGACGTTTGTAGATGTATTATGGGCTATTGCTATCACACGGGCACAAAACCAGACTCCGCGGCGTCTACTGAGAAAACCTTTTGCCCTTCTCGGTAATCAAACCCCAGACCACATGCTCAGTAGTTGCGCTTAGGACCACTCGATAACAGACATCAAAATTTTTACGTGAACAAAGTCGCGGGCATCAGCTAGTTAAAAATACTATTTTTAGTACTGCCAATGTCCCAGTGTGTATTGTTTGAACAATTTCGTGCCATATTTGGCAACATTGGCCGGCAGGAAGTTTCAGCTCGTGCATCGTAATTAGGCTGTTCCGCTTCACTTGCGCCAGTGATAGCAGATTGTACAATGTCGGACAGAAAAATGTGGTAATTAGGACAACTATAAAGTAGTACTGTAATAGTACATTGTTACCTTAGGGGTGAAAGGAACTTGTTTAGTTCCGAGTCGGGGTCTAATAGTTCGAGGGACTAAATAAGTCTCTAACCCGAGGTAAACACTGTGCTTTTCATTACGAATACAAGGAAAGTTGATGGGAATAGTCTTGCCCCCAATTACCTAAATCGGTGAATAGGCTTTGCTCCTAATTACATCGGTTGATGGCAATAGGCTTGCTCCTAGCTTCTAATTAGATTAGTTGATGGCAATAGGCTTGATTCTTATTACATCGGTTGAGGGCAATAGGCTTGCCACCAATTACATTCGTTGATGGCAATAGGCTTGCTCCTATTTAGATTAGTTGATGGCAATAGGCTTGCTCCTAATTAGCTTGGTTGATGGCAATAGGCTTGCACCTAATTACATCGGTTGATGGCAATAGGCTTGCCTCCAATTACATCAGTTAATGGCAATAGGCTTGCTCCTAATTACATTGTTTGATGGTAATAGGCTTGCTCCTAATCACATCGGTTGGTGGCAATAGGCTTGCTCTTAATTACATTGGTTGATGGCAATAGGTTTGCTCCCTATTACAACAAATAATTTGACAGCTGTCAGTAGAAAGCGATTCTCCCTAGGGCTGAAAAGTAGTACTTTCAACCCGCTCCGCAGGCATGTTCTGACCTACTTTCAGAGTATGAGTAATGAAAAGTAGGTATTGTTTGCCCTACTCCAGGTCCTGGATATGGCCAGATTATATCGAATCTGACATCTGTTTAAAGCTTTCTTGCTTTGTAGTGATAGCACACTTACCTATACAATGTTAAGCAGAAAAATGTGGCAAATACAGCTATAGCTGCATTTCAGATATCAAAAAGATAGCATACATTTATTTGGGTTCGGCGCAGCATATATTCTTCTTCCATACTTCACTGTCTCTCGTCATCTCATGAGATACCCCTAAAAAGTATGTTCTATCCTAGATCAAAGCTATGGCCAGCTTTCATCGAAATCCGCTTAGCTGTAAGGTCAGGCTGGCAGTGTTACTTTTGTAAATATTTATTATTAAAATATGAATTCATTTTAGATTATATTTGTAACAATACCCCAACCCACATTGCTATCTTTAAATATAGCAATATATTCCGTCGCACAATAGACCATTAGACATTATACACTTGAAAAACCCAATTTGCCCAAAAAGTCGGTTAAATTCAAAACAGACAGACATCCCGCAGCCACTCAAATGTAACACCTTAACCAAAGGTGTTCCCGAACATCTGTGAATAATCCGTTAAACTTTGAAGAGCCCGCATACTATACCATAGTCCCATAAATCATGGAATCTTTTATATAGGTAAATACTTGGGAATCGGGAAGGAAGGAAATGTTGCAAAAGTACCTTATTATTTAATGGGTGATTTTTTTGGCCAGACGTGTAATGGGTAAAGTTGAATGAATCTTTAGACTATCAATGATTGATTTGCCGAAATTGTGTGGGATATGTATGGGAGGCACGTTTTCGGAAGTTACGTCATAAATGATTAGATCAGCTGCTACGATTGTTACTTTCTATTATTAAATACCACCATCATAAATTATTAGATTATCTATTCAATTAATATTTTACCCGTATGTAAAATATGTGCTTTAGACGTAGGTACACTTGCTTGTACTAGCTCGATATACCTATTACATTACAAACAAATTAGGTACAGTTATTTTTCATGTAGGTCAGATTTTTTTATTGTTACATTAGCTTTTGCCAGCGGCTTCGCCCGCGTGATAATGACGATTTTCCATACAAACTTTCATCCCCTATTTAACTCCCTTAGGGGTTGAATTTCGAAAAATCCTTCCTTATTCCTTGTCTACATTATAAAGGAAACCTCTGTGCAAAATTTCAGCTTTCTAGGTCCAAGGGTTTGGGCTGGGCGTTGATGAGTCAGTCAGTCAATCAGTCAGTCAGTCAGTCAGTCAGGACTTCTCTCTTTATTTATATAGATAGATAGAAGACTATTCCCAAAACACTGCTACTCCTGAAAGTCAGAATCAACAGTGCATGGCGATCACCAGAAAAGGGCCGGGACAACATTACGAATCTCAACGAAGTCCTAGAGAAACAATTTGACTGTCTTGAATCCCGCAACGACATTAATCAGATAAAAATAGCGAAAGACTAAGAAAATCATGAAGCTGAATTTGTAAGTATTTTTTCGTTATTATCTGAAAGATTGAACAATTCTGCAAATCAATCCTGGTTCCTGGCTATCCTGAGACAAAACCCCGGGGCAATATAGCATGGGATTTTTTTCGCTGGGAATATATCGGGTCCGAAGCAGCTGTTATGTTTTTTATTGAAATAAAAAATGCAGTATAGGCCTGGGACCCGGAGGTCATCTGTTATGTATCTCACCGTTAAATGTCAGTGTGTCCGTGAATTGTGATTCGGAGAGTGTGTGCAGGAGTTCCACGACCTGATCCTACCATCAACCTTTTACCACCGGACTAGCAGACGCACTGTGGTGTACCATATAAGGTCCCATTAAAATAGGTGGACAAATTTTAACACAGCGTTCAGTAGGTCTAACCAAAGATATCTAAACAAAAAAAAAACATTAAACAAAGTGATTTTTTTTCCATAAAATAATAAATTGCCGGTACTCTAGAACAAACGCATCCTTGAGTAGGTACTTAAATGCGTTTTTCTTATTATTTTTTTTACCATCGTCTTTATTTTGGTGGTCTGCTCTGAATGATTACTGAAATTTTGTCCACCTATTTTAATGGGACCTTAGATACATTTGGTCGATATTCCGACAGTCGTACTCAGCGCTTCTTCTCCTTATATGTGCACAGTTAAAGTGTGGAGCTCTCTGCCGACAACTGCCTTCAAAGCAAGAGTGAACACGCATCTTCTGGGCACGCTCGATTCACCATAGACCTCGTCCAACGCTCTCCATCAGGCATCAGATCAAGTGCAGACCTATTTTGCAATACTTAAAAACAATAAGGAAGAAAACTGCCTCTTATATCCATTTTCACTATCAGCTAGTGAAAATGGTCATAGTTTTCCTACAATGAGGAAAATACTTATCTTCCGTCTACCTAATTCTAAAACATATTATTATGGTGTGTGAAGTCATGATTGTCCAGGATCCGGAAAAGACCTTTAGATGCCGTAAACATAACATACAACACGTCTGCAATCGCTGAAGGGTTAGGTTAAGGTGTATCTAATAGTACAACCCCTTTTAGGCAGTTATGTTGAAGCACGGGTTGAAGTCCCATGTAATAGGGGGCGAGCCTATTGTAATTAACCATCATTGTCAGTAAAGTTCATGGAAAACTTAAAATGAAAACAACCGAAAATATCGTTTAATTTAATTACTTACTTTAATTGTCTAACGTTTTGTTAGATCATTATGATTATTTTAGATAATTCTACCTAAATTGCAAAAAAAACGTAGGGTTCACCTGACTTTGCCTTAGAATTTGGCCAACGACTAACTCTTGGTTGGTATAAAGACTACCTTACTACCTAATGAGAAAAGGTAAGCGTAATCATTGTTCACACATGAGTAATCCAGATTTCCTCACAACAACACATTTGTTCACAGTAAATTGACACTCAATCTGAATATAAATAATAATAAGCTTATTGACAAGTTAACAACTTAATCACCCAGACCGGTTGTAAAGGAAACCGAAGCTGGACATCTGTCGACCATCCTTTTAGAGAACAGGATAGTACAGGACACAGGTAACTATATGGAGCAAGTTATAATTGTCGTAGCCGAGTTCCGACGATTATAATGAGCTAAAAATAAACTAATTGAGCGAATGGGTGGACGTAGACCCAGTTTGTACATACGGGCCATTCGGGGCTTGGGTTTGATTTTCTGATGCTTCTCCACAAATGTAATTCCGTTCGAGGTATCCTTTTGGAATAATTCTTCTTCTTGTCTTCTTCTCTATTAGGTACTCGTCATCTCAGCAACGAGCAGCCCTTTCTACTCATTATGATTTGTCACACAGACAATACATCGTTTAAGTATTTGGTCTTCCTCTACTCTAGCCATTTACATCCATACTCAAAATTTTCCTGATTCCTCCGCATCTCATGGCATGCTTTTCAGTCCCTCTGGTAACACTTTCAGACTTTCTCTTTTGTACAGATTCCTTATTTTACGTTTGTGGACCAATATTCTGATTCATACAAGACAGAACATATACCTATATCCTAAAATGATTTAAAACAATCTTTCTCTGATTAAAAGTACATAAATTATTATGACCCATGGTCCGCCCCAAATGATGACCCACTGACCAAAGAATCTTAAAAAATCGACGTGGACAAAGTCGAAGACAGAAACTGGTACACCTACAAATTAGACAGACTCAATTTATAACAGCTAAAACACTGAAACAAAGCGAAAAAGATCTAATTGCCACATCCCGGAACCTCTTGATTCCATTTACTCGAATAAAATTCTCTAAATTGCGAAAACAGAGACAATGGGGAACAAAAAAACCCCATAAAATTCAGCATTAAAGTGCACAGCATAGCGCATGCGTGGGGCGTGAGACAATACGCCACCACTTCCGATTCTGACAATGTTTGCAGGTAGAACTTTATGTACTGTGTGGTGCAAAAGTGTTGGTGAAATTATGGGTTTTTATTTATTTATTTAACAAGTTAGTACACCTTAAAAAATGAAAAGAAGAAAGGAACAGAAAAATAGATGGAAATCTGTCTCAAGAATTTTCAAATATGGCATGTATCACAATTTTTTGGTATTTTAAGAACGGCCACATATTTAATATAATAATAATAATAACGTTTATTAAACAAAATAAATAATACAGTTGAGTACAAAAACGGTGAGCCACAAACTAAGCATAGCTTGTATCTTGTGACTCGGGAGTGCGAATTTCACAAGTTTAAAATAGTTACATCAAATTAAGGACATAAAAAGTAACAATAAACAATAAAAGTTACAGAGTAAGAAATTAGAACTTATGAGAGCTTCTGTAATGTGCTCTGAACACAACTTAAAAAAAATAAGGTTAAAACAAAATAAAACAATTTTTGCGTAAGTGGTTTGTTTTATGGTGTGTGTTGTGTGTGGTGTGTGTCTGTGTGTTAGTGTGTGTATTTTTGTGCGTGTTTGTGTGTGAATTTGTGTGGTTACCATCAATCTGTGGTTACCAAAATATGGTTACCATCAATCTGTGAATAATCCCTTTTTGAAGTGAAAACTTCTTTAGCGGCGCTGAGCACTTTTTTTTTGTATGGGTAAAAACTTTCAAACTCGCGTCAGGGTCACGTGACCCTGACGCGAGTTTGAAAGTTAATATTGAAGTTTTCACTTCTGCCGGCACTCCCGGAGTGCTATTTTTTTTTTTTTTGTTGGGGCGGGGATGAAATCATCAAATAACCAACTTTTTTGACGGGGGCCGCAGCCCCGACGGGTGTGAAAAATACCTCTAGTTAACTTAGAGTTAGACATTTAGATTGCCACAGGTGAAATTGCTACTAGATTTGAATGTTTTGAACTAAGGGAATTTATCTTTTGGTCAATAATTACTGTAGAAAAAGAGGAGGCCGAAACACAAGGACCACGGCCTTTACCTAGCTAACTAAGTCATTAAATTCAAGCCTGGGTAAAACTTGGTCCTCTACTGAACATGAATCTCCCCAAAACGTCGGCAAATCTACCCTGATCTAAACTCTGAAACTATCACCAAATCTAAATCTCCAAACTTCCAACGGACAAAAAGTAATTTCGCAGCAGGTGTGTAAATCCAAACGCTTGTCTGCACGACTGTATCGGAAGTCGGAGCGGTGTAAAGTACTCATTGTGTCCGTTTCCGCCATCCTCAACGCCCCCTCTCTGCGAGATGAATGAACTAGAAAAAAAATGTGCAAATACCCGCCAATGTTAGATAAACGCAATACGAAGTTCCAAATACGAACTTTTTTTGACAGATGAAATGGTGTGACCATTTCCGAAAATTGTTATTGTATAGAGGTTGTAATTTAAAATATTATTATTGGTAATTCTGAAGGTTGTGAAGTAACTAAAATGTGGTGGTTTTAAGAGGCAATAACACATAAGTTTAATTACTTTATTGGTTTAGATTTTCTTTGAAGATTTATGAATGGAAGGACAGGTGCTCTGGCGTTTGTTTTTGCAAGTTGACAAGCTTTTGTCTGGAGTGAAGTTCATTGATCTTTGGTCGTTGTTACATAAAGACCATGGTGGGTACAGACAATGAGATACTGTATCCAAAGGACAATCCAATTGGTATCAAGAGGGCTGTACACTAGGGCAATTACTTTCTGCTACTTTTTTCTGCTATTTTTGGTCAAGTTTCCAAAAGGAAGGTTCCCATATAATTATGGCAGAAATCATTTTTATTCGTGCATTTTTTACCCAATAATTTATTTAGCTACAATCTGTCACAGCCGTTACAGGTAGGGCCTGAGAGTCTAACCAGCAGTCTTACCAAGGGGTATCGTATGACCCAGAACCTACTAACTGGGTTGTCGAGGTCAGATGCCCATCTGACCTCGACACTCCATGTAAAATTCAGCTACATCCGGTTGGACTAAAAGCTGACCCCAACATAGTTGGGAGAAGGTTAGGCAGATGATGATATTTTAGCTAGAATCTGACCCTAACTAAAATAAAACCTGTCCCTTACCACCTAATTTTACATGAAATAATAATTAGCCCCAACAACAATCAATACCTGCAATTTCACCACAACCTACAATTCTGTCCACCCCTTAACACATGTCCCACACACGCACGTGTCACAACTCTAAAATTAATAAACAATAATTTTCTAACAACTAATTTATATCGGAAATCATTACACAGGGAAATTATTAATTGGTATTACTGCAAACTGATAATTTAACTCGACTACCGTGAAATTAGGGGCCAATGGGGCAGCCAATCTGTTCCGTAATGGTTCAGTATGACATTTTATTAATGATAGAGAGTAATGACGATGTATCCGGTTGTTTGTGTATTGTTTTCGTGGTTTACGCGATTGGTTTTGTAAATTGATTGTTTTGTTGCTATTCAATTATTGAAATGTTGAGGTTTCTATGCAAGCAGCCAGCCTGACAACCAATCATATCAAGTATCACTTATACCGATTATAATAAGAATCGGCGCAACATGAACTAAGCAGCATCCCACGTTAGTTCAAAAACCGTATTTTAAAACATTTTGACAAGAAACAATTAGCAATCATTTGTGTCGCGACAATATAAACTCCGTGATATATTAACCCGGTTCAACATTACAGTAAACTGTCCCCCGCTGGTGTGTTTACCGTCTACAACGGTTATAAACTGGTGTGGTATAGCACGGCCAATGTTACTTAGTTTTAGATAAAATATAGCCACAGGTTTAGCTGCTCAGCCCGCTTGATTAGAGGTCCTGTGGTGGATACCCCGTGGGGAGGCACTGAGTTCTGACTTTTAGTTAATGTAACGTGAGATGATGACTGTGGCGTGATGAGGACTCCCTCGTTGGTCAATTGGTCGCAAGTGCGACTTCTATGCATGATGTACTGTGTTCGATTAAAAGGTACAGATACCAGCTGCACTTCAAGCTACCCGCAGTTGTCATTTTTTTCCAATCATCAGGACAGATGTAGATTTTGCAGTGGTAACTTGATGTGCATAATCAAACATTTGAGTTTTTAATTCACCCCTTCAGTCAAGCAACTCTTCATCTCTCACACAACATCATCGTTTCTGACGAGAGACGACCCTGTAGGGGATAGGCCTCCCGCAAGTTTCACCATATTTCCAACCTTCACCTAGTAGGAGGCCTTTCAACGCAACGTCTACCAGTTCGCGGTCGCCACTCCAGAACTCCTCTTTTACTTAGAGGTTTAATATATCGATGCTATTAAAGATATTCACGTGGGTAAACACACCGTAGAGTGTAGATACAGACTTTTTTTTTTTTTCCTCAGATCACCATAATCCGGCAATTTGTATCCAAATTACGCTAAGGTCGTCGTGTGACATCATCTCCCGATTTAATCAAGTGTTATAAGAGATGTTTTGGTCCTTATGCCTTATGTATTACTTGACACGGTAAGATACGAGTATTTTTGTAATTTACCCTGCCCAAATACATTTGTCAAGTAATGGACCTTTTATTCCAGTCCTTTTTTTGGGGGGTGGGAAATCATCAAATGACTCCTTCCACTCTGGGCAGAGCGGTAGGGACTGTCAGACTTCTACTGACTAAAAACCACCCATGTTCTTTCTTAGGGCTCGTTTAAGGAGACGCGGGGCGTCGCGCAGCGCGTGCAGATTGCTCGTCTCGTGCTTTTTTATTAATTTACTGAGAGATGAGTCTACCGCAACAAACGCTGCATTTTAAACTAACGTGCGAAAATAGCTTCTCGTAAAATCGACGATTGAAATCGTTAACTTTTTCATACATCGCCATGTGTTTGAATTAAAAACGCAGCACGCGCCGCGCGACGCTCCACCTGTACGTAAACATGCACTTAGCCCTTGTGCCGCGGCTGCGGTATCTCTTTCGAACAACCCGCAGCCCCGACGGGATTATTCCAGTTCGAGGACTGCATTAATTGACTGCAGCATTAATGATCTCATCAGTCGTGCTCTTTGAGACAACTGGGTGCTGATTTAAGTAAGCCTTTGGTAGGGGATGCATTTTGCGACGACACCCTTGCGCCATCCCATCTTTCCAGCACGGTTGACTGCGCTAAGGCAGTTGCTGCAATTATTGAAAACCTGAAAACATAAAACAATAACTTAAGTGGTAGTTATGTGTACCAGTATTTTACACAGAGTGACTGCCTGTCTGGCCAGGACAGAACAGCTTCTGAATAACCGTAACAGCTTTGAAAAATTCACAAATGATAGCCAAGATTAACTTTATAAATAAGGCGCTTTCAGAGGCACAGACGGATCTCGGTTATAAATATGTACGTATGTATGCTTTACGTGACGCGAGACTAATCGGACGTGTTTTTATGTACTTGCTATAATATGTTTAAGTCCCATGTGGGCGAGCCTATTGCCATTAACCGGGCACCCCAATTTATAAGACTTTATCCAATTTATAAGACTTTCATTCGATATCCAATTTGAGAAGTATGGAAGAAAAAGACGTGCTACACCGACCCCAAATGAATTGGAATAAGATCAAGATGTATAATCAAGATGTTGTTGATAATTGTTGTTTCAGAATACAAATTATTCAGGATGTCTAAGTGATATTACTGTGAAAAATCGTCCAATCGATGAAGTAATACAATACGAACCTGGCATCAATTAATAAACTACCATAGCACATTGAACTAAACGGCCAAACAATTACCATCCAATGTTACCGCAGCAGTAGGTAGACCGTGTCATAATAACAGAGTACCAATCAACCGACCACTAATTATGACAGACTTTCTCAGGGTACTATATTAGGTCCGCTAAAGATTTCCATATAGTTTTCCCATTTCAGTGTTATCTTTCGAAAATACACAATCACAAGTGTGTCGGGTAGGTATTCTTTCAGGCCCAAATTTTATCAGAATTTCATTTCATATGAATTCTTTTATTTCTAGTTTTTTGATTACTTACTTCGTTTCTGGTTGGTAGTTGGTTGGGAATTATGATTCATGGTACTGTGAAAAATCGTCGTATACATGAGCTAATACATACGCCCCTGGCATCAATCATAAAGTAGGTACCACAGCACATTGAACTAAACGGTCAAACACAATTACCTTTCAATGTTACCAAGGCGGTAGGAATACCGTGTCATAATAACAGGGTATCAATCAGCCGACCTCTAATTATTACAGACAACGGTGACGTCATCAATGGCGGGTGCTACAGTCAATTGTTTGAGTTTTATGAGTCGACCAATAGGGGATCGGACAAAAAAAAACTAATTAGTCCGTCAGATAGATTTCCAAAAATTATTGGACACGTATTTTTTCTTTTTTCACGTAAACTTAAAATGAAGACGATACAGTGCTTCGAAAACTCGTGTGACGTCATATGATAGTACATTTTGACGACACAAGTGACGTTTCAAGCCCCACTCCAAGATCTTTGACGCGTTTTATCTTCGTCATTTTTTATTGATTTGATAAAACAAAAAACACGTATTCAATATTTTTCGATAATCTAACTTACGGACTAAACAGAATCATATTATTTTGACCCAGTCCGATCCCCTATTGTCTAGAGTTTTATTACCGTTGCGTCTGTGTTTGAAGGTGTAGGCAGAGGTGATATTGACGAAATTGTGACTGTTCTGGTAGAGGGTAAATAGTGTTTTAGGTCAGCCGAGGTGCAGTTAGCAAACGACGCTTTATTTTAAACTAGGTGTTGCCAGCGGCTTCGCCCGCTACAACACGAAAATTATCCCACAGGAAGATAAAATCGGGATAAAAACTATCCTATGTGTTAATCCAGGTTATAAACTATTTGTGTACCAAATTGTATCCAAATCCGTTGAGTAGTTTTTGCGTGAAAGAGTAACAAACATCTAGTTTTTGCGTGAAAGAGTAACAAACATCCATCCATACATACATTATTACAAACTTTCGCGTTTATAATATTAGTAGGATTCGGGTCTGAATTGTGCCCGGTTAAGTCCAATAGGCTGGTCCACACTGGTGAAATGCGGGTGCACTGATACCTCTCACTGTACACCTCTGGCCTACCCTTTCGGTGATTAGGTGTGATGTTATGTTACGTGTAAAACACCATCTCTGTGTATTTCCCTAAAGTTAAGACTGAAATGGGAAAACTATATACAGAAATCCTGAACGAACACAATATACTACCTTGAGAAACGCCAAAGACATTTCTGTAGTTCCCGTTCACACTTAACTTTATCTTACTTCTCCACTTAAACCTCGGTTTGTAGAAGTGTCAGTGACAAGATAAATACGTACAAAAAAAATATCTATCTGCAGATAGGTACTCAGTCTCTGTTGCCAGTAGTAGAAACCTGTTCCTGTGCGTAAGACTAGAAGCTGTTAATATGTTTTACGAGTTGTTTTGTACGAAAAATCTGATATGAGAAAACAGTAGGTATACTAAAAGTATTTCATAGATTTTATTGGTTTAATAGCGACACATGATAAGAATTATAAACTGATATGGTCACAAGCACTATCATTAACAGAGAAAACTAGATATTTACCATGCTTAGGTACTATTTGTTTTGAGTTCCAGATAATTTGGTGCTGTTGGAAACACCATAATCACGGATAAATTGAATATCAGGAACTCTAAACAAATAGTAAACGTGGAAGAAAACAATATCCTGTTTTAAGTGTTATTCATAATTTCATGAAAAGAATTTCGAACATTTCGTTTTTTATAGACCATGTCAAAGATAGTGATGACCAATCCTAGATGCTTAATGAGGACTGACGGTTGTTGATAACTATAAATAAATGGATGGTCCATCCATTGATAAATAGTTGAAAACTTTACCTAAAATATTACTTTCTATTATACACTCCTAACTCATTGTTGACAGACTATGACAAATGCTACCAATTTAAATAAAGTTATTACGTATCTACATAATAAAGTGGATTCAAGTCTGTATTTGTACAAAAATGTTCGTTAAAGGCTTGTTATTGACTGAAGCCTTGTTTAGAAGCTGACTCATAATAAAGTTCGTTAGATTTTAAGGTAGGCGGGAAAACATTCAGTCGTGATTTGGCGGGAGACTTGCGAGGTCATATTCAAGATTGGTTTAATTTAATCGAATGCAAGTTTCTAGGACTAGGAAAAGATGCTTACGCTAAGAGATTTATTGACCTTACACATTTGTCTTCTTTTTTGTTTTCCTAAATGACATCTCGCCAGTCTATGAGGCTTCTGATATTAGTGAGGGCAGCACAGGGACTGGCTTGATCTGAGTTAGATCATTAAGGGCTCATTTAAAACAACTGGCTCAACATCTTGGGGTGGTTCGAGCAAGGGTCGAGCAATTATCAACATGCTTTTTATCATTATCCCGCGTTTTGGCTGTCTGCGCTTCCGCATGTATTATACGTAACGTATTCATTGGTTCTTACAACTATACATCTGAGAAACTGAGTTAATCTCCTATAGATTTCTGAACATTGACAGAACATTTTAAATAAATTATTTAATAGATATGAATAATATGCTGTCGTAAACACACTCCTCAGATTATCTAACCTCCAAACACCTTTCGCCGCACCGGCTTATTGAAGGCTTTACTCTAAACATTAAAGCTACCTTCAGACATCCATGACTGACGAAAATCACTACTTGTATTACCGCAACCATGTGATTTCGAGTTTTTATGTCCTACAGAATATTCTGCGCATACAATGGGTGATAAATGAAATTGTTGGCTACAGTAATTTCGGTTTCTTCTGATGTTGTTCGAGTCTGGGTGAAAATTTCAGTGGCGGTTAAGTTAAACTAGTAGCTTTACATTACGGTTTATTTTTATTTCTTTAAACATAGTAAATTAGTAATGCTGTATTGTACTGGTTACCGACGTAGCCCGATGAATTGCCAAACTTAAGTGGCAGTGGGCAAGGTATATTGCTCGCAGATCGGATGGCTGATGGGGCCGAAAGGTTCTGGAGTGGAGACTGTGAATAGGAAGACGCTGGGTTGGAAGGCCTCCCGCTAGGCGGACCGAAGACCTGGTGAAGGTTGCGGGAATCCGCTTGATGCGATGCACGGACCGGTCAATGTGGCGAAACTTGGAGGAGGCTATATATGTCCAGTGTAGGACGACTTTCGGCTGAAATGTTGAAGATGATGCCTGTATTGTATTGGCGGCGAGATGGGTAAGGTAGACGACATAGTAGCCATCGGGGCAAAAAACTGGTTGAGGCTGGCACACGCTTGTAGAGATTGGTACAAGAAAAGAGAGGAAACCCAGTGGTGGGTGAATTCAGGCCGAGGATAATGAACATGATGAATGATATCTGTGTTTTGATCAAATAAAGTAACATAACACCACTCTTAAGGAGTTGGCAGAGTTGTATCTAATAGTCCACTATCTGTTACCAGCACATACTAAAGTATTTCGGACACATCGCCCGCAGGAACCCTGACAGCCTAGAGAAGCTGATGGTAGTTGGCCAGGTCGATGGAAGAAGATCACGCGGTCGCTCACCTACCCGCTGGTCAGACCTAGTAAAGTCACTCACTGGCCTATCAATAACCAAGGCTATAAAGACTGCCGAGGACAGAAATACGTGGAGAGGCATAGTGCATCGGGTGATTAACACTTCAAGCTAGACACGACCTTCAGCAATGAAGATAACGACTAAGAAGAGAAGATCTAATAGTTACACCCACAATTCGTCAGTTATGTACTCATCATCATTCTAATGATTCTTCTGTCCTTATGCCTGTTTATTTTGGGTCGGTGGATCATCTCTTCTTTTCCCATACTTCTCAATTATTCGTTATCTCAGCAGACAGTAGCTAGGTAAGGTACTAACATACTATAAAATAGTTCCTCGTTAGTCTAGTCATGGTTGCAATCGCGACTGCTGAGCATGAGGTCCTGGGTTCGATTCCCGGGTCGGGCAAATTGATAAAGGTGTTTCCATCAGGAATTTGTTAGTTAGTATCAACCACGCGGAGTCTGGATTTGTGCCCAGTTGACGACAATAGGCTCACCCCCTATAACATGGGAGTAGAACTTATCTGGCTTAATGTGGGTGTGTACTATTATTAGGTCCACCTCTGCCTGTCCCTTCATGGACTACAGGCGTGATGTTATGTTATACAATAAAATAGTGGATTATTTTTGGCAGTTATTTTCAAAGTTGTTGTTACGATTTGGCCTTGTGGCTCCTGAACTACATTAATACCTAACAACTCGAAGTCAAGGCCGAGGCACTATTGTCTTGTCATAAATTAAATCTCTTGATTGTCTGTATTGGTCAGTTTTCCTACATATATGATGATATAGCTAGGTACTTCGTTGTGGAGTTTTTTTAGGGGCCATTTTTGTCGTCCTTTGTTCAAAATAAGTACCTATCTAAGAACCTAAATATTAATTAGACTGTACGGTCCAAAATGTTAGATTAAACCAGTTCAAAATCGAAAGAATCGAAAGAAAATATTAGGTACACACGGCTACACATCAAGCTATACAAAACCAGTATAATTGATCGTTCGTTGTGCGAAAAGATCGAGTAAAGTGAGGCCAAGATTAACTGGTTTTGTATAGCTTGATGTGTAGCCGTGTGTACATATCTGTTAAAATACAATTTTTCCTAAAAATTAAATTTATTTAAATTCAGTAAAATTAGCCTTGAAATACATAATTAAATGAGATAATAGGTATTTGCAAATATCAAACTTGTGAAATATGCGGAAATCGTAAAAATATTTTTTACGAAGATTGAACTGATTGTGACGATGTACCTACCGGTTGAGAAAAAAAATTCTTAAGTTATTAGTGGCATTATATTTAGATCACACTTGTAAATCCTGAAGTATAAAACAGAGGTGCTAATAGTATACCCCATATTTCGCCAGATAAGTGTACAGTGCGATCAAATTATCTTGGCAGGTCCGAACTTCGTGCAGGTTATTTTGTTACAACTAATGTTTAAAAGTGTTATGATATTTAGGATTTTATTTGTATTTCTCACTGTTTAAATTAGATATTTTTTGATCGTATATATTGGTTTATCTGGCAATTACAGTTTTCTTCACAAGTTGCGTAAAAGTTCGCAGAGCCTATGTTCAGAACTTCAGACCTGCCAAGATAATTTGATCGCACTGTATAGTCGCTTGTGACACGAACGGGTCTATTCTCATGGGGCTTAGAGGCTGCTGCTGAGATATTCCCGATAGAAAAATTCACTAACGCTTTGCCCGACCGGGGAATCGAACCCAGGACCTTCCCAACCAGCAATTTTGCGCTATAACCAAACCTTATATCTCAAAACAGCTGGGTGAACGATGTATAAAGGTTTTGGCGGTGACTGATTGTTGTGTAAAAGCGTTTGACAATACAATTTGGCTCTATAAGTTTATACAGCAAAAAGGACCTATTAGGAATTGATGTAAAGGTTTACTTCGTGACTTTGTATAGCTGTTATAGTCAGGCGTTATAGCAACCTCCAATGTGACTAGTACACAACGATAGAACTTTATAACAGTGTTTACTGTCGCCCCAATGCGCCTGATTTACGCAATAAAAGTTCTGAACGAACTATAATGACTCTTTCGTTAAAGTGGAGATGAAAACTCAAGAATAGGGCGATATTGTGGATTTTTAGATCGTCGTTACAGTGCATAGTACTATAGTGGGTACAAAAAGTCTGCAACAGAGTGATTTGGTGATATAGCTGAGTTTCGAATTACATTTATAGAACTTAAATTGTCATATATAGGTTTTTTAACGCATTGCATGCCTAATTGCATGTAATGGTGGTTGTAATCTGTCATAACGAATGCTATAGTAGTGTTCAGGAAGCTGGAAGTATGTTTATGACTTAAAATTCGTAATTGTTTTAGTAAAAGCTCAATAATTCGAGGGGGGCATTCAAATATAGTCGGTAACCAGTACATATTTTATCAGTAAAATTAAAGTCGCACGTCATTTTACCCGTAAGGGACGAATAATTTAATTACAAAATAATATATAACTCACCACAATATGGCTCCTCGTATTCTTTTATTATCCAATTCTCTTCAAAAACACTGCACGTGAACGAATGTAAAATGAATGAACGATGAATATTATAGTGAAGTAATGGAATCATGAACTGTTTTACAGTACCTAAAAGAACTTTAGTAGCGTTGCGGTGGCTTGTATGTCATCAAATAGAGATTGCGTTACTGTTACATCAACTGTAATAGGCCAAAATTGTCATGCCTGACACCGCTACAGTTGTACTTTAACACTGAATGGAGATATAATTGCGCCACTTTCTTTGTAGGTGCACCTTCTTTGGCCTTTTATGTGACCATCGATTAGTTTTTACAAAACGTTCTATGGACTTCTATACAACTAACTTTTGCTATACTCAGTCAGTACTTAGTAGCGCGTGTACCCACTAGAGTCCAGTGGATGCACGCGCTAATACTGACTAGACCGACGAGTCAGTATTAATAACATTTACAAGAAATTATGTAAACATCAAATTAAAACACTTGTATTGTTGACATTTCGTATCGACACCGACGTTATAACATACGCCAAAAGCCATAATTTTATTGACATTTGATCACAATAAAATACCCAATTAACGTCTATAGCATTTGACACGAAATGTTAACATTAAAATGCACATAACAAGAATCGATTTTACCTGTGCATTTTAGTATTGATTTTAGTACACAACCTGCCGGTCGAATAGCCACCAAGATTTTATAAAAAATCGACCTTGAATTTGAACCAAGACCTGTTGAATAGTTAACCCATTACACCAGAGTGTAAACACCAAAAAACATAATCCGCCTTATTACAAAACGTAGTTAAACCTGGTTTAACTTAGACTTGGTTTATCTCGCATGACGTCTCACTTCAATAATATTCAAAAGAAAGTGACAGCATGCGAGATAAACCAGGTCTAAGTTAAACCTGGTTTAACTACGTTTTGTAATAAGGCGGAATTTGTGCTAATGTCCACTTTATCTCACCAAGACGGAGATAAGCATGTCACGCATTTCTATAAATAAATCGCGCGGGAAACTCAGCACCTTCACCTAAAACGACCATAATTCAATGGCGAATTCTAATATTTGCTTGTGTTAGTTATTCTTTTCTTCCCCTTTAAGAGAGCACCTGTATCCCTGCACAAAAAGCGTCCTTGCTTCCATTGTTAAGGTTTGCGCGCCAAGTGACTGCCAAAATCGGCGCACGCGGCGATGCGCGGGAAAACACCGAGCGTCAGTCGTAGTCGGGAAGAGCGCGCGCGCACACGCCGGCCACACCGCGCTTATAGGTTAGAATTGGCGCGTCCCCGTGCGCCAGGTGCGATCCTTGCCCTCTCTAACTCACCGGCACGCATATCCTCCTTCTCGCACGCTACCTGCGGACAGCTGTTTTCTCTCGGGAGATTAGTCAGATGTTTCTCAGTAACCAGTCAGTGCTCACCTGACGCGCGATACGGTTATGGCGGCTGGAGGACGTACACCTAAGCAGAGGAGGTTCGACATATCAGCGGGAATGGCGCTCAGGACGTCCAATACTCCAAGAAGAAGGCGCGGGAGCTGCAAATGCTTGTTTGGCGCACCGGACAGGGACGAGACGAGGCGGCTAATGGCCGAGCAGTACGCCAGAGAGAGGAAGCGCTTCATCAGACGCTTTAATTTCGACATTGACACAGAATGTACGTACAAATCTGCGAAAATGGACTCACCAGTCAAATTTTGTGAAGAGGATAAGGAGAATGCAGAAAGTCCTGTAAGGATGGCTACGGATGCGCTGGCGTGTGTTGGGAATACTACTGACCTGAGGGTCTTGGGGTCTCCATCAAGAAGGAGTGCTGGTAGTTCTACGAGCTCGCCCCGCACTCCGCGCACCCCTAGAACACCCCGGGCCGCACGCACCCCGCGTACACCCCGCACCCCCGCGTCCAGAAGACAGCTGCAAATGACAGGTCAGTACAAACAATTGTTTTAAAAACTACATTGTACAGAGGCAACAATTGAGGCAATTTTTCACTTCGTTATTTATAATCCCGTGTCAATCTTGCCCAGCTCATTTCGTATTCAGGCATCGTCTTGCATAATGCACCAGCCAAGGGACTGATCACTGCATTTTTATTTTATGGGGCCATGTTTGCACTGGGAATCATAATTGTGAAATATGGGCCAGCTTTGTGTTATCGTAAGAATTGTACAAATAACTTGAATCAATATTGATAGCTGCTGATTACTTTACAGGCTTCTGCACTACGCTTGTGGCAATATTAATAAATTCCGCTGTTATTCTGTTGGTCTGCTTTACATTTTAATGTAATCTTGGCTTTGCGCCAGAGTACATTTTCCAACTACAGTCTAAGTGTATTTTGCACTCGTGAATACTTTAGCGTCTATTAATATTGCCTCAATATTTAAAATGTCTGCTTTATCATTTTCAGTACCTTTGTTTTTTACAAAGTTATTGCATAGTGAAAGTAATTTAACACCATAAAATGCAGTGTGCCCACTTTCACAAAGTAACATACCCAAACTTGAATGTCACATTTAACATTCTGTTTTTTTGACCTTTAAACTGCATTCTGTACTGGTATAATTATTCAGTAGCCCTCATTATGTATGACAAGCATGTCCATATACATACCGTAGAAAATTACTGTTTCAGAAATTACTTATTAAACGAAAACAATCTATTGATACACATTACATAAATGCATGAAAACAGAATTTGATCTTTAAACCCAATACGGATACTATATGAGTTCCAACAGGGTCAATGCCCTCTGTTGTTCTGTTGATGCTACTGATACATCTACTCAAACCAACATCTTCAATACTATTAATTAATATGGTAAATCAGATAGTATTAACTCTAAACATGACAAAAAAGAAGAATTAAATGAAGGAGAAAATTAGATTGATAAAAAAAATGCTTGAAAACTTTAGCGTGCCGCCTCGATACAGATCACCTTATACAGAACACGTCACGGCCCACGTGACTAACAAATATACCTAAACACTTATCTCTGGTAACACGTGTGGGTTTTATTAGCATATTCCTCCATTACTCACCCATCAAACGAATAAAATTTAGAAAGGGATAAATTATATAGAAAAAAAAACAAAAAACCACAAATAAGGAAACTTACAAGTTAGAAATGTCGAAACAGTAGCTGGTACTGTTATAGACAAAATAGTTCCAGCTTATTTGTGATCATCAAATGCTGTTAGAACAGACTTTGATAGTTCAGTAAATATAGCTTCAGTGAAGCTATCTGTTGCTAAAGGCGATTCCCCCATCACAGTAATTACTATTGAATAGGCTTAAAGTCCTATTATGGTGCAAGATAAAGTAGAAACACCGCTAGTCCTAAAACTAATGAGCCATGACATAATCGAAGAATTTCAGAAGCTATTACATTTGCCGTCGTATACTGATGTGATGAAGCATGAGGTAACAAAAGTAATTAAGCATTACGTCAAAATTGGCATCCCATATTAGCAGAAAAGTAGTTAGACAAAAGTAAAAATAAAAAAGGACCATAACATGATGATGCTGTAAGACTCAGAGTCATAACCGGCTTTTTAACAACGATGGTGAGTGTGCGTTCTACAATTTCATAGGTCGTATAGCAGATTATGATTTGATTGGGTTAATAAAATTGCCGTATAAAGTAATGATGTAAAAGGAACAACTTTAAATGTACATGATTAAGGTTTAAATTGTCTTCAACTGTCCCCAAAATTAATGTCTTTTGAACCATTCTTTTTTGGAGACAATCTTAACGTCCTCTTTCCGAAGTCCAATCGATTGCTGTCGATTGCATGTGAACCGATTTAATATTGCATTTGCTCAGTTTCTGGTATCTTTATTTGGTTATTCATTTCGTTTAAATTGGTTTTACATTTCCGTTTACATCCATTTCCCGTTAGCAATGAAATTCTGTAAAATAAACAAACACTTCCTCATTTGCACACATCTTTGCAAAATTAACATCATTCATCAACAGAAGCTGGATCCCTAAAATCATACTACCATTATGGTTCAGAATGAGTCCATCAGCAGTCATAAAATTCGTTTCGGTTTAAAATGCTTCGAAGCTTAAAATACCCTTATGCAAGTACAAACTTAGACTTTAAATAAAAGTTCAAGACATTAAAGTTACTTGAAAAAATCGTCACGCTTCGCCTCTTCCGGGGTATTCCAAGGGACTATTAGAAGGAATCACGACGCGTCTTCCGGCTCCAAGTTAAATTAGAAAGCTCAAGAGAGCTTTTTACTGACTTTAATTTTAACTTTTTAGGGACTGCTATACACTGTGTCTGGTAAAGCCTGATTTGATGATGACAAAAAAGTAACTTATAAGTATTAAGAAATGTTTAATAAGTCTCTTCAAAAACATCTTCCTGGATCAATAATATCAACACCAAACCTACTGCAGTAGTCACAAAATATATTGGCTTCACTTGTGGTCTTTGCAAAGAGGGTGAAAGCATATATTGCACCTTATAGCATTTATATGAGTGCTACAATCTCTTTTAACGTTGTTTTTATTAAGCTTATATCATAACACTTACGTTATCCCATGGCTGAGCAAAGTCCCTCCTACCTTTCCACGTCTCTTTCACATTAGATCATTCTTTCGCTATTTTTTTTGCTAATTCTAAAAGTTACGTAACCACTTTTTTCATTAATGGGTCTATGAACTACTATGCTGATTAAAACATATCTCTCTCCATACAATGATCAGAAATTCGAGTCATGGTATTCGATCAGCCCATGGTGTCCGAGGTCATTGACCTGTTACGTCATCTAAGGCACAACATTTTTTGTTTCACTCGTGGTAGCATCAGACAAAATTATTTTTTGTTACAATAAAAGTTTTGTTGTACTAATTTGGGCTTTATGGTAAGCTTATAAGAAGGTTATGGGAGCTTTTAGACCGTACTCAAGTTTGTTGTCGGTGATAATGTAGTAAGTACTTGAAATATCGTGACTGTACTTTTGATAAAAATATTTAACTAATAAATATTATAGTACTAAAACGAAATCGGGGGCTTCCACCACGGGGGCAAAACACACTGGGGGCGTAACCTACGGACCCGAAAATTAGGGATCATTTGAAGCTTATTATGATTTTAAATCCTGTCCAGTATCCTTTTATCTGGTTTTAAAGCTGCAACAAAGTCTTTTTATGTAACATTAAATCATAACTTAATGACTTGAACATAGCTAATGTTAAACGATAAATAATCACCAAAACAACTCTTGCGCAGTAGTTATGTAATAAGACTGGAAAAACAGACAAAGACAGTGTAGAGAACTCATGGGAGAAAATGTAAAAGCGTGTTGTGATGCAAAAACATAATAACAAGAAACATCAATTACTTCGAAACAAAAAACACTCTAAAACAAGACAGAGCCTATTCAAAAAAATGTAGGAGGAGTGTCCAACAATTTGAACAGCCTTTCTTACTCAACACCATGTCAATGACCCATGGACTATCCTATGAGTTACCAAAGATAATTGAACTTTTTGTACGTAAGAAGGATCTTAAGTTTCAAGTGGCAGCTGCTTAAATAAACACGTGTGTTGTTTCTTTATGGTCCATCGATCATTTTGGAAGTATCTTTCTTAAAAACTTTAGTTAAGTATCCTTAGTTTGTAAGCTTTTTTAATTCATTGTCATCTGCATTGTTTTACTCAGTGAGTAATTTGCATCCATCTCTGGAAAATGTTTCATCTGTTAGACTATATTCAGCTATTAGAACCATCCCATTCCAACCTTTACGAGCCTCGTTATTATTTTGTGCTTCATTAAACAAAACACCAATGACAAGTAATTAGAATTATTCACAAACATCAGTGTAACTCTGGCTCTGTATTACAAGAGCCAAATCTTCAATACTGCGTCCATTTTCAGTTTATCGACAGCATCACTATTGACTTTTTTTAGTACTAGAGTTTTGTCCGGACAGTCTGACATCTAATTATTTCGTTTATGTTAGCTGCAGCGGATGCAAAACCGGCTACAGTCACAGCCTGCTTAAAGTTTTACTACCTATCTATCTGGCTATTTCAGGCGACAATAGACGCTTCGTGTAGACTAAAGTAATGCAAATGTTTATCACCCGCTTACATCTAAACCATTCGACATATTTTCCATATCAATGAAGCTGGTCGGCAATAAAATGATCGTAAAGTGACTGTGATTGTCTAACGTATTGTAATGGGGCTTATAAAACAAAAATAGAATCTAAAGCAAAAGTTATTATAGTTAGATGAGAACAATGATTATTCCAATATACTGCTTCTGTTGATAAATAGGTATTAGCAGTAAATCAAGTAAATGCTAATGAAATTAAGAAGGCACGCAAGAGATTCAAAGATGCCAGAGAAATAACTTACTCAGTTTAAAACAGCGTTACTAAGTCTCTTAAAAAAACTCAAACAACAAATAAAAAATAAAAAGCAAAGCTGCACACACAACAAACATCAGATAGATACGAAAATGACTGATCAGCTAACCTAAATACAGAACAGATAAAACGCAATAAGTCAAGTTTTATAGAAAAAAGTAAATATTTACTATTGATAAATTCCATAGTAGGTTAAACCACTAAACAGGGAGGTGGAAAAGTACTACTGGATACAATCCATACACCGTAGGATAACAACGCTCAATCATATCGAAGAAAAGCAAAGTGAGCTAAAATCTATAATGCAATTATGCAACAGTCGAATCAATTCTTGTCGATTCAATTATTGTTTCAGAGACTAATTCCATCTTGTTTCATAAATTCATATTCCTTATCTTACTACATTTTTATTTCACCCATATCATGTACCAGGGTGTAAGCTTATCCTCAGTAAGTAGTTTACCTTCTGCTACACCTATCAGTATATGTCTTGTACAGGTATGGCCAAAACAAATAAACATATGACGTGCCCTGGGTGTGTCTTCTTCTTGACCTCAATCGCTTGTTACTTGCCATTTGCAAGTAGGTAGGGCTTAATGTCACACCATCGTGTTTGAATTTACCTTTCTTGTCGATTTAGTGAAATTAGTGGCTTTTTTCATAGTATTTTAGGATCACTGATATTGTTATCTTGTTTTTTTGTGGGGTTTTGTCAACAATTACCAAATCAAAAAGGTCAAGCTATAGCATATAAACATTCAAGTCCTCTGAAATATTATCAATCTAGATGTTCCGTTGCCATGTTTTATAACTGTATAAGTTAGCGGTTTCGCATGCGTGGAGTTATTTCATACCAACCTATTAAGAATGCAGTGAAAGCACTATCGCTTTGGAATAATTACAGAAAGAGTCACTAGAAGTTGTAATGAGTAAAGTTTCTACAAATAATCCTCATATGGAGCTGCTTTTACTGTCCCCTTTAAAGTGTTTCAAAGCTATTAAAGCTGTTATTACCTTTAGCACATTCATCAGCGCGTTTCTATGGTTTGAGTCGTTAAAAACTTCATCAGACTCTTTATTATCTCATTTCGTCTTCAATAACTCTTTGACATCGGAATCATTTAGTCAGAGACCTGTTGGAACAAGTTCAAACCTCTTCTCTGACTCATGAGTAAAAAAGGTAACTTTCATTAGATCATCGATTTTGTCATCGATAATAATAATGTTTGATGTATTTCTATGCTTTAACGATTGGAGTTGAGTTTAACGATAATGGAGAAGTGTAATAATATATTTTGGATTAAGAAAGATTTCTTAGAGGTAACAACATAAAAATAGAATAGTTTAATAACAGTTTCGTAGAAAGGCATTCGATCAAGTAATTGGTTATTAATAAATAAATGTTATGTTATTGGCTTCTAAAGGCCGATATTGACTGTCAGCTCACTCAGTACATTTTTGAACATGGGGCTTCCCAATCGCATCACGTCCAGTAGCTTCCAGTTAACCTGCGTAGTTCGTTTGCCACCTAGCCTGAGGACTTGCTACCTTACGTTTGCTGATTCGTGGTCTACTTAGGAACACCACCACGGTCATCGGTTCTACGGTTAATAAAGTCAGTCCATTGCCACTTCAGCTTGCATAGACTTATTGTCATGAGAATCTCAGACATGGCCAGTTTTATCCTAAGGAGCTTAGAAATAAACTACCAGTAATAAATTTCTTCAAACGTGGAACTCACATTTACGTTGAAATCAAACTTTGTCTAAAAAACCTCGACAGAATTTTCCTTAAAGAATCAAATGAAAACGACTCCGATACTATCAGCTCACAAAACACAAAAACTATTCGAGAAATATTTGATCTGGGAACAATAGAACAATATCAGGAAGTGAACGTCGGTCTTTGATACAAATGATAGACTATGGACATTTTGAAGACTTTGAACAAGGTAGCATGTCGAAAATATAGGAATACGCATTCTTTTGTCTGGCCCGAATTTTTAAGACTTGTGAATATTCAAAGGGCAGCACCTGTTCTCAACGCAGATATTTTTGACTTTATTAACATAATTTAACTCGGAGGGATGAGAATAGCTGGCAACAGCTGACAAGAACTTAGAGGCAACGTTGCATGATAAAGCATCACTAAAAATGATTTCGTTTTTAAAATGCTGCATCAGCATAGTCGTTAATTGTGTGTATATGCTTAGCCCAAAAATCAGTTCCCAAGATACTTTAAATTCTCAACGAATTTAAAATTGACCATGCCTGACCTTCACTTGTGCATCAAACACTTTCAAATCCAACGTAATACCAACGACCGTTGAGCCAATCAGCTTTCCGCATTCACTACTGCCTTCAAAACGAACCAATGGCGTCCATTCCCGCCTACAGAGACCGTTAAATTTCAAAAAGCTTCTCATAGAGAATAATAAGAATGAAGCATTAAAATTCTGTGGTTACTTCAACCAGAACAGTCATACCGTGACGGTTTCCCTACTCACCCAACCGTGTTCTATGGGAGCACTTGACTGGTACTATTATTCTTTAGGGAACCATTATTAACCGAAGTGTCTGGAATTGGATACACCCGCATTTTAAGGATTGAACGTTGGATGTCATTGCTCTGGACTGTCGATTCAATTATCTTCAATATACTGTCTGTATCAGAAATACGTAGATATATAATTTAAGGGAGTGCTACAGGGAGTAACATCGTAGACGTGAAAATATATCTGCTGTACGACTACGACCGAAATGTATGGGATTTCGGTCTTGAAGGGGGAAATTAATGACGTTGTTTAGTTTGAAGGACTTACCAAGTCCTTAAAGATTGCTAAATATGGAACAACAAAAGACAGACGAAGATGTTCCCCACATGGAGGATTTATTGCCAGCACACTTAGGTAAAAATCATTACCCTTCCTTTTGGCTTCGCCGTGCCCCATCCTTCATTGCTAATATTTTCCTTTAGTGGACCTAAGTCTGTAGTTGTGTTTTTTCAATTTAATTGAATAACATAACATCATGCCTATAGTCTCCGAAGAGTTAGGCAGAGGCGTGTCTAATAGTACACCCACATTTTGCCAATTATGTTTAAGTCCTACTAGCTGATGCCCGCAGCTTCGCCCGCGTGGAAGTCGTTCAAATTATATACTAACTAAAACCTTCCTTGAGAACCATTCTAGATCCATTGGTGAAAAAAGCATGAAAATCTGTGCGTTTTTTGAGTTTATCGCGAACTTTGTTTTATAATATGTAGTGATGTAATAGGGGGCGAACCTATTGCCATCAAGCGGCCACGTACTCCGTGGCTGCGACTGAGAATAATCGAATATGTTCTAAATATTTTATTTTTATAGTTTCTACCAACAAAACTACCCCTTTTCTCCGGCTGTGATCGCAACTGCGTTTCGTAACCAGTTGCGAACTAATAATTTTAAAAGTATACTTTTAAAAGTATACTTTTAAAATTATTAGTTTTATTATTATTGTAAAATAAACATTATATCCTACTATGTATACATAGTAGGATATAATGTTTATTTTACAGTCTATCCTGAAACAAGTTTTGTCTTAGAATAAAGAAATGTACTGCAGTACAAAAGCAGCTGTATATATTTAATTGCCGATTTTAAAGTATTGCAATTTAATATTCTCTTGGCAATCCTTATTAATCATATAAAAATCCTAGCTGTCTATATCTTCTTGTGAAACCGAAGATAGCCTGTCCAAGCAAATTAGAATCTTACTTCAAAAGCGTCAATGTTCAAAATTGACTAGTGCAGGCTAGTTGCAGAATATTGAAGATTGAAATCTAGCTGTATAGCAATTACCTATACATTGCACTATCATAATAGTCAGGCACGTCACGTGACTGTTTTAGAAGTGCAAAGAACCGGTTTATCGTGTATTATGTCATCGACTCAGCGTAAGCTTAATGCTGATGTGTAGTTGGCAGGTTGGCTTAGGTTAGGCTATACTTTATACAACTATGCATCATCTGCGTAGTCTTATCCAAACTAGGTTGGGGTCGGCTTCCAGTCTAACTGGATGCAGCTGAATACTATTATTTTACATGGAGCGACTGCCTAAGTGACCTCCACAAGTCCTTTTGGCAATTCGCTGGACAACAGTAAACCACTAATTTAACAGTCGTTATGGAATAGAAACCCGAAAGACTGACAAGTACTGACAACCAGTCTTTATTGTTCTGTTTTTATCTTGTTTCAGAGTAACTTGATTGCAGAAGTATTTAAAGTAGTCATTTCATACAACGAAGCGCTTTGCTAAGTCCTTTATTTTGCGCACAGCCAAGGAGTGGAACACCCTGCCTACGTCGGTTTTTCCGAGTTCATATAGCCCTAATCTATTTATGTCGCGAGTAAACAGGCTTCTTCTGGGTAAGCTCATTCCACCGTCGGCCTCATCTCTGCCCTTAGGGCAAGATTGAGGTCAAGAGCAAGCCCGTTTATAATAAAAAATAATAATAAAAAAAACTGGATTCTGCTAGGTACATAATAGAACTAGCTAGCTAGGCAGATGATGATTCTTCAAGAGTTTTTTTAAACTGTGTGACTGAACATATTTCACTACCAAATATCATCGAAAATGCACATAAATCATATCAAGAATCACTAAATTAAGTCCCGTTACCCCATTCAGACTTTATAATCAGGTAGGCACGACTCCCGATTTCCTGAACACGAAAAAGCTGAACACATCACGTTGACTGACATTTTCGCATGTGATTACCCCCACACGGGATATAGCGTGATACTACCTACATTTTACTGCTTAATATTTAAATAAGTTTAGACACACGACTCGAGTTGACACGACAGAACAATTTAGTGAATCGAATCGCATCTGCAGAGGTTGCCTAGTGATTATGGCCCTGAATGTAATACGTGGGATCTAAATTTCTAACCCAGGCAGGCTTTAACACGTAACATAATATCACACATGTAATCCCCAAAGGGTTAGGCGTCATAGGTGTACCTACACATTACCACATTGAACCGAACCCTGCTCGACTACTAGACCAACGACGCAGTCAAAGTCTTATCTTCATAAACATTGTATATAGGAGGAAGCTTTTAGAATTGTCAGAAATCAACTCTAAGTTTAGCAATTACAAAGTAAGACCCTAAAGTTAGGGCCAATAGAGATCACTTAGCAAAGCATAAGTTATCCAAAAGCCTCCTACCCCAGCTCCAAGATTGATTTTAAGATAAAGACAAAATTCAACGAGAATAATTTCAAAGCTTATTTTGTTTAAAGACTTCAGCAAAAAGGTTTTAACAAGAAACGAGTTATTGTTACTAAAATGAGCATATCAATTTTTAATCTTTTGCTTATCGATAATGTAGGCAAAATGGTTATTATTATAGTACCGATTATAGTCTAGTTACTGGCCGACGCGACGTGAGGTACTTTTTCAATACTTCATTTAATGAGGATGATGATATAAATACATTATATTTAAAAAATACAATATCACTATATGAAGAGAATACACCTTTTTTGGGCAGTCGTGTGAAAACTTGCATTTAATTATGATCTTTATTTGGACAACGATATAATCCAATTATGCCTGAAAGTTTTTTATTGTTTATTTTTTTCTTGGGACAACTCCGTCACACTATTTCTAATCCACTGTAACTCCTGAAAGCCAGAATGAACAGTGGTGACCACCAGAAAAGCGCCGAGACAAAGTAACTTGATGAAGTCCAAGAGAAACAATTTAACTGTCTTGGATCCCACAATGAAATTAATCAGAATAGAATAGCGGAGGAGTATGAAAAATATAATTTCCACTTTCCTCCATATCAGAAGCTTTTAAAAGCTCTCCTAAGTTATTCCCATCCCAACCAAAGTACATTGACTAAAATATCTACAGGGCGTATCGTTGTGACCTCTTGTGCATGTAACACGGGCCCGTGGAAGGTATCGGGGTTCAATGCCCGCTCGTGCCCTGATAACTGTCGGTTTCCTTGTTCGCGTTTATCCGATAACATACAATGACTCCGCATTCGTTGAGAAAACACCCTGTATACATAAATGCATACATAAATAATACATACAAAATTCTGAGTTCGTAATAGGGGATCGGACAAAAAAAAACTAATTAGTCCGTCAGATAGATTTCCAAAAATTATTGGACACGTATTTTTTCTTTTTTCACGTAAACTTAAAATGAAGACGATACAGTGCTTCGAAAACTCGTGTGACGTCATATGATAGTACATTTTGACGACACAAGTGACGTTTCAAGCCCCACTCCAAGATCTTTGACGCGTTTTATCTTCGTATTTTTTTATTGATTTGATAAAACAAAAAACACGTATTCAATATTTTTCGATAATCTAACTTACGGACTAAACAGAATCATATTATTTTGACCCAGTCCGATCCCCTATTGTCCTCCTCATCCTGAATGGCTTGACCATTTTTTTTGTTGTAGGTACTTATGGATGGTTCTTAGTTACAGTTGGCCTCAATAGGTTGCTGTTGTCGACATACAGAAATATTAGGACAGGAAAAAGTCTGTCGGGAAACCTTCTAATATTACAAATTCGCAAGTGAGCCAGTCTGACTCTTTCACGTATTAGGCTGAAAGGATTCCGATGGTGGTGAAGTGGAACACTGCCAGACCACAGTCTAGGTTGTCCTAGGAGATGGAACCCATGGCATACCTAATATCAGAACTCCTTGCGGGCAGAGCCTGGAGCAAAAGCTAGTACTAAATATAAGGATGGAATTGGTTCATGGTTTATTTAAATAAATGATTGTGCATTCAATTTGGGACGAAGAATAATAGAATTAATATTTAATGTTCTTTTATTGTACTAAGTTTATAAATGTATGCGTAGGCGCATGTCTGTATGGCGTTTGTTGATTTAAACCACATTAAACGTTTGACTGCCTCGTTGGTCTAATGGTCGGGTTCGATTTCCGGGCCGGGCAAGGAATTTGGTTTTTCCATCAGGAATTTGTCAGTAGCAGCTACGGAGTCTGGATTTGTAAATCCGGTTAATGAAAATAGGCTAGGCTCGCCCCCTATTACATGGGGCTTAAACATAAATACTGAAATACGAGTGTACGTATTAGGTACGCCTGTGCCTAACCCTTCGAGGATTACAGGCGTGATATTATATTATACGTTTGGCCTTTGTAAAATATTTTTAGCTTTAGAGGTAGGTACTAAAACTTCAATGTCTTTCAAACAAGCTTTCAAACTAAATCTAATAAACATAGACGTCCAATAAAATCATTGAAAGCTTTCCTGAAAAGCGTTCTTCGATATGGGCAAAGCTGCTAACAAAAGCAAGTCCTCATAAATGATTAATTCCTCACTTCCTCATAGCTCTAGCTATACAAAGTAACATACAGTTCCTTACGTTCGTGTTTCACTCTTAGATATCAGGGTAATTCATTACTCTCTCAAAGAAAGGCACGGATCCTGAGTTCCTGACATTCCACATTAGTCATGGCCACGGTCACACCACCTCATCTAGTTAAACTGATTCTCCTCGGTTCCTTACGAAGATCATGTTTTGAGATTATGGTGTGGCCAGTATCTTGTCAGACGATTAGTGTTGCACGGTCAAAAACAATAATAATAATAATATTCCACAACTATCACACAACGCCATCTAGTCCCAAGCTAAGCAGAGCTTGCAATGTTTAAAAAACATCGATATCGTAATTATGTATAGGTTATAAACTGACATGGCCACTAACACTTTTAGGATATTTATATCCCGTTTTTAATATTAATGACTCTCAGAACAATAGGGCATCAGTATATCAGTAGGTAGTGCTCGATTTTAGTGTTTTTAAGTTTTTTTTGGGGGTCGGAAATCATTAAATGACTCCTCCCGCTCTGGGCAGAGCGGTAGGTCGTGTCAGACTTCTACTGACTAAAAACCACCCATGTAAGAAGGAACATGGGTGGTTTTTAGCCCTTGTACCGAGGCCGCGATATCTCTTTCGAACAACTCGCAGCCCCGATGTTTTTATGCCTCATTTTTGAACGATGTGTGTGAAGTCTACCATGAATGACCATGATCTCTAATTGCGTGTATAATGGCGTTGAAATTGAAGTAAAGTTGACTCCGATCATTTTATTTGTTAATAAAGTTTTATTGGCAGCTCTTTTTACGATATGAAGAAATCGAATAAAAATATTATGATATTATAACAAAAATAATATAATAGTTTCTTATTAATTTGAACTTTAACTACTTTTACTGAAAACATAAATATGAAAAGCTATTAAAATAAAACAAAGCTTTAAACCGATGCTTTGCTAATTTCAAATTGTATTTAAAGATGATAAGTCTTAAAAGAAGATAATAAATAAATACATAATTACAAAAGATAACCTTAAGACTTCCAGTAAGATTAGGATTCCTAACTTATTCTTAACTTAACTTACTTGATTTTATAAATGTGAAAGTTTATGAGAATGTTTGTTACTGCTTCGCACAAAAACTATTTGACGAATTTGGTTGAAATTTTGCAAACATATAGTTCATTAATACCTAACCTGGATCAACACATAGGATATTTTTATATGCTGTGGCCCAATTACCGAACCAAGCGATGCCGCGGGCATTAGCTAGTCAGAAAATAAATTAGTTCGATTTCATACCCAATTATTTAATGGTGCTTTTGATGATCATCTTGGCTAAGCTTCTTATAACCGGATTATAGTTTAATGACATTAAACAATTGGCTTGTTTCCTGCTTTTAGGTACTGTTAGTCACGTTTAAGACTGATGTATTTTAGTCATGACTATTTTGTGTAGCATGTTTTAAATTATGTAGATGATGAGTGAATGCCAAAAAAATACTTAGATAGTAAGTATCTCTGACATGTTTTCTGGTTCCTTTTTTTTGTAACTCAAGTTTAATGATTTTCAAACAACTGAGCAGATTTTCTTAAATTAAAACATAGCTAAGAACACTTTTGATCGCGATACCCTTTCAAACGAAAAAACTTCATAAAAATTGGTTTGTCCCTTTCAGGAGCTATGATGCCCACAGATACACACTTCAAATTTATATCATCTTATTTTTTTGGTTTGCGATTAAAAAAGGTATTATCTAGTATTGTTGTTACCATGTAAATACTGCCCAAATGACCATAACAATGTCATAATATTTTCATGTATTTTATTTTGCAAAAAAACAGCTTGCAAGTAGCTAACCTTAAATTACGTAAATTATAAATATTTCCAATTAAGTAATAGACCAGGGTCGATAATTTTTGAAACCAAAAAAAATTACAGTAGGATGAAACCCATTACAAAAGGAGGGGAATATGATCAAAATGAAAGAAAAAATAAATTACGGTCGATCTGAGGTCGGGAAGTGGGGGTGGGGGGAGTTTTAAGGGGGGAAAAGCGGTTTATCTCGATTTCCGGCAAAACTACAAGTCCTATGGAAAAAAATGTAACGGCAAAGTTGTAGAGAATAAAAAGATCTACAACTTTGATTTTAACACTTTTTTCACATAACCTCAAAATTTAGGTGAAAAATTCAAAAAACCAAGTTTTTGGTTTTTTATTTATATCTTTTTCAAAAAAAAATATTTTTCTACGAAATTTGGTGAAAACTTACCTTATTATGTCCCAAATACACTGTAATTTATTTGATTTAAAATATTTATTTTTTCGGCTTATTTTAACTTAATATCAAAAAAGCACCCTAATTTTCAATCGAAAATTCTGCCGTCAAAATATCAGCTTTTTTTTAAAAGTCGGTAGGCGTTGTGTTCCTTATAATCTCTACTTTCTGATGATGTATAAAAAATATACATTGCAATGGTAAATTTTCTCAGAAAATGCAAAATCAGCTGCTGCGAAATAATACCCACACCAAATAATAAGGCCTAGACAAGAAATTATAAGCGTATTTATTGCTGTTTTATGCCTATTTATTGTTATTTTAAGATAATTTATATATCGTGGAGACCTACGGAAAATTTTGGCCCACCAAAAGGTATTTCACAGAGAAGTGGGGAAGGGGCTAGGAGGGTTTGGCCCTTACTACCTGTTATTTCGTGGCAGCTGATTTTGCATTTTCTGAGAAAATTTACCTTTGCAATGTATATTTTTTATACATCATCAAAAAGTATAGATTATGATGAACACAACGCCCACCGACTTTTAAAAAAAAGCTGATATTTTGACGTCAGAATTTTCGATTGAAAATTAGGGTGCTTTTTTGATATTAAGTTAAAATAAGCCGAAAAAATAAATATTTTAAATCAAATAAATTACAGTGTATTTGGGACATAATAAGGTAAGTCTTCACCAAATTTCGTAGAAAAATTTTTTTTTTTTGAAAAAGATATAAATAAAAAACCAAAAACTTGGTTTTTTGAATTTTTCACCTAAATTTTGAGGTTATGTGAAAAAAGTGTTAAAATCAAAGTTGTAGATCTTTTTATGCTCTACAACTTTGCCATTACATTTTTTTCCATAGGACTTGTAGTTTTGCCGGAAATCGAGATAAACCGCTTTCCCCCCTCAAAAACCCCCCCACCCCCACTTCCCGACCTCAGATCGACCGTAATTTATTTGTCCTTAAATTTTTGTTATATTCTCTACTTTTTCCATTGGGTTTCATCCTACTGTAATTTTTTTTAAATTTTTACCATTTTTGAAGGCTTCGGCACTGGTCTATAAAAGGAAAAAACATGCGTATAATTAGTCTTGCACGACTACTACCGATTACGACGCCCTGAAAACCCGAAAACAAGTTTAACTTTGAAACTTATAACCTCATTTTAAACCCGTCTTTCAACCAACCTACTTGCTTTCAGGAAGGTTTCAACATTGTTGATACATGAATTTATATTATTACGAAGAAATCGACGTATTATTTTGTTTACTAACATTCGCCACCGAGTATCTTACTCCTAAGCTAACGGGAACTAGGGTTAACAACCGAACGTATGTAGATGTCCGTATGGTAAATTTTGCGATGCTAATAAACTTGGCTAAACTAGTTTTAGTTCTAGAAAAAAAAGGTTGAAATCTTTTTCTTGGAAGACTTTATAAGACGAAAGCACTTTTATAAATTTTGAAGAAGGTTCTATTAGGTACTTATTTCTAACTTAAACCTAACTTATAAAGGTTTTATTACTTATTCCTAACTTAAACGTAACTTAGAGTAAGGTTAGGTTTGTATTCGTCGAAAGCTCAAGTCGAGCCCGCGTTAAGCACTTATACGGGGCTCGTTACTTTACGGAGACGCGGGGCGTCGCGCGTTCAGAAGGCTCGTCTCGTGATTTTTTATTAATTTACTGAGTCCACCGCAACAAACGCTGCATTTTAAACTAACGTGCAAAAATAGCTTCTCGTAAATTTTTTTTTTTTTTTTTTCATTCATCGCCATGTGTTTAAATTAAAAACGCAGCACGCGCCGCGCGACGCCCCGCCTGTACGTAAACATGCACTAAGTTAATAAAACTTACGCGAGTAAGTACGTCAAGTTACTAGCTACTACTGCTCATGAGTAGCGAAATGACCCACTTTTGTGTAAGATGTGAGGAACTATTCGCAATAACATTGGCTAGGTACCTATATTGTTATTGTGTTTTCTTTGGAGAAAAGCTCGGGGAATGGTAGCCTGCTGAAGAAAATGAATTAAACGCTTTATGAATTCTACGTTTTCTTGTTATTTTCATGTAAATGGTCATAGAGAAGAACTAAAAAATGACGTCAAAAAAGTTTTCCTCAACGCTGTCACCGGGTAATTTTCTCGTATGGATTCCCCTTGGGAAATGTCATCTAAAAAATTCCCTTGGAAAGGCTGCGAGCACTCGGAATCAATGAATTGAACAAAATAACACAGCTACTTATTTAAAGTACAGTAATTTCCGCTGATCATAGCAAAGGGCTAATTATAAAGATTCCAATAATTTCATGCTCACACAACGAATTGTCCCGAATTAAAAATCAAATAACATTTCGGATCAGTGTCCGGGCACGTTTCGCAGAAACTAAAGATGTGTCCACAAATACATCACGATCCTTCGGAGTAAATTACGGAAGAAATTAAACGGGTAATGGGCTTAGTGAGAAACTAACAGATAAATGTTATTGAATTGCAGTTTAATATTATATTCTATAGCATTTCTAAGCATTACCAGCCTATATAATACGTTTCGTTCAGAGCCCGCGTTCAGGCTTTCTCTCTATGGGATATTAAACATCTCGCGGGTCCAGTCAGTGCGTCTTGGTTATATCCTATAATTATTAGTTATTTATTGAGATATAAAGTTACTGTTTAACTGGCTAAAAAGGAGTTGCCTGATCATTTGGCGAGTAATAGAGAAATAAGGAAGAAGATATGCTGCGCCTACTCCAAATAAATTTAGTTAGGGGTATATAGGACCGTAGGAGAATGATTATTAAGATGATTGAGTTACTTACTATTTGATGTGATTCATGTGACAAAAGCTGATATTTTGAAATTATGAACAGACATTTTAATTTTATTTATTTGAAACTAGCTTTTGCCCGCGACTTCGTTCGCGTGGAATAGTGACTTCCGGCAGATTTTTGGTTTATCTCGCGAAAAAAAAAAAAAAAAAAAAACTGTCCTATGTCCTTTCTCAAGTTCCAAACTATGTCTGTACCAAATTTCATCAAAATCCGTTCAGCCGTTTAGGCGTGAAAGAGTAACAGACAGACAGAGTTATTTTCTCATTTATAATATTAGTATGGTTTAGTATGGATTTAATTATTTTTAATTCAATTTTAGCACATCAATAATTACAATTAGGTAACAATATGTCCAAACCTTTACCAGCCATACTTCAAATAATTTTAAAACACAGTGGAAACTTCCAGGAAACGTTTGGCAACACTTGCATGCGCATGCGCAAGTTTATGACTAACGTTAACGCTATCTTATCTGATCCTTACTGACTTACACGTGGTTTTAATAGAATGCATCTTGCTTTATGTTTTTTAAATTTCATTTTGAGTTCCTTATGAATTGTGTTGGTTATTATGGTTTGAGACTTTAACTTGAAGTGATCATGAATCCAAACGGCTTTGAAATAGGAAACTCAGCTTTAATCATTGGAAATATTAATTACCTAGAGTAGAGTAGAGTAGGGACTCCGTTTTCCGCACTTAGACTCTAGATCGGTCCGTTGTGCGTAGGTGTCCTGGCTAAGATAGCCAGCCTAGCTCCGCCCAGAAGCACAGAAGTTTCCTGGGAGCTTCACAGGCTTCGCGGAGCGACCTCACCGTTCCGAGGATTTGTCTGCGTTGAGTAGCCACGACCTCGCATTCCAGGATGACGTGGGCGGCTGATTCTTCAGCATCAAGGCAGCCCCTGCAGAGTGGGCTGTCCGTGGCGCCTATGGTAAAAAGATGTTTATTTAGGGGGCAATGGCCCGTTATTGACCCTATTATTATTCTAAGGTTATTTTTACTTAGGCTAAGCAGTCGTTTTGTTAGCCGCGGATGTAGACTTGGCATCGCCATTTTTGACTGTCTACAATCTGTAGACCGTGACCATTTGCTGTTATGGAGTTCAGTTGATCTCTGGCGAACCCATGTACGGAACTGTGAGAAAGGTAAGGGAAGGAGTGGGTACGGGCCAAGCACTGCCATCTCGGACCCTCTCTTAGCAAGTTCGTCTGCGGCGTCATTTCCCAGGGATCCACTGTGCCCCTTAATCCACTGGAGGGTAATACTGTTGGACAGCGATATACTCTCCAGGGCGAGGTGACATTCAAATATTAATTTACTGTTAGTATGTTTGTTTTCTAGGGCTTTAAGCACAAACAGGCTATCAGTTACAAATCTGATTGCGTGGCTGTGAATCCTCAGACGCTTTACGGCTGTTGCAGCTTGTGTTAGGGCGACACACTCGCATTGGAATATCGAGCTGTGTTCGCCTAGTGGTAGGTGAAAGTTAATATTGAGGTCTAGGGAGTGTACGCCAGCCCCTGAGCCGTTTTGAGTTTTGGAGCCATCTGTGTAGATGCGAACTTCATTGACTCCTGACTGATCTCTTAATTCCTCTGTTGTTTGTATGCTATAGCTCTTGTTGAACATAGGTTTGTTAGGTGTCCTATCACACGGGGCAGCGATGAGAGGTTGATACTCAATCACCCGGTCCAGGATGCCTGCGTGTGGACTTGTGTGATTCTTGCCCCATATGCCCAAGTGCATGAGCCTGATGGCTGCTAAAGCTGCCTCCTGCTGTATGTACAGCTCAAGTGGGGTAAGTTGAAGGGCTATCTCCATTGCTGCAGTAGGGGTTGTCCTCATGCAGCCTGTGATAGCGGAACATGCCATCCTTTGGAAACGTTGGAGCCTGGAGACTGTGGTCGAGAATTCAGTTCTCGTCCACCAAACCAGGGCGCCATAGGTCAGCATTGGTCTGATCACCGCTGTGTAAAGCCATCGCGTGATCTTTGGAGATAGCCCCCATGTTTTTCCTAGCATTTTTTTTGCATTGGTATAGGGCGATTGTGCTTTTGTTAAGCTTGTAGTCAAGATGCCTGTTCCAGAGCAATTTGCTATCAAGAATCACTCCTAGGTACTTAACTTCTTCTTTGAGTGTTAGCTCGGTGTTGAAAAGACTAGGAAGTTTGTGTGGTCCAAGGACTCTTTTGTTAGTGAACATTATTAATTCTGTTTTAGTGGGGTTAACCGACAGTTCGTGTTTGGTACACCAATTCTCGATTATTTTGAAGGCTTTCCTCATGAGGTCGCATAAGACGCCCTCAAATTTCCCCGTGATTAAAATAGCTATGTCATCTGCGTAACCCACCGAGTACAAGCCGCTAGCGTTGAGCTCTGTAATGAGCTCGTTTACAACTAGGTTCCACAGTAGTGGTGACAGCACCCCACCCTGCGGGCAGCCTCTGCTAACGATGCCTCGTGTGGTGGTGTTCACAGTAAATTGAATAGCGCGGTATTTTAGCATGTTGTGAATCCATTGTATAAGGGTTGGCGCCACACCGTGCACGACTAGTGCCTGGCTAATGCTGGCGAAGTTCGTTTTGTCAAAAGCACCTTCTATGTCTATGAAGGCGCCCAGCGTTGGATTTTTGATCTTGAGCGCGTTTCCGATGCGTGTGACCACGCTGTGGAGTGCGGATTCAGTTGACTTACCTTCGCAGTAGGCGTATTGGTTGGGGTGTAGGGGTTTACATAGCGATATTTTGTTTCTAATCCATCTGTCTCCCAGCCTCTCTAGAGTCTTCAAGAAAAACGAAGTGAGGCTGATGGGTCTGAAGGACTTGGGTTGGGTGTAATCACTCCTACCCGGTTTTGGAATAAAGATTATTTTTACTTCGCGCCATTTCAGAGGGATGTAGCGGTGTGCCAGGCAGGCACGGAAAACCTTAACAAGGTAATCGGCTAGCAAGTCACCACTCCATCTGAGCAGAGCCGGAAAAATACCATCTAACCCCGCTGCCTTGAAAGGTAGGAAGGTGTTGATTGCCCATATTATATTCTCTTTGTTGATTACTTCCGAAGCCACCTCCCAGTCCAGGCTGCACGTAGCCCTTTCACTGTACGATTCCCAGCTCTGCTGGGTCGCAATCTGGCAGCCTGGGAAGTGGGTAGTGAGAAGCAATTCACTAGTCTCCGCATCGCTAGTTGTGTAGGTATTGTCTGATTTTTTGAGGCAACCTATTGAGGGATCAGTCTCGGCGGCGAGACAAGTTTTGACCCTCATTGCCTGGTTGCTATTTTCAATGTTAGTACAAAAACGCCTCCAGCCGTTTTTACTTCTGAGGCGTATTAGTTTTTTGTAAGTTCTGCGGGTTGTTTTGTAACGGTCCCAGTCGCCTGGCAAACGTGTGTTCATGGCTCTGTTGAACAGCCCTCGCAGCCTGTTACGGTGTCTTTCTAGTTCAGAACCCCACCATGACTGCCTAGCCCCCTGTCTTGGTACAGTAAGTGGGCAGGACTGCTCGAAGCTAGTTAGGAGGATTGATGTGAGGTTGTTTACGTGTTCATCTAAGTTATTTAAAGGAATTTCAGATGGAAGGGAGGGTAAGTTACCAAACTCTGCCTTAATCAGCCTAGTGAACTTGGTTTGGTCTGTGTTACGTGGGACCCTCCTCGGTTGTGGCTTTGGTAGGTTGAAGTTGATGGTGTATCGAATCCATCTGTGATCAGAACATGATAGTTCGCTGGACACATGCCAGTCCTGGATGGAATTGGAGATACCTATGGTTGATAGAGTTAGGTCTATTATTGTTTGCGATCGTGCGTTAACGAAAGTTGGTTCTGAGCCTTTGTTGAGTAATACAAGATTATTGCTAAGAATAAAGTCGAGCATTGCCTCACCTCGGTTGTTGGTTTTGACGTTACCCCACAGAGTGTGATGTGCGTTGGAGTCAGTTGCGATGATGAGTTCCAGTTTCTCCCTTTCACAGTACTCCACCAGCGAGGCTAGCTCTGGTAGTGGCACGTCCTCGTCGCCCGGCAGGTAGGCCGAGGCGAGGACAATGTCCGGGAGATCCTGTTCTGTCCTGGATAGCCTCGTTGCTGTCAGATCTCTTGAACAGAATTCGTTAATTAGTAGGTGGGGTACATGTTTGGGTATAAAAATGCAGGTTCGTGGGTTGCTTACGGAGGTGTCTAGCAGCAACTTACCTCCGATGTTCGCAAGACCACATATTCTGCCGCCCCTAATCCACGGCTCTTGGATAAGGGCAATGGTCTTCTGAAGTTGGTCCTCCAGCACTCTGCGTAAAGTGGCCGACGCAGATTGGCTGTGCTGGAGATTGGCTTGTAGGAGCCTAGTTGTCCCGCAAGGGAGAAGAGCAGAGGCTGCTGTCGTACTCCTCTCTCCCCTCCCCCGCCGGAAAGCAGTCCTCGTCCGAAGTAAGTCCGGGCGAGGAAGGATCCTGTGCTGGTTCCACGTTGCTCGCTTCGACCTCCATGGCCGAGGTAGAAGCCCGCTCCTCCACCCCCTCTACGGTCCTCGTCGCGGTTGGCGACGGGGGCCGTCTAGGCGGTGGCGGGTCAAGCTCCAGTCCCGGTACGACGGGGGCCGTCGCGGTTGAGGGCGCGGTGACTACCCCACTGGCTACACCCTCCTCCAGGAAGCGGATGTAGATACTGCCCATGAGGTAGTATACGCGCCTCTCTTGGTTCTTTATGGTTTTGACCATGGGCTCCGGCACACGGAAGAAGAGACAGGTGCCCGGGGGTTCCTGCCGCACCCTCTCGTGTGTCAGGGTCCACGTGTTGATCTTTAGGTTAGGGTTTTGGCGGGTTAACAGCTTTAGCAGTGCCGGAGTGTCCTCGGTAATTTCCGGAACGAAAAGCAAGCATAGGGCCTTCTTCGGTATTTCGGCTTGGGGCCGTACGGTTAAGCTGGTTCCTGGTATCGGGGACGCCATGGATGTTATTACCCGCTTGAGCCAGGCCAGTGTGAAGGCATCATCACACCATGTCTTCAGGACGCCCTCAGCGAAGTGGGCCTTCCCCCGAAAATGGATCGCCGTGTTTGCGGTTGGGTTAGACGGGTCGGGATCTGCCATAAGCTGAGCCCTGAGTTCTTTTTCGATGTTGAGGCGGATCCCCTCCGCCTGTTCCTGCGTCATGTCTTCGAATGGCTCCGACATGACGGCGACGCACAGCTCGTTGTTCCTGTACGACGCAGCCGCTTCAGCGTAGCTCACCAAGGAACCGTCAACCGTGTGGGAGCGAGCAGGCTTGCTCCTCTTGCTTACCCCAGTCGGTGTGACGGTGTCCTCGGGTCGCTCACGCTTCTGCGCCCTAGCAGGAGGTTCTCCGCCGGTGGTCTTATTCTTTTTTTTGCGCCCCCTCGGTCTTTGGCTGCGCTTGCTTTTTGTTGCCGAGGCAGCACCACCTGTCGGTGTCGGTGTGTTTGCCGACGTTCCGGCAGTGGCTGCCACGGTGACTTGCTGCGTCGCCGCCGTACGCTTCTCAGAAGCCATTTTCTTGCGAGGTACGCCGGTGGTCCATGTTTGTGTGACCGGAGACTGAATGGCGTCCCTGAGAGACGACAAGTCAATCCCGGTCGTGTTTGCTGCCCCTGCCGGCAAGGCCCCAGTCAGACCCGTTAGGTCCCTCTCCGAGGCCGCTGACGCTGACGCAGCCCTAGTGGGCGCATCAGCGCCAACAGCCACCGTTGAGTCGCCATATACGAGAGCTGCCCTGGGCCCTGCAGACAGGTTTGGTTCGGTGCGTGCATCGTCGGTGGATGGGGTTGGCGTTGCCTTCGACGCAGCCTGGTTTGGCGCATGCCTGGCAGTAGCCTTCCTCATCGCATCCTTGGACGCAGCGGGAGGTTTGTTTACGGACGCAACCTTGGGCGGTTTTCGCTTAGGCGCATCCTGAGGCGTACCTCTGCTTCTTGGTAGAGATGGCGCATCAAGAGACGCAGCCTTAGGTGGTTGGTTGTTGGATAGGTTTGGCGCATCAGAAGACGCTGCCTGTGATTTAATTTTATTCGTCTCTTTATCCATAGGTTTGGATTTAAAAACTTCACCGTCGGAGCTCTCCACCCGCCACGGAGCCCTCAAGTCGGGGACGCCACTCGTTCCACGAGTGTGCGCCAGAGCTACTCCTTCGGTATAGGACCAGCTTATTGGGAAGTAGACGAGCCCGCACACGACGGAGGATCACGGGACTGTGAACGGCACGAGACTATGCCGCCACTCATCCCGCAAAACCACGCCGCGCCGGCTGCCCCCCCCCAAAAAAAACCGGCCCTCGCTTGACAACCCGCTTATGGGATGCCCCAGCCGATTGATCGTGGGTAGCTACTCCACGACCACCCGTGTGAGAGGAAATCCGGACCAAAGTGATGTGTTGTGTGCAACCTGCTCCACTCAATCACCAGGATTCCTTCATCCCTCCGTACGGGTCCCCGCGCACGGCACAAACACGCGGGAGGTCATCACTATCCACCATCTGCTCTTGTTCGATGATGAACACCCAGGGGTATGACCTCGCCACCCCTGTGTTCTAGTCGCCTGGTGGTTTCAGTTACGTCTAATTCTGAGAGAATTAGACCAAAAACAGGGTGGCAACCACGGGAAGGTGAACCATCAGACTTGCCTTGAGGATCTACGCGACCGTAGCGCTCTCCCTCAAAACCACGCCACCCTACCGCCTCTGAGGGAGGAGGTAGGGTAGGCCTGTATCTATACTACCAAGCAAAGCATAAGCAAAGCAAGTCGTTGTGCAACCGCAAAAGCATAAATACAGACCCCCCCCTATTAATTACCTAATTAGTAGGCATTAGTAACATTAGAAGCAAGAAATGAGGGTTGAATTTTATTGTTTTCAGACAATTATTATTATAGTAGCCAACGTATCAAGTTACCACCAATACGGTATTTTACCAAAAAAATTGAATTAGTCCGTCTGTTAGATTATCGAAAAATATCGGATACGTGTTTTTTGTTTTCTCAAATTAATAAAAATTGACGAAGATGAAACCTGTCAAAGATCATGAGTGGGGGTTTTTCACGTCACTTTGTGGGTAAAAAAGTACTATCCTTGTGACGTCACACGATTTGACACGACTTTTCGAAGCACTGTATCGTCTTTATTTTTTGTTTACGTGAAAAAAGAAAAAATACGTGTCCATTATTTTTTGGAAATCTATCTGACGGACTAATTAGATTTTTTTGGTGAAATACCCTATTGTCAAATTTTTTCATTCGATTTCGAACTTAATCCTCAACCTTTTAAAGTTTAATATCATTTGAGCAATTTGACATTTTGTGGTAACTTAATTTTAAATTAGCCATCAAACCATCTTTCATGAACATATTTATTTTTACGAAGACTAACATAACTCAAAAATTACTCTCAAGAAAGCCATTTAATTTTATCAAGTCTCATTTGCCATCAATATGGCGTTATTTACTTTAACTCAAACATTTCAACATACTACCTACAAAAGGCTACTTTGACTAGACACAGCCTCACCGACTAGGTTTACTTAAGCACTATTAGCCTAGAACTTTAGCCCATAGACGAGTATTTGCTCAAAAGTGTGTTTGCGTAAATACTGACACGTCTGTGGGCTTGAGCAGTGACTTTAACTTGACGTTTGAGCAGTAAAGTAAATAGGAATCTATTTACTTGTCTAGAGTGGCTGCAGTTTTATGACTATACCAGATTTTGGTCGCGGCTTCGCTTCTGTTAGGTATATGTACGGAAATTAACCCACGGGGTCGTTCTAAAATGTGCATAATTATGACAGTCGGGGATAATGTAGCTTCTTGTCAGTGAAAGAATTTTCGAAATCGGAGAAGTAGTTTCGAAAATTATTCCCTACATACGAACTTACAGACAATTTTTCTTCTATAACATTTTTACTCCAAGACATTAATAGCTATTTATTCACCAAGGGGAGTAAGGCACAGATTACTAATCGAGTGTGCATTTGAGGCCCGACGCGAAGCGGAGGGCCGTGAACCACACGAGTTTAGTAATCTGTACTTACCCTCGAGTGAAATATACTGCTTTATACTACACGTAGCTTGTTTTTCACTTTTCCACTGCATAAATTAAATTGTTTGATTGCCAACGTCATCAAGACTTTAAAAAAAAACAAAACGCGTTAGTAATGAACGCATTACTACCCTGATTTTCAGGGCAGTAATGAACAGCTTTCAAGCCTTTTAGTGGGGTAGTATTGGTACACTTACTAAGCAAGTGTAGTATAAAAATAATTTATCATCAGCCTTTTTACGATCATCCTCTGCATAATTTCGAATTCATCATTCCCTGTTTTACTAGTCTAATCTGTCCCACAGTTGAGCATCATTCTTTGTAAAATAATCTAGTCCTATTTCATCATTCTGTCTTCACTTTACCTAATGCTAGATTGAGACTAGATGATACAAATATAAATCAATTATTTACTTTACACACTCACACTATCAGTTACGTGATGTCTAATATTGACAGTGCTAGTTAACGCAGGCGCCCTGCTTACCCCACAAGCACTGGCGTGATAATACAAGAAATAAACAATTACCTACACAAAATCTTGAAGCTATCTGTTACAGCGAGCGGAGGAAACAGGAAACTGTCCCAATTACCTGCGTCGCTTTTAATTAGTACGGTATTTTTTTATTACAACATAATTATTACTGAGTTTTTGCTGGGATTTGGGATTACGTTTTTCTAAAGAAACATGAGTTTATTGGTGCAGACAGGATAAATAAATAAGACCTGAAGTAGTAAGTGTTGGTGTTTAAATGCCGTGTGAATTTTTGAGAAGAAGGAAATCATCGAGAGATGAGGAAGGAATGGGGATTGCCGACTGGGTAAACCCTGTGCCCAGGAGTAGGACAAATCAGGCTATGTTTAAAATCATCCACTGCCTGTTTCTGGTACCATTCTCCTTGGTCCTATACTAGTCTCATCCAAATTTTTCTCCCGAAAGCAAATATGTATCGTTTGCCCAACTCGCCGCCGAAGGACCTACAGTCATTTGTCAGTTCTTGAACGCCATTCGGTGATAGCCTTAGTCCACCTGCCATCACTGGGCTTTGTTAGGTGTCCTAGGCTGCCCAACTCCATTTGAGCAAACTTAACAAATAAATAACATGTTTAAATTACTGAATCTAAAATGTTGAAGGCATTTGATGTTACTACGAAAGGACGAAAGGAGATTTCTAAAAGTGAAGTAAGTAGTTTCACTCCATCAAAATTCAATTTTTCCCACGAAGGCATAAATCACCGAACCCTACACGAAGACACATTACTACGGGGAATAATGATTCAATTTACAAATAAATCATGAATTGAGACATACTTTATTCACTTACATTTATAGGTTTCTATGAAAAGACCATTAAAGCGGCATACAAAAACTCTCGGCTTGAAATAAAGTACGATCTTTAAAACACTCTCTTTTATGGGACGAATCGCTTTTTCCTGAGGTACAACACACATAAGAATGTATAGAAATCCTTCCTTTTATGTAAATTCTGCGACGGCACCATAAAAATAACACATAAACAATAACACTGGTAAACCACGGTCGCCATTGTGAAACGAATGTGTGTGTAAAAAATGAAAACGAACGGTAAAATAACCTGTTAACAGAGTTGAGGAAAACAGTCGTCTTTATATAAAATTCTGTTCAAGAAAAAATAATCTAAATACTGTTGTGTAATTTAAGAAAACACTTGACATTGCTCAAAAGCAAAACCATTAATTCAAATAAAAAAAACGTAGTTACCCATAATTCAAAGTTTCAAACCCCACCAAAACAACAAAAAATAATCAAACACCAAAAAATAATCGAACGGACGATAATTGGTGTAGCCACCCTACACACAAAGTTGGGTTCGCGTAACCCAGGTAGCTGTCCGCCTGGGCTCAATAAATACGTCCATAGTTTTTTTTAACTTTTTATTTCCTTTTTTCTACATCTCGGTGTCAGCCTCAACCGAGAGTGGGACCAAACAGGTTTTTATTTGCGAATCCTGCTGTCTCTTTCTCGCTTCTTAGATCCTTTTTCGTTTTTTGAGTGGCCAGTTCACACTTCTTCAATTAAAGAGTGGAACGATTATAATTATATTCAGGAGCAATTTGGTGTTGAAGAAGCTTTGTTATCTGATTACTTTTAGTTAGTAGCAGTTACTTATAATTGTTTTTATTGATGATGCTTACTAGGATCCTTAATACAGTATACTTAGGTATAGTAGGTACCGTTTACTGCACCTAGAAAATTGAAAACTAGATCGAGTACCCTCTAAACAAATGGCTTTACTGTTATAAATGTTGCTGATGCTGTAGTTGCTGTAAACAAAATCCGAAAGTCTTAAGATTTTGTGCTTAAAAGGGAAAAAATATTGTTTGCAAAACGCCAATCATTCTAAACTCAATCATGCATTCCGTAGGGTCCTGAGTTTCTCTTCTTCTTCAGTCGGTCCCTCATTACTGAAGATCGTGGTCACTGGACCCTTTAAAGTTTAAAGGGTCCAGTGACCACGATCTTCACCAGTGTCGATGAAGGCAGCGTCCGTTTAAAGTTTAAACGGACGCTGCCTTCATCGACACTGGTCCAAAGTTGTCATCACCACGAATTGAGGATGAGGACGTAACTTCTTTCAATTGGTCGCACCATCGTGTTAGTGACCAGCCTCGTACTCTCTTACCGTCTTGCCAACAATAACCATCTTTTGAAGGCTCCCCTTCTCATTATGTAGCCAAAGATCTGAGTTTACCTTCAAGCACAAACATACCTCCAGTAATTCCTCTATCTCTAATTATAACACTACAATACAATAGTAATCTCATCTTACAAACATACAATTCTGACACAACATAATCCCACAAAACGCCGACAGAACCAACGCAACAATACGCGTAACACAAGAATCGTGAACTTCTTATTGTTCTGAGACAAGGGAGTTTTAAATATCACCTGAAATCGACACCATCGGTGCTTTGTGATATTGTAACCTGCTGTTGCACATTTTTTATAAATACTGTGAATTATCTCGCCATTTTTTGGGTTGACAAGATGGTGCAGATCGAATACTTATAATTTCTGTCATGTTCGTCTGACCATCTGTTCGGATGTCATACAGGCATTTTCTCTGAGGTTCTTTGTACAGAAGCCAGTACATCAAGTTAATCGAAACTACTATTAATACTGAAAACGGGATATTTACCATGTTTAATAATAATAATAATAAATATATTATATTTCCTTTATTTAACTTTATACATATAAATTATATTTTTAAATATTCCTATACAAAATAATATAAAAAAACATTTAAAAATATAAAAAATAGTAGCCCACCGGTATCGGGAACAGGGTCCAAGCTACCGGTAGTCAGGGCTCCAGAGAAAGGAACCTCCTAACAATACGAGCCGTGTCCAGGAGTACCGCTCTCTGTATCAAGCCCTTGATCCAGCCGCCCAATGAGAGCCTCCTCAGATGTTGGTCGAGGCTCTTGGCAATTATGCCATTGGCTGAAACGACTATCGGCACAATGATTGCTGAGTTCACACCCCACATGTCGACAACCTCGCGAGCCAAGTCAAGATATTTAATTTGCTTATCTTTCTCAGCTTTCACGAGGTTATATATATTATATATAACATATTGTTATATTATATTTATTATTATTATTTATATATTTTATATGGACAATTTTTTTATATTAGTAAATAAGTAAAGGATATAATAATAATAATAAATCCATTTATTTCAGAAACATTGTCCCTAAGCATGTGAAATCAAATTATTAAAAATATTAGGCAGATTAAAAAATTAATTAAGAGTCATTAATAAACACATTATAAATTAAAATTTTACATTATTGAAATGATTATCATTCACAAACTGATTAAAATACACACCAAGATTAAAATAAACAAAAAGGAAAAATAATTAAATAACAATCAATTTTAAAATACAGTATAATAAAATGTCATCTAAGTCTAAATTTAATTCCGAACTCCACAATTATTGTAAACCAATTATTTGACACAATTTTTTTTTTTTTTTGTTTTCGGAAACAAAAAAAAAAAATTGTAAATATCCCGTTTTCAGTAATAATACTCGTAGTAGTGTCAGTGACCATGTCATTTTAAAAACTTAGGTTACTCGAAACTGTCAGATTTTACCAAACAAAGCAAGACTCAAGACAGATTGTTGTATTAAAGCAGCTTATCAGTACTATATCGATGAAAATTGGAAATAACGTGTGCTGTGTTTTGTTGACATTTATTCATATATTATTAGATGTTTTTTTTTCTTTTACAGATTACTGGACATTACGAAAACACGCAGATGGCGCATCTAGTGACAAAGAAAACTAATTTAGGTACAATAAGTTTTAAACTAATTTAAACTTAGTTAAGTCGACTTAAAGTTCAACCCTATGTAAAAAGCATGAGTTTTATAAATTATTTAAATAAATATCAATTTTATTTGTATTTAAAAATAAGTTAACTAGAAATAATTTAGGGTCTGGGCACCCTAAATTATTGTTCCTGAATGAGCTCTTTAAAAAATATTTAGAACCTCTTTCGAAATTAAATAATGAATTAAAATATAATTATAATGGTTTGGAAGTGTAAAATACTTTTGGATAATTAAGTAGAGGCTAAAATTATTTGGAAAATTATTATATCAAATTGAAATAATAATAAGTTTACCTAAGTGTATTTGTATGGGTTCCCAGGGAAAAACTTAACTGAAATAACAAAGACATGTAGTATTTTGTAAATATTCATTTTTGTAACTATGTTTTTCGTGACTGTCAAGTTAACTTGTTTATTTAGCTTTTTCCAGTAATTTCTGAATTACTGTATTATCGCAAATATTGTAAAACGTTGAAAGATAAAACATTGTAAAGTAAACTTATAAATAACAATTGACAAATTGTAACTTTTGTTGAACAAAAGATTTCCAAATGTATTAGGGATGTTTACTGACTAAAAAAAATACGATTCTAATTAGTCCGTCTATTAGATTATCGAAAAATATTGTATACGTATTTTTTTTGTTTTATCAAATCAATAAAAATTGACGACTTTGACGCGTTTTATACGCGTCAAAGATTTGAGTGGGAGGTTATGACGTCACTGCTCGCTAAGAAATGTCATACTAATGTCTTAGAATATGTGTCACACGTGACACGAGTTTTCAAAGCACTGTATCGTCTTCATTGTTTGTTTACGTGAAAAAAGAAAAAATATGTGTCCAATATTTTTTGGAAATCTATCTGACGAACTAATTAGATTTTTTTTGTTAACATCCCTATTGTTTCTTTGATAAATATTTGTAATCTTGTAAAATAATAATGAACTCATTTATTACCGAGAAACTTTTTTCTCAGTAATAAATGAGGCAATGCATTTCAAAAAATATTTTCATTTGAGTGTCAGATTGTACAAAATATTAATACGGCTCAAATCACACTAGTAAAAGCAAACGTTGACGATTAAGAATTCTTGAGAACTTTGACCTAACTTTCAGTCACGTTATAGTTCTTGAAAGTTTTGAGAAAAATCTGTTCTTGTCTGAAATACACATTGTTATCATGCTCATGGCAGACGATTTCGAAAAAGTGAAGTTTGTGGCTTAAAATCTGTCAGAACCCACTTTAAAAATTGGTGATCTGATTGACGTTGACTAGTATGAATTGACCCTTATTTGGAAAAAAAAAGTTTTTAATTTTAATGTAGTAAATCAGTCGTCTTGGCTGACTCAAGATCTCAATTTATAATTTCCTGATTGTCAATTTTCTTTTGAATTTTCATCTGTTCTGTCAAAAGAGTCGATTCCGACACCTAACGATACTGTTACTGATAGCCCTATACATCATCAACCAGTTGAGTGCGAATCAGAGATGATACATCATAATATAGAAACTAAGCTATGGTTCGCTGCTGTCAGTAACTTTATCAGAAAGTGCTGAAATACACTCTTTAGAAATCAACGTAAAAACTATTCCCCTTTTTAGAGACATTCAAAAACATTCACACAGCAGGTTTCCTGCCATTTTCCCAATAATTCATTGGGGTCGGCACAGAATGTCTTCTTCTTCTATGTTTTTTTTTGTAAAATAAACTTAATTCTTAAGCTAATTGTATTTCCATGTAGAATCTAGTCTATGATCTCTGCAATAATGTTGTCTATGGCCGCTCAGTGGTCCTCGCTTCCTAATAATCTGTCCTGTAGTTTTAGTGTGTAACATAGTTAGTTTAATAAAGTTTTTTATTTAGTGACTAGTGACAAATGTTAGTATTTTGTGTGTCGAAATAAATAAACTAAATGGAATTTTAGAAAATGATTTTTTTTAACACGAAGCCTTTCGAACCTCAGCTATGTGGTGTTCAATATGAAACTATAGTTTTTTGAGAATCAAAACATAACATAACATCACGCCTATTTCGGGCAGAGGTGTCCCTAATCGAGCACCTACATTTTGCCCGTTATGTTTAAGTCCCCGTAATATGGGGTGAGCCTTCTGCCATCAACCGGGTAAAAATCCACACTCCATGACTTCTACTGAGATATTCCTGATCGATAAAACCCAATAACAATTTGCTCGAGCTGGAAATCGAACTAGGACCTCATGCTCAGCAGCCGCGAAGGCGACCACTAAACGAACGAGGCAGTTCTTTGAGAACCATGTGAAATTACAAGCAACAAGTGTAAAAAATATTGAAATTCATAGATGGATGAATATTTAGAAAGTAAAACTGTGCTCGAAATCATGTAGATCTATGAGCAACACTACTGATCGTGAGATCCGGGATGCGATACCCAGATCTGTCGTATTTAGTTACCTATGCAGTAGACCGTATAAGGGAATTCTCGGAAACAGCCTATTTGTGCACATTTATTGGCAAATGAAATAAAGTTCATCTCTGACAAAACAGGCGTGGTGTAGTGTTAAATATTGATGACGATCTGTATGATCTAATAATGTATGATCTATGAGGGAATGGTGATGATGGATTTCACGGAGAGGAAGGATTTCGTATCAGTGGAAACAGCTAAGGCCGATTATAGTCCTCCTATTCATTTTTCTGTCATGGTGGCCATTCTGAGGATGTACTAGCCGCTGCGACGGGACTTATTAATTGTAGTGTACAAAAGTGCACTCTCTATTCCTTTACTCTCATCGTCCGATGGGATCGCAAACTGACACGATCGAGAGAGGTCAGGCACAGAAAAAATAACATAACGTGCTTTCCGAGGCACGGTGGATCATCATTTTTCTACGTTATTCTAATTTATTTGGGGTCAGCGCACTACGGCTACGTCTTCGGCAGCAGTACCTCCTTTGCACCGATATCATCCTACACATAGTCCATCCATCGTTTCTTAGCTGTTCCTCTACTCTTATAACCATGCATTTCAAACCCAACATTTTCCAATCTGACTCAATTTCGTATGCATGCATTCGCGTGACTCTCACGGAGGTAACTTACAATAATTCATCATCATCATCATCATTTCAGCCGAAAGACGTCCACTGCTGGACATAGGCCTCCCCCAGGTGTCGCCACATTGAACGGTCCCGTACGTCTCTCATCCAGCGGGTCCCCGCAACCTTGACCAGGTCGTCGGTCCACCTAGTGGGAGGCCTTCCAACGCAACGTCTTCCGGTTTGCGGTCGCCCTTTCAGAACTTTTCGGCCATCCGTTCTGCGAGCAATGTGCCCTGCCCATTGCCACTTAAGTCTGGCGATTCTTCGGGCTACGTCGGTAACCTTGGTTCTCAAGCGGATGTCCTCGTTTCTGATTCGATCACGCAAGGAAACTCCAAGCATATCCCTCTCCATTGCCCTTTGGGTGACTTTGAGCTTTCTGATGAGGCCCATTGTGAGCGACCACGTTTCGGTCCCGTATGTAATCACTGGCAACACACACTGGTCATAGACTTTCGTCTTGAGACACTGTGGTAAGTTGGACGAGAAGATACCGCGCAGCTTCCCGAACGCTGCCCAGCCGAGTCGGATTCGACGATTGACCTCTTTCTCGAAGTTAGATCTACCCAACTGGACCGTTTGTCCCAGGTAGACATAATCGTCCACAACTTCGAGTGTAGTGTCTCCGATCTTGATAGGAGTGGGTGTTACATGAACATTCAACATAACCTTGGTTTTGTCCATGTTCATTTTAAGACCCACTCTTTCGGAAGCTCTACTGAGGTCATCGAGCATTGTACTGAGGTCTTCCATGGTCTCAGCCATGACCACTATGTCGTCGGCAAACCGAAGGTGAGTGATGTACTCGCCGTTAACGTTGATGCCAAGTCCTCTCCAATCCAGAACCTTGAAAACTTCCTCCAGTGCAGCGGTGAACAGTTTCGGAGATATGACGTCTCCCTGTCTCACACCGCGCTGCAGAAGGATAGGTTCCGAGGTCTGGTCCTGAAGTCGGACTGACATGGTGGCGTTTTTGTACAAACACTTCAACACCTCGATGTACCGGTAGTCGATTTGGCACCGTTAGAGAGACTGCAATACAGCCCAAGTCTCGATCGAATCGAAGGCTTACAAGGCTACAATAATTAGGTACTTACCTACATATTTGTATATTATGTGCCGTAATGAATACATGCAGGATTCTGTCAAGCGTGACGATTTACTGAGGGAACCGGGTGACCCAGTAGCTACGGACTGGCAAACTGCCAGCAGATAAGAATGAGCTGGTTATACTAATACGTACAGTTGAGCAAGCTAATAAGATTACAGGCAGAAATCTTTGTAATTCTAGTACACTGAAAATATTATTTGCAATTTAGTTTTATAAAGCGCTCTATCATTTGACATCAGTCTCTAAATGTATCTGTATAATCTTAAAATTAAATGAAAGTTAGCTGGCTGTATACTAATTATTAGCGTGTTTGACTGTACATAAGTAGGTAATTCACCTACTAAGTAATATGTGTATGTACTGGTCGAAGGTAGATTGTAGGCACTGCTGCTGATAGCACTGTATTCAAAAGGGCCATGGGGCCCGACGACGGTCCGAGAGCACACCTAGTATTTCAGAAAATTGTCAAGCGGTTGGTCGACTCTTCACGTGATCAGAGGACATGTTTATTTTCTGGCTAACGTTGCATGCTACCAGTCGCACTTTGCTATTTTCAGCGAAGTCGACGGTTTTTTTCGCTGACTTTATTCAATTCAATCTAAATTGAAGCGGCACAGAATTCCTGTAAAGCGTAAGAGCGGTTTCGCACTACGCCCGATCCATAGAAGTAGTTCTCCGGACTGTATTTTCACGGATTCTGATCGGACATATAGAGCAAAACTGCTCTAAGATACTACATCGAGTGTACCATCGTTTGTGGAACAACACGACACGTCTAAATTATGATCTGAAAACTTTATTACTTTCAGGATGTGCAAGGATGCTAAACAATTCCCAGTATCTTAGGGGTAAAGACCTTGTCTTACTGCAGGGAGGGGAAAGTCCCTGTAGGAAGACAAATACATTCATTTTATACTCCTAGCATTACACGAACAGCCCAGAACAAAATCAATCTTGATTTCTTGTTGCAATAATTTCTTACAGCGTACAAAAAATATGTATTCTCCCAAAGATACAGGCAGGCACGTAGACAGTAATAACATGTTTCGATCGATACCAGATACCAGATACCAATGACGCATAGTCTCAGAAACAGGTAGCTAGTTCAGGTCTAGATTTAACTATACTAATAAAATTATGGTATGTAATCACAGTATTGCTTTACTCTCGGATTAAATACTGAGAATCTAGAAATAAGATTGTATGGTTGACTACTAGTTGGAAAATGGTGCGTTTTATAATTTTTTAGGTCAGACTGTCACTTGATGCTCAGATAAAAGCATTTTCGGAAAAAGCATCAAGCGTTGTGAGTTGTGACACTTGTGACGTAGACCGTACAATGTTTTTCGATTAAACTTCTCTCCTGATAAAAAATATCTTTAAGTCCCATGATAGTGCGCGAGCCCATTGCCATGAACTAGGCACAAATCCAGACTCCGTGGCTGATACTGCAAAATTCGAGATGGAAAAACCGAATAACAATTTGCCCGACCTAAACTCGAATCGAACCCAAACTCACGCTAAACAGACGCTATTGCGCCCACTACTAGACCAACGTGGCGAAGGAGAAGGACCTTAATTAATATTCCAGGATTAAGTGTGAAAAAAATCATCATGCATCTTTATAATTTGACAAAATCGACGAGATCTTGCTGCTGCACAAAAATTCAAGAAACTTGAATCAACATTCATTCCAATTTATTCAATCGTAGCGTGCAAAAATCCCATTCACACATTTATTTTGTACCAGATTTCACAATCTACAATCTAAGTTTACATCAAGTTCAACCAGAATTTAAAATAAGTGTCTAAACCCTGTCCCTAAATTCTTTACTCCTTCGACTTCCTCCATGGGTTCCAAAATTTAGGAGCTCTCCCACGCGATCACCGCGGAATATGTGATGCATTCACAAAAGGGTTCCGTATCTTTATTGCAAATATGGAAACTTATCTTTATTCATACTGTTTTATGATTACCTTTCCCGCACACGATGAGAGGAAATTCTGAGAAAGTTAACGGTACCAGATGGAATTTTGTTTCCGACAGTAAAACATTATGATTGAGCCAGTACTTTGTTCCTTAGCCATTTCAAAGTAAATTCTATTGAGTAATTTAATTAAACTTTACAGTACTCTAATACTAAGAAGCATTGCTAAAAGCAGCTTCGATTATGTCAATTCGTGGTTTACCCTGTAATAAATCTGCCATTTTCATGTCCATGTTCAACCATTTTCCAATGTATGAAATTAACAAAAAAAAGTTTTTGCTTAAAACTTTTGGAAATCGGTGACTTTTTTTGGAAAGGACCAATCGAGATTACAATCAATCAAAAAAAAAAACAATCTAAATGAGAACCTCCTCCTGTTTTTTACCTCTTTTTGTGGGTCTGGGTGTTTGTGTATGTGAGTTTAAATGTGTGTACAAACGCAACCACGATAACTACAGGAGAAATTCCTAGTGTGGGGTAGAGTTTAAAAGAAATAAAATTAAGTAAAAATAACTCCAATAGCTCTAATAAGTTGCACCCAGATACAAAAAATCACAGCTAAAAGCTTGCTTCAGCAAACCAATAATTCAATCATTATAACAGCACACATTCTTGAAAAGAATTACAAACAAAACCCCCAAACCCATTCATCATTTCACCTCAAATCCACATTCCTACCTTCCTCCACTCCACAATACGCGTATTACTCATTGAAGAACCATCTCAAAAATGAGTGATGTGTTACAAGGAACCCTAAAAAGAGAAAATTAAAAAACGTTGAAGTGAGGGTGCGTGAGTCAGACATTGACGGGAATGCTCCGCGACTGACTCATAAAGTTGGATACCCTGTTGCTAGGTAACCGGGGTTTCATAATGTTGCTTAAGTTGTAATGGTTTTGAACCCTGGATGAACTTGTGTTGTGTGATTTTTCTGGGTAATTTTAATGGAGTCAGGAATGCGTCGTTTCTGAATCTGGTTCAAAGAAATGTTTGGATGAGTAGATGATGATTGATGAACGCGGAATATAGGTAACATAATGTAACATCATGGGTGTTATCCCCGAAGGGTTAGGCAGATATGTGTAACAAAATAGTACCTATGATCCATTTTTCGCCAGTTATGTTTCAGGCACACGTAATAGGGGGTGAACCAATTGCCATCAACTGAACACGAATCCATCCAGACTTGACATCTTGAGAAAAGCCAGTTCAAGGAGAGCAGTCTGAAAAACAATACATTGATAAACTCACGCCTTATTCCCAAGGGGATAGGCAGAACAACAGATACGCCACCTGTTACAATCCTTGCAGTAACAGGGAGGGTGCACTTGAGTCACACATTCACAGGAATGTTCTGCGAATGACACTTATGTAATGGTGACTCTGTTCTAGGTTTTCATTGTATTTCGTAATATTGAGCTTAATGTACTTATGATATAAACAGCCACTCAGGTCAATCTTCATGTTAAGACGGACTTGTCTAGGTTACACCATGTAAGTGGTTACAAAATTGTGTGAAGTTCCTGACTCCTGTGCTAGGTGATAGACCTGTGTTACAGGAGCCAGTGACCTCTCCCAAACGGAGATATTGCAAAATCTTATGCAATAATAATCTAAATATATTAACTAGAACAAATAAAAGTTGTTGGCCTTTGACATGAAGACGAGAAGTTTATTATTACCTTGAAAAATTATATATTTTATACTTACTTCATAATGGTCGTATAAAATATCAAGCTAAAAATGACAAAGTTAACATATGGACTAATTCCAGTGATGTGTGTGTTTTGTGTGTGTGTGTGTGTGTGTGTGACTAACTTTATTCCCGGTATTCGCGCAGGCGCAGGTGTGGAGGTGACTTTGTTCGTAGATAGTATTATTGGAAAACATCAGACGAGTTAAATACGTTTTGGATTCTTTCTAAAGCGGTAATGATGCGTCAGCTTTTTTGGAACTCGTGCGCGATTTAAAAAAATATTCAATTTTCGACTGTGTTTTTTGAAAAGTTTTTTTTATTTTGTCTATAATTCTGTCTGACTAGTTATTTATGTTTTCATTTTAATTATTCGGAATCTTATAGAATAAACAGCCAATCTGGTTTTGCTTGGAAAAATGTCATTTTCTAAAATTTCTTCATCATCTGCCTAGCCTTTTCCCAACTATGTTGGGGTCGGCTTCCAGTCTAACTACATGCAGATGAATACCTGTATTTTACATGGAGCGACTGCCTATCTAACCTCCACAACCCAGTTAATATGGGTAATACGATACCTTTTGGTAAGACTGGTTGTCAGACTTTCAGGTCACTGACTACCTGTGACGACTACCAATGATTTATACATGGCAGCCCAGCCGGGACCAACAGCGTGCTTTCCGAGGCACGGAGGAAACTCGGTATGTAAAGGGTGGTTCACTCATTCACATACCAACCTAGGCAAACGCGGCAGTTATTTTCTAAAACATAATTTATTATCATGTATTATGTAATATATTATCCTTTGATCTTTCTTTCTACTAAGACGACACAAATGGAAGGTATCTATTAATATTATTGTTTTACTAATAGTAACTAGCTGTGAATATAAAGTTTTAACATGTTAAATCGCGTAAGTACTATTTATTTGGCATAAAACACAAGCTCAAGCGCCTCCCAAAAATGTTATAGCAACCAAGACAAACGTCTTTGGCTGCTAAGAAAGCTTAAGGCGTCTTGACTCCTTACAGCTTGTGATTATTTTTATATTCAGTCAAAAAAGGCGGGTAAATCTAAGGAGGTTTAATTCTTCCTATTAATTATTTTTTTGAGTAATCTTTACAATAGAAAAAAATATGAAAGAACAGGTTTCAAGACGTTGCGCGTTGTTCTTATTAGGCTGTGTACTTGCGTAGGTTGAATTTATTGCGCCTGACAATAATAATGCCTAAGCAAAAAAGACGTATGTCTTAAAGTTCACAGGAAATTGGAAGGCGTTCGTAGCTTATATACCTACTACTAGGACAAGGCAACATCATATTTCTTTGGTTTTTGAACCTGAATTTTAAATAAAATACAAACTTTTCAATTCAAATCTGGGGTAGTAAGTAGTACCGATTAACTCGATAATAAGACTCATCTTCATGAATTATTGCGATTTTAACAACATTTTGATGATTTGTTCAATCACGAATTATTACAATAGATTTTTACCCTATTCAAGGAATGGTCCTGTCTGAAGTAAAAATTGTTAAAGTACAATGACATCCTAAGAGGTTAGGGGGTTAATAACAAGTTTATTGTTTGTTCAACAAAACTAATTGCGTTCTTCACAAAATCGTAGCACACGTCAAACCAAATCCAGTTCAAGTTGTAGCCACCCTTAAAAACTCAAAGGGTTGATTGGACAAGCGTCTAAAAATAGGTCAATCAGGGATTCTTTATATAAGCAACAATGTTTCTTTATTAACTTTAATGACTAGGTATCAACAAAAGGCATTGTGTTTACAAGGCACAGAATCATGGGCACGACGCCAGACTTGCAAGGTAACAGGTTTGTAATTTAAGTCTTTTAACACCTTTTAACACCATCATTTTTGATGTGTAAATAAAAAGGTGAATAGGTCACTAAACTGACAACAAAGAATGTTTGGATTAGTAAAAGATCTTGGACTTCTAACTGGTTGTAAAATTGAAGTGTGACTGTGGCTGCAGCTTTTTACCGAATGAGCGATGGTCATTTGTAGATCTGGACCGAAAGTCTGCAACGAGTATTATTACCAAGAGGAATTGCTTTACCCAGTACGAACAGAATTTTGGAGGGCAGTCGCTCCATGTAAAATACTACTAATCAGCTGGATTCAGTGGGATTGAACGTCGACCCCAACACAGTTGTTGACCTCCGTATGGAACAATCACCTAGCTGTTACCGAACTCCACGCGATCAAACCACGGGGGCATCATCTAGTATTTTATAAAGGTAACCACTCCCATTACTGTAAGGTGACCCCAAGATATTATGCTAAGCAAGACACAATGACGTTTCACACAATGTTGTCATCATTAGTGTCTATTGTCATCAACAAAAAGTTCATTTTAACACATTGTCTTCTTTCTTTCTTTCTTTTAACACTTGGCCATTGAGGTACTACGTACTAGAGAAGCTATTTCAAACAAAAAATGTGCGCGCACTTGATGACAGCGGGGCAGGCGGGGGGTGTCATGTTCTCATAGATTACTATCAATACGTGCAGATGCGACATAATGTTATTATTCTGCCTACTTGATATTGTACGTATGTACTTAGAAAATAAATAAAAATTTACTTAAACTGTAACAATAATTTTTATTTTATCTGTGATTGAATGTTGATGGCTGATTCAGTGAATGTTGATTCAAATTTGCAAATACTTCTTTCCTAATTAAATGCTTTACGGTGTTTACGGACATATAACTAAAATCACATTTCAAGACCACTTTGCCGTATTAAATTACGTACCATGATAGATAAGTGAAGTGGAAGTTTATAGTATAGTCCAACTATCAATGCAATCTTCACATTTTAACTTTTTTATTAATTGTCTTGATACTTATGCAAATATTATACAACCTACTATCAATTTTGACTCGCATGTAGAGGATTCGTGGCCAAGCATTGAATACGTCGATAGTGTCTGGTCTGAGCATTTTATTCTTTGACATTCACGTAAAAATGGCCGCCGCGATGACATATTGCAATGGAAAAAATATAATTAAAGATAATAGTTATATTTACTGGAGAAAAGTCACTCCTTGACTTTTACTTATATTTATTGAATTATTTCTACAGTATCTAAATGCACACGAAGGCATATTTTAGAACAAAAAACTTCACTCAAATGTGTCACGTCGCAGCAACCGCTCGGCATAGACTAAATGAGGTTCAGTGCACGCACCGAAACGTGTGTTACAAAAAATCTAGTTGAGGCGTCTCCTCTAGTGCGTAGTACATTATACCTCAATGCACTTGGCTCGTGTTATACACTTCGTGCTATATTATTTACCCTTTTATTTTCAAACAAACATCTTCAATAGCCAAATTTTAATTATATAAAACACCCGCTTTTATTACCATTTCAATGCAAAATGGCAAAGTGCTTTCTTTAAAGGCGCGTATAAAAGGCGTTGTAATTTCTGACAGATAGTAGGATCACCATGAGTAATTTGAAAATTTCAGGAATGAGGCAATGTGTCTTTAACTTACCTACTTCAACTGTGAATCATTTACAAGGCGTTTTGTATTTCTAAAACGATCTACAACGTGATTGAGTAATGGTTTCCGATAACTTATGCCAGTCCAATATACACATTTCTGAGTTAGCCATGATCGTTTTCGCTAGACGAATGTATTGGTTGTATATTGGTTGAATAATTAGGTTGTATGTAGTGGTTAATGTGTGTACATAACTTCACACCTATTAACGCCGAAGGCAAATCCAGACTCCGTAGCTGCCACTGAGAAATTCCGAATTGGGGATCGAACCCCGATTACGACCACTAGACTACTGATGCAGTCGTAAACACCAACCTATGTGTATTAGAATGTAAAACTACAGAAGCAGTTTTGTTGTTTGTGAAAGCTCATCTAATCTTTATGTTCCCTTTCTTTTATCGGCTATCAAAAGCTTCTCATCAATAATGATGGAGTGGTGATGCCCTGCTTTAGCGTTTTTATGATCATAAACCACAATCATTAGTTAAATAGGCGGGTAATATTAAAGCTTCGTAAAATATTTTACTACGAATCTAACATCTTAATGATTATTTTATGAAATCGTTTTTAGGGTTCCGTAGTCAACTAGGAACCCTTTAGTTTCGCCATGTCTGTCTGTCCGTCCATCTGTCCGTCCTCGCTTAATCTCTGTGACCGTTAGCACTAGAAAGCTGAAATTTGGTACCAATATGTGTATCAATCACGCCGACAAAGTGGTAAAATAAAAATTGGAAAAAAATGTTTTATTAGGGTAGCCCCCCTATATGTAAAGTGGCATTTTTAATTTCAACCCTAACGTGTGATATATTGTTGGAAAGGTATTTAAAAATGAATAGGGGTTAACTTAAATCATTTTTTGATAATGTCAATAATTTCGGAAATAATCGCTCCAAAAGTAAAAAACAATGTGTCCCCCCCTCTCTAACTTTTGAACCATAAGTTTAGAAAATAGGTAAAATATCTGAAAAGTAGAACTTTATAAGGACTTTCTAGGAAAATCATTTTGAACTTGGATGGAAACAACAGTTTTTGTACAAAAAAGACAAAAAGTTGTACAAAATAATTTCTGGACTAAGTTTGTAGTATAATCGCATATGCAAGCATTTTTTTTAATGGATACCCACCTTTAAACTCTTACGTGGGAACACTTACTGTGACTGACGGGAAACTACGGAACTCTACACTGAGCGTGGTCCGACACGCTCTTGGCCGGTTTTTGTAAAAGGGCTATCTGGCGATATTAAGACGTATAGAAGGGAATACAAAAATAGCAAAACTGTGAGACCTATGCTTGTAGAAAGTGTAGTTTTATTAAAAATCCTCTAGTTTTGCTTATATTAAATCGTCAGTCTATCTATGTAGTTTTGTTTATAATTTGTAAGTCCACTTGAGCAAAATACAGGAATTTAATAAAAAAATTACGAAGATAAAACGCGTCAAAGATCATGAGTCCCGGCTTGGTAACGTCTTATTTTATTAAAAAACTAGCTGCAATGCTCTTTATTCCTACCCTACCTACCTACTACCCTACCTACCTACTACCCTACCAACCTACTACCCTACCTACCTACTACCCTGCCTACCTACTACTCTACCTACCTACTACCCTACCTACCCACTACCCTACCTACCTACTACCCTACCTACCTACTACCCTACCTACTTACTACCCTACCTATTTACTACCCTACCTACCTACTACCCTACCTACCTACTATCCTACCTACCTACTTACTACCCTACCTACCTACTACACTACCTACCTACTACTCTACCTACAACACTACCTACAACCCTACCTACTACCCTACCTACTACCCTACCTACTACCCTACCTACTACCCTACCTACTACCCTGCCTACTACCCTACCTACTACCCTACCTACTACCCTGCCTACCTACCTACCTACCACTTTCTCACCGTTTAAACCTTCCCTGGACTTCCACGAATATTTCAAGACTAAAATTATCCAAATCGGTTCAGCCGTTCTCGAGTTTTAGCGAGACTAACGAACGGAAATTCATTTTTATTTATATAGATAGATAGAAGAAAGATGTACTGAAATGTGACGTCACACGAGTTTTTGAAGCACTCTTTGTATACCAGAATTTTTTGTTTACGTGACAAAAGCAAAAAATGTGTCCAATATATTTTGGAAATCTTTCTGCCGGACTAATTAGTTTTTTTTTGTCAAGTACCGCTATTTTATAATTCTCAGAAAAAAAAACATAACCCTAAATTCAAATAGAGAAATCCCGCGAAATAGCAACATCTGGCGTTCCTAATACAATATGAAAATTTTGAATTAGTTAGGAATGCGTGGATGAGTGATGGCGCTTGCGCGGGGCACGAGCCCTGATTGGCCATTGTCTGTGCAGCTTGACTGCATCTGCATTTCGCTCTATTGAAGTTTCAAAACGTATTTGTTGGTGTAATAAAGATTTATGTTCTACTAGCTTTTGCCCGCGACTTCGTCCGCGTTTCCGTCGTTTTTCGTAAAAAAGTACCATTATGTCCTTCCTCACGGTTCAGTGGTTTTGATGTAACAGACAGATTAACTTTCGTATTTTAGTAGGGAAATACAATATGTCAATCCACAATACTGTTGAAAAATATCGCAAAAAGGAACCGCAGAATATTATTATTAATAGCTGTGCCCGCGACTCCGTCAGCGTGTAACTCCTTGTATGTTATTAAGTTAATGTATTGGTAATATTGTTTAGATCACTTTCACATGAGGCTTAAGTAGGTAGGTACCTATAGCGTTCTATAGGTAAAACTTCAGCCCAAAGCTTCCGGGTAAACTATGTTGAAAGTTGACCCGTCCGTCACGTGAACATAAAGATTTCTAGAACTGCTAACCCGGGAAAGAGCGACATATAACTGACCATGCGAGAAACAACTGACACCGAGATCTACTCCAGCAACACGAAAATTCTGCCCTTGAGCCTTATTAATTTAGTAGTCACTTAAAATAAATACCTAACTACTATAATTAATAAAAGTATCTACGCTTTTACCTACTTAATACAAAAATAAAATTGATCATAAATTAGTCAAAACTTACCTATCGGTATCTAAAAATCTATGCGTACTACTTCCCCTAAAAAGAAATAAAATGCGAACTATTAATAATTTGTAATTTGAACGAATATTTAAACACTACCAAAATAACTACTTAATACCTATTTTATAAAATATAACAACAAAAGAAATTCAAATAAACTATTTAAAGACTTAAAAGTCGCGCTGATAAGCACGGTTTGTTAATATCAATTATTGTCTGTCAATAAGGTCGAACGCTGAACGCATCAACAGCCAAATATTGAATGAAGCTCGCTCCCGTTACACAAAAATAATCCTTATGGCATGATTCAGTATTCACGCGCAGCTTATTAGCGTATTTCATATTTGGTTCAGTTTGATGTTTCTGTACCGATTACTATGATTCTTTTTTTATTGTAGGTAATAATATTAACTTCTTATAATTAGGGATGAGCGAGAGTATTATAAACGTAAGAGTAAACAAATATAATCAGAAAGCTCCGAACTGCTAAGCTATCGGGAGTTACACGTGTTATTGTGAGTCAACCATAAAAGATAGACATATGCTGTTGTGGGATATTCTTTAGATAATTTTATTTAAAACATTTCCGTCATAAATGATTTCTATGTAGCTTTAACCATTAAGGCTACACACGCGACGGAAGCTTAAAAAATGGAGCAACTTCTCCCGTTTTCCCAACATTTCTCTTCACTGCTCTGCTCCTATTGATTGTAGCGTGATGAAAAGTATACTATGGTACAATTATTCTTCATACTCCTGGGGAGGTTTCCCCAGGAGTATGAAGAATAATTGTACCAAGTTTCGTTAAAATCCGTCGAGTAGTTTTTGTTTCTATAAGGAACATACAGACAGACAGACAGACAGACAGACAGACAGACAGACAAAAATTTTACTGATTGCATTTTTGGCATCAGTATCGATCACTAATTACCCCCTGATAGTTATTTTGAAAATATATATCATGTACAGAATTGACCTCTCTACAGATTTATTATAAGTATAGATTTATTTTGAATATGTTTTTAATGGATTCGCTGTTTGTTGTTGCATTTGGAGGGTATTTATCTTCACACGTATTGTTTGCGTGTTGAGGACGGGCAGATTGTTTCAGCGAAATATGACGCAAACGTGATGCAGAATTTTGTTTATTTTCTATTCATTCACAAACATGAACATGATTGTAACATGCAACCTAATTAATTTAGTTCTCCCTTCCTAATTTTGTCGAGATTGTTTGAAGAAATCCCACCAAAGGAAATTAAATAAAAACAACTTAAATTCAAAGATATCGTCTATCTATATATAATTATATAAAAATGTTATGTTGGTTTGTGTACGCTTCAAAAACTCAAAAAGTTCTGCACCGATCGAGCTGAAATTTTAGAACGATACATGAATATATAATTATATCCGCATCAAAGATTGTTTTTGCAGTAACCACGCGGGCGAAGCCGCGGGCATCAGATAGTATTAAATAAAATTATAGGTGATGTGATGTAGTTTGATTTAAAATATAACACCTCAGATTCCTCTTACATTTCATCACACGACTTTCCGAGATTGAATGAACGCTATAACCGAGAATAACACTTTTCACAAAATATCGTCAATTTAATTACTCTAGTTTCATTTTGCACTTATTTTTTTTACTCCCTTTCAAACCAAATTCAAAAATGACATGCCAAATGCCCCTATTCGCTAACAGATGTCGCCACTTGTCGGATCAATGACCTTTGTTTCGACTTGTCACCACGGGAGGGCACTCCGCTACGCATTTAGAAACGAGAGTCGTAAGCAGAAATATATAGTAAACCCCTGGTGAGATTAGCGCCGACATATTTTGTATTATCACGCTTTAGTTTTCAAGGAGGTGTGCTGCTTAAGTGGTATTGTGATTTGGAGAGGCAGATTTTGTATGACAATGATCACGCATATTTTGGGCATTTTGAACAGTGCTTGAAGTTCTTTGCTCATAATTTGAGGACTGTATTGTACAGTAAACAATAAAAGCGTGAGGGTTTCAAGAGGAGTTGTCTCATTAGTAGGTACACCTAACCATACAGTCATACAAGCTATGGGCCCCATGGAGTTCGCATGACAATTTACATAGGGACCTACTTACAAACTTCCACGAGCCTGAAGTCCTGGATTCGAATCTTAGTTCGGGCTATGTGTTATTAGGTTTTTCAATCAGGAATTTCTCAGTAGCAACCATGAAGTCTGAATGTGTGTCCTGCTGATGGCAACCTCGTGTGGAAACCGGCGTGTCCTAGAGCCAAAAATTAGAAGACAGACATGTGACATCTAGGTGCCAAACCGCACTCGACCCGCGTGGTGGATTAGAGCCCATTCTCTCTCATAGACAGGAGGCCTATGTCCTGACATCATCATCATCAACAGCCTATTAATGTTCCCACTGCTGGGACACAGGCCTCCTCTCTTTGAGAGGGAATGGGCTATAATCTACCACGCGGGCCCAGTGCGGATTGGTAGATGTCACATGTCTTCGAATTTTTCGGTTCTAAGACATGCCGGTTTCCTCACGATGTTTTCCTTCACCGTTTTGAAACATTTCATGTCCTGACAGTGGGAACATTATGCCCAACCCTTCGGGGATTACAAGCGTGATGTCGTGTCAACGTTTTTTTTTTTGAACCAGCTGATATTATTTAAAGTAGGTTACTAACCGGTAGTACCTACTTAGCAAAGACAAGAAAACCAATATCCTTCCCTTGTTGAAATACAATCGTTGCATAAATTTAACGCTTCAAGACTAAGGGGGTAAGCAGGACGGGTGGTTGTGGCACTTATGTGGCTTGCGGTGTGGCAGTTTATGAAACTTAAACTACTTGCATTGAGGGTGAATATGGTTATCCGTGGTTATGGTTCCGTATGGTGTCGGACGCAAAGAATAGCACCATCCCATATCTTCCCGTGGGTGTCGTAAGAGGCGACTAAGGGATGTACCAGAGAATGGGCAGCAGCGTTCTCTGTGCTTTTTGTATAGACCGTACTGCGATCGCCAACCCGCCTGCCAAGCGTGGCGATTATGGCAAACCCCCTCTAAGCAAAAATTACACTTAGGGGAGGCCTATGTCCAGCAGTGGACGTCTTTCGGCTGAAATGATGATGGTTATCCTTTTAGTCAATTATGGAGGTAAAAAGGTAATGACTGTAGTAGTTTAACCTTTGAAACCAGATAACCGGTATAAAAAAAATAAGTTGATAGGCAGCAAAGTAACAACATCACGCCTTTAATCACCGAAGGGTTAGGTTTACTGACTAGTTTCTGAAGAAGGCCGCAGTTCACCAACATTTACATAATAGGGGATCGGACTGGGTCAAAATAATATGATTCTGTTTAGTCCGTAAGTTAGATTATCGAAAAATATTGAATACGTATTTTTTGTTTTATCAAATCAATAAAAAATGACGAAGATAAAACGCGTCAAAGATCTTGGAGTGGGGCTTGAAACGTCACTTGTGTCGTCAAAATGTACTATCATATGACGTCACACGAGTTTTCGAAGCACTATAACGTCTTCATTTTAAGTTTACGTGAAAAAAGAAAAAATACGTATCCAATAATTTTTGGAAATCTATCTGACGGACTAATTAGTTTTTTTTTGTCCGATCCCCTATTATAATTATTTAACTTCTCCGCGTAATACGGCCAACCCGTTGGTATGAACCGGGCCCGAACCAAGACAACTACTTATTGAGAAAAACCCTATGTTGTACTTTCATCGACCTAGAATCGAACTAATGCTGAACAGTCAAGTGATGAAATGTCATACTTGCTCTGCTTTACCTTTTATACTGGACTTTCTGTTCATATTGAACTTAAATCAAAAATAATCCCGTATTTACAATAAATCTCCTACCCTTAAGAAACCTCCCCACTTAAACACCCTTTAAAGAAGCCTTAAATAATGAATAATAACCATATGATTATAACCAACCCTGTAATTGCCGCTATCTGTATTTAAGACAATCCGGTCGATGGGCGGTCGATTCGACCCTCGCACTTGGCTCACACCTGGCCTGGTGAAACCTTTACTGGTAAGAATACACCTGGTAGTGAGAAGCAAAAAGTAGTGAAATTACTAATTATGACAAACAGAAATATAAAGTTTTGATCTACAACAAGTTAAAAGATATGGGATAGAACTGCTTTTATATCTATGCGTTGCTTTATTAAGGTTATTCAGGATAAGCTGCGATTGCCTAGGTTGATCTTTGCATGGATGACCCCACAGTAAATACCGAGTTTCCTCCGTGCCTCGGAAAGTACCTACGTTATAACGTTAAACCGTTTGGTCCCAGCTATCATTTGTCTGGTCTTTGACAGTAGAAACAGGTAGACAGTAGCCCAAAAGTCTGCCAACCAGTCTTACCAAATGGGATCGGTTAGACTGGAAACCGACCCCAATATAGTCAGGAAAACGCTAGGCAGATGTTAATCCATACTTCAACAATTCAATAAATCACCAATAACAACAATCTTTTCACAAAAAAACCTTTCCTGACCAAAAAAGTTCTCAATAATTATTTCCAAGGTCTATAACGAACCTTGTAATTGTCAGTATCAGTAGGTGAATCTAAGACAATGGTCTACCGGACCCTACGCTGCACCTGGCGTGACCCGTACTCCTTCGCTTACATCTGGTCATAGCGTTTTGAAGGGTTAGATAGGGTATTTATTGACAAAAGGGTTGATATTGGTACGGTTGCATAGAAAATTTTTATTGATCGACGCTCAATTTAATGAATTTTATCGCTTTGTAAAAGGGTTGTCATGACGATACCAGGGTTTTTATTTTGTTGAATTTACGGGCTATAATATTAGATCCAAATTAGGTTCTACTTGTAGTCATACTTAAAATAGTAATAGTAATTTTGCTTCCTTAGCTTTTCCATGATGTAACATGGAAAAGCTATACGTATGCAAAATTAAACTGTTAGGATTGCTATTTAGCCTCAAAATATTTCCTAAGAAATTAATGTCAGAAATATTAAAGTAAATAGATTTTATAGTGAATCAAAATTGTTGCATATTGATTCACATTCCACATTTTAAAAAGTCCAGCACTTTTAAATACACTCTTTCTTTCTCCATAGATTCTTAACTCTACTCAAAGGTCGCGTCTTCATTACAACCGCGCCCTCAAAGCGGACGGAGGGTTAAAAATTAACTTTTTTCCAATTTAACCAACACCTGGAGTGTGGCTTACCCTGCAAGATGTAAGGCACAATGTTGCATCGTTAAATGTTATTTATAGCCCTAATAACGTCCTTTTAAAAAGGGGTTTTTCTTATAAAACGGTTCAGTTTAAAATGAAGCGGTAAAACGGTAACTTTTTGTTGCTAAGGATTTTTCTATAAGAACAAAGTATGCAACATCAACAGTCATCATCCATCATCATCCTCAGCCTACACCAGTCCACTGCTGGACATAGGCTTCCTCAATCGCACGCGACTTAACTCAATTCTCAGCAACTCATAACCAGTTACGCTACGAAAATCGCGCCTGAGGGCGTCCCACCTTACGCTTGCCGATTCGCGGTCTCCACTCAAGAACACGTCTACCATAACGGTCATCGGTTCTACGGGTATGGTGGTTCTGTATTTCGATAAACTGTCAATATTAGTTTTTGTTCAAATCCATATCATCATCATTCACAGCTCGACATCGCCCACTAGGTACTGGACACACTCTTTGCTTGTGCCAGGATATTTCCGTGGTGACAACAATATCGTCTGCCTGTCTCGCCGCCGAATGACCATTTACTGACAGTATGAGACATGACGTTCAAAAATTCAAATCCCAACCGAAAACCACTATTAGTCCCTACTGTCAATAAAACTGACATTACGAAGAGACTGTTATCAGCAAGACAATCATATTACACCCCAATTTGTAACCCCTGACCCTCACCATCAGACCTTGTCATTATAATTGTGCTTATCTCAATTAAGTAATTATTTCTGAGCCGTTAATTACCAGTAAAGTCTTTAGATCCAAAAATAGAGAACACTAAATGAGATAATACCATTAGGGGTTGTTCTGAAAATGGGTATTTTTAATTCTAAACTGGGTAAATTAGTCGGTGCTAAAAATAATTATGGTTGGTTCTGCTGGGGGTGAAGTAGACCTATTCTTGAACTACCCTTGAGAAAATATCACCCGCAGGGAGAACTGTCGTCCCGTCGGGGCTGCAGATTATCGAAGGAGATGACCTGGCCTCGGCACAAGGGCGAAGAAGGAACATGGGTTGGTTTTTAGTCAGTAGAAGTCTGACACTCCCCTTCGCTCTGCCCAAGAGCGGGGGGGGGGGGGGGTTATTTGATGATTTTCAACCCAACAAAAAAAAAAAGGAGAACTGTCGTGTCGTAGTTATTTCATCGAAAATGGAATAAATAGTAAATACCCTGTTTAAACGGTTTTTGTGGCTAGCGAAATCGATGCTCTCTTTCTTTTTTGAGAGAGGGAAATCCTGACTGTACTGTACCTACTGACCAGAACCACCCCGTTGTTCCTTCACACGCTTAGTGCGCTTGATTCCAATAGTTAAAGGCTTTTTATCGTAGGACAACCCTATTCCCAAACCACTGCAACTCCTGAAAACCAGAATCAACAGTCTAGCCATAGCCACAAAGACACGTGAAATCAGAAAAGCGCCGAGACAATAAAGCTAGCTGAAGACCCAAAGAAACAATTTAACTGTCTTGGATCCCGCCGCTAAATTAGTCAGAAAATAATAGCGGAGGAGTAGGAAAACAACACAGGTACACAGGCTGAACGCTTATCGCTCAACTTCCGAACTTCAAGTCCAAACCAACAGTTCATATGTACAAATAAAAGCACTTGCTAAAATAACGTTTGTATGTACTCACACCCTCGGTCAAAGATTCCACTAGCAATTTTACTGCATCATGCCCAAAAACATGACCACAAACTGCCCTCTTATCATCGATCAGGAACCATCTGCATTAGAAATGTAAATGATCTACAGTCACCATCTGCCACGCCACCTGGTGGAGATCCACTGAATTAATTATGCGCACGCGCCGCGAACGCATTCTATGTTTAAATTACTTAACCATTTATTGGTGACATTAGTCGGAGGAGGTTTTATTAAAATGATGGAGTGCTCTGTTATTTGTGTCAAGTTCGATTTGTTGGTTGATTACATTATGGGTTTGAGCAATATGGTTAAATACACACTGATGAGTCGAAAAGAGACCTTTATCCCTTTTTATATATTAAAATGGGCATACTATTGACCTCAAACTTACCCTTTAGACAGAGATGAGGTCGAGGTTGCCGATGGAACGAGCTAACTCAAAAGAAGCGCGACCTAAATAGTTTGTGGTCAAAATAACTTGGGAACAAACACTGACGAAGACAGGCAGGGAATTCTCCTTAGCTATGCGCATTTAATGAAAGATGTAGCAAAGCCCGTCGTGCGAATGTGTGGAACATCGAAAAGTTACAGGTGATAATAACTTCTAGTACAGCAGTCTGTAAAGACCGAGAAACATCATTTTAGCGAGAAAGTTCCTTCTTCCGACAACTATAAACTGACAACTAACGGGTTAAAAATCGTTTTTCTTATCTCGGATAGCCACAAAGCACGGACATTGATCCGTTCCGTTTTTATCCCTTTTCACTTGACAACTCGTGACCACAATTCCTTGGTGTTTCCTCCATTTTACCAAATCCCGTCATCCTTGAAAGGGTTCAGAAAGAGAGAGTGATTTAGAAAGTGTAAGTGTTCATAATTTTTGTACTTAGAAATCGTGAAGTTAAAAGTGAATCGGGATCGAATGACAAGCAGGAATCGCTTTGGTCTGTTCTGGTTGACCTAGTTTTGAGGAATTGTGTAGGATAAACGGTAACATACTATCACGCCTGTGATCCCCGAAGGGTTAGGCTGAGGTGTAAACTAATTACCTACTAACCTTTCAGTAGGTACACCCAAACGCCAGTTATGTTGAAGTCCCAAGCAGTGAGCGAGCCTATTGTCATCACCAGGCGCAATCCAGACTCCGTGCCTGCTACTGAGAAATTCCTGATTGAAAAACCCGATAACACTTGGCCCAACTCGGGAATCAAACCCAGGACCGCATGCTCTGCAGTCGCGTTTGCGACTACTAGATCAATGAGGCAGTCATAACATTTGTTTTAGTTTAGACATTAATGCGCTAGAATTTACAGTAGAAAGGTTTGAAAAGATAGAAAAAAAACTTTCGTGAAGTACCAAGTGAATATAAAACTTGCCGAACAGTGCTACCACTAAATCTTCATACTTTCCAGGGCGTTGATCTTACACAAAATATCGCAGAGATGAGACACTTAACCCTTTAGTTCGCAGGTGAAAAAATGTTGCGATTTCAAAGTTTACTGTTCAAAACAACACACAAAATCATCTTTCTTTGAAATATAATTATCGTCATGTAGACGTTGACATCGTAATGGTAGTAACCATTTTTCTTTTCCAACAACCACGATCTAAGGTTACACTTATTGCAATATAATACACTGGTATACTGGCTTTCTGCCCCTTTTGGTAGACTGCCCCGTTGGTCTCACGGTTGCAAAGCGCGACTGCTGAGCGTGGGGTCTTTAGTTCGATTCCCGGGTCGGGCCAAAATAACTATTGGGTTTTTCATTAGAAACCAAGTAGTAGCCCGGAGTTTGGAAGTTGGTGGTTTGGTTGGCCTGATCGCGCCTGATGTATCGCCTGTCATGTCGGATTGCCGTCCCATCGGACTATGAGTGGAAAAAGAAACAAAGAGTGCACCTGTATCGACATCGATTGTCAATCTCCGCTAAGATTGGCCGCCATGACAGAAAATGGACTTCAGGAGGACTATTATTATACTGGTTAATCCCGTGAAGTCTTGCATAGAGCTATGACAACTTCAGCTCCAAGACCTAAGCTATTTACGTAGCCCGTAAAACAGAGGTTTCTGGGTGTATCTTCACCAGCATATGGGAAGCAGTATTTATTAATCCAGAGACTCCTGCTCGTATAAATAACTTAAATCCCCATTTCTTGGGCTTCTTGGTTAGATACTGGCGCTTACTTACTGCCCGCGTAACATGGCGATTCTAATATCTCTATTCTACCAAGGATAAATAAAGCTTTTCAATAATTCAAATCGACATGAAATCTTTCTAAAATCTGTCATTTTGTCAAATCTTTCCGTCAACAAAACCCGTTTAGTTCTACGGTGGGAGAAAAAACGCTGGAAGTATTCAAGCGCTGGAAGTATTCAAGAGGGTTTTTCAGGCCTACATCAAAAGGCAGATTATATTGACTGGCCTGTTGGTCTAGTGGTTAGTGACCCTAACTGCTATGCCGGAGGTCGTGGGTTCGATTCCCACCCAGGACAAATGTTTGTGTGATGAGCACGATCATTTGTTCTGTGTCTGGGTGTAATTTATCTATAATACTAGCTTTTGCCAGCGGCTTCGCCCGCGTGAAAATGACGATTTTCCATACAAACTTTCATCCCCTATTTAACTCCCTTAGGGGTTGAATTTCGAAAAATCCTTCCTTATTCCTTGTCTACATTATAAAGGGAACCTCTGTGCAAAATTTCAGCTGTCTAGGTCCAAGGGTTTGGGCTGGGCGTTGATGAGTCAGTCAGTCAATCAGTCAGTCAGTCAGTCAGGACTTCTCTCTTTATTTATATAGATGTATGTATTTAGAAATATATAAGTATGTTTATCAGTTGTCTAGTACTCATAACACAAGCTCTGCTTAGCTTGGGACTAGATGGCGTTGTGTGATAGTTGTGGAATATATATTATTATATTATATATTGTGATAATTCTACTATTGCTGTGTGGTGAAATTTGCCTTTTTTGAATTTGAAGTTTAGGGGTTTTCGACCAAACTCCTTCACCCGTTTTGTCAGATGCCTATGTACAGTGGTTACCTTTCTCTTTGAATGAGTTGTACTTGCTGGTGAATTAGTCAAAAGGGAGAGGATTGATGATACTGAATTTAGCATGAAAGGAAGTTACTCTTGCGGTCGATTTTCATTGTAAGAACCGACATAAAATATATGCAGTACTTGACGAGCAAGAGAGCAGCGTTGTTTCTGTACGACATACAGAAAGTTCGGTAATTTTCTGAGAGCTCCGCAGTGTTGGTCACAAACAACATAACATTTCACAGCCTCATAGGTTGAATATTCATGGTTCAAATGAGATGATTTTTACATTAATCAATAAAGGCGATATTTCTTCAGAAATTTTCCATGATTAATACCCATTATCTAAATGCAAATGTCCAAAATCGAAAATAATTAATCTTAGATCCGCGCATGACAGTTCATCTCGATGACATCTTGGTAAAAAAAGAGAGAAAAAAATTGCGCGAATTGACAGTTTTATTATTTTTAGGTTGCAAATCATTTTTGCTACATTTTGATTTAAAAAAAAACAAAAACTTATCAGCAGAAAATTAACCAGATTTTTTTGTTTACTATGTCGTTCAGGTACAACACTGCGAATTAAAGGGTTAAGCAAATAACTGAAATTAGTCTTGTTTACGAGATAGAAAGGATGAGATAGTCTAGGAAAGTCGATGTGAACATTAGAAAGGCTTGTAACGAACATTTCTGTATATTTGAGGAATGCTTTTTAACTTATGAACGAGGAAGAAACATGCGACTCTCCTTGCCAGAAATAATTCTTCGACAGCAAATATTTAATTGTTTTAGAGCTATTTTGAACATATTTTCAATGCGTATATTACTACAAAATTTACTACATGTGCTATGCAATAGTTTTACTTGGAATAAATGTACCTACGAGTATTATATTTTTCATTGTGTGATGATATCCTGACGCAATATTTTACCATGAATTTCCTGATTCTAGACTTGTGTTAGAATAACGCGTCGGTTATTGAAAATAAATCAGCTGTTTCATACGTTTATTCCATATAGAACAGCAGATTTTATTAATTACCGACGATAGCTTGCGATTTGACCGTTTTTATCTACCTGTAATTACGAATTACGATCTAAACTTAACCTTCTGCCACCCCTTTTGCCGCCTCTAAAAGCTCTTAATGACAGTCGTATAAATAACAGACTTCTTAATTAGCATGACATAGCACCATACGCGATGGTCACCCGATGGTGACGGAATGACGGTATGGTCTGAAGCCAGAAGGTCTTACATGACCCTAAATGGTTCGGTTGGGTTCATCTGACCCCTTAAAACGTGGGTCAGATGACCACCGTTTTAAGGAGTGTGTAATTATTATTATAGTCATTTGGAGGTCTGTAGCAGGTAATTGTTGTAACGGTATGGAGTTTCGAATTTGGTAGGAATCCCGAAAATACTGGATTAACGCCATGCGCTTCTACGGCAGAAACTGGGTCTCTTAAAACGCCTATGATTCAGAAAATGAACATGATTTTTAATCAAATCAAATAATTTATTTGCATAATATGGGTAAATTAGATGGTACATAATGCATTACATAATACAAAAAAACGATCCCCATATTAACCATTTCTGGTATGCAAAAACTTAAAACTTAAGATAAAAGTTTATGAAAATTAAAAATGAATTGGGCACCTACATTACTACATAGTACACACTTATAGGTATTTGGAATTACATACTAACTTAAACTAGTTATATTGCACTGATAGGAACATACATAGTAAGGCGCTACACTAATTTTCTATTCTTATAACTAAGGTATTCCTGGGTCGTGTAGAAACATTTATTTACTAACCAGGTTTATTTACTAATCACGAATATGATTGGAAAAGTTCCGGGTTTTTTTTATTTTTTCCTGGTCGAGGTATATTGCGTGATTGTGTCCCACTCCTGGGCATAGGACTCCCCTTTTTTCCTCCAAACCTCTCTTCTGACCTTTATTACTCAGTTCTAAACGGATGTAAATTTAAAAACAGCGGATACCTCATTCCTGGTGGAAATTTCAAAATTACCTAAGCAGTCCTCAAGTAGGTAATATAAAGTTATCAAAATTAATATTCACCATAAATTCATACCGATCAAAACATTTAACGATCCATCAACAAAATAAATTGATATTGTAGAATTAGCATTTGCTGCACTATGCAAGTAAAGGCGACGAGTAAATTACTGCGCGCGCGCATCTGCATACAATGGCGGCTATTTATTAGATAGGCCGTGCGATATTGTAGCTGGTACGTCCGCGGTTGCTTACTACTTTATTTAAATATAGTAAATAAATTTAAAATACCAGGGTTATAGATTTTAAGCTAGACATTGGACATCACTGAGTAACGTTACAGGAAAACATCATTATCTGCCGAGCATTTTCCCAACTATTTTGGGGTCGACTAATCGACTTCCAGTCTAACTGGATGCAGCTGACGAGCAGCTGACCATGGAACGACATGCTTAAATGACTCCACCACCCAATACTGAGTAAGACGATACCCGTTGGTTCTTGACTGGCTGTCAGACTTTCAGGCCACTAACTGTAACCTGTAACGACTCTTAAAAATCTACTCTAGACGTAGTCCGGTCAATATACACATTTGAAATAACAATAATTCCCACAGAGCCAAATATTGGTGAAGAGCTGGGGTATACATTTACAAAGTCTTAAAAATCCCCATCGATCCCATCGTGCTACAAAAGTTATTCGGGGTCAAAGGTCAAAATTTGAGGATTTTGAATTTTTCTCGAAAACGGTAAGGCCCGAAATATTATTTTTTTATGAAAATTTCATTCAAATTCAGCCATCTACGATACGTGTTAGAGGCAATGTTAGATAGAAGTTTCAGATAACAGTATACCCGCACCAAACATCTTCCTTAGTAACGGTTTTTGGCAGACATTGCATACATTTACTGGACTTTTGAAAAACAATGAAAAAGGTCCGTGTCGTATCAATACGATCGTGTCATATAATCGCGTGTGTTTCCGCATAAATTAAGATGTCATTATGTTTATGACACCTCTGCGGGGCGCCAGAGCTATGCGCAAGGGTGGCACGCGCTGTGCGTTTGGTTAAGGGGCTGGTTAGACGCCAAAGTTAGTGTAATGTATTAATTGGGATAGCCCAACTTTGGCTTAGGTACAGGTGATTAGGATATTTATATTTTTGATAGAATATCGATCCTGGGATCTTTATTTGAAGTTGGACCGTCACGTTATGTCAAACTTACTTACTGCTTAGACACAAAATCGTTTAGATTATGGAAGTTAAAAAAAAATAAGACTTTTGGCTTGTAGAGCTCACTATTTCCTCTCACATTTTTTTTTCACATTTACGTCTATATCGTTTCGGAACCCTCCAGAAAGGTGAATATAGTGATGCAGGGTTCATTTAGCGATATAATCTTGTTTCTTAAAATTTTATAAATGTTTACCAGCCGCGTCCTCCTGTCAATGTAATTCAAGCCTCAAAACAACCATGCATCAGTAGTAATCATCGTAAGTTGTAACTTTTTCCTCGAGTATCTAGCAAAGTTTATGACACTTACCAAACCAATAAGACAACACCAACCAACAAACAGTTTCAGCTAACACGTTGCCAACCACAGATATATAGATCATAGACCTGTATAATATACTGTGTTGCCAATGCACCTCCACTTAACAAGTGGACAGAACGCGTGCGCATACGCAACGAGATCGTATCGACATGAGGGCGCATCTGTCGCATGTCGCTAGTCTAGTCAGTAGCCTCCTATTGTTTTGTGTTGATGACATTATCTTTGAACGAAATTAAAGGTTTGTAATGTGGTTGGAATTTTAATGTAATACTATTTTGTAACACAATCACCTGGGTGCTAAACAAATCAATAATTTAAAGCTGTGTAGGTGTAGGCTCTACAAATGAAGACTAGAATCATTCTTGTCTTAAGAAGTCTTCAATTTAGAGAACCGATGCAATTGCATACGATTACGATTATTTGATTTATTCCACATTTTACCGTAACTACAACGGCTGTCAAAGTTCTACAACTGACAGTCGAGACTAAGGCCATAACGTGGTTTCCGAGACACGGAAGATAGGTACTTGGTATGTAATGTGTGATAACCTTTTTACAGACCAACCTAGGCCAGCGCGACTCGACCTGAAGATAAATCTGAGTGGCTATCATTCAGCCACGAGCTCCTCCCACCATGATAACATTTTAATCTCTATTAAAATTTCATCAAACCGTCCCACAACCACAATATAACCTCTAATAAAGGGCCAACCAACAGTAACCAACAGCAAAAGAAAGCTAAACTGCGTGCTTTCGTGCTTGCAGTGTTCGTTGTTGCGGGCATTCGGTGGCGTGTGGTTCGGCGTGGTGGCTTTCGGAATGACGTATTGCACTCGTAGTTTCGTTTTTTTTTTGTGAAATGTTCTTCTGACATTCAAAAATGCCTGTAATGGCTTAATTGAAATAAAGAATTTGAGTTTGAGTTTGAGTTTGAAACACTAAATTGGAACAAATTCACTACATTTACAATTTCGTCACGCACTTTACTCGAATTGCTGCATTCGTTTTACTTTAGCTGTTACTGTTTCTTTATATTTGTGGTAACACCAGCAAATGGGCCAAATGGTACTGGCAACATTTAGTGGATGCAGCACATTAGAGTGATTTGTAACGTTACTGTAAGTCACGACTTTGTTAGTGATGTGTCTTGCATTTGCTGTATGTCACAAATATTATCTGTATGTGCAGGTAAAGTTCAAAATGTGAAGCTGTTTTACAGAAACTAAAAAGAGTTATTTAGGTACAGAAAAATATAAAAGAGAATTACTCACATTTTATAAAATTCAAGTACTTCTTACTACTTAATTTTTTTTATATTTTTCACATGTAGAGGCTTATTACGGACTGCCGCGTTGGTCTAGTCGCCATCGTAAGCGCGACTGCGTCATAGATTTGATTCCCGATTCCGTTTCCCGTTAGATTCCCATTTTTTTTCAATCTCCTGTTGTTCTTATTTTGATCACCATTCAACCTGTAGTGTTTCCATTGGTACCGGTAATTCCGTAGGCTACCCTTGCGTTTTCGCCATGATAAAATTATTTTCGAAATACGATAAGCTGTACAAAACATTATTTGGTTGTTTGGTACAGCTGAAAAAAAACTAAATTCACATCACTAGGTACCGTTTTCTTTCACATCCAAATGAACGCAATTAATAACAATAACGCAAACGCACCGTGACATTCACATAACGTAACACAGCACACGCTTTTTAAACAAAGTCGGTTAAAGTACAATGCGTCTGTCGATTACGATTAATTGTCAGGTTAAAAAGTAATCAGTCACTTTTTGTCTTTTTTATTTATTTTAATAATTGTTTGAGTAGAACAGTAATCGTTTTTACAGAAATCTTAATCTGCCCGTATATTCTGAATTATGATAAATTAAAACTATTATTTTAACTCAGAAAAGTTTTGTGTAAAAGTCATATTCAGACTTCTTCTTAGTCGTTATCTTCATTGCTGAAGGTCGTGTCTAGCTTGAATTGTTAGTCACTCGATGCACTATGCCTCTCCACGTCTTCCTGTCCTCGGCAGTCCTTATAGCCTTAGTTATTGATAGGCCAGTGAGCGACTTTACAAGGTCTGACCAGCGGGTCGGTGAGCGACCGCGTGTTCTTCTTCCGTCGACCTGGCCAACCACCATCAGCTTCTCTAGGCTGTCAGGGTTCCTGCGACCGATGTGTCCGAAATACTTGAGTATGTGCTGGTAGCAGATAGTGGACAACCTTCTGGTGATGCCTAGTTCCTCAAGTATGGACACGTTGGTCCGGCGTGCAGTCCATGGAATTCTTAACATCCGCCTCCAACACCACATCTCAAAAGCGTCGATCCTTGCCCTTTCACTCTGTCTTATTGTCCAGGATTCAGCGCCATAAAAGAAAATCGAGAAGACCAACGCGCGCACCAGCCTCACTTTGGTTTTGCGGGATATATTGCGGTCTTTCCATATCCTAGTGAGTTTAGTCATCGCTGCTTTGGACATTTGAATCCTTCTGGATATCTCTTTCTCACTGCCACCCACGCTGCTGAGAAGAGAGCCTAGGTATACAAACTGGTCGTCATATTCAGACACATAGCCATAATTACGTTACCATCGTATTTTTTTGTTACATTTTGCCCAGCCTTTGCAACTCCTAAAAGGCAAAATGGACAGTGGCGACTTTCAGAAAATCCCGAAACGAATATAAACAGAAAAGAAAGGAACAGCGGAGGAGTAACATAAAACATACTTTTTTTTTTTTTTTTTTTTTTTTATTATTTCAAAAAAGTTACATTAGTGGATTTATTACACATCTTCTGCCAAACTGCAGGACAGTTTATCGGCAGTGTTCTCGTGAATACAGCTTTAGTTCAAATAACATTAAGTACTACCTACATACATCATAAAGGGCGTTAAGGGCAACACATAGTTTTGTTATAAATGTAGGGAAGGCACATCCCCTTGTATTTTTAGTGCGCCGTTTGCTCACATAGACGAACGCCACACCCAAATGAACACATACTCGAGCTGCCCAGTTGTTATATAAGAGAGAATTACAGTATACATTCAACTTCCTTCCATAACAACTTTAGGCCTTATTGTAGGCCTTTGGTGACCCACAAGCCCACAACTGCAGGCCACTCCAAATTATATAATTCGATCTACGGGTAGTCTCATCCAGCTGCTGAGCGCTACTACCAGCCAACTTGCGAAGATCGACACCTCACCTAACCTGAGGGCGACCTCCCTTTACGTTTGTCGATTCAATACTTCAACGGTCATCGGTACTACAACTAACATGGCCCATTGCCATAATTCTCAGCCCACTTAAAAAAAAAGAATTTGATACCAAATCAGAATGTCCCTAATGATGCTTCATCACCCCTCTAATTTGGTGTTAAATACAGCAAGTGCTGCAACAATGCCCCCATACTTGAAGATAATGTACCCGTATAGATGGCGCTACTGTATAGAAGAGATTTTTATTCATTTACTTTTAATTGTGATAAAAAGCGGGCGCATACGGGGTGGTAGGGTTGTGTCTTTTTGTTACAGACATGATTGACATCATTTATCAATGTTTTAGAGAAGATTTTTATCTGGACGAGTCGCACGTTTATCTAATGTCGATTATGATTTTGTTGAGCTCATCATCATCATCATCAACAGCCTATTAATGTTCCCACTGCTGGGACACAGGCCTCCTCTCTTTGAGAGGGAGGGCTATTATCTACCACGCGGGCCCAGTGCGGATTGGTAGATGTCACATTTCTTCGATTTTTTTGGTTCTAAGACATGCCGCTTTCCTCACGATGTTTTCCTTCACCGTTTTGAGAGCAGCTGTGATGAAATAAATTACACAAAGTAATGCACCTGCCTGGGTTCGAACACTTCGAACCCACGACTTACTGTTCGTATAGTCGCGACCACCATCACTTGGCCACCACTGCGCTGCTCTCACATGGTCACTATCCCGTATTTAGTGTTAATAATAATAATATATGGAAGTATTACATACATAAACTCGCGCCATTTTCTCAAGGGGGTAGGCAGAAACTGCAGAACGCCACCTGCTTCATGCTTACATAAGTGCTTCCTTTGCCTCGTTCACAAAGGAATCAAAAAAGAAGGACCTATTAAATGAGGGAAATAATTATACCTACTTGGCCAATTTTTGACCGAAATTGATTTTAGTTTTTGTTCCGTTTTGTTCAAATTTCAGCAATCACGTAAAAATGTAGAAAGATTAAAATCAACGTTAAATTAACGTTTAAAATCATTGTTGAAAACAGTGGTTGGTTGAAAATCTCTTAATAAAAATACTACTTTGTAGTCGTGGCTATGTTGAGTCATCAGTAAAAATCCTAGCCATTTCCGACGCATCATAAGACTGGATCAAAAATTTACCCAAAAAGAGTCCAAAACCATACGATGACTAAGCTACCCAGGGGACTAAAACAGCAAGAATAAATTACCTATGTAAGCGACTGCTCCAATAAATGGATCAACTAAATTGATTCAATTGAACTAAATGGGTTACCAGGACACTGTGCGAAGGGCTGCCTGTCAAATAAATGGATTTAGTAGGGACATCTCGGTTTTTATTGGACCTATGACAATATACTTAATGTTACACATATAAAATAGATCATATTAATGTGTTCGAACCCACACTTACATCTGATTTTTCGGATTCATGTATGTATACTAAGTATAACTTGCTTCGTTTGAAGGAAAACATCGTGAAGAAACCAAAATGCTTTTTTTTTTGTGTGTGGTGGGAAATCATAAAATGATTACTCCCGCTCTGGGCAGAGCGGAAGGGAGTGTCAGTCTTCTACTGACTAAAAACCACCCATGTTCCTTCTTAGCCCTTTGCTTTGTGTCGAGGCCACGGTCTCTCTCGAACAACCCGCAGCCCTGCCATGACGGAAAACCAGCATGCCTTTTTTTTTTTAATTTTTTTTTTTGGTGGGTAGGAAATCCATCGAATAACCCCCCCCCCCGCTCTTGGGCAGAGCGAGGGGGAGTGTCAGACTTCTACTGACTAAAAACCAAACCCATGTTCCTTCTTCGCCCTTGTGTCGGAGCCACGTTATCCTTTCGATAATCCACAACCCCGATGGGGTCCACAGCCCCGACGGGAAACCAGCATGCCTGAGAGATATTTCTCAACGGCATGTAAAGTCAATTCAGTGACTCATGGACGACATAAAATTTCAGACTTAGGTTTAAGGTTTAAGCACTCACATGAATCCAAGATTTATTTTTTGTAACATTTCATAAACGCAATATTTTTTGTTGAGAACGTAAAACTTGCTTGGTAAGTAGCTACTGTGAGATATTTTAGATCTACTTTATCATGTGGTTTATAAATTTAATTTGTTTATTTAGTTACTATGGTTTTTTAGTTTTAGGTTCTTTGTTCTAGTATATATTTTTTGGTAAGTTCTTAAATAAATGTAGTTTTTTCTGTAAATGATGATGTAAATATAAATAATAATTAATTAATGTTTATAAATTCATAAATTCCATATTTCCTAAAAAATTCAGAAGCGAAGAAAGTGTGCCAAAAATGTACGAAAGATTCAACTACTCGGCAATAGATGGCGTTACAGAGCAGTATTGTAACGTAAACAAATGGTTTGTTTACGTTTTTTTCAGGCAAATTCTATAAACGATGCTGACCACATTTATAATAAATATTTATCATGTCCTTGCTGTAGGTCAGTAACTGATAATATTTCGATATTTGTAAGTAAGTTATTTTTGTATTATATTTTAAACATTACTGTGGTTTTACCCACGGTTTTTAGATTAAGTGGCTTATGTTTTAATTGTTTATGTTGTCAAGCTCAACTACCGTTAAACTTAATAGCTTTGATGATCCTGGTAAGGTTGAAATTAGTGTGCTTGGAATAATTTTCTCTAAAACTTCGAAGTAGTCGTGACTGAATCTTAGATCTAGTGGTCACAAGCGCAACTTCTGAACATTGGGTCTTGAGTTCGAGTCCCAGGCAGGAGAAAGTATTTTTGCGATATTCCATCTGTTTCTCAGTTCCAGACATGGACTCTACATTTGTGCCCGGTTGATCGCGATAGGGTCAACCTCTGACACCCGTATTAAATGGGACTTAACTTAAAGGTACCTAACTGGGGATATATCAATGAAATAATAACCCTTTGGACGTTACAGGCGTCATGTTATATTATATAGTCACAGTAAATAACAATATTTTAGTAGGATCTCTCTTCTTCTATCTTTGGAAGAAATTAACAGCAGTTCATTCCTTTTTTTAGGTTTTATTTAAACTTGTTAGTTTTAAAATATTGCTTCATTATACTACCTGCTAAACTAACAGGTCTGTTTTGCACTCCACTTTTTCAGATGATTTACGACCATAACAAAACAAATGACCAGAGACACTACAAATATTTTTTTTAGACGCACTTTTTTTTTCAACCGGTCCCGTTTCCATCGACATTAACATAAATCATAGAGAATACCATAACGTTTACCTAACGCTATTTTTTTTTTGTGTGTAAAGTAAAAAAACTATGGTCACATGCCATAGTCTCGTGTTTCAAACATCTGGGACATGGGCGGTTTAATATGGTGCTGTTTTTTTGTTTCATGGCATTTTCATGGTTTTAATCGATGTGGGGATTGTGGGGCACCTAAGGATAAAAACTGAGTATTCATGGCGCATTGGTAACGGTTCTAGCTTACGTAAGTACGTCATGGATTTGAATGCAGACTCTTATAGTTTAGCTGCATTATTTTTATCACCATTGGATAAATAATAACAGCAGCTCTAGTCGATATTCAGATTAAGCCGCGCTTGCCTGGCCAGGCCTGTGGATGGGTGACTAGTCCACTCACAACATACCGAGTTTCCTCCGCTGCCAGTAAAAACCATGATCAATAGTACAAGTCAGGAAGTAGTTTTAGTTAGGAACATGGGTGGTCTTTAGTCAGTAGAAGTCTGCCACTCCCTTGCGCTCCGCCCATGGCAGAGCGGGAGGAGTAATTTTATTATTTCCCCCCACCCACCAAAAACTTGAATTGATAGTGTACTGGGTTTTGTCGAGCTTCCTTCGTGAATGTGATATTTTATTAGAAGAACTTTATTTCCAAATGACATGTTTTTACCTGCAATCGATTACGCGGTGCAGTCACAGCGTGCGTTGTCAATCAGTCACGGTCCAGAACTGTTTTGCATGCGACACAAATGGATACCAGGATGATAGCTAAATTATAGCAGTTTTTTTTTCTCTTAAATGATGTGTTTTTTCTGCAATTTGCGGCTTTTCATTTTGCGCTCATTACAAACATAGGATCAGCTGGTCATTCGATTTTCTTGTGGTTTGAACTGAAACATGGCTGTCGAAATATGGGTATACAATAGGTAGTTGTGGAATATTATTATTATTATTAATGACAATGCAATATTTACGAGTATCAATGTCAAACCCCTACCAAACTTAACTACTAATTTTCATAATCACATCATCAAAGGTTTTTAACTAATCAAAGCTCAAGAGTTCTGCTTTCCCCTAACTCAAAAGTTACACGCTCAAATCATCACAGCATCCCCATTTATCTCACGAACCACATTAGTTTAATAGACACAACCCTGTGCCATCCGTCTTCATCAATCAGAACCCACAATCCTTCATCACAAGTCATGACCGGCTATTGTGCCGTCTACCCTAACACTTCATTAAGGTAACCCCTAATAGTGTGAGGCAGGCAATTAGGGCTATCGTATCGAATTTAACTTATCGAAATAGCGTTATCCTTCGGTGTCAATTCACAGTATATTGTAAATTAACGAGGAATACTTCCTCTGCTTTCTTTTTAACATAATATCACGCGTGTTTCCCAGATGGGTTAGGGCAGAGGTGTACCTTCTTTCTAATAGCTCGATCGAAGTGAGCAGCAATCCTCAATAGGCCTTTTTCCTCCTCCTCCTTTTCCTCCTCCTTGATGGCAAACCATCAACATGGCAATGGCAAATCTAGAGCACTTGGGCAGCTAATGAGATACTCTAGGTGGAAAACCCAATACCATATGTTGTATTATGTATTTATTATTTTATTTTTACATTGTTTATTGTTAAATACTTTTGTTTATTACTGATTGTGTCTGTAGTAAATGTTAAATTTAACTGACACCTTGCTATTGTATCGAGTCTGGTTCTTCTAACCAACCTAACAGACAGATGTGTGCTGGGGAGTTTGTTCCGCCACTTCTTCTTTCCAGCTAAACACTAGGAAGTGTCGATGGGTGGGCGTTTTTGGGGGACTGTCTTATAAAAATGTAAATACTGTGAAACCTGGTTAAATGTGTCTCAGATATCCAAATTTGTCTCATGGGACCCCAGTATGAGTTCCAGTTATAGAGATTTCTCACTTATCCAGGTCCCAGTTGACCAAGTTTCACTGTAGTAAAGAAAAGTAAATTTTGACCTTCGAAAAGTGCTGATTATCAGCCTAGTTTGAATAAATGAATTTTGATTTTGATTTTGATTAACCCTTTTGTTTCTTCTACTCTCCCGCTATTCTTTTCTGATTATATTTTTTGCGGTTTCCAAGATAGTTAAATTGTTTCTCTGGGACCTCGTCGAGTTTCATTGTCTCGGCGCTTTTCGGGAGGTCACTACTGTTGATCTGTCTTTCAGGAGTTGCTGTAGTAGGGGAATAGTGTGGCGGGATTGTCAAAAAACTTGCCCGATTTAGGAATACTACCAGAGCCCTCAGAAAACGGTCAACAGCAACGCTTCCGCTTGCGACAATAGGGGCAAGGCCAGAACTTATCTTATGCTTGCAAAACAGGCCCTTAAACACTAAAATATCGATATTTATTACTCAAATATCGATATCCTTTCCTTCAAAGCTCCAAGTTCACGTGCACAAATCGATTGGTTACGGTTTTAGATTAGGTCGGTCCTAATAGACGTGGATGCGTGTCGCCGATGTGTCTGCCCGGATTTAGGGATGTTGATGTTAATGTCGGTATTGTACGGTCTTTGTAGTAATACTGTTAGTGTTGTTACCGTGACCATAGTATAAAGAAGGGAAGTAGAGCATCTCCGGCCCAATCCGCGACATAATTACCTACCGTACTTGCCTGTCTCAGGGTTGTCGTCACTTTCAGCTAAATTTTAATACAGTGCCTAAAAATTGGCAAGGGCCGGGAAGTTGTATTTTTTTTATTTGTGTTGTCTGAGTTTCATTGAGATGTACAGCATATTACATTATTTAAAAAAATCTAAAAATATTTTTTTTTGTAAAAAAATCGTAAGGCGGTTCACAGCATATACATCTACTTACCAAGTTTCAACTATGTAGTCCTAATAGTTTCGGAATAAAAAGGCTTTTGCCTAAAAAGAGGACCAACAAATATTTATAGACTAAGAGCTTGTGTTTAAATTATTTACTTAGTACCTATATACTTGTCAGTTTTTTTGTTTTTTTTTTAATAGGCATAACGTAGTATTTTTGCACATAAAGGACAATATATATGTTTTTACTTTTGACTAAACCAACATAAAATAATACAAATAGTAGGTACATACTTAGTTACTATACCTACCTACAATACTGAGAAATCGGCATGACTAAACGTAAACAAAGCAATAGCGGCATAATTATCATCAAAAGTAGGTACCTAATACATTCTAGTGGGAAAGTAGGCCTGCCTACTTCGTCTGTCTGATAGAAAACTAATACCAACAACAAAAAATAAGCAGGTATCTCTTCATCAAGTATAAATTACTTGCTAGAATAAAGACTTGCTTACCTTTCCTGTTCAGTAGGTAATCTGAACATACTCAACTCTGGCATCGATGAATTATTTAGACACCCAAACACACAGCAATAACTTCTCCTGCGATTATCAGACATTTTTCATTTAGGTACTTAGCGGTGCCGAAAAGCCGTGCGTGACGCGCGAACCTTGTGCGGTGTTAACCTTGACTGGCTCAGTGCGAAATCAACCGAGATTTTGTTTGAGTGTGCGTGCGGCGACCGTAAAGATACTAGGCGCACACATACAAGCCGCGCGCGGTTCGTTTGTATGAAGATACCCTACTTCCCTTCTTTATACTATGCCGTGACTATGTTTTGGTATGGGTTATTTTAAGGTTTTTTGTGTAATTAAGAAACGCTCATACATAAAACACTAGGTACCGTTATATCCTTACATCCTTACGTATAAAACAAAGTCGCTATTTTTGTCTGTTTGTCTGTATGCTTAAATCTTTAAAACTACGCAACGGATTTTGATGCGGTAGATAGAGTGATTCAAGAGAAAGGTTTTAGTATATAATTTGAACGACATCCACGCGGGTGAAGCCGCGGGCATCAGCTAGTTAGGCATAAATGCAAGTCGGGAAATGAAATAGCACACGGAACCTCTTTATAATAGACATCCCCGTTGGTTAAGTGGTTGCAAGCGCGACTGATGAACTTGAAGTCCGATATGGGGTTCGATTTCCGGGTCAGGCAAAGTGTTATTAGGTGTGTCCACAGAAATTTCTCAGTAGCATCCAAGGAATCTAGAATTGTGCCCGATTGCTTGCAATAGGCTTTCCCCTTATTACATGGAGCTTAATCGTAACTAAGTATAATAGCGAAAAGTGGGTGTAGGTCTCTGCCTACCCCTTCGGGGATTACAGGAGTGATGTTATCTTATGTTTATGGTATGATTAAGTATGCATGTTCCTATCATAATTATGTTGCTACAATAGATGCTTCTTCATAAACAGGTCTGTGTCCTTGCAGTATGAACGTAGACTGACTGCCATACTGTTATGGGCCTACTACACGCACGCACTTCCCCACAGTTTTCGTTCACACTTCACAGTACATCGCGCGTATGGTTGGTAAAACTGTATTACCATTACAAACCACACGCGCGATGTACTGTGTGCACCGTGTAATCGCGCAGGCAAGACTGTGGGGAAGTGCGTGCGTGTAGTAGGCCCATTACTGTGTCGTCATCATCATCATCTGCCTAACCTTTCCCAACTATGTTGGGGTCAGCTTCCAGTCTAACCGGATGCAGCTGAATACTAGTATATTACGACTGCCTATCTGACCTCCACAACCCAGTTAGCACTGAGTTATAGGTACGATACCCATTGGTAAGACTGGGTTACTGTACTTTGGAATGTACTCAATTTTACTGTTACTTGATTTTTGGTGCTCAGCGATTATCTATTCATTTAACGTCTACGTTCAAAACATTATTTTAAACCTAAACCCACGTCATCGTAACGGTAACGGACAAACACTACCGGAGACGACAAAACTGTTTCCCCTATAAACGAATGCAAGCGTGAAGATACGTTTTTATGAAGTAACGACCGACACTTTATACTTCCGCCAGGAATCGAACCGGATACCTCGCAAATGACGCGAAGAAGGTACCTACTCTTGTAAGGATTCATAAGTCACCTGCCATGTTTAGTTATAATATCTATTCAAATGAGTCCCGTACGGTATATAGAACTAGCTTTTACATGCGTATTCGCCAAAAATACTATTTTCCATACAAAATTTCATCCCCGATCACCTTTAGGGTTTGAAATTAGAGAAATCCTCCCTTATTCCTAGTCTACATTATAAAGGGAACCTCAGTCCAAAACTTCAGCTTTCTAGATCCAAGGGTTTGGGCTGGGCGTTGATGAGTCAGTCAGTCAGGACTTTTATTATTGTTTATACAGATTACTACGCTATTTTTTGGGGTTGGGAATTGGGAAATCATCAAATGACTCCTCCCGCTCTGGGCAGAGCGGTAGGGAGTGTCAGACTTCTACTGACTAAAAACCACCCATGTTCCTTCTTAGCCCTTTGTGTCGAGGCCACGGTATCTCTTTCGAACAACCTGCAGCCCCGACGGGATAGATTACTAACCTTGAACGATATAATTTAGTTTCTACAGAAAGCATCATTCACCTTTGAGCAGTAACACGAAAAAACGATTAGCCAATATCATTATTTAGCGACAGCACGTTTCGCCGATTAACGCTACAAAAGTTGGTTTAGTCATCTAGGTGAACAAATTGGTCTCCTCATTTTAACTAGGAATCATCGCCCCATACAAAGATTTGCCGATTTCTTGGTTCGCCGGAACACATCATCATTTCAGCCAAAAGACGTCCACTGCTGGATATATCCCCCAGGTGTCGCCACATTGACCGGTCCCGTGCGTCTCGTATCCAGCGGGTCCCCGCAACCTTCACCAGGTCATGGGTCCACCCGAACACGCTTGAACTAAATAATCATTTTAATGGAGCTTTTTTCACCGAATGCATCTTTCATCATCGTCATCAAATTTTGATTTTGATGGACTGTGTGAAGGATGATAATGCAGCAAGAAAGGTGTCTGATTAGATAATGATTATTAGATAAGTATGGAAAAAGATATGTTGCGGGGGTCGGCACAAATCCAGATTCCGTAGCCGCTACTGAGAAATTCCTGATGGAAAAACTAATGATACTTTGCCAGACCTGGTGCCCTACTATGCCGTCTTAAAACAGTCCTAACTTAATCTTATTCCAGTGTGGAAACGTGACAGAACTATACAGGGTGTCTAGCGCCATCTCTTTTCCACACTGGATTAAGAAGAACCCGACCTGATCCGACCACTATACCATCGCCGCAGTTATGGCGTTTTATAAATTAAAATGACGTCATTAAGTATAAAACTTTAGGGGTTTTCAACCCAGTAAATTTCACCGTTTTCAAACCCTATTATGTATTCGACCGTTATTTCAAAAACTCATCTTTTTAATTCAATTAAACTAAGTCCCCAATAGGGGTCCGTTATCAATTTATCCAAAGATATCAATTGTTCTACAAACAATTGCATACTATGGGGTGCACATTGCGCATAACCAATGTAAAAGGCATAAAATTTTATTTTTATTGCACATCCTACTTTTCAAAATGGCTGCGGCTCGTTGAAACAATTGTGGAATTGTTTTTTGATAGGGAACAGCGAATTTTAATAAAGGGCGGTCTGTTTGTTCTGGTTTATGGTCTTTGCATCCGGGGTAAGCAGTGGTCCAGATCCAAAATTAATGACACGGTTAGATGTTGTGTGAATTCCTTACAATCCATCCATCCATCCATCGTTTCCTTGGACTTTCCCTCCGTCACATGCGATTCGTCCATCCTCATCACATGGTCATTCCATGATAGTTGATTACCTTTTAAGGGGACGGTGAACGAACATTTCTCCATACAAACGTAATACCAAAATCATTCGCGTAGTTTCTGTTAATAATAATAAATAATAAAGCCTTTTATTTCCTTAATAAAAACATTCAGTTTTACGATTATAATAATTATGAATAAGTAATTTGATCAACATGCAATTTATAAACACAATACAACATTCCATAGTAGGTACACAATTAGTTCCATTTCTACTTATAATTAATATGTTGTTGTTTTTTTTTTTTTTTGTATATATTTAAATTGAATCTTATTTATTTATTTTATTATAATTAATATCATTCCATTTAATTTATTAAGGACCTCTCTATAGAGTAAAGGCCTCCTCCATTTTTCTCCACACCCTTCTGTCACCCGCTTTTTCAATCCATTCATTGCCCGCCACTTTCAATATTTCATCGAGCCATCTCTCTACCGGTCTAGTTTCTGTTACATGCAATCTATTTCATTCAACTTAGCCAATTCATACAGTACGACAGATCTAATCACGGACTTACGGAGACTGCACAAACCATACAAAACCTTCATAGCTGTTTTACTTTCATCCATACAAAGGGTCTATCTCACCAAGTAACCAGCCTAACCCTATTCACCAGACCGAAGCAGTCGGATGTCCTACTCATTCAAATGCATGAGATTCCATTTTCATGCTAATACTTATGAATGAATAGTTTTGAAATTTTTACTTTCGTTTCCGACCTAGGAAGTTAGTAGTTAAGTGTTAAAATACTTAAGTTATTTGTAACCCTCTTTATTTGAGTGATTAATGTTGTCAAGTCATTCTCACTTTCTTTTGAAAAAAACCCACGACTGTTAAAAATTAATAGAAAAAAGGATAAAATAACATAAAACACCCGACGGACATTCTTGGTTTTTTTTAAGGCGCAGATAAGAGGGACACCGTAAAAACGACCTGTTTTTCGTTGCAGAGTTAGCCGTATTGCTACTTATTACAATTCCAAAAAAAATACAGTGTATAGTCAAATGTATAGGTAAAAGACTTATGCAAAAATATTTTCTAAAATTAATCAAGAACCTCGAAAAAAAAAATCACAAAATCACAAAAAAATCACACGAAAAAACTTTTTCGTCTCGAAATGCTCAATATTTTGAGCGATCTATCAGAAAGGAAATTTAACCAACTAAAGACATATGTAAAAATATTTTAACATTACAGCGTATTTTTTTTTTAATAAATTAAATCTGCGAACTATCGTTCTTATTGGCGGTCACGAGAATCAAACGCATCCCCATTTTCAACCTTATTTGTTTAGGCGATGAGTTAAACGCGCGCTCAAGGGCGCGGGCAGTTAATGTCGCCTTAATGTGGGTGTTTTATGTTATTTTATCCTTTTTTCAATTAATTTTTAACAGTCGTGGGTTTTTTCAAAATTTTTAATTTTGCTTTTTATTTTAAACTTTTTTTAAACTTTTTACTTTTATTTTATTTTTTTATCTAAGAACATGCACCAATCAAACCTAAACCCATAACTGAAAAGTGAATCAAAATCGGACTTGTAGTTTTGGAGAAAAATGGCAACTTTGATTTGCACAAAAAATGTTTGCTGCAGCGCCCCCTGGTGAGTTGTCACCGTAACACCTATCTAAGAACATGCACCAATCAAACACGAACCCATAACTGAAAATTGAATCAAAATTGGACTTGCAGTTTTGGAGAAAAATGGCAACTTTGATTTGCAAAAAAAATGTTTGCTGCAGCGCCCCCTGGTGAGTTGTCACCGTAATACTTATCTAAGAACATGCACCAATCAAACCCGAACCCATAACTGAAAACTGCATCAAAATCGGACTAGTAGTTTTGGAGAAAAATGGCAACATGTATTTGCACAAACACACAAACAAACAAACAAACAACCTCTCACCCCAAACGCATATACCGTCTCCGTTCCGTCGTGGTTAATAAAAATGTCTACGCTATCAGAGGATTGATTCACTATGTATTTCTGGGTCTAACGGTTCGGAACTGGCTTTGTTGGTCTAGTGGACGCAAGACCCGCAAGTCATAGGTTTCACTCCCAGGTCGGGCAGTGTTATTGGGTTTTCCATCAGGAATTTCACAGTAGCAGCGTTGAGTACCTAAGTGGCAAGATGATAAGTCTCGTGTATTATACCTACCCGGGACTTACCGTAACTAGTACTTTTTTTTTTTATGGGACAAGCCCGCCACACTATTCCCAAACCACTGTAACTCCTGTTAGCCAGAATCAACAGTGGCGACCACAACAAAAGCGCCTAGACAATGAAGCTCGACGAAGTCCCAGCGAAATGATTTAACTGTCTTGGATCCCGCAACGAAATTAATCAGAAAAGAATAGCGGAGGAGTAGGAAAAAACATAGTTTCCACTAGTACTTACTACACTTCTATCTAGCCCAATGAGGATAACAGCCATGACGTTCTGCCATTGCATGTGCATAGCTACTTGCGTTTAATTGACCACCCAGAAAATCACACGTAACATTTTCCATTGTCTTTCTTTCTTCTTCATTCAATTTATCACAAATTCTTGTTAGTTGAATATTTACTTTCGCATGAAGCTCAGTCCTCAGTATTCCCACGGGCCCTTTGCCCAGAACTTAAAGACAAGCGTCCACTTCTCCTAAAGATGTTTGTGGAAAGGTATGCCATGTACTCCAATAACCCATGGAAGTACTGTAGTTGATCATTCCAAATCGTAAATCTCATTGTGAAGAATGCGCAAAAAACTCCGTGGAGACTCTTTTAGGGCGAGGTTGCAGTACTTTGTTTTTATGTACGCACGACTCGGCACGCACGACCTCACGCCCCGCCCTGCCGCGCGAGCGATATAATGCCTAAATTTTGACTGTTTTTTGCTTCTTGGAGAAAAACTATAAAGAAATTATACAATATGTATTCAACATTTAATATAAATTTCAGAATAAAAATTTCTATCTATTGATATAACTTTTATATAAATTCATGATGAAATGTCTTAGTAGTACACGTTTGAAATTGTGATTTAGAGTCATGTTTGATAAAAAAAAAGTATCGAGCCGATCATTCTAAATCGCGTTTCTATCTTTACGATTTACTAGAGAGTACGTTCAATTTTTATGTAATGATTTTTATTTATTAAAAAACTCGTATTTAGTTCGATTTTTATAGGTTCAAAAATCTTAAAAAGTACTGCAACCCCGCTTAAAGTTTTTTTTTGGTTAGCCTGTACTGTCCCACTGCTGGGCAAAGGCCTCCCCTAATTCCTTCCAAGTGCTCTTTTCCTGAGCCACCTCGAACAAGCCGTCTCTCTCTCCAGATCGTCTCGCCACCTCTTTCTGGGCCGGCCTCGGGTGCGCCGTCCGTCTTCCGGTAACCATCGTGCAAAATATTGGTGACATTATTCATGTTGAGATATATGCGAGAAAGATGTAGATTGACGTGCAGATTACGTAAAAAGTTTTTTTCAACAATTCAAAAAAAAATAAACCATGGCAGCTAATAAGGGATGTCCCTACTGACAGTGCAGCGCCCGTTCACGAACATACATGCTCAACCATTTTGAAGGGAACTAAATAGAAATACTTACTACACTTTCACACAAATATAAGCGTAGCGCAGCCGCGGGATACTATGGAGCAGCGCCTTAACAATCCTCTTTTTGCAACCCTTTTCCTTCGTAAGGTAACTTTCCCATAGTATCTAGATTCTAGTTATTCGTCTAGTTTTTTATGTCTCTTATGATTGTTGTTATGAGCTTTCGTTTTTGCTCGATGTATTGTTTTAGTTGATAATGAGGTACTTGTCAGCAGTTTGTTATGTGATGGGTATAAATCATTGATAACAATTGTCATGACAATATGTACTTGCCTTTGATTATAACTTTCATTCTGTAACTTCTTCCTTAAACCGTGAATTCGGTTATGTTTAAGGTGGATGTTCCAGGGTAACTTTCAAGAATGATTATTTAAAAGGTCATTCTTGACAGTTACATGAACTTGGAGGGTTGTAATGATGATTTTGATGATTATAATTCTGTAACTGCATACGTCTTACAGCCGCGAATCATATTTTCACTAACACACAACCTAGCACTGGCCTGCAAATCGCTAAAAACGTAAGAAAAATTGAATTTCGCGGGCTACCCTGGAACATCAACCTTAAGGTGAAAGTGCTAGGGTAGGCGCGAAATTCTAATTTTCTAACGTTTTTTGCAATAGGTCAGCGTCAGGTTGTATGTTGATTAAAATATAATTCGCGACTGCGACATCTGACATCTACCAACGCATACTAGACCCGCGTGGTTGAATACAGCCCATTTTTACGCACAGGGATGAGGCCACAGATACAGAAACAACAGGAGATATGGCAAGGAGGCGTGGTACATGCGAACTCATGTGGCCACGACGGGGCCTTATGCCACTTTCAATAATAAGTCGAATGTCAACTTGCGACGTCTTCACTGCTCGTGATTTTTTACAAAATGCCGCGTTGTTCAGTGAATGTTTGTAAAAATAATAGCTGTATTGTGAATTACACGAAAGATGGTATCTCATTTCACACGTAAGTACTACAAAAATAATGTTTTTCATATTAAATTCATTAAAACATTACTTCGTGGTACGAGAAACATGATGAAAAACCAAATCAATTGTTTTCATTAGGAACAAAAACCATTGCTTGTTTAGTACAAATCGACCAGTGAATCGGCTGATCTAATAGCGCAATGGATAGGTGTTTTACTGATGCTCTCACTCACACAATATTTTCGAAAAGCTGCTGCTGTCAGTCTTTGTGAGCTAGAGATGTCTAATTGTGATGTTTGTAGTTGTCGATATTTTATACGATGATTCTGCGTATACGTACGAATGATTATACATATTATGCATTATACAATTAATTACTCTACACAATTGTTACTGCAGTATAAGGCGTATTTTATGGCGTTACTGAGCGTTGCCGTAAATGGAGATAAGAAAAACCAATATTCTGTACTATGTATTTACTAATTAAATATAAATTTATTTTTAGTTTAAACAACAAATTATAAATATAGGTAGGTACTAATAACAACGTTTATATTATCACGCTTTCTTATTTTTGCAAGCAATACTGAAAATAGAAAATGCTTTTTATTGCTTAATATTGACTGAATAGTATTCATTGGTTGCTCGAGTTATCTATCTATCTATCTATATACTTAAATAAAAAGAGAAGTCCTGACTGACTGACTCATCAACGCCCAGCCCAAACCCTTGGACCTAGAAAGCTGAAATTTTGCACAGAGGTTCCCTTTATAATGTAGACAAGGAATAAAGAAGGATTTATTTTTTGAAATTCAACCCATAAGGGACTTAAACTAACAGACAGAAAAAAGTGCTGCTTATAATCAGCACTTTTCGAACGTCAAAATCTGTTGCAACACATCTGTGGTGTAAGTTAATATTAGGTACGATTTACTACAGACACAAATCAATATTTTTTTTTTTAATCAACCTGTTTTGAATAAATGACTTTTTTTATTTTGAATGATTTATGGACATATTGTTTTTTATTTATAATATATTATTTTCAGGACCCCAAAAGAACTTTATTACAATATAATAATAAATAGAAGAATCGATAACTTTTCGATTTAGTCAATCACTAGCGTCGAAGTGAAACAAAATGTATTAAGTAAATTGTGCGGTGCATGGTAAATACACGCTGTGACTGAAGGGATAAGGTTTATAATTGATTGTGTAGTACGTAATGTTTTAAGAAATGCGGATGTGTTTGCGAATGCGTATATCTATTGTTTTTACTGCTCTGCGTGTGTGAACTGACGACACAGGTCCCCATACATTTTCGGCTAAAGGGCATATCTCCTGTTGTTTCTGTGATCTGTGGTCCCGGCAGAGGGAACATTAAAGGCTGATAATACTTCACTCTTTAATTAATCTTTCTGTGACCAACAGACCCACAAGAGCACTTTAACCCTACCAGATGAGCGAACCGAATTGATGTTTTTCACATTACACCAGTAACCTCTACCGATCACTTTTTTGGAATCACCGTAAAGATAAAAAGGAAAATTCACGCTACCATGTTAACAGGATGCTAGGGTGCATACATAATGCGTGCCACGCGAGACATCACGCATGACGTGCGCAGGAAGATGTCCCGATTTTATATGCACTTTTTTATGGGCGTACGAAATGTTCCACAAAATATTACGCCGTGGTTAAGATACCATCTTTATGGTTGTTTTCCCTTGTATGGTTAGCAGATTTTTTATGTTAATAAGGGCGGGAATTGAGTTACGCATGAATTTTATGGTAATTAGTTTGTATGCCCTTCGTTTGGCCTAGAAACGTAGTTGAATGGACGTTTGTAAGGAAATAATGTAACTTACTAATAATTAATACTATGGCTGCATGTATGTATGTGTCCTGTTGCTTGCACATCACAGGTGCTGATGGACGCTAATGAAAGTGCGAAAGTTCTTGCCAAATATTGGGCTGAGTCAATTTAAATTGTCATCGACGCGCTAAGAAAAACATGTACAAGTTTAGTCGTCAAAATAATATCTATCAAAAAGGTCAGGTGACAATAGTACTCGCCAATGGTGTTGAAAATGTCGTATTTAGGCTTTCCACACCCCTGTATACGTAAGTATAACTTTTTAATCCATATAACGCGTACCAAGCAATCCTTGCGCTAGTCTCAAGCCTGCATAGGATACAAATAATGTGTATTTCTTGCCAACATACCTGACTGTGCTGTTGACCGTACCTAGTACCGTTAGCAACAGGTGTAACAAAATCAGTTCCTTGTCAGTGATACGGCTTGGGTCGCGGTTGCAACGGTCTTGACTTGGATCAGTCAACTGTGGACATACGTATGACTGATAGATAATTTATAGGTGCAGTTCTTAAAATTAAACTAGACCTAATCTGCAGCAATTTCAACCCCTATAATTTGTGGTTCAAACTGGTTGCTTTTGAAAAATCGAACTTATAAATTATCCTACTAATATTATATCCTACTATCCTACTAATATTATAAATGCGAAAGTTTGTGAGGATGGATGGATGTATGGGTGTTTGTTACTCTTTCACACCAGAACGGATGATCGGATCTGAATGAAATTTGGCACAGAGGTAGATTATAGTCTGGAAATAATTTTATTGGAATACAATTTTAAGGTACATGCTAGGTATTTAGTGCTTGAATTCTCATTGCTCATTAATATCGCGTAGGTGTAGCGACCTACTGTGACATATGAGACTAGGCTGTATAGCCTTCAGCCTTTGTCAGATAGAGATTGATAATAAAAATAATAAACAGTAAGTCATGGCCTCTTGTGGAAAATACTGAATACATCTTTTATTTTTAAAACCTGGTTAACACATGGTGTCAGGTGTGAATAAGATGGATGGAATAAAACCTCCATCAGGTCTCCAACTATCGGGAGATGGAGCAAACTTTAAACGCTTTGTGCAGCAGTTTAACTTGTATTTACAAGCTGTGAACTGTGACGATGTGGCTGAATCAAGAAAAATTGCATTGTTTTTGAATTGTGCTGGGGAAGATGCATTGGAAGTGTACAATACATTTAGCAAAGACAAAGTTAAAAAATTACAAGATCTGATCGATCAATTCAAGGAATACGCCGAGCCACGAAAAAAATTGTTGTGGTTGTCATATAACTTGTTTACTATGAAACAACAAGATGGCGAAGTATTTGATCACTTCTATACCAAAGTTCTCACTCAAGCTAAAAAATGTGATCTTGGAGAGCTTGAGGATCGGTTGATCACTATGGTTATTGTTATTGGCATCAGGGACACTAATGTTAAAGAAAGGCTCCTAAGAGAATCGGAGTTGAAGCTCACTGCAGCAATTGATATTTGCAGAGCAGCAGAATTAGGCAAAGAAAAAGTTCAGACATTACAAGGAAATAAAATGGAAGATCAAGTGAGCACCTTAAGTCAGAAAGTGAAACCATACAACAAAGGGGTAAGGCCCAAAGAAAAATTAATAGACTGTAGCCGATGTGGAAAAAATCATGAGCTAAGGAACTGTCCAGCTTATGGCAGAAAATGTATGGGATGTGGATCTTACGGACATTTTGCTAATATGTGCAAAAGTAAGAATAAAAATAACGACCTACGGCCCCTTTTCTTGGACTTGACCACACCTGCATGAGCATTATTTGCCATTTGTGCTGCTATGGAAAAGTATCATCAATTTGTGTATGGTAGAAGGATTGTTGTTGAGACAGACCACAAGCCATTAGTGGCAATAATGTCAAAGGACATTAATTAACAAAATATCAGCCAGACTTCAAAGAATGGTCTTAAAATTGCTAAAATATGATTTTGAAATTCGCTATGTACCGGGTCCTAAAATGTTTATTGCTGATTATTTGTCAAGAAACTACTTGCTAAATAATGGGAAAAATGACTCAGATTTACAAGAGTTAGTTCATTCTTTTGATACTGAAGTTGTGTATGGAATTGAATCAGATTTAGCAATTACTGATGAAAAACTTAAAAAATTACAATTTGAAACTGGGTGTGACAACAATTTAATGCAAATTAAGACATGGTATTATAATGAGTGGCCATCCAATGATAAAAATATTTTGAATAAAGAGTTGAAAATATTGTACAAACTGAAAGATTTTTTAAACTTTAAAGATGATGTTTTATATTATAATAACCGGGTAGTGGTACCTTATTGTATGAGAAAAGAAATACTTACTATTTTACACACTGCTCATGCAGGTGTGGTCAAGTCCAAGAAAAGGGGCCGTAGGTCGTTATTTTGGCCAGGAATGTCCAAGGACATTGAAAATTTTGTTTTGTCATGTAAGGAATGTGAGAAATATAGGCCAAGTAACTGTAAAGAATTCCTCAGGAGTCATGATGTGCCAGATATTCCTTTTTATAAAGTAGGTATGGATATTTGTTCCTTTGCTGGAAAAGACTATCTAGTGGTTGTTGATTATTATTCAAAGTGGATTGAGTTGAAACAATTACAACAAAAAACAGCAAAAAATGTTATATTAAAATTAAAAATAATCTTTGCTACACATGGAATACCTAAGTACGCAGTTTGTGATAATAATCCATTTAACAGCTTTGAATTTAAACAGTTCTCAAGAGATGTTAATATGCAGTTGTTGTTTTCAAGCCCTCATCATCATCAGTCTAATGGCCTGGCAGAAAAGGCTGTAGGTATTGTTAAGAATTTAATGAAGAAATGCAGAGCAAATGATGAGAACTTGAATATGGCCTTGCTACACTATAGAACAACACCGCTTGCTGGGTTAGATTATAGCCCATCTGAACTTCTGATGTGCAGGCTATTAAGAACTAACTTACCTTGCACTTACACAGATCTTCAGCCCAGACTGCCAATCAATATCAATGAAAAAATGCAAATAATTAAAGAAAAATCTAAAAGTAATTATAATAAAACAGCCAAAAATAGAGCTTCATATAGTAATGGTCAGAGTGTGTTAATACAGAATGGGGATGATAAGGATTGGCAGCCAGGAAGGGTAGTAAGGAAGGATAGTCCTAGATCCTATATTGTTCAAAATGAAAAAGGTAATTGTGTTAGAAGAAATGAAAAGCATATGTTACTAAGTAGAAATAAGTTTAATGAGAGATCAGAGGTTGAGTTTGAAGCCCCAATTAATGTTAGACCGGTGATTGATTCAAATGATGGGGGGACTGTGCCTAGTCAGCACAGAGTGATAAGAGATGCTTGTGAAGCAGGCAGTTCATATGTTACTCGTAGTGGAAGGTCTGTGAAACCTCCTTCCCATTTAGTTGATTATGAGTGTTAAAGGGGGGGATGTGACATATGAGACTAGGCTGTATAGTCTTCAGCCTTTGTCAGATAGAGATTGATAATAAAAATAATAAACAGTAAGTCATGGCCTCTTGTGGAAAATACTGAATACATCTTTTATTTTTAAAACCTGGTTAACACACCTACATTATACATTCCATAGATTATAGGCCAAGACTCGAATACATTGCAGAACGAATAAATTCTTGACAGTTTAATTGAAATCGTTACTTTATGTCGTAAACCTTTAAAGGTTATTAACAACAGTTAATCATTGTAAAATTAAATTAAATTGTAAAACAACAGACGTTAATGGACCTCAAGTGGTTTGAAAGTTGTTGTTACTTGACTGCCATACTACTACCTACTCCATACTTCTCGTCATGTCAGCAGTCACCTCCTTTCTAGCCATATTAGGGTTCAATTCTACTCCTCCGCAATTCTTTTCTGATTAATTTCATCTAGGATTCCAGACAGTTAAATTGCTTCTCTGGGACTTCGTCGAGCTTCATTGTCTCGGTGTTTTTCTGGTGGGTTTTGGCTTTCTGGAGTAGCAGTAATTTGGGAAAGATGGTGAGTCTGTCCCAATAAAAAAGAACAATATTCTTTTCACTGTCCAGTCATATAGTCATCGCTGTTAAAATGTTTGCCTACTTCCTCTATCCTACCTACTGCTGCCCATAAAATTACCAGATTTCATAAACATCTGACTCTGATTAATATTGGTACCTATTAAATAAATAAATAAACAAGCAAACAAATATTTTATTCATATCTACATTCTTATCCAAAATAGATTTGCCTAAAGGAATCGGGCTTATTAGCAACATTGCCATTCTAAAATACCAAACAATTTGTCAAATAAATTCTTAATCTGAATTCTAATCCAGTATTTTCGAATCTTACTAGATACTAGCGACCAATGCAGGCGATACAATTTGATCGTAATTTATGTGCGACGGTCTCTCTGATACCGATACCACGTTATCGGTATTTGACGGATAGCTGGCAGTTTTGTCCGTTTTAATCAGTGCAGTGTGTTAAGGTCTTTAATACTGTAAATAGGTACTGGGAAACAATGAAGCTACACAGCAAACTTTCAGAAATTAAATGAATTTGAAGGAAATTAGTAATTTAATACATTACTATATACAGAAAAAGCTCGGCAACGAGGTAATGCAATGAATGTAAAAAAAAATTAACATCAAAGCGAAAGATTTGACTGTAAGTGTGTGAAAGAAATCGTAAGTGTGTATTTTATTTTAGAAGAATCACAGAGAACTGTTCAATAGTGATTCGGTTAGGAAATAATAAAACAAAACAAAAGTAAATATACCAAAAATTGATTTAATTACATAAAACAATCGTCGATTACAATAATTTATTAATAAATAAGTAGAAATTATAAATAATTCTTATCACAATGTCTATGTACAAAAATTTCGAAAAGAAATATTTATATAGATTATTCTAAAATAGGTAAGTACATAATTTTCTAGAAGTTTCTAGGTATTTCTAGTAGTCACTATGTGAAGCTAGGCATTCCTACGTGGACTTTGGAATATAGCTGTTTGATAAGTTTACATGTAAAGGTGGATATTAGTAAGTGCAACATGTAAGGTAACGTTTCGTGGTATTTATTTATTTGAGAAATCCATCAAATATCTACTAACTGTAAAATTTACCTAAATGATTTTAAACCATAAAGTGTTTATGATTAAGTTCAAAATCGAATGAGTAAAGGTAGTTTAAGGTACTACATAGAATAACATACAAATCCAAAATATTGCACGTTTAAAAAAAATACAATCAAAAGTAAAAATTATATTTATTTATAAAAAGGTATTTTTAATAAAGTTGACTCGATAATAGATTATTTGAACTACTATTTACAAGAAATATTACATGCCATATTGCACAATCAAATACCCACCATAAAACAATAAGAATTAAATACTAATGTCAGGTTACTATTTAAATGTTTTCTTTTTCTTTCAAATATTTAATTAAATGTATATTTTATTTTTAGTACACCGAGCGATTGGTATCGGTATCAAAAGTCTAGTGTAAAAAGACCCTTTTTTTGTTTGTCATTAATTAATATTTTCAGAGGTATTTCGTTATTTTAACTCAATTTTTAAAGAAAGTAGTAAATCTAACTAGATACGTTGATAGATAGTTAAAATATTACACAAATTGTTAACTCAACCTTATTCGTATTTTTTGTATGACAAAATAGAATGTCGTTATATGGTTCTTATTAGGGTTGTTTATATGTTTATCAAGTTTCATGGTACATTTGATTGATTTTTCAATATAGTAGGTCATTTTTAGTTTAATGGAAATCTAAACTTGAAAAAAATGCTTGGAAAATGCCAAATTGTCGTCGTCAGTCATACCTGTACTTCAGGTATTTTAATTTCTTATGATTTTAATGATGTTTTGCAATTTAGTTTATAATTTCTCTATAAACTAAAAATACACACATAGGTTACAATAATATTAGTATTCAATGAATGAGATGAGTTAATTCACAGATATAAAATATAACACTTTGTATCGATAGGAATTTCCAAAAAAGAAATTAACTCTAAATTAGATTATTAACGCTAAATTGTGCAAGAATCTGAATAAAACGCGCGTCTAATCGCTTTGATTAGGACGAAGGGCTAGTTTCATAACTTCATAAGGCACGCCTCATTTTGGAATCGATACAAAGAATATTACATCTATATTTTACTACCCATATGTCCATTAGTTTCCGAGATCAAAGTTGAATTTACAGAGAGTATTAATTTCAGAATTTTTGTTAAAAAACTTACCACGCTTTTTACTCTACTAGTACACTACAAGTTAGATTATGCTACAGCTGAGCGAATATATTTCAAACAGATATCATACAAAACAGAGATCTAGATATCAAAAGTCGAGATTTTCATCTATCACAATAATAATTTTATAGGCACGTCTTCTGCCCAAATTCAGTCAAAGGAAAGTTTATGTCGAAACATATTCGCACAACAACTAAATAAGTATCACTTTTTGGATAAAAGTAGGTACGCTTATATCATTTTAAAATCATCGGTGATCACATTCGTCCATTACAAAAAAAACTTTTTAAACACTAAAAGGAAAAGATTGAGTGGCTTCAGTGCTATCGGGCGGTGTCCCAATAAGATGCGATTAGGCGAGGCGTTTGTAAAAGTGCGAATATTTTGTGATCTTACGTACAGTGGGCTTAGCACGAACGCTCGGAGTAAACGCAACATAAATTCGAACCGTTTTAAAATTAGAAATACTCATTTTGCACAAAAAACTTTCTTAGATATGACTTATTTCATGTGTTTTAATGATGATCCTTGTTGTGCTTGACAAAAATAAGCAAAATGCTGTGGGATTGTTGTATTTTCGTTTAAAAAAACGTTCGTATTTATGTTACGCTCACGCGTTCATAAACGCTCCTCTGCCAGGCGTCGAAAAGTTGTCCCGTATAAAAATCGCGCGATAGTTGCATTCTATTAGGACACCGGATAACACCATTAACTACACTTCATTGTGAAGAAAGTCTTAAAAAATACGTTAAAATTTTATCTCCAAGAATTATAAACGTGGACATGATCGTTACATTTTGTGATGTTAGTAGCAGAAATTAGAAAATTGCAATATTTACATATAAAATTAACAAAATAAGTATAAATAAATCTTAAATAGTATTTAACAGATAGGGCGAGCCGATATAATACAAAATTAAAGTATTTAACATAGGTACTCAAAATATAATCTAAAACTTACTGAATAGCCTAATTGTGGCACGTTATAAGCGTATTCTGGTACAAAAATAAACCGACATTTTGGGCTTCAATGTAAGATTATGGGAAATCAGAAGATGGAAAATACCGAAATTACTTAGGTAGAAACTGGAAGACAATCAAATGCATTTGGGACAACAGGCATATTAATGGAAGATGATTTTTATGCAATTAGCCGTCATACTGCCAAAAATGTTTGAACTGGTATATTGAGTGCTTTCGTTACTAAAGTTCGTAAAACTTCATCTATGACTGCTCTACCTACAATCTTTCAGCTGTTAAAATAAAGAAAGTACCTATACACAAGACAAAACCCAAAATATTCACGTTTCATAATTTTGTACCTCTAAATCTAGTTGCACATCGCCGTGGCAAGATTTAATCTGTTCTTCTCGATTCAAACATTTCATCAAATCAGACTAGTTTTTGTAAAAAGCAATCAAAATTTCAAAAGTGACCAATTAACGACCGAAGAGACAAAAAATAATTCCAAATTAGAAAAGGAAATTTTATTACCAGTTTCTACAGCCCTTATCGTTCTGAGATTAGTAAATCACCTTTTATATTATTATTATTTCAATCTTACTTTACTGTCGGAAAGAAATGGAGAAACCGTAGTTTTACGAACTAGGTCTTATCTCAAAGTATAAGCCGTTATTTCACAAGAAAATAGCTTTTGCTCGTGACTGTACATAATTTCAAAATATTTAGTTTTGCTAAAAACGGGACTTTGCCATACAAAAACAGTGGTTTGTCTTAGTTTTACTGATCCCAGAATTTTAGGTGCAGGTGACGTAAATTTTATACTGAAAACCCATTTTGAATCAAAACTCGTTTTCCTGTTTAAATCCCTTTCTAGATGACCACCTTAGTTATTTATTCTTCTTCATGTCGCAAGAACGACATTTTTTATATTTTCTTCTTCTTCTCTTCAACTTACTTTCACGGTTTCATCATGTGGCAGCTCAAAGGTCACTTCGGCTCTTTTTGGGCTATAAGGGGCTAAGAAGGCAGGATAGAGGCTGTAGCATGGTTTGCTACAGCTCCACAACCATACCCCGCTGCTTTTCATCAATGAGCCTACCTCAAGGTACCTCTTATCAAGGTTGAAAGTAAGTGCTAGAATTTACAGCCCAAATTACCTGCTGCCTAAACCTTTGAAAATCAGGTCGACGAATTTTAAGTTCAAAAGACTTTCAGTCGTTACGTTAGTAAAACCGGGAATTACTGGGGATAACGTATTTTAACTAAGCGGGTTTCTATTACAATATTTTATACAATAATGCTATGGGTGATGATAATGATGGTTTTTACTTAATCTAATATACTATCTTGTAGGTCAACGAACAAGATTTGCAGTTCCTCGGGTGTCAGGGAGTATCAGGTGTTGTCGTCACCTGCGATTTGTAATCCACTTATTGCTTCTATAGTAAAGTTTTAATTCAGTGGAATACATGGCACTCAGCAAGCATCCAAACATTTCATAAACGGATAATAATATTGATGCGAGAAATTTCAAAAATTTTGTTCCTACGCCCAGATTACATGGCAAATTCTTGAAGTATACAGTTTTCAAATGGTGGTAATTCATAATCCGTATGTGTGGTGAGATCAGGAGCTACTCCATTGTCAACCTCTTCTTGACGTGATTTCTACAAGTGTCCTTATCATCTCTCTCCATCTTCCTCCTACGTGTAGGAGGAACACGATCGACATCTCTTGCAGGCATCGGAGTCTTTTCATTATCATTGCCTTTCACGACTACATTTTCTTTATCCTTCACAGTCTTCACTCCAACCCACTTTTCTTCACTTTCCTTCGTCCATTTCCAATCTCCTTCAAGAGGCACATCGTTCTTCATGTCAAAGTTATATTTTTTTGTCATTATTTGCGTGTCTGTCTCTATTTGTTCTTTCATTTTGTTGGCAAAGTTATCTATCTTTGCCTGATCATCTTTGTTGCCTCCAAAGTCGAGGCGCCTCACCACTTTGTGGTTTGGAGGCACTCGGAACATTCTTCTTTGGTTCATTGAGGTAGTCTGTGGAAGAAGAAAAACAATTGGTTAGTCAAAAGTTTACTAGACAGAAGTTTTTGGGGAAACAGGCTATGTTCCCTAATGGTGGTGAAACTGGTCTAACACAAGACTACATGTCCCTAGTCGCACTATGCAGTGAAGTGAGTCGCAGTGATCACTATGTGTATACATTGACAAAAACATCATCAACATACAATTACAACAGATTTAGTGTAAGAGAAGAACTACGAGTATTTACCTAAACGGATTGAACCATTTTAATAATGTTTTGTATGTAGTTATGGGGTCATTTGCATAGTTCTTAGCTATAGTTGAACTCAATTCAGTCAGACCCACAAAAGTCTGTCTAGTCAGCTACAGTACTATTTATATTACCTCGCGCTATTAGATGGCTGTTGGAATTTAACTCTAACATTTTAAACCATAACTATTTCAGTAAAGTTTAAAATAGGTAAATAATTTACTACAAGAAATGTCGGAATCGTTCGTTTGCATTGCAGTAAAGTATTTTGAAATCGACCGCACTCGCAATGCGAGGTGCATTCTAATTTGTTTAGCATACAGTCTCGAAATTGTCTGGTGCTAACAGCAAATACTTTAAATAGTTCACAGGGATTTTGTAAGATTCGATTCGATTTACTTTGAACGAACGATTTAGCGTCTGCGGTATATAATATTTGAAGATATATTGCTGTAGAAATGAACATATATTCAGAAATCGGATAGAATTATTAGAAATATCGATCGATAAAATGTCGTTATGAGTAATCCTATAAAAGAGAGGCTCGTGGCAAAATAATAACATCCACAGGAGTTGATCTACAAAGTAAATCAACCCACGGTCCCACCGTGGATAGAGACCATCCCTAACATTCCAAGACTTCTCTGTGGGTAGCAAAGGAACGTAAGCTATTGGCACAATATTATACTGTGCTATTGGTCCCTGCTAGCATTTGAACATCTTTGGCAGTCGTTACGAAAGCCTCAGAATCAGTCCCAGGGTTTGTTACGCAGTACCTACTTGCATGTGGGGATCTGGTAGCTTATGTAAAATTCAGCTGCATCAAATGCCGACTCCAGCATAGTTGGGAAAAGGCTAAGCAGATGACGAAATGAAATACCGTTTTAGTAGTTTTGTGCTGTCAAATTAAACTTCAGCGTATGCAATATTGTTGATCAAATAAGGTTTAATGAGTACGCATGTATCTTCAATCAATCATTACACAAATTACGTCATAGGTGAGATCACCAATCCACTTGCAGAGTATTGCGAAACCGTGAATGCAATCATTATGCATCTATGTTAGATGCTCTATTATTTAAAAATGCGTGGGAGACGTTTCAAAGATTTTGTTTAATAACTTTTTACATGATGTTGTGCTTTTTCTAGAGTTTCTTCTTGTTATTTTTATATTATAAAATGGGTCTAAAAATACCAAATACCATATAAAATTGTTTCATGTTATAAAAATATACCCACTATAAATGCCTCCATGGTACCTACCTATACCTACTATTCAATTCATCCATCAAAATACTGGTTTGAGTACGTAACATTGAGTCAATTTGAGTCCTACCATAAAACGTGATTATTCACCCCAAAAAAAGACGAAACTGGAGAAATTTAATGTGGGTGTACGTTAGGCACATCTCTTCCTAACCCTTCGAGAATTACAGGTGTAACGTTATGTAAATAAATGCTCCAAGGAATCTTTTAAAAAGCACAAGAAACCAGCTACCCATTCTACGAAAGCAGAAAGTGGCAAACAAACAGACAAACAAACAAAACATTGCATAAGGTGCTAAACGTCTGGCGGTCGGTAAAGGAGTGTGTTGTGCTTCCTACTGCAATTCGCGGGTACAGTTAACGGTGCCACCTAATTAGCAAGTGCGCGCGAGTTTGTATGAGCGAGCGCAAGGGCTGGCCCGAACAAGTAGGAGTATAGGCGATCTACCACTAGGTGGACCGCCGCCTCACTATTCCCACTGTTACTCCTGAAAGCCAGAATTAATAGTGCAGGCGACCACCAGAAAAGCGCCTAGACAATGAAGCTCGACGAAGGCCCAAAAAAACAATTTAATTGTCTTCGATCCCGAAATGAATCAGACAAGACTAGCGAGTAGGAAAAAACATAATTTCCACTTCCCTCCATATCAGCAGGAGACTCCATATCAAAGGGACGTATACAACTGGGATAAGCCCAGTTGCCTAGCACCATGGATAAAATTTTATCGTGACCTGATGAAGTTTGCGGGAAATCCACTGGTTGCGAGACGTACGGGACCGGTCAATGTGGCGACTGGCGACGCTTGGGGGAGGGCTATGTCTAGTAATGGACGTCTTTCAGCTGAAATGTTGCCATCTACACGAAGACCATGGTCATCCATCGTTTCTTAGTATCTTCCTCTACTCCTATAGTCATCTAGATTCATGATCAACATGAGGTTTCTCTCAGGGGCAGCCCTAACGGACATGACAGTAGCCAGTTGTTTTGGCTGCACAAGCGACTCGCTAAGGCATCGTGTTAACGAACGCTTCATTAGTGAATAGATACACCTGTATTATCTTACTAGCATAGTAGCATCGCGCCGAGTAAAGGCAGCATATATTTTTTGTTTAAAGAAGATTTTGTCTTCATGTGGGGAGTTCCATTTTGAGTCTAGTACTTTGTAATCAGCCAGTCAGATAGGCAGTCGCTTCATGTAAAATACTGGTATTCACCTGCATCCGGTCAGACTGGAAGCCGACCCCAACATAGTTAGGAAAAGGCTAGACAGATGATGATGATGATGACTTTATAATCAGCCTATAATTAGCCCGCTGTTGGGTTAAAGGACCCCGTTTGTGGAAAAGGTGGGTTGTATTCCACCACGTGGACCCAACAAGAGAAAGCAGTGGGGAGCCACGGGTTAACGTGCTTTGCAAGGCACGTAGGAAACTCGGTATATAATGGGAGGTCATCCACCTACGGACCAATAGAGGCAAGCAGGCTTAACCTAAAGATCCTCCATTGATTTCTATAATATTATCTTCATCCACGACATTTACCTCAACTCATTAAATCCACTTTCACATTCACACAATAATTGATTCACAACGACAATGGCCACAGTCCACTAATGTTTACAAAACAAAATATCTCTCATAACACATCGGTTAGTTTACAGAAACGTTGGCCGATGACGGACAATACCCGGGAATGTAAACAAGCGGACGGTAACAACCGGAGCCGCGAACGGATATTATGTTCTCGGCGAATACTTCGTGGTTTCCCCTGCGAATGATTTTGAACAGCTTCTTCGGTGGTTCTTGTTGAAAGGTTGAGTAAAAGTGGGCAGTTACTTGAAGAGCACTGCCCCCTTGAAGGAGGTGTGTATCGATGAGTTAGTTATTGCAAAATAGGAGTTTGTAATGTATTACATACTCCCATTTTCATGAGCTCTGCGAAAACAGTGAGTGTATAAACATTTTGCGAGGTGAAAATACTGCGCTCCACTGTATCTTATCCGGAAAAGATTCAGGTAGTTACAAAACTAGTTAATTATTTCGACTAGTATAAACCATTGCGTTAAATAAATAGGCTTCATTTTGTTGGAAATACTTTCAGCAAATAAACTCTGCACTGTAACGACTGCTTCCCGCGAGATGGCGTTAGAATACACTATAAATTCTCAGTTCTTTCACTGTCACATATTTTCTATGAGCTCAACAACTTTATGGGCTCCTTCTTTGAACTTCCTGATGGAAACACCCAACAACAATTTGCCCGACAATCGAACCCTAAGACCTCAAGCTTAGCAGTCGCAATTACGACAATAACAAAGCCGACCAACCGGACCAAAAAGATCCATTGCAGTACTATAACATGCACCAATAAATCCGGAATGTCATTCACAGATGACTAACCCACATACCGGAGGTCGTCACGAGATTCCCCCTGTGTGTTAGAGACCCCCGGAATGGCCATTTTCCGGCGGATCCTGGGGGAATGCGACAGAGGAAACACCCAAATCCTGGGGTCAATGCAAGTGGTGCAGGATAAGCGGTTAGAAAAAGGAAGCGATCATCAAATCAAATCTGTGTAGTTCCGTCCGTAGATGATTGATGGAATAAGCGTAGAAGATGGAAATATTATTATTATGATACATGATTTGTCGCTAGCCTACGCGTAGCAGAAACTGCAGAAATCATGCAGTTGACAGCAGTTGTGTATGAAGCTTATCGGTTACTAGCTTTTGCCAGCGGCTTCGCCCGCGTGAAAATGACGATTTTCCATACAAACTTTCATCCCCTATTTAACCCCTTTAGGGGTTGAATTTAGAAAAATCCTTTCTTAGCGGATGCCTACGACATAACATCTACCTGCATGCCAAATTTCAGCCCGATCCGTACAGTGGTTTGGGCTGTGCGTTGATAGATCACTATGTCAGTCAGTCACGTTTGAGTTAAATATATTTAGATAGTTAATAGGTGAAATATCCCCCACACTATTTAAATACAACTCCGCTTAAATCTTTGTGGAAATCATCATCTGCCTAGCCTTTTCACAGCTATGTTAAGATCGGCTTCCAATCCTACGGGATGCCGCTAAATACCAATATTTTACATAGAGCGACTGCTTATCTGACCTTCGCAACCCAGTTAGTACGGGGAATAATAAGGTTCCCTCTGATGAGACTGGTTGTCAGACCCTGTAACGACTGCCAAAGATCCTCGAACGAGTCAAGTTTGAAATTGATCCGCAAACAAAGTTGCTGGCCACAGACAATTTTATATCCTTCGACAAATAATCCAGACTAACGTATTTTACGTATTACACTACCGATTCGTTGCAATTTCCACTCATTAACCTATCAGTCCGACAGTTCAAATCATCAAAATTAAATGTCAATGACCCCCCCCCCCAATCAACACCACACACCAAAGACAGAACATCCAATAATAAAACTGCATCGTTTTTCCCAAAATAAACTGACCAATTCGTCTAGTATCATAGCTAGTTAGCAACAATACAGTTTGGCCTACATTTCAGTCTATATTTAGCTGCGAGTATTGAGTGACAGATGCGCGTGAGACACAATTGAATGCGTAGTTGCGTACGCGCATTTAAGAGATCGAGCGGTCAGGACTGATTTATTGCATTTGCTTGTTGTTAGGAGGTGAATTGATTGTGTTGTGATGTTTGTTACTTAGTTTTGATTGAAGGTTTTACTCAGGATTAACTATCTTTTTGTGCTTTTGGTAGTATTTTTATGAGCAGCAATCCTTGTCTCATACTCAAAGATGAGTGTTATAATGTACTTCCACCTCGTTGGCCCAAAAATATGCTACCAAGTATAATCACCAGCGTGGTCCAATACCAGTGGTGGTGGTATCAAGCGTTCATGAATTTTAATGTTTACGAATTTCTGAACTATCTCCACAAAAAAAAACTTCATACCTACAAATGATATTCTTGGTACCTAATTCTTGTCTGCCTTATATAAACCCTTAGGTCTTCAAATTATTATAAACTAGCTTAGGCGCCGGCGGCTTTGGTCGCGTTAAATTGTATACTAAAACCTTTATCGAGAACAACTCTATCCATTGGTGAAAACAGTGTGAAAATCGGTGCAGTAGTTTTTTAGGTTATTGCGAACAGACAGACAGACGCGGCAGAGGACTTTGTTTTATAATATGTAGTGATGATATTGAATTTCATTAATGCTTTAATTACTTTTGGTAAACTCAAAAAAAAAACAGGCTTTCTAACAAGGTACAGTCACCGGGCTGCGGACAGAGTTTTGATGGATACTACATTAGACATTATCTATAACACATTTAATTTATCTCCACAAGTTCGTCCTCAATCCCGCTAGTCGCTAATCAGAACGCACCTTTAGCCCGCAAAGTAGGTTAAAGATAATCTTACAGTGTACAGTTACACAATGCGCTTCTCACTAACCCGTCTGTCACAATCAGCGTCTGTCTGTCTGTACTACGCTATTGTAATGAGTGTCCATACTAATCCTTGCTAATATTATAAATGCGAAAGTAACTCTGTCTGTCTGTCGGTCGCGCTTTCACGCCAAAACTACTGAACCGATTAAAAATTTTAGTACACAGATAGGCTACTTTTTAATGCGTAAGGGTTTGAAAGGGGGAGGCATAATGCGGCCTCGGCCTCGGCACAAGGGCGAAGAAGGAACTCAGGTTGGTTTTTAGTCAGTAGAAGTCTGACACTCCCTTCCGCTCTGCCCAAGAGCGGGGGATTATTTTATGATTTTCCACCCACCAAAAAAAAAAAAGGGTTTGAAAGGGGGGGATGAAAAGATTACTTTTGGTCGCGATAACCGACATCCACGCGGACGAAGCCGCGCGCATCAGTTAGTAGTTTTATATAAGGTCCCATTAAAATAGGAGGACAAAATTTCAGAAATGATTCAAAAAGCTATCGTGACCTTATCCCTACGCTACGGGGGTCGCCGGCTCGCTTCGCTCGCCCGCTCCTATCTTCGCTTTACCGGTACCACCACAGGATAGGTTTCGAGTTTCGACGCCTACTATAATATGGACGATGGTAAAAAAATAATAAGAAAATCGCAATTAAAATAAGTACTACCTACTCATAAAGGATGAGTTTGTTCTAGAGTGCCGGCAATTTATTATTTTAAGTAAGAAAAATACATTTTATTTAATGTTTTTTTGTTAAGATATGTTTGGTACCTACCGAACGCTGTGTTAAAATTTGTACACCTATTTTAATGTAACCTTATATTATAATAATATGCAAAAGTAACTAGTGTCTCTCAGTAACCTTTTTCACTAGAAATCAGGCACAAATGTAGGCCATGTCCTCGGTATTTCTTACTTGGGACGGCAATCCGACACGACCGGAGAGAGATCAGGCGCAGGCACGAGGCACGGGGGCTACGAGAGAAAAGGATTAGAGAGTGCACCTGTGCCTGCGCACACACTTGTGCACTATAATATCTCCCGCGCAGATGGCTAATCTCCGCTGAGATTGGCCGCCGCGCCGAAAAACGGTCAGGAGGACTATATTTCTTACTTCATCGTGCTTTCCTTCACCGATGCCAATGACATACTACATACAATACGCGCCTGAATCCGAAAAATCAGAGGTTTTGTGCTCGAACCCGTTTTGTTTTTTCTATCCGACGATCACGGGTTCCCCACTTGACTCACTGGGTTCACTAGGCTATCATTTATTTTATGTTCTCCATTATCTGGGGGAACGGCAGCGCCCCGCCAAGTCGAGCAAGAAAGCGGCAAGGCCATCGATCACTAATATTAGTGATCAATGGGCACGGCCGTTTCATCCTTTCCTCTAGTATCCTTTTCCAAAACCAAGGCTTCCTCTGTCAAACATAACGATTGGTTCAGTGGTATTAGCATAAAACGAAACAAGCAAAGTTACTTTCGCATGTATAACAGTAGGTAAACCTAGTTCATATTTAACTCACAGATAAGGTCAGCGTCCCAGTTAACGTCAGTCTACAAATGCCGTCACTCTGTCTGTCCGTATAGTCCTATTGTTAGACAATATTACATTGCGTGTTTTTACAGTGAGGTGATTCATTGCACTTACGCTTTTCGCTTTTGTTGTTATGCTTTTTTATTCGATAAGAATGTATAGAGAGGAGAGTTGTTTCAATAAAATTGGTTCACTGTGGTGTAATAATATTGTTAACGAATCTTGTATTTTGCGATTCTGCTTGAAATAATCGGATATTTTCATGTGAAATTAGCATGCCTGAGAGACACTTTTCGACGGCATGTAAAGCCAATTCAGAGGCCCATAGGCGGCATAAAAATTCTGACACCGGGTTAGCACTAACCAGATGATAAAAGAAGATTAGTTTTCTGTACAAAATTGTACAGGGTAAAGGTACAAGTTGGTAGCCGACTGCACGCAGCAGCAGCAGACGACGTGTCGCAGCGCCACTACTGGCTTCTACGTATTTCTATGAAATTCCCTCCGTAGTTAGCGACATGAAGCTAGCGACGCGTCGTCGAGCGGCAGACGGCAGTGTCGTCCGACCGCAGATCAGTAGTGCCGCTGACGCCGGAGTAACGAAACGTCGAGCGTGTTTATAGTTATTGACTAATAGTTATTTGCAGTCGGGTTGAAATCATGACTGCGACGACGTGTCGTGACGACATGAAGCGACGACATGTCATCTTCTGCTGCTGCGTGCAGTCGGCTACCAACTTGTACCTTTACTTGTGGACGTGGGGCATTCAGAATGTGCATGTGTGAAAAAAAATTGAAAGTTCATACAGACAAACATTCAAGTAAATAAAATACCTAGGAAAGAAAAAACCCTTTCTTATATTCAGTTAATTCACTTTTTTAGAAATAAACTAACTTTCAAACTAGGTAAAGAAATAGGTAAGTGATCAACAGAACTAATTACTAGTTCTGTTTTCACACGTACACAATAAACAAAAGTTCCCTTTTTTCAATACCAACTCCAAAATAAGGAGTAGGTACCTAAGAGGCATGAAGATTTGCTCGATACAGCTACACCCATTTACCCGAGTGCAAAAAAGGGCTATCTTTTAAAAATGGACCAATTTTCAACTGCAGTGACCTGATAAGATTTATTGCAAGTGGCTGCACATTTATAAAATAAAATTAATTACACTTGGGTGTAAAGGCTGAAATAACAAGTTCAAATTAAAATAATCACCTTTAATTTTTTCACTAATAAGATCTACATTGACTTTTGGTATGTTGGACCAATATCGTTATACTTAGATAACGCAAGAACACCCTGAAAAAAGTTAAACTTTAAAGAAAATATGACCCTACAAAAAAAGACCCATAGGAACAATGATCTGAACCTAGAACTCTTCCTTTATATTTTAAAATCAAAAATAAATAAATCGGCTCAGTTTTCGAGGAGTAATCAAACACAAAGGGGAAACGTCGATCTCGACAATTTTTTTTGTGAGTCTATGGTCATGCCTCTTAAAAGAGGTTCCAAAAAATTCACCTCATACAGGGAAGGGAAGTTCATTATTTTCCGGCTGTTATCGTTATCAATAGTGATAGTGAACTTTATAAAAAAATGTAAAGTGACCGTTTGATTTATGAAAGGGCTTTTATCTTTTAATACCCCCTTGATATTTTGTCAAAATATTAAAAAAAAAACCGTTTGATTGATTATGGCATATTATTATAACAAGGGTTTTAACTTTTATCTTTTAATACCCCTAACATTTGCTAAAATACAAAAAAAAATCGCGTAACGGTTTTTGATAATTTTTATATCAAAATTGATGGCGCCATGGTGACTATTATATTTGATTTTGTTTATTTTTCGCACTAGCGGTAAATATGTTTAGTTTTAATGTAGAACGAAAGCAAATGTGCTACTATATTTAGGTACATAGGGTTGCCAAACTTACTCTAATAATTAATATGAGGTTGATTATATTAGGTTATATAGGGGATATATTCCTTGAATTGAAGAATTTCAACAATTTCGAAAACTTGGGGTCCAAACTGGGTTATTTTCGAGAAATCAAAACTTGAAAGAGTTTTTTTGGGAAATTTTTTAATGAAAATTAAGTGCCACAAGTGAAATAATCCGACTTTTTTTCGAAACTTCCTGAGTTTTTCGAGACTATGTATTTTCTTTTCGATTTTGATTTTGACAATTAATTCCCGCTGACTTTTGCTGCTGGATATATCTGACTTCCTGAGTGAAAGGCGGATCCGAGTGGTCATTGATGGTTGCTCCTCTGACCTTGTGGCTATTGATGCCGGAGTTCCTCAGGGGTCTGTTCTCTCCGCGACACTTTTCCTGCTGCACATCAACGACCTCCTTATTCCTGGTATTGTTGGGTACGCAGATGACAGCACTGTCATGGAGAGTTACACATCCAGCACAAAAGCCGGCGGCCGCCGGTGATGAAACACGTTCATTGAGTGCGAAGCCATGGTAGAGCGAACGAATTCAGCCTTAAGTCTTGTCTCCAAGTGGGGTGACGACAATCTGGTTGATTTCAACGCCACCAAAACGCAAGTGTGTCTGTTCACTGCTAAAAAGAGTCCGTTCAATCTGGCCCCCACTTTCCGGAGTGCGTCTGTACAAGTTACTGACAGTCTCGAGCTTCTTGGCACGAAGTTAAGTGCAAATCTGAACTTCGGCGTTTACATCGAGTCGAAGGCTCAAACTGCGGCAAAAAAGCTGGGTATCCTAATCAAGGTCAAGCGGTACTTCAAGCCTGGACAGCTTTCAATCAATATTGTATAAAGCTCAAGTCCGGTCCGGCATGGAGTACTGCTGTCACCTTTGGGACGGCTCAGCCAAATACCAACTTGCCACACTCGACTCATGCAGTAGAGCGCAGAGCCAGGAGGCTAATTGGTGACGCTAAGCTGGTTGCCAAGCGACTTATGTAGCCTGGCCCACCGCCGCAAAGTTGCATGTCTGTCGGTCTTCTACAGACTGTACTTCGGAGAGTGTGCGCAAGAGCTCCACGAGCTTATTCCACCATCTCCCTTCTTCCATCGAGAGACTAGGCGTACTGCAGGTTTTCACCCATATCTTTCATTATTCGAAGCGTTTTTCTAAATCTTTCATTATTCGTACAGCCAAGGAGTGGAACACCCTGCCTGCGTCGGTCTTCCCGAGTTCATATAACCCCAATCTATTTAAGTCGCGAGTAAATAGGCTTCTTCTGGGTTAGCTCGTTCCATCGTCGACCTCATCTCTGCCCTTAGGGCAAGATTGAGGTCAAGAGTAAGCCCATTTAATATTAAAAAAAAAATTTAAACACAATAAGTGTAATAACACTTTTCGTGCATATTATTATGTGTTCATTTATTTTCCCTTACTGTAATCAGAAATACTCTAGTTCTTCGAAAAAACTCGACAACCCTACACACACCTTTCTACTATCACATATCAGAATCAAAAACAAACACAACTATTAAACGGCCATATCAATGTTTTTATTATCATCAGATAATCCCCTATTTTGTCTCTTTTTACACCTTTATATGGCAATACTGGTGGTATTACCAATGACATGTCAAGTGAAGATTATGAAATGATACCACTTTTATAGATATAACCGTGATGTTCCCACATTTTGTATATGTGCGATTATTTTGCCATATTATTATGTGATTATCGATTTAGTAGTAAGTGTTAGTTACCTTATGATTTTTGAAACGTAAGTTTGAAGATTAGGAATAAAATACATAATTATGGTGATTTGCCATTAGTTCTAATCAAATGAGCTGAATGAATCCTCAATAAGAGCCATTAAATATTAAGCCTGTAATTCCCGAAGTGTTAGGCAGAGTTGCATTTCCCCAGTTACATTTATGTCTCACGAAATAGGGAACGAGCCTATTACCACTAACCAACCGGGACGGATCCGTACTCCGAAACTGCTTCTGAGAAATCTATACTTCTATACTAATATTTTATAGAAGTAATGTTTGTGTGTTTGTATGTAATAGAAGCAAGGAATAAACAGGCTTTTTTATTTTTTTTATTTTATTTTATTTTATTTTTTTATTTATATTTGTTAAATTGTAAGGGGTAATCTCGGGATCTACTGAACCGATTTTAAAAATTCTTTCACCAATAGAAAGCCACATTATTGCTGAGTGTCATAGGTTATATAAAAAACCGAAAAATAAAAAGGCTTTTACGTGGTACCTAGTCCGTTTTGCAAAGTGAATCGGAGAAAAAACGGTCGAACTCGAATGAAAGCGTTTCTTACGAACGCTGGCCCAACGAAGTGGGCACGAGTCAGCTAGGTCCTGATAAAAACAATTAGCTCGACCTGAAACTCATGCTCAGCAGTCGTGATTGCGACCACTAGACCAAAGAGGCAGAAATGCAAATACCCATAAAAAACAACATCAAATTAACCACCATCATTTACAACTAATAAAATCAACTAATTAATTTTACAATCAAGCCTTTCCTTTTCATTCCCTAAACCTATGCACCCCAAACGGAAACCAGCTCCCCATCCATCCATCCATCCATCTCCAGAATAAAGTGCGTCCCATCCATATTCATGAAGGGCCACAAAGGTCTTCCCTATCGAAGATCTTCACGCGTTCTACTTCCCTGCGCCCGCGCACCCGAAAGGATTTAATGACCACTTACTGATTTTTATGTTTGTTACTACAAATAGTTTATTTTGAACCCATTGTTTGGAGGTAGGTGAGAAATTGATGGTGTCGAACTGATAGTGTAAGTTTTGTAACGTTTTGTGGGTGTACTAATTGCTACATCTCTGCTTAACCCATCGGGGATAACTGATGTAATGTTATGTTATTGTAAAGTTTTATCAGTTCTAAGCAAGTAAGCAGTAATGAGGAATAGGTAGAGAAATATGAAATGGGTACCTACCTATCTTTGTAGACGGAAGAACTATTATTTTTCTTCCGTCTACAAAGAGACACATTGACATGACATATAACCGCCAAAAGTGGCAAGATTTCGAAGAAACCTACACTCAGCATTTGATGGTCGAAGGTTGAAGAATGAAGATTTCAATCTCTTTTAGACCAAAAAAATAAGACTCAAAAGAGGAGGCCTAATGCCTAATACTCGTAGCCTAACGAGAAGGCAGCCTTCAAACAAAAAAAGTAGTTAAAAATAAATGAACGTGAAATAAGATTCGTGAAGAAGATCGAAGCAATAAAACTATCAAAAGACCAGAAGGTGAAATAATAAGCCGAATAACTAAGGAACTAGAAGAACATGATTCATTTACAACAGCCAACAACGAAGATCTAAAACATAACACTCTTTTTTTAAGCACCAGTCGTACACGACTATCGAGTTAACTAAACAAACGAAATACTCCCATTCCCACAAACAACGAGACAATCTGATTTCGCAAATAGAAAGGAAGAGTGCTCCAAGACCCTTCACCCACAACTTGTAACCTACATCTGAAGATAGATCTAATCTTCACACGATCGTCTAGACATCATAATTACTACGTGTGCGTTAATAAATCATGGATGATCGTGTATGCTGAGGTTGTTTTATGATTTTCTTTAAAAGGACAAGACGTTAATATGCATAGCTACTTCACAGTCCAAGGGGCTCGAAGGGAGAGTGTACAGGGCTGACGTGATCAAGTATTTGACTTATTTACTAGTAGATCTGATAGACGTTTTTTTTTGTGGAAACTGACTTTGTGCGCTTATCAAAAGACTAAGAAAGAGGATGGACAAATTTTTCTGCACCTTACAATTTATTTTCGATTCACTTACATTCTCCAGTCCTCACACGATTTCAATTCATCAAGACGCTTGCAACAGGGTCGAAATATCGAGAACCCATAATAATGGATAAAGTAGTGACAAAATAAGTTTAAATATTCTGTCTTCGTCAATTTTGTAGCTAGAAAGCAGAAGCGTAACGTTTTGCAAGTCAACATTTCCCTTTTATCCTTATTTAGCTCTAGGTCATTAACTAAAAATGTATTAGTATCTTCAACATCTTGTACTACATCTACCACAACCTTATTTCCTTACAAACTTAAATCTACTTCGTCTTTCTCATTAATGGCATCTAAAAACCCATTTTTCTTATCCCTGCCAACCCTAATCAACCTGACCGCGTGAGGAACTGAGGACATAAAAATGTAACGTATTATATGTTCCGTTTAACGTATCTACTTTTACTATGGAAACCCGCGGTCGAAAGTTATGGCACAGTTAGATTTCCGTCAGTAACATCACGGTATTCCCCACATTCTTTCTAATCTTGAGATGGATGTGGGACTTGGTGAAGAAATGTTAATCGGGAAAGTGAAATTGAAAGAATGATTTCTATTAGGAAGAGGATTGACGTAGCGAGGTCGTAGAATGGTGGGAATCCGATGAAAAAGAATTGATGGGAGATTATAGTCCTCCTGTGACTGTTTTCGGTCGGCGGAAAATCTTAACGAAGATTGGCCATCGACGCGGGGGAAGTTTTAGTGCACAAGTGTGTGCGCGGCACAGGTGCACTCTCTGTTTCTTTACTCATGAGTTGTGTGTGACAGTGGTAGCGGTAACGAGCGCAAAAAACGAACAAGAAAGAGAGTAGACCGATTTATCTGCTCATATTGCACATTCACCCGCAAAAACTTTTGTAAGTTTATCCGTGAGCTGCGAGCATCACAGCGCCGAAATATCGGGAACACAAAACAAATAGTAAACATGGCCAATATCTCGATTTCAGTGTTAATGATGACGCGACATCGTATCGTGCACAAGTCGTAAACGGAACCATACGAGTCTCTGACTAAATACAACGTAAACATAGAACTTGACCATCAAACATGACACCTATGCAACCATACCCAACTGAATAACAGCACTCGCAATTCACAAAACCGATGCTCCTGAAACCCATAGCTAACAATCTGTCACACGACAAGGGATCGCGCGGTAGCGTTCTAAATTTAAAACCGGTGGGGTGCGCAAGAGTCGACCTAACATAATTGTATCGCGCACGCGCCGCACGGATGCAAAATGGCGGCTCAACGAACCGCTTCCGTTTACGAATGCTGACAAGTGCATTCGAAATTGATATGTGACAAGAAATGACGGCTTTTTTTCAGAATAACATGTTGCATTATGGTGTTGGTGACTACTTTGGGAAGTCCTGGGTGTTATAGTTATGTATCTAAGAATATATTAATATCTAACCCAACCCCATTGTACCTATAGCTGGTAAACTCATATTTCGCCAGTTTTGATTATGTCGACGCGTACCGCGAGGGCCGGTTCGAGGAGACCCAGGGAAAGAGGTCTAGGCAGGAATTGGGGGAGGCCTTTGCTCAGCAGTGGGACATTATAAGCTCATAAAAGCCAATGTAAAAGGCGAGCCTATTGTCATCAACCGGGTACAAATTCGGACTCTGTAACTGCTTCTGAGAAATTCCTATCTAAGAAACTAAATAAAACTTTCATTGGAATCAAAGCCAGAACTTCATGCTCTGCTGCAGCACTTGCGACTACTAGACCAACGAGGCAGGCATGTTAGGTTCTACTATTAGATACACCTCTGCCTTACCCTTTCGCTATTAGATGCGTGTATGGGTAAACTCGACACTTACAAGACATGTAGCAAATTGCTCTGCAAAAAGCTTTGGAAATTGTAGTTTCAAAAGCAGCTACATCTAGCAAGCCAAAAAGCTTAAACTTGACTAGAAGCTGATCGTAAATAGTAACACGAATTCCTTTTAAGTTATTAGCAATCAACTTTGATTTATTACAACGCCTACATAAAATACATACAATAAAATCATTAGAACGGAAAAGAGAAATCTCCCTGATACAAATTACAGATAATTTAACACAATTGTTTTCCTAATTGTTGCATTGTTTGAAGCTACAGCAACGGAATAAATAATTTAACTATGACCAGAGTATCTTGAGCCCATGCTTTGCTAAGGGAGAAAAATGTTAAACCTTTATTTCACAGCACACTTTAGTATCCAAGGTATAAACAAAGCCGTCAACCGAGCATTCTGCAGATCAAATTAAGTAACTATGCGCAAAAATGATTGCTGGGAAACGACTTTTTTTTGGGGTGAAAAATTACCGTTGTACTGTAAGTAGAACTCAACGCACTCAAAATACTAAACAGAGGTATTAGTGGATAAACAGAGTATAAGTAGTAAACCAAAGAAGAGACAGTCGACTTAATTGTGATGATGTAAATGAAAAGGGAGTGAATGATAACGAGAAAGCTGATAAATGGAGAAAAGCAGAGGAATACTTTTAGCGCCAACAAAGTAAAATCGGACTTTTGCCCCATTTTACTCTGTACCAAGTGGACATACTGACATCTATTCAACGATACCGAGGAAGATACAGATATCCTACCACTGTTGAAAGCCAGGATTGACAGAAATAATAGCCCTCGGGCCTATCTCCAGGTTAAGGCGTGCTTACATACCCAGTTTCCTCCGTGCCTCGGCAAGCACGTTAAACTGTTAAAGCCTCTGCTGTCATTTGTAGATTTTTAACAGTCGTAACAGGTAGTCAGTGGCCCGAAATTCCTACAACCACAAAAGCCTAGGCCTTAAGAATATACAGAAGAAGAAGCGACATAGTCATTAATTCGAGTCTGCACCAGAATCTAACCAAATTCCGAGTGTCCAGAAAAACTGGGCACACCCAACAAAACATTTATAGGGCCGGGCCCGAAATTTATCGGTTGAGTAAGATCTTGCTTCACGATGGAGATAAAGATAAGAATTATTTACCAATCCGTAGATACTTCAACTTTTAGGTCGATGACCTATCAGTGTAACTTCTTATAGAATATTATCGGGGAAAACTGTGTCAGTATGGATCATAATCTTTGAGAGTAAACATTGACCAAATCAAAGTTTTGGCAATCTGATACGGCGCAGTTTTGCGAAAAAATCTCAGTATTTGCAAAAATTTTCTGACAAGTGGCTGAGTACTGTGTCCTGAAATATAATTCAAGCGTGATTGAACCAAGTCATGTTTTCTGGTAACACTAGTAATCAAATAAATCAGCAAGGTTCTAATCGGTTAATGGTGCACAATGAATAGAATAGAATAGAATATGTATTTATTCGCCAATGGACAGCAGCAACACAAAAGAGCAGACACGAGGATCTCGATGAAATACTAAAATGTAAGTAGTCTCGACGAAATTCAATTAGATATTCAAGGAACGATGAATAAAGTAAATTGTCATTACCTACTTCGAAAAAAAATCGCATGGTAACTGAATTTTACAGTGAAATCAATTACAATTATCACAAATTCAGAATGCATTTCTCTATTACTTGGAAACCTAATACAACATAATATTATCACCCCTGTAAAGATAAAAAATAATATCCCCGAAGGGTGTCAATACTCCCGTCGGGGCTGTGGATTATCGAAAGGATAACGCGGCTCCGACACAAGGGCGAAGAAGGAACATGGGTTTGGTTTTTAGTCAGTAGCAGTCTGACACGTCGCTCTGCCCAAGAGCGGGGGGGTTATTCGATGATTTTCCACCCACCAAAAAAAAAACCGGCCAAGAGCGTGTAGGGCCACGCTCAGTGTAGGGTTCCGTAGTAATAATTCTTTTTTTGTTTGAAAAAAGATACGTTCAGGATAATAAAATATGTAAACGAAGTTAAAAAAAATGCTTGCTTATACGATTATACTACAAACTTAGTCCAGAAATTATTTTGTACAACTTTTTGTCTTTTTTGTCCAAAAACTGTTTCCATCCAAGTTCAAAATGATTTTCCTAGAAAGTCCTTATAAAGTTCTACTTTTCAGATTTTTTTCATATTTTCTAAACTTATGGTTCAAAAGTTAGAGGGGGGGGGACACATTGTTTTCTTTTGGAGCGATTATTTCCGAAATTAATGACATTATCAAAAAATGTTTTTAGTAAACCCCTATTCATTTTTAAATACCTTTCCAACAATATATCACACGTAAGGTTTGAAATTAAAAAAAAAATCACTTCCCACTTTACATATAGGGGGGCCCTAATAAAACATTTTTTTTAAATTTTTATTCTACCACTTTGTTGGCGTGATTGATACACATATTGGTACCAAATTTCAGCTTTCTAGTGCTAACGGTCACAGAGATTAAGCGAGGACGGACGGACGGACGGACAGACAGACATGGCGAAACTATAAGGGCTCCTAGTTGACTACGGAATCCTAAAAAAGGGTGTAAATAATATTTTCCCCGATAAGCCTCATACTATAAAACCAAGTTTATAACCATTTACCACCAACTGGATACTAATCCAAACTCCTATTGAGACAGCAAAATGAATTACGCTGAAAATATCAGAATGCATTTGTGTTCTACTTGGGGAAAAAATCTAAAATAAATGCAATACGGTGACCATCGCAGAGTTCTAAAACTGCCATCCGTAGGAGATTTACTCTCAGTTCATCGTTTTTAACAAAAACGTCAAAAAAACAAACAAAAAATTAGTAAACAAAGATCAAAAGCAGAGCACGGCGGGGGAATATTGTAAATAGCCTGTTTTCAGCGGCACCGGCACGTGCACACCCGGTGCATACTCGTAAAATGCACTTTACTTACTGATTTTACTTGTTTTTACTGCGATGCGTCGCTTTGAAATAGTCTGGACTGAAATACACGACGATTTATTGTTAATTTAGAGTATAAGTAAAAGCTCTAATTATTTTGAGGATTTTCTTTAACTCAAGGTTCAGAACTTCAGACCTTTTGAAACAAAACAATGTCATGCATAAAATGACGTCTGTTATGCTCAAAGGATTCGGAAGATACTTGTGTGCTTTAAGTTCTACGTAACAGAGGGTGAGCCATTTGCCATCAACCAGTCACACATCCAGACCCTGGGCAGCTTTATGTAGTTAACTACATATAGCTGCCTATATATACATTTAAAAACTTATATTACATATACATACTACTATATATGGACATAACTGGCGACATATCGGTGTAATATTAGGTAAACCTCTTCCTAACTTTTGAGAGATTATAAACGTGTTGTTATATGTTTCTAAGCAAATTGATACGTTACATATAGATAACTTTTAAGTAGATAAAGCTGATGATATAGGTAGCTAGAGTTACAACAGTCTTCCACAACTGAAACATAGTAATTGAGGCCTTTCTAGGGCGGAATGATTATGCCAATTAAACTGCACTACGGTAACAGAACAGTTCAGTTCAAACCGTCATTAATCATCATCTATGTTTTGCATAAGGCGGTATACTGCTAATTGTGGAGACAAGCTTGATTGGGAAGACAACATGTGGACTTAATTGTGGTGATGATTTGTTGGAACAGTGATTTGACGGAGAAAGGAGCTGTACAATTAGAGAAACATAAGGAATAAAGATAATTTAATAATAAGGATATTATTATAACCCCAAAACATATCCTTAACTGACAAAAACTAATCATAAGTTCTATATCTGAAACTAGAAGAAACTTTTTTAAAGCAAGAACATGTAAAATGAATAATGCCCATCATACTAAACCTCGCACCTGTAATCCGTAATCGTAGGCAGAGGTACCTAATAGTGCATCCTTAGTTCGTCAGTTTAGACTCCATGGGTGTTACTAAGTAATTCTAAATGAAAAAGTTCAATAACTTTGCCCGACGTGGTAATCCAAACCAGGACCTCATGCTTAGCTGCGGCTTCGGCCACAAGACCAACGAGAATAATACTTATTCTTATCATTTCAGCCGAACAGACCTTAAATGTCTCGTGGGTTGACCTGAAGACTGGTCCTATGCAGCTCGCTTCCAGTGGATGACTCTGGTGAATGTGGTGTTGCCCCGCAAGCTATGGGACAATCAAAATCGTGTCCTGCCTGTCTTGTTATTTGCACATTATGCTTGCAAACTACTGAAACTGCCAAACCTGTCATCAAATTATGGGCAGACTCCATTTGAACTGTTATCAACACGCTAAAAAGAAGTGGAAGACAAAATAAATGTACATTATACTTGTAAACCTCACGAATTCAACCTTAGGTAAGTATTAGGGCAATGATGTTAATGACCTTATCGTATCCCAAACAGCTGCAGTTAACCCCACAGAAAACGAAAAACATTACATTTCACCAGAACCATCTTAACTGGTCTTAATCTATATTGATGAACACCCAACTCAATACATCAGCGAATTAATCGAAAACTCTGAAAAACGGCTCGAACAGAAAGCTCTTAATAACCAGGGATGCAATGGAGCTTCGTAACCGTAACCGAAACTATCGGAAATCCGAAATAAAAAAATAACTGAAACCGATTTAGGTACCTAAATTATATATTTTAAGGGGTATTTTCAATTAATTGACGGGATTGTGTGATGTTGATCTTAGTTTTAGGGATAAATATTTTTGAGAGTGTGATTGTTTTGGCCAGTCAAGCCGTCACTTGTCAGTTGTCAGATTGTGTTATGTGTTGAAGATTCTGAACCGAAATAATCCGAAACCGAAATGATTTCATGTTTGTAAAAGAATAATATTAATCTGGCCTATGTCCAGCCCTAACATCCCTGCTAATAACGGCTTTAACTGATAAATTGATGTTCAATTCTTTGCCATTACTTGTATCGAAGACCCGTGAATTAGTGAGCGCAGCCCGCATATCTGTCCGTCTGTCCTCCAAACATCCCTCTAGAACAAATTGTCTCTAATATGTTATTAATTTACATACCAATGCTACTGGTTCGTCATGCCACTTGAAAGAATCGTGGAAAAGTATTTTTGCCCGCATCTTTTCGGGTGTTTTTTTTTTTATTTTGGGTTATTTTTAACGGTCTCGAAATTATGGTAAACAACAAAAGGACCATACTTAAAAATTATGAGGTCTTTTCTAATTTAAGTATCGCCATTAAAATTTGAAGAGAAAAGTTAAGTATGACGAAGCGATGACGTAAACTACGAATTACAATGTGATACACACGACGACGCGTAGTTTGTGGCTTACCGATTATGATACCAATTAATATAGGGTCGACGTAGCATGTCTTCTTCTTCAATACTTCTCTATTATACTCGTCATCTCATTAGACACAGATCCTTTCTTACTTTTACTACTATAATATTAAATTAGTTTATAATACACACATAACATAGGACACTGTCAAGCTTTGGGTAACAGAAATAAATCTCTACAGGTAAGGTACAATAACTGAAAAGACAATGGTCAACATGATTAACTAATCTTGAATTGACTGGCCTGTTGGTCTAGTGGTTAGTGACCCTAACTGCTATGCCGGAGGTCGTGGGTTCGATTCCCACCCAGGACAAATGTTTGTGTGATGAGCACGATCATTTGTTCTGTGTCTGGGTGTAATTTATCTATAATATGTATGTATTTAGAAATATATAAGTATGTTTATCAGTTGTCTAGTACCCATAACACAAGCTCTGCTTAGCTTGGGACTAGATGGCGTTGTGTGATAGTTGTGGAATATTAATATATTATTAAATCAACGAAATTAATCAAATTGCCAATATTAGGTATTCCGATACATAAGCAGACTTCAACTTCAACATTTTACACTTTGGTTTAGAATTCAATTAAAACCTCGAACCAAACACATTCAAAAATATTGCATTATTTTTTGCATGCCGCCACTCTTTTTCAAACCACTGCGACTCCTGAAAGCCAGAATCAACTTCAAAATAAAATTATCAAATAAAAACCCTTTCAAAATCTCAGAACATCATATTAACAGTTCTATTATCCGTGGTCAGGACTAAAAATCGACAAGAACAGTTCTCACCGCAACCCTAAGGGATGGCAGGCTGGCAGGATATGTAACAAGAAGCCAGGGGATCCTCGTGAGAAAACGTATAAAAACTAACAATATTATGATGAACTATTATTACTATTTATTACTTACACATCATCATCTGGACTGTAAATCATTTTAATGACTGTGATGTACTGTGTTCATCTGTTTAGATAAATCTTTTGTTATGGCCTCACCACTCCCATATATGCACACACAAAACACACTTACACTACATCCACACGTACACATGAGCACTCATCAACTCACACACACACGCACACACACACTCTCACACACAGCAATACAAACACACATAACCCTTTAGCATTGTAATTTTGTTCTTTGTTTTATTTTTATTTTTATTTTACTTTATTTTATTTTTTTAAATGTTTACCAATACCAAACCGTGTTACCGTGATATCTTCGCTGTCAACTTGACACTCTCAAAAGCTGTAAATACTAGTCGTAAATAGAACCCATGGCTGAACGCTGACCCCTAAAATACAGGTCCAGGCCTAGTTTGGGGGTTAGGATCTCATTTGTGACAATAATACTTGTGTGCTCTCTTATTGTGACTGGGATTTGTATTTTTAAGTGTCAAATAAACATTTTTATTTTTTTTATTTTTATTTTATTTATTTTGACGTTTACTACGTAATAATGTAACATTGCGCCTGTTTACCATAAAGGGTTAGGTAAAGGTGATCTAAGTAGGTACATGCCCATTTCGACAGTTATGTTTTAGTCTACCGTAGTAGGGAGTGACCTGATTGGCTATCCTATACTGGGTACAAATACAATAGGGGATCGGACAAAAATAAAACTAATTAGTCCGTCAAAACGATTTCCAAAAAATATTGACCACATATTTTTTCTATTTTCACGTAAACAAAAAATGAAGACGATACAGTGCTTCGAAAACTCGTGTGACGTCACATTTTGTACGTTCAAGTGACGTTGCAAGCCCCACTCCATGATCTTTGACGCGCTATAGCTTCGTCAATTTTTATTGATTTGATGAAACAAAAAACACGTAAGTATCTAATATTTTTCGATAATCTAAATGACGGACTATACAGAATCATATTTGTTTGAGTCAGTCCGATCCCCTATTCCGTGTTGCAATAGTGAAATTCCTGATGTAATCCAACTAGGGATCTCATTTTCAGCAATAATTAAATACATTCTTATTACAATAAAATGATTTTAAACATATTTTCTGTTATTTACAGGTGAACCTCCAGGGTAACTGCGTGACACATTTATACAATGGCTGAAAATCATGCCATTTTTGGCTGTTCAACAACTTCACGTTATTTACGATGTCAAGCAGGCGAACTTTACAATCATACAAGGTATAAACGGACTCTTCACAAAACCGTCGAAGAAATTTTTAATTTGAGAAGAAAAATCACGAAGGTACTCAATAAAACGCCCAACATTGTACTCATGGATGCTTTAAATAGTGTGGAGGTCAAGGAGGTATTTAAAGTTAAGTTATAGCATTAAACACCTGTGAAAAAGTTGGAACTTTGACCCCCAATGTCTCCGTAATTACTTAGAAGGTGCCCAGGGATTGTGCAGAACAAAAATTGATCTCAATGACGACGACGAGAACAAGTACCTTTCGGCTTCGTTAAAGATATTTTTGCAACCATTATAAAGCAATTCATTAAGAATTTCCTTCAAATTGCTTCTGACTGTAATAGAAACTGCCTGTATTTTGCAATTGCTGTGCTGATTACAGCTTTACAATCGTCAATTTCCACGTGTAAGGAAGGTAAGCAAAGCATGGAATATCCTGTTTATACCCTAGAATCAACTATGGAATCGAGTCACAGTTCTCACAAACATAACATCAACAGGAAACGAATAATTCTATGTTTAGCCGAATGCAATGTTTATTTATATACGAATGGATAGGAAATAAACATGATATATTATGATGAGCGATGAGTGTGAGTGTTGTATAAACGGTCACACAATAAGTATTTGTAAATAGTAGTTCGCATACTAAAAAAAAAATATAAAAAAAAATACATACACACGAACATATAACCTCCTCCTTTTTCGAAGTCGGTTAAAAATGACTTTTTAAATACCTATGTCAGTGGATGACATAGGTAGTAAAAAGACATGCCAGCTATGTCATACACCACTGCACTCAAAACGGTGAACGAAAACATCGTGAACAAACCATCGTGTCTTAGAACCAAACATTCGAAGACATGTGACATCTACCACCCGCACAGTCCCCGTGGTGGATTATACACGATTCTTCTCGTTGCGAGGAGACTTGTGTCCCAGCAGTGGGAACATTATAGACGTTTTATGCGTGTGACTAAAAGAGTGATGAATATAAATGTTGATAGATGGAGAGGAAGACCAAGGACGATAAATATTTGAGAGACAGAGGTGTAAATGATTGTGTCAGTGATCCTCCTAATGCACTTTGCGTTCCAGGGCCGCGGTTACTCTTTCGAACAAATTCCGCAACAGTTGACTCCGCCTGGTAGAAATTCCGCAACAGTTGACTCTGCCTGGTAGAAATTCCGCAACAGTTGACTCTGCCTGGTAGAAATTCCGCAACATTTCACTCTGCCTGGTAGAAATTCCGCAACAGTTGACTCCGCCTGGTAGAAATTCCGCAACAGTTGACTCTGCCTGGTAGAAATTCCGCAACAGTTGACTCTGCCTGGTAGAAATTCCGCAACAGTTCACTCTGCCTGGTAGAAATTCCGCAACAGTTGACTCTGCCTGGTAGTGCCCCTCAAACGATGGGACACTTGATATTGGTTCCTGCCTGTCCTATTAGTTATTTGCACAGCGCAGGGGCTGATGCAAGGCTGATGTATGCTACTGAAAGTGTCAAATTCGTCTTTTTGAATTGTGATTGACACGTTAAGGAGAAGAAGAATATTTTCCGAAATAAGTGATCTAAAAAAAAAATGAGGATAAAGATTCAGAACATATGTTATTATCTCTCGAATTTCTAAAAAAAACTCTATACACTCTCCTACATAAGGAAACCAACCCACTACACTAACATCTAACTTAAGGCATTCTAAGGTCTACAAACCCTATACGTTCGATTTAAATTAACTTAGACAAAAAGTTCAGAATGTTGCAACGCGTGGTAACTGGAACCTGGAGCATCGACCGTCACCTGAGTACCACTGGGTACCTCAGAGTACCACTGAGTGCCATCTAGTGCCATTGGCTAAGTTATTACATGGCTAATGGGGAAATAAGAGGCTTAGGTACACTGTACCGGTGGCTACTGTTTGTGTTTGATTTATGTTTGTGATTTATGTGTTGAGATAGATAATTGTCACGGACGTAGTCGACGAGGGAGGTCTAGATAAATTGCGTTCTTTTATTGAGTACATTTATACACAAGGACGGGGCTGCGGATTATCGAAAGAGATGACGTGGCCTCGGCACAAGGGCAAAGAAGTAACATGGGTTTGGTTTTTAGTCAGTAGAAGTCTGACATTCCCCTTCGCTCTGCCCGAGAGGGGTCATTTGATGATTTTCATCAAATGACCCTCTGGGGGGCGGTCATTTGATGATTTTCCACCCACAAAAAAAAAAGGAGGCGTTTTTGGTCTAATAATAACAGCCGCTCGATTGGTTTATGGATGGGTGATCCTCATCATTGATGATCCATAACATATCTGGTATCGTCCACGCCTTGGAAAGTACGTTAAGCCGTCCCATCAGACATTTGTAGATCTACAAATGACTGATCTACATTTGACAGTTGTTACTGTTAGACAGTGGCCCGAAATTCTGACAACCAGCTAGTTTTACCAAGGGTGGGGGGGGGGGAGTTTATCCAGTACAAGACTTACTAGGTTGTGGAGGTCACATAGGTAGTCACTCCATGTCATCATCATCAACATTCTCCTGCCCTTATCCCAATTTATTTGTGGTCGGCGCAACATGTCTTCTTCTTCCATACTTCCCTATTTCTCGTCATCTCAGCAGTCACCTCCTTTCTCTAGCCATGTCATCCTTCACACAGTCCATCCATCGTTTCTTTGGCCTTCCTCTCCTTTTATAGCCATCTACATTCATACTCAACATTTTCCTCACAACATTTCCTTCATTCCTTCGCATCACATGTCCATACCACGACAATCGATTACCAATCAACTTTTCATTCACCGGCGCCACTTTCAGACTTCCTCATAAGTACTCATTCCTTATTTTATCCATTCGCGTCACACCACACATCCCTCTTAGCATTCTCATCTCAGCCACATGCAATTGCCTTTCATTTATTCAAATTCAAATTCAAAACATTTAATTCAGACTTTTCGGTCCATAAAGTGTTAGTAGTACAACAAGGTGACTTATAGCTATGTTAGTGATTCACAAAATACAACAAGAGGATAAATAAAACACGCCAGTCAGCTTACAATATATGCAGACCAATCCAATGCCTCCAAATAGGACTATGGATGTAGTCTGCAATCACACTCAGGTAACTGTTGGGACTGCCCCTCACCCTCCGCATCAGCGACTCTGCTCTCTTACGTATTATGGCGTGAAAGCCGTCCACTTGAGCTTCAGCAAACATCGCTGACGCACTGCAGTAGCGAGGCAATCCTATCAGCAACCTGAAAGCATTGTTATATTGGACCCGCAGGGCACTGACGGTTCGCTGCGTGTAGCTAGTCCACAAACTACACGATTTATCCCAGGGGTTTTTTTTTTCAGGTAGTCACTCCATGTAACATTCTGAAATTCAGCCGCATCCGATTAGACTGAAAGCCGATCCCAACATAGTTCGGAACAGGCTAGGCAGATGATGATACCAAAGAAGATAATAGAAGCATTATCATAAACGATGACGTAAGTACCTAATTGTCATTCACCAAACCTCAATTCTATTGACAAACCATCCTAATTCACTTAAATCGAAATCAGCAAACAATTCAATGCCCGTTCATTCTTCGTGATTGAAAAGCCGCCGAGCATTCAAGTCTACACGTTGATCAAATTGTTACGCTCTAGTGGGCGCAGTCCTTCACAAAGTAGTGAATTGCTTTTTATAAAGACTAGTTTGTTGTCGCATATAGTTGATACTTTATATAAGGAATAGGGATGTGCACTAAGCAAGTTTTTTACAACGATTTTTTTGCAAGATTTTCTGTGAATTGTAGTTGTTTTGTAAAACCAATGCTTGATTGGACATCGGCTTAATGACATTTGAAAAGTAACTTAAAAATTGTATTTCATCGATTTCAGAAGCCACCTATATCTTAACAAATGATTTGTTTGGTTTTACAACCCGAAGGTTTGACAACTAGTCTTACCAAAGGGTGTCATAGTTACCCAGTATACTGACTGCGTTGTGGAGGAGGCCTGAGTCCCTGCAGTGGGAACATTAAAGGCTGATGATAATGATGATGATGAACTGCGTTGTGGAGGTGAGGACGCTCCATGTAAAATACTGGTATTCAGCTGCATCCGATTTGACTGGAAGTCGACCCCAACAAAGTTTGGAAAAGGCTAGACAGACGGATCATTCCCACTAGTTCTGCCTACTTCTATTCTCCTGGTAGTTTGTGCCGTAGTTGTTTCGTACTTTTCGTTCCCATTAGTTCTACGATTTCGTACCACCTTGAATCGTGGAACTAGTGGGAAAAATATTTAAAAAAAGTTCCCACTAGTTCTATCGTAGAACTGTGCAGTAGAACTAGTGGGAATGATCCAGAAACTTGAGTCTCGCTGGTTTTACGATTTTGTAACATCCTTTATCGTAGAACTAGTGGGTTTTACGATTTTTTAACACCTTTATCGTAGAATTAGTTCTACGATTTCGTACCACCTTGAATCGTAGAACTAGTGGGAAAAATATTTAAAAAAGTTCCCACTAGTTCTATCCTAGAACTGTGCAGTAGAACTAGTGGGAATGATCCAGACAGACGCTTATGAAGCTACACCCATTGCCATAGGATATTTCATCGACACGACCAAAACCACAGGCAGAATCTAGACATACAAATCCCACACCATCACAGAAACATAATCCCATCACTAACCAACCACTGCCAACGAGCAACCATGTAACCATACGAGAATGTCACCGCGGAAGTGCGGTTGCTACTTGCTACTTGTGACCACAAAGTCGTTGGTCGCATGGTCTATGGTTAGCGACAACTGCAGATACTTTGTGCAGGCGCATTAGGGCCATTGACATTGGCGTGTGAACCGACTGACTATTGGCTAATTAGCTGTCTATGATGTATTGATATATTTAGTGTTAGTGAGTTTTCTTAGAGAAAGTATGTTTTCAGGCCTGGAGAGAGGGCTGTCCAGCAGCAGATGATTTACGCTATGAATGTTTGTGTTGATACTAATGAGTAAAAGAAAAAAAAACGGCCTTTATCAATACCTAATAGATTAAAGGGTTAGCCCCCTTAACTGGAGAACACAACCATTTTATTCCTCTCCTTTAGCCGTAAAAAATAGACACAATGCAAGTGTGGAGCCTTAACACAGGATATGCAACACCTCCTCTCCTGCCCGTCCTGCACAACTAATTGCACCCGCAATTAATTGAGGAAAACGACAGAGCTGTCCAGGTTGCTACAGTACAGCAGGGCTATTGTGTATCTTTTAATGACAGTGGATAACTTATAATGTCTATCAAATAACTGTCAAATGGTGAGTTTTTAAGAAAAAAATGTACCAAACCATAACCAATTTACAGTTAATCTATGGACATTTCTGATAGCCACTGACGTTAAAAAGATACGCAATAGGGGGGCTGGTCAGACAAATCTGAGTACATAATTGATTTGAGGAGAAGAAGACAATGCTACTGGTTGGTCTAGAGCATGGATGGCGAACCAATGGCACGCGTGCCATCTGTGGCACGCGACACAATATTTTGGGCACGTCACTAATATCAATCACAAAGTATGCACTACAAAAAAATGTGAAGTAGGTATATTATAATTCAGCGTATCAAACTCAAAGATACTCCTCTCTCCTAAAACACAATAAAAGAAAGAATCCTAGAACTGGTCGAAAATGTAACAATTAACAAAAACAGAAGACGATACAGTCTTTCGAAAACTCGTGTGATGTCACATTGCATTACATTTTTTACCGGCCCGTGACGTCAAAAGCCCCCACTCATGATCTTTAACGCGTTCTATCTTCGTCAATTTTTATTAATTTGATAAAACAAAAAAAACACGTTTCCAATAATTTTCGATAATCTAACTGACGTGACGGACTAAAAGATTTTTTTTTGTCAGGAAACATCTCTATTACAGAGACAAAATTATTTGATGGCACGTCTATGACCTGATTAACCTTATCTTTATGAAAATGGCACATCGATATAAAGGTTCGCCATCCCTGGTCTAGTGGTCACAAGCGCGACTGTTGTACAAGTGATCCTGGTTTTGTTTCGGGGTTGGGTAAAGATTGATGTGGTAGATGAGGTGGACCTCTGCCCGGTTGTCGGCAATATAGGTTCACCTCTCAATATATGGGACTTGTAAATAACTGGTCGAAACGTAGGTGTGCTATTAGGTACACGTCTACCTAACCCTTTGGGGATTACAGGCGTGATGTTAAGTTATGTATTTTTATGACAATGCAACTTAACAACGTAAACAGTCCTGGGATAGCACTTATCCCAGAACAATCTCGTCCACAGGGATAAATAGTCAACACATGGCTATACAAAACCCCTATCAACCAATCTAAGCTGTCAACGGTTAAAAACCCATAAAAATACGTCTGTGATTAAACTATATCCCATGGTGGGTCATTAACACAGTCTGTGACCATTACCTACATCACTTGGGTCGAATATCCAACGTCACTTGGGTCAATGTCACTGTCTGACTGTCGACTGTATATCACCGCGTTATGGGGTAAGGCAGAGTGTATACTGTTGGGTTTTTAAAATGGGTATCATAAAAAATCCTCAGACTTTTAAGCCAGTGGTCAATAAATGGACCTTTTGGGCAAAAATAAACTAACGTCGCCAACTTGACAACTGCGACATTTATTTACATTTCGGCAACTTTTGCCCGTAGATATATGGGTGAATTTCAACAAATGCCATTTTTTTTATCATATCGGTGAACTTTTTCATTTATGTTATTTATTTATATTTTTCAGGTTTTATGTAATCTTTAGGATATCAAGTATCCCCAAATTTAATATCATCAACGTAACATTTAAGACTAAAGAGAAAATTCAGTTTGAATTCTGTTTTCCACCGATATGATAAACCGGCACCGATTATTTTTCTGTACACCGATATGATAAGTTTATCCACCGAAATGATGTACATATCCAGCGATATGATAATCTATCCACCTTTGAACATCAAACAGGAAATAGTTAGTAGGTACATTACATACTTAACGAAATGACACGGCATCTACCGATATGATAAAACGACTCACCGAGATGATAAAATATCTACCGATATGATAAAGCAATCCACCGATGTGACAAAACTGTGCGTTGATCATGAATCAAAACACCGATATTAGATATAAGACACCGATTGATTTTTTCTCATCATTTCGGTGTAAATTATCACATCGGTGGTAATAAAGACCACCGATTACAGCGATATGAGAACAGCGACGTGAGAAATAACACAATTTTTAGAAAATTAGAAAAAATGCATAATATCTAGGATAAATTCAATAACAGTCAATGAAGCTAATTCACTTACTACCTCTGTTAGAACCAAACAACAATAATGAAACTACTCATTACACTAGAAAAATGCAACCACCGATAATATAAAATAATTGTCCGGGAGCAACTGAAATGGCGTACTTACGTTATTGGCGGGAATATGCAGCGATTTGACACACGTCCGTCTTGACTGCGCACTAGCACACACTAACGAGAGAAATAAAATTGGGGTGGGGACGCTGTCGGACTCGTCGATGTAAAGTTAGGTTTAAATTACTTTTGTCCAGCGATATGAGAACATTTCGCAGGACAAGTACGTTTGTGCCTCTCAGTAATAATAATCGTTAATTATGTAATAAAACATGTTATATATTAATAATATAACTAATATTCTATGAAATAGAATAAGTTATATCCTTAACTTACTTATTTTTATTAGTGTATATAAGCTTTTTGTTTGCAAAAAAAGTAGAGGGACAGCACCGATTTGAAAAAAATAGAGGTTTATGTATATATTTTCTACCTTTGTAATAGTCCTAGGTAAATTATATTTTTGCCACAACGCAATAACTATCTATTGAATACTAAAAAAAATAATTCAGAACAATATTCCTTTTTTCAAATACTAATTTCACCGAAGACAAAAAAATAAGTCATTTGGGAAATTCACCCATATACCTTACAGACTAACATAGGTAATTATGATAAAATAGAATAGCAAGCTGCAACCTGCAATTAATAATAAGCTGCAATTATTCAAGGAGAAAGCAGCTAAGACCGTAGAGAAGTATGGTCAAAAAGTAAAACAACAAGAAAGCAACACAGGTAAGCTGACCGAATTTGAAAATTATGGTTTTTTGGGGATGGGTAAAACCATAGGGCTTTGAAAATCTAATCAATTTCCATTGCACCCTTTTAACCTTCCACGGCGTCATGTGCTCCTTTTGCTTTATAATTTCTCACACAATCCATCCATATTTTCATTGGCGTTCCACTCCTTCTCCATCAACATTAGGTTTAGGGTTAGGCTCGTCATGTTTCTTCGACAAATAAATATTTTTTCTTTCTTTTCTAATATTGTATTTATCACTTTTTTTAAATAAAATAATTATGAAACTTTGAACATCTAGCCACCACCGCCATTGTACACACGGCTACACATCAAGCTATACAAAACCAGTATAATCTGATTGTTCATTGTGCGAAAAGATCTAGTAAAGTGAGGCCAAGATTAACTGGTTTTGTATAGCTTGATGTGTAGCCGTGTGTACACTCGACCTTACTATAATCGTAGAACCACCGACTCGCGTCCACATCGAGTGTAATAGAATCTCCGCCACGCACTACATTTGTAGAGCTTTCGTAATAAGCCACTTTAACGGCACTGTGACATAGGAAGCAGTTTACCATAATAGCTGTTATTGTATAGGAAGTAAGTTCAAAACGTTTTATTCACGTAATAGTAGTCTTTGACTTGAGGTTTATCAAAAGCTGGGAAATTAGTTTATGTGTTTGCCAAATACTCATCGTCTACCGAGCCTTATCTAAACCATGTAGGGGTCGGCTTCGAGTCTTACCAGATGCAGTTGAATAACAGTATTTTACATGGAGCGACTGCCTATCAGACCTCCACAACCCACTTATTACTGAGCAATACGATTATACGATACCCCTTGGCAAGACTAGTTGTCAGATTTTCAGGTCACTGCTGACTGCCAAAGATCTACAAATGACAGCCGGAATGCCAACAGCTGAGTTATTCCGTTCGGATCCCCAAAAACTGATACCCTAGGGGATCCGTTTTATTATCAATTATTTTCTATTCCGGTCTGATCCCCCGTAAAAGATTATAATCTGATCGGATACCCTGACATATTTTTAGGACAGTCAGCAACAAAATATTTGTACAGGTAAAAATACTATTAGATAAAAAAAAGAATAGAAGTACAACAAACTACCAGGAGAACAGAAGTAGGAAGGATTCGAGGTATTGGAAATTGGAATCTTCAAATCTATATTATGCCTTTATTGTAAATTCGTTTGTTAGTATTTAGGGAACACTCTTACCATATGTTTACCAAGGCACGGAGGAAACTCGGTATGGAATGGATGTTCACCTATCCACCGACCAAACCTAGGCAAGCCTTAAGATCGACCCAAGTGGCTGTTATTATTTTGCCGTGAGCTCATCAGGTGTTGCCAAACACTGATAGCTGCAAATGCCTTACAGGTATTCAAGTTGCAAGAGGTACGTACTGTTGAGCCTGAAGGCTTGGGTTCAATTCCTAGGTCGTGCATAATGTAAGTGTGATTTTCAATCAGGAATTTCTCAGTAGGATCCTGGAGACATGGATGGCAAAAGACTATTGTCATTCATGTACACACGGCTACACATCAAGCTATACAAAACCAGTTAATCTTGGCCTCACTTTACTAGATCTTTTCGCACAATGAACGATCAGATTATACTGGTTTTGTATAGCTTGATGTCGGGGCCGTTCAAGTATTACGTAAGCAGATATACTGCAATTATTTACCCCCCCCATCCCCCTTGTCAGCAAAAGTAATCAAAGCTCTCACCCCTCCCCCCATGCTTACGTAAACATTGGTCTATGTATTTTTCTTTTAATGTACTTATTGTTTTTTTTTTATTAAATAAGAAAATACGCATAGGTGATAGGAGAGAGGACATTAACGTACATAATCATTAATTTAAAACCAATATTACTGACATAATCCCCGACAATGCGTTTCGTTTTCAAGCATAGACAATGTGTGGGTTGCCATTGTAAAAAGTAACCAACTACTACTGACGTAAACATGATCTAGACCCCCCCACACCCCATGTCATCAAAAATAAGCAAAGCAAAGACCCCCCCGCCCCCCTATAGTGCTTACGTAATACTTGAACGGCCCCTGTGTAGCCGAGTGTACATGTAATGTTTGTTTATAAAAGAAAAAACAAAGATCTATAAATATTTATTATTAGTATTACCATAGTAACCACAAGTCACTACACCATAGTAATAAACATACAAAGTTGTCTTTTACAACGCAAATCTGTGTCAATACCTAGTTTATTAATATGTGACTCCTTGGCAATAACGTCCAGTCATGCTGTACGCAATATTAGTATTTCATTACGTTCATTTATTCCACTTGTGTGGTCCATTGTGTGTGGTCTTTTAGTTACTAGAATTTATAGGACAATATAGGCCTTCTAAGATTAGCTACGGTCCTACTTAAATTATATGGATCGGTTTAAAATATCCTCCACAACAAACAGGTGGAAATTACGCTATTCTTTTCTGATTAAGTTCGTTGCGGGATCCAAGACTGATCAAATAGTGTCTCAGGGATTTCGCAAAGCTTCATTGTGTCGGCGACTTTCTGGTGGTCGCCGCTGTTGATTCTGGCTTTCAGATGTTACAGAGGTCTGGAAATAGGGTGGCGGGGTTGACCCAATAAAAAAACACATAGGTAACATCAACATCACGCCTGTAATCCCGGAACGGTAAGGAAAAGGTATACGTAATTATAGGTAAAGTCCAAGGTAATTAAACTTAATTAAAGGCGAACCTATTGCCATTTATCGGAGAAAACTACAGACTCCGTTGCTGCTACTGAAAATTTCCGGAATGAAAAACTCAGTAACAATTTGCCTAATTCGGGAATCGAACCGAACATCTCAGCAGTAGCCCTTACGACCACTAGACCCGCAAAGCTGCTATGTTTAGGCAAAATAATTCTTTTGCCAAAGAGGAAAGTAACCCTCCAAATTTCGTCCGACATTTTCGGTTGTAAACAAATGAAATGGTACGTAACATGAGCTGACAGGACGCTCCCTTCCGCAATCGGATGTCAACGTCACAGCTGATCGAACAGACCATTCTGAACTGGAGACACTCCTGTGACAGACTGACTGACAATGAGTGTGTTTTTCTGTTGTCATGTATCCAATGTAGTCAAGTATACCTAAGCGTGAAATTCGGAGTTTTAAAATGATAAGTGCGAAAGTAACTCTGTATGTCTGTCTGTTAGATTTTTACCCTATAACGGCTGCATAGATTTTAATGAGACTTGGCAAACGGCTAGATCGTGTCCTGGGTTAACATACTTACTACCCAACCGTTCGCTCTCTTAAAATAATTTCCGACATCCACGACATCTATACAAAGTTTTTTTTTTTAGCCTGTACTGAGCCACTAAAAGCCCTCCCTGATTCCTTCCAAGAGCTCTTTTCCTGTGCCTTAAACCAGCCCTCCGGATACGCAAAAGATTAATTATAATAAAATATTTTTTTAAATCAAATCTTTTATTTGACACATCCAAATTATTAAATTACTGATTTTAAATTATCTCAAAAGCTCACTCCACAACAATCACGCGACCTGTCTTCACATTTTTATACTCTTGACAGTAAAATTGCACGCATTGGTAAATCATAACAAATATGCATGGTATACTACTTTGCTGAAAACTGAAAGTTTAAACGATCTAAGCGTACAAACAACGTGAGCGAATTTGTTTTATACTATGATTAAAAGATTTAAAATTTTAAAGATTTAAAATGATAAATATGAAAGTAACTCTTCGTATGTTCGTCTGTCAGATTAAGATAATTTCCGACATCCACACGCGTTTTTTATTATTAGCCTGTACCATCCCACTGCGGGGCAAAGGTCACCCCCAATTCCTACCAAGAGTTATTGTCCTGTGCCTCTTCGAACCAGCCCCAAACACTAATTAGAGTTTATTTCTTGATCAATTCTTTTATTTGCCACAAAATCAAATTATCAAATTACTGTCCTCAAAATACCTCAAAACTCACTCTACAAAAATCACGCGACCTGTCTCCACATTTTTATGCTCTTGACAGTAAAATTAGAATGCCCCCCTCTGCCATGCAGCATTAGCAGGCAAGTGTCACGGCTGGCTGGAGTAAAACAATGCGACAGGATGTCACAGGAGACAATACTGGTCTGTCATCAGACATTGTCTGCCCGTCTAACGAATTAATTACTATTATGCATTGTTTTATGTTTTATTAGATTTTTTTTTCAAAGATTTTGTTAAGTTCGTGGTGGTTTTGAGGGATATAGACACCGAGGGATGATCAAAGCAAAAAAAAAAGAATACAATGCATTTATTAAAATTCTTTTTTCAACAACAAACAATCAACATTTAATAAACGTGATTGGAATGAAATGTAGCAAGCATTGTTTTCGTTTTTGACAGCCAGAATCAATAATGAAATTGTGTATCGAAGCGGAGCGCCATAAAATGGCACAATAGACTATCAGAATTCTGTAAGACACAAAAATAAATTAAACTAAAAATACAAACATGTTTTTTTATTAAAAATAAGAAGAAAAAAACTAGATTAGTCTCAACATTGAACGCGTGCCTACACAAAGTTTCGTATCCCTTGAGGAGTTCTGTCATGATGAGATGATCCTGGCTGCAGAATTATGTCATGAAAATATATTGTCTACAGAACCAAAGGTGTGTGTAAAACGGTCCAATAGGGGATCGGACTGGGTCAAAATAATATGATTCTGTTTAGTCCGTAAGTTAGATTATCGAAAAATATTGAATACGTGTTTTTTGTTTTATCAAATCAATAAAAAATTACGAAGATAAAACGCGTCAAAGATCTTGGAGTGGGGCTTGAAACGTCACTTGTGTCGTCAAAATGTACTATCAAATTACGTCACACGAGTTTTCGAAGCACTGTATCGTCTTCATTTTAAGTTTACGTGAAAAAAGAAAAAATACGTGTACAATAATTTTTGGAAATCTATCTGACAATTAATTTTTAGTCCAATTAGTTTTTTTTTGTCCGATCCCCTAAAGGAAATCGGTTTGAAATTCAGTTGCCAGATTTAACCAACACATCCTAACAAACAAACCAGCAAGACAAGTTAAAAAAAAATATTTTATTAATCTCTACTTCTCTGAAAACCCACAATTTCCTTGCACCATTTCTGCACCAATACCCACAGACCCACATAGAGGTTTTCACTTTTATTCAAAGAAAAAACCGACCAGTTTTAAAGCCAATTAAGTAAGGTCCAAGCACTAATTACCGACGTATCTCATCTAACTTGACACGATATAACATCCGCACCCACTTAGATACAACCGAGTATTAACTTGACTTGTTTTAACTAGTACTTGAGTAAAATAATTGGGTCTTCAGACGGTCTTGAGGCTATTTATAGGTACCTAATTAGATGATTATTACGACGTCATGTGGGCTTATATACCTAGTAACACATATACACACACATAGAGACAGACATTAGGTTAGTAAGGGTTTAGTTTAGAAGAAAGTGAACAGACAGCCCCGTTGGAGTAGTGGTCGCGTCGTTGTGGCTTCAAATAATTAGAATGAGTAAGGAGGATTCGTACAATATTGGTAATCATCATCATCATTTATCTCGCCGTTTTCCAACTATGTAGATGTGTGGCTTCCAGTCTAACCGGATACAGCTGAACACCAGTATTTTACATGAATAGGGTAGTTGACTGATTAAAAGAATATGATTCTATTTAGTCCGTCTGTTAGATTATCAAGAAATATTGGATACGTTTTTTGTTTTATCAAATTAATAAAAATTGACGAAAATAAAACGTATCAATAATCGTGAGTGGGGGGCTGGTCACTTTCTGGTAAAAAATGTACCAAACTGTGACGTAGCGCGACTTTTCGAAGCACTGTATCGTCTTCATTTATTGTTTAGGTACGTGAAAAAGGAAAAAAACTTTTTTACAAAAAAAATAAAACCGACTTCGACAAAAATAAAACACAAAAAAGTGAAAAATAAAAAATCAGCTTCTGAAGTCGGTGACTTTTGTTTGTTTGATTTCATGTTTTTGCCACCGACTTCTGAAGCTGATGTGACCGGCGTGATGTTATGTTATGAACTGGTGTAAACAATAGACAGACAATATGAGATTTCAGCAATCCCAGTCCATTTGCTATCATTTATTGAGGAGTTCCGTTGCCTATCTCCGAAGTTCTTCATCAGATCTTCACAAAATAGTTTTTATAACCTTTGTAGTGAGTACAGGCGTGATATTATGTTGTATGATGGCGTAAACAATGCTTAGATATGCTATAGCAACAATCGCGGTTAATCTGCTGTTATTTATTGAAGAGTTCCCCCGATTTCTACAAGATCCCAATTCCCATCATCAGATATTGAAATGGTGACAATGGGACCACACGGGAAGTACCAGCTTTCAAATGAAAAAAGAATCATGAAAATCAGTTCACACAGTCGCAAGTTATGAGCTAACAAACATAAAAAAAAAAATACAGTCGAATTGAAAACCTCCTCCTTTTTTTGAAGTCGGTTAAAAAATGCGAGACCAATATTTTTTGGAAATCTATCTGACGCACTAATTAGATTCTTTTGTCAACTACCCTATTGCTCTCCACAACCTCTCTGTAAGAATGGTTGCCAGACCTTCAGCATTTTGACTATCCGCACAAACGACTGAAAAAGACCTACAAATGACAGACAAAGGCAACGTTGACCGCTATCAATAGCCTATACAAAGTTCAGACTCATTTCCGCAATTAACCTTAAAACGTCAATCACCCCACCGTCGCCCGATACATCCTCAATGGGTGTCAGTGTATCGGTAGCGAATTCGATTCCTGTGTGACGCTCGAATAGCCACAGACAATGGAGGATGGCTACAATGACAGTGTACACAATGGATCATGGACGTTGGGGCAATGGTTGGCAATGGGAGTTAATGGCGTGATACCCTGCATTGTCTTGTCTTATGGGGTTAGGTTTTGATGATAAATGTTTTTGATTTTATGGGTCATTGAGTGGGTTTAGGATGCAGTTGCTGTTTAGACGATAAAAGGCTGGTATGGTGATAGCTAATGTAACAGTGACTGAAGAATCATCATCATCATCAACAGCCTATAATGTTCCCACTGCAGGGACTCAGGGCTCGTTTACGGAGACGCGGGGCGTCGCGCGGCGCGTGCAGAAGGCTCGATGCGTGCTTTTTTATTCATTTACTGAGAAGCGGGTCCAACACAACGAATGATTGCCACGTGTTTGAAATAAAAACGCACAACGCGCCGCGCGATGCCCCGCCTAGGCCTGTACGTAAACATGCACTCAGGCCTCCTCTCTAGGAGAGGGATGGGATATAATCTAGCACGCGGGCCGCGGCGGGCCCAGTGCGGATTGGTAGATGTCACATGTCTTCGAATTTTTGGTTCTAAGACATACCGGTTTCCTCACGAATCACGATGTTTTCATTCACCGTTTAAAATCATAAATAGATGGAACAATTATTTTCAATGTTATTCGAATTATACAACACCTTGTGTAATTTATTCCATCACTACTCTCAGCGAAATGAAAGAAAACATCTTGAGGAAACCAGCTACCACTAACATTCAACAATATGGGGACATCTACCTACAAGGCGATCCATTCATTCTTGTTGTATCTTCTGGGGCCGCAAATTAAAATTTAAAACTGAATTTGTAAAACAAGAGAGGTCTTCATCTTCCTAGACAATTATGTTGGGGTCGACTTCCAGTGGAACGTAATGCAGCTGAATACCAGTATTTTACATGGAGTGACTGCCTACCTGACCTCCACAACCTAGTTAATACTGGATAAAATTATTGTAAAATATAGAGATAAATAATGAAAGACTAATTTCCAGGATGATAAACTACTATTCATGCTATGTATTAAGGTCCCAAGCCGTGGATCAAGATCATACTCTCATCAAGAGACCACAAAAAAAACACACGGACAAAAAATCCTTTTGCAATCCTCCACAGGATTCCAATATCCTCAATCCCGTACAAATGATGGCAATATCTAACGATACATTGATTGGTCAATGTAAAAAGGCGGGTGCGTGCAAATCCTTTCATTTTTACTGCGAACACAGATTGCGATCACCACATTACGTTACACAACGTGCCAGTAGATGCGCTAGCGCAAGTGCAATCTACAGGCAAGGGCTGTGCAAACGAGCGTTGGAGAAGCTTCAAGCGAAAGTCATTTCAATAATAGAAAAAATATACAGTTATTATTATATTATTTATTTATTGCAAACGCATTGCATTTTTTTTTTGTTAACGAGCACCTAACCAATGTATATACGAGGAGGTCGTGGCTAAATAATAGCAGTCGCTCGAGTCGTTCTTTAGGTCAAGCCGCGCTAGCATAGTTTGGTCGGTGGATGGGTGACCACCCAAGACATCAAACTCAAACTCAAATATTTTATTTCAATTAAGCCATTACAGGCACTTTTGAATGTCAGAAGGACGGAAGAAGAACGAAACTACGAGTGCAATACGTCATTCCGAAAGCCACCACGCCGAACCACACGCCACCGAATGCCCGCAACAACGAACACTGCGAGCACGAAAGCACGCAGCGACGCAAACCGCAACAACGAATGCTCGAGACCACACCGAGATTGTACCGAGATTGCTGCCATTTGTAGATCTTAGACAGTCGTTTAAGGCTAAGTGGCCTGAGAGTCTGACAGCCAGTCTTACCAAAAGGTTAGACGCAGGACATTGCATTTCACAGGACAAACTGGGTTGTGGATGTCAGATAGGCAGTTCATGTAAAAAATTGGTATTCAGCTGCATCCGGTTAAACTGGAAGCCAACTCCAACATACAGACGACAGATGATATATCGGACGAAAGAAAGAATTAAACGACATTGAAATAAGTAATTTATTCCAATTACGCTGAAGATTCACGTTCTTTGAACTTCAAAATAAAATAAGACAATCCCCCTAGAATGCCCAATATTCAACACTGTCTAGTGTTTTTAGCTGGGTAGAAGAAGTAATGCAAACAACTCCTCGGGAACCCCTTTATGGCCGCCATAGACGTTCAAGTAATTTGATCAAACAGGCTAGTTCAAACAGTTTGGTCAAATTGGCATGACTGTCTGTGGTAAAATTTGATCAAATGAGAAATCAAATGAAGGTCGTATTTTGACCAAACAGTTTGAACTAGCCTGTTTGATCAAATTACTTGAACGTCTATGGCGGCCATTAGATGGCTCAGCTTGTGTCATTTCGAAAAATAATAAAGAAAGTGCCCCTTTCCAGACACTTTTGATATACTTAACGCAAAGCACCAACCCTACCGCTAACGGAAATTACCTCACAAGTCACAATCTAGCAGATATAATGCATCTCACACGCATTCCTATACCAGACAGCAGGCAACGACAAAGAAATCGTTTCTAGTAACGCATAACGCGCAATATTGCCCGCACGCGTCTTATAGGCAATTTGAGGTGACGATTACATTCGGTCATGATGATCGGGTACCATCGGGCATCATCGGGTAATAGGGCACGTGAGCTGAAGAATGCAACTGACTTAATAAAGAGAAGGTAGTTTTGTATTGTTATGACGTCTGGTTAAATATGTGACCTAATATCACGGCTGTTTTTCTCTGAAGAGTTAGCCAGAGGTTTTCTTAAGTCCCTTGTAATAAATAAGTGGCTGACTTATTATTTTGACATCCTTATTGACATCAACCGGGGAGAATTCAAGCCAAAGAGTCTGATTAAAAATGTGACGATTAAATTCGTCGTGTCGTGTGGGTAGACGTGCACTTGTGATAAATGACTGGATTGCTGATAAAAGTTTTGTTTGATTTATTGTAGTGCCAAAATTATCAATGCAAAAAGGACTAAGCTATTTAATTTTGTTACTATTTGGTTTGAAAGATTGCTGGTGAAATCACTTTGACATGATTGTGGTAGCGGTTGACCATTTTTCATGTAGAAGAGAAAGTGAAGGGCTGAAAATCATTTTCATACTCATCTCACCAGAAATTAATACAAAATCACCGTAATCCCAGATAAGGGTTAGACAGAAATGTACAGCAACGAGCACTGATATGTATACACGCAGCATCTTTAAAAATGATCGTTACGAAATTACCTAACTTAAAACTGTTGTTTTACGAGGAAATCGAGTTTGAATATTGCTACGCAGCAATATACATGTTAATGCTCGTGACTCTACCTAATAGTACACACATGTTTCGCAAGTTACGTTTATGACCCATGTAATAGTAGAAGGCGAGGAAATTTTGTCTGTTATTATTCCGTCCACCCCGGAGGGAATATTAACAGACAACATTTAACCTGATACCTCTGCAACAGTAGGAACAATAATTAAACGCTGATTACACAAGCTTCCAGAGGATTACATACACCTTTACATTCAAGAATGATTTTCCAACACAAAGGGTCTTCAAAGTTACAGCTTGTTTAACATACTCGTACGAGAGTGGTAAGGTGACGAAACTGATGGGATGCCTAGCCTAATGATGATGACGCAGTTTCCGACCACACACACATTAGGCTTTACACTCGTTTTATCTCTCTTGTCATTACTGAGCTAGGCGGTGTGACGGGCGACAGTTGTTAGGATGTGTTTACATGTGTGGTTCTGAGAGGAGTGAGTTTTAGTTGATTAAAGAAAGTTTGAGGACCTATGCATTGATTTAAACTAAATACTCGAACTCCCTTTTATAGCAGAGAGCCACAATAAGTTACATAGATGTCGCTGGGAAGCACCAGGGTAACCTGCGAAATTCAATAGTTTTTTGCAATTTGCAAATCAGTCTCGAGTTGTATGTGATTAAAATAATGATTCGCGATCGCGAACCAAATCCAAACCATTTCATGAAAAAGTCATTCAATGGAGTTAAATGAATTCATGATTTTAATGATTATAACTGTGTAAAGCCGTATTTTTACCGTCGGCGTCGCCGCCCGTCGCGAATCATATTTTAGTCGACATAGAACTTACTTTTTCTGCCGTATGTTCTTATGGCTTTAAGAACAATATTTTTTGATTGATTGCAAAATTAATAGCAGTCAAATAGTCTCAATAAAATCGAGCAACCACTCCTGCCATTGACAAACCTTCACAAACGAACGCCCTAACCGTTTTCCACGACGAAAGTGGCAGTCATGCTTGCATGAATACAGCTTTACAAGTAAATCAGTGTTCCCTGATAAACGTAGTAGTTAGGTGCAATAAGTGTACGACTGCCGAGTTCAAGGTTTTTCACTTGTCGTAGAAATGTGCATTGTTCTTGAAGGAATGTGGTAATTTCTTTAGGAAGCGTAGTTTTATGCGCAGTGGGAATGATTTGTGTTGAGATCGATGTGGGGAATGTAAGGGGTGAGATTGTGGAGTTAGAATGAAGCAATGAATTATTCTTTTTTATTGATGTCAATGTCTCTTCATGACAGAGTGTTATTTGCAAGGTCCGGAATTCACCAAAGCAAAGACGAGCGCAGCGAAGTGGAAATGTGCGGGAATCAAGCAATCACATTCACATTGAAATTCAGGGCTCAGAATATCTCGATAACTCTTTGGGATATTTTAGTTTAAAGTCTAGTGTGACCACCAAAATTCAAAATCACCCATTAGTTTCGTTTCGTAAAGTAAAAGTAAATACTAAAGTATTTATTTTTATTTTGCATGCCACTTAAACACATTATTTTAGTTGACTTCCATTGAAAACACATTCAATAGTTAGACATTAAATCTACTTCTTCTTAGTGTTTCGATGACAAAATAATTGTTTCTTACATACTAAGTATAAATGCGAAAGTTTCGATGGATGGACTGGGTAGATTCTATTATAATTGCGAAAAATTGTAATGGGCAGATGAATGTTAGAACTTACTCTTTTACTCTAAGTGGGTGTGATGGATGAAATTAGGCATAAACTATACGCAGGACACTAGAAGCATCATCATTATCATCAGCAGCAAACAACGGGAAAGCCAACCTTATAAGATTCTCAAGGGAACTTATATTTTGCTATTTTAACCACGGCCGCTAGGTTCTTTATACAACAGGTTTGCACAACGGGACCTATGATTAGGTACTTAGCTAATATCCTGTGCCTTCGAAAGATTATGCGATATTAAAATGAGCTATTACGCACCACTAAAGAGTACCTTTCCTGTCTGTATGATTATAAGGAACGGAAACTGTAGATGACGGCACGGTTGGTGCAGTGGCTGAGCGATTCGACTGCTGCGCTGCGTGTCGCGGGATCGATCCCCGCACGGAATAAATATTTGTATGGCCTACGGATAGTTGTTTCGGGTCTGGGTGTTTGTGTATGTGAGTTTAATGTTTGTGAACGCACCCACGATACAGGAGAAATTCCTAGAGTGGGGCAACGTTTTTTAAGCTATTGCATAGCTTCTATCGCGGGCCTTGAGCGTGGAGAGCGAATCCAGAAAATCCGTAACGAAAATATTCAGTATTCAACCAGGTTGCTATGGTTACGGAAAATAACAAGGTTGCCAACTGAGGTTTTCAAATTAAATAATTTATAACCTCACGTGTAAAGGTGACAGGTGTAAAGTTTTTCTGTTTTGTCTCTCTGCTTTCTCCTTCTAAAATATTCTTACTCGTATAATTTGTGTACAAAGTGTTTTAAATATGAATAAACAGTGCATTTATTAATGAAGAAAGTCGCGAAACGAAAAAATAGTGAAAGATAATGAGTGAGTACTCCTCGAGTACTCTATATACATTAATTTTATTATTATTACGCATCTATCATACGTTTTATTGGTTTTTGCATTACTATTCTGCGAATCGGTCTTAGAAAACGATTCGTTTTTTTATAAAATATCTAAAATGAAATAAAAAAAAAATCATATTTTCAATGTTATGACACTTAGCTACGTCAGGCTGACAAGCTGTCAATACTTTTTCTTTTAAATTTTCTCTCATAGAGTTTCTTACTAGCTTAGTCTATGAAGGTTACTTTTGATTCACTTAGATTATTTAAATTCTTTTAAAAAAATACTGCATACATAAAATAAATAAATAATTATTTGCATAAGTTGATAAAAAATGCTATGCAATAGCTTTACCGCGCGCAGTCTCCGAGTGCCACATCAACTTTTAAAAAAACAAAAATCTTGAGCAAATTACGGAACTTGATTTATTCGTTGGTCTAGTCTAGTGGTCTCAATTGCTGCCCATGAGATCCTGGGGTTGATTCTCAGTATTTCTCAGGTCGTTTGGGTAGTCACCCAGAGGATTGCCATTTGGGTGACTTTGGGAGAGGTATGCTCGGAGTTTCCTTAAGTGATCGAATTAGAAATGAAGACATCCGCAAGAGAACCAAGGTTACCAACGTAGGCCGAAAAATTGTCAAACTTAAGTGGCAGTGGGTCGAAAAGTTCTGGAGGAGTACTAACCAGAAGACGTTGCGCAAGAAGGTCTCCCACTAGGTGGCCGGCTGACCTGGTGAATGTTGGGATCCGTTGGATGCGAGACGCATGGGACCGGTCAATGTGTCGTCACTTAGGGGAGGCCTATGTCCAGCAGTGGACATATCTCGGCTGAAACGGCTATATTGGAATAATAACACGAGAAAACCAAGAGCAGATTTTTTTTTTTAAATAAACTTAATTAACGAAGAAAATGTAGGTAACCGTTAAATTGCCTTTCTTGAGTCCACATAGTAACAGTGCATCGTGTCCCTGTGTATGTGTGTCTGTAACTATGTCAATAAAAGTTTATGGCTGTTTTATGCGCATGCGCATCTGATGTGTAGCGGCGTGCGCTATGGATGCCAGTGCTGCTATGTTTGTGTCGCCTTGACCTGTTTCTAAGCTGTGTTGATAAACCAATCAGAAGTAGCTACCAGGGTGAGAAACTAGTGACAACTGAAAAATTAATTTAAGAATTTTTGCAAAATCATGAAGAGTTCGTCACATCGTCTTCCTGTCATTGTCCCATGCTGTTTCAGTGCAATAAAAATAGTCTAAATATAAATCTATACCTACATACAATAAAATAATAAGAGTTAATTACACAATAATTAGGACAGGAGAAGGAAAATACATATTTTGTGATGTGGATTAACACTCTTCATCTCACACGTTAAAAATAGTAGATATTTTGAATGAATATAATTAGAAAAAGAAAGTGAACGAAAAATTGCTGGATATTATCAAGAACTAGCTTTTTCCAGCGGCTTCGCCCGCGTGAAAATGATGATTTTCCATACTTTCATCATTTAACTCCCTTAGGGGTTGAATTTCAAAAAATCCTTCCTTATTCCTTGTCTACATTATAAAGGGAACCTCTGTGCAACATTTCAGCTTTCTAGGTCCAAGGGTTTGGGCTGGGCGATGATGAGTCAGTCAGTCAGTCAGGACTTCTCTTTTTATTTATATAGATAAATACTATAAAGTCAAACCATAAGGTTCAAAATAAACAGTTAGATAATTTTAAAGCTAAAACAAATACGAATTTGATACCGTTTCTATTTACCAAATCGATATGATCGACCCTAAAGCGCTACCGACAAGTTATCAACATTACTAGCAATCGCTACCAACAAAGTAAAATCTACTACAATCCAAGCTGTGAACCACTAAGGGGTGGAAAGACAAAACACTCTCCCTACTGCACCACCCTCGCCCTTTACTCTAAATAATAAAAATAGACGGCAGTAAACTAAAATGTCCTAAGCGTAATTTCCACCGACATTCGAATCCAATGACTCTTTTACGGGACACAATTTTAAGGTGGACGAACAAAGCCGGCAATGGATGGTATTTAGTAGATTGAATAGCCCCGACATATAGTGAGGGGACCAGGATTATCGACCTAACAGATGCGCAAGGGCGCAAGGGGCGAAAGAAAGACAATATCGATCTTTCAACGGTGCGCGTGCGCCGCGTATTGATTTTAGCGTGAGTTTGGTGTGGGGTTACCGCTGAGGGGGAATGTTTGAATACTTTGATTCGATGAGATGTGTTTGGGAATATGAATTAAATATACGGACTTAGATGGAAATTCGAAGACATGTGACATCTACTAACGCCGCTCTGGGCACGTGTGGTGGATTATTAGCACATCCCTCTCCTAGAGAGGAGGCCTGAGACCCTGCAATGGGAACATTATAGGCTGATGATGATGATACGGACTTTAGGTTGGTTGAGGAGCTCGTGGCTAGATAGATAACTGTTGTTCGGATCAATCTTCTGGTTAAGGCCCCTCGCCCACGGCGACTTTTTGAAGCGATGCTGTCGCGCGTTTCGTAAAAGCGTGACAGCAACACTACTAAACGCGCGTTGGTTTTGTGGGCGAGGGCTAACAGCTTGTGACCGCACCGCGACTGTATCGATGCGAACGCGCGACAGCATCGCTACAAAAAGTCGCCGTGGGCTAGGGGCCTAAGTCGTGCTTGTCTAAGACGGTTTGGGGATGGATGAAAAATTGGCTGGATTAAGTTTTTTTTTCGAATCCAAAACGAGGACCAGAAGGAGGCCAACTAATTATACCTTCATTTTGCCTGCATTATGCATGGAGCCCATCTGATCCGAGGACAATGCTACCGTTGCTATTGTGGTGCAGTTCTATTCGAAGCCCATTTTAATCTATACAAATATTAGAAAGAGTTAAAAGTATGTACATAAGTAGGAGGAACTATTGATCCGATTTCGAAAATTCTTACACTAACCGAAAGCTACATTATCCCCGAGTCTCATTGGCTACATTAAAACGTTCCTGTGAGTTAATTTATTTACGAAAAAAAGTGCAAAAGCAACACAAATCATCGTTTTGACGAAGAAGAACGTGTCTACTTCAGAGTAACCGTATCTCCTCCCATTGATTGACTGTATACCATTACCATAATTCTCATTTAAGACAACATCAAACCAGCTTTAACCAAACAAAGAGACTTTTTCTTTGATATCCTCTTTACAAGTACAATGTTTAACATTCAATTTTGTCACGACTTCCTGCCCTTTAAGAAAAACATCATGTTTATCTCATAATGATAGAACGTGACAAACATTATGAAGTTCTATGTTTATTTATGTTTAGTTCTATGAATAGGAATATTTGTTTACATGTGAGTGAAGCGGTTGACAGCTTTGATACTTCTAGAAACGAGACTCATTAAAAAGGAAGGCATAACGCAGAATAACGCCAACTCGGTTCGGGTCGGCTTTGAACTCGGTTGCACGGGTTGCACCTCAATGGACAGATGTTTGGATGGAAAACAAAGCCGAAAAGCACTAATAATAATTGTTCTCCCCGTCATTGTGATATTTATTTGTTTTGCTGGTCCAACTTTTCACAAGATGAAATAAGAATAAGCTCCTAAAGTTTTAGCTCCACTTTATAATACCTCCGTAGTCCGTAATCCCTGTGCCTACTTATTTAATTCATTCATCAGTACAATGTTTTGAGTAGGTTACTTACATTGAGTCGTAAATCGTGATTTTTCGCTCAAAGAAAAAACTCGTTTTGGAATCGGAGCTTTTCTCGATTCCCAAAGCCACAAAAAATACAAGGGTATTATAGGGCCTTGAGTTACATCCAGTCTCTCCTTCCCGTGATCGAAAAAAAACGGTAAAACCGCAGACAGACGTTATAAAAATTCAATAAAAACGGTGCAAAAGAAGTATCTGGAGCGGAACGCCTCAATAATAGGGAGGGACGTTCCCTCTCACTCACTTACACTTTTACCTCATTTCATGAACAAACACGGTGCTATTTTCACTTGATATCATCGGCCTGATTGCGGCTTTAATTCTAAGATAACTGTCTTAATTACTGTCTTCTACTACCTTTTATAATGGAGGTGATTGTGATTTTGTTACCTGATTATGACCCTTTGTTATTTTGCTCTTTTTGGGTTTTTTGAATTATGCAGTTACTGTATGTATGGCAAGAAATGAGATTCCAGATCAGATGACGAGTAATAAGAAGTATGGAAGCAGTAAACTTGCTGCGCCGACCCTAAATAAATTGACCAAGGTTGCCTAAGGGTTTAAGAGGAGCTTCGTGGCTTAATAATAAAAGCCTCTCAGATCAATCTTCAGGTTTAGCCGCGCTTCCCTAGGTAGGTCTGCGGATGGGTGACCTTTCATTACATACGGAATTTCCTTCGTGCCTCGGCAACCAGGTCAAGCCGTTGGGTCCTAACTTTTATTTGAAGATCTTTGATAGTCGTTACAGGTAGTCAGTGCCCCGAAAGACTGATTACCTGCAGTCTTACCAAGGGGTATCGTATTATCCATTACTAACTAACGGTTTTGCGCAATGGTTGCATGTAATTATTAAACTAAAATAATTACTTTAACAAAACGAGTTATTCCGGTCTGATCCCCCAAACCGATCCACTGCCAATATTTTTCTTTTGTTTATTCCTTTCTGATTCACTGTAATTTATCATTCCGTTCTGATCCCCTTTCTTTTTTTAATGGACACAAGTACAAGTGAAGTACAGTCAATCGAAAAACAGTTGTTCTATAGGCAAGTGTTAGAGCTCAACGCAAGACCTCGAAATGACTAGATTACTACTTCAATAACACAGTAACTAAGTACAAAGTAATGAATACGATAGAAACAGATTGTTCACATTAAAATGAATGGGATATCAGTTTCCTAACTAACCAAGGTAATTCAATATATCTAGGTCTCAATATACCAATCTGTAGGCAGCCTTCATTTGTGTAGCAAATCAGCCTGCTTAGATATTAATGTGACTACTTAGTGCGTATTTATTTAAATATATACTTAAGTATGTACTTCTTAATATGCCAGCGAGGTAGGTGTGTAGGAAAACTGGTTTGTTCATTTAAATATTTACATTGCACTTCGATTTTCTCAACATTCTAATGTGTAATGTGTACTTTGAGTGTAGCCGAGAAAATGTTGATGTGTAGGGAAGGAGGGAGGACATAAGAAAAGATGGATTTGCATTGCATGTGATGCGAAAGCATGTGAGACATTTTTTTTTTTAAAAATCCGCTACACTCAAAAACAGTTAAATAATTTTTACAAAAATCCCCCGACTCAAAGTGAGTAGTTACCGGAACCAATATTTTTATTGCAGTCGGGGGACATTTCGGTGGATCATATCTTTACAGGTCCCCCGACTGCAATAAAAAAGTGTGTAGCACTTTGTGTTTTTTATTGTGAAAAATGGCGTGACTAGAAAAGTAGAAAATAAGTAAATATTGCGACAGCAAATAATAGAGAACTGTGGAGAAAAACTTTGTTCAGTTCGTCGCACCATCTACAAAAAAAATATCAGTTTTGCTGTATTTGCAGCATTATATTTTGTCCATGGCTTTAGAAGACATAACCAATGATGAAAATATCGAAATATATCAACACTTGAGCCGCTACTTATTTACGATTGTTTCACTGCTAATGATTTGTCATTAGTTTACCAACCTCTTGAGTCTCCACCCTTTTCTACGAACAGTCAAGAGCGACCGTGTCGACTGATATGTGTATTGAAACTTTACTGTGTTGACAGCTCCAGACCACTCATAATTATACTGACAGATTGTAAAGTTAGCTCGGAAATTACCTCAGAATTGGTCTACTACAAGATTTGTTTAGTCTTTTGTTACAACATAATTTGGCTTGGGTTCTCAGAAAAGATGAGTGTCAATCTATCACGTCGCCAGTTATAGTTACAGAGTAATAGGGGCAAGCCTATCTGAGGCCACAAGTACACGCATCATCATCTCTTCATCACTAAACGGGTTATGGGAAACAAATAGTGTATAGATGGGTCAATAGATGCAGAGGAAGTGAATGGCAAATTAAATAATGAATTGATTGGATTGAGTGAGGAATAATATGAAAGAGAAAGAAGTGAATGAAAGCGTGAGCGTGACGATTGACAGAGGAGAACGGAAGAAGGAAATGTGTCACGCCAAGAAATAACAAGTGTCAAGAGTGCTTACGAGACACCTAGAACACCGACAAAAAGGAATAAAATAAGTCAAACCCAAAAAGGAAAAATGGTATTTAGGCTTGTTTAATAAAAAACTGAAATCGCAAGCAAAGCTCCAGTCGAAGTTAAAATATTCTCAAACCATTGCCTAACTTCATCACCATAATAGATAGTGGCAGACAAACATACAACCTGTAGATTGATAGTCAATATTATGCGTTCTTTGTGGGCGGTTCATGGAATGCTGTCTACATCATTTGCATCTCATTCAGTTGAACATAACCACCTCGGGAATATGAGAACGTTGGACATTCTAGTAGACATTGATTGACTTGATTGTGGATTAAATTGTGGAGTTGTCTTAGCCTAGCGTTTTGTTGAAAAGGATACTGTTAAGAACGTGGTATCTTTTTGTGAATGACAAAATGGCAGCTTTGACTGAGGGGTGGCCAAGATAAGACACAGAAGAAAAAATAGAGAGAACGAGAGGGGGGGAGGAAAAATTAGGGTCGTCCAAAAGCTCGTTCAGTTGACAATATCATGGGTGATTCCAGGCGGAAATGACAAAATTGTGCCATCAACCAATTGGCAAGCTAAATAAGGTGTTAATTGCTCAAATTAACCTTTCTTCATATATGGGGCACTGGCCCTGCCACCAATTTCTGGGAAGAATTCAAGGAGATTGAGGACAAGAGCAAGTGGCAAAGTGGGCAGCAGGACTGACCAAGGAGAGCTCATTTCAAATATGAAAGTTACCGCTGTCTAGAATTTCAGGCACCAAAAATCAGTGTTTATTACACCTTCAGGATTGTTTCGACAGATACTGCACTAAGCAACAAAGCTGCTCATTTCGCAAGCATTTTCTATCGCCTAACTTATGTAAATGACACCAAACTGCCTCCATATTGTCACGGATACCTATACACATGCTAATTCTGTAATATATGGAAGTAAAACGTCGTAATATTGTGAAAGCGAGGTGTTTTGTTGCAGAAATGTAAGTAGCTTTCCGGAATACTTATCAACGGGGTTTCCTGTAGTGTCTTTGTCCTATTAAGCTGAGGCTATAGAAATATTATCTTCAAATAACTGGTGTCAGTAATTTTATTAAGGCATTCAGGTTTTGGCAAACTACTGGGGTCAGACTAAAATTTTGCATACTTCATTCTCCTGTCCTTATCGCTATTTATTTGGGGTCAAGTATTCTTCTTCCATACTTCACTATTACTGGTCATCTCAGCAGTCACCTCCTTTCTAGCCATATCATCCTTCACACAGTCCATCCATCGTTTCTTTGGTAATTCCTTTACTCTTATAGTCATCATACTCATACTCAACATTTTCATCATTCCTCCGCATACGTCCATACCACGATAACCGATTACCAAACAACCTTTAAATCTCCGGTGCCACTTCCAGACTTCCTCTTACGTACCAAAACTTAGCATAGGCGAAAGACGTCGACAAAATGCTGTGGGTACGTCTGCTGATATAGCTGTCCTATTGCCACTTAAACTTATTAATTCTCTAAGCTATGCCGACACTTCAGGAACGCTTATATCGCGCTATCAGCAGTAATTCTTATCTCTAACCTTTCACACGTTCCACTAGCTCATTATAAATCAAAAGCTCAAAAGCTCTTTCATAACGTCATCCACCACGACACACATACGAACACTTATTGTACTTGAGTCCGGAAGAGGATGTACTCTTGTCACAAATGTAAACAAACCTTAGATGGCACTTTATTATCGGAGCCCGCATAGAGCACAGAATAGCTGGTTTGCTTAAGACCTGGCAGTATCAGGCCCAAAGTGCAGCTAAAGTTTGGTAGAGCAAAGCGGAAGCGAATCTCTTCACAATATCTTTTCTCCTCTTCGTACGGGCAAAATAAGGAGTTCTCATTCCACTGCCTTTATTCTTTACGTAAAGCTTTTTGTTCCGTACTTCTCGGAAACAGCGTTTTTCGGTATAGAATTCAACGTATGAACGTAACGCACAGAAAACATTGATCATTGTTCCCGATGGATGCATTAAATAGTTAGGGGGTCGTAGGCGTTATAACATTAAAAACTTGTATTGAAATGTTGGAAATTTCACCCCGAATATATTATCTCCGTAACTACTAGAAGGTTTCCAAGTACGGTCTTTACCAAAAAAAACATCTAAATAACGGGGAGATTAACAAGTGAACTTTCAGCTTCATTAAAGGTACTTTTACAGCCATTATACACATATACCAACACATCTGCTTTCGTGGATTACAATCGTGATTTTACGTTCTCTTTGCCTCTTCCAGCAGCGTCTTCCTTCCTCTATGGGCGCCCGTGTCGGTAATCGGGCGTTCCCCTCAGTTTAAGGTGCTACGATAAGAGACGCGCACGCGACTCATCTTGGATGGCATTGTTATCGCTCTGTTTATATTATGTAAGCGCTAACAGACCCGTATGGGGTAGGCATGGGGGAAGGTGCACTATCGTTCATTTGTATTGTCTTGGCTGCTAGGGGACTTATCATCATAGAGAGAGCTTATTTAGATAACCTGCGACAATTTTTGTTGCATAGGAGATTGACCCTAAAGGACCCTAGAGGACCCATCGTGGTTTAATTATAACTGTCACTCGGATCGATCTTTAGGTTAAGCCCTGCCTAGGTTGGGCCGTGGTTAGGTAACCACCGATTCCATACCCAGTTTCCTCCTTGCCTTCGAAAGCACGTTAAGCCGTTGGTCTCGGCTGCCATAAATATTACCAAGGGAGCTTCAACATTCATCATTTTCCTGCCCATGCGGTAAGATTTCAGCGCAACACGTTTTTTCCTTCTATACTCCTCAACCAACTGTCAACCACGCTATCATTTACACATTTTTCTTTCATATCACTCCTCATACAATCCATGCATCTACACATTTATATTCATCAATGTTTTAGTCACATGCGATCCGTCCCTCCTCATCACATGTCCATACCAAGACACTCGATTCCGTTTCAATAAGATTTACCATACCTTATACTAAATCGATGGTATCCCATACTTTTATAGCCCAAAAGGCGTTAAACTCGTTCGCCATGAGAACTTGTTCGATCTAACGGTTGTTCCATACATTCCTTTTGGTTTTCTGTCTTTTTTCATTGCAGCGCGCGCATGGTTTGAATGACGTCAAGCCCTTTATAATTTTATTATGTCTAGTTGGGTTCGTTACCACATGTAGGTAAGTATGAATGCGTGGTTATTACAATATACATCCATAAGATCACGCTTGTAATCCCGAAGAGTTAGGCAGAGGTTTACTACACCCACATTTCGCCTGTTATATTTAAGTCCCATGTAATAAGGGCGAGCCCATTGACATCAACAGGGTAAAAGTTCAGCTTCCGGGCCACTTTGCCCGAACCAGGAATCGAAACCAAGATCTCGTGCTTAGCAGCACTTGCGACCAGTAGACCAACCAGGCATTCAATCTATGCCTCAGGAAAAACCTTTAAATTAAAGACACTCAGAATGTATAAATTAACGTTTACACTTTACACTCATATAAAACAATGGTGTAAAATCCACTATAAAAGTAAGCCATTGTATACCAAAACATGGAATTTATAATATCTAGGGCATGTGAATCAAAGTTAAATTATGCAGGCACGCGTTCAAAGGCTGAATAAGAATGCTACCTTTGCTCTATAGAAATACTTAGTGGACAAGGTGCGTGGGAAAATGTGGGCTAGTTTTGATGGTGATGCCATCTAGCTGATTTTGGCCATAGTGACTGCATTGGATGGCTTCCTAGTGTGTATATAGAGAGCTTTGGTATACTTCTCATATACCTATGTGCTTTCAAGTGGTTAGCGTAACCAACTTTGAGCGAAGAACTCCGAGTACAAAGCGGACATGTCAGAACACTATTGTCCTTATCGTAGGGTAGATAGCTGCAGGTGGGTATAGTATACGTTTTAAATCTAACTGCGACCTTCTTGTCTCTTTAAAGGCCTGATGATGCCCATGACAAACTACTACCGTGTCAAGATTAGGCCAAAGAAAACAGGACCGTTTCCAATCATCATCAAACAAGTCTAATCTAGAGTTGGACTCCACGAGCGCGTTGAGTTGAGCCTCGTAAGCATACAAAGGTGGTATATTAGGGGAGTCAGGTAGATCGAGCTACAGTGCGAAAAAATGGGATATTAAGCCATGAATGCTTTCTAGACCGATTAAAATTATTTGGAGCATATAATTGAGTTAAATTAAGATAGCTCTGCATGTAAATCCGAATAAAGCGTCGGTATTAATATGCATTACCTATCTAATAGGATAATTAGGACGAGATATATTTAATCAGCTTCCATGCGTAACGAACAGATAACCGCGGAAATCATTAACTATAGAATATGAAAACATTTTCAAAATGTTTAAGGCAAAAAAATAGTTCTATCTGTGGTCTCATGAGCGTCGTAAAACGTATTTGTACATGACAAGCTTTTATATTCAAATAAGTATGATTGAAAAACTTATCCTAGCGGGAGAGTAACCTGGAAAAGGGGAAACCCCAAGAGACCAGAATTCGAGAATATAATATTTTGCGAATATAATATTTTGCGAATGTAATAATATGAGAACAAAGGATTAATACTGACTGGTAATCAATGTGTTTCCGGTTCTACCCTTGAAGTATTTACGATATTTAAATATAGGCAAATTGCGTTGTTTACGTATGGTTACTATGTGCCGCGGAAAATAAACATAAAAATATTGGGAAAGTTTTAACCATTGAGGTACTACGTACTAGAGAAGCTATTTCAAACAAAAAATGTGCGCGCACTTGATGACAGCGGGGCAGGCGGGGGGTGTCATGTTCTCATAGATTACTATCAATACGTGCAGATGCGACATAATGTTATTATTCTGTCTACTTGATATTGTACGTATGTACTTAGAAAATAAATAAAAATTTACTTAAACTGTAACAATAATTTTTATTTTATCTGTGATTGAATGTTGATGGCTGATTCAGTGAATGTTGATTCAAATTTGCAAATACTTCTTTCCTAATTAAATGCTTTACGGTGTTTACGGACATATAACTAAAATCACATTTCAAGACCACTTTGCCGTATTAAATTACGTACCATGATAGATGTGTGAAGTGGAAGTTTATAGTATAGTCCAACTATCAATGCAATCTTCACATTTTAACTTTTTATTAATTGTCTTGATACATAAGCAAATATTATACAACCTACTATCAATTTTGACTCGCGTGTAGAGGATTCGTGGCCAAGCATTGAATACGTCGATAGTGTCTGGTCTGAGCATTTTATTCTTTGACATTCACGTAAAAATGGCCGCCGCGATTACATATTGCAATGGAAAAAATATAATTAAATTATGTGTGTTTTAAAGATAATAGTTATATTTACTGGAGAAAAGTCACTCCTTGACTTTTACTTATATTTATTGAATTATTTCTACAGTATCTAAATGCACACGAAGGCATATTTTAGAACAAAAAACTTCACTCAAATGTGTCACGTCGCAGCAACCGCTCGGCATAGACTACATGAGGTTCAGTGCACGCACCGAAACGTGTGTTACAAAAAATCTAGTTGAGGCGTCTCCTCTAGTGCGTAGTACATTATACCTCAATGGTTTTAACTAAGTAAATATTTTGACATTTCCGGCCACCAAGATTATATTCACGAATTTCATCACAATATACACTTATTTTCATGGTTTAAAAAAAAGAAAATAATATGAAACTTACCGGAATTATAGAAGTCAAGCGTTGAAACACTAGAACAATAAAAATCCCTTATTAAACACTTGTAAACAATCACAAAACGAATACACACAGCTGGCAACAGCAAACGCTGAACAACGTGACATTTACAAACAATTAAGAACGAGATATATTAAAAATCCAAAAATACACTAAAGTCACCCTTAAAAAAATCTATCTCGCCCTAACCAAACAAATCGGCGTATGTTAGAAAGAGAGAAGGATAATTTTGACATTTGACAGGGTGAAATTTCATTTTGACGGGTAATATTTTGACGCATGCGCCCAAACAACGCATGCGCGGTCGATATCGCCCCGTGTCTAAATACGATCACTATAGTGTAGCAAGATTTTGATAACTTACTGTGATTGAAAAGTATTAAATCCTGATTATAAGGTAGTTTACTTTAATTACATATTATCTGGTGTGGTGTTAATTACAGATTATCTGGTGAAAAGATTAAAGGAGAAAATTTGGAAAATGGAGAGAATGCAGTTCGCGATTTTCTTTTATCTTCATAATGTGTGCAATCGTGAGTTTGTCTTTTAATATTTATTTATAATTTATTATAGCAGTGATATCGTGAATATCTCGTAGACCGTAGTCAAAGTAACTCCTAATAATTAGCTGAAACGTACACGATTGACTGGAAAGCTGTGCAGTAATCGGTTGGCTTGATAAGATGTGGAAGAATGAGGAAAATGTCCCGACGAAAGTTTTGAGTATCAATTTTTTTATTTATTTATTTATTTAATATGGGCTTACTCTTGACCTTAATCTTGCCCTAAGGGCAGAGATGAGGTCGACGATGGAACGAGCTTACCCAGAAGAAGCCTATTTACTCGCAACTTAAATACATAGACCAATGTGGAAAGGTATTAGAGTAGAGGATAACTAAAGACACGATGGATGGCCTGTGTGAAGGATGATATGACAAGAAAGGAGGAGTCTGATCTGATGAGATTACGAGTTTATTAGAGATGTATGGAAGAACGCCGTCACTATAAAATGAATAATTGGTATAAGGTCAAGAGTCAGAAGTATAATGATGATTATCATACATCATACTGTCATACATCAACTTTTTTTTTTTTTAATTATAAATGGGCTTGCTCTTGACTTCAATCTTGCCCTAAGGGCAGAGATGGTGTCGACGATGGAACGAGCTTACCCAGTAGAAGCCTGTTTACTCGCGACTTAAACAGATTAGGGTTATATGAACTGAAAAAAACCGACGCAGGCAGGGAATTCCACTCCTTGGCTGTGCGCATAATAAAGGACCCAGCAAAGCGCTTCGTTCGAATGTGTGGAATGTCGACTAGGTATCGGTGATACCCTGCAGTACGTCTAGTCTCCCGATGGAAGAAGGGAGATGGTGGGATCAGCTCGTGGAGCTCTTGCGCACCAGTACAATGCGATGTTGATACTACTTCGGAGAGCGAAGTAGTATCAACATCGCATTGTACTGGTTTATAATGCACACTCTTACTTACGAGAAACAAAGGTATCTTTACCTTTGAAGACTCCTAACCAAATCATTCAGTCAGAATCTGATATGATGACCCCTTCTGAAATAAGACGTTATACTTTGTTATTTGTGTTCCTAAATTTTTGTCAGAAATTCATCAAGCGAATCAGAAACCGTTCAAACACCAGTTTTATATTATTATTTTTTAGATGCGTAAGCTCTAAATAACTTATCCTTGTATTAGCATTACGAATTGTCATACGATTCGAAAGTAAAGCTGATAAGGTTTCCCATCAAATCCTTTCATTTTCTAGTCAATTATCATAACTGACATATTTTACCCATAGAGTCATTGTAATAAAATAGTATGTCATTTCATATCGTTTCTTATCTCGTACCAATTCTTTTAATTTCAGGTCTGCACCGCACTCAAAACAAGCTATTCAAACGAATCAAGACTCGGTGGGGGGATACATCTCAGGATCATCCCCCTGATACATCTCCCAAGTAAAGAAAAACTTAGAAATCTTCCTCTATCAACTTCAGCTCAAATCAGTATTATTAGTTATATCATTAGACTAAATATTTTATCCTAAGAGCCAGAAGAAAGAAATTGTTTATAGTTTTACGAAAATGGTTTCGGAAAACGGAATTAATTACAAACAACAGAATTGGGACCAGAAGGAGATGGCGTAACGAGCTGGACTCTTATCAAAAGTATTGGGCCCAAACAGCCAAATGGAAAGAAAGAGATTCCTTTGCCTTGAAGAGGGACACATCAGGCTCATAATTAAAAATACCAAGTACCAAATCATTCAAATAACTTTAATGATGAGTTCAATGTGATCCAGAGATTGAATAACGAACCTGTTGTTCTGCCACAAGAGAAGGCCATTTATGTATCTGGTTGGACTCCATATGTGGGCTGGCAATATCCTTACATGGTGCCAGAAGCGTTTGGACCAGATCATCATCTGCTGGATATCAGACTTTCAACTACTGCCTACTCGTAACGACTGTCAAAGATTCTTAGTACAATAAGATACTTGGTTTCATAAATGACAACCGGGACCGGCGCGCGACGGCTTAACGTGCTTTCCGAGGCACGGTGGAAACTGGAAATGTAATGAATAATGGTCACCCATCCGCGGACCAACCTCGGTAAGCACGGACATTTGGACGAAATGTGTACATAACAATTATCAATTTACTCAACTAGCTAATGCCCGAGGCTCCTGTTTCACCCCCTTGGGGGTTGAGTTTTGAAAAATAGTTCCTTGGTGGATGCCTACGTCAAAAGAGGAGTAGGTACGTGCGCGAAATTTTAAGTTTCTAGCCCTAAGGGTTTGGCCTGTGCGTTGATCTTCAGTCAGCTTTGCCCTTTATAAATGCAGATAATAATATAGGCCCAATGACAGTTATCAAAGGCAGAGTTAATGACATTTTATCAGCATTGTTTGACAACCATTTGGTGTTCGTCCGATGTTTCTGTTTACTAACTCTGATAACATTATAATGCAATTGAGTAGGTAACAGTGATTTGTGTGGTGTTATAATTAGGCAATTATGTATTTTAAACAATAGGGTATTTCACCAAAAAAATCTAATTTGGGCAGGAAGATGATCCTGTCGGGGTTGCGGGTTGTTCGAAAGAGATACCGCGGCCTCGACACAAAGGGCTAAGAAGGAACAAGGGCGGTTTTTAGTCAGTAAAGTCTGACACTCCCTACCGCTCTGACCAGAGCGGGAGGCGTCATTTGATGATTACCAACCATACCAATGAGGGATACGATGATAATGCAATACAAGTTTCTGCCCGCGATCGACGTAGCCCGCATGGAGCTCGGATATTAAACCACAGAAATGTCGGTACTAGCGGGATAAACAATATCTAGCTATCTAGATCTAGCCTAGGTCATGTGTTTGTGTGCCAAATTTTATCGAAAGCTTGAAAAGATAATCAGGCATACACGAATTACTTTCGCATTTTTAATAATAATTAAGTATGGAACCTACCTTACCTACTAGACCTCCTAAAAGCTACCGTGAAAATGTAACTAAACAGGGTATGTCTGTACTTACAGACAAGCTAATCAAAAACTATTGTTTTAGTTCAACAAGATCATTGTCCTCTGGTTGCACCGGGTCATCTTAATTAATTGAATGTATTTTTACAAAACTAGGTTTATATTTCTGAGCGATTGTAGTTCATAATAATTCTTTATATCTTTAACAAAAAATAAAATTTTGGTACCTACTGAAAATGTATTTGTTTTATTTTGCATTCAACTTGGATTGGAACTAGAGAACACAGCATGCTGGTTTCCTGAAGATGTTTTCCTTCACCGAAAATAGTAGTAATCACAAAATACCCACATGAATCCGAAAAAACTTAGGTTTGAACTCGAGACCTATGACTTGCAATCTGACGGTCACACCACTTGACTAGCTGCTAACTAGACCATCCAATAACAACTCACAAAGAGACAGCCACAAAACCACAATAAACATCCTTTAAACAGGAAAACGATACCCAAGTACCTACCAACAGTACCAACACATTAATATAATTATAGACCGATCCGATTTATTACAATAATATCGCTAAACAGTGGCCGTGACGTCACCCGGTTAGTCTAAATCACGCCGGTAGGTATGCGCACGAGTCGACCATGCACTTGCATCGGCCTTGTTGCGCCCGCGCTGATAAGGCACGCTCGGCCTTCGCTGTGGGAGCTATTCGCAGATTTCCTTGGCGTGTGCAATATTTGAGTTAGGTTGAAGGATTTCTTATTTAAATGTTTGGAGGTAGGCAACTGCATACGAAGATAGAAGCGTTTTGCATGCACGTCTATCAGAGGGCTTATGACCGCAGAGTCATCATCTGCCTGGCCCTATTCCAACCATATTGGGGTCGTCTTCCGATCTAACCGGATGGAGCTACCACTATTTTACATGGAGTGACTGCCTATCTGACCTCCATAATCCAGTCAGTACTGACTGGGTAATACGATATGCTTTGGTAAGAATGGTTGTCAGACTTTATTTCGGGCGATTGTAATGATCTACAAATGACAAGCCCGCCAAACTATTCCCAAACCACTGTAACTCCTGTTAGCCAGAATCAACAGTGGCGACCACAAGAAAAGCGCCGAGACAATGAAGCTCGACGAAGTCCCAGAGAAATGATTTAACTGTCTTGGATCCCGCAACGAAATTAATCAGAAAAGAATAGCAGAGGAGTAGGAGGAAAAAAAAATCATACAAAAATCTACAAATGACAGTCGAACCCACGGCTTAGCGTGATTTCCGAGGCACTGACGAAATAGCATTAGAGACTTTTCAGAGGCTGCATTAATAAGGCATTACTGAAAAAAAGTTTATCAATTAAAACGCTCGCATCAATAAGACATTACAACAAAAGATAACTCGTAGAACCCGGTGTTACTACGCGGAAATCCATGACATTAAATGTTATGAGAAATGTTCAGCGAAAAAGATCCAGGCTTGGATACAGCAGGATGCAGCATTGCCCTCCGCCCGCAAAAATCTACACATGCAGGTAAAGCAATAATTTAGCATGCTAAATGATGCACCTATAATCAACTTCGTGAAATTAAAATTGAATATTTTGTATAAAATTTAACTAACAACAGCAGTTCAAACCTTGGAGTCAAGCCAACTGACCCATTGACTACCGTTGCATTATATTACCTGCCCTACGTGCAGTTAATAAACGCACACAAAACAAAACTATCAAATTACCCAAAAGAAGCTAAAGGCAACATAATGACACCATCCTTTCCCTATCTATGACCACAGACAAACCACAGACTAACAAAAACTAACCTTTTTTACCTGACGAAAATGAAAGTGTTGCTGCGAGATCTCTAAAAACTCTACAACGGAATTTAAATCCACTTATAAGTCACTTAGTACGATTAGAGTTGTGTTTGACAACTGTTTTATCAGTAATGCACTGCACTTTTAAGGTTAAGCTACAAATTGGTTTTGGAGTAGCAGCTAATGGGGCATAGCATTAAGATTTAGAAACTGACAAAAACTTAAAAGTGGAGCTGGCGATTAACTGGGAGGATTAAGTAATATATGACCAGGTCATGTGCCCCATAACATGTGAGTTACCATTGGCAAATATGGCAAAGTTTTATACAGACTTTCCTTTTCACACGCAGCGTTAAAGGCTGTGCGATATCTGTCAGTTCAGTAAGTGAATTAAAAACTAAATTGATGACTTATCTTATAGACCTTATAGTAGACCTGCTTCTTTAGTGTATTTTTTTAATTAAACATCAATTCAAAGCGTTTGAGATTATCCTTTATCGCAGGATACAATAAAGGTTATAATAGGTTCACAAGGGTGTACGTAAACTGTAAAGTGCACTCACATAACCCGATAGCTCTTTAAGCACAGGCTGAAGGAAGAACTTTGTCTAGTCTGGAAGTACTTCTATTTAATTAAAAGAAGGAAAGGATGTTTTTTTAACTTAGCCAGAGTTTTGCCGTACAACGTGGCAACGCCGTCAGTTTCATGAGCACAGTACCAGCTGATAGCGTTGAGGAGTAGTTTTTGATGCCATTTTATAGTTTGTTGTTAGTAAAGTTTAGATACTTTAGTTTATTCAATCGTTGTTGGTTGTTATATTGTACAGTCGAACAAGCTAATAAGTATACAGCCGGCTAACTTGTATTTACTTTTGAGATTATACAGTACATTCAGAGACTGATATCAAACGATACAGCGTTTGACATCAGTTGCTTAATGCGAAACACTCGATAAAACAAAATTACAATCAATATTTTCAGTATTAAGGAATCATAAAGATCTCTACCCTGTATACTTATTAGCTTGTTCGACTGTACTTATATTTAGTTTATTCAACAAATATCTGGCCTATGTCCAGCAGTGGACGTCTTTCGGCTGAAATGATGATGATGATGAACAAATATCTTGAAAAATGTAACTAATGCAGAAACACGTGCACTTTTAAAAAACCTAAACTTTTAAAGCATCAAATATTTAATGCAACTAGTCTTTCACTTATGACTGCGATGTATTTATTGATAAGATTAGTAATGCATCGATTGCTTTATCATTGTTTTCTTTGGCATTCAGGTGTTCATGAAATTCGAGGCCATCTTGGCTTTTTATCATAATTATTTAAATGCACTTATTATGCACTTATTCTTTAATCAATTGTGACCTAGTTTTAATTTGGAAATGTAGACCAGGTCGTCTGAGGAGCTCGAGACTAAATAGAAACAGTCGACCTTCAGGATATAGATCTTTGACAGTCGCTACATACAAGTAGTCAGTGGCCCGACAGTTTGACAACCAGTCTAACCGAGGCGAACCAAATTACCCAGTTCCAAATAGGGTTGTGGAGGTCAGATAGGCGTTCCATGTAAAACACTGGGATTCAGCTGCATCTGGTTTTCAAGATAGTGTTGGTACTGCTACGAAGATAAGCAAGCAGGAAAGCTCTTTTTTCACGTATGACGGCTGTTAAACCATCTATATGTCTTAATGCAAACATACCTGACGAGCTACATCGCTACGGCAGCCTCAACAGTATTTTTTTTTTTGGGGGGTGGGAAATCATCAAATAACCCCGCGCTCAGAGCGGAAGGGAGTGTCAGACTTCTACTGACTAAAAACCACCCATGATCCTTCTTAGCCCTTGTGCCGAGGCCGCGGTATCTCTTTCGAACAACCCACAGCCCCGAAAAAGTAAGTAAGCCCTCAACAGTATCCTGCGATTCGATATACATTATACAAAATTCCAAATACCATCAAATTCAGCCCCACAAATCTCATCAAAACCATCAATTCCCGAACAATCGCAGCCATCACAACACCACCCCACCAAGGAAATAAACAATAAAAATCTCAACAACAAACTGTACCCACTAATAAAAAGTTTAGACAGACGTTTAAACAGGTCCATTGAACTCGGATCAAGTGCCATCATCAGCTCGTATGAAGCCGCATGAACTCGCATCTGTCTCAGGGAAACTTGTTTGTTTTATGCGCTTACGCATCTCGCTCTAGGAGGACGTTGAACTGACATTTGGATTTCCGGGAATGATGCTTACTGAAGTTGGGAGTTTTAATTGGTTTTAGGGAGAAGGGATGTGTGTTTGTAGAAGATGTTATGGAGTGTACTAGGAATTTGAAGTGTGGCTAGTCTCAAATGCCTTTGCAAAGACTAAGTTAATAGTTGTGTTTAAGACTCCCTCGTTGGTCTATCTAGGTCGCAAGCGCGACTGGGTCGGGCCGGGTCGAGGAAAGTAATTATTGGGTTATTCCAGGAATTTCTCAGTAGACAGCCACGGTGTCTGGATTAGTGAACGGTTGATGGCAATAGGCTCGCCGCATGGAGCAAAATAACCAGTATATACCTGGTTATTGTGCTCCATGGCTCGCCGCCATGGGGCTTACAGAAAACCGGCGAAATTCGGGTGTTCCAATAGGTACACCTCCGCTTATCCATCCACTAGCTATTTGTCCACTTTAATTCAACATCGAGTTTTCCGTATGACCTTTTTCAGTCCACTAGAATTACATAAAAGTTTAGTTTTAACACAAGATATGAGAAAACTGTTCCCTTTTTATGTTAATTTTGTAGTTCAGGATTTATTTGTGAAAGCTCAAACTAAATCAATCAATGATACTGCAGCTAAGCGATTGTTGAAAAATATTTTTGACGTCTAAACGTCTTTTAACTTAGACCAGTCTTTGACGTTTTTTTAGGCAAAGTATATCCACACGCTAGGAAACTAAACACAACAGTAAATTTACTTTACTAAATGCTAGATTAGCTGCGTACACCAGCTGGTCCGCAAATTCTAGGAACCAGGGGTCCCGTTGGCAATGAAGCGGTACTGGCTCGTTGGGTTACCGTTCGAAGCCAGCTCGGTGTATAGTAGTAAACATGGATACTATCACGCCTGTAATCCCGGAAGTGATGGGTAGAGGCACCCTTTGGTACACCCATATTTTGGAACTTACGTCTTTGCAAAGGTTAATGTTTATGTTTTGAACTGTCTCGTTAGTCTAGTGCTCGCGAGTACTGAGCATAAGGTCCTTGATTCGATTCCCGGATCGAGCAAAGTGTTATTCATTGGGTTTTATGCCGTATGCCGTGTAAAAAGGCCCATGTTATTAAATAGGGCGAGCCAATTACCTTCAACCGAGCACAAAGGACAAGTATTAGTACTGAGCGTGAGTTCTTAAGTTCGATTCCGAGGACAAGTAAAGCGTGATTTGTTTTTCCGTCAGTTTTTTCTCAGTGGCAGCTCAGGAGACTTTATACAAATCCAGTCCAGCGAAACACAAAATAAGCTTAGCCTCGTTTAAATGGGACTTACAGGTACCTAATAGGGGATCGGACTGGGTCAAAATAATATGATTCTGTTTAGTCCGTAAGTTAGATTATCGAAAAATATTGAATACGTGTTTTTTGTTTTATCAAATCAATAAAAAATGACGAAGATAAAACGCGTCAAAGATCTTGGAGTGGGGCTTGAAACGTCACTTGTGTCGTCAAAATGTACTATCATATGACGTCACACGAGTTTTCGAAGCACTGTATCGTTTTCATTTTAAGTTTACGCGAAAAAAGAAAAAATACGTGTCCAATAATTTTTGGAAATCTATCTGACGGACTTAGGGGATTATAAGCATGATGTAACCATCACCCCCTTTTCTCAAAGAGGGGAAGAGGGGGCGCTCCCCCTCCCGGAGGTAAAACACACAATAATTATTGTTACTGATTGAGAGATGCTGGTTTAGGTTTCGAGGATTAAATAAGAAATATATTTTAGAATAAACTGATGTATTAGCATGACTTTTACCGACATATAAAATTAAGTGACAAGACAAAAGACAAAGACAATCATATACTTTTTTATAGTCAACACTCTTCCCCCCTCGGTTGTGAGGGCAGGCGCACCAGACGCAAAGCAGCGCGGCGGCGCAGTGTGCCGCGCGAGGTCCGCACATCGACGACCCGCACCCGGCCATCGGCGCCTGGGTACACGGCTTCTATAACACCGCGAGGCCAGTAGCTCCTCTCAGAAGTCGGGTCGATCACTAAGACCACATCCCCAACCTTGAGTTGATCTTCGTCGCTAGTCGACCTCATAGTTCGTGGCAGTAGAGACGGCAAAACTTCTTTGAGCCATCTCGACCAAAACATGTCAGCGAGCCTTTGAGCCACACGCCACTGTTTTCGTGAACATAAGTCTGTGTTCTCAGTTGCATCAATGGGAAGGTTGGATGAATTTCCCAATAAAAAATGGAATGGTGTCAGGGCTACATCGTCTGTGGAGCTGACGGACACGTGCGTCAGCGGACGGCTGTTAACTATTGCTTCAACTTCGCAAAGTAATGTCAAGAGCGTTTCGTCTCGTGGTGCTCTTTCTTTCAGGATGACTTGTAGAGTTGACTTCTCGCTTCGTATCAACCTCTCCCAAGCACCTCCCATATGTGGGCTTAGAGGTGGATTAAAATGCCACCTTACTCTATTGTTGGCGGCTTCATTCTGTAGCTTCTGAAGCTCAGCGTCGGCTCCGCGTAAGTTAGTTCCATTATCGGAATATAAGTCGCTAGGCCAACCTCGTCGCGCTGCCATTCGTCGTAGAGCCATTATTAAACTATCAGTGGATAGTGAATGCACAACTTCTAGATGTATGGCCCTTACTGTCATACATGTAAAAATTACGCCGTACCTTTTCTCACGTCTTCTTCCAACTGTAACGACTATTGGTCCAAAAAGGTCAAGACCACAGTGAGAAAATGGTCTACAGTGGTGCGCAACTCTACCAGCAGGTAAGTTTCCTTGTCTCGGTGCTACAGGTGTCGCTTTCCTTATACGACCGACAAGGCATTTCGATGCTACATTTCGCACTGAAGGTCGTAGGTGAACGATCCAAAATCTTTGTCTTAGTTCATTTATAACTGTCTCATTATTAGCATGCGCAGCTCGAACATGATAGTGCATTATTATAAGCTTGGAGACATAATTGCGTCCGTCAAGTATGGCAGGCCTTTTGTACTCTAAATCAACATTTTCTGCAGCGTCAATCCGGCCTTGGACACGTAAAATACCATCATGGTCCATGTACGGTGTGAGTGACAAAATCTTACTCTTTTTTGGTAAAGGTTTTTGATCATTTAAGCAGCTCAGCTCTTCAGGAAAAGATTCTTTTTGCGCTTGCCTCAGTATCAATATTTCAGCTTTATCCATTTGTATAGCGTTGATTGTTGTTACGTCTTTCCCTTTCCATTTTTCAACAGCAGCCAATAGTGTGGCTGTAGCGCGAAGTAAGCGCATCCATGAGGAAAACCTTTTGGCATCGGGAATGGAAAGATGCTCTAACGGAGTAATGACGGTCAAAGTTGCTTTCTTTAGCTCAACGTCGTCATCGTGTACTTTCGTGAATTTATTTTCAGGCCATTGAGCTGTCTCAAGACTTAAGAACTCAGGACCGTGAAACCATGGATGTGCGTAGGTAAGTTCATCTACATTTTCTTTTGTGGCATAGTCCGCTACATTCGCAGACGTCGGAACATATCTCCACTCATTAGGTTTGGTCAGCTCGTCTATCTCACCTAATCGATTAGCGACGAAAGGTTTATAATCTCGTGCATCGCTCATGATCCATAGCAGGACCGTAGACGAATCAGTCCAAAAATAGCGTCTGTCGGGCTTTATTGTGTGCTCCTGCTCGATAGTAGCCGCTAATCTGCAGGCCAATACTGCTCCTTGAAGCTCTAGACGTGGCACTGATACAGGTCTTAGTGGGGCCACTCTACTCTTACTGGCTATGAGGGCTATAGTCGCACTTTCTTTGTGAACGATTCGCCAGTAGGCTACAGCGGCATAGGCTTGCGGTGAAGCGTCGCAGAATATATGTAGCTCACGTGCTAAAATAACATTTTGTGTGGCGAATGATTCTGCATTCAAATACCATCGCGGTATGCGTAGTGACTTGATCTTGTCAAAACACTCTAGCCATTTGCGCCACTTTGTGAACTCTTTGTCCTTGACATGTTCGTCCCATGAAATGCCGCTTCTCCATGTATCTTGTAACAGTATCCGAGACTTTATCGTTAACGGAGCAAGAAAGCCTTGAACATCGAAAATGGACATGACTACTCGTAACATTTCTCGTTTAGTCGGTCTTTGTAAACACTTGAGGATTTGTTCACTAATGCGCTTCATGGAAACATCAAAACTAAGCACATCGTCAACTGGAAACCAGTACAATCCTAGCGTTCTCTCGCCCTCGCTTGTTCCCTCGATATTGAACTTAACGGCGCTAGGGCCGAGATCACTCTCTGGTAAACTTTCGAGTACTTTCTTACTGTTACTGGTCCAGTTCCTGATTTCAAAGCCTCCCATTTTATGAATATCTCTGACATCGTTAACAAGCTGTACAGCTGCACTCTCAGTCTCAATGCTATCCATCAGATCATCTACATAATGATTTTGCACAATGCTTCTGACAGCACGGGGCATTTCCTTTTCATACAGCATGGCGTTTTTATTTTTCACATATTGTGCCACAAAAGGAGAGCAGCATGCGCCAAAAATAAGGGAATTCATAGCGAACTTCGTAGGTGGCTTTTTACTATTGATGTCGTCCTTCCAGAGAAAACGCAAAGCATCTTGGTCCTCTTTTCTAATTTGGACCCTCAAAAACATATCTTTGATGTCGCCAGTGATCGCGACTTGGTGCTCTCTGAATCTTAATAGTACACCAAGCAGCGAAATGAGCAAATCTGGGCCTTGAAGTAGGTAATCATTCAGAGAATAACTTTGCGATTTGGCAGCGGCGTCAAATTCAAGACGCAATTTCTTCTTGTTTGGATTATCAACACCAAAATGAGGTAAATACCACAGTCGATCAGATGTCACATCGGGTTCTGAACAGGGGTAAGCATAATTGTTTTCAAACAGATGCTGTACTCTCTCTCTGTATCTAGCTTGAAAATCTGTGTTTATGCGCATCTTTTTCTCTACGCCTTGAAGACGACTAAACGCTGTGGGATATGAGTCTTTCATTTTAACGGTCTCATCCTTCCAGGGCAGCCCCACCTCCCAATGGTCACCAACTTGTTTAGAAGTCTTTTCAATAATCTCTAAAGCTTTAACGTCCTCTGAACATTTTCGTGTGTTGACACTGACGCCAAGTGCATCAAGAGCATACGAACGCCTTACAAGATCATTGAGCTCATCTAGGCTGCATCCGTTTTCGCTGTCGTGATGTGATAAAAACAGCGTATAGGCATCAGTCAGTCCATGCGGTCGGCGTCTGTTTATTATTTTGCCGTGTACAGACCAGCCAAGAACGGTTCGAGTGGCGTTAGGATCACCCTCAATTATCTCTAATGGGGCTAAGAGATGGTAATTATCTTGCCCGATAATCATTGATGGCTTCATGGAATCAGAACACAGAATATCTTTGATACTTGACAGGTGCACATAGCGTTCAGGTTCTGTGTATTGACTCGGAAGATTAATCCCTTTAACCGTGCGTGCGACAATTTTATAGCGATCAGTATTTTTGCTTGATATCTCAAATTCAAGTAGTTCAGCTTTACAAATCAAAACACTGTTGTCCCAAGCGCCTCGCACATGTAAGCTTTCAGTGTGACCGGTTAATCCTACTTGGCTGGCCACTTTTTCATCTATCATCGTGATGGTGGAACCGTCGTCGAGAAGAGCATCAGTAACAATGTCACCATTGGGGCCATGGATCCGGACGCGAACATATTTGAGTAACACGTGAGAAGGTGTAGGAGAGTTTGACACAGCTGATATGTTCGCTACACAATCGTCAGGACTTTCAGTAATATTAGCGTTGACAGGCTTTTCTATTGCCTTAGCTGTTGGCCAATGCAAAATCTGGTGGTGCGGCAGTCCGCAATCATCAATGCTACATATTGGAGCTTCACAGGTGTTCTTGTCATGGTCGCTAACAAGACATTTTGGACATAGCCGGTTGCTGCGCACAAATGACCATCGTTCCTTCCGGAGGGCGCGCTTGAACTTAGGGCAATCAATAACTATGTGATCGGAGCGCTTGTGACAAAAACGGCATTTTGAAGCTTCTTTCGTCTGTGCTAGTACAGTGTGAGGCCGCTGAAGGTTGGAGTGAGTAACAGGAACATCAAATTTCTTTATAGACGTCTGTAGTAATGAAACGCCGACATTAGAAATCTTTTGCGCTTCAACTTCCAAAAATTCCGATAACTGTTCAAGTCGAGTCATATTTGAACTTTTTTCTCGATTTTCGTGGGCATAGTCGGCCCATCGGGTAATCAAACTGCATGGTAATTTCGATAAAATGACAGTAGTTAGCTCGGGACTCCTTAAATAATCATCTTGTTTTATAGCCTTCGTGGCAACTACGCAGTTTTTAATTTTTATAGAAAAAGAAACTATGTCATTGTGATATGACAGCGACAGTGACGGAAGTTTTTTCAATTGACTTACAATTTTTGTGATGATAATTTCAGGTCGACCAAATCGTAATTCCAAGGTTTTCATGATATTTTCAGCCGACACATCACCCATCAGGAGCGCAGAAACGCATTCTCTAGCTTCGCCTGTTAGACATTTTCGGAGGCGACAAACGTTTTCTATATTCGAAAATTGGCAAACCTTGGTCGACTCATCATAAGAATTCCTGAAGTTAACCCACTCCATCGGGTCTCCCTTGAAGAAAGGCAGCTCCTTAGGTGTCGCAATGCGACTCATTAATTTGTCTGCGGCGGTCATCTGCTTACAGCTATGGGTACAACCTACAGCAAGATCATGTATCGCGTCAGCTAGCTTGAGTATTGCTTTATCTTGAGCAACTGGTGCTGACGAGGGTCGGTCATGTAGGGCAGGGCTTGAACAACACATATTTTGAGCAGCGGGGGCCGGGCAATGGTCATTTTGTGCCGCGGTAGGGGCTAGGTAGCGTTCATCTTGTGCAGTAGGGTCTGAGTAGCGCGCATTTTGTGTCGCGGTCGTACGACGAAGGGTTACATTCTGTTGCGCCACCCAATCTTCCGTTCTTACTGCTGCGGATACTGATGAAACACTGGAACCCGCTAGGGAACGTCTTTCTTGTTGTTCTTCCAATTCTGCTAGGCTTACACTCAGTTTTTTGTTCACGAGGTCTATTTGTGCTTGCATTTTTACCTCTTGCAGCTGAGCTTGCATTTTCGCTTCCTCTGCGGCGATCAGCAATCGTGATTTCTCCTCGGCCGCATCAAATTCGAGTTGTTTTTTGCGCGCCTCTATTGAGATAACGGACATTTTGGAGCTGGCCGCTTTCGAAGACTTGCTTGATGGAAGGTTTTGCTGATCTTTCTTTTGTGAGCCTGAAGGTGACGACATTTTTCTGCAAGCTTTTGCTCGTGTTATCATTTTGCGAAAAAAATATATTCCTCAGTCCTCGAGTCTTCAGTTTATGCTCGAAGGACCACGATGTTACTGATTGAGAGATGCTGGTTTAGGTTTCGAGGATTAAATAAGAAATATATTTTAGAATAAACTGATGTATTAGCATGACTTTTACCGACATATAAAATTAAGTGACAAGACAAAAGACAAAGACAATCATATACTTTTTTATAGTCAACAATTATGATAACACTCGGATATCCAAGATACACTTGATAAAAAACTAAATCAATAAAGATAGTGTCAGTAACATGCAACATGCATTTCAGATAAATGCAATTTCTGAAAAACAATGCAATAAATATGAAGTAACGCTTTTTTGGGCAATCTAATCTAATCAGTACTTGACCTACGACAATGTCAAAGGATATGAGGGTTTTAATACAAAACATGTGACTGTGATTATTTGAATTGCATAAATACGGTTGCAATATTTAAGAGACGTATAAAACTGATTTGTAGGACCTGATGGACACTGTTACTTTTTCCGCCAGGTAGTCTAAATAAAACATCTACATAAAAATAACTTGAAAAAAAAATAGTGGATCTCGATCTGTGAACGAGTGGCGTCCAAGGAATGGAAAGAGAAGTGTTGGTCATCTGGCAGCGAGATGGGCAGACGAAAAACAGTAGTGATGACCAACTGTTTTATTTGTACAAGAATATCGATGAGTGTCTGGTAGGAATTAAGTAAGTAGTGTGAACAGGTGAGAAGTCGAAGCTGCAGCAGGCGAGAAGAATTAGATGGCTCATCGAAGCATTGGATCACAACAGCACACAGCCGTAAAAAGGGTGAAGGAAGAGGTAGGGCATTTCTTCCCTTCACACTTTTTACCGTTGTGTTAGCCCAGAATCGGGTCAGCGTGGATGTGATACATACAATGAATCCAGGCAAAGGATCATGGAAAAACAGTAGTGATGACCAACTGTTTTATTTGTACAAGAATATCGATGAGTGTCTGTTATGAAGTGAGTAGTGTGAACAGATGAGAAAGTCATACATTGACGACGTGACATCGAGAATAAAAGCTTTATATAAAAATAATAAAATATATACAATTAATATAAAACAGAGCATTAAGTGGTGAAGCGATATTACTCAGACTAGTCAAAATGTTTTGAGAGCGTTATTTTAACTCAGTGGATACCAAAAGGCAGGAAACGACAACGCGGCAGGCCCAGAAGGAGATGGCGGGATGAGCTGGACTCTTTCTCAAGGGATTGGTCTAACATCGCACTGGATCGCGAAAAGTGGAAGGAGGGAAGGGAGGCCTTTGCCCTGCAGTGGGACAGCATGGGCTCATAATAATAATAATAATAATAATAATTTTAACTGAAAATGGCGTAAATGTAACAGGGGTGAATGAAAGAGAGAAAAAAATGTGTTTTTATGGTTGTTGTTTTTAGTTTTTTTTTTTTTTTTGTTTTTAGTCAGTAGAAGTCTGACACTCCCCTTCGCTCTGCCCAAGAGCGGGGGGGGTCATTCGATGATTTTCCACTACTATTTCCGATACTACTACGATTAAAAGTGGTACAAAATCGTAGAACTTATACTTAGTGGGATCAAACATTTCTTTTGTTCTACCAAAAATCGAAAAAATCGAATTGTACCACCTTAAATTGAAGGACGAGTAAGAAAAAATACCCTTGTTAATTAGTTCTACCGTAGAACTGTTTAGTCAGAATGGTGGGAACGAACCCTCCTTTTAAGTACCCCTGGTTTTTGGTACTGACTTGTACCTAAATCAAGTAAAGGCAGATGCAGGCCCAAGCGGGTCAGAACGCATTGCAAAAATACTCCCATGTCCCTTTAGTACAATTAAATACTTCCACATCCCTTTCGTTCGTACATATTGTATGAAAACAACAGGGAAAACATGCGTTGCGCTGCGGTCCGGATGTACACATGTACAAGTTTCTGTCCCATTTTATACTAAGTGGAAATACTGTTATTTTTTATTTATTTGTGATATCAATAAAGTGCACTGGGTTTTTTCCACTCTCTTGATACGAACCCTTCAACAGCTGAATAATTTTATTTATGCACAATAACAAAAGTTTTACAATAATTTAGACATTAAATCCTGAGCTGATAAGTAAGGATACGATAATACTTTATAATAAAGGATACTAAGCTTATTATCTGAAACTGATAACATTCGGTACCTAGGTATTTATTACAGATTGATAACAGCGGTGGCCTAGAAAAAATAATTATTGCAATTATATGCAAAACTATCCAAATTTATCTACACCTGCAAGAAATGTTATCTAAAAGAGTAATTTAGCAAATAAACTGTAAAACCAATAATAAGCCTGAGGAGCTTGTGGCTAATTGCTAAATAATAACAGACGCTCGGGTTGATCTTTAGGTAAACTCTTGTCTACGTTGGTACATGGTGACCATGGGTGGTGTCACCCATACCGAGTTTCCTCAATGCCTCAAAAAGCACATTTAGCCATTGGTCCCGGCTGTCATTTGTACATCTTTGAAGTCCAATTTTCAGAAGCCTATATTTTCTAATAAAACGGTACACCGTTTTAGAAATTTGGCTTCCGAATGTAAGGTAAGGATGGACGGATGAGAATCGATATATTTTGGTTCCCTCTTTCCAAAACCTCAACCGGACATTATTAATCATTCGTGGGAAGTCCCGTGTAGTGACGTCATATCTGCTGGTCAGAAACAAAAGGATTTTGTGATAACTGATAAGAGATATCTGACAGATTTCAGTTGAGATCAAAGCAATAATCCTGGACTGTGTGCGTTAATTACAGAACAGAGGTCGAGTAGCCCAAAATTTCAAAGACGAAGCAAAATATTTTTAGTAAGCTACCAAAAGGATCAATTTTTACTAAGACCCCTTGCTAAATTCCTTTCGCAGAGGCCTAATTTTTCTGAAGACACAAGAATTGTCATCATTAAATCGCTTTATTTTTGCATCTTGACCACCTTACGACAATACCAAACCTATGGAAAAACCTTTTGCAGAGGGAACAAAGACATAAATCCAACTCATTTTAATTGCGCAGTAGATTAATGGTCAAAATACTTATTATGCAGACGACGAGTCAATCAGCACGTGCTATCTTGATAAGGACATGTGTGTCATAAGTTTTTGTCCAGTAGGTACATAAATCAACTGCATATTAATTTCTTATTACGTTGGAGCCTTGGAGCTAACCACGCTTTCATTGTCTGAATAATTTATTGAATGTAGACTTTTCATTTAAGACTTTTAGACATCATCATTAAATCTTCATTCAAATCTAAATCTTAATCTAATCTTCAATACTTAGTGTCTAAATATGACAACATATTTTATACATATACAAACTACAAATGTACAAATATCAAAATGGGAAAAGAATTACAGGGCGTCAATTCGTGGCCTCGGAAAAGAAAGGGCTAAGGAGGAACGTGATAAACCTGTTTTTGTTTTGTAACTCAATAAAATTATTTATTGTGCAATAACGCAAAAAGTGAAAATCAATAATATTCTTGTTCATTTTTCTTTTCAATAATTTCCACTTTTTACACGACGTTGTTATCGCCATGATTCGAGTTGCATAGAAAATGCGCAAAGCAATATCGCGTGACATAATTATTGCATTGTTCTGGTAGCTTCGATTTTATGACAGTATATTGACATTTAAATGCATTCAAAATGGCGGACTTGGCAACATTAATCTCTGATAAGAAAATTCTTACTTGAATAATGAGAATAGTGATCATTTTTAAGAAAAAAAATGAAAATTTTCAGTAGTGTTCCGTTTAGAGATACGACTGTAAGTTTTGATACTTAAATGAGCCAGATTAGAACCAGCTTAAGACAAATCTGACGTCACCAAATTGGCGCGAAATATTTCAGGTTATCCTGAAAAATTACAATTTTTCCAATAGAAAGTCCTTAAAAATGTCTTAATTAACTCGATTTTTGTAACATTCATTAATTATTAGATTACAGAAACCGAAATGAAAACCAAAAACACGTCAATTCCGCGCCAAAAACACGCCGTTTTCGCGCCAAAAATGTATAAACACTCACAAAACGCATCAAAAATGCATAGCTCACTTACCGGATCAATAAATCCTCTTCTGCACACTTCCACAAGGATTTCCTTGAACCGGAATCAAAACTGAACTTGGTTTAAAATATTATTGTTTAATTTTCGTGTTGGATTACGTGCGTTCTACGAAAAGGGCAGAAAATCAGTGTGCCAGCCATCAAGTGCGCGCTGCGTTCGCGCCAATACTGACTCAGATGCTCCTGCGTCGACGAGCAGCTGATTACAAACGCACACTGTCACACTCACAATGCACCTTATCTGCATTATTCTACAGCACAATTCAGCTTGATTATGTTTATGTTGTTAGAATTTTCACTTCGTTTTCGATTGAAATTTCAAATAACATCGGTCTTTGGACGTGCTTGCACCGATGCAATGGAATTATTATTTAATGCTACGTATTACGGTAACTAGTCGCGTATTAAATGGGTTAGCACTTTTGTTTGATCGTTACTTTCCCATGAGATGGCTAGCATTGGGTGCATTCTTGGACTGAAGACGCAGTAGTATTTATTTCTAATTGGAATCTGATTTATAATGATCTCAATCTACGTGGTCTGTCCGTTACTTCTTCATGGCTTACGGCTGGACGGGTTTGGATGCGAGGCCCACATATGGCCTAGATTTAGACAAAGGATTGTGGTAGTTTACTATAGGATTATCCCTGGCTTTGCGACAGACGAAAAAACGGGCATAAAATAGTCTTTTCATTACTCATACTCTGAAAGTAGGTCATGACATGACAGGGGAGCGGGTTGAAAGTACTACTTTTCAGCCCTAGGGAGAATCGCTTTCTACTGACAGCTGTCAAAATATTTGATGTAATTGGGAGCAAGCCTATTGCCACCAACCAATGTAATTAGGAGCAAGCCTATTGCCACCAACTGATGTGATTAGATGCAAGCCTATTGCCATCAATAAATGTAATTAGGAGCAAGACTATTGCCATCAACCAATGTAATTAGAAGCAATCATATTGCCATCAACCGATGTAATTAGGAGCAAGCCTATTGCCATCCACCGATTAGATTTAACCGATTTTAAGTGTTTCTCTTATGTTTACTTTTTTATTTTTTTTGTCAATTTATTTTTTCTTTCTTTCGATTTAGGTAATTGGGCGCAAGCCTATTCCTATCAACTTTGCTTGTATTTGTAATGAAAAGCACAGTGTTTACCTCGGGTTAAAGACTTATTTAGTCCCTCGAACTATTAGCGCCCTCGCTGCGCTCAGGCGCCAAACCCCGTCTCGGGGACTAAATAAGTTACTTTCACCCCTACTAAGGTAACAATGTACTATTCTACTTTGCAAGAAGTGAAGCTGGGTTGATTTCGTAGCACGATGCCTACTATCACACTATGACTACGTTTTTAGTGAAAATGGAGGAAAAATTCTTAAGATTAAATAATTGAGGTTTCAAAACCGTGATCTATTGAAGGAATTTGATCGATTGTAGTAGGTAGTTTCATTTGGTGGACACCAAAACCACTTGATAAGTGAATTATATTACGTACAAAGCACACCGACGTTCTAGCGAGGAAAGAATAAAGAAATACGGATGTCGGGCACATCACATAAAAAAAACTATGATTAACCCAGAGTGCAAGTATACAATCCCGCTTAGATTCGATTCTGGGATAAAAAATCCGCTTGTCATCATCAGATCCTTTCGGTTTCATTTCAAAGTAGATGCAGTAACCAACACAATCGCAATTTTATTTACTTTATTTGTAAGTGTTACACTTTTAGAAGTATTATAGGTAAGTAACTTTTGAGATAAATGTGGAGGGGTATAGGAGTGGACACAAAGGGCTAAGAAGGAACACAGGTGGTTTTTAGTTAGTAGAAGTCTGACACTCCCTTCCGCTCCGCCCAGAGCGGGAGCAGAGGAGTCATAAGATGATTTACCAGCCTCTAAAAAAAGGGATATAAGGTCCCATTAAAATAGGTGGACAAAATTTCAGAAATCATTCAGACCACCAAAATAAGGATGATGGTAAAAAAAATAATAAGAAAAACGCATATAAGACCTACTCCTAAAGAATGAGTTTGTTCTAGAGTGCCAGCAATTTATTATTTAAAGTAAAAAAAAATAACTTTATTTAATGTTTTTTTTTTTTGTTAAGATATCTTTGGTTAGACCTACTGAACGCTGTGTTAAAATTTGTCCACCTATTTTAATGGGACCTTATATTATAAGAGTGATGGATGGACTGTGTAAAGGATGATATGGCATGAATGGAGGAGTCTGGTGAGATGATGAGTAATAGAGAAGTATGGAAGAAGAAGAAGACATGCTGCGCTGACCCTGAATTAATTGGGATAAGAGCAAGCGAATATTGACACTTTTAGAAATGTATATTTTGAAGAAATGACGCCAGTTTTTTTTTTTTTTTTTAGTTCTTTAATTATTAGAGAGGGTTTGTTCACTTATCGAACATGTCACCCTCATAGGAACACTTTACATGCAAAACTTACAATCTACGCCTAATTCCTATATTAACTAATTTGTATATTATTCTAGCAGTTGATGGATGGAGAGGGAGAAGAAGACCAAAGAAGCGATGGATGGATTGTTTGGGAATAATATGAAAGACAAGGACGTTAATAATGGCGTGACGGTAGCCAGAGGAAAATGGAAGAAAAAAAACATGTCTCGCTTATCCCAAGTAAAGTGTAGCAAGGGCTGGAAGGTCATGAATTTCAATTTTCACTAACATTTAATTTTAAGTTACTCTTATGTCTCATACTTCTTGAAACAATTTTCTCATTCCAACAAATAGCGTTAAAACTTATTATTCATATTGAAAACGGGATATGTTCCATGTAAAACACATGGTAAACATCCTGTTTTCAATAAGAATAATAATGTTAGTGACCATGTCAGTTTAAAATCTTATAGCGTTAAAACTTTTTAATTTAGTTACATAAGTGATGCAAGCGGGTCTCAAAACTTTAAAACGTGATGTGACTTTGGGAGTGTCAGTAATCTTGATCTACCCTACACAAACCATAATTCATAGAACACTATACAACTAAACACAAACCCTTCACAACTACAACTCACAACAGTGCCAGCAAAGCAATGACCCCTTAGATCGGGTGTCAGTTGATCTGTTCCCAGTTCCCAGTAACAACGGCTGTCTATGCTATAGTACTGGCCTGTGGCTGCGTCTGCATCAATGAGGGTCTGTTGCAGTATGTGAAGTTAGACCTAGATGAGCTACTGGACAAAGGAGTCTTGTGTTTAGGGAATTGAGGGTTTAATCATTTCCCGTTTGGGTACTGGTTTCAAGATTGTTTTGTGCGTCTAGTTGTGAGTTTGAACTTATGTCGATGAACTTGAGCAGTACTCCGACTATACGCATATATTTCAAATTAATATTACGTCTGTAATCCCAGAAAGGTATAGCAGAGATGTAGGTACCTAATATTAAACCCATATTTTGGCAGCTATGTTTAAGTCCTATGTAAAAGGGGGCGAGCCTATTGCCATCATTCGGGTATGAATAAAGACTCTATGGCTGCTACTGAGAAATTCGAAATAACATATGGTCACACTCGGGAATCGAGCCCAGGACCGGATGCTCAGCTGTCGCACTTGCGATCACTCGACCAACCAGGCAGTCATCATGCCAAGTAGTATTAGTATTTCAAAATGTTCAAATAACTGAACAATTTAATAAACACACGCACTAACCAGGGAAGAATTCCTATCTTTGAGTGTATGAATCGACTAAAACGCGTTTTCTGTTATCGCGATTTTGCAGTGGACTGTATTAAATAATAGATGCTTGAAAAACAATTATTTTCACAATGAAGAAAATTAAATTAAATTCTGTTCAGGCCAAAATATCATTATCATTATTTTCTATCCCAATTCATTTGGGGTCGGCGGAGCCTGTCTACTTTTTTCCATACTTCTCTGTTTCTCGCCATCTCGTGAGACACCTCCTTTCTTACCATATCATTCTTAACACAGTCCATCCATCGTTTCAAAATAATGAACATAAATTCTTCTTGTGAGTGATATCAACATCAAACATGTAACATGCGCAGGAGTGGATCCAGGCAGGACTACGCGTTCCCTGATCATTGTTGTTGCGCACGCGCCGTGACGTCCGAGGAACTTTATCGCCTCCCTTTATATTAAATAAAAAACGTTTTAAATGGTAATGTTCTGTGTTTTTGTTTTGTCTTGTTGCTAACCTGATTTATTTTATGATTGGATTTTCTGGGTTTGTTTTTAAGTTTCTGAAAATGTTTTCCGCCTCACATAGGGCTCACATTTCGCCAGTTACATTTAATTCCAATTCCCATGTAATAGGGAGCAAGCCTTAGGCCATCAACTGTACATAAATCCAGACTCAGTGGCTGCTAGTCTGCTACTGATAAATTCCTAAATGAAAAAAGAATAATACATGGCCTGTCCTGGGTATTGAACAAGGACCTCATACTCGACAGAATGGGTTCTGACCATTGTGATCATCGAGGCCACTTTAATGGGTGTAAAAGTAGGTACGCTAAACGCAAATGAAAGGAACTTCTTCTTCCCACCACTGCGATATTTTTTTTGTTCTAGAGTTCTAGACCATACAATACCCCCTAGTTACGGAGATATTGGGATTGGGAGTCAAAGTTCAAAATGTTCGCAGCTGTTTTTGTAAATATGTACTAGGTTTTCAGGTTATAACTTTACTTAAATTACCTCCATGACCCGTTTATTATTCAAAGCATCCACTAGTACAATGTTCTTACATTGAGTTTTACCGTAAAATGTGATTTATGACCCATAAAAAAGTCGTTTCCCAGCAATTATTAGGGTAAGGGTTAGGTATTTTCAACCGACTTCCAAAAAGGAGGAGATTCTCGATTCGTCTACATGTATGTATTTTTTTTTATCTTCGACTTAAGTACCTAATCCACATTCAAAGTGTAATGAAAGTAAATCTCTTCGTAGAGCTTTTCCCTTCTAAACACACAATAGGCAGTGCGGTGAGTACTTTTCCCTGGGTAACACGAATGCTATCAGACGATCAAGATAAGGAGTAATGAGTCTGCTACTGTTTGTGTCAGCCACTTGAGCTTTTGCGAATATTGTTGCATATTGTTTTGTGCAATAAAAACTTTAGATAATAGGTTTTTAGTGGAATAATAATCACTTGAAACGATGAAGGACAACATGGTGAGGAAATCAGCATGCCCTTTTTTTGGCTGATGGCAAATCATCAAATAACCCCTCCCGCTCTTGGGCAGAGCAGTAGGGAGTGTCAGACTTCTACTGACTAAAAACCACCCATGTTCCTTCTAAGCCCTTGTGTCGAGGCCGCAGTATCTCTTTCGATCAAGCCGCCGCAGCCCGGACCAGGAAACCAGCATGCCTGAGGGGTATTTCTCAACGGCATGTAAACACAAGTCAGAATCCAAGTTCCATACCAGGTTAGATACTAAAGAACACAAGAAAAGTCATAGGAGGCTTCTGTTCCCTTTCAGTAAGTTCCAAAACGTACAGTAGATAAATCTACTCACCTAAAGTTCTGAAAAATGTGAAGAGAAAAGCAACCATCGTTTTTAACAGACTTCCAAAAAGGAGGAGGTTCTCTATTCATCTAGAAGACGATACAATCAATGTCACTAAAAAATTAATTATTACTACAAAAAGTAGGGCTGCCACTGCTGAACATGAGATTCTTCGAGATTCCTAGATTGAGCAAAAATTCTTTCAGTTTTTTTATCAAGAATTTTTATGTAGCAGCCACGGAGTCTAAATTTTTCAAACTCTAAGGAGGAGGACTCTCTCTAGGAGTCTAATTTTTTTTTTTGCAAAATGTTACTGTATCTGTATACCTCTGTCTAACCCTACGGGGATTTCAGGCGCGATGTTCTGTTAATGCTGGATAATTTAAAAAAAAAGATACAACCTTGTAAAACAACAATGGTACAGCAGTGATTCACAAATTCTTGCGAAGCACTTCATGAGAGAAATGCAACAGATAAGAGTACATTGACCCCTCAGATCGGTTCACTGGTCCCCGTTATCGGCTCTTTGCTTGTTCAAGGGTCGGGTTCAATACAATTTATTGACATAATGCAAGCAATAATACAAGTTTTTTTTTTGTTATGCTCACAATAAGGAAAAAACTTGTTTAAAAGTGCGAGGTAATTCGCATTTGTGTCACATTTTACATTTTGAATGATGGAAGGTAAAATTATCCAAACATTTGGATCGGAAGGGTATTATAATTTGCGTAAATAAAAAAATTTGACTGCCTAATGGGGTTGGCAAGTGAAAGCTGATTGTAGATGGCGTGTCCATAGCTTGTCCCAATCCGACCAATGAGGTCAAGCTATTTTGAAATATAAAATGACATTGACAGATATTCAACCAATGAAGAGCTTAGGTTCATGCGGTGCTAGCGCCATTAGTTCCACCAGTTGCCCGTCCCATTGGTCTAGTGTGGATAATGGACAATAATTTAATAATAATGAAGGAGTCATTTGATGACTTCACACCCTCCACATAAAAGGGGTTCATATGTTGCTTTCATCATCCTCTGTAAATTCACGACCATTACCTTAGCTTGTTGCTGCCAGTCTTTATAAGAATCCCTCTCATATTCCAATTCCTTAAGTTTATTCGTGACGCTCTGCAGCTCAAAGGTCTGCTTCTTGAGTTGAGTCCTGAGAGTTGTGCACTGTTCTGCCCTGCTAGTTTGTCTGGCTAATTCGTTCTTCAAGGCAAAGTTTTATTGAGTTTTTCCATCAGGAATTTGTCAGTAGCAGACCCACCTCTGGATTTGTGCCCGGTTGATGGCAATAGGCTCGTCTTTTACACGGCACTTAATCATTACGAAATGTGGGTGTACTTTTAGGTACAACTCTGCCTAACCCTTCTAGGATTCCAAACTTATTCAATTTTAATTGTTATAAATCACCCTTCATTAAATATTAGGGCGTTACAAAAAACGCTAATCACTCCAGTCAATTAAGAAAAACGAAATTACTTGAACACTTAAATCATTTTTATTGGATCCACCCCAGCGCCTAATGTTGGCCTAATGGGACCACCATGACAGGACGTCAAAACTTTATGATTATGGGAATATTTAACTTAAGTATACGACCATTATCATATCTTGTATATTTTAAGATGACATTAATTTTGTAAATTGAGAGGAATCCATTTTCTAATAATAAAAGAAAAAACGTTCCGTCTTTATTTAGGTATTTGGTATTAGTTAGCTTTGGCAGTCGTTACAGGTGGTAGTCATTAGTGACCTGATAGTCTGACAACCAGTCTTAAGCCTGCTACGCACGTTACGATTAGACGGTACAGTTCAAACTGCAACGAACGATAAATCTACATGTGTGTAGGGTTGCCAACCCTACTATATAATATAGTATCCTACTATTTTAAGGGATCAAATACTATATTTAAAATATATTTATATAGTAGGCGAAACTACTATATTTCAATTCCTACAGCATCAGCATATTTTCTGATATGTAGACGAAATGGAGAGAAGAGCGCAACGGGGCCACTTTAATTAAATCTGAATTAATATTATTTTTTAACTTAAATTTAGATTGCAATCAATTAAGAATGCTTTTAAAAAAATAAAAATTTAATTACTAAGCTAATTAACTAAAATATTCATTTAAAAAATAAAGTACATATTTTGACAACATACCTACTATTTTATTTTTAATTTTTTTTCCATCTACTATATTTTTAAGTTAATAACTTCAAAAATACTATATTTGATAGAAAAAAAGTTGGTAACCCTACATGTGTGTATGAGAAAAACTGTACAGTTTGTTCGATTTTAGCACTACGAAAACCGTCCGGTCATTATGATTTATCGTAACGTGCAGCAGGCATTACCAAAAGGTATCGTATTACCCAGTATTAAACTGGGTTGTGAGGTTCAGGCACAGATAGATAGTCCATGTAAAATACTGGTATTCAGCTGCATCCGGTTAGACTGGAAGCCGACCCCAATATAGTTGGGAAAAGGCTAGACAGACGATAAGTTATATATAAGTAACAGTTAAGTTAGTATTGCATTGAGTTATCCTCTGTACGGTAGATAAATAAATAATATTACGCGCTTCCTATTACCAGTAATGCTAACCAACGAACTATAAAATTACTTGTAAATAAAACAATTATTAGTTACGTGAACAAAACCACATTGTTGCATGTGCAAGGTCAAATAGATAACAATATTATGACACGTGCTAAATATTGTATAAATAAATAAATTATACAACATACGTTGCTAACTTCCTATAAATATTATGTGTTTGCCAAGCTTGTCATTTGCTAATCTGCTGACATTTACATTATTCATTCATTGTCGTTTCCGTAGATTCAGAATGTGCCGACTGAAAATAGTGAAACCATAACATCACTCCTGTAATCCCCGAAGGATTAGGCAGAGGACCAAAGGTATACCTACAAAGGTACAACCACATTTCATCAGTTATGTTTAAGTCCCATGTAATAGGGGACGAGTTTATTTCCATCAACCGGGTACAAATCCAGGCTCCGTGCCTGCCACTGAGAAATCCTTCACGGAAAAACCGGAAAACTAAAGGAAAACATCTGAGTATTAGCCTTAGACAAACCCACCATCACTTTCCTTCACACAAAAAAAAAGGAAATCAACCAACAGCCAACGCATCAACTTCTTTCGTCTCGCTCTGCTTACAAAGATCAACATTTATATTATATAGATACCTACATATTATACATCTCTACATAGATACATTAGACCTCACAATAACATCCTTCTTTAGGATTCCGTACCTCAAAAAGAAAAATCGGAACCCGTATAGGATCACTCGTGTGTCTATCTGTCCGACCATTTCCCCCCCCCCCCCTTATCTCCGAAACTACTGAGCCTAAACTGTTGAAAAAAAATCTGAAATTAGTTCAACACTTATACTCGTAAATTACAGGAAAACCTGTATGAAGTCTATGGTGCTAAAATAACATGGAAAATCTATCAATATCTACTACAATGATACGGAACCCTTCATGTGCAAGACTTGAACTTGGCCAGTTTTTTTTACTCTAATTTCAAAAGGACTCTAAGGGCTGTACTCGAAATTTAAAAAATAATAAAAAGAGGATCGTAGGGGCATTGCCCTGAGGGCCGGCCCTCTTTTTGAAACATCTGACCCAGCTACAAACGTGTTTGGAATCATAGGAGAGTGCTCGTGAGAGAATTCTGAGATGTAATATATTATCAAAATGTTTTTTGATGGCGTGGTGTATGAAGGGATTTAAAGATGTTTCGTTGCAGGATAACGTGGGAATAATAGGAAATGGGAAGGAAATATTGGTACATGATATTTTCAGTACAGTAATGTGCCTGTGGGTTAACAATAACAAAGTTGTCTGTGGAAAATGTAGGTATTGAAAAAATAAGATGGCGATGGTAACTTATACCGGTCTACGGTCAGGATCTGCCTAGCCTTTCCCAACTATGTTGGATACCAGGTTTTTTCTTTGGTCAAAAAGGTCATAATCGCATTTGGTACAAAAAACCGATACTTATAAGAATAATTTTGTTAAGAATAGTACCTATTACAAAAAATGTTAACTGTTTTTTCTCATACAAGAGTATTATTAGTTCTCGTAAGTAAACTATAACTAAAATAGATTTATTTAACGGTTGCAAGTAGTGATAATGTTTGGATGCGACATGCGATGCATGTGAAAGATACTTCGTACGCAAAATATGCGCTTCGGACGTGGAGTTGCGGTCACCAGCCCGTTAGATATCCTACCTAGTACAATACAAGATATTCCGTAACTCAATAATATCCCAACAGCACAGGTGCATACAACTAATCTAAAGGGCACAGGTTTGAATCTTATCGGTGATTAATGTGTTAGAACTAAGGTGAAGAGGCTATCTAATATGATGGTCAGTGGCTATTAATATATCCAATTTTGTCGAGAACTTACACTAGGATTATAAGGATGACGGTCTTGGCCACTCTTGGCACAAGTGCTACTGCTGAGGATGGAGTCCTAGGTTCGATTCCAGGGTCGTGCAAAGTGTTGTTGGAGTTTTCCTTCAGAATTTCTCAGCTGCAGCCACGGGATCTGGAGCTATGCCTGGTTGGTTGGGGTGGGATTTTGACATAACTAGCGAAATGTGGGTGTTCTATTAGATAAATCTCTGTCTAACCCTTCAGGGACTACAGGCGTGATGTTACGTTATGTGATAGCGATAAGCTCGGCCTCTGTATCATGGAACTAAAAAATAACTAGCAAAATGTGTGTACAATGTACATTATATTATTATGTATTTTACACCTCTGCCTAAACCTTCGAGGATTATATTATAAGCGTAATGTTATAAAGTTTATACTCGAACACACTCGTAGAATATAGTTACCAAATCTTCTATTGTTTCGTGAAACAATAAAGAACAGACCTTAGAAGTGTACACGGCCTTGTAAATGGATACAAAGGGCACACGCAAACCCTTTGGGAACCTCTGGCATGCTTTAAATACATGACAACATCACATGGCACACAGTTGTTAATTGTTAAGATAATTTAAAGATTAATTTAAGGGCCGATCATTGTTAAAAATCATCATCTGCCTAGCCTTTTCCCAACTAAGTATGTTGGGGTCGGCTTCCAGTCTAACCGGATGCAGCTGAGTACCAGTATTATATGGAGCGACTGCCTAGCTTACCTGCAGAACCCATTTCATACTGGTTAATACGATACACTTTGGTAAGACTGGTTGTCAGACATCCGGGCCACTATCTGTAATGACTTTCAAAGATCTTCAAAAAACATCCGGGAGACCGGGACCAACGTGTCAACGTGCTATTCGACCTATTCACAGACCACCCTAGTTAAGCGCGGCTTAACCTAAAGATTGATCCGAGCGGCTGTTAACGGCTAGTCTTTTCAAATCGTTTTTCTTAGGTTTCTGTTAAGCTTTGTTACGACTAACCATAGACACATAGCTAACCATAACAACTAAGACAAAACACTCATGTTTTCAAATACTCCCATTCTTTTAAAACCACAGAAATTATTTTATAAAGCTCTGTTTAAATCTCAGTGAGACAAGACAACAGAACGCTTAATAGTTTAATGTAATATTCATGCCCGCATGCGTATTGCGTCCTTGACCGTCTAACAAGGCCTAAATACTGTCTGGTGGCCCCTTAACATACTTCAGAGGGAACTTATTAAGAAGAAAAGGATGTTGTCTAAGGACTTATTACCATACTAGATGTGTACTCTGGTTCACTTGGGTGGGATAAATATTCATCGTTCACTGGTGAGTGGTGACATGTTCAAGATGTAGTAAATGTTCTTGTAGCTGTTGGTTTTTTAACCGACATCCAAAAGGAGGAGGTTTCTTGTTATTGGGACAAGCCCGCTTCAGTATTTGTAAATCACTGCAACTCCTGAAATTCAGAATCAACCAGAAAAGCGATGACAATGAAGCTCGACGAAGTCCCAGAGAAACAATTTTACTCTCTTGAATCCCGCAACGAATTTAATCAGAAAATTGGCTTGGCACGCGACGATGGCAAAAGACCGGACGGCATGTCGTTGTTTCCTTGGAAGATGGGTAGGCCTTTAGTATGGGACGCAACTTGCGTCGATACTCTTGCGCCATCGCATCTTCCAAGCTCTTCGTGTTGTGCTGGCGCTGCCGCTGCGGCTGCGGAGAACCTCAAGCGGCGTAAATATAGTAACCTTTGTGGAAACTATATTTTCGAGCCGTTTGGGGTTGAAACTTTAGGGCCGTGGGGTCCTAGTGCACACAACCTTTTTAAGGAGATATCAAAACGCCTTGTTGACGCTTCCTCCGACCCAAGGGCTGGCTTTTTCTTTGGCCAGAGGATAAGTGCTGCCATACAACGCGGCAACGCTGCCAGTCTCTTGGGTACTTTACCTGCTGACAGCGTTGAGGAGGAGTTTTTCGATGCCCTTTTGTAGTTATTTTGTTTTTAGGTTAGTTTAGTTTATATATTTAGTATAGTCTTTTATTACATGAGCTAAGATAAATAAAATATTACCTTATTATGATCGACAAAAAAAAAAAAATAAAAAAAAAAAATTGCGAAGGAAACAGTAGGATAACAATAATTTCAATTTGAGTTTACCAGGTGTCTAGGAGTCTTTGGTTAACTGGACCCACTCGAACTGGACCCACGAGTTAAGTCGAACAAATTACATTTTAAATTGTTCTTTTTTTATAGTTTTATTGTGGGTCCTGCAGTTGCAAGCGGGTCCAGTTGACCAAAGACTCTAGGTAGGTTCCCAGATTTATCTGTGATTACCGGGACGATTTACGTGATTGTTTTATCCATTCGGTAAAGGACGCCCGCATACATATAAATAATATACTTTGCTTGAGCAGTTTACGAGTTACAAACTCTATGTTTATGACATGATGATATTATCATACTCATAATAATCAGTGAAAATGTGTTTATAGATGACAAGAATTGGTGTGGAATATCTCAACTAAAAAAGGGCCGAAAACCGACTCTTCTCCAAAACAAAGGTAATGGAAAATAATTGGACTGGAAGTCGATGGCAAAAAAGTCAGTGAACCAAACAAAATCACCGACTTCCGAAAGTACAGGAACTTTTGCGTTTGTTTTGGAAGTCAGTTATCTTCTGTATTGTCCCACTCCAGACAAGGATTTCGGATCTCCAAATTCTTCCACTCATCGCGAAGTCGCGTTTCTTCTTGAGAAAACTGAAGAAAATATTGCGACCATTTCCTGTGCTTGATTTTACACAATTAAACTAGGAAGTCAGGATCAGGACTTCGATCCTGCTCTGTCCTACTAATATTATAACGTTTATTCTTATTAGTAGACGAGTCACATTATTATTATTATTTCGTGGTTGTTACTGAGAAATTTTGCTCGACCTGGGATCGAACCCAGAACCTTTTGCTCAGCAGCAGCGATTACGACCACCAGACCAACGAGGCTAAATTTTTAATGGGTCTAAAGGTTTGCACTAATTTCTCTCTTCCAAAGATTCCTTTTTCAGAGTCTGTCGAGTGTAGGCTCCATGTCTGCTCTAACAAAAAGTTGCACAAAAGCATCATTATTGAATGTAAATAAATTGCATTTTTTTAACTTTTGTATACCTAACTGTCTGTTTGCCACTCGATGGATTTTGACAAGACTTTTACTGGCAGATAGCTGATGTTATAAGGAGTATCACTTTTATTTTAGAAAAAGCATTAAGATACGCATTATGTGCAAAAACCAAAAGCCCTTAATTCACGGAGCGAAGAGTTATTTTCATAAGCTCTCTCATACAGAAGCTCATAATTAGGACTTCACAATTTCGGAATAATGGTTGTAGACAATAAAAAGTTTCTTGTCATGTTTACATATTTTTGGAGGCGACTGTATATTTCAATTCTGTTGATCTAAGCCCATTTGGACCAAGACCCTTTAATAATGATTTCGGACCCGTATCCTCGCATCTAAATCGCCCCTTCACCTTCCTGTCCATCTGGAAACTCATTGATAAACTGAATAATAATACAAACAAGAAAGTTTTAAGAACAAAAAATCTAAACCTGACCAATAAACTTCCGCACAGCTGCGTTTTCAAAACAAACGCAATTTAAGACTTCATTGAATCTCCCTCGTTAGTAGTAATTCCATATTGTTTATGCCTCGGTCACTGACCTCTAAGACCACGTGTGGACACACGTGTTAAACTTCTTTGTCCGAATCTTTGTCCAATCTACTCCTTTCTTGAGTTTCTATGCTTTAAATTTTGTGAGGAGGGCTTCTAAATCGGGGGACTAGACAATTGAGTGGAGTCGCTTTAGTATATTTTTGGGACGTCTCTCGACGGACGTCCTCTTATCTTTACTTTAGCTGAAAGATATACACAGCTAAATATCCTTAGGGCTCCCAGCTCCCACACATAAACACGATACGACGTCGCGTCGTACAACATATGGCGTCGTTTCGCGATACGACGTCGCATCGTAAAAAAACACGACATCGTAACGTAATGTGCCACGCATGATGCCGTCGATACAGTGGGGTGGTGTTTTAGTTTTAGTTCATTCCGAAAAATGGACCGCTCTAGACGCATTCTGAAAAGAATATTTAAATGTTTTCTAAATTATGTAGAACCCAAATAAATGTTAATTTGTTCATTATAGTAACAAGACAACTGCGCAGGATTGCATCGTGAGTTTCTAACGACGCGACGTCGTATCGTGAAACGACGCCGCATCGTTGTACGACGCGACGTCGTATCGTGGTTATGTGTGGGAGCCCTTTACGACTGCAATTTGGATCCAAATCTCATTGTGGTATTTTTGCTCGTCTCGCCATGTCTGAAAAAACGTCATCGAACAATCTTTTATATGAATTGCTATTAGATCATCATCAGCAATTCATTGAACTCAGACAGATAAGATAGGGGTAATACAAAATATCCTTCACAGAGCCTAGTAAGTACTTGCTTGGTGATATTAATTATAAACAATACAGTTTTCGTAGGTACACGAAAATTAAAGTTAAATATACCAGGCGAAATATGTCTGTAATATAGCTAAACCTCTACGTGTATTATGTGGATTACAATATTCTAAAATCTGAAGCCATGAAAGGTCTGTTTTCATGACACATGGAAAAGCTCTTCTGTGGACACATTCCAAAGAGTAACGAATTGCCATTCAGTGGTGCCTGTAACTGAAAAATGGTGTGGCATAAGTAGGTACTCCTTTTGCCTCATCTACGTTCTGAACCTAATTTTCTTATAATGAAATTGAGGAAAAAAAACTGTTCACGTCAAGAAAAGCGTCTCCACCCCTTCCTTATTCTCTCGTGACCCTCCATGAATGAACAGTGCACTTGTTTACGTTCAATAGCCAGCAATGCGACCCCGCCATTCGTTCCGTACGACAGAAACATTCATTCGGTCTCATTGATCATGTGTCTGTACATTGTACGCGTTTGAGCTTCGGACGAACGGATTAGACAAAGGGTTAGCTATTGTGGAGTTTGTAAAGAAGTGTAGCAATAGTTTTCTTTGTCGGTTTTAAGATTTATTTTGGTATGTAAAGGGGGAAGGAAGGAGGCAGGTTCTGTGTCTTTGGAGATTAAGGAAGACTTAAATAAGTAACGAAGGGAAGAGTTAGGAAGGTACTCAACGAGATCGTATATAACACCTACGCTACGCCTATCCCAACCCATACTACTTGGGGTTCGTCTTTCAATCTCCTCTGTCAGACTTTACGGCATCATTTACTCCCATTGACTTATATATTACTGCGTAAGGACTGGGCGGACCGCATGATAAAATGACGCCTCGAATTTGGTCCCAAATAGGTCTTGACTAAACCGAAGTTTAAAAGAAAATTAAAATTATAAATTAAAATTTAACATTTTTTTTATTAACATTTTAATGAAAGTTTTATTTAATTTCTTTGTACCTCGATAATACCACGCCACGCCGCTCATACAAGGTTACGTTTACGAGCAGCCTGATTAGTTCTTATAGATGACGTTAGTGTTTCTCTTTATGGGGAACGCATCGAGCAAAATGTTCGGACGACCGTATCTTTAGTTTTTATATCAATGTTTACTCCTCTCTCTTTCATATTTACATGTCCATACCAAGAAAAACGATTTCCCTTTCCATTTTTTTGTAACAGGTGCAACTTTAAAAACGTCTTTCATCTTTACTTTCGTGTGGTAACTTGGTTACAGAGTTTTCATGCCACTCATGGGCCGCTGACTTAGTGTCGCACTATATCCATTCTTGTCACTCCCTTTCATCTTACCATTTCAGTTTGAAACAACCGCAACTGTCCCCAACATAGTTGAAAAAGGTTAGGAAGATGAACAAGATGAAAATAGATTTTGTAACAAAAATAATCTCAGACAACAAAAAAACGTAAATCACAGTTCCAACAATTACGTACAATATGAATTTATATTAAAATAACTAAATAAAGTCCAATTTCACTGTCAGAGGCCCATCACTGGAGGCCATTTATAACGACTGTGATACGATAATTTCGTATAATGATGACAGTCTGATGACGACTCATCAACTTATCTTATTATATCATAATGTAAGTAAATAATTATACTAACTTGTCTTTGTTAAGTTTCCGTTGCACTTGGCATTCTTTTATAAAGCAAGAAGTTATTTTAGTTATTCTTTTAGGTCTTTCAAGGGAAGTTAATAAGAAAATTCTAGAAAATGTTTCGTGTTCGATTCCTAGGTGGGGGAAAGTGAATTTCCCGATTGCAGCTCGCAGTCTATTGTCGCATAAAAGGCAATATGTAATTGCTATAATTATACGTATGTAATCACACATCATCTATCCTTTTCAGAACTATACTGGAATCAGCTTCCTATCTTACCAAATGCAGCTGAATGCCAGTATTTTACATGGGGCGACTGCCTATCTGAACTCCTCCTCAATCCAGTTCTAGTTCTTTGGCAAAGTGATAATACACTTTTACCTAATCTTTTTCCTTTACTAAGTATTTACCTATTGCAATGTAGATTTTGGGGCCAATAAAGCAATCTATAAAATACATGATCTACATACATTTAATCTACCGAATTTCTTTCTATCTTTAGTGGTGTGAGCTGCACTTGTCTGTCCATCAATCTGTCGCGATTAATTTTATTCTTCGAGACACATTGATAAAATTGATATCAGCCACTTTCTTTTCATTCTGTGGTTGCATCGCATCTACTATCTTATCAAATTGTTTAAAATATTGTCGCTTTCTTTAGATTATCATGTCATTATTTTATGTTGTCATTCATAAGATGTACCTAAGTACTAGAAAGATATCATACACATTGACGGCAGATAGGCAAACTTGCGCTCAATAATTCCTTAGTAACAAAATTGTTTCTGAACAATCCTGCGGTTTTTACCCACGACGGAACGGAGACGGTATATGCGTTTGGGGTGAGAGGTTGTTTGTTTGTTTTGTTTGTTTGTTTGTGTGTTTGTTTGTTTGTGTGTTTGTTTGTTTGTGTGTTTGTGCAAATACATGTTGCCATTTTTCTCCAAAACTACTAGTCCGATTTTGATGCAGTTTTCAGTTATGGGTTCGGGTTTGATTGGTGCATGTTCTTAGATAGGTGTTACGGTGACAACTCACCAGGGGGCGCTGCAGCAAACATTTTTTGTGCAAATCAAAGTTGCCATTTTTCTCCAAAACTACAAGTCCGATTTTGATTCAGTTTTCAGTTATGGGTTTAGGTTTGATTGGTGCATGTTCTTAGATAAAAAAATAAAAATAAAAGTAACAAGTTTAAAATAAAAAGCAAAATTAAAAATTTTGAAAAAACCCACGACTGTTAAGAACCTTGCAAAACTAGTTCATTTAATGGCAGCCCCCGACGGACATTCTTGGGTTTTTTTAAGGTGGGTGTTTTATGTTATTTCATCCTTTTTTCAATTAATTTTTAACAGTCGTGGGTTTTTTCAAAATTTTTAATAGGAAATAAGCACCTGGGATCTACATAACCTCACGCTGGTCATTCCTGTAGATTTAGGCAGAGGCATACTGTTAGCCTCAGCCTAAATTAAGCCTATAACAATCGACCGGGCACAACTCCAGGATAATAACAACTTTATCTGACCTAAATATCGAACCTTAATCCTCGTGCTTACCTGTAGCGTATGCGACCAGTAGGTAAACCGCACGTGTCTATATCTATACTAATATTATAAAGAGGTATTTGTAGTTAAGTAGTGGGTAATCTTCTGAACTACTGATCCATTTTCGAAAATTCTTTTACTAACAAGAAATTTCACCATCCCCGACTGTAATAGGCTACATTTAAAACGATCCCGTTGATGAATTTCCATACATGACGGGAGCGAAGCCGCTAGCAAATGCTAGCATTCACAAAGTAAGTAGGGCATCCGATTACATTAGACCTTGAGCAACATCCAGGAAGTTTGACATCATTCGGAGCACGAATACTCTATGTTAACCTAGTACCTAGATACTTTATCTAGACCTATCTGAATACTCAGTCTTTGCCGGAGATCCTCAAAGGGAAAAGAGGTGAAATAAATTCTCAAAGGCAGGATAATAAATTAAACTAAATTCTGGAGTTGGACCGTTGGAAGAACATCAAATAGTTTGCATTTGCGTCTTTCTTCATGTCGTTTCTAAAAGTGCATCGAAAATTTTCTACCGAGAGGTTCTCTCCACCAACCGCTAAAACTAATCACGATTTAAAGAAGAGTAGACCGACTCATGGTCCACCTATTAAGCAAAGACTTAAACATACTTAAGTAATAAATATTAAAACCTCCACATATTAAAAATAAATCAAACTCCAACGAGCACATTACACGCATCCTTTCACACAATAACTCGATTTCTGCAAAATGATGCTAAAACACAAAACCGCCATGTTCAACTGCCTACTTTAAAACTTCATCATACATCGTTACTTTTATTAAAAGTCGGTTTAATACGACGAAAGGAAGCGTTCGTTGAACAGCAATGGCATGGCAGTAACATTATGGCAATAAGATACGGTTATGCCAAAATATAGTAACAGAAGGTTCATTGAAAGCCTGTTTGAATCCAAAGGCACACATATCAAAACATCATCCCCATAACCCCTGAAGGATTAGGCAGACTAGAGGTGTGCTCATCATCAGTACACCCACATTACGCTAATTATGTTTAAAGTCCCACGTATGAGAGCCTATGTCATCACCGAGCACAAATCTAGACTCCCGTGTCTGTTACTGTGAATTTCCTCATAGTAAAACCCACGGTCCACCAGTCAATTACAAATCATCATCATTCAGGGCAATAACGTCCAGGACCCATAATGGAACCTTTCCCTGAAACGAGAGTTGCTTAAATATTCTTGTTTTTGTGGGAAAAACCTCATGGATACCCTCCGCCTGCGGCAAGCGGAGGTATATGTCGGACTCTAAAAACAATAAATGAGAATAATTTATGTGTCAGGAGATCTGATACAAGTGACCCCGACTGGTATCATGCCCCGAAGATCGAAGTGCTGTGATTATTCAACCACAAGTTCTTCTCCATTTAGGTACAAAAAATACCATATTTTCAATAACTCCTCACACTTACACTTTTGCCAATAACCCACCAGCTGCATCATGCAGGGTGTGTGGTGAGGGGTCCTGTAATAGGCCCCATCCTCCCGCAATCACTGCGCAGGCGACTGTGACGAGTGAACTGATTTGTTAGGCCCGCCACACACTGCCGCAGGACGGATGACCCTGATGGTGGCAATGACGTTATTATGAATTATGGTGATCAAGTTGATCGGGTTATATTGTTCTGTATAGGGTTAGGTGATGATGCCTTTCAATATGAATATTATGAATAGGTAATGGCTTGGTTTATGGTCCTAGATACCTATGTAATTTGATTGTGATGATAAAGACTTAGCATATGCATGCATCATTTGTCGACAGATCCATAAGGCTGTCAAAGATATAATATATACTTCCAGTAACTGAATTACCGGCAGTTTACCAAAAATACCAGAATGGCTGGCAACCTGGAATCACTGGTTCCTATAAAGTTATTTCTTTTCATTTGTCTTCACGGATAAAATTAAGTTATTGCGGGAGTGTGTCTAATAGTGTCTGTCTACTAGTGTCTACCCTCTTCCTTGTTCGTTTTGTGTAATGAATTAATCTACACTAATATTATAAAGAGGAAAGATTTGTACCTATTTTTGTATGTTTGTATGTTTGTAATGAATAGGCTCAAAAAGTACTGGGCCGATTTCAAAAATTCTTTCACCCTTGGAAAGCTACATTCACCCTGAGTAACATAGGCTACTTTTTATCCCTGTATTCCCACGGGAACGGGATCTACGCGGGTGAAACCGCGGGACGTCCGCTAGTGATAAATATAGTGATCATGTTAATTTAAGAACTTATTCTAGATCCACAAACATTACACATACATGCATCGCAAACTCTCTAAAATTTCACCCAGTGCGCAACTACAGTGCGTATGCTCCTCGGCACATCCAAGATTGGCACCTGTCAACCTCGCCACGCTCGGTGACCACGATCCACATTATTGCCTTGCCGTATATAGCTATATAACCCAGCTATATAATCACATAAATCATTAGGCTACCTATGTTCTTGGTACAGAGACTATTGCAAATTATTGAGCTTAGGTTCTATGGTGGAAGCTGACTGCATCCGGTTAGACCCCATCTTAGTTGGGAAAAGTCTTGGCAAATGATGTGTAATGAGGGGCATGTACCTATAAGGTGCACCTAAGCCTAATCCATCGGGGGTCACATGTTATGTAATCTTACTATTATTGCAACTTAATACCTTCACATTAATTTTACATAGAATACCACACACTGCCTCGTTGGTGTACTGGTCGCAAGCGCGACTGCCGAGCACAAAGTCCGGAGTTCGATTCCCGATCGGGCAAAGTGTTATTCGGTTTTACCATGAGGAATTTCTCAGTAGCAGCCAAGGAATCCGGATCTGAGCCCGGTTGATCGATGGCAATAGTCCTGTCTATAGCAAAATGTTGGTGTACTATTAGGTAGGTACACCTCTGCCTAACCCTTCGGGGATTACAGGCATGATGTTCAGAATACCCCACACGCAACAATTTCTTTCTTCGGAACAAAACGTCTCATTTATCCGTAAGGAAATGACCATATAGTTTCGACACCACGAAATCTATACCAATGCGGTCACATTATGATGGGGTTGCTTCACTTGTGCGGGACTAAAGCATTTTTTAGTATTCACAGTGATTCTGAACCCTTTCCGCTCTAATCGATGTAGCGTGAACACATCTCTAGTCCTTGAGTACAGTCGGGGACAACGCCGAACCGGGATTTTATTTTGTATTTTTTGAGATTTTATTTTAACTTTCATGAATGTTTTTTTTTTTTAGATTTTAGAAAATTAACTATATTCTAAGACATACTGACATTTAAAGATGTTTATTAAACAATTTTGAAACTTTGCGAAAACTACATAATTAAGTAAGAAACTAAAAAGCTTTGATCAATTATAGATTGGTCAAGTAATCATCTTCACATAATCTACGTTGTCCCATTTTTCTGCACATTTTGTGCGCATCCTTGACCAAATAAACCGTTAGATATACAAGTAACGTACAACCAAAAGCGTAACATGACAGTACCCAAACATAGTAGCAATAAAAAATAATTAAAGTCATTAACAGAGATAGAACACTATCATTAGAACCGGAAACAAAGATTGAATTGAAACACATTTCCTTATTAATTAGGTCGTTTGAGTTCACTGTATAATATACATACAAAGGTTCACCGTTCACAATAATACTAACTAGGTTTTTTTTAACCGACTTGAAAAAAATTAGTTTTTGCAAAAAAATAACCGATTTCGACTTCCAAGAACGTTAAAATAAATTTACCTTGAGAAGTCGGTGGCAAGTCATCGACATGGCATCTAATAAAGTCACCGACTTCCTAAAGTAAAGTTATTTTAGAATAACTTTGGAAGTCGGTTCTTTATTTTACACTGTTTTTTCGGTCGGTTTTTTTTTAACTGTTCTTTTTGTAGAATATTAAGTATGTACCTAGGTACCGTACATAAAAATCCTACTTTTTTATTTAAAAAAAAAACAATAGTTCACAAATAACCTGTTACCAGAATTCGTGTAAACTTTGTTTTAAAGACGATTCTGACCATTCGTCCGTAGTTGAAATACTGCATATAAATACCTACTATTATATTTGAGTTCAACAACATTGTGTTGGTATTAAACAATCACGTTTATTTTTGTTTCTAGTGATATAACTTTCGTAAGATTTCGAAATTACGTGATAAAGGCAAATGCTGATATGACATGAACGTTCGGAATGCGTCAAATTACTCTTTTATTGTCTGTGCTTTACATAATGGGTGGTTGCTCAATTTATGATCGTAAATTAGAGCAAATGATATAAGTCTGTGTAAGAAGATTTTGTAATCATCGTGCGTTTGAGAAACATAAAAAATACTTACTGATCACATTTTTTTTACTCATTAATCATTTATTAACATAACATGACATCACGCCTGTAATCCCCGACTGGTTAGGCAGAGGTGTAACTAATAGTAGGTACACCCACATTTCGCCATAAGTCCCATGTAATTGGGAAGTGAGTCTTTTGCAATCAACCGGGCACAAATACAGAGTTGTTCCGGTGTGATCCCCCAAACCGATCCACTGACAAATTTTTTCTTTTGTTTATTCCTTTCTGATCCCCTGTAATTTATTATTCCGTTCTGATCCCCTTTTTGACACAAGTACAAGTGAAGTACATTCAACCGAAAAACAGTTGTTAATGAAAAAATAATCAGTTTTAATTTCTATAACTTACAATTGTACGATCATCCCACAAACTACCAGGAGAACAGAAGTAGGAAGGAGGTATTGGAATCTTTAAATCAAATATTATATTATTTCTTTCTAAAACCATGCACATTTTTTGCTAGAGATAGGAAACCAGGACAGTAAAGTCCCACAAACTACCAGGAGAACAGAAGTAGGAAGGAGGTATAGGAATTTTTAAATCAAATATATATTATTTCTTTCTAAAACCATGCACTTTTTTTGTTAGAGATAGGAAACCAGGACAGTAAAGTCCCACAAACTAAAAAAAAGAAAAAAAGTGAAAAAAAAAAAGTTAACAAACAGACTTTACTATAAAGGCATAATATAGTTTTGATTTGAAGATTCCAATTTCCAATACCTCCCTTCCTACTTCTGTTCTCCTGGTAGTTTGTGGGACTTTACTATAAAGGCATAATATAGATTTGACTTGAAGATTCCAATTTCCAATACCTCCTTCCTACTTCTGTTCTCCTGGTAGTTTGTGGGACTTTACTACCTATTCTTTTTTTTTAATCTAATAGAACCTGTACAAATATTTTGTTGCTGACTGTCCTAAAAATGTGTCAGGGTATCCGATTCTTTTACGGGGGATCAGACCGGAATAGAAAATAATTTATAATAAAACGGATCCCCTAGGGTATCAGTTTTAGGGGATCAGACCGGAATAACTCCAAATACAGACTCCGTGGCGGCTGCTGAAAAACAAAAAACATCAAATCGTCTATTACAAAAGCGCATTATAGGTACATATTATTATTACTTTACGCATTAATATAACATAATATTATTTTTGCAAACACCAAAAATAAACGAAAAATTAATCTTCCAACAAACCACTTCTGTCCGCGTCTACCCAGCGACCAAGTCACGAGGTAATTACACGGTGATTTGGCGTGGCCGCACGTCACTAACACTCCTCCCAAAGGATCCGACAGGACGAATCGATTGTCCAGAGACCACGCTACCCCCCTCACTACTTCTACCACTAAACAATAACCAATCGCTTTTTTTTTGTCTGTGGTCGTACGAAGTAATCAACGTAGGGTAAGTGGACCACTTTTTGCCTTGACTGCCCTTCCAAATCCTGGATTTTTGCCGGTTCACTGAACATGGTTGAAGGTTACAAAAACAAAATAAAATTTTGAATTCTGTAGGGCTATTTTTTTTTTATCTAACGAGTTTCTCTGCTAGGAAAAAAAAAACATAACCTGCATAATATTAACCTTCCACCATATTGTTCATCACTTCGAAATATCCAGCTGTAGTACTTGTACAAATATTTAAATATTATACACTTAGGGTACTGAGATGCTCGAATCATCATTTCATCAGCCACTCATTTATAAACAAATCACGTACCATTAGAAGAATGCCATGATTGACCAGTAAAATAAAAATATTGATGCTACGTGAAACAATTGAATCGAAGGTTAAAAAGGACATACAGGCCTCATACCTTTAGATTTTTTTATTATCCTTAGAATGACTTATTATTGTCCTGTGATAATTATTTAAATTTGTTAAAACTGGGTACCAAGGTTTTTTCACACTGACAACACTGGTCGAAGTGTGAATCCACAATGAATAAATTAAAAACAAATGAGTTCTTCAAAATAGAAGAACTAGTTTGCCAGACAGGAGATCTGGCAAACTATAGAATACGCCAAAGGACTCCTTTTAGATAAACAGCGTCCTCCAAGATGATTCAGTGAATGCAGTGCTACAAAAATGTTTAGACATGACGTCCACATGGGCTGCTGGATAGATTAATTTAATAAATAAAAAATTGAAAAAAATTCAAAGTTGCATTAAATTTTGTCTGCGCCAAAAGAGAGCGTCTTTAGTAAATTCAAATCCAAAAAATAATGAACTGCAAAAGTTTTTCCTTAAAATATAAAATAACCACAAGCCACATGTAGAAAAAAAGTTTCAAAATCCACAAATCGGAAATGCGTAAAATCTGTGGTTTTAAGTCGCCAGGTGGCGTTGTATTTTTTGTGGTGCTGCCCCAAATGTGGTTCATGTGGTTGACATCAATCAACCGTGAGGTTCATGGACTTGGAGTAATCATGTGACACCCCAAACATATGAGGTTACCGACAGAAAGGAAGGATGTTTAAATTTGTGCAATATGGCTTCCATTTGAGCTTCGATCAACATTTGAGTTAGTCTGGCAAGGATGGTTAAAAGTTTTTAAGATTAAAGCATGGATCCAAATGGAAATCCTGGGCAATAGGTAAGTACCGGATTTTTGTTATCGATATTATCTGTCTACATATTTTATTAAAAATTGTTCTGTAAAAATAATGATCCTAGCTTGCTCTTCTTTCTCCCACTCTTGGGTAAAGGCCTCCCTCCCTTTCTTCCATTTCTCGAACGCGCGTCCTTCTTCCAGTTCGGACTGAAGTTGCTAGTTCATTCAGTCATATCCTTCGTGGGCTCCTACATCTCTTACTTTATATAAAAATATAAATATGTATATACAAACATCCGAATTGAGAACCTCCTTCTTTTTTTAGAAGTCGATTAATTACGTAGTATTGGTTCTGTATTGAAGAGCACTAAGTTAAAAATCAACAAAAAACAAAGATCATTGACAAAACACAACTAATATTGAGCATTATAAATGATCATTAAATTAAACACTTCTTTCACACAATTTAAATAAGTACCAATAAACATTATCGAATCAACACACGGACTTTACACAGATTACCGTATCGATTGAGAGTATCGATACGCATTCTCGATTACAAAACATCGATTAAAAATCTCTTAGGCTCTTCAAGGCGTTAGAAATTAACACCTGATTTGATAACGATGCCTTTCATTTGAAACATCTGGACGATCGGTGTTTTTGTATGTCAGTGGTGAATGTTATAATATGTTTTTATTAATCCATGTGCAAGTTAAGATGTCTAATAAAAATGGGTAAGAAAAACAATATCTTTATGACAGATGAGAAGAATTTATTCAATTATAGAACTGTCAAAATAATGCCACTTAAAAGTGAAATATTAACTTTTTACTTCAGTAGACATTTTTCATAACTGGCAAGCGAAAGCGGGATTTTGAAAAAAGAAAACGTTCAAAGGATGGTGTTGCTACATCAATGTAACAAGATATACATTGATGTGCTGACTAATAAGTTAATGACAGACTTTCAGGCTCGCTATTCTTGACACTGCTGTACCCTGTATGTTTTTCTAGCGCTAGACTTAAACGTCGATCTATGTAGGTTAATAAAACTATGACAAATCCTATTTATATCCAATACCTATTGTATGATTTAATTGCTTGATCATCGTAGCATGAAGATGACCTTGCGACTACTCGTAAAAAGCGAAACTGAATTACCTACCTATCTATAATATTTATTTTTACTGTTCAAATAACTTTTGCTCTCAGTAATTTAATTTCCCCTCGTTCCATACGCCCATATTCAAATTTAAAGTTCTGCCAGTATTTTCTTTTTCATTCAAATTCAATTAATTGTTCAACATTTTGCGTGAATAATGGCGGCGGTGTTCGAAATTTTAAAATGTCACTGTCTCCGAATAGCGTTTTCAAGGCCAAAGTAGCAAGAATGTACGAAAATACCTATTAATATTTAATTTTAGTAAATAATGTAAAATATAATGAAAACAGACTTAACAAACAAACGTAAAATAACGGATATACTTTTACTTGTTCAACACAGCTTCCTCCATTGTCGAGAGTCCCGGCCATATGGCAAACGTCACTTTTTACAAAGGGGGCGTGTCGCGAGGGCAATTGGTTTTATTTCTTTTATGTATATTATATTCTAGTCATCTCAAAGTTCACAAAGTGATTGGTTTTATGGTAACCATATACAAATGTACTGCTTCGCTTTAATCCCAACGCCTCACGATATAATAGAGGTACTCACCTTTGTAACTCCCCTTCGGTTGTGTAAGTATCTCGCAATCCAGTCTCTTATCTCCGGTCCGCAAGGGCACCGGAGTGTTATTCCTCCAGCTTCTCAGGAGTCAATAGGATATCTGTAAATTTTAAGTACCCATGAATCTTTGGGCTAAGTATTACCTATCTGTCTTCGTTGATGAAGCCTTTTATAGCAGTCATCCATTTACCATACCTATGATGAGGTTTGTTCTCATCACTAATGTTTGTGACACGTATGTGCTAATCAGATACTGGATTCTTTCCACGTCTGTTGAAGCACGCATTTCGTGACACTTAAGTGCTTATCAGATACTGGATTCTTTCCACGTCTGTTATTAAGCATGCATCTCAGAACGACTTCGGCCCCAATGCCTCTTCGTCTGAAATGCTTCCCTCTGGCATTACCTATATAAAGGTGATATAGTGTAATTAAACGTCCGTCGACGTTGCGTGTCCGACGGCACACGACTTCGTAGGCGGTGGGGGTGGATTTATAAGGGAGGGCTTGCCCAAGACCCATCCTATGGCTATAAACCCTAAGCGCTTTATGTCCGGACGAGCAGCTAGCATGTGGTCGCTGTTATGCCCTCAGCCCAACGCTGAAGGCACGACCCACAAATTTAAGTTTAGTCTCAAACTATTCGAACAGGTACAAACAAGTACCTCCACACATATTGTAATATCCATTAACTATATTGTTTAGACCAACAGATAAATAATACTTAGCTTTACAGGAGGCCCGCGACACGGATGACAGGAATCTCCATGAACTCCAGGCACTGAATTTACTTCACTTGAAGTTACATTAGTTACTCAGACTGAATATGTCATGGCGACCATTTTAGCGGGAATGGCTGGCGTCGTTTTGGCGTAGCGTCAGGTTGTCACTACTGATTTAGTGTTGCTATTTACATTTTAGTGTTGTGCAATTATATTTACATTTTTTAGGTTTGGAACATCGCGATTTCATCTTTCGCGACACTCCCGACGACGACATAAGTTACATGTGTTCCATCAAGTCTCGCGTCCACTCTCGGATCTTCTCTCGAGCCTTCATGGACGCGTCTCTCACTTCTCTCACTTCGGGAGTTTGAGTTATTTCATTTGTATCAGTGCTTTGAGGTATGCTATCATTATTGTGTTCTTCACCAAGTATTGTTGGTTCATCATTTTCTGAGGTAAGTGTTCTCTGAGTTATTTTCTTTTCTATCTCTTCTCTGTTTATGTGGTTTTCTGTTTCAGGTTTGTCAACGGGTTCTGCGGTTTGTGGAGTTGTGGATATTTCTTCGGTAAGAATGGTTGAGTCGAGTTCTTCTAGCAGAGGTAAGTTATCCCATGCTGGTGTAACATCTTCCTTTTCAAACTCAAACATAACCCTTTCTTTTCCAGATATATCTTCTTCAACCTCCAACGGATAAAGATGTGCGATGGAACGAGTGAATTCCGTATCATTCACCTTTACTCGCGCCACTCTGCATTGACCGTCGGCTCCTTTCAACAAAGATATAATTTTTCCAACTTTCCAGTTTTCTCGGTTCTTCGTATCTCCTTTAATCTGGACGATATCTCCTAGTTTTGGAATTTCTAATTTTGTTATCCTTGGTTCTTTAAGAGAGTGTCGGTATCTCTCCCTTAGACTTGGTAGGTACTGGTCGACAAACATTCTCTTAAACTCTTTCAGCATGTTCTGTCCACGTTTCCAACCTTCTACTAGATTCTGTTTTGTTACTGTGCCTTCTTGTGGAAATTCTGCATCTGAAGGTGTTGTCACGATGCATTTATTCAAGGTTAGAAAATCTGATGGTTTGAGAATATCCTCTAGATCAGAACCTACACACGTCAGTGGGCGTGTGTTTAATATTGCTTCTATCTCTTTTATGATTGTACTTAGTTGATTATCTGACAATAAACTTTTCGTCAGAGTTCTCTTGAGACAGTGTTTAACTAGTCCAACAAGTCTCTCATAGAAACCTCCATGCCATGGTGCTAATTGTGGAATGAATTTCCATTCTATGTTATTAGTGATGCAATAGTTGCTTGACAGTATTTCTGCAGTTAATTTAAATTGTAGTGCGTTATCTGAAACTATTCTTGTTGGTATTCCTCTGCAAGATATAAATCTTCGTAGTGCTAATAGACATTCCTCAGCCGTCAGATCCTTAACGACTTCCAAGTGTATAGCACGTACTGCTAGACATGTATAAAGACATATCCATCTTTTTTCTGATTTATTACTTGTCTTTACTTGAAGAGGACCCAAATAATCTATTCCGGTATATGTAAAAGGTGAACTATAGTTCACTCTTTCCTTAGGAAGCGCTGGAGTAGTTGGTAATTTGAATGGACCTCCTCCATGTTTGACACAATTTGTGCATTTTCCCAATATTTTCTTTACTTGGCTTCTTCCTTGGGGAATCCAATACGATAATCTGATCAAGCTTAAGGTGTGGTTGACCCCTACATGATAGTTTTTCTTATGTGTTTCTAGGATCATTGTGATAGTGAAATCACAATCCTTTGGGATTAGTATTGGATATCTTTTATCGTTAGACCAATCAGCGTTTTGTAATCTTCCCTTACAACGTAAGATACCGTCTATGTCGGTAAATACTCCTAAGTTTCGTTGTAGGTTAGTATCTTTACCTTCTACTTCCTCCGGGAAATGTTCTTTTTGAATCCTTTTGATCTTTTGTGTATGTGATAGTGTATCTTCCTCACAGTGTTCTGTGGAGCTGTTTCGTGATTCTTCATCTGATTGATTTTTCCGTTCCTGCTCCTTTGAGATCTTCTCTCCACTCGTGAGATCCTCCCCAACAGGAAACGAAAAAGTCATGTTCCACAGAAGAACATGTGTGAGTTACTGCGACTTCGGTTTCATTAAGTAAAGAAACTTCGGCTCTACAACCTTTCGGCCAAGTTCTGGAGTCTTCCAGTAGAAAACTTGGTCCGGATAGCCATTTCTGCTTTTCTTCCATAGAACTCGTGGGTCTAGTAGCCACGTCTGCTGGATTCAATCCTGTTGGAACATATCTAACTGTTACTGGTGTATTTCCCTTTATTTCTTCTATCCTCCTTGCAACGAATGGTGGTAGTAGTTTGTTGCCGTAATACCAATCAATCACTATTTGACTATCTGTCCATATAGTGCTTTCTGTAAATTCAAAGTCTAGGAATTTGATTACGTACTTCAGTAACCGGCTTCCTATTAGAACACCTAATAGTTCAAGTCTTGGAATTTTTAAATTGTCTTGATCCTTGATGGGTACCACTCGTGACTTTCCTATCACAAAGCTCAGTTCTTTTCCATTGGAAATGTATACAACTGCCGCATAAGCTTTGGTTGATGCATCTGTAAAAACGTGCAGCCTGATATTGTCATCACCAGCTTGTTTGAAGTATTTCCTTGGTAAAACAATGTTTTTTGTGTCTTCCAGCTGTTCTCTAATAATTTGCCACTCATTGGTCAATTCTTCTGGTAATGGGGTATCCCATTTGAATTTATGTATCCACAGATTTTGTAGTAAAAGTTTTGCTGGTAACAAATTTGGTGCAGCATATCCGCATGGATCGTAAATTGACGCTATGTTTTTTAGTATTTCTCTCCTGGTAGTGGCTTCTGTAGTCTTTCTTGGTCTTAATCTGATCGTATCTTCTCCTGTGTTCCAATTCAGTCCTAAAACTTTAACTTCTACGTCTCTGCAGACATCCGATGAAGCAATGCTTTCTGAGAATCGTTTGGAATTTGAACTCCATTCTCTGAGATTCATTGAAATCTCTTCAAATGTGATCTTACACGACTCATACATCTCTGTTGCTTCTTGTACGGAATCTACTCCTGTGACAAGGTTATCGACGTAGATGTCATTCACAATGCGTTTTAGAATTTCCTCCTTGGAACGCAGTAGATGATGTTTCAAAGTAGCGTTTAGAAGAAATGGACTTGATATCACTCCAAATGGTACGCGACAAAATCGTAAGTGTAGGATGTTATCCTCCGTGGCCGCTCCTTTTATGTCTTTCAACCATAAGAATCGAGTTACGTCTTTGTCCTTTGCGTGTAGTGCTATCTGTAGAAAAGCCTTTTCTACGTCTGCTGTTATTCCTATTTGACGCGACCTAAACCTTAACAACATTCCGGTCAAGTCTTCTAGCATAAGTGGTCCGCAGTGTAAGCATTCATTTAAACTTTTGCTATTTTTGGTCTTTGCTGAAGCGTCATAGACTATGCGAGTTGGCTTGCCCGGATGACTAACACCGTGATGTGGTAGGTAGTGTATAGGATGATCTACATCTTCGACTCCCTTTTCATTGTCCGGTACCCTTTCAATTATTTCTTTTGCTAATTGTTCTTTTAATGTAGTATCATACGCTGTTAGTGAATCGAAATTTAATCGTTTGAGTAGATTGACTAGTCTGCCTATGGCTAGGCCGTAATTAGTTTCTAAATTAGGTGGGTAATCTATCCATGGCCAACTAACAGTGTATCTGTTATTTACTAGTTCTATTGTATCATTGAATTGGTTGATTACTTCTTCGTCCCTAGTCAATTTTGGTAAATCACATATTCCAATTTGATTGATGATGATTGATGATTCTAGTTCCATTAGGCATTGAGTGCTAATTAAACCGGCTTCTTTTTAATAGAATTATTTGCATCTAAAATTCTATATTGCCTTCTAAATTACTAAGTCAGTACGTTTAAATTGTAATTACTTATGCCACATTCACTAAGCATCAAAATTTAATTAAAATTGTCATCAAATATTATTTAACAACCACTAATAGTACGTAGATACTACTGTCGTGTCATCAAAAGGCTTAAATATAGAAGTTCAGAGCATCCAATGACCTAAATATCAAAGTTCAGAATATCGAATATCCTAAAGATCGATATTTATTTACATGTTGTGCTAAAACTTAAGTTATCGACAGAATCACTAGAACTTTATTTTTATCGGATAACTAGACAATAATTGTGAAAGCAACTTGGAAATAGCGTTGGTCACAGTTTCAACCTAATTTAACCTATTTCCTACAGTTTACAATGACGAATCATACAGTCTGCCTGTGACTAGTCAATTAGACAATGGTGAAAACATTTCTGTAACTAGTAGGTAATTTTAACGTAAATACAATAATCTAAAATGTAATAAAAGTTGATATTTTGAACTTGGGTATAACAACTTTAGGTATTTTTGTGCTTGACCTCCTCGGTTTTATTTATGCAATTCTTATAACAAAGTGCTCTGTTATGATGGCCAACTTTGTTACAGTGTACACATTTAATTGACCTTTTGCAATCTTTTACTTGATGATTTTTGCTTAGGCAGGCAAAGCAGTGATCCTTTATTTTTTCTTTCCTTTCTTCCACAGTTGCAACCACCTTGCATTGATCGTTGAAGTGCGATCCTTGGCAAAAAATGCATTGCAGTTTCCTTTTCTTTTTCATGGGCCTGTCTCTTTTACTTCCTTGTTCTTGAGGTCTTCTTTTTGTGGAATTACTATTGTAGTTACTGTTTTTATGAAATGGTTTTTTCTCACTGAACCTTTCTTCTCTTTTATTTCCTGGGCGGGTTTGACTTGAATCGTGGTTTTCAGAATTCTTGTGATTTCTGTTGGGTTTTACGGATTTTCCCTTCTTGTTGTGTGAGCTTGTGTGTAACGTCTGAGTGGTATATTCTTCCAGATTTTCGGAAGTGATCCTATTTGCGTCTTCCCTAGCAGCTATTATGGTTTCCAAATGTTGACGAATTTCTTCTATTGACTCGGTTTTTGCCTTTATCCTTTTCAGTTTGATATTCATTTCCGCTAGAACTCCCTCACCGTTTAGTTGTATTTCACTAAAGGAAGTGACCTCTTCCACATAAGATTGCATTTCGTTTAATGATAGACTACTGTTTAACTCAGTTCCGAACCTTTTCACAGTTACCTCTAGCTTACCTAGCACTATTTCTAACTTTTCCGAATTTTCTTTATTAGCATTATCCTTATAGGTGAGTGCTTCTTCGGTTAGTTTAGAGATAGCATTTGATATAGACTCAAGTCGCCTTATCAGAATTTGTTCCATTTTGAAATTCTGAAAAAGTATTTTATAATTTTATACCTTGTATCCTAAGTTAAAGATTTACATCATGTATATCCTTAAATTTCCCAATTGCGTGGCGTTCGCAATATAGTAAAATTGAAAAAAATAAAATTTGTTTAACACCCTGTATGACCAAAAGTTTATCTAAAACCTTTTATGTACAAAGAACTCTACCAACACCTGACATATAATAGAATTATATTTTATTAATGCCCTGTATATATAACAGAAAGTTTTAATTGTCACCCTGTATAGGACAGAAAAGAATTTTATTGTCTACAGGACAAAAAAAAAATTTATTGTCACCCAGTATACAACAGAGAAAAAATTATTGTCACCCTATAAACAACAAGTTAAAAGCAAGAAATATTTCACTATCTCTAGAATACAACATTTTCCATAATGAACTCAGCCCCTGAATTATAATTATGGGTAAGGGAATTTCTCTTATACCTAAGAGGTTTCCGTATTTACTCAGAATATATTCTTATCACCGTTGCTGGTTGACGGGTAAAACTCTCAGTATTAACCCAGAATATATTCATATTACTGTTGCTGTTTGACAGGTAAAACTGGTTTGTTTCATTATTTTAAGTTTCTGATATTGATTTAAAATTTCCATGTCATCCACCCATCCCGTACCGACCCTTCCTTTCAATCTCCTCTGTTAACTACCACACAATTATTTACACCTTTCAGTTACACCATTCCTCCCACAATTCATTCATCGTTTCTTTGGTGTTCATCTCACTCTCCATCCATCAATCATTTATATGGTTGATGTTCTTGTTAATTACTTATTTATAAACATATTAGGTACCTGCCAACATCATTTGTGTATGCATCCACAAATGATATTAGGGTTCACCTGCATCAACTTAGTACTTATAGTTAATTGGTACACTTTAGTAGCCAACATGAAGCAATGCAGTCAGTCAGGGATGATGTGTAAAACATGACAGTAGTTCACACATAAGTTATAACATACAATCCAGTTTCACACATGTCAATTTTATACTCATTTCTTTAAAGTAATTGTTAAAATAAACTTACAATGAGTGTTGATGTGTTTTTCCTTTCTATAGTATCAGTGATCTTTAAATGAGAATAGATGTCAGGTGTAGATGTCAGTGTCACGCATCTGCCTTCATTTGCCCATCTGTATAGAGGGTATTAGGTATAAATAAACAATTTTATGTGAACTCATACACAACAATGCTGTCTTTATGCAAATTTTAATACACCAGGTGTTCATATCACAACTTTACAAAGTTACTCTTTAGTTAGGTACTTATTTAACTAATACAATACTATACAATGACGTCCGAGCCGAATTTCGCTCGTGCGCCCTTGAGCACATGTAGTTTTATCAAAGTATACTTTAAGTAGTTTCCTCTATTATTTGTTACAGCTTATAAATCGTGAAATAGTTTACCTGATAATCTTCTTAATTATTCCCAAGTTATTTTAAGTTTCCTTTTGTTCACTGATAGAAGTAGTTATAACTTTCTTGAAGTTATTTCGCCCAAACAACTCGTGAGTTTACTTGTTGTGATACATTGACTTTTATATATCAATGATAAGATAGCACCTTTTCACAGTTGAACGAGTTACGTTTAATATAAGGTCAGGTTTCTATTAATTTTATTCTTTTAAAAGAATGTAACAAACAAGGAAATAAATAAGTTTTAGTTTTATCAATATTCAGTATGACACACGAGACACTACCGCCATCGCCATTTTGAATCAATCGAAATTTTCACAGTCGGATTTCGCAATTTTATCAATATTGTTTCGTGTGAGAATGCTTAATATGTTATTCAGTAAATTACTTTTGGAATTTACTTGAACTGTGTATAAGGTTTATAGGTTTTAACTCGCTAAAGATAGGATAATCGTATGTTTATTCGAGTCCGCAGCATATTACTTCTTACTTCCGGTCAAAAAGAGTATTAGTCATTCTGCCAAACTTGTTTTATCAAGTCCGCGCCAAATTCAAAATTTAGAATGTTTAATTGGCTTGTAACGTTGCACATCACACGTACACACGCTACATACCCATTCAATTTGCAGTAACTTCGAGAATCTTTCATCTCGGCCTGCTGTTCATCTCAATAAACTTAGATAAATGAACATTTACTCATCATCACCTTGACGTTCTAATTTTGGCGTCTATAGGTGAATTATTATGGACATCCGCTTATTGGACGTTAGTTCCCATCGAATTTATATAGAGGTCGCTGCCAACCTGATTTAATACACAAATGTTATTATGTAAATGAATTTTTATGGACATCCGCTTGTGAACATTAGTTCCCATCGGATTATATAGATGTCGCTGCCAACCTGATTTAATACACAAATATTATTATGTAGATGAATTTTTATGGACATCCGCTTATGAACGTTAGTTCTAATCAAATTATATAGATGTCGCTGCCAACCTGATTTAATACACAAATATTATTATGTAGATGAATTTTTATGGACATCCGCTTATGAACGTTAGTTCTAATCAAATTATATAGATGTCGCTGCCAACCTGATTTAATACACAAATATTTCTAATATTTAACAATAAGAGTCTGGATTGATTTTATGCCTTGGGATGCTTTAAATGTTACCGTTTTGTAATACCTGAGCATCTCCACCATGTCGCGAGGGCAATTGGTTTTATTTCTTTTATGTATATTATATTCTAGTCATCTCAAAGTTCACAAAGTGATTGGTTTTATGGTAACCATATACAAATGTACTGCTTCGCTTTAATCCCAACGCCTCACGATATAATAGAGGTACTCACCTTTGTAACTCCCCTTCGGTTGTGTAAGTATCTCGCAATCCAGTCTCTTATCTCCGGTCCGCAAGGGCACCGGAGTGTTATTCCTCCAGCTTCTCAGGAGTCAATAGGATATCTGTAAATTTTAAGTACCCATGAATCTTTGGGCTAAGTATTACCTATCTGTCTTCGTTGATGAAGCCTTTTATAGCAGTCATCCATTTACCATACCTATGATGAGGTTTGTTCTCATCACTAATGTTTGTGACACGTATGTGCTAATCAGATACTGGATTCTTTCCACGTCTGTTGAAGCACGCATTTCGTGACACTTAAGTGCTTATCAGATACTGGATTCTTTCCACGTCTGTTATTAAGCATGCATCTCAGAACGACTTCGGCCCCAATGCCTCTTCGTCTGAAATGCTTCCCTCTGGCATTACCTATATAAAGGTGATATAGTGTAATTAAACGTCCGTCGACGTTGCGTGTCCGACGGCACACGACTTCGTAGGCGGTGGGGGTGGATTTATAAGGGAGGGCTTGCCCAAGACCCATCCTATGGCTATAAACCCTAAGCGCTTTATGTCCGGACGAGCAGCTAGCATGTGGTCGCTGTTATGCCCTCAGCCCAACGCTGAAGGCACGACCCACAAATTTAAGTTTAGTCTCAAACTATTCGAACAGGTACAAACAAGTACCTCCACACATATTGTAATATCCATTAACTATATTGTTTAGACCAACAGATAAATAATACTTAGCTTTACAGGAGGCCCGCGACACGGATGACAGGAATCTCCATGAACTCCAGGCACTGAATTTACTTCACTTGAAGTTACATTAGTTACTCAGACTGAATATGTCATGGCGACCATTTTAGCGGGAATGGCTGGCGTCGTTTTGGCGTAGCGTCAGGTTGTCACTACTGATTTAGTGTTGCTATTTACATTTTAGTGTTGTGCAATTATATTTACATTTTTTAGGTTTGGAACATCGCGATTTCATCTTTCGCGACAGGGCGTGTGACAGACGAATCCTGACAGCAAGGAGCTTCCCTACCTTTTGGTTTCCTAAGTATGCCTTACAGATCCCCGAGTGTTACAGCCACGTGCAAGAAATCGACGTTTTAATGATTATAACTGTGTTTTTTGGTGCTTAAAAGAAACGAGTGCACGTTTAGAATGTATTGTCTATTAATAGCCTAGTGATGTAAATACTGACACATTGCACCAACTTTGGAAATCCACTCCAGAAAACATATAATAAAATTGACATCCTAATGCACAATCAAGGATCTTCTGGCGCCTGGCCAAAATCAGACGTAACGGGGTCATCTATAAGATGCCCGAAGGGTTAGATAGTAGAGGTGTACCTGAAGTACCTGAAGTAGGTACATCCCACATTTCGCTAGTTCTGTGTCCCATCCCATCGAGTCATCCTAAGTGTGTCCTATCTCGTTTTATCAAATACTAGCTGATGCCCGCGGCTTCCGGTAAAATTATATAACAAAACCTTCCTCGAGAAATACTAGGTACCTATATCGGTATATCCATTGGTGAAAAGAGCATGAAAATCGATGCAGTAGTTTTTGAATTGCGGCGGAGGAATGTCCACAAATGTTCACTACTTATGATTCCCAACAGTCTCAGCCAACTGTCATTTCTATCTGATGATGATCTGCTAATAAGAATTGTAGACACTGGCAGAATAGTCGCCATCAGCTATGTTGCCAAAAGAGAAAAGATAATTGTAACGGCAAGGCCTCTTCTAAATCCGCGGGGGCGGCGGGTTGTTCGAAAGAGATACCGCGGCTTCGGCACAAAGGGCTAAGAAGGAACATGGGTGGTTTTAGTCAGTAGAAGTCTGACACTCCCTGCCGCTCTGCCCAGAGCTGTAGGAGTCATTTGATGATTTCCCATCCTCCAAAAAAGGCCTCTTTTATAGGAACTAGCCATGATTGTACAGACGTTAGCTACCCACTGTCATGTTTCAGCAATAAAGTTGATAATCTATTAAAATTTGACAGATTGTAGTAGATATTTTGATGGGCTGGCGTCGAATAAAAATCCTCGCGATATTTTCGATTAAGAAAATCTCAAATTTTGCCCGACCACCGTTGTATCCTAGACGGGTCCCCTATGTTGTTTCTAATATCGAAATCACGAGCATTCGAGCGTATCATCATCATCATCAGCCTATAATGTTCCCACTGCAGGGACTCAGGCATCCTCTCTAGGAGAGGGATGGGCTATAATCTACCACGCGGGCCCAGTGCGGATTGGTAGATGTCACATGTCTTCGAATTTTTTGGTTCTAAGACATGCCGGTTTCCTCACGATGTTTTCCTTCACCGTTTTGAGAGCAGTGGTGATGAAATAAATTACACAAAGTAATGCGCCTGACGGGGTTCGAACCCACGACTCACTGTTAGTAAGATCGAGCGTATGAGGCAGTGAAAATGTTTTTCGAAACAGCGTCTTTCGCGACTACTTCATTCGAGTCCATGAGCTTTCGAACCTGTGAGGCAGTGGAAAATTAATTCGCAACAGCGTTTGTCGCAACAGCGGCGTTCGAAACAACATAGGGGGGGACCCATCCTAGACACCACTGTCATTTCCTTGCCTTCACTATAATATCTTATTAAATAAACCTCGTAACGTCAATAAAATGGCACAGACTGCGCGTACGCAACCGTACTGCGACCTCAAAGCAATCAAACAAATCAGAGCACAACGCAGTAATGCCTTCCTATTACTTTATCTTCAGTTACCCGCAGTTGGATAACATGTTACCAACATAATCGCCTGACTGCCTCGTTGGTCTAGTGGAGGCAAGCGGTACTACTGAGCATGAGGTGTTCGGTTCGATACCCAGGTAGGGCAAAGTGTTTTAAATCAGGAATTTCCCAGGTCTGAAGCCTGGATTTTGTACCTGGCTGGTGACAATAGGAGCTCGTGGCTTAATAATAACTGCCTCTCGAGTCAATCTTTAGGTTAAGCCTCGCTTCCTTAGGTTGGTCTGCGGATGAGTGACCTGACCACCCATTATTATTTATTTTCATTTAAATCAGGTACAGACCCATAATGTGTTAGTATTCCTTAACCTGTGTTAGTAAAATTCACGAAAGAACAATAAATAACAACGACAAACCTAAAACACTTTTCCGCCACCTACTGGCGATACCTATATTATATACCGAGTTTCCTCCGTGCCTCGAAAAGCACGTTAAGTAAGCTGTTGGTACCCGTGCCATATATAGATCTTTGGCAGTCGTTACAGGTAGTCATGCAGTGACCTAAAAGTCTGACAACCAGTCAGACTGTCAGTATTAACTGGGGGGTCAGATAGGCAGTCGCTCCATGTAAAATACTGGTATTCAGCTGCATCCGCTTAGATGGGAAGCCGACCCCAACTTAGTTGGGGAAAGGCTAGACAGATGATGATGATAGTGACAATAGGCTCACTTAGCAATAACTTATTTTCTATATATCTATATAAATAAAAAGAGAAGTCCTGACTGACTGACTCATCAACGCCCAGCCCAAACCCTTGGATCTAGAAGGCTGAAATTTTGCACAGAGGTTTCCTTTATAATGTATACAAGGAATAAGGAAGGATTTTTCGAAATTCAACCCCTAAGAGAGTTAAATAGGGGATGAAAGTTTGTATGGAAAATCGTCAATTAACGCGGGCGAAGACGCTGGCAAAAGCAAGTCTTAAAGTAATTCCCGAAGCCGCAAAATCCGGACAAAATTGAAAAGACCAGACAAATTCGGTCGGGTGGTGATTTGGTTGGCAATTCCGCTAGGGTACCTGCAGCGTAATTGAATCTGAAGAAACCTTTTGTATTTTTTGTTAACAGTGATCGTATACAAGTCCCGAGTATACGACTTTAGCTACAATCTTCAACGGTTTGCCAAATACCTAGTGTTGTTTTTTATTAGTACCTAAGTAAAAAAGTCTGGATTTGTGCCTGGTTCATGGCAAGAGGCGCGGAAGGAATTATAATCATAACTGGCGAAATGTGGAGGACTGGAGGCACACCTCTGCCTAATCCTTAGCGGATTGCTGGCGTGACGTTGCGTATATGTAAAAAAAAAAAAAAAACACACGAACATAGAACCTCCTCCTTTTTTGAAGTCGGTTAAAAATAGATGATACAGTCAGCATCAGAAGTATATTAACATTACTCAAAGTTTCGAAGCTGTTTTTTTAATAAAAACTTGTTAGATATTACTCGTTACTAAATGTTATTGTAGTATATTTAAGGACTATTTTAACGAATAATCTTCTGAAACATTAAAAATAATAGCTAGAGTCCTGTACATAAAAGAATAGGGTATTTCACCAAAAAAATCGAATTAGTCCGTCAGATAGATATTCAAAAAATAATAGACACATATTTTTTCTTTTTTCACGTAAACAAAACATGAAGACGATACAGTGCTTCGAAAAGTCGTGTCAAGTCGTGTGACGTCACGAGGTTACTACGTTTTTACCCACAAAGTGACGTCAAAAACCCCCACTCATGATCTTTGACACGTTTTATTTTCGTCAATTTTTATTAATTTGATAAAACAAAAAACACGTATCCAATATTTTTTGATATTCTAACAGACGGACTAATTAGATTTTTTTGGTGAAATACCCTATTGAAATTCCGAAATGTTCAGCTCTGATGCTGACTGTACACCTCGCCAACAGACGCATGGATATTTTACAATAATTACCTTGCAATTATGTTAATATTTGGGTATGTTTCACGCGTTTTCACAATTAGATACGCTTGTGCCATACATAAGCCATTATAAAACCAATTAGGTAAAAACTGCAAAAAGCGTTCATATTTTGGAAGATATTTCTTATTTATTTGTCCTCGAAATTGTTTAAAATTTGTTTGTAAACACATTGCGAGTTTGCGACATTCTAGTAACTACCAAACAATAATCTTCCTCTTTAACCGACTTCCAAAAAGGAGGAGGTTCCTTCTCTATTCGTCCGTTAGTGTGTATTTTTTTTAATTTTTCTGCTGGGGCACTTTCTGAGAGGGACTTGGCCATAATCTACCAAACCTTGTTGGTTGGTAGTTGGTACCTAGGTACATGATATTTTTTTTCGCAAAATCCACTCTCAAATTCATTACGTATCTACTTCGATCAATAATGTATTATTTTTACGTCCTCCTACAAACAAAAACAGTCATGCATTTCTTTACAACTAACCAGACAAACAAAATACCCACTTCCTGAAAATGGCCGCCGATTTGCACAGTGCACGCGCAGATGGCGATATTGGTCTGAAAGTTAGGAAGGTTATGTAAATATAAGCATTCGCGCCTTTTATTTACCCTCGTATGAGTCGTATGCATGCTGTAATGGCCGCTCGATTCATAGAAGAAAATGTTGTTCTCTCTCCATTTTATTCCGATAGATGTCACTGTTACATTGAAAAGAACTTAGTTAAAAAATATCATCATTCTCCTACCCTTATCCCAATTTATTTGGGGTCGGCGCAACATGTCTTCTTCTTCCATACTTCCCGATTTCTCATTACCTATCTCAGCAGTCTATCGTGCTACAAATTTCCAGACGAATGCATTGAAGTAGGTAGAACCTGAATAGGTACCAGGGGGTCTAAAACGGCCACTTTAGCAGATCATAATAGGAATTGCGTCAAAAAGCGTAAATGACCTTTCATAATAGTAACAGCGTCTGGGACCATTAAGGAAAATAGATCATAGGTAAGTAATAATAGGAAAACAATATGAATTGCGTTAAATTCGTAAAATGGTCACAGACGCAGTTATTATTTTGAAAGGTCAATTCCTATTATGATCTGCTAAAGTGGCCATGGTCACAGACGCAGTTATTATTTTGAAAGGTCAATTCCTATTATGATCTGCTAAAGTGGCCGTTTTAGACCCCCAGGTCAGCATTTTCCATGAAACGGTGCGAAAAAAATCTTCAACGTCAATTATAAACAAAAACATATTCTCTTACAAATGGTTAAAATCATTATTTTCCATTACGATTACAGTAAGATACTTGATAATTAAATTCGACAAGCCCATTAAATAACGGTCCCAAAAGATTTTAACCGCTCCCTTGTATTCTATTTTTAAATGCACCTGCAGGGAAAGTAGACATTTTGTGTTTATTAGAAAAACATTAACAGAACATCTGTTTCGAACGGAAACAGTTTTTGTGTTCACCGCAAACGAACGCCACTGATTTCCGTTATAAATAGGTCAATAAGCCACTAACGTTTCTCGGGAGAAAAAGTTTTTGTAAAATAAATAACTAGGGAAAATGAAATTCAAAAAATTCAAACGGTAGACCGTACCGTTTGAATTTTATGAATATTCTTCATCAAAATTAATAAAAACTTCATTTCTTTTTTTTGTTTAAAACAATTTTTTTAATTTTTATTAGTCTACTGAAATATTAGAAAATAAAATCATATTAACACTGATAGGTACAAGTTCGATAATCACTTAATATTTAAATGAAACTTTCGCAAAAAAAATCTGAACTAAATAATATTAAAAAAAAACAACTGCACGAAAACGTTAAATATCTAAAAGTAAATATTTTATCATAAAAACGCACGTAAAAGTACAATCCTTTCAAAACAAAATCACATTTAAGTAAACAAACCTCCGTGTCGAAGAAAAGCCGTCGCTCTTTTAATTGTTCGCGAGAAACAGACGGAAGCTAAACGCGGCAAACACAATTTTCCGTAACAAAACTCACGCGCACCGGAAAGCACTCCATTTATTTCCCGCCATCCGGCGTTTCGACCAACCGAAATTTGGCGCCTAAAATCCTCCAAGCCAATGAGACAAATGGCCGCCATTTTCAACCAATCGGCGTCGAGCCCGCGCTCTCGCCATCGCGTCATTGTCATATCTCGAAAATTAGTACGGCGGCAGTGCAGTGAATGAATCCCGTCCGCAAATCGAAGAATTTTCCGTGAAACAATAAATAAATACTCATAGGTGAGTACTTTATCATAATTTTAGTTCACACAATGTGAATTTTTCAAAATTATTCGATAAGTCACTTAGTTTTTGACGATACGTCAAAATTATTTCGCAATTTATTGCCATTAGTAAGTTGTAAAAGCGAATATTACTAATCACATTCCGGTTCATTGGTATTACATAATAATATTAATCTTTATTTTATTTATTTGTTTTTAATTACTAACATATTAGTAAGCTTGTTTTAGTTTGTGTGTCTAGTTAAATCGTACCAACAGTCCAACACAAAATCTAGTCAGTCGTGTTTCGGCAAAATGGCGGCGATGCTCTGTGCTATTAATACATTTTCTGTCTTTTTTATGATGAGGCGCACTAATGCGCGTGCGACAGAGACGGCTATACTTTTGATAAGCAGTATGAATTTATGCTGCACACGTAGGTAACTAGACACGTCTTCGTTCTTCGTAAACAAGTCGGCCCGCAGTGTTGCCACAATAATATTTAAGTACCCATAATTCAGGGAATTTTGTACAAAATTAGTACACAGAAACATAATATTTCAAGGAGGTACAAACAAGAAGTTGTACACTTACTTTATTATTAAATAAATTTTGTTTAAGTTAAAAATGTTATTATTTCTCTTACCTACACAATACATAGAAAACAAATATACCTATATGGTCTTAACATATTAAGACGGAAAGTTACCTGAAGAAAGAAACGTAAAAAAAAATCAAATCAAACCGGATATTTTTTATTACCCCCTGACCCATGTAGGAACCTAAACATAACTGGCGAAATGTGGATGTACTAACGAGTATACCTTTGCCTAACCCTTCGGGGATCACAGGCGTGGTGTTGTTGTATTTTTTTTACATTCATGACATTTATATTTCCTACGAAAGAATTATTCAAAAAAAATAGACTTTAAATAATTAAAAAAAAAAAAAACAAACTGCAAGATAATTCATAGTTAAATTTTAATAAAATGGAAAGTTTATGAAAATAATTTATAAGTACAAAAATATTACACACCTAACAAGTCAAATGTTAATAGTAAATACCCTAAATAAATTATCAGACTTATTTAATGTTGGAAAACTAAATAAAATATAATTAATTTCAAGCAAAGAATATGTCGCGCGGTACATATTATTTTTTCAATATGGGTAAACGAAGTAGGGAGACGCGCATCACATCACTTGACCGAACGCGGTGCTAGCGCCACGCGGCGGTGAAAAGATAAACTAAAATGAGTCGCTTGCGCTGTGGTTTCTCGTGTTCGCCGGCCGTCGCGTTCGCGTTGCGCCACGCCGTCGCCTTCGCCTCCTGCCGCCGCGCGCGCCGCCAGTCGGCGTACGTACTTTTACCGTGCGGACGTATCACGTCACGTGTCTCGTCGCGTCACTCACGACTTGTTTACACACAGTAAACTAACAATACGAATTCTTATTGGTGCGTGATGAACCAAACACTTATACGCTTATTAAATCAATACAATTGTATCGCGTGCTATTACTGAATACTGACCTTGTTTGCGCTAGGTGGATACAGCGCGGATGCTATCTGTGAAGTGCACTGTGTTTCGCTGTTCGGACTCTGTTGGAAAGATGTCGACGTTGAGTGTGAGGGCGCCGGGTCTGCAGGCCACCACGGTGTTGGACACAAGGTCCATGCGCGTGCGAGGCGTCACCACGCTAGAAGGCGTCAGAAGAAACTTGTTCGGTTGCACAGACCGAGAGGAAAACAGAAGATTTGTTGAGAGAGAGTTGGCTCGCCAATTGGAATTGGACAGCCAGAGATGGGGTTTCGACTTTGCCAATGAGAAACCGCTGCCTGCATCGCAGAGATTCGCTTGGCAACTTGTTCCCGCGTCTACGATTCCCGCTGCTTTGAGAAGGTCACCGATCACTATCACAACTCCTGCGACGACCACACCAACGCAGGAGGCTAAAGTCCAAGTTTCCAGTCCTGAGAACAGCAAGACACAGAAAAGAATAACAGGTATGTTTTATTTAATAATATTACTATACGTCTTTCGTGTTGTTGTTGACATTTGACAGACAAGGTTATAAAGTCGCGTTATATTTCACTCACGATTTGTAAACGAGCATAAACAAAATATTTACGCTAAAAATGCCAACATTGAGTACTTTTAATCTATGAAACGCGAGTTGAACGGGGGGACTGACTGCCCATTGAAGCCTAGTCACGAGTGCATGCATTCATGCGTATTGCAAATGATAGTAGACGCTGAATTGACTTACTTCTACCTATTTTAATCAAAATAATTGAAGCTCCATTTTTCGTTATCAAAATGCAAGCGAACTGCTTGAACTGTGCAATTAATCGTTTGTAAGTAAAGTAATTACACAGTAAACATGCTATTATCAGTGCAATTTCAATGGATGCGGTTTGCTGGGAATTCGAGTGCCTAAAGTTTATCTCACGACGCTATCGAACAGGTCACTTTGATATTTGACACTGTTATTTTATTTTTAGGCGATACGCGCTTGTTTCCATGTGCAGTTCAAAATGTGTGTGTTGTGCGGGTATTTGTTTTGATTGCGGCGTTTTCCTAAATGTCTAGAAGAATTATTATGGAATTATATTTTGTTTTTTTTTAATCCTTGATCGATTTAGTACTAGGTTGCATTTATTTATTACTACATAGAAAATATAAATTCCCATTTTTTTTAAATGCATTAAATTCTGTCTAGCTTTTTAGGCTTCCCCAAGGCTATTTAAAAAATACGATGAGCTAAAATTAAATATTTTATGTAATAAAGTAGGTACATAACCGCATTTTCTAGGCGTTGGTTAAAATTAATTGTTCAATAAACTCAAGACCTCTATGGAAACTTCATTAGCAAATTGCATTTATTTTGTAACCTTGTCGGTATGTATTTACGTAATGTAAAACTCGTGTACAAACAATTAAACGCATCGAGATACAAACATCAAAGCTAATGGATCAATAGACTATTAGAAAATGTTATACCGTAATTTTTAATTTCAACCATTATCATTTAGCAAGTGCCTTCTGTTGTAATAGCAAGTGCTTCTTCTGTAATGCTTAAATAATATCATTAATATAGGACTTACGACGACGTTGTTGTCCAAGACATACCTATCTACCTATTTAATATTCAAACAAATTCATTGTCATTCACGCGATTCCAATAAGACCAGTAGAAACATTGAATAGTAAATAGGTAATACATCTTTTTTTATGTCGCTCACTGAACTCCAGAACTTGTAAAAATACATTATATTAGCTAAAACACGATATATATTTTTTAATAATCTTCATTCATGACCATAGATACAAAGTCTTTCAGTCGCATATGTACTTATATAACTACGAAAATGGCTATTCTAAAACACGTAACATGTTTAAAATACAACATTGTCAATACAAGAAAGAAAAAATCGCCTTTATAAATTCTATCAGCAAGTACACTTGTAAAGTTGCAGTTGCCATGTCCTTACTACTGAAGTTTTAATAATGTCTAGTTTATATTACACCATATGAACTGCTGAATAATAATAATGTCACTCCGTATGGCATCAAGTTCGTTTTGTAACTGAATATGGATCTAAATTGCAATAGGACACTAATTGAGCGCTCATAACACCTGGAACAAAATACACTGTATCGTTTTACTCTTATTAAAAACGTCCACTTTAATACCACCTACTTAGTGCTTTGCTACGAGGCATTATTATTTTATTGATAAGCCTCTAATGATGCCAGAATCGACCTTTGACTCGAGATATTATAAATTGTTGTTTTAGATCCTTCAATTGCGGGCTGTGTGGTGATGTCAGTTCACTCAGTTCAGTTACTACGCCGAAATTTTACGACTTCCAAGCGGGAGATGAATAAAACGTGTAACCCACTGACGATATAATAAAATTAACATTAACGCCTTTGCCTCAATCTTAATACGATATCTCAGAAACCCCTTTGTGCTGCCCCTGCCACCCTTATAATTGGACATCAAAAGAATTCTAAAGAGACACGTGCAAAAACTTATCCGTCGAAGGTGCGAAAAACTTCATAAGGGTCCGGCTAAGCTGTGATTAAATAATTTGCAGCCTCATAATTAAAAATTAAGACGCCTTAGTTGATTTCTAATGGACTTTTTTTACTAATTGAAGGGGTTGTTTGATAAAAAATCTGTTTGAGTACTTATTAAATAGTTTTAGTTTTTCTTCTTTTGTTATTCGAGACCACGGTTTGGTTTCGTGTGCTGAAAAGGAAAAAAAACAAAGCCAAAGTAACGGCAGTCTAAATTATCAGGCAAGCACGTTTACTGACCTAGATTCGTTTGTTTTGATACAGTGCTCAGTGTTAATACGTAGTATGGCGAGCCTCCCACACTTGTCCCATTTTAGATTACACATGTGTGGATACAAATTGTAAACAATAGTTTGATGCCACGCAGACACGATCGAATATACAGTTTTATCAAGTCTATTTTATCTAAGAAAAAGTGCGTATCATCGTGGCTATTAATTTATCGATAAACAATTTGAAACCACAAATCCTGTAAAAGCTAAAAGTATTTTGATGAAATTGTTCTATTGACCACATCGCCGTAATCTCATTATATTCTGTGGCCATTGTACAAAACATTATTATGACTCAAACAAATCGCTTTTGATGTCATGTCAATATTTACAGCAACTCATTACACTAGCGTTACGTCATTCGGGGACAATAATAGCTCTCTAACCTTCAGTGAAAGTTCTCGAAATAGGTCATCTGAATACCTAACTAATTTAGTTTGTTGACACCAAAACAGTGTCACAGAATTCTTGTACGTTTTCTAAATAAAGAAGTTACTGTTTTAGTTTAGTGAATGTCTCAATGAAGTGTTAACCAAAATACGCTAAGCATTCATTACCGATGTTTTGGTGCGATACCTCTCATATTATGTACTTACATCATTTATATCAAATTATCAATTAGGTCACACAAATACATAGGTAATGGATGATGTTACATAGATAATGTTAAGTACTTTTAAAACAACGCTGCCACTTTTATTATCATCATAACACAACACACTTAAAGCCACCAATTTATGCCAGATAGGTACTACAAACTCTAGAATGTTACGGTGAAAGCAGGAATTCGGTCAATTACAATCTTGCCTATTTTCTTTTACTATCTGCGAAGGGAAAGTCTCAAGATTTTCTCGTTCATACCGAGCGAGCGTAGCTCGACGACATGCAATACACATAATCTACAGCTTACGTTTGTAAGTACAGTAAACGGTATCCTTGTCGCACCCACACGTGGTGGGTGACGCGCTTGCGCTGCGCGTCACCTCGCTATCCATCCACGCATGCGCACACACGCTCAATCACTCACTGATTGCAAAATGGCGGCCTTTTATTCGATTGAAATTAACATCTTATTTTGATCACTTAATTTAAATACTCAGCTTGTAATATTCACAAGTGTAAATGTATTTTTTACTGTTTTATTAATATTTTATTTTCGGCAGGAATCACAAAATAAGACGTAGAGGTCACTCGAGGTGGTCGAAACAAATATAAATGCTTTCGCTTAGTAATTCAATCGTAAGGCAAAGTTTATTGTAGTTTTGGCCCATCATATTCTTATTCTTTATTGCACACATAAAATAACAAATATAAACATAAATTACAAAGCTTATGTACAAAGGCGAGCTTAACCCAGAATTGGGTTTTCTTACAGCAAACCTAATCTCGAAAGTGAGATTTGCAATAGAGGATACACTTAATGTATGTGCATTAACATTAAATTAAGTTACATATATATTCTTTTATATTGCTCAACTCTTATATTTATGCGTGTTTCGTGCCTGTTACCCATTCATTGTTTGATTCGAGTCTTGTGCTGTTTTTTCTTAGACAACAATACACTTCAAACTCAACACAAAAGAACCTGTATAGGCAATCGCTTGTATTTTTTGTTCGTCTAGTAGCCGTATAGCTTAACAATGTACCTGTTAACTCGGTAATCGGTAGCTCACTCAAACGGTGTAACATAAAAACTCTTATTCGTATCCCTTAGCATAATAGCGGCAAAAAATTATTACATTTCGGTTTACAAATTGTAAATTGTCCCTTAGACATTTTTTTCGACTGTCTCCATTCTGCACCAAAAAAAATGTTGATCGTATTTTTCTTAGTACCCTACGATGTTCAAATCAAAATATCATAGCGTCTCGGATTCCCGCATCGTATATTTGACAACTTGCTCAAACATTCGTGACCCGATTTGTAGTACACTATTAGATTTCACCAGATGTGCTTTATAAGAGTTCTCTAACGTTCAAACGTTATGAGTTTTTATTGTCTGAAACTGACCAACCGTACATACTTCGTAGGGGTCTTAGGGGACCGGGTCACCCAATTTCTTACTTCCCTTTCGTAATTACAACCTGGTTGTGTCGTTGAACTCTGATATGTTTTGGTTTATGGGAAAGTAAGTGGACGTAGCTGCGGGGATCCAATAATAATTGTATGCTTCACCATGCAACGTTAGAAATAGTTGCAACTGTATAGGGTTTCTTCAAATGTTGCATCCGGTCAAGACGTTCTTTTCATAGAAGAATTATTTATTTCCGTTATTTCTTAACCCTTTACTATTGTGCGATTTTAAATCACCAAATTAATTAGTATTATTTAAATTTGTTAAATTTTTAGTTGTTTTACTGCAACGTGCGTATTATTTTCCTTACTGGGAATGAGGTACTATATTTTCTCTAATGTAATATAAATCATGCTTGAGCACACAATGCACTCACAATCAAATCAAAATCACACACAATCCTCCTTTTGGACTTCGCCGCAGTCGGTTAAAAAAAACAATAATCTACGCTTCATTTCTCTTACCAAACAACCTTTGATAAACTCTACAGCAAAATTCAATTAATGAGTTTTAACAAATCGCAGTGTCACCCCTGCAAACGGCACAGAATAAATCTGCATTGTGTTGTGATTGTCATAATGGCGGTGCAATAACGTCGGCGCGTGCGCAGCGCACCGCCCTTTGTGTCGCACCCTCGCGGACACTGACTCCGTAACGGTTATATTGATTTTTTAACTGACACTTTCCCTTCGTGTTTGATGTTATGTTAATACGGACAAATAATAATTTGAGGAAGAAACATGGCGATTCCAGCGTTTGGATCGTCTATTCCGCTGCGCATAGAGTTACGATAAGTTTAATTACAAGCGTTTTTCGGTCAGGGTAACTATTTACTCCTTACAAAATGATTAAACTAATTAACGCGCTGCTAAACTATCAAATTACCTACACTATCTAAATTGTCCTACATTGCAACCCACAAAAAACGAAATTTCGGAACTAAAAGCGATTGCGAAAACCGTACCATGCGGGTGATAAAAAAAAGTTGTCAACACACGTGTTCGAATTTCAAAATTTCAACAGATAGGGGGAATAACGGTCGCGGATAGTTCACGGCATCTGCGCGCAACCCCCGCGTTCGCACCCCCTGCGCAAACCATGGAGCAAAATAACCAGTGGAGAAAGTATGGGCACGTTTTTGTTCTAAATCAAAGTCACTAATATACTGCGGGGGGAGAGGTACGTTTCGGACTCTGTGATTGGTTGACGAACTGACAACCAAATGACAAATCATTCTCTAGGGATTCCATAAAAGTAATTGAAAAAGTATCGATATCGATAATTGTTTGACTTTTTAATAATATAACGATTTGTTTGCAATACAGAGATTACGGGTTCGATTTTGAAATAAAACAGGTAATTATTAAACTTAGAAGACTGTATTTAAAAAAAATATAATATATTTACTGGTTTTTAAAATGGATTAGTTTTGAATATGTTTTTCTTATATAATCCTTTGGAATTGTATTATTTTTCGTAATAAATGTCAGTCGAGTATCAATATATTTTTTTGCTACACATGAAGCTAAATCAATTAAATGGTTAGTCGATTCTACGTCAAATTAGTGAAAAAAAAAGTAAAAGGACCTCAAATTAGTTCAAATTAATTTTGTGTGTTAAGATCATGATATCACGGGGTAGCAAAGGGGGGTTAAAGTTTTGGTCATTCAAGGACGATCCGTTTTCAAGATATTATTTGTCTTTAACTTATTTTGGTACAATAATTTAAAACGCCCATAACTCAGAAACGGTGCATCGTAGGACCATGCTTATCGGACCCTAAATGGTGTATATGGCGCAGGTTAACCCGATAATGCAATAAAATTGGTAATAAAAAAATAAAGTCCTCGTTCCATAGCTAGGCTACACAATTCAACCAAATTTTTTTTATCCCTATCGTGTCAGTTTTTTCATAGGCCTTTGCCTCCGTTTTTCTGCACGCACGCCACTGCCAGCAATGTGTTCACATGCCGGATGCGCGTATTGGCCACCTTTACTCCAAAACTAAAATTGATAACGTCTGTTCCATACCTACACTGGCCTATATAAAAACATTTAAAAAAACATAATTGTCTAGGATTGCAATGATTCAAATAGATACCAAGCAACGCGTCTTAATTTTGTGTAAAAGGCAGGCAGAGATATCATACACTTAAATTTTTACTGTTATGTAGAAGTTTATGCCAGTATTATACACATTTGAGAGTAAAGCCAAGGGAATAAGCATGTTTGAAAATATAGCAATAATGAAACTAAAAAATATAAGGTATTTTAAGAACTTATATTTTAAATTATATCGATACCATAAACCGTCGCGATACTGCGAACTCGAACATCACTATCATGAAAGAAAGAGACAACTGCATTTGTGCAAATCAGTGTACCAGAAAGAGACAGCAATTATATGATTCTTTTTTCATTGTTTTGATCAAATTGAATAGAAAACCACATAACTGTGCAATGTTATCCCATCTTTTGTGTAACTTGAAGTTGTAGTACACTTTCCACACCATTTAATTGCACAACTAGGCATTATTTTTCGTAATAAATGCTTTTAAAACGGGAGCGCGTGACGTTCGTGCGTTAGCCTACAATTTTTGCGACTGAGCAAAATTTCGCCGCGTACGCTTGATATAGCGTATGATTGGCGCCCGCGGTAGCCCCCGCACGCGCTCTCCACTGGTTATTGTGCTCCATGGCGCAAACGCATATCCCCCGGCAAATGACCGACGGCATCATCTGGTGAAACAGATCGTTACAGGATAACGTTACAGCATGCAATTTTGTTTTTGTAAATTGAGTAGCTTTGTTACCAATTAACATATAATAATAATATGTTAGGGAGATCGTTAATACATTTATTGGGAGCAGTCGTTTAATAGAGAACATGCAGTGTTCGATCACGCAATAAAATACTGTTCTCATGTGTAGCATGATAACAGCAGATTAAATTTTAAATACCACACAATATTCCATAAATCCTATTTAAGAAAATTGAACAACGAAGGCTGACCACTTCATTTAATAACGTGGCAACACTGTTAATCACCTCTGGCCTGCAATTAAATAAACTTGTACACTTGACCATACGAGTGGGTCGCGCCCATTCCTTGCACTTGTTAATGCAGAATTGTAATTGGTCAAGTCAGCGACACGAGACTAATGCGAAGGAGTACGTTAGAGTTCTCACGTTGCCAGTGCCCACCGACCCTAAGGAAACGCCATGTAAGATATGGTTCAATGCGCGTAACGACTATTCTGCACTGGAGATAAAAAAACGACTTTTCATAAGTTTTTTTTTCTGTTGGTGTCAGTCAGCCAGAAACACCTCACGAGTCTCACGACCTCAGATTTTTTTGCTCCTACCACCATGGGTTAACTGGGTGTTACAATATTAAATTATAACAAACACCTATCTTCATCAACTAAATCAACTCAGCTCTATTTGTTTGGCCTCATTCAGGCAACATGTCTGGCCCTCTATTTCTTATGAAGCTCCTGTACTACGCGTAAGGCTAATTAAGCAAATCAAGAATTTGGATCAAGGACAGAAAACACTAGGATTGCGACATCGCGTTGTGTGGTTTTTCTATTTACTGTTACAATATTAATTAGTTTTGTAGCTATTTTTGGTGGTAAGAATTATTGTTTGCGTCAGCCATATTTGGCTTGGTTCCGTTACAATGGCGGGTGTACGCCTACTGGCTATTAAATACAGCGTCCAAAGTGAACATAGCTTTAAAGTACTAAAAGTTAGTACCGTTGTTTCTAAACAAAAAAAATAGAAATTAATCATTGCCTCTAAGTTTAATTCTTATTAGAAATATTGAACTATACTTACGTCTATTATTGTCTAGAAATGAATACCGCGACACAAAAGTCTTCAAACATCTAGTGAAGTGACTGTGAAAGGTCTTCAAGCGAAAAAAAGTACAGTTAAACGAAATAACTTCTCGGCATACTTTCTAATTGCAGTGAGCCACGATAGCATCACAATTCGCCAGCTAACCGCCATTTTTTTGTTACAGTCGAAAACGTAAAATTTTTACACATGGCAACACTTGTGATGTCGACTCATCTCATTATCATAAGATTTATTGCATATGCAGAAAATACGCGCGTGTTAGGATTTTTTTAAAACATCGCTTAGTCTGCAAAATATTTATTTTTGTATTAGTGAAATAATAAGTTATATGCGTTACAAAATATTATGATAAAAAATCTAGTACCTATTTAAAACCCCGCTTTGTTCCTAGTAATCAAACTGACACATAGGAAGGAAAATCATGATTTATTACATGTTATTAGGTATTCCTGCATTAAAATCCAGCGATGTCCTTTTCAAACCGCATATAATTGTAGTGATTATTTTCCGTAAATCAGAGGATTTATTTAAACTGGTATGTCCCCTATATATTTCCTATTTACCTCATAGTTTATAATTAGCGATTCAATAAACAGTTTTATTCGCATATAATTATTACAATAAAACACTCTATAACTACCCACTGATTAGTCACATTACAAAAATCCAAAAAAAAGTTTGACTGCAACAAAACAATGTCATTCTTTTGACGAAAAAGTCACCTTCTCACGTTGGTCATTACCACCCCCTTAGCAATTATATGAACTAAAAAATGGCGTCGCTATAAACACAGCTGATAAATCTGCCCTGTTCCACTCGACGGACTTTGAGGATTTCTCCATGGGAATCTCGCTTGACCGTAAAATGTAAGAATCATTCCTGGTCCCTAAAGGCGAAAGTGATGTTACGCTTTTCCTTTCTAGAGAAAATAATAAGGATGACGTGATTTTTTTGTATTTTTACTGCTTGTTTGTTTTGACTAGCATCTTACGGTACTTTGTGCCGTGATGACAATAAAGATTCTGTTAAATATAATACAAACAGGAGTTCATCTATCTCTGTGCCAAAATATCTTCAAAATCGTATGCATGATTAAACCCACAGATACCCAAACATTTACAATCACAAAATCTTGCTACTACAACTCGATGAGTTGAAGAAACCAAGTCACTTTGTATTGCGAATGCTTGCTACAGAATGCATAAAACCTAGGTTTTGTTGAACGTGTGAAACCACGGTGTTTAAGTTAGTATTCTTAGTATTATCTAGCAGCAACTTGCAATGGGTTATGTAATGCGACTGCGATTTCCTATTAAAGGTTACTAAGGTTTTACTTTTTTGATAGGTTTTTGTAAAGGTTGCTTTTCAACTGTGGATTTTGTTGTAAAATCATGTTTTTCGATAGTAATGACGTGCTTCTAATGACTGTCGACTTTTATAAAGATCATCGTTCTCCTACCCTTATCCCAATTTAATTTATGAGTCTCCATGGAGTTTCTTGCCCATTGTTTTCCATAGAGATCTTCGCTTTGGAATTGGCAACTACAGTACTTCCACAAGTTATTATGTCTTGTGACTGTAGCTTCGGTTTCGTTGTGTTTTTGATATTCAAAAGTCCAACTGAAATAAATGCTTTAAGTTTATTTAGCAACTCTTCTTCTTCCATGTGTGGAAGCTTACTCATATACTTGTCATCTCAGCAGTCATCCTTCACGTAGTCGGTCGATTCTATCACAGATATAATCGATTAAACTAAACTGAAAGCAGACCAGATAAAAGCCCTTGAAGCTCTAAACGGTCAGTCAACCTTGGTTCCCATGGGCCTTTTAGCCACTATCGGCTCCAATACTGCAGGGTAGATATAATTGATACTATCGATATATCACCCTTGTTAATCGTTTTCCCATACGTTATGGGAAAAACAAATCGATGGACAACCGTCACGGTTTAGTGGCAGTTAGGATTGATCATAACTCCATGAATTATGTTAAATGTATTAATTTTTTTTTTTTTAAATATCCACTGGCTTGGTTACAACTTTACAAGGCCTTTAAGCCATTAAATGTATTAGCTATCATTAGAATTATGTTCTCATTGTTATTTCTAATGGTAAAACATTGATTACGATGAGAACAATCGTCCTATTTTCAATTATTCAATTAAACATCGCGTTTTTTAATTTATAAACATTTTAAATTCTACGTTTATTGTTGTGTGAATCGCATTCAGGAGGTACTTTCGCGTGACAGGCATTTTCTTTTTCTTTCAAGAATTTTATTAATAACGTGATTATTTCCTTTACGATATCATTACTTTGTTTATAATTAAAGTCTTTATTAATTAATTTCAAGCATTGCATGTGAACGAAACTACAAACTACCCTTCACAGATGCACAGGAATACGTATCCGTTAAAACAAATGAAGGGGGATTTTTTTGATCACACGAGTTCCTATTTTGCACCGGATCAATAAATAATTACTGCTTTTTAACCCCGTGTGAATATGACCTTATCGTGTACTGCGAACATTTTTTTTCTTTTTAGTCCCTTACAATAATGATAATTTATAATCAGCCTAGTTTGATCCTGTATAAAACTATATCTGCCGGCATTTTATGAGTTCATATTAATCATACATAGTTTAATTGATCACAATTCCATGAAAAAAGAAGAGTAACAAATTGCAATGTTACTAAGTATCGAACAAAGTTTCTCAATTGATTTCATTATTTTCAATTTGGTGCAGCGTTCCATTATTGTTTTAAATGGAACGCGTCAATTTCAATTTAGGAATGTTCGATTTTTTTCCCGTCTGACAGCTGTCTCGGGAGAATAATGTAACGCGATTAAAAATACTCATGACTTTTTTTTCTTTTTCATAAAAGTCGCGAACACATTCGTACTTTTTGAATGTAAACTCTTTTATGTTTTATTTTGTTTAAAGTCTTCTTTTGTTTTGGACACTCTTAAAGGTCGTGCAGTCCGAATTTAAATAAAAACAGTAATGATCCGCAGTGTGCGCCCGCGCAGATAACAGCTGCAGGGTTCCCAATGCATATTTTGATTAAATGTAACGGCTTTTGTAAGCTCCCAAGCCCATATGTCACGGTTCAATAGTAAAGTAATTAAGAAAAAGTTTAATTCACATAAAATTAAGATTGTAAAACGGTTTGTCGTTAGCTTAGCGTAGCCACAACGGAACGTCCTACTATTGACTACACAAATACTCGTAGTCGGTTGAGTAACACGTTGAGTAAACTTAAGGACACTTGTGGCAACATGCAACTTACGGAAGTATAGTAAACGACGGCCGTGGGAAACCAAGCATCCAAGGACGAAAACATGAGTGAAACACATTAAGGGATGTCATAATGACATCGCCTGAACTATTCTCCCATAAACAAGTGTCACTTTCTTTTGTTTTTGGTTCGTTTTTTTTTAAATATTTATTGTGAATGGTGTTGTAGTAACAGATGACTGATGAGGACAGATCATGCTTGAAATTATGGGGAGAACGATTAACATATAAAAAAGGAATTTATGAGATGGGGATTAGTATTTGAGAGTGACTTAATTTTAAAAATGAATTCGGAAGATGTTCGTACTTCTTAGAATAGCTAGCTTGCTACGCTAAAGTTCACTATTTCGTTGCCTGAATTCAGTCTAAATCAAACTAAAATTAGTAACGATTTTAATCTATTTCCACACACAATCACCCACATTCATACGCATTGCTGTACTGAATTATGAAATTAGTACGTTATCAAGGTATCAAATCAGGAAACATTATACGGTACAAGTGGGCAGATAAGCGATGTGGCCTTGGACCAATTCGATAGCATTCATACTCACGGCTAGACGAGCTGGCATCATAACTTTGTTTATGTGGGAAAATGTATGGGAACTTTACCTTGAAATCATGGAATGTGAGCGTAGATTACTGTATACGGTCCTATTTTATTAGAACAATGACTTCAAGATCCATATTCAGTTCGTTTCTTGGCAGAAATAGGCCATATTTCACTAGAGTCTCAACAAATCATTTCTGAAGAGGATGCATGTTTGGTAAAGAAACTCTATGGTCACAAAAAAGTACAACAGCAACTGGCATAAAAGAATAAGTTCAAAAATAGAATCGTGACCTCACCCAACCTTCTTCAGATCACAATCAAAACAAATTCAAAATCAGAACAACGATCTTTGATGTCGTCCAGGTGCTACAAATCATTATGCAAATCAAATATGGCCGATTGTCGAAGGACACAAGGGAATAATCACGCCTTCATGACAATGACCCAAGGGAAAATAAATCAACGGACATCAACACATTTATTTTCAGTGATTTCTAAAGGACACTCGAAAAGTGGTTGGATTAGACAGATCCATTCGTCTTATATTTTAATGTTTTTAAAGGGGAAGTATTGTTATGAGGCGTGATCTCTTTAATAATGAAGATTTGAAGTATTGGGGTTAACATTGACACGTAATTAATTCCAACTGAATATCTCTGTTTAAATTAAAAATCTAAGTTCAATGTTTACTATTCTGAAGAAGTAAGAAAATACGTTGAATATTCTAGCTTCTGCGATTGCATAGTAAACAAACAACGATGACTCATCGGGGTTATCGACCTCATCATAGACAATTTCTCCAACATATTTGTCTATGACAAACTCTAGCAAATGAGATGCACTGCCATCCCTAAGCCACACGACTAATTCCGTACAAAGCAAACAAACTGCTCTTCAATATCGACAAGCTCTTGAATTTTCAAAATGTTTGCTTTTTCCTATTTGTATAAGAACTTACGGAGACGTGTCTCTGAATAGGAAACGATTTCACAAAGCGTAGGAGGGTGTTTTTTTTTTCAACACCCAAAGTTCGGGTCAAAAACGACTTAGGGTCATAACCCCTCTCTGTTGACACCATAGGTAAAGAAACACGTGTGAACTTTCAACTCCACACACAATTCGATTCCATTAATTCTTTTCACATATCAAGAATTCATTCTTCTCAACAATTCAAGTGTCACAAATGTCCTTTAAAGAGGACATCCATCAGATTCCCCTGATGTGATGGATGGCCCATGAAAAGAATCTATGTTAATTTTAAATTGAAATGTTAATTCGTCATAATTATTTCTTCGAGAGTACATCTGAATAAATAGTAATGGTTTTCGAGTGTTCACACCTTTTATTTGTTAAGTTTTGAAGATCGAAGCCGTTGGCTGTACCGTTTTTTCTTTAAAATAAAAGAAAAATGTGTGTGTGTATGTTGACAAAACAATAATGCTTACTACGCAATTAGGAGTTGGTAAAACAAACAACACTTTCAATTAATAATAAACCGGAAAACAGATAAAAACACGGAAAATACGAAACTTACGATAATAATTTCCGTCCCATGTATTGCTAACTAAACGAAAAAATACTCTAACTAACATAACCTAAACGAAAAGTAAACACGGCCTTGGAAAGCCTTAAATAGGTTACAAAAAATATAGCTGAGCTGTCTGTCCGTCCGTGACACAATTTTTAAATAATACCCTGACACTTGATTGATAACGACTTCTCAAAACGTATCTTCAAATCCAAAAGAATCCTTTGAAATAAATCTTCATCCCAGAAGCCACTACAATGATAACATTGTATTGTTAAAAACGAAAAATTTCATATTTCACGCCATTGTTAAAGTTAAGAATACTCTATTACCGATATAGAGTTACAATTAGAATTTTAGATTTGTTTGTATTTTCATGGCGAGCGTGTATTGAATTGAATAATGTAGCTAATTGTGTGTGAACCTTACTTTGTAATAAAAATGAATATTTATGATAATTATGCGATATGATTGGATTGTATAAGGAAGTTTGATTGACATTACAATGTTGTCTTTGACCGTTGAAATCTTGATGACAGCTTGAAACTAAACTTAGAAATTCTATTGTTATTGATTGTTATACTGAATATTGAATAAGGTACGCAACTTGCTAGGAGTAAATCACGATTTTCTGAGTCATACTGATTTTGAAATGAACCTTAAATAAATAATTAATATAATAAAGTCTTATTAGCAAATACAAGTTTGACACGTACATAGTAGTAATTAGGGACAGATAAATTAACAAACAGATATAGTGCACACAAAAACAACAATCAATAGGAATATCTTACAATAGATAATAAAATCTAAATTATAAATAAATACTGCGAAGTTTCCAATAGACACAATATTCATAATCACATTGGCTGATTACAACAAGAGCTAGAATTAAATTAATTTACATTGCAAATATCGACTTAACATAATCGCAAGTAAGATTAAGCCTCGTTTAGATTCGTCACGACAGTCATTGTTTCGCCTATTGTCACGTTTACTGGTGCCAAGTTAGCTAGAAAGTGTTTAAAAGGTTATTCAATTTCTGGTTCCATTCCCAGGTTTTGCAAAGTGATATTGGGTTTTTCATTGAACACTTCTCAGTAGCAGCCACAGAGTCTGAATTTGTGTCCAATTTATGTCAATATGTTCGCCCCCTATCACATGGAATCCTTACATAGTATAAAACAAAGTCGCTATTTTTGTCTGTATGCTTAAATCTTTAAAACTACGCAACGGATTTTGATGCGGTTTTTTTTAATAGATAGAGTGATTCAAGAGGAAGGTTTTAGTATATAATTTGAACGACATCCACGCGGGTGAAGCCGCGGGCATCAGCTAGTTTATACATAATTGGCGAAATGTGGGTGTTCTATTACCTACACATCTGCTTAATCCTTCGGGGTTTACATGCAGGATTATGTTACCAACTAAAATATACGTAAATTTGCTATAGTCTATGCACATTTCTTTGAAACTAAAATAAAGTCTGAGTTCTTTCTTGAAGTGTCATAGGTTATTCCCACGCCACGTAAAGGTCCAAAGCAACAATTAGCAAACCTACCTCAAAACAACTAAACAAACCATTTATTTACCCACAATTCCACCAAAAAAGAGTTCTATGACCTCAAAAAGACCGTAAAACTGGCTAAAATCACAGTACAAGTGCCACAAAAAAGGTACCTGTATAAAGTACTTACATAGGTACAAACTAGACTACGCGGGCCGAGGCGAGGTGCCGTTAGAGAGGCCATAAAGGGTTCTCGCTTCGACCTTACATAGTTACATGATTAATAACGGTGCTACCATTGACCATGACAAACGAAGCACTGATTGTATCACGAAAGCGACAATTTATAGATTTCTAAACAGACTTATTGATTACTTTGTAAGGTTTGTTGTTGCACTTACAGAGGTGTGGTGTGGTGGTCGTTGCAACTCTTTTTTTGTGGTCAAATAGGCCTCCCGCTCTGGATGGAGCAGAAAGGAGTATCAGAATTATACTGACTCACCCATGTTTTCCTTGTTAGCCCTTTGTGTTTCTGGGCCGCGGTATATCTTTCGAACAGTCTCGGAACCCTAGTTGGAATCTTGGAACTCCTAAGGTAAAATTGAATTGGTTGATAAATTCTGTTTACATCTTACTAAGGACGAAGTTAATTTATTACATTCTCGATAAAACCATCGATTATCAGCCAATCCCAAATAATCCTGTCGTATAATCAATAACTGTAAGCTTTGGCAAACTCGTTTCCATAATCTTATATCCAAGTCCCACGTCAAATAAAAAAGGCAAATACATACATTACAAAACGTACCAAAAAGTAAATAAATAATGTTTCACCAGTGTACCTAATTAATTTGCATTTAATGTCATCTAACTAGCGACAAACAGAATAAAATAAATTCATCAAAATAGAGCTAGCTAGAGGTACCTATCGCGGTCTAAATTGGGGCCATTGACATCAAATTGTAATTAAACATACATTTTCATGCAAACTACAGGCTGCGTTAGATTCGCGAAACACCAACTTTCCGCATCCCCGGTGTCTGAGGCGGCGCCTGCGCATATAGGTCGTTGACCCGACGCCACGGTGTTATTGAACGTACCATAACAACACGCACACATACACATCCTAGTACGTACGAATACATTTCGGTGTGGTGAATAGATATTAAGTGACTACTGAACTTGCTAAGACAAAGCCTGGGATTCACTGGGTGATTCCAAAATAAATACTAATGCTACTCTCATTTTTTTTAAATGGCTTTGTTAAAATCAATACATAAAAAAACTGTGTATGAAAGCACGCGTAAAATTAAAACACAACTTTCTCTGATAAATAACGTACAATACAAAGCTTCAGATAAAAATAACTAGCGAGATTCCAACTTCACTGCCATTATTTATTATCAGCCATTTGTGTCCCACTGCAGGGCAAAGGCCTCCCTTCCCTCTTTCCACTTATCCCTATCCAGTGCTCCGGTTTTCCAATCTCTGCAAAAAGAATCCAGTTCGTCCCGCCATCGCCTTCTGGGCCTGCCGCGTTGTCGTTTGCTGCTGATTGGGACCCATTGCGTGGTTGTTTTGGCCCACAGCTCCTCCGGCATGCGGCAGATGTGGCCAGCCCAGTTCCATTTGAGCTTGGCAGCCGTGTCACTGCCATAGCATTCATAATTCGTACATACATTTCCGTTTAATGAATAAACAACAGAGAGAAAGTTAACAAACAAAGCTCATTGATAGGGACAATAGATATCACTATACCTATACATCCGAAATAAATTCCGTGTGTAAATATTTTGTTACGAAACAGTAGGTGGGTATCTATATGACGACATTTCTCCGGATTGCGTACAAACGCATTGTGTGTCCACTGCCTAAAGCCCACGACCGCGGTAGCTCAAATTAACGGTACTATGACAGCAGTAACTCCTTTCGCGAAGCCTCATTCCAAATTCAAATAGTGGTGCGCATACGCACGCACACTGTCAACAAACAAAAGTGTTTTGATCTTCGATCAATAATAGTACTAGATTAAGCATCAGGAACAAAACTAAGCCGCTCAAGTGGCCACGTTTGCACACACGTAACATCTACATAACATCTTAGAAAAAAGTTCAATATTATTAACAACTTCAGATGATTATAAACCTTAACACTTAAACATAACGTTTAATTATCATTGTAAAGTATATTTATTTAAGCCCTTTCATCGGAGAAAGATTACAAGCAAAACATTTTAAATGTCGCTCCAAAGTAAAAAGTCATCAGTACAAAAATATTCATTCTAAAATGAAACTTAAACTCTAAGCAATACGGTTAAAAGCATTTTGTGTACAATGTCGTGCTTATTCTATTGCGGAACTAGCGTTCCCTGTTCAAGAACATGATACAATAGTTGGTGCGTTGTAGCAAACATTGGCCAAACAATTATATTATTCGCTGATTTAATTATATTTACAGTTTAATTATGTTTAAATATTATGAAAAAGCACATAATGATATTAAATTACCGAAAAAAAGATATTCCTTCCAAAACATTGGTGTTACGGTGGTTATTTACGCAGTTTTTGAACGCATACTGCGGTATTTTGACGTCTTAGTGTTGGCTATGATTGGACTATACTAATTTGAAATAAGACCACAAATACGTTTGTGGTCTTATATTTCGGGCCGTTTTTGAAGCGCTTATCGGGAATCTAGTACATTATTGATCGAAGGTTTTGATCAACAATTTGTTACGATTTTATTTTGACGCTCGCTCAATTGTCTTGTTGTGTCGTTTTAAATAAATTACAGCACTTGTGTTGCAGCAAAAAAAATCATGGACATTATTCTTTTGAATATATCGTTTTTTCGTACAAACGATTTATTTACATGGTAAATTGTCTTTTATTCATAGCTCGATGATAGTCATTACGAATTCAAATAAATCATAGACAAAAATGTAGAAGTTTGTGAAAATATGCGCCACTTTATGTTGATAGCACAGAAATCTACAAAACCGTAACCTCAGAAAACAATTTGGAACGCTAGTTACTCCCTAAAACTGTAGGCGTGAGTTCAATGAACTAAGTTTTTCACAGTATACGCGTATTACAACAGTTCACAATAATTATCATTTAATTTTGCTGCTATGTAATTACTCTAGTATCTAATAACGTGTGGTATTTTTTAATTTATTCTGCTGTGAAAATACCACTCATACGCACGTGTGTTTGGTCTGATAACGATATCGAAAAGTGCTACTTTTCAATATTGTTGCAATATAGTGTGTAATATGTTGTTGAGATTAATATAATAACGATCGTTTTTATGAACTGAGTCCCACGTTTTTTGTGGCTGAAAAATACTTATGGAAATTAATGCAAGTAATTTAATATTCAGTGTTTCATGTTTTGGTTCATGATTTTGAATGTTATATTTTTTTAATTGTACGTATAATTATTTTTATTAAACTTAATCATTACCGTTTCTAATAAAAAAAAACATAAGATCGAAATAAATGATATAAAATTTATTTTTAGTTCTGAATAAATAGAAACTTGAACTGATCTACCATCCTAAACTTTATGGAAATGTGTACAATAGATGAGTTTACAAACAAACAGAGTTCGTCGCACTCAGCCGTAGTAAGTGTGAAAGAGATAGAAATAACACAAAAGCTTTTGAGGACGCGGCCAGAAAAGGTTATTCAACCTCTTCGTAAATTCGTCGTGAAAAAATACGGCACTGCAATTTTCTTAGATAATTTCGCGCAAAATTGCTGTATACCAAAATATACCCAGTGGTCATTTCGTCGAGTTAGTGTGGACAAAATTAATGTTCTTGTTTTTTTTTTCTGTTACCAAAATAACACACATCTATTTAAAAAGATAACGGAATGCGGTGTTAAAAGAATTTATTAGTGTTGAAAAATGTTTTGTATTTTACACCGAGTTTTCTTCAAGCATTATTTTGGCTCGCATCAATGAGTAACTATTGAAGCCGTTACTCGGTCATTGACAACGTTATAACTATTAAAAAAAAACTAATAATTTACGCGAAGACATCGTATTTACGAATTCCTATCAGTCTACTATTTTAAAGTCTTTTGTTCATACGCTAAACTATCGAGAATAATTAATTGTTTACGCGGCAGAAGTTAATGATAGTATGACTAACAATAAACCGTACAGTAGTTGCTAAATTCAGTGCCTAGGAATCAACTTGCAATAAATTTATTATCACTTACGCGTCCACCAAGCTAAGTGCATGTTCACGTACGCGCGACGCGACGCGCGGCGCGACCTGCGACGCGACGAGCGGCGCGTCGTGCGATTTTTGTGTTCACGGACACGCGATGCGTGCAGCGGCAGATATCATCGCACGCGCAAACACAAACGTATGGCAATGTACTACGCTGTTCATACAGACGCGGGGCGGTGCCCGCGGCGGCGCCCGCGGCGACCGCCGCCGCGATTATCGCGGCGACTTTTCAAGCGGGTAGCAAAGCACGCGGCGTTCTCAATCAAACCGACTAGTTTTAGGTATTGCTGATAAAGTAGTGTTTTTGGGGTCGCTGATTACAAAAATGAGAATGAAAATCCAAGATGGCGGCCAGGAAAATTTTTGGTTTTTCCGTCATGGGTGTCATTTTCATGGTTTTCGGAGTCGCTGATTACAAAAATGAGCTCAAAATGAAAATCCAAGATGGCGGTCATGGCAATTTTTGGTTTTTCCGTCATGGGTGTGGTTTTCATGGTTTTTGGGGTAGCTGAATACGAAAATGAGGTCAAAATGAACATCCAAGATGGCGCCGAAGAAAATTTTTAGTTTTATCATCATGGGTGTGGTTTTCATGGTTTTTGGGGTCGCTGAATACGAAAATGAGGTCAAAATGAACATCCAAGATGGCGGCCAGGAAAATTTTAGGTTTTTCCGTCATGGGTGTCGTTTTCATGGTTTTTGGGGTCGCTGATTACGAAAATGAGGTCAAAATGAAAATCCAAGATGGCGGCCATGGAAATTTTTGGTTTTTCCGTCATGGGTGTGGTTTTCATGGTTTTTGGGGTCGCTAATTACGAAAATGAGCTCAAAATTAAAATCCAAGATGGCGGCCAAGGAAATTTTTGGTTTTTCCGTCATGGGTGTGGTTTTCATGGTTTTTGGGGTAGCTGAATACGAAAATGAGGTCAAAATGAACATCCAAGATGGCGCCGAAGAAAATTTTTAGTTTTATCATCATGGGTGTGGTTTTCATGGTTTTTGGGGTCGCTGAATACGAAAATGAGGTCAAAATGAACATCCAAGATGGCGGCCAGGAAAATTTTAGGTTTTTCCGTCATGGGTGTCGTTTTCATGGTTTTTGGGGTCGCTGATTACGAAAATGAGGTCAAAATGAAAATCCAAGATGGCGGCCATGGAAATTTTTGGTTTTTCCGTCATGGGTGTCATTTTCATGGTTTTCGGAGTCGCTGATTACAAAAATGAGCTCAAAATGAAAATCCAAGATGGCGGTCATGGCAATTTTTGGTTTTTCCGTCATGGGTGTGGTTTTCATGGTTTTTGGGGTAGCTGAATACGAAAATGAGGTCAAAATGAACATCCAAGATGGCGCCGAAGAAAATTTTTAGTTTTATCATCATGGGTGTGGTTTTCATGGTTTTTGGGGTCGCTGAATACGAAAATGAGGTCAAAATGAACATCCAAGATGGCGGCCAGGAAAATTTTAGGTTTTTCCGTCATGGGTGTCGTTTTCATGGTTTTTGGGGTCGCTGATTACGAAAATGAGGTCAAAATGAAAATCCAAGATGGCGGCCATGGAAATTTTTGGTTTTTCCGTCATGGGTGTGGTTTTCATGGTTTTTGGGGTCGCTAATTACGAAAATGAGCTCAAAATTAAAATCCAAGATGGCGGCCAAGGAAATTTTTGGTTTTTCTGTCATGGGTGTCGTTTTCATGGTTTTTGGAATCGCTGATTGCGAAAATGAGCTCAAAATTAAAATCCAAGATGGCGGTCAGGAAAATTTTAGGTTTTTCCGTCATGGGTGTCGTTTTCATAGTTTTTGGGGTCGCTGATTACGAAAATGAGGTCAAAATGAAAATCCAAGATGGCGGCCATGAATTTTTTTTTTTTTTTATTATTGATAGGTTCGCGTTTGACCACTATCTCACCTGATGTAAAGTGATGATGGAAATTTTTAGTTTTTCCGTCATGGGTGTCGTTTTCATGGTTTTTGGGGTCGCTGATTACGAAAATGAGGTCAAAATGAAAATTCAAGATGGCGGCCATGGAAATTTTTGGTTTTTCCGTCATGGGTGTGGTTTTCATGGTTTTTGGGGTCGCTGATTACGAAAATGAGGTCAAAATGAAAATCCAAGATGGCGGCCAGGAAAATTTTTGGTTTTTCCGTCATGGGTGTCATTTTCATGGTTTTCGGAGTCGCTGATTACAAAAATGAGCTCAAAATGAAAATCCAAGATGGCGGCCATGGAAATTTTTGGTTTTTCCGTCATGGGTGTGGTTTTCATGGTTTTTGGGGTCGCTGATTACGAAAATGAGCTCAAAATTAAAATCCAAGATGGCGGTCAGGAAAATTTTAGGTTTTTCCGTCATGGGTGTCGTTTTCATAGTTTTTGGGGTCGCTGATTACGAAAATGAGGTCAAAATGAAAATCCAAGATGGCGGCCATGGAATTTTTTTTTTTTAATTTTTTTTTTTATTATTGATAGGTTCGCGTTTGACCACTACCTATCTCACCTGATGGAAAGTGATGATGGAAATTTTTGGTTTTTCCGTCATGGGTGTCGTTTTCATGGTTTTTGGGGTCGCTGAAAACGAAAATGAGCTCAAAATTAAAATCCAAGATGGCGGCCAAGGAAATTTTTGTTTTTTCTGTCATGGGTGTCGTTTTCATGGTTTTTGGGGTCGCTGATTACGAAAATGAGCTCAAAATTAAAATCCAAGATGGCGGCTAGGAAAATATAAGGTTTTTCCGTCATTCTTGTAATCAGCTCATTTTTGCAATCAGCGACTCCGAAAACCATGAAAATGACACCCATGACGGAAAAACCAAAAATTTCCCTGGCCGCCATCTTGGATTTTAATTTTGAGCTCATTTTCGTAATCAGCGACCCCAAAAACCATGAAAGCGACACCCATGACGGAAAAACTAAAATTTTCTTAGCCGCCATCTTGGATTTTAATTTTGAGCTCATTTTCGTAATCAGCGACCCCAAAAACGATGAAAACCACACCCATGACGGAAAAACCAAAAATTTCCTGGCCGCCATCTTGGATGTTCATTTTGACCTCATTTTCGTATTCAGCGACCCCAAAAACCATGAAAACCACACCCATGACGGAAAAACCAAAAATTTCCATGGCCGCCATCTTGGATTTTCATTTTGACCTCATTTTCGTAATCAGCGACCCCAAAAACCATGAAAACCACACCCATGACGGAAAAACCAAAAATTTCCATGGCCGCCATCTTGGATTTTCATTTTGACCTCATTTTCGTAATCAGCGATCCCAAAAACCATGAAAACGACACCCATGACGGAAAAAATCAAAATTTTCCTGGCCGCCATCTTGGATTTTAATTTTGAGCTCATTTTCGCAATCAGCGACCCCAAAAACCATGAAAACGACACCCATGACGGAAAAACCAAAAATTTCCTTGGCCGCCATCTTGGATTTTAATTTTGAGCTCATTTTCGTAATCAGCGACCCCAAAAACCATGAAAACCACACCCATGACGGAAAAATCAAAAATTTCCTGGCCGCCATCTTGGATGTTCATTTTGACCTCATTTTCGTATTCAGCGACCCCAAAAACCATGAAAACTACACCCATGACGGAAAAATCAAAAAAATTCCTGGCCGCCATCTTGGATTTTCCTTTTGACCTCATTTTCGTAATCAGCGACCCCAAAAACCATGAAAACCACACCCATGACGATAAAACCTAAAATTTTCCTGGCCGCCATCTTGGTCTTCATTTTGACCTCATTTTTGTAATCAGCGACCCCGAAAACCATATAAACGACTGACGACACCCATGATGGAAAAACTAAAATTTTTTTCGGCGCCATCTTGGATTTTCATTTTGAACTTATTTTCATAATCAGCGACCCCGAAAACCATGAATCAGAAAAAAAGTTCCGTCGCGGGTATCGCTTCATCGAGAATTGCCGCTGCGTGCGTCGCCGCGATAATCGCCGCGGGCGCCGCCGCGATAATCGCCGCGGGCGCCGCCGCGGGCACCGCCTCAAATTCAAATAATCGCGTATAAAATCGCTTCTCCGTGAACGCACTCATACACCGCCATACGTTTGAATTTAATCGCCAATCGCGTCGCGCGTCGCGTCGCGCGTACGTGAACACGCACTAATTCATCGCTAAATTTAGTTTTCTGTTTTTAAATAAGTAACTGTCGGAGTGCTAAGTGAACAAAATAATGATAAAACGAGTCATTTGTATAGGTGTAGGAATTCCTATTAAAATTAACAGGCATTGCTCAATTATATAAGTGAACTAAGTATTTGCCTATTGTTACCATGCGGTTGCCTCTGCAATAGAGAGAAAATAGCGGAAAGATTATAAAAATTCGGAAAAAAAGCAATATCTCTTGAACTCTTGTGGTGCAATGTCCAATTACGTGACTATGCGGAATTCAAGCTAATTACCGCACAGTGGCACAATTAACAATCCAAGACGAACATTTTGGGGATTTCTAAAAATTTCCACAAATAAAATAATCAACGAAGTTCATTTCATGCACAGAAATAATTAGACAAATATAATGTTACTACCGATTTCATGCTGCCTTCCTGAAAATAATTGCGTAATGTATTATTATAAACGAGTTAGTAGTTTATTTCTAGCGTGTTACTAATCTCAGCGATAGGAAAATTACACAATTTTACGTCAATTATATTTTCATCGCTACGATGGATGGTTTTTACTATGTTTTAATATCATGCCATTTTGTAATGCACATGCAACAGCACAATAAAGTCTGATTTCGAAGAATTCTTAGTCTTTAATCTAGATTTTACCAAGCTATATTTAAACCAACAACAAAACGCAAAAATATCTTTAAACGTCATTAAAAAACCAGTCATTAAACACTTGACGTTTGATAGATGAGGACACGCAATAAAAACCAAAGACAAGATTATGTTTTTCTTCATCTTGAGCCCCGTCCTGACATTGTCTTAACAGCCTTTTTGCTGTAATAAACAACCCGTGCCGAAACTGTAAAAACGTCAATGTAAATTATTACGGCGTCCTCTCTAGTCAGCTAGCTATGCATCATAAAATCTCTTTTGTTTTGCCCTACAAATTGATCTCGAGAGTGCTTTGGTAGTATGTATGACTAACCAAGTGCTATGTAATAAAATTGTATTGACCAAGAACTGCATCGCCTAGAACGATTTTTTCTGTTTATCCAAAGCGATTAAAGCTGTTTGTCTTTTTAGTGCAAGCAATTCTTTACTCAGTGGAATGCACAATTCATTTGTTTTTCGATTAAAGACCTCGAGTTATTTACCGTCTCGAATCTGCATTTTGCAAGCAACACCTCGGCCGCTCATAAATCCTTGTCGGAAACAAAACTAATTATTTAGTCAGCAACAAATTCTATTTTGCCTAGAAAACAGTAGAAATTAATGGTCTAACTCCGAGAAACATTACGCCATTAAACTATTCTGTCCCCACCAGTCCACTACGCGCCCACACAACTGGATTAGAAATCAAGCTAGTCTTGATTGCGTCCAGTTCGTCCTACAACCACTGGACTATTATTTTAATAAGCGACCATTCTGTCCTAAGGATAATTGCTCAAAAGCCAACGTTTCCAATAAAAGCATAGACAATAATTGCCTTTACGATCGTTACAATTTATGATAATATGGTCACAATTTATAAGTTTTTAATAAATGTAACGTTTTGTTTTCAGGTAAGCGTCTCGAATTTATGGTAATGATACTATTCCAGATTGGTATGTATATTAGTTTATTATTATGAGAGATGCTATTAAAATAGTTACGGGCGGGAGACATTGCGGGAGGGCCGAAAACCTGAGCTTGTCCTAATAAAGGACAAAATGAGATGCCGAGAAAAGCAAACCTTAAATTAGATCATTTGGAACCATTGGGACAAAAAATGCCTTGCCGCATTTGCTGGAAAATCTTACGGCAAACCCGCGTAGACCACAATATTCTAATTCTATTCCCTATCCCTCTATAATTTCATCAAATCGATCTAAAACCACCACAATCTCCATTGAACGTAAATTCCAACGTAATTTGATCAATTTGAATAAATGACGGGCAATAAAATAATCATGGCTATCACTATAATTTCAATTCAGGACGTAGAAATCTTGTAATTTGTATGGAAAGTTAATGTCGACCCCCGCATTCAATTTTATCCAGGGGTTTATGAGTTTTCTTTTATATGATTTTGACTGACACAGTGGCCCAGGCCTATGTTGATGGTGATTGAATTCTTCTGAACTGACGTATCCTGAGAACTTTTCCTGCCTTCGGCGGCGGCATAATATATCCCAATAGACGTCAAAAATGGATCATTTAGAGCATTTTCGTTATTTGTTGATCAACATCTATCTTTAACCGAAGCTAGTAAGTATTTCTCAGTTTGCACTACCAATTTAACGTGTAACCTATGTTTAATATCCACATTATGACTACCACCTTTTTCTACGGGTCTACTTAGTATGTTTTTGTTTCTTTCGGCTGTCTAAACACAGGACTGTGTGAAAGGAAAAGTCGTGAAGGGCTTGTTTGAAAAGCATAATTTTTGGGTCAAGTATCATTATCGTATAGTTGTATCGAAACACATTAGGAGTGTTCCTAATGACGTGTTTCGATTCGATTAGTCTTGAACCTCTTAAATGGCAAAACTTACCCCAAAAAAGTTTGTAAGAACTTTTTTGACCCTAAATACCATAAGTGCCAATCTTTGGACCGATAAAGTGTCACTTATAGGATTTTTTTCCCACATCTGACATCCCCGTTCTATTTCTGTTCAAAGTAGCCTGATAAATAAGTTCAAGGGCTATCGCATTCCCAGACAAGTGGGTTACCATTACTATGAAGGGCATTTATGATTATTTTTTGTTCCACTAACCTCATTTAAAAATCCCATGACATGATAAGAATTTCTCCTTGTGGCAACTGCCATTATGTAATCTTTTAGACATTATGCCCAGGAGCACGAAAAAATGTTCTAATGACTTTGCCTTGAGGTTGAGGCATAGTTTTCTGTTCTTTGGAACAAAACAAGAAAAATCGAGTTGAAAAAATGTTTGGTCCAGAATCTGACCTTCCCCAACAGTGTCTTCCATAAAACGGCTTTTTATAAAAACTTGCGCAAGATTCAATTATGAACAAGTGAAAGCAAATGAACCATTTCTGTGCGGCGAATGTTTTTATTAAGTGGTAATGTTTGTTCATTTGCCTTGTTTTTATAGCCCCAGTAATGTATTTTAAATTGAATGATTCAGAAATAATATCGAATACTGAATAGTACAGTAATTACTTGCAGACGGACTTTATGGTGCGGTCTTGCAATATCATTGTCTATTACGTGGCATGTCGCTTGAAGTCGTTGTACACAATCAAATAGCCATTTAATTATTTAATTTGCCATGATTATAAATCTATTACTACATGAAACGCTGTGCGCACGAATGCACCGACAATTCAATTTCCATTGCTCTCTCTGTTCACCCAAGAGCATCCATCGATGATGCAATTAAGTAATGGAGCCGATTCTATTGTCTTTTCCATTTCGTTAGCACGTCCACAGTCAATTAACGATCAAAAGTCAACTGCGCTTACTTTGTCTTCTGCGAAGCGCAATTACGAGTGTCTTTATCGAGGTGTCTTATTAGATGAGGAGCGATCACGCCAACGCAACGTGTTCTAAGAAACCTTACAAAAGACTTATTAACCAAAGTGTCAGTTTCTTTCTCTCCAGAGAAGGAAAGAGATGGACCGTATCCCCCGTCCCGCTTGCTTACTATACGAGGGCGCTCGTAAAACGATTTTGGATTCGACAAAAAATTGTTTTGGTTTTTTCATCACGGGTTTAGTGGGATACAAAAAACTACGCTCGTCTTGTTGGAGATTTTGTACTATGTCATAAATAAACTACTACACGGCTTGTAGTTTTTGTTGGTGCGGGATTCAAATTTTGTTTGGAACGAGCCAACGGTCAGCGTGCCACGCTTTACCGCGTCCAGGATATCAGTCGGTGCGCACGCGACGCCGGAAAAATTGCGTAGAATTTTTTTCTTATCTGAAATACAGTACCAGTAACTGGGTCAAACATAATCTAATATTTCGCAAGTGGGTTTAGAAGTAAAACGTTGTTAAACAATAAAAATGCTAGTAAATCTGGCCCAATACAGCAGCCGTATTAAAAATTAAACTTTTAATTGGCCAGAAATTGTGCTGCGTCTATCTGGGGGAAGCTGTATGGTATGGCCACTAGATGCAATCTCGTCGGAGATGTGAGGTCAACGACCGGGGTGAGCGAGTGGGATAGCACCACATGCGCGACTGCAACAGATAGGATGCGCGTACGCACAGAAAAGGAAAGAAAATTATTGTATTACTGTTTGTTATCCTTTTTTTTGTGTGTATGCGTGTGGGTGTGCGTCTAATCCTGAATCTTGATGCGTTTTGTTATTGTTTAGTTTAGTATACGCTACAAAATTTGAAGTGATGCATGTGGAATATCAAAAGAAGTTTATTTTTCTTTGACGTGCTGTATACATAACAAGTATAGTATACATACCTGTGCGTCTATAGGTCGTCATTCAAATTTGTAAACGAATTTTTATGTCCTCGTTTTTGCCCCGCGTCTTTACAAACGACACACAATGCATTCAGGTGTTCCTAAAAAGATTAGGCATCACTCGAGGATTAAACTCGCTCTTTTATTCTGATTCCCAACGTCGCGACACGTTCGCCATTGTGACTCTTAAAAAATGGATCAGCCTTTTATTTGTCAAAAACCAGAAAAGAAAATTAATGAGTTCAAAAAATGCAACGCTATTTTTATTCGCACAAAAATAACAAGATACTGAATAAATTAATTGATATCATAAATTAAAAAGTTGCAACTGTCATTGTTATCCGTCACCTGTCACTCGCAAACGTCACTTTTCCCGCCAAGCGCGATCGTCGCGTAATTCCCATGCAATAGTGGAGAGCAAAGACTTACTCTCGCTCGACTCGATAATTTTTAATGATTATGCATCAACGGTACCTGCGCACTGCAGTCCACGAGCTCACGCAACGGACAATGTGCATTCAGCCATTCTAATTTAAATAAAAAAAACAGCTCACAATCGCATAAAATGCACTGTTTATTGCTTAAAATACACAAATAATGCTTTTCTCATCCTTTGAGGGTCAAACGTTGCTTTGTCCCTAAGTTGTCCCTTTTGAATAGGAGTAGGTTACCGCCGAACAAAGGTGGTGACATCTCTGAGACGGGAGAATGGGGAGACTCTGGTCCGGCAAAGGTTATGCAAATGAGATTTAATTGAGTTTATAATAGGCAGAATGATGGATTGCTTTGGGCTAGATTAGGGTCGGATATAAGGCGCGAAAATTACAATGACTAAGCTTTTCTGTAACATGTCTTGACTTAAAGGTCCAAGTAACCTGGGAGTCTAAAATGGCCACTTTAGCAGATCATAATATGAATTGACCTTTCAAAATAGTAACTGCGTCTGTGACCATTTTACGAATTTAACGCAATTCATATTGTTTTCCTATTATTACTTACCTATGATCTATTTTCCATAATGGTCCCAGACGCTGTTACTATTATGAAAGGTCATTTTACGCTTTTTGACGCAATTCCTATTATGATCTGCTAAAGTGGCCGTTTTAGACTCCCAGGTCATTAAAACACAAAAAAAAAAACTGTAACATGTTTTTTTTTTGTATGACAGAAAAGGTTAATCTGAAAATAATAGGTTTGCTTTTGGAATTGATTATAGAGTTGCTTCTATATCAAGATATTCAATCATTTGGACACACTATTAGCTTTATTTGACAATAATGCACACAACACAATTAACAACAAAAGCACGATATCACTTGATTGTTTTTTTAAACAGAACAGATACAAAACACTATCAAAGCAGACACGTTAAATTATACAGCCGCGCTAATAAGTTGACAAACAGAGAACAATGATACACTATCTATTTCAGAAACCAAATGAACCGAAACAACGATTTTCCAAATATCTCTTGCCTTGCGGTAGGTCAAGTCAAAATTAAGACTGTCTAAAGGAATATTGTAAACACGTTTTTTACGATATACCGACAAAGATGGTGTTTTATAAGTATAACATTGTACATCTTTTGTCTAAGTTCGTCACGGCCATGTGGAAAACGACCTTTGGTAGACACATACGCCCTTGGTTCTTATTAGAATTTGAACGTACATACGGTTACACATCAAGGTATACAGTTCCAGCATAACTTGGCTCCGCTTTATATTATGTTGCAGGCAAAACTCTTAATCAGTCAAAACTACTTTTGACTGGTTTCAGTCAAAACCATTATTGCGTTAAAACGCGTTTATTCTAATGAAATAAATGTTAGCTATCGTACAAGGTTATCCAAAGGGTCAAAAAAAAAAACCTAACAAACCTAATAAGTTTCCTAACGACATTTAGGTTATTTAGTTTAGTAGAGAAATAAAACAGAAACCACCTAATAATAGTTTTGACGGTCAAAAGTAGTTTTGACTAGTCAAAAGTAGTTTTGGTTGATTATGAGTTTTGCCTGTAAGTCTGTAACATATAGATTTTCTGTGCAATGAGAGATCCACTTAAACTGTGTTTAATAACTTGCCTTTTAAAATGTACTTTATTTTTCGTACCAAAGTATATTTGCATTGAAAATAAAAACTAAAATTAGCATGAACAATGCGTGTTGTTATCAGTTTATTGCTCGTCAAGTATTGAATGTCCGAAATAATGAATCCGCGATTATTCAAATTATACCGAAAAGGTAAACAAAGAACGTAACAGTTCACATTTTTGTCAGGGATCATTTTGATTGTTTTAACCCCATGACCTGAGTGAATTTCCCAGGCCCAGAAACCCAAAATTATCACCTGTCCAGCTCTTTCTAAAGTATGTCGGAGTCAGGGTTTTACATTACCCGTCGGGGCTGTGGATTATCGAAAGGATAACGCGGCTCCGACACAAGGGCGAAGAAGGAACATGGGTTTGGTTTTTAGTCAGTAGAAGTCTGACACTCCCCTTCGCTCTGCCCAAGAGCGGGGGGTGTTATTCGATGATTTTCCACCCACCAAAAAAAAAAGAGTTTTACATTAAGCGGCTGTCTTGCCTAGCTGACCATCACAACTCAGTCACAGAATGAATCACGATACCCTGACAAGACTAGTTGTCAAACCACAAGATAAAAAGAAAACGTCAAAACCTCTTAAATACATCTCACAACAAACCGAGTAATCAATTACAAACAAACATTTGTAGATAATTAGCGAAACCACTCAGGCAGACACACAGTCTGGTCCTTACGCATTATTTACTACGCTATCAACTGATATACTATCAACTTGCGCAAGAGTCGCGCACGTAATTGGGGCAAGGGGTCAAAGACCAGCCCTTTGTGAAGACCCCTCGCACAATAGCGAACAATGCACAAAGACCATGTCTTATATTGTAATACGACTTCAAGTGTACAAAAGAAACTTGGTCCTAATCTTTGGGTATAGAATTAGCGACCGCTTTGTTCGAATGCCGATTTGAATTTATAAAGTTTCGTTTAAAATTTCGCTTTTATGTTTTTAATGGGACTGAGAGTTACAAAGATGTGATGAAAAAAAACAGGCTCAAAAAGTCTGAAGGCACTATCTTACGAATGATTGCGGATCTTAGTTTAAACGTAGTAAAAAAATCTAGGACACGTAACGGTATCCTAAAATGCAACGTCTTATACGTTTTTTAAGTAAATAAGGATAAACATTTTGACAACATCAATATTGATACAGATGCATCGAATCTAATAAGCTTTCGTTCACTTTTGTTAACTGAAAATGTAAATATGCACCGGTTATCTCTTAACGGAACGTTTGACTTGCACAAAGTGGCGTTGTTATACTTGTGTAAACTTAGTTTAAGGAGCAGGGCTGAATGTTCGCTTATCAACTGATTAATATGCATTTTTTTGTGAAACTGGGCCAGCGCTCGAGTAGCATAGATAAAGAAAAACGTACATTAATTTCAGAAGCAGTTTCTTATGAATTAAAAGAAAAAAAAAATATTAAAAAATGAAAATGGCAAGACATTTTAGAAGCATCTAAGTACAACTCATAGTCAAGTACACAAGAGTTTCATAGTATCAATTTCTAAACAATTTCAACAATAAAAAACCGTGAGAATGATCACGAAACAAAAACATAATTCTCAATGGCAGCCCTGATTTACACGGATCATGTCTATGCGTATGCGCATGCGAACATATGCTAATAGTGTTTTGTTTGTCTCTTTGTCTAGTAGAGAGCGGAGAGTCATGCGTTTCCCTAAAGGAAAATTGTAGTGACAGTTTCAGTGAGCTTCTAAACGTTTCCCATGTCAGAATAGAAAATAAGTCTGGGTCTGTCTGTTTTGTGAAGTAAATTAAAAGTTTCAATGTTTTTGTGCTTCCCACATGTTATTTCATTCGTCATCATTTTTAGTTTATTATTTAATGAGTCGAAGATAGACAAAATGCGTGAGAAAAAAATCCTAGTACAATTTTCAAACAATTGACAAATCGAAAACGGCCCGACTCCCCCAAAAATTTAACGAACGGTTTACGAAAGCAACCGGCAATTTGAATAAACAAAACACTGTCATCGAGAGCCAAACCGTTTCCCATACACATTTTGTATTCATTTGCCTATTCTAATTAAACGTTCCTCCCCCCAATTCGGGGTTGAGAGATTTTTCGGTGATTTTGTTTCGTGTGAACCACCACAAGTTACGCGCCGGTGACTCTCGATTTTGTCTTTGTTTGATTACGTTTGCATTGTTTTATTTTGCTGGAGCGTATCAAAATGGAACTGCCATATTGTTCCGATATACAACGTAAAACATAGAGTTATAGAGTGCATTAGTTTCTTAATAGCCACCGATTAAAAAAACACTCGAGAAAATAACGAATTTATATGCAACGAATAACTGAACTTCAAAAAAATAATCACTAGCTCGAAAATGAGCTAATTATGGTGTTGCATTATTATGTTACAAATTGTGTTATATCCCATAAATTATTCAACAACCATGTATACATGTAGCCACTTTAAATGTTCATAAAGCTATATATAAGCGATAACATGATTAATATTATGTTTCTACACGCAGTAGCGATAAAGCTCAGCCTTGGATTCCACGCATTGTAATACTTATTGCATTGTTATGTTATTGTTACTAAGTGCACTAACTATTTAACACGATAAACTAGAAATTACTGACTGTATTTTTGCACAATTTGTATTTATTTTCAACGCAATTTTCCTTTTCGCGATCTTAAAATTTTGTTAAAAGTTGACGACAGTTATTATAATCTCTCGTTTAAAGTCACCCTCCGGTTAATTTGACTGCCTTTTGTCTCAACTAAAGGGTCGAAAAATCGTTACAAAGCGTACATATCATGCAAATTTTCAAAAACAATAAAGAGCTTCGAAACCCTTTAATTATCTTAAATTGTTGACATCTATCGAGGCGTTAATGATTATTCTCGTCATTATTCGGTTTACATTGTTTTGATTGTTACAAGTGCACCTCGTCGTTTATATGAATGCACGTTAATGTATGCAAATCTAAACGAAACACCCGTTACGTTGAAACTGCATGTGGTTACTTGTGGGAACGCTATTTGGTTGCTAAAATGAACGAACGGGGAATAATAAATAGGTATCGAGGCTTAAATAATTGAGATAAAAAAGAAAACATAGGAATTGCACGATTTTATCGGTCAGAACAGAAATAGCTAGGTATTACGTATCTATTAGATAAAAAGGCTTTGGAAAAGAAAAAGTCACGGTAATTTACATATTTATCGCAATAAACAACACAATCATTATGTTCATCTTTGACGAAAAGAAAATTGTAAACATCATAGACACAATAGTTTTTTGTTGTTGTAAAAAATAGACAACCTGTATTGTCACAGTGCTAAACATAAGCCATTCCCATAAATTTTCACTTCACCTTGTGTGTAATTTAAAAAAAAAAAGCAAAAATAACCCTTTGGGCTTCGCCGCAGTCGGGTAAAAATAAAAAGTATTGCAACATCCCTTAAACCACAGATAGTACGAAATCACAGAACCCACAGTCTATGTATAATTTATTAAAAATCCAGTTTTATCGGTGCAGTGCGAGTGCGATACGAATCCACGAAAAATTTGCATAGATGTTTCGATAAACTGGTCAGTTCAGTTCACATGCACTGCCCATTCCCACGGAGAATATGCATTATATTTTACATTATATTTTTAATATCAGCACCGTCAATTATATCGGGAACTTGCATAATCTATTATGCAAGTTGGCCAAACCAGGGCCGAAGCCTTCAAAAATGGTAAAAATTAAAAAAAAATACAGTAGGATGAAACCCAATGGAAAAAGTAGAGAATATAACAAAAATTAAAGGAAAAATAAATTACGGTCGATCTGAGGTCGGGAAGTGGGGGTGGGGTGGGGGGGTTTTTAAGGTGGAAAGCGGTTTATCGATAATTGAAATTGAAAAATTCAAAAAACCCAAGTTTTTGGTTTTTTATTTATATCTTATTATAAAAAAAAAATCTACGAAATTTGGTGAAAACTTACCTTATTATGTCCTAAATACACTGTAATTTATTTGCTTTAAATTTTCCGTAGGTCTCCACGATATACATATAAATAATGTTAAAATAACAATAAATAGGCATAAAACAGCAATAAATACGCTCATAATTTCTTGTCTAGGCCTTATTATTTGGTAGTGGGTATTATTTCGCAGCAGCTGATTTTGCATTTTCTGAGAAAATTTACCATCGCAATGTATATTTTTTATACATCATCAGAAAGTAGAGATTATAAGGAACACAACGCCCACCGACTTTTTAAAAAAAGCTGATATTCTGACGTCAGAATTTTCGACTGAAAATTAGGGAGCTTTTTTGATATTAAGTTAAAATAAGCCGAAAAAATAAATATTTTAAATCAAATAAATTACAGTGTATTTGGGACATAATAAGGTAAGTTTTCACCAAATTTCGTAGATTTTTTTTTTATTTAAAGATATAAATAAAATACCAAAAACTTGTTTTTTTTTAATTTTTCACCTAAATTTTGAGGTTATGTGAAAAAAGTGTTAAAATCAAAGTTGTAGATCTTTTTATTCTCTACAACTTTGCCACTGCATTTTTTTCCATAGGACTTGTAGTTTTGCCGGAAATCGAGATAAACCGCTTTCCCCCCTTAAAACCCCCCCCCCCCACCCCCACTTCCCGACCTCAGATCGACCGTAATTTATTTTTCCTTTAATTTTTTGTTATATTCTCTACTTTTTCTATTGGGTTTCATCCTTCTATAATTTTATTTGTTTTCAAAAATAAAATACCCTGGTCTATATCTATACGGGAAAACAATAATTTCAAACCGGCACATTATAAAAGGTTGAATATGGCAATCTGTATATTTGTGGTCATTTTTGTTGTGTCAATATTTTCTGGGCTAGTTCCACCACATCCGGAATTTAAACTCGGATTAACTAAACTGAAAAAAAAATCAAGCGAATTCTTTTTTTTTAATAATAGGTGCTTGATAGACCCTAGGTTAGGTCCTAAAGTTACTGGCACGAATGAAAATATTCTTATAGATAAATTTTGAATAATTGTATGTCCAGGCAACCAAATCATAATGTTTTGGTATCAAAGTTCATTGTGATGCATTGCATATTGTGTCAACTGTTTGCACCGTTAGGGATTACTGTGCAACCCACGTTCTTATTGCTTATTGGCCTACTGCTAACCGTTCGTGACTAAGTAGCCACGTTTTGCTCAATTTGTACACAAAACAAAAACCAAACCATTGTCAGCTATAACATCTATTTTATTACTCGCTATCACAAATACTTTGTCATCGTTTTATGTATTTTTAAGGCATCAAATTGCATACAGTAAAAGCTATAAAATTCAACCGTCGTTGTCCAGTTTTGCGTTTCCTTTCCCAAGGCCGCCACTGACCCATATTCAAAGTTTTCTTAGAACATAATTATTACGTTTGATCCGTCAATGCTTGACCAATCGTTTTTACGACATGACCCGCCCGGTCATTATTAAACACCTTTATAGCCAGTGTCAACCCACCCCTCAATGTTTTACTTTCACACGTTTTAAAACTTGGAATTTGTCGATTTTGAACGACCGGTCAGCTCATAAAAGCTCGTTAAGAAAAAAAAATATTTACGTACCCAAGCCTCGTATAATAATGTCGTAAAAATAATATTTAATGTAAAAAATATATTTCGTGGCAGTGCTTTTATTTTCTTCCATTTTTAATTTTTATCGACGACTTAAAAATAATTTACGAGCCCCATTCTCCACTTACGCGCTCATATAATAGTATCGTTAAAAGCATAACAAATCGCTCGCATTAATGACTCACGGTAATTAGAACTTCGTGACGTGACGTTTAAAAACTCGTGTTTGATTAGATTACTTAGTTTTTTGGGATGACTTTAGTGTAATAGATCATTGGGTCGGCTTGGGTGGTCCACCGCGCCCCGACACACGATTGTATCAACTCACATTAGATTTTTTTGTTACGTTCCGCCTGCAACGTGACCAAATACTAATAGAAACATTAAACCTCAACCCTCGCTCCCATCTTCACATCCCAACTACTACTAGTAATTCGAGTGCGTAACGCGAGACCGCAACCCAATAGGTCGAGTGAGTGAGAGCCACAGCACAGCTAATCCAGGCCAGATGTTGGCGCCCGCCGCTCGCCAGCCTGCCCCGGACTTCTAAGCCACTACACCGATTATGATTGCCCAAATACTCTCTCATCTGCCAAATGACGCTCCATATGACCAAACAGCCGAACATGCATTTTCGAGAACTCTTTGTTCCCAATTCCCAGTCCCCAAAAACATTTTCGGAAACCAAAATATTCATTCCTACTGTCCTACACCACTGAACTCACGAAAACGAACACAACCTTTGTTTTATTAATTAGCCGACAAATTACCTTTTGTTTATTTTATTGTGTCTGGCCGAACGACCGTAACGTGGTACACGATAAACTTTCTGATTCACGACGAAAATGTTAATTACATTAATTTACTTAACAATACAGCTATTACAGTTAGCAGAAACATCTAAATAGTGCGTTTAAAAAACGGGATTACACCGGCCGCTCCCCAAATATGCACGATTTAACATGAAACGCGAATTCGTTATACATGTATGCTTATCTTGAGAAAATACGCTGTTAACCTGTTGTGTGCATCTTATTATAGCACCGACTATTGTTCATTATAGTCCACATATTCATGGGTAAACACACACCAGTCTTTGTGTCCATTGTTGTAGTAATACTTAGCAGCATCACCCCTCGTAATCTCATCCTTTCTATTGCATTGTCCCACACATTGTGAGATACCGAGGTTGGTCCAGAGGTCACACATCTCAGCAGACCTTAGGTCATAGCTGACAATGCGAGGTATCGTGTTTACCTTTGTGCGACCGATGTTTAGGCTGCTCGTGGAGTCGTGTACTTGTCTCGGATTGTTGTCCACAATAGGACTCATCTCGGGACAATGAGAACGGACAATGGCATCATTGTTCTTTTACGATACTTAGCTACCGTTTTAGGCCGTTACGTGTCTTTATTGGAGGTATTATCGATCTCATTGTGTTGCCGATTTATAGAGCGGCTCCTGTTATGTGAACATTTGAATATTAACGATCATGGGAACCATTTTGGGGATAATAACTGTCAGATACTGGAATTCCGAAGCATCGGGCAAACTAATAATATAGGTTAAAAGCTGACTCATTTATCAATTCAGGAAGCCAAACTGCATTTCAGAATAATAAATTCCGTACTTTATCCAGAGCTTTTGTCTTACGCTGCGTGTTTCGGTAGCTGCGACCTGCGACAGCGACCCAGTATGATTTACGTTTATGTTCGCATAAAATCTGAGAATGTGGTTTGTGCATCCATTCCAGTGGCGGCTGCAAAAATAATCTCGGGAACGAAACTTTTATTTGTGTTACTAACATATTGCAACATTTACATTGTTAAAACATATATCTGTTTTGTTAACGATCTCTGAGAGAGGAACTCTTCACATCTGGAAAATTATACGCTTTTTGCATTACTTTTTGGGTCTGGCCCATTAAAATTACACTTAAGGTGCTTTGAGGCCATATACCGTCATTTTGACAAAACTGTAAATATGCATTTCAAGCTCAAAACGGTGCCATGCAAAGATAATCCGGAGATAATCGAGAAGCGTATCCCAGTAGCAATGTTCTGTAAATGAGCGGTATCTGTCGATAGCTCGAGTGCTCGATAACGGCGGCTTTGATCGTCGACGCGCACCCGCGCATCCTTTGAACTCGCCGCCCCCGCGGGGCGCGCTTTATTAAACATTCATTAGGACCCATCGTTTAGCTCATACCTGCACAGTAGTCGGGATGAAGTTACTTCTTTGGAATCGACAAATAAATAAAATATTTTAAAGTTCTCAGTTTCCAATGACGCTGTAAAGATTTTTTGATTACGCTCCCTTTATGTAGTTTTGAGGGACGATTCGTATTGCATCTTAAGAATGTTGAATAGAACCTGCCTTTTAAAAAGGGTGGGTCGGTCATTGACTTGAAAGATTATTTTCCAATCTTTTGTGCTACTATATCTAAGCATTATTAAAAATTCGGCTGCACAGTGCACTAAAGATAAGAGTTTTATTTTTAAAGTGATGCAACGTTTTATGTTTACATTACGATTGCACTCTTTTTTATCTTTAGTGCGAATAAAACAAAAAGGTGTCAACAGACTGATACTTAATGTAGTTTTTAAAATAAAAGTTATTCGCAGGTTCTTGATTACTTCCCAGATTTACACCAAACCTCAAAGTAATCTCAAATATACTAACAACCTAAGTTCCCAGATGCTCTCAAAGTAGCATAAGTACATCCCTTCCCATCCCATCAATCATAAAACTCACTATAATCCCATACATTTCTCAATAATCAATACCATCGATAGAAAAAAAGAATCCCGACATAATGACACATAGTGAGGCAATATCTTCAGTAACTCGCGGCTCCCTGCAATTTACTCCTCCGTCCGTGGGCTTACGACACCTGGGCACTGGACACAGGCTGGGCACGTCTGGGCATAAGTCAACGCACCCGGGTTATCCACCCGCTCCCGATAGAATATGTTGCAAAAAACGTAATGGCCGCCGAGAGAAACGTCAATGAATTGGTTTCTATTTTGTTCTCTTTTTAAATCTCGGGATTGCCAGTGCAATAAAATTGTTTAGAAAGCCTGTGCGATGTTTATAAACATATTAGCGATCGTGTGTCTATTTTTTAATTTAAAACGTTTTTTTTTTAGAAAGAGTTTCATAAAGTATAGAAAATCTTGATATTTGATTTATGTGAAACCCATACTGAAAAGGCAAGTTTTTATAGCTTTGTTCGGCGATACAAGCAACACACGTAGAACGTTGACAGGCCGTAATTTGAAATAGAATGCATCATAAATAATTATGGCTTAGCTACCGGAATGCCTCATCGGTAGCAACTGGCAACTAGCTGGTACTTAAACTCTATCTGTTACTTTGTTCCGCATTTATGTTTTGAATCAGAATAAGGTGTATAATTTAATGCAGAATATAGGTATGAAGCTTTAATAATTTGGTCAAAAATCTTAAACAAAGCCTGAAATTACAGGCCATTGCCACTTTTGCACAATGCATCAAACTGGGGCTCGTATGAATAAATTAAAAATGGCCGTGCAATGACCTTCGCCCGTGCACCGTAATGCCACAAGTGTTTGCAATTTTTGTCATGATTTATCTCGTCATTTTACGGTTCGAGAGCACTGTAGAATCTCGTCTAGAATAATTGTATATCCAGTGTGGTCATTAGGATTTTTAATGATCACATTTTTTTGTTGCAACTCGTTGATAGGTAATAAATGCGCTTGACCCTAATGACGGATGCAATTCTCACGATAAATCAACTAACACCTAAAAAGCTGTATATCTTAAATAAATAAACAATAATAATCCGACACAACCCCTAAATAAATAATCAAATAATTTTGTCAATTCCACTGGGAACTGGGAACGCGGCACACTATCAAACAGCTTTGACAAACAACCCGTCAGAACTGCGTCACTGCGTCAACAATCATGTTTGAGGGCGGTCCATCATTGCGTATTCATACACGTTTGTTTGACAAATAAATAAACGAACGTACAAAGAATTTTTTATTGTCTGTTAATTTTAATCAAGAATTCTTTGTTGTTTTTCGTCTATAAAGCCAGAAAAGGTGGTAAAGCTTAGTCTTGAATTTATGATGTGGGGCTATCACTTTACTTGAGTCATCCGAATTGGAGGGAAATGGAATGTAGTTGATTTAACCTTCTCTATTATAAATTTATAACAGTATCTTTTCTGTATTTTATGGACACTTTACTGCAAAATCCTTAAACAAAATATTAGTTTAAAATAGTCGGGACAGCGCAAAACAAAATAATTATTTGCTAGCAACAACCACCTTCTATGACGTTTTGTAATAAATGCCTCGATCATCATCTTCATCTTCCTCCTTTTTTTGTTTTGGTTGGTGGAAAATCATCAAATGACCCCCCTCCCGCTCTTGGGCAGAGCGAAGGGAGTGTCAGACTTCTACTGACTAAAAACCGAACCCATGTTCCTTCTTTGCCCTTGTGCCGAGGCAACGTCATCTAGTACTAAATCATCTTCCTCCTGCCCTTGTTACTTGGGGTCGGCAGTTCGGCACACCTCCTCTGTCAACCGTCACGCTATCGTTGACTGCTTTGTCTTTCATATAATTCCTCACATAATCTATCCATCGTTTCCTTGGTCTTTCTCTCCATCCTTCAACATAAGAAATACCTCTTTATACTTTAAAAACCTCTTTCAAAGGGAAGAACAACCTCAGTCAACCCAACCCACTCTTTAACACAATGTTTTTCTGCAATTAACTATATAAATAATACATCTACACATTATAAACCCTATGTTTATGCTAGAACTGACGCAACACCTACAATTTTCCCCGCGAATAGATCTGCCTCTACCATTATCTCTGGTACGGGGGAACATTGGACACGCAACGCAACAATGGCATTTCGCTAGTTTGCTTTACTTTCACAAGCACGCGTAGCTCACTGGCGTTTTCTAATGGTAGTCGGACATGTCCTGGGTTAATCGGGCTTTGGACTGGTTTTGGAGCTCGGAATACTTTCACAGGCTACTGTATGATTTTGCAAAGATGTGATAGATTTGTCGCCCCTAACTTTGAAACTGGAACTGTCTTGGTATGGGCAGGAGGACGGACGAAGCGCATATGACTATAAGACTGATGAATATAAATACTGCTGGATGGAGAGGGGAAGACCAAAGAAACGATGGATAGATTGTATCTATATATATAAAAGGAGAACTGACTGACTGACATATCAACGTACAGCCGAAACTACTGGGGCTAGGAATGTGAAATTTTGCACACGGCTTCCTATTATAATGTAGGGGAGCACTAAGAAGGGGTTTTTGGAAATTTAACCCCTAAGGGAGTTAAATAGGGGATGAAAGTTTGTATGGAAAATCGTCATTTTTGTAGTTAAACCGACATCCACGCGGGCGAAGCCGTGGGCAAAAGCTAGTAAGGAATAATTTGAAAGAAAAAGGAGTAAATGATAACGGGATAGTTGACAGTGGAGAATGGAAGAGAGAAGTAATATGGGACAAGCACTGAAGAGTTAGAAACCGGGAAAGTTCCCTGAAATGTTTACCGCTAACTGAAACAAGTTCGATTTTGTTAGCAAACAAAACTAACATTAATAAAAAACTCATTCACTCGACGTCACATTATCAATCTAACGTTATCACAGCCATCATCAATCATTTCCTACCTCATACACATACGCTAACACCGCTATTTTCTATGTAAACGCGTTGCCGTCTTGTCATTTCACTACTTACGCCCAAATACTCGAACGTCACTCAATTATAAGTAACCCTCAAAACTGCTGCTATCTCTGTCACTCTGCGTTAAAGTAACAAAGACAGCACGAGATTTAAGTGCAACTTAAAATTGAGTGACGTTCGAGTATTTGGGCGTTAGTCTCACACGACAACCAATTACGGAAAATGGCTTTATAAACATCACGGGAATTTATACATAATCTCTCAGGTCATAAAGGTGGAGAAATATCTTCGCTAGAGAGTGCTAAACATGCATGTTGTTGTTAGCAACGCTCACATATTTTCAAAATAATATGCTTGAAACTAAATTGTTTGGTAAACAGGTTCAAAAGATATACCTGAAAGTAGCGTATTCTTAATTGGTAGATTATTTACAATTGCTCTGGACGACTTTAGTCGTCACCTGTAAAGCAAAGCCAATGTGTACCAATAAGTGGGAAATAGCCTGATTGTTTTACAAATTTTCTCATACAAAATCTACAAAAAAAAAACCTAATTCTGTTTGCAATCTGACCATGTATTTACGACATCCTGTTTTGTAGATCGAATCTGAATAATTGCAACCTAAAGACAGCACCCAGACTGGTCTACCTTAGAATTACCAGACAATTTTAGCTGCAATGTTAGGTGTAATAAAATGTTGTTCGTTCGAATCGAATGATACTATTTTATGAGTCAGTTTTACTTGCAATTCGTTTCTAAGTTGCGGAATTATAAATTATAGTAATTTTTGAATTCATTCTGCATCGATAGACAAATACTTGACATGAGAAAATCTCTGTGGTGTGTGGTATTTTGCTACTTTGGTATCCACAGATGTTTTAGAAGGTTGCCAAAAACTAAAAAACTTCAGGATACTGGTAAAAAAATTTCAAAAATAGTCATAATTTCTTCTTTACCACTAACAGACATCCAAGTACTTAATTCTATAAAAGATTTAGGACTTGCAGCTTTTCAGTCATCATTTAAAAAGTAGGGTATCCAATTAACCTGTATACGATGACTAATAGCTCTGAGTAACCGACAAAGTGGCTTCCTGTTTAGTTTAGACATGGCGACATCGCATTGCAAATATACGTGCGTGACATTTTTTTTCATGACCATTTTGCATAGCCTAATATCCACTTTTGCAATTAGCAGTTCTTAATGCCGATGTAAAATATCACCAGATATTCCACTTGCTAAACACCTAACCAGCATGAAGTCAGATAAATGCAAATAAAATTACTTAAATAAATCTCCCGCTAAAGACTTGAATAATTAAACCATTTATGAAAAAAAAAAAAAAAATAATAATAAATGGTTTAATTACACTATCGGATATCATGAATGTTATATTAATTCGCACATTATAATGTACTTAGGTTTAAGTATTTAATTCAGTTAGGTACTTCATTAATGCGTTAAATAGCCAGGCGATTAATACTTGACCGTGCTGTATTATTTTATTTTCATAACAATCTGATACTAAAATCGTTATCAGTTTACACGAAAAAAGTGATTCAAAGTTAGAACCTTTCTTATTCACGCTATGTAATATTTCGATTACATATTCGATGATCCCGTTTAAAAAAAGTGTTTTTCTATTAACTTTCCAATATAAACTGCAGCCAATTTCTCAACAGCTCCACTTAAGCCGATAGCTCAAAAAAGCTAACAAAACAATAATAAAGTATATATCAGATAATATAGAACAAGTGTTATGAGGAGGATACAATGCTACCAGGTAGTGTCACTTATTTGTTTAGGAGTCGGCTCAAAACCAGTAGCCACCAAACGTATACAAATATACAGATATATCCTCAGAGGGTTACTTTTTGTTGCCTTTTTTATGCTACGTCCAGTTGTAATAGAACTTTGCCTAGGGCTGTGCGGTGATCATATCGATATTTCGATTTCCAATCTTCGACTTGGATGCGGACAAAAAAATGTTTTGTTTTAGTTTCAAAGTTATCTTTGTTTGTTTTTGAAAGTCGTAAATCTTTTTTATAGTAATATCTTGAATGTTAAATATGCTTAGGTTTTGTTACATACTACTGTTTATTTATTTTGTACAAATTCGAATTTGAAAAGAAAAGAGAATAAGCCAGTTAAGAATACTTCTTTTATTTTACGTAAGTATCGCATTTGTATAATTTAATAGTCAAACGAACTTACCTGTAAGTGAAGTTCGATGGTAATTATACTTGTTGTTGTATTGTCCGAAGATGATTAGGAAGACTAGTGTAGTCTCGGCTTTTAAGTCACCGACGCCTACATAGGTTTAAAGAAAAAAGTTTCTTTCCGAACGCAAATGCCTCCTGTCATCCGCTTCTGAAAATAGGTTCATTAAGTTCATAGCAATTTATTGGTTTTACAACATAGGGTTCATGCTCATATGACTATATAGCATGAAGATTCTGGGTCGGGTGGGACTAATCATCTTCGGACAATACAACAACAAGTATAATTACCATCGAACTTCACTTACAGGTAAGTTCGTTTGACTATTAAATTATACTTGTTGTTGTATTGTCCTCGATGATTAGGAAGACTAGTGTAGATGTTTAAAGACTAGTTGTAAAATCAACAAACATTTATATAAAATCAATAATCATTTATATAAAAGCATTAAGCATTCATATAAAATCAATAAACATTTATATAAAAACATTAAACATTCATATAAAATAGGTAAACATTTATATAAAACCTATAAACATTTATACAAAATCAATAAACATCTGTCTAAAGTCAATAAACATTCAGATGAATATAAAATAACTAATAAGTATTTTTTTTTTTACAGTTCAGGTTTAATCATTACCAGTGTTATTAAAAATTGCTTCAGAGAATTTTCTATTGTTCACTATTGGTAAATTTTTAACTAATTCCTTCTATCATATCCACAGCTGTAGCTGGGCTTTCATACTCCATATTCTATTGCTAGAGAAAGGAACAGTTATAAAAGGTTGGCATTTGTTTGGCCCAGAAAAGTTAGCATATCAATCCATAAAGTAATACGATTTTGTGTAATCACTACATAATAAATATATATTAGAGATATTGTTTGCACTTTTCCACTTGTGGTTATTTATTTATTTATTCAATAGTTGTACAATTACATTTATATAATAAGTTGGTGCAAACATAAACTCATTCGAGCAACAGTAATAACAGCAACAGTGGTAACAGTAGCAGTTAGTGGTTCTAACAGTAATATAGTTACCGCTTTCTTGATAACAATTTGTAAATCACTTTGTTGAATGTAATCTAGTAGAGAGAGAATAAAACACTGGAAACATCCCAATTCCCAAGAATTCTCTGGATCTTGGAGGACTTAACTTAAAAAAGTCTCTGAACAGTATTTTGATATTTCATCTGTACCTTTATGTGGTCTTATAGTTAGAGATAGAGCTGAACTAACAGAATATGAAAATAGAGGAAAAAACCTTTATTAATCCTCAAAACGAAAAGACTGAATAACTTCAGTGATGGTTTGCTAATGCATATAATATTTTAATTACTTACAGTATCTTGTCTTGTCTATACAATTGCAGGTAATGAGGCAAGCATTAATATTCTGTATTTTTAATTATTGAATTCCTAATAATATCAACAGCTTCATTACTAGTTCCAGAAAACCTAAAATATATTCCTGATAATACTCCTGCCATCAATCCCAGTTTTTTTGTGAAAAAAGGGATGTAACTATTTGAAATTATGTAAAGTGCAGGTTCCTGTATCACAAAAGTATTAAATTAAATAATGGAAAAGACCATGGTTGAGTAAGGTATCTATTTCCTATAATACCAGTTGTTTGTCTGTAATTATCTTTTCTATAAGTTCTAGAGCCATAGATGATTTGAAAAAAGTATAGAATAAATGATATTGGTCTCAATACCATTCCTTCCATTGCCACCTTGTATTGGCAAGGAGCATCCACCACTTATCACAGCGCAACCCCTGGAGATCCCAGGGTCATGATGCATAAGTGTGATACTTTGTGTTAGTCCATGATACAATTATTAATCAATTGGAGGTTCACCCAATACGGATATAATATTTTGATAATTTAAAAACACCTAAGATTCCCTTCCACATTCAAAATCTGCTATCATAATATTACCTTTGGTATTTATGTAAGTAATATCGAGTAAGTAACCATCTATTTAGATTCGCACCAATGCTTTTCAGAAATGTATGTAATAGCTCAACATAAAAAAGAGTATAATAATGTATCCATTATGTACCTACTATAACTATGTTTAATAAATAAAAATTTTGATTCTGTAGTTATATTTTCAATTCTTGAAAAATTTCAATAACTAGTAAATGACTGACTGAACACTTAAGCCCAGAAAAAAGGGGCAGCACTCAATTTTGATATGAAAAAACTGAGCTGAATCTACAGTTCATAGTATAATAGCAATCTATGGGCCACACCATGCGGGAGAAGCATCTGTGAATACTTTTATTAACTCAAAAGAACTGGCTATGTTTATAGACCAAGCCAAATGATATGATATATTCATTGCAGTGTTTATATCATAATTATCATAAAAACAAACTGGCAAAAAAGAGGGTGTACTATTAGGTACCTCTCTGCCCAATCCTTCGGGGATTACAGGTGTGATGTTATTTTACCATAACTATCTCTTAGAACAAGGTATTTGTTCCATTCGAGTTTCTTAGTGAATAGAATCCTATAGTAATGGCTGGACAATATTAAAGTTTTAAAACCTTAAAAACAATTTTAATTCGACTTTTTATCAATGAATTCGAAATTATTTCTTTTCTCTTCAGTGATGTTAAGGCTTGTCTTGACTTGTTAAGCTATGTGAATAGTATTAAGAAGTAACCCTAGAAGTTTACAGTGTCGGATAAGTATGAAATGACATTTCTCTTTGGTTCTGATAATTGCATGTTTTCTAAACATTATACATCTCTTAAAAAATTAAAAGGCCTCTCTAAGGGTCCTTTGAAACATGTAATGGGTTTCAATGTTTTTGTTATTTATGTTTATGGGGCTGAACATAATATTGAAAACATAGCATTTGCCTTGTCTCATGCAATAAGCATCCAATCCAATGTGACAAGAAAAAACCATTATTCTGTAAAAATTGGTATACTGTTGTATACTAGGTCATCTCCAAGTAAACTTAACATATGTAACGCCTTTTACATAAAAAACGGAAAGCTATATTTTTGTGCCTTTGACAAGGAAAAAATGGCAAGCAAAATTGTTTTTGTAAACATGCCTTTGGGTAACAAAATTCCATTGCTATGAAAGCAATTCACTTCTCTATTTCAGATACTATCTGAATAAATTCAAGTATAGAGATTTTATCATCTAGAGGAGTATCACTCCATCACCACCATCCAATTAAGAATAACTGGGTCGCTTGAGTGACTAGTTTCCAATCATAAATTATATTTTAGTCCACCAACCTGTGAATTTAGGGGGATGATTTCTCCTGGCCACCTGTCTGCTGCACTCGTACTCTTGATGACGCCCCCCCCTTTTTTTTTGCATTTCTGCCAGAGGAGGGCCCCGCCAGTTTTAAAAATTTATTGTTAATTTTAGGAGCATTTGCTCTGGGCACCCATGTGCTCTCTCTAGGAGTGAATTTTATGTTACACTCATCTTTAATCCTCAACCAGATTTATTTATAGATTTTTCTGAGATTAGTTTCTCAGCGTCTTCACCCAAAATATATGTTTCCGTCTATGAATGCAACAAACTCTTGAATGTCTTTGTTGTTTACCAACAATAAGAGTGATCTGTGTCCCCTTGCTTGTATCTTAATGTATACACAAATAACGGAAGCATCATTCAGCTTCTTCATCATCATCATCATCATCATCATCGGTCTATAATGTTCCCACTGTAGGGACTCAGGCCTTCTCTCTAGGAGAGGGATGGGCTATATATAATCCACCACACCAGCCCAGTGCGGGTTGGTAGATTCAGCTTGTATGTAATGTATGTAAATCTTCTCTTCTTTCTCTGGGTGTTTAAACCACATAAAGTATTTCAAGAAACTTGATTATATAATAATTCTTTCTATGGTACTTACTTCATTTAATTCTTGATCTGCATTTTCAACTTCTATTGTGGTTATCCATATACCAATTCCGGGCAATCATTCTCAACCGATAACGGGAGGATATTTTCTAATCACTGTGGAGGGACAATTTTACTGTCTTCACCCACATAAGGTGACCTCCTATGGTATTTCACCTTCTCGAAGAAAAACATAATGCATGTTGAAGAACAACTACACATAAATAACCTGTAAGTTCCCAAAAAACTTCCCGTGAAGGTTATTATATAACAGTCAACCACGGTACTCCCACAGAGCACCCTGTGAAGGTTGCTGAGTTCTCGACATAGCCTTTTAGACCGCGTACGCCCCCACAAGACGTCCCAGGCCAGGCAAGTCGTCCATAATGTATCCATTTTGGACTTCATAGTCCGTTGCAAGTCGTTCACTTTCCTTGCAGGTTATAATAGAACAGTCAACCGCGTGTGTTCCTACCGAACACCCCCCCAGGTTGCTTACGGCATTGCCGGTGTAGGCCTTAATGGCCAGGCAAGTTGTTCATAATGTATCCATTTTGGGCTTCATAGTCTGTTGCAAGTTCCAACGGAGCGGTCTCAGGTCATGTTAATAGCCAACAAGGGCAAACATTTTAAACTCTCTGTACTCCGATGTAGTGCCCACATGGCAATCATGCCGTTAGTTGCAAATAGGTACGTGCAAAGCGCAAGGCATAAAAAACATACAATATTTTAGATGTAGCGGATTATTGCCACATAACAGAGCTTTAGGCTTTTGATTCCAATTCTTCAGCAGTAGGCAAAAAACAAATTAAGGTCACACAAGTGAAGCCATTTTGGTTTCTTACTTCTAGCACTCAAAACAGAGCTAATAGCATTTTATGCGCTTTCCGCAATATCTTTAATATCTTCAGTAGCTTCGACTTTGTTAACTCCAACTTTATTTTCCCATTTAAACGTTAAAATAAGACTTTTCAACCTAAAAAATAAATAAAAATAACTGGAAAGAATGGCGCCGGTATGACATAAAATCCGAATGAACCTATTTTCAGAAGCGGATGACAGGAGGCATTTGCGTTCGGAAAGAAACTTTTTTCTTTAAACCTATGTAGGCGTCGGTGACTTAAAAGCCGAGACTACACTAGTCTTCCTAATCATCGAGGACAATACAACAACAAGTATAATTACAAAAACTCGTCGTATGCGCAACGAGGCACGCCATTTTGACATCGAATCGCCTTTCACTTGGCCTAGATATTTCGGAACTGGTTCGTAATCACAATGCAAACTTGCCAGCTCCCGACAAACGACTCGCCATTGCCGTAACAATGTATTTCCTGTGCACTGTGCAGCTGTGAAAAATCTAACCAAAGGATTCCTGTTTTTGAGTTCAACAGCCCTACATTAGTTTTTGTTTGAAAATTCTATAAACTCGCGTGTTAATGTTCATCTAACTTGAAACAGGTTTTAATAATGATTAATACAACACAAAAAGAAAAAGTATAGGTAAATTACAACCTTCGAGAATCAAAGGTTTACCTTTTTTTATACCCACATCAATTTATTACTAAACAAGTAAAAATATTTAGATACCTACCAACATTATAACAAGAAAACTAATCACCAACCATAAGGTGTAAATGAATAAAATAAGATGGCGGGAGCGTGCTAGCGCGCAACCTGTTCTGAGCGGGACGCGCCGCCCACGCCTGACAAATCGGCGCGCGCGCAGCACACACGATTACAGCACGAACGTGTCCGATCAAGTCCGGACTTGTTGCTCGAGCCCCCAATACTGTGCAGGAGGAAAACCAAGGAATTTTGTTCCGTTTTCTGGGAAATTCAGGCGACAGTTACTTCTCATCTCAAGTATGTCCGAAATTGTCCCGACTGTGACTCCCAATACGGTAAGAGGAAAATTGATTGCGCGTTTCGTTTCATCGACCTGGCGATTCCCTAAATTCGATTAGCACAAAAACTGTATCATGCGTGGACCTTGGTATCGCTTTCGACAAGGAAAGAAACTTCGGATGTTTTCCTTGCACTATTTCATTTTCATGAAACACCCACCTGCAACAAAAACTGCAATCAAGTTTTTGCTGAATTACTCTGAAACTATTTCAGCATGTTTTATGTGTCGTAGAGATGCGTAGGCACCGTCTATCGTTGCGTCTGGATCTCTGGATCACGTAATACAACGCTCACTATATTGTTTACTTCAATCTTTCGCAAAAAGACGAAGAGAAACATTCTGAACAAGACAAGCCACGTACCTGTAATTACGAGTGCGCGGACAAAAGGAGGTTCGAGTCCCTTTCTCTGACTGTAATGACTGAAACGTTTCTCGATGGAGGAATCGTGACCAGGACCCGGGCCCTTTGCGTCATTCCCACGAGGAACATTTGGACAGCATTTGTGAAGCAGGGACTCCTTTGTGGCACGCTCGACGCAACAATAAACATAATAAGGCAATTTACATTTTTGCCCGATGTAATTTTTGGAGATTTCGGTAATGGCGGTGAGGAGAATGAATACTTGAGTACAATGAGTGAATACATTTTTATTATTATAATTGTATGCATCACAAAACCACGCTCCTCAATTACTTATTCCCGTAGCGCTACGTGTTTCCTGCACTCTTGCGCATTCCGCAGGATCAAAGGGCGGTGACAACCCCCAACATCACTCCGGTAAAAAGCTAATTTGACGCATCTCAGGAGGGATCACATTTTTTCTCACTTTCCCATTACATGTTCTTTGTTTTTTATTCCCATGCAATCAGAGATTCTAGTGGTGTTAGCAGACGGATGCAAGCCCGTGGCCTTCAGTGCACGTGGATTGCATTACCGCTCTGTTGCTAGCGACACTTACAATATAAGAAGAAATATGTATAGGACACTCCTTACAGTAAACTATACAAGATTTAAAACATTCAAATCGCGGGCATTTAACGGATTTGAAGATATGCAAATGACTAGTTCTACTAACACGCTTGAATACTTAATGCCAGTGATTGCCAGTTGGTTGGTATTGCGTCAAATTATTCTTGTATACTCGTTTCGTGTTATGATTCGTATTTGCGCGGTAAACACGTAAATTATAGCCGCATCAAAAGAGGTAGAGTTCGTGCGCCCGCCTCGATATTTAGGTCGCCGAAAATAACCTCAGCACTCGGACGCCAGTTCAAAATACAGCTCAAATGCTGTTTAACCGCGTTCATCATTAAACCAACCATCATCAAACATGTTTCTTTCGATCAAAGCGAGCATAGAATCACGCGCAACGCATTATCAATCACAATGGACGCCTTATCTATCAAGGTTAAGCATAACTTCATGAACTACGTTGACTATACGCATTATTTTAATGAATTATCAAAATTAACTTAAGAGTACCACAGTTAGCTCGTATAGTAAACGATAAAAGATTGATAGTGGCCACGATAACCGTGTGTGAGTTGTTTGTGCCGAGCTGTGCGCGCACGCCTCCCAAGGCCATTTTGTTTACGCATACACCCGCATATTTACGCGTGCCCAATAACACACGACCAACACACATTGGCCTCCACTAGTAAACACACTAATACTACACAAATCACTTCGTGAATTAGTCAGGTTATATCAAGATGAAAATGGCGCGAAACGCTCCATTGAACGTTTGGCGGGAAACCGTTGCGTAACCACGTGAAAGTATTTTCTTGCGCTTGCATTGTATGTTGCGCGTTTTCTTTACTAGCTATTTATGTTTTTTTTTACTATTTTTACGTATTGTAATGTGTAGTCGCCTAAAATGGATGTAGGAAGTGTTATTATTAGAATTTAAATACGACCGCGTGTTATCACTATCAGTCTTTTATACCGTAATAAAAATGAGCGGAGTTTTTTTACGTAACACACTACTTCTAACGCTGCTGATAAGCAGTTATATAAACATAATTTTGTAGGTTATATTGTTATGATGAGGAATATAAGTATAACCTATAAGTAAATCCACGTGTTGACGAATTTGGCGGGAACCTCCGGGCGAACACCAGTCGACCTTGGCTCCGTGACGTCACTGACATAGTTCCCGCCTGCACACCGAACCACGTTTTTTACCATGATTCAGACAATTTTAATATTACCAATGAGACTTTTACGTCGAATGTTTTAATAGCGTCTTCACTTGTTGCTAAGCTTACCTCACCTTGACATTTCACCTTGAATTTTATTAAAAATGCTGCATATGAATCGACTTTTATCGAACGCGTTAGGTACATTACAAACCTAATTTCTTAGCTTTCTTACGATGAAAAATATTTACGCAGTAAACTTTTCAATATCGTTTAAAGTCAGCGATAAGGCCAATGTTTGTGTCTGTCTACATTTTGCTTCGAAGTTTCCAACGATAACCTATAACATTTTTACTAATTAACAATTTTTAAGGTCTTCGAGCACTACTCTCAATTCTCCAAATGATACGTTTGAATTTATTCAAATTAAAAAAGATAATGTAGAGGGTGCTAAGGTTATTCCCGAAAAAAATAATCTGTTACAACCAAATACATACATCTAAATAAATCTAGATCTAGATACAGAAGATTTTTAGAAATTATCTGAAAACACCTGTGAAGCAGGAAAAGAAAGACATTCTTGAAATGCTTTAATCGCTGAATCATGCTGAAACTAAGCATGTATTTACTAATGCCATCTATGACGAATACACCAAGATCAGGAAACATGTCAAGACTTGCAACATATAACTTGGATAAATTAATGAACTTGAGCATCAAGAGGATAAAACACGACTCATTGGAGCAAGTTTCATTCGACCTTGGTACCAACGGCCGCGACGCCATTTTTTGTCCGTTCCGATAATTTAGATGATCATAGCGTACGATGGTTCCTGACTACTGTTTACTCCCGTTTGCGCTTGGAATCCAATCATTATAATAGGTTTTTTCACCATCAGTTTTGGTAATATTATCTGTTTGATTCTTGGAATCATATCCACAGAATTTTTGGTTGTATCATTATAATTACCTACCCGTTGTGTATCCTCTCCAAGACTGTTATTGATGCCACACCATTTTCATGTTTGCTTCCCAAACTAACATTTTGTTATTAAAAAGCAACGGACCTTATCTTTTATTAATATCTTTAGTTTCAACAGTATTTGCATCATAGAGTATAATATCTTCTTTATCATCTTTACGCTCCAAATCCCTAACATTTTGTTCACGAATAATAATTTTATGTTCAACGAGAGTTATAGGTGTTATTATAAAAAAATCTACGGGCTTCACGGCAACCTTCGCACCAGTAACTCACCAACCAACTATTATAACGCAGATTAAACAGTAGTAAAAAGATAGTAAATTTTTATAGTTATTAAGGCCATATTTTTTCAAATTTAGAAATGGTCACAAAGGACGTCGCCGCGCCGCCCAAAGATTTGTTTAGAAAAAAGGATACCGTCGCTTTAAGTACTCTAAAACTACTTTTTACAATCCTCTGCTCATGGATGAAGTCGTAAAATATGGTGAGGTCCCGTAGGACGCAGGCGTTGCATCCGGGGCTAGAGGCTCGGGGGCTTCGAGCGTCTTAACGAACCTTTCAGTTTGAGAGTCGTAAAATTTTTACCAATTCACAATGGTGCCGGCCACGCCCACTGTAATAATGTTTTACGACTGATTTTATGCATCGCAACGACTGCGTACGTCACCCTTGTCAGAGAAATGTTAACAAGAGTCGTAAACCGCTTTCACCTTGCGTTTTATCACGACGTCGTCGTCACTCATAAGTCAATAACCGATGTATGAACACAACAGAAAGGAAATTAATTTGAATTGAATTTTATTGCTGAATTCGAGACCGTCTGGGGCGTTTTTTTCTCGGCATCGAATTGCCATTGTAATAAGTTGCAGTTTGAGCGAGAATTCATTCCTTCACGCCACATAAATTGCTAATATCAAACAAAGCCTAATTTCCATTTTTCTATCTTTCCAGATTTCCTGAAGCCCCGCAAGCGGTTATCGACGAATGGCAAGAAGTCCCCCGCGCACGCGCATAAGCACGAGTGCGGGCACGGCGCGCACATCCGCCCGCCGAAAGTGGCGCGACTTGCGCCCGCGCACCTCAAGCGGACCAGCTAGGCCACGCCCACACGTGACAACACAGAATTGAACGCACAGCTTCGGCAGCTAGAAACAGATTCAACGGGACAGGATCCCCAGGGTCTTTAGATTCGGGAGTAACAATATGGGACTCCTAAACTCTAAGATCCTCGAAGTGTTTATCTGTTATCAAGGACTTGACTGACCTACACGCCTACCGAACCGTCTTCTAAACTGTTCAATTTTGCCACACTCGTTGTCATATTGTGCATATTTTTGTTTTATTAATTTATTGTAATACCGTTTCCAAATTACTAATAATGTTAAGTAATGTGTAAGTTAGCATATGGAATATCTTTAGTTCAACAATTAATATATCATACAATATGTCACTGAACATCACATCCAAGTTTTGCTCAATGCTACCGCAATATGCAGATCTTGGAAAGGTTCCGCGGTCATCACATATCTGTCAGTATTTTACTTTATGTAGACCCTAGTGTTTTCCTTCAGGGCACTTGCCTTGCTTCAGGATACAGCCCTCGAAATAGCGAAAAGTATTGAATTCATGATAGCATTTTTCAAAGTTAATATCCAGGTATTAGAAGGAAGAGTATGTATGTATGTTACTTCTTCTTTCCTTCCAAACTGTAGCAAAATCAAAGAAAGTTCTTTTTAATTACGAGCTATGGTAAAATTGCTGATAATGTTCTACAAGAAAGTGAAATCTGACACAAATGTGACGATGAAACGATTCTTTCTAACCCCACTACAACACATTCACAAAACTTGAACACACCGTGACAATTTGAAATAAGTTATGATTATATTATATGAATTATGATCTCTTTGAATTAAGTTATTTTAGATATAGCTTCGGTTTAATTATAAGAATATTTACACTTTACGTCGAAAAGCTAAGGTTACGCAGTCACAATACAATGCCTCGCGAATGCTGGGACGCAGTGAAGGAAATCAAATTTTCATCACACGCGTCGGAGCATTTTTGACGCATTCTTCTTCCCAAGATCACTTTCTAATCTTCCATCGCTCTTCGCGCGGAATTTGCGAAAGTCATCACAAACAAATAGACGTTATAGTATAAAACAACACAAATACTCAATTATAAAAGACATGGTTACCTCCAAAGTAACAGTTTTTGCAATTTTAAAGTTAAGTAGTTCATACATTTCAGTTTGAGTATTTGTGTTCCAGTACGCGTATTGCAAGTTTAGGATATTTGTTTTGTTGTTGTATTTTAATGGTTTATAATATAATTATATTGAAGATTGTTTTTTTTTTTTCGAAAAATTGGTATTCTAAATTTTGTTCACAGTTAAAATTAAAAGCAGTTGATTGGATTTACCTTATCGTGGCCCTTTGTGAAAGTACAAATTTTCTCATCAGGTTTAGGTCGAGGGCTCACGGTCGCAGCAAAAAGACATACCATTGTATCATTATCATTACTCATCCTATGTTTAATTTTCTAACATTTAAGATAAGTTTCGGATATACCATACATCGTGTATGTTTATTTTTTCTATACAACGACTGTTGTAGAGCATTTTTAAAGCTAACCAAAGCCGGTGTACATTGATCGACGATTCACAGAAATGAAATTAAGTAAATGAACTTTTTATGACTTGACAGAGAAATAATGAATAATTTTATATTGTTGTAAAGGTGACTACTCGTGTAGTTTATTGCCTGTTTCAAATTGACGTTCGTAATTTATGAATTTTTGTGTTTGCTTGTGGTCTCTAGAACCGATGAGTCTTTGAAGACATCTATTATCAAAAGTACCATATTCCAGTCCCCTATAGTTTTAATTTTTATCTTTCTGCAATGTTTATACAGACATACATTCATCCAATCCATAATTTGCTTATCCTGCTCTTTAATGAGGTTCCTAAAAAAAAACTTGCATTCACCCAAAATCTGCAATTTAGCCGTTTCGTCAAAGACCCCCTCAGTTTGTGAGACCACATCAGATATGGTATAACTATGTTGTTTGATACGGACGAGATCGTTGGCCATGCTGGGCCGCGACTGTCTGCAATATATAGAAGTTAAGTCTCCTCTCGATGTTTCTATCAATATACTAATACAGCAGAAAAGTCCAGAAAAAAATGAGCTATTTTGGCTTATTTTTCAGTTTTACTTTCAATATAATGAGTTTCCAATTCATAATCATGATGCTTTTGCATAAATTAGCAATTTCAAGTTGTCTTGTTATTGACAGTTTTTGTTTACACAGCAGTTCTATAATGCAATACAAACAATACAACAACACTGCTCGTCACACTTTACATAATAATTGCATGCCAATAACTTGGTACACAAAACATTTGGAGGACACTTGCATAATAATTTTAAAATGTTTTTTCTCTTTAACACCTGTGATGTATTAAATATGATCTCGAAACATAATTTTACTACCTTCATATTTAATTATTTTAATAGAGTTAGTTCCGGTGACTGTGGTGGAAAGAAAATGCCTTGTATCCCTCGAGTGTTTGAATTGAGAGATAATTTAATACATCAGCTGAATATCGGTTAGAGTGACATAATATTATGTATGGGACGAAGGAAGAGGAGATGGTTCATGTAAAAATGTGTTACGTTCTTGCTGCACTGTAAATAAAGTGCACTTTAGTATGTATTTATTAACGCGGAACGTATTCGTAGGTTTAAAAGGAAATTATAGGGATACTACAAATATTTAACGTAATATATTACTACGATTAATTATTTTATTGGAAAGTTGAGAGGCAAATTATTAATTATGTGCCAAATATTCCACTGTGTATAGTGTTTGGTTTGTGAGCTAGCATGTTACATTGTGTGCGATAAATACGTTAATGTTTACAATTTGCAATTATTTCACAATAAAGTTGATAAAACTTTGAGTAGCACCAATCGAACTTTTTGTTTCCTTGGTACTATTCAAAGTTTACAAACTTAACACATAACATCACGCCTGTAATCCCGAATGGGTTAGGCAGAGGTGTACCCATTAGCACAACCACATTTCGCCAGTTTATATGTTGAAGTCCCAGTGATTGTGAACATAAAAGCAATATTCCACAACTAGCGAATGGTTTATGCGAATATAAACGTACTTATCGTTCTCAATGACACATTGTTTGATCACAACACAATGCAAGCATTTCTTGAAACAAAATGTAAATATCAAACAGAAAACAATTGATAATTTTTATACTATGTGAAATTGTGAACTCTTAGACATGTGTATTGTAAATTTAGTTGAAAAAAAGCTTCTTTCGCTCGATATCTGTGTTTTTTATTCACAACACCCATTCCTGGTATGAAATGAGAACATAACATAACATCACACCTGTAATCCCCAAAAGGACAGGCAGAGTTGTACCTAATAGCACACCCACATTATGCCAATTATGTTTATGTCCTATATAATAAGGGACGACCCTATTGCCACTAACCGGGCACAACTCCGAAGTTCGTGGTTGTTACTGAGAAATACTTGGTGGAAAAACCCAATAACACTTTGCCCAACCTGGGAATCTAACACAGGACCATTTGACCAACGAGACAGTCAACACAACATAAAAACAAAATATTTTAATATCGAAATGCTGAACCCAAAAGGGTATAGTAAGGTCCTATACTACTACCGAAAAATCGCCAGACTTAAGGGCGGGGCACATTGCTCGCGGAACGTGGACGAAAAGTTCTGTAGTGGCGACCGCGAACCGGAAGACGTTGCGTTGGAAGGCCTCCCACTAGGTGGACCTATGACCTGGTGAAAGTTGCTGGATGATAGACGCACGGGACCGGTCAATGTGGCGAAACCTGGGGGAGGCCTATGTCCAGCAGTGGACGTCTTTTGGCTGATGATGATGATACTACTACGTGGCGTAAGTATGAAATCTACAAGGCCTATGCAGAAATGGTCACTAAAAACGAATGCATACAACTAATTTAAAGAGACGATTCGACGTCGAAGGATATTTATATTGGTACTTGCGGTGCAATCACCTGCTATGACACGAAGAAGCCGTGATTTTTAGAAGTTAGGTATCCATATTTCAGCGCCGTGCACCATGATCACGGATAAACTGATGTTATTGGTATATGAACAGACAAAACGGTCTTGTCGCATAAGGGTGCATTTCCACCAGAGATGTGCTATGCTACGTTGCTAATAGTATGATTTTTCTGTTAGACAGCGTTTGATATCCACCAATCATATTCATTGGCGCACATAGCTTAGCACTGGTGGAAACGGATTCAACGAAGATATGTTTTTTATATGGAAGGATGCGTGCTATGGGTCGTCGCGAGTGGTGTGTAGCTATGTGCAGAGCAGAGTACCTGGAGTCGGCCCGCCCTCGCTGCTTCCCTACTATCGATACATTGCATAGCTCAAGCTGTACATTTCCTCGCGCTGTTACTTTGCGGCGACGCCGACGCATCTTCACAGCACATCTTACTCGCACCGCTACATAGCTTATATCAGTGGAAACGGTCACATAGTTTCACAGCGTAGCTATGGATGGTACATCCTCGCAGCATAGCACATCTCTGGTGGAAAAGCAGCCTAACCCTCAGGTCATTTCGACGGAACTTTATCCGGGAGGAAGGGTTACAACTGTCGAGGGCCTGGAATTGTGATTCTATGGTGTAAAAACCGAAAAAAAAACACGAGGATACAGTGTGAGTTTCGTGTGTCGGGAACAGAATCGAGTTGAGTAACAATGGTAGAGGTACCAGGCGCGGATCCACCGTTGTGGGCACTATGGGCATGCCCACAACCCTAATAGACTTGTGACGTCACACTTTCACAGTCACAGTGGTCATGACCCCTCAAGATCTTCAGAAAATAGCTTTTTTTTTTTAATTTGATTATTTATTAACTTTCCGCAAAACAGAAACCAACCGTTTCAAGGCAGCAACCAAATAATTTAAGCTCGCTCCGCTCGCTATTGCATTTTCCCCGTTTTGATATCGGTCTTTCTAAGTTGACGTTTACTTTTGTTGTCATCGCTGTATGAATAAACTAAAAGAACCCAATACATGGGCCGGAAGCGGGATGCTTAAATTTTGAAGCTCTCGCTCCTACATTCTGTTATTATCAAGAGCGGATTCAGGGGCTTCCACTTTGGATCCTAATCCTTTCGAAGGCCGGCTTGCTCCACTCGCTCGTGTGTTGTCTTCATCTTGACATTTGAAATTCCAACTTATCTCGAGGAACCTCCTCACCTTCCCCCGAAAGCGAAGCGTTCAACCTATCCGAGGCGGAAAGCAAAAAAATCTCGCTCGCTGCGCTCGCGAATACATCCTGTCTCGTTTCTACATAAATTGCAAGAGTGCCTTCTATTCTCAATTCTGTATGAATGAAAATAAATTTTCGAGCTCGCTCCGCTCGCTCTCGCAATTTTTTCGCATTGACTATATCTTAGTAACTCCTGACAAAACACAATTTCAGACAGTAAGAAAACCTCTTAAATTCAAACTGGGTGCTAAGGCTAACTTTTGGGAGCTCACTACGCTTATTCTTGAATCCTGCCTTATCTCGACACACAATACCTAAAGACTCGGAGCTCTTTTCGGGAAGCTAAAGATTCACCCCCCGCCCTCCCTAGGCGGGGGATGCATCTTTAGTTAGGGAGGGCTCCCAAATAACCTGTCGGCGCCCATGAATTTATTTCAGAAAATCAAAAGTAGTTCCTAACAGTGGTTAAATTCCTGGCTACGGCCCTATGCCTCCAATATCATAGGCTATGTAGGACCGCGACTGATTGAGGTTTGGTTTTTTTTTTTCGGGTGACTGTGCCCACAACCTTTTTTGAGGGCTGGATCCGCGCCTGAGAGGTACTGAGTGCAAGAAAGAGGGTAGACCTATAGTTTATCCGTGATCGACTGATCATGGTGCTTACTCGTTTATGTTCTAAAAGACTGCTTTAAATTAAAAAAAAAACAAATAGCACCATTTGACTGTACTAAAATTCTTTAAATTCACATTACCTACCTATAACCAGACCTCAGAAGGGAATCATAGAATTGAAACAACGGATAAATCAACGCAATAACAATGTTTATTACAAATTATTCAGCCTAGATCAGTACATAATATAAATCACAATCACATCATTTTACTAACCTTAGAAGTTGTCACTCCGGTGCCTCGTTCAAGACTGACCCATGTCGGGAACTTGATAACTGACAATTCACTTCAATGTCAAAATGATTTTATAACTGACAGTGACACTTTGAAATATTTAAAAATGACATAAACGTCACTCGACTATAGCAAGCTTATCTATGGACTGTTAACTATAATATCAATCTACCCTCGCATAGATAAGTCTTGTTACAGTCGGCCATCCTTCAAGAACGAGTCCCTTCGTTCCTAAATATTGTATAAGAATAGATTTGATCAGTATCTTCTATCTATCAAACAATTTTCAATCATTAACAATTATAAAATAAAATAACTTGTACATATTTAGACGTATAACAAGAATAATAAAGAAATAAAAATAATCAGTCTTAATTCTAGATCATCATTATCATCTATTTTATAGCTTGAGTGCTGTGAAAGCTACTTCCTTCACTCTCACAACACTTCAGCCGCAATGTTTTGAACTATTCAAGGGCGACGAGTTCATACGCCAATCCTGCCCAGTTCAAACATTCTCACTCAACTTATCGTTATGTCTATTGCCGAGCGAAGTGAGGCTACTTCCTTCACCATCACTCCGTCATCGGCAGCGGTACTTTGAGCCAATCCTGGGCGGCGAATCCAACGCCTAATCCTGCCCGACTCAAACACCCTCACTTATCCCTAAGCGACTGGCAAGTTCATATGCCAGACGCCATATCACATATCTATTGCCGAGCGAAGTGAGGCTACTTCCTTCACCATCACTCCGTCATCGGCAGCGGTACTTTGAGCCAATCCTGGGCGGCGAATCCAACGCATAATCCTGCCCGACTCAAACACCCTCACTTATCCCTAAGCGACTGGCAAGTTCATATGCCAGACGCCATATCACATCATATCTATTGCCGAGCGAAGTGAGGCTACTTCCTTCACCATCACTCCGTCATCGGCAGCGGTACTTTGAGCCAATCCTGGGCGGCGAATCCAACGCCTAATCCTGCCCGACTCAAACACCCTCACTTATCCCTAAGCGACTGGCAAGTTCATATGCCAGACGCCATCTAACATCATGTAGTCATCATATTATTATAATCATCACAAATCATAAATTGTACTAAATATCAATTCACTAAATCAAGTACTTATATAACTCATAAGTTCATCATTTACATCTAATCAACAATATTAGCCAGACGCCATCTAGCATCATGTAATCATCATTATAATCATCGCAAATCATAAATTAGACTGAATATTAATTCAATAAATCAAGTAACTCATAAGTTCATCATTCACATCTAATCAACAATATTAGCAACTGGCAAGTTCATATGCCAGACGCCATCTAGCATCATGTAATCATAATTATAATCATCGCAAATCATAAATTAGACTGAATATCAATTCAATAAATCAAGTAACTCATAAGTTCATCATTCACATCTAATCAACAATATTAGCGACTGGCAAGTTCATATGCCAGACGCCATCTAGCATCATGTAATCATAATTATAATCATCGCAAATCATAAATTAGACTGAATATCAATTCAATAAATCAAGTAACTCATAAACTCATCATTCACATCTAATTAACAACATTATTTCTTAAATTTGCTATCACTTTCATCGTCATGTTCATCACTGGACGAGCAAGCAGGGTATTAAAACTTAGCCCTATTTCCTAACCACATCGCCCTCCTTATAATTCGTGGCCTTCTTGTTGTGTTTGTCATACCGATTCTTATTTTTCTCCTGATTTCTCTTAATACGTTCACTCCCTGTAGGAACTAATTTCGTCTTGACTTCGAATACTAATCTGTCCTATCTACGTCATCAATCATCATAGTAATATAAGTATTTACCGCGTTAAGAGTGATAGAAACGTGATTATTTAACCCAGTAGTTATTCTGAATACATGTAAGTCTAAATTCTCCGATCCAACAACTGAGTGTAATGGCAGTCTTAAGTACTTATTTATGAATATCTGACTGTTTAACAACTTTCGGTATTGACAAAATTAACGTAGCAACGTCGGCTGTCATGATGCCAAATAACATTGATGTATGACGACGTTGTTGTTGAATTAATCATCTGCCTAGCCTTTTTTAAATTGTGCTGGGGTCGGCTTCCAGTCTAACTGGATGCAGCTGAATACCAGTATTTTACATATAGCGACTGCCTGTCTGACCTCCACAACCCAGTCATTACTGGGTAATACGATACCTTTCGGTAAGACTGGTTGGCAGACTTTCAGGTCACTGACTACCTGTAACGACTGCCAAAGATCTATATATTGCAGCCGGGACCAGCCAGTGCTTTCCAAGGCACGGAGGAAACGTGGTATGTAATGGGTAGGTCACCCATCCACGAAGCAACCTAGGCAAGCGTGGCCTAACCTCGAGATCGACCCGAGTGGCAGTTATAATTAAGCCACGAGCTCCTACATATTTGTTTAATTAATAATCATCGTAAATTAATATCTTGAAAACAAAGGTTCTTATTTCAATTATACCTAATTTGCAATTTATTATTCTAATGATATTTTATGGACCGAAGTATTTTTTTTTTTTAAGTAGCTTTTATTGCGACTTAAAAACTTGTTTGTCTAACCATAGATAGTTGTGGTGGTACTATTTGCATAGTTGAGTCAAGTAAAAATACTCTAAATAAAGATTGTACTCTAAATTGTCAATAAATTAATTACTAATATTAAGTGATACTTTTAATGTTTCCTAGATTTTATCTCGCAATTTTGATATCAAATTATATTCTATTTTTTTTTTTTTTTTTTTGATAGGTTATTATTCAACAAATAAATACATACTAGATTGCCAAATTATATTATCTAATGAAATTTTAAAATAATACTTAGTATTGGATTCAACCCAACATTTAGAACTAATAAACGACATTCAGATTTATGAACTTCATATTTTCCAGGTAAGAGGTAGAACCTACTCATGACTCGCGCAGCCCTTATCCGATCCGCCTACATATATATCTCCTTACGAGCAACGTTTGTCCTTACAGGGACTGATATGATCTCAACAATGTCTACATCACAAGTTGTATAGAGACTGATGTTATTTAGAATAGTGATCTAATTCAAATATTACATCTGTTGGAGTTTTAATAATCTAAAATGATTTTCAGCAAAACTATGTCCAAGCTACACGTCATAATTAACTAAGTGGTCATCCACTTTAAGCACTTCGACATCCTTTTCCGAATTGCCTTGTATATCACTCACTAAAGTACACCCTAGCGGTAAGTATGGTATATTCTTTAGTCCTCTCAATATGGGCCATTAACGCCTTTCCAGTTAAATCCTAATCTTAAAACACTATTTTCACGAATTAATGTTGCTTGAAAACCTAAATACTGTAGCGATTCCGATAATATTTGTCATAACCTTGTATTAGTCGTTACATATTTTCAGTGAAGGAAATCTACAGGACCTCCTTATTCTTTGGAGATTTTTTTTTTTGATCCTTTAATCTAGGACAGTGGGAACTGTCATGTCCCATAAACTGACAGTTAGTACACTTGATGATCGGGGCACTTAAAGCTGGGGTGACCGATACCCTGACAGTTAAAGCACTTCATTTGCCCTTTCGCGCCACTATTTTTGCTTGACGTCGTGTTATCTATATTCTATACCGGACTATAACCTACTGATGTACTGCTAGGACGCTTGTCCTTACTAAAACCTTTATTAGAGTCCGACTAATTTCTGCTGTGATACTTAATGGTCTTAAAAAAAATCAAGTACATCTTCTGGTTTATCGAATTTGGCTGCTTCACCTACACCTACACGAACTCCCCTGTCGTCTACCCCATGAAATAAACAATCCACTGCTTGCTTTCCAAATATTTTACATCTATTCAGTAAATGATTTTCGCAAAATAATAAAGTTCATAAAATTCTCCAAAGCATACCCGTATATTAAGCATATCTGTCAAAACTTCTGCATAATTTTCTGTTGTAGGAAATGATTCCTTTAGCATCAACTTCCATTCAAGCCGACTATGCTTAATAGAGGGCAGACCCTGAAACCATGTCTTAGCTAATCCGGTGAGTTTGGGCAGGGCATAGTGAACCGTTTGCTTATCGTTCCAGTTATAAATTTCGGAGCATTCATCGACTTTATCGAGCCAGATATGAATGATTTGTTCCTTCGAGATAGGGTCAAAGTCTGGTACAACATTATTAAATGATGAACTGGAAAACGATTCACGATCCCCTGCTTTAGACTTAAAAAGTTTTAAAAAGAAATCTTCAAACAAGTCTGTAGTTATAAATTTAGTTTTCTTGTTGTCATGTGCTTCAAGTTTGTCATCACTGGGTGCGTGTCGTTTCGTGGGGGTGATTAAGGAACGGTACCGAGTTGAACTACTTTTGCCAGTATTAGTTTGCTCACGATTGTCCGGTCTAGGTTCGGGCGTCTCGAAATGCCTACGTGATCGGTTCCGTTCCGTTAATCTCTCTCGTTCTTTGCGTACCTGGTTTTCAAGGGTTCTTAATTTTTCCCTCTCCCTGGACAGCTCACGTTCTTGCTCGAGTAGCGTTCGCGTGCTGCTGACGCTGCGGCTTCTCAGTTGATTACGCGTCGCGCTGCTGCGCCGACGATCACGACCTGGACTGCGCCTCCGAGATTCTTGCGTTGGTTGTTGGTCATCGCCACGGCTACTACGACTGCGGCGTCGACTGCGCCTCTCCACTTCCCCTGAGTCTCGCTTCCGACTACGTGATGATTCACTACGCATCCTCTGTCTTTCGTAGTTGCGGGAAGGGTTGCTAGTGCGTCGATAATCCGCCTTGCTTTCCTTGTCGCTCATTTTCTCTGAAACTCGGAACATTTTGTTAATGTATTGTGTACAAATTTCACAACACACAGTCACTAAGACACTAAATTTAAAATTATAGTGGGTATTCGAACATTATTTTGTAACTGTATGTTCACTATATTTAATTCTCTTACATGTTTTCGGAATTTGTGTTTTTAATCTTTATTCATCATGAAAACTGTTAATAATTTTATTAAAATAATATCATTTCTTGACGTTAATCACACTCAAATATCAGCTTAAACCAATATTTCTATAATATCTATCTACCTGATCCATTACGACCATTGACAAAAATATTTTTCGAAAATAAACTGTTGAACCCATCTGCTTTATTCGGCTAAATCGGGGTTCACAATACTATCATGTCATGTTAATTCACACATTTCCATAATTTTCTTCTTGTATTTGCGTTGATTTCCCGTTTTAAAATGAATATAGTTTTATTTATCGGCGGTCGAGCTCGTGGGGTGGTTTACCGCAACACAAAAGTGTTTCGTTCATCCCACTTCTGAGATATAACCAGACCTCAGAAGGGAATCATAGAATTGAAACAACGGATAAATCAACGCAATAACAATGTTTATTACAAATTATTCAGCCTAGATCAGTACATAATATAAATCACAATCACATCATTTTACTAACCTTAGAAGTTGTCACTCCGGTGCCTCGTTCAAGACTGACCCATGTCGGGAACTTGATAACTGACAATTCACTTCAATGTCAAAATGATTTTATAACTGACAGTGACACTTTGAAATATTTAAAAATGACATAAACGTCACTCGACTATAGCAAGCTTATCTATGGACTGTTAACTATAATATCAATCTACCCTCGCATAGATAAGTCTTGTTACATACCCGATAAAGATAATAAAACATAAAACAAATATTTTGATGTTTTCTCAATAATATAAAAGTACTCTCAACTCAACAGATAAGTTGAGGTGATTCGTGATTGTTTTCAATAGGTAAATGAATCGTATAGATAAGAGAATGTTCACACTGAGAAGAGTAAACAGGGGTAATAATAGTATGTGGAATAAAACAAGTGTCTTGATGCTCGTATGAAAATGTTTATTGATATCACAATCAAGTCTACAACACTACCCAATTAATTAGCCATCATATTCGTGTACACGGCGAGTATGGATGATTTACACAAACGATACACTTTACCAATTAGTACATTCAAACGCCGTTACAATAGCCGACGTTGCTACCATAAAATGTTATAAATCTATTATTCAATTTTGTAATACCCAATGAAAACAGTGATTAAACCTGGATAAAATGCAAAAAGGTCGTTTGGCGTGCTATAAAATCTTTAACGACTATGTTCTAGTGTACCACGACAGTTGATACTAAAGTGTTCACAATATTTTGTTAGTGACGAAAAAAGAAAATCTACCGATATAAAATTACTCGCTAGTCAGTACAACAACACTATTTTGAATTGTGACAAATATTACGGGAGATTCGCACTTTAGTGGAATTACAATTACAAGCGATATAATCAAATATGGCAAAGTTTCACATCAATTTAGGTAGGTACATTGAATTTAATAAGTGCTTTCAAAATTACATTAATGCAAAATAATTATTGTCTCAATTTATGTACGAATTTTTGGACTTGTTCATAAACTAGCGAGTGAAAAACGCGTGTGCGCGTGAGTTTGCGCGAGTTGAATCGGAAGGTGCTAATTCGCGTGCACGCGCGTTATTCACACTCGCGAGTTGACGAACAAGTAATTTTTTGGAGTTATGCAGCGTTTCCATAAACACGAAATACAATGGTTGGTTAATTTTGAACAATACCTGCACGATGCGTGCGCGGGCGCCGCGCGCCTGGCTGCCGGGCACCGTGCTACGCGGTCCTGAGACTTTTAGTACGATAACTATCCATTAATATATACAATTACAATAATAGAGTATTACACTTAGGCACATCAATTGTTATAAAATACGACTTTTTTTGTTAATTCGAAAATGTGATCCTGTCGTCGATATTTAGCTAAACTACCACAAACTAGTACACGTAATGTGATTATAAATTACGTCGGATTTAGATTATCATAAGAAAAAAATGTACGTACAAGGATTTTAGAATAATTAAAAATTGAAATAATTGAGAATACGAGTAAACTACGACAACATTCATTTAATTTTTGAAATATTAATTTTAAACAATAAATGCAACATCTTTCTCTCGTAGAACGCTAACTATACAAGGAAAGAGTTTAAAGCCATCGCGACGGCCGGGGGCTTAGTGATAAATTTGTACTTTATTTGTCCCCCCGCCACGGGTCAGTAGCATTATTTTATATTATATAAGGTACCTATATTTGTGTTTTAGGATATATTAAAGTTACGTTTCTAATTTGGTCGTAATCCTACGTTACTGAAACTCTATTCTAGCATAAAATAGGTGTTAGGTCGTAACAACAACACGCTCTAACGCGTAACATCGACACACTCAAATTTGTATTTGCTGGACACACATTAAACATTTAATTGTAATGAAATGTAGTATAAGAAGACAGTAAATCTCGAATAAATTTGGACATCGAAACAATAACGTTAAATCTAGAAAATGGCGCTCACCTAAGTTATCAACTTGTGTCTGCTCGACGACAACGGATTCCGACGTGGGATTGTCTAACCGTCGCGGAATTAATCTAATAAAATACATAGTAAGTGAATCCTAGCTCCTATTTAATATTATAAAGACTTGTAGCGACATGGTGACTTGGATAAAAGATTCGTATATAATGATAACAGGCTAGTCCAAAGAAATGATGCGGTAATTGTTAATCAGTCATCAATTAACATGAATGCATCGCGCGTGACAACTTGAGGGTCTCGACGACGACTGCAGAGCAACATGAACTTTAATTAGCAATAATAGAATTGCGTTACATTCAGGTACATTTAGCCGAGGTAATTCCTATAAATATTTGTTGCTCATAAAACACTTAAAATCTTCTTTGGTCAGCCTTCGTTGTCATCGAGTCAATCACAGATAAAATGCAGACATATACCTAATCCTACGCAGATTACTACACCCATAGCTTGTATAAATTTTTGATAAAGTTTTTCTAAGTTTAAAAAGCTGTCTCTACCGCTATACATCCCTGATATTCTTTTGTGAGCAGTGGGCTGCGCGTCGCATGTCACCCTCTATTGAAAACAGGCTCAGGCGCCGCGCAACCCGCTGCCAGTTATTACTTCTACAGCCCTAAACACTCTATAAGCTCTAGATAAATATAAAATATTTTAGACATCTATAATATAGTCGGTTTGGTGTCGAAATATGCGATTATAATTAACGAAATACATCGAAGAGCAGTCCAGCTGCCATAATGTACTCGCGAAGGTACTGTTTCATTGGACGGCAAAACATTTTGGTGAACGGTGCACTACCTGACCAACTACCTACTATTTCTGAAGCTGATCATAATATGTTGTACAATTGACCTAACACGATATACACGACACACCTAAGCATAAGATAAAGTTAGATCTCCAAACGTTTCGGGTGTTCTGAAGGAGTTATGTTACTAAGCGATATGACACTGGACTGCAATATAACTTTACTCACTACAGACAAAATCACATTCATTTTTAATAGACAGTGTAAAAATAATGTTTATAAACATTGGCCTATGAGTTAGTCATTAGAATTCATTGTACTCCATCTAGTTGAAAAGCTTATTGTTATTATCACACATATAGTTTACCTAGTAGGTAGATATAGAATGAATATACAAAAGTTAATTCTATAGAGTAGAGCCTATCCAGCAGCATTAACTATGTCTAGTAACAACGAACTTGTGACATCAGACTTGTAAAATTAGAGTTTATAATCTTATGTTATGCCAAATACAAATGGCGACTTGATCCCTTTCCACTCATTTGAGGATTGCCGCGACGCCGGGGCAGGCGCCGCGCGCGGCCGATCGTCGCCAAACTTGCTAGCTAGTATATCAATATCTTAAGTATCTTGGTGCTCAACATCGAAACTTTAAAATCGTAATAACAGTATGACTCCATTGAAGTTACTTACGTACGTAGCATTGTGCACTACTACCATCGGATTACAAGATGCGGACTAAGCACGAATAACGATTTATTATAATCTAAATGGTTAACAGTCAGTCGATTTGGAAAATCTATTATTTATACATTTAGATTTATGTGTAAAAATTTATAACGAATAATTCGAAAAAATAATTTTATGTAATTTATGAACAAGAAAGTTTATAATAATACACTCTAGAATCTTAAAAGTTTGTCAATTTGAACGCAAAACATTCATTCAAAATTTTATACTGGCCTCTTTTGGGCCTTATGGAATATATATTAAAATGTAATATTAATAAGGAATACATTCATCAAATACGACGTCTAATCTTTTTATAATAATTAAAAATTATTTAGATAAGTGCTAGCTGTAGAAAATGGGTGATAACATCACTTCATATAAAAAGAGTATTCTATGACTTTAATATTTGTTATGTAAAGTACTCGTAACTTTATAAAAACCCGCGACAAAATGCTACTAGAGTATCGACGGCAACTCTCACTCCTCCAATACAATAAATATTAAAATGGATTTTTAATGCACATCAAATATACGTAATTATTTATAAGATATGCTATGGAAAAGACTTCGTACTGTGAAATATATCCACTATCTGTTGACGCGAATTGTGCTAAAACATGACACACGCTACGTTCTAAAGGCCTATTTAATCGTACACACGTAGATTCTATGCTCACTAATAAGGGGCCAAACAAAAAATGTCTACTAATTGGCAAATAATAAGAATGATTATTGTCTGACACTGGGTTATTGTCGAGACAGCAGCTCAGGCGTCATTCGCCACGCTATTGACTATAGAGTGCGCCACCGTCGCCTCACGTCCACACCGCTCTACTACTACACCGAAGACGTATAGCAATGCTTGCTGCCACTAATATAATATCATTAAAATTATGTTATAAACTTTACAAAGCGATGAGGCATGAGACAACAGCGGCGCACGAGTAAACTAGTTGCGATGCACGAAGACAGGCCCACTAAATACGCGAAAAAACAAAAAATAAAGGAAACCAAAAGGTACGGAACAAAATAAAAAAAAATAAAAAAGGGATATTTGGATGTTTATTTACAATTTTTCATCTAATAATAAACTATTTGATTATTATTGAAGAGAAACTTAAGCAACATCAGTGCTATATCCCCTGATCACCCACATATCGAATTTAAAACATGTTAATAGTATCAACTTGTCTACACAAGCCCCTATAAGCTAAATTAAAACATAAAAATACCCATTATTGTAGAGTTAGTTCTCAGCTGGTACCGACAGGTACATAGTTAAAAGTTACATGAATTAAACCAAAACAGTTTCACCGATACAGTTCATCGTAACATAATCACAGTGGAATATAATATGTCCGAACTTACAACGAAACAACATAAGATATGATAGCGGTAGCCAGTGCAGTATTACCTTCTCTTAAGGAGTATTTTGTACATTTAATTGTTACCATATAGAACAATAAATTATTGTCGACACTCGAATTAGCTAATCGTGACGTTTTTTTTCGTATTATTCCTCTATAAATATAATCGGTATCGTGTTTTGGTGAAACCATAAACGACTAAACTAAATATACATATACACGGGGCATTTCATACAGCTGCTTCGCAAAATGCAATTTTATACACACAAAAGAATTTACTTATTGCAACAACCCAACATTTACAGTTTTTCCAACTAATATTATAATGAGTAATAATCACAGAATCACGTCGACAAACAGAGAGTTATCTTGTGTATTAGATGTATCGACTCAACGGTTGAGTCCACCGCTCGGCTGAGTATCGATTATGAATTGATTCAGCGAGAGTGGAACGAACTGCGACTCGATACAAATAAATAGTATGCGATACAATGGGTCGAATGCGCCGCGACAACATGCCCCATATACACACTAAAACATAATAAGGCAATTTCAAACGATACCGCAAGCAGACGTATAGTGAACTAGGACAAAATTATTATAGAAAATGTGTTAACATTCCATTATGTTAATACTCTTAAAAATAAACCCCAAAACTCCAATAAAAGCTTAGAAATAATAAAATCACTAAAACGACAGATTGAGACGACCTAGCGCCGTGCTATATCGGTACGCAGGGGTAATAGTTATAATATGTGCACGTTTCAACAGAGATCATTGACTAAAGCCTCGCGTGAGGGGCAATCTCGCTTTCTAGTGCGCGGGCGCAGCGAGTGGCGGGCCTTTGGACGATATACCATACGGTACACGACCGTTCACAAGCCACATCGAGTTTTGAAAAGAGATTGCCACATTGAGTCACAGGGACGACTTTCTAAAAAGTCGAAATTTTCGAAAACTCGATGCGTCACTTTACGGCCGGATATTATTTCATAATTAATAATATGTACCAAGATGCACTTAGAAATAAAAAAATACGATTCTTAAACAAAAATTGAAATAAATCTTACATTCATATTCAATTTTAATAAAAATCAATTGCTGTTTCAATTAAAGAATAAATTGATTAATTGATGCAATTAAAACTGATTTCAAAGTAATAAATTGATTACTATAAGTTAAAAGAAAGATCACAAGACATATTCGTGTTTTAGGTGATGTTTGTAGACAAAGGCCCGGTCAGTCACATGTCCGCGATACGTCAGGCGTCGCAACAACTTCAGTCTTCAGGTACAGAATGTCCCATACAAAGGACATGAAAAAGACACAATTTCCTCGTCTATTGTGAAAACATTCTGTAAGCCATTATTATAATTTGTATATTCTATTTTAATGAACGGACGTGACAGGTACTATTAATGGAAAGATTTCAGTTTTGAAAAGGTTTCGGAAAGGTTGATACAAAAAGGAGATTCAGACAATTTAGAAAATTGCGAATCTTAAATTGACGTATTCATTACGACGCCCGAAATCAACTAAGCAGTTGAGGATAAAACAAAATAAAGTAACAAACATATAGTTATAACTACAACCGTTAGAAATACAAAACTAAACATAATCATTATTGTCGGGCAGCAAAACTAATGTACTAAGTTTATGATAGAAACTAATAATATTACATAGTAGTCTTGTCATATAAAACGTTTTTAATATGAATTTAAAATAATGCAGTGGTTTATAGAATCTTGCGATTAAATGGTGGATATTTATAAATTAAACACTTAATACTAAATGATAATAAACCAAAATATAATCAATCAAAAAAACTTACCTAGTATACGCTACGGGAAGCATACGTGGCAGCGATATTCATAATGATTTATAGAATTGTTAAAGAGGTTAAGGTCCTGAATTGGACAATTTCGTTATAATTAATAGTATATAGACACATAAGCACATCCGTCGATATTTACCGTTGCATGACACCAAAAGCTCTATAAAAACACGCTACATCAAAGTTATATTAATAAGATCATATAATATTAGGCATTACTAAAGAGAGTTCGTCCTTTGTCCAAAGAAGCGTAACATTAAACTTCTAATAAAGATCGCTGTAATAAATTTACTGCTATAATATATTAAAAGTGATGCATCTTATATAATACGATTTCAGGAATATATTTAGCAACTGATGCATATTCTGCCGTATTCCGTAGCGTATGCTAAGTAGAGGAGCCGCGCGCTATACGCCGTCCGCGAAACAGAACCGGCGGCATCTATCGATCTATTCTTTATATGACTACGAAACTTGTACGATATGACTTATTTATTTAATACTTATGTACAACGCGGAGGGCGCACATAACGCGGCGTAGTGGAGCGACGAGGGGGATATACTCGGGCCTGTCTCACCGGACTATACATGTTACAATAATGTTCAAAACACTGCAAAACTGAAATACCCAGTCGCTTATCGACGCGTATCAAGTCAGCAAATAATATAAGCTCTAGTGTCACTAAACACTTATCAAAATAAACTAAAAAAATCAATTGCAGTCGTAAAAATAATTGCATAACATTTTTTTTTCATCTTCTATAAAGGACATTATTATATTTTTTTTTAAACAATTTCGTTCTATCTAAAGTGATTATACATGCATTTACAATCTTAGTTAATCATTAGTGTGTACTAAATGTTTATAAAATATCTTAGATAGTTTTTTTTATTTCGTTTAATATACTCGAATCTACATCTATACAAGTAGTCCATCACCGCGCCCTACACATTTAATTATCTCTACGTAATATAAAACCCTTTAATTGTTGAATATACGATAGTAAACACAGCAATAAATGTTTGTGGTGTTACAGTTGTGTTACTTGATATGGAACGTAACAAACGTATCAACGAATCTCGATATATCTAAAGCGTACTCACTACGACGTACAAGTAAAATCAAACTTTTATAATTGACAAAAAGTGTGCCGTAAAACTAAAACGTCGGCGCGTGCGTCGCGCGTCAGGGACGCGACGGAAGCCTCCGCACAAACAAACACATACTCGTTATATTATATTCGCTATATCAATAAATTCCCCATTAAAATGATTTGGTACAAACACTAAACTATGATAAAATATTAGTAAATGCAACCTACTCGCTTTATCAGCAAAATATAACGCGAAATTTACAATCCATATAATACATGTGAATAAATCGTGTCTACATACGTGACCGTACATACAGACATCAAACGATACAAAGTAATGCAACTCTAGCCTATTATACATACATTTATAAGCGCTTACATAACGCTACCATGTAATAAATTACACATATCTAAACAAATAATGATTAAACACTTTATACTCGATTAAGTATACCTCGAATAGAGCGACTACTGCTGTAGGTCGCTGAAAAATATAAAACCCATCTTTATAACTATAATAATAAGAAATAAAAATCACAATTTGTACAAGAAAGTTATCGTTTCAACGTTCGTATAGCGTTGAACGGGAGTTTGTTAAAGGAACGCGTTTAGTTCACACTAGTCATGGATTTATTTAAAAATTGCTGTGTGATAGTCGAGTTGTGTTCCTTGGTCACTCGCGGCTTACGGGCGACGAGGCCTGGCCAACCGCGCAGGCCGCGCCGTCCGTAGGCACGCCCAGTGCGCATACACAGCTATCACTTGACTAATTCAACTTGACACCTCAGGGTGGCGCTGCTTACTTGAAAACACGTCACTTTTGCCATTAGAATCGTAGTTCGCTATTTGACCTCGTCTCAAGTTATGTTGGTCAAGTAATAGGTTAGCTTAATGTCTTTTATAGGCGGCTAGCGGTACCACGGTTACTGCGGAGCGGTGTGGCTGCACGCGACGGGTCAGTCGGTGTACCACAGGTGCTGCTGGTGGTGCTGCGGCACGAGGTAGGTGGGCGAGTAGGGCTGCAGGTAGCCCGGCAGGCGCGCGCCGCTGGCGTGGTGCGCCGGCGGGGGCCCGCCCACACCCGTCACACCGCTTACGCCGCCGCTGGAAAATAAAGCAGGACTATGTAAAATCGGATTGCGTTCTTTTATTTACACCTGTATAAAAATTAATCCTGCCTATTAGACGTAGACAGATTCGAAAACTACTTATTTAAGGTCATTAAAATTAATGACCGACCGAAGGTTCGGTTTCGGTTTCGGTTTCGGCTAGTTTCGTTATTATTCATTAGGGTCTTGTGCTACAATTCATTAGATATTTTTACCCGACTACAGCAAAGCCAAAGGAGGGTTATGATTTTGACTGGCTATGTATGTATGTATGCATGTATGTTTGTATGTATGTAAGTGAGAGATCTTCATCTGTTCCCTCATAGCTCCTAATCTACTTATCGGAACTCGACATATGCGGTATCGTTAGAACCGTCGTAATTTTCCGCTGAACATAGGCGTGACGTGTCACAAAACACGAGTTGGCGCCCTCTAGCGGACAAAAAGTAAGGCTTAAAAAATTAAAATGGAGATAAATACGCTGTGTTTGGTATCATTTGAAAGAGCCTCACTTGTACATTTCCATATATTGCCCAAATTTAAAATCGGCATGATTTTAAATCTAGCGGACAAAAACTCAAAAGTAAAAAAAAAAAATTAACAATTTATTTAAAAATTGTTTAAACAAAAAAAAGTTAAAAATTAAAACCCGACTACGACAAAAGAACGACGCTGAAAAAGTATGAAACAAGATTTTCAGGATAGAACAAAAAAAAGCCGTAGTCACACGTTATAGGTACCAACCTAAACACTTTAATACCGTGTGACTACGGCTTTTCTGTCGTAGTCGGGTTTTAGTTTTTAACTTTTTTTTTACTTGGTTCTGTTGAGTTATTCCCTAGAACTTAAGCGGCTAACAGACGTTAAACGCAAGTTTTATAATGCGTAAAAGTATATGATTCACTGCAGTAAATAATATCAGAAAAATATATGATATTCTTCAGGATATATGCTAGTGACAATAGTGTTGTGAAAACATAATACAACTAACTTTGATCGATAGAAAAAAACACGAAGATACCTCTAAAAATTTCTTTTAACGAGTAAAAACCATACTAAAATACATGTCATCGTTCTGATTTTTTTGCCAAATAATTCTACAAGCAACATACTAAAATCATAGTGTTTTGTTTTTTAGTCCAATCAATAGTTTTTTTGTAAATCGCAAAATACCACTAATTTCGCACTATTCGGCCGCGGCGAAAGACGTAACAACCGCTTTGTAGTGCAGGCTGATTAGAACTTCATTCTAACAGTATTTCAAACGAAGTTTGAACCACCACCAAATAGAGTTGCTAATTTGAGGTAGCATAGGCTCTTAGCACTTAAAAAAATGTGTGAAGATACCTGTGATGTTTAATTCAAACATTACTATATTTGTTTGTAATTATTGATGGAATCAATTTTGTAGGTACCCGTATTCAAACCGCCCCGTAGTTCCGATACACAACTACCTCCGAATGACCCTCAGTACTATTAGTTATGTCGCATTTTTTCTCCTTAGTACACGAGGTGCTTAGTTTTGTTTTTTTTTTTTTAATCATAATCAAATATAGTACCCAATGTTAAAAATTAAGAGCTTATTTTTTTTTTAAATTGACAATTGTATGTTGATTGATTTTTTTTAATTTACATTATTAATTTTACAAAGAAAGAGCTATTTTTGTTACATTCATACCTACTTTAATTGTAGCATTTTTTTTACACGTGTTAACTGTCTATATATTATATGCGTAAAAATACAATTGATTTATCACGCTATAAAAAATCAAAAGTTTCGGTTACGGTTTCGGCCGAAACTGGGACCAAGGCCGAAGGTTCGGTTACGGTTTCGGTTTCGGCTGAAAATCTTGTTTCGGTCGGACACTAATTAAAATAGGTGGACAAAATTTCAGAAATCATTCAGACCACCAAAATAAGGACGATGATAAAAAAAAATATAAGAAAAACGCATTTAAGTACCTACTCATAAAGGATGAGTTTGTTCTAGAGTGCCGGCAATTTATTACTTTGAGTAAAAAAAAAATCACTTTATTTAATGTTTTCTTTTGTTTAGATATCTTTGGTTACACCTACTGAACGCTGTGTTAAAATTTGTCCACCTATTTAAATGGGACCTTATATTCTGGATGAAGATTAAAAAAACAGTAAAGGGGTTTGAACTTTTTTGTATGGGAGCTGGCATATCGACCCTCCGCCATTTTGATTTTTTTTCGAAATTGCGGCCCACGATGAAAGTGGTATGTATGGATAGAGGACATATAGACGAACAAAAAATGTCCAGTAACACGGTACCCAAAGTGTCACGTTACCGAGATATTTGAAGGTAAAGATGGACATACGAATACAATGAGCACATAAAAAATAGACATTTTACGTGTCTACAGGCGTTGATTATTATTATTACTGGTTATTGAAAGAGAGTAGGTACATTACATACTACTAGGAGCAAGAGAAAACTGTTCTTTGACTTATCATAGCGTTTCATTGCGATGCGAAGCAATTTTCTCGTGCGTGTAGTCAACCTGGGAACGATTATTTGGATACAATTTAACGCCTATACGCGTAATATGGCTATTTTTTAACATTTTCATAGATTGCTGTTGTACTCATTTGTCGATCTTTACCTTCAAATATCTCGGTAACGTGACACTTTAGGTATCATGTTACTGGACATTTTTTGTTCGTCTGTATGTCCTCTATCCATACATACCACTTTCATCGTGGGCCGCGATTTCGAAAAAAAATCAAAATGGCGGACAGGTTGATATGCCACATCGGTTCTATCCCCTTTGCTGGTTCTGTGTATACAGGTAAGTTCTAACATTTCAGTTCTCCGATGACCTCAGTATTGCGCGACCAGTACGTAGTGGCAGCTCTACTGTACGCGTTTAAGGTCTCGAAGGTGTTGCTAGGGACACAGACAGAACCGAAGATCCTGTGATAAGACTGCACTTTCAAACTGATGATCAGTTTGCCTGTGTTTCATCTTTAGCCAAAGCCGTCAGTTCATAACTCTCGAACTCAATCTCTAAGATGGCACGGGTCACGGGTGTTCTGGTTTTGCAGTTGTCTATAGGTTGGAAGAGCTCATGAACCATCAGCTCAGCTTGACGGCTGATTTAGCGATGACATATTATATAATTATCCCTTGCTACGTGACGAAACCAGCATGCCTGACACATATCTCTCGATGGTATGTAAATCCAAGTGAGAGGCCCATAGGCGGCATAAAAAATTTAGAGGTTAGGCATTAACCACACGATAAAGAAGGAATATAGAATATAAACTCACGTATGATAATGATAGGTGGGCACATAGAGCGGAGGCGGCAGGTAGCCGGGTGACACTCCGCCTCCCGGTGACAATACACCACCGCTACCGGTCCTGGAACAAATATATATAACCTTTAGTGTTTATGATGGAAAACATAGCTTACAGAATACTGCTAAATTGCTATCTAGCGTGGACGTTGGCTACACACATGACACATGGTGCTTTTTTCCCTTTTTTTGTTTGTGTCTTACAAAAAACATTTTAAGTAATACTATGGTGACTTGCAAAACCGTTAGTGATGTTCTAAATGTCTTGCCGACAGAAAATGATAGAAGATTATAAACACACTGTATATTTTTCGCAATTATAGTTTATTTTTGTAACATTTAGGTATACATGCTTTAAAAGAGAAACAAGATGCTATCGCTACGACCTAGCGGGCTACTTGTTTTATACTATCCTTACTAATACATAATATTGAATATTATGAAACTAACAACCTATTTAATACAATACATGCTTCAGATAAAATATAGACTATAATGACTTCATCCTAAAAATCAACTTTACTCAGTACAGGCTTTAAATCAAGAAAGGGGAGAACCGATGTGGCATATCGACCTGCCCGTCATTTTGATTTTTTTTCGAAATCGCGGCGCACGATGAAAGTGCTATGTATGGGTAGAGGACATATAGACGAACAAAAAATGTCGAGTAACACGGACGCCAAAGTGTCACGTTACCGAGATATTTGAAGGTAAAGATCGACATATGAGTACAACAACCATTATTAATTAAAAATAGATTTATTCCGTGTATAGGCGTTAAAATGTATCCTAATTTTCTCATGCGCCGTGATTTCTAAACAAAAATCAAAATATAAGTTTTTAAACTGACATGGTCACTGACACTACTATTTAATACTATAAACGGGATATTTACCATGTTTACTTACAATAGTAAAAATCAAAATGCCGTTGAGTCAATATGCCAGCTTCCATACAAAAAAGTTTGAACCCCTTTAAACTAGCAAATAACACGAGCATACTAAATAGTAAATAAAAACTGACTCAAGATGTTTTCGGCAGTATAATCTTACAATGTATGGGTCCTGTAATCCGCGATGGTCCTTTCAGCGTTCATTGGTCTATTCGCAATCAACTGTTCCATCATAATTGTTTGTATCCCGTCGAGGGACGCATTGTGTGCAACTTCGGGAGGTCTGTATATAGAATGTGGAAGGATATAGTACTTGACTATGATTTTTAAATGCGGTAACTACGATAAGCGGGAGCTAGAATGGAGCTGTGAGTTTTAGTGATTTGTTACCTAGAAAAAATCAGCTTATAATGTTTCCACTGCAGGGACTCTGGCCTCCTCTCTAGGAGAGGGTTGGGCTATAATCCACCACGCGAGCCGTTAGATGTCACATATCAAAATCTGTTATTTGGCAGTTAATACTATGAAAGTAAGGACTGCCATTTCAATTCTGTCCGATACCGGGAGTAAATAACTAATAAATCAGCTTTTACTGTTATTAGCAAATACATTACCTATATAAAAGTCATCATCTGTCTAGCCTTTTCCCAACTATATTGGGGTCGGCTTCCAGTCTAACCGGATGCAGCTGAATACCAGTATTTTACATGGAGCGACTGCCTATCTGACCCCCCACAACCCAGTTAATACTAGGTTATACGACACCCTTTGGTAAGACTGGATGTCAGAATTTCAGGTCACTGACTACCTGTAACGACTGCCAAAGATAATAGATAATAGATATGGCAGCCGAGGCCAACAGCTTAACGTGCTTTCCGAGGCACGGAGGAAACTCGGTATGTCGGGCGGTTACCCATACACCCACCGACCTAGGCAAGCACAGCTTTACCTAAAGATCGACCTGAGTGGCAGTTCTTATTAAGCCACGAGCTCCTATATAAAAGTAAAGTATATTAAATTCGCTTTCATGAAAAGTCTCTACTCGATCTCTACTCAATCAACACATTTCGTGTACATAAATATTTTGACCACCGTATATCGCTTGATGTGTAGCCGTGTGTACAGTCCACCTGCAAAATTGCAGAAATATAATTATAAACCTGCCTCTTGAACCACTCTATCCATTGCTGAAAATCCGTTGCGTAGTTTAAAAGATCTAAGCGTACAAACAGTGAGAGCGACATTCGCGCAAGTGCCACATGAACGCACAGTGACATAGTGCACAAGTGTAGTGATACTAATATAGGGCCGCGGATTTTAGTACTAGATGACGTGGCCTCGGCACAAGGGCAAAGAAGGAACATGGGTTCGGTTTTTAGTCAGTAGAAGTCTGACACTCCCCTTCGCTCTGCCCAAGAGCGGGGGGGGTCATTCGATGATTTTCCACCCACCAAAAAAAAAAAAAAAAGGTTCTATTCACTAACACAAAATGTAATATATTATAGTATGTTACTCTGTATTATTATGTAAATTATAGTATTTATCTATGGGCCAAAGTAGCCTGAAAATAAATATATAAGTTATGTTATGTTTATGTAAAGAAGTAGGTATACTGACTTGTAATGCGGATGCGGATGGTGATGCCAGGCGTGCGGCGCGGCGTGCTTGTGTGCCTGCGGCGGGCCGCTCACGCTCACGCTCACGCCGCCCGCCACGCCGCCCGCCACGCCGCCCGCCACGCCGCCCGCCACGCCGCCCGGCCCGCCCGCAGCCGTTAGGTACTCGCGACAACCGCCGCTCTGGAAATGTTTGGAAATCGTTAGTTTTGAGTTCAATGTTTTCTTGGATTTCTTGTTTTTACGTTTTTCGCTGATCAGTCTTAGATATATTTCGGCTAAGTTTTTTTTTGTATGTTTCTTCTAAAACACTCTGCTGCTTATAAATATACATTAAACAGTGGCTGTGGTTTTGCAAAATATCAAGAAGCACATATTCTGCCGAGTATTTTAATGAGCTTTTGCAACTTATATTAATTCCACTACCTCAGCGGGTAGCGTTCGTTCAAGAAACATACAAAAGACTAGACTGACTGTTCGAACTTCTTCTTGAATCGATGTTCGACCAGTAACGTAGGGATCTGAACAACTCTGTTGTTTGCCTCTTTCAAGTACACGGTCATACTGTTAGCAAACAGTATGACCAGGTACTTGAGACTCTATTCCTGTCCCGTTTATCCCCGGTGATGGGGCAGATGAGAAACAAGCAAAATAGTAAAAATATCGTAAAACTAATACCTGCATCAACATATATTCAATCTTAGTCTATAATGGACCCGTTTCGGTATGTAATAAAATAAATACTCACGCTATCTCTCTTATTATGTTGCGCCGGCACGTATTGATTGCATTGATAGTCGTTCGTCTGACGTACCGTCGACCCACTCTGCAATACAACATTGTACTAACGTTAGAAATATTCTGTTCGACGAGGCAGATTGTATGTGTATGCCAAGGCATTAATAAGTAATTACAGTTATTATAAGATCAGAGAGAGTATGCGGTGAAAAAGATGGCATTTGTAGGTAGTATAGGTAAGCCGGTTCACATAATAGTGATGTGTCGTGATTACTCGTGATGCTTTCCGAATATTCAAGAAAAAATTGTTAAACGATGATCTTCTGACTAGATCGGTTTTATTTGCATCAGAACACAGCCAAAGAAAAGATGGATGAATTGTGTGAGGAAGTAAATGATGCTGTGACGTCTGACAGAGGAGAATGGAAATAGAAGAAGTGTTCCGCTGACCCCGAATATAATGGGACAAGAGTATGAAAATGATAATGAACACAACACGATCACGTTAACATAAGCTCATTGTGAATCCGGCTTTACACATTTGATTTCCATGGACTACATTTTGAAATCTTATAACATTCTTTTAGGTAACGCTTTACTATAGCAGACAAAATGAGTGTTGGTGGTTGTTGATGTACTTTTAGATTTCTATCAAACCTGTATTTTACGTAAAATTTGACAGGCATAATGCATGATGACAACAAATGATGTTGAATGAAGATTAGTTTCTTTGTCAACACTTACGAGGAGAAAGCTCTCTTATAAATCTGTTTTATTAGTAAGACAATACTAACAGGCGGCAGGTGTGCGTGTGCATGTTCGTGTTCCCGTTTGGCCTGCGCCTCTTGCTGCGCCAGCGCTAGTAGACGCTTCTTCTGGCTCTGCGGTGTTGCTACAGCTGTGCTCACGTTGTTGCGGGGTTGGTTGCTCGGTTGCTGCGGGACGGCTTGTTGCGGGGCTGGTTGCTGTTGGTGTTGTTGTTGCTGCTGGAAAAAGAGACAAAAATTAGGATTGAGATTGAAATAACATCTTGAAAGAGCCTTTACCGCGTATATTAGCCAGTGTGTCGTATTTTAGTATGAGTATGTTGAGTATGTTAGACTTAGATTAGGTTGGGTCAATGATTTTATTAAAATTAGTGAGAATGATGAAGTGGTAGTGTTTTGCAACTTTTGATTTGATTTCAACATTTGTTTTGATTTTAAAAGATGCGTGCTATACCAGCAATTATTGTCATTACAATTCCAGAGAATTATTGTAATGTATTAGATGCCAGATTCCGTTGTAAGAGTGTTTATGCCGCCCATGGGTCTCTGACTTGGCTTCATAAGACACTACTACTCACGGAGTACTGTCTTATTACTTACTAGTATCATTACTAGGAAGTTGTGAAGGCTAACTTCACTACTTTGTTATTGTTACAGGGAGAAGTGGCATAACCAACTCTCCAGCGACGTGTTTTGGATAATTTGGACTTTGTCCGCCTTATTACAAAACGTAGTTAAACCTGGTTTAACTTAGACTTGGTTTATCTCGCATGCTGTCACTTTCTTTTGAATATTATTGAAGTGAGACGCCATGCGAGATAAACCAAGTCTAAGTTAAACCAGCTTTAACTACGTTTTGTAATAAGGCGGTGTGGGTTTTAGTCAGTTGAAGTCTGATACGGAGGGGTAATTTGATAATAGGGGATCGGACTGGGTCAAAATAATATGATTCTGTTTAGTCCATAAGTTAGATTATCGAAAAATATTGAATGCGTGTTTTTTGTTTTATCAAATCAATAAAAAATGACGAAGATAAAACGCGTCAAAGGTCTTGGAGTGGGGCTTGAAACGTCACTTGTGTCGTCAAAATGTACTATCATATGACGTCACACGAGTTTTCGAAGCACTGTATAGTCTTCATTTTAAGTTTACGTGAAAAAAGAAAAAATACGTGTCCAATAATTTTTGGAAATCCATCTGACGGACTAATTAGTTTTTTTTTTTGTCCGATCCCCTATTACCCATCCACAAACAAAAAAGGTGATGGTTACCTGATGATGGTGGTGACAGTTCTGGTGCGGCTCGTGCTTGACGTGTTTGTCGTCCCTGGGTGAGCGCGCACTACATATAACTCCGCCACTGGTCGCGTTAGACCCGCTCGCGCCTTGTGCCGGCACGCACTCGCCACTGCCGCCTGGACAATAAAAAACGTTACAATAATTACAACAGTGAAAAACTCCGATTTACTGAGTTGTTAAAGCAGTGATAGGATAGTGGTGTGTGACCGTTGGACTGTAAGTAGGTCAAGTAGGTTTTCGAACCTAACGCCCAAATACTCAAACGTCACTCAATTATAAGTAACCCTCAAAACTCCTGCTATCTCTGAAGACAGCACGAGATTTAAGTGCAACTTATAACTGAGTGACGTTTGAGTATTTGGGCGTAAGACACGTACGTCAGATTTTTCGGATTCATGTGCGTATTGTATTTTCACTTGCTTCAGCAAAAGATAACATCGTGACGAAACTGGACTTAATCCAATCCGACTTGAGAAGATCTCTTTATACGAGAAGAGGTCTTTGCCCAGTAGTGGGACAGTGATTGATTGGTATTCATCATCATTATCATCCGCCTATAATGTTCTCACTGCTGCAGGTCTCCTTTCCATAATCTACCACGCGGGCCCAATGTGGATTGGTAGATGTCACAAATCTTCGAATTTTTGGTTCTAGGACGATGTTTTTACTATAAATGGTCTAATTCGGAAAAGAAAGCGCTATAAAATACCTTGATTGTTATGCGACTGAGTGGCGTGCGTGGGCATAGCGGGGGGCTGACGTGCGCGACGCGGTTGCTCCGCGTCATCGTCCGAGTCCGAGATCGTGATCACCGACACTGCGGGCGACGGCGTGTCGCGGATGGTGATGGTGTGCGCGCCGGGCCCGTCCCACCCGCCCGGTCCCGCCTGCCCCGGCCCCGCCTGCCCCGGCCCCAGCTGCCCCGGCCCCACCTGCCCCGGCCCCGCCTGGCCGCTAGGGGCCGCTCGCGCGCTGCGGGAGGAATTGCTGTGTGAGCCGAAATCGATGACGCTGTTGGTTAATAGGTTGTGGAGGTGTTAGTGTGCTGGAGGAACGTGTTAAATAAACCCGTCATTTTCAGATACACGTCTTAGTAAATCTAGCTGTCATATCTATTAAGCCCATAGAACACAAATTAGGGCCAAAAGGTTAAATTAGCATGCAGACTAGTGTAAAATAGCGAAACTTTTCTTTGCTAATAGGAAGGGAGGTATTGAAAATAGAAAAATTGAAACTTAAGTTCTGATAAATTTTGACTGACGCAGTAATAAGGCAGTTGGAAGCCTTTTGTGTAAAACATTGTATTAAATAACCATTTATTCTTTAGGTACATGTTTTAATCAATTTTGTACAGAAAAACTTTAATTATGGAATTATATTTACAAAAAAAAACCTGTTGTACTTACGTGTGATCATGATGATGATGTCTATGCCTCGAAGGAGGAGTGCCTTCCTTGACCCTCTTCTTCACCGGCGACAGTTGAGTCGGCTCCTTCTTGCCGCCGCTGCTTGCCATACTGTATATTTTATAAATAGGGTTATTTATATGGACTATTTGAACAGTTATTATGTAGGTATACAAGCTGTAGATTTAGATATGTGTAGGTATTATGAGACTAGAGCTCTCTTTATGAGGAAAAGTAACATTTGTAAGTAGTACTCGGATACATATAAGAAGAAAACTAACATACTGACTGACCAAAATGAACAGCTTGTACAGTTCCTAACAAAAAAAAACATTTATTTTTTTATTTACCACTAGTTATAACATGAATCTCTATGATTGTGCAATCTTTACATAACTGTATACGCATGTCGTATTGAACTTATATAAATCGCCCAGTGCAGCGATACAGTTCAGTGAAGTTAAAAAATTTAAGCGCTTACTATATATAAGCGAACGATTTATAAATCGCCAAACGAAAAAGATCACAGCAGGCAAATTTTGTAACTCTGGAATTTCGTGTAATTTTAGTAAAAGGAGTCAGATATCCGGCTCGAAGGACGAAAAATATACTGGTAAGGTACGATCGAAGACAGTTCCGCCTGATCATTTAAATTTTTTTTCGCCTAAATCGTGCCGAGGCGCTATGCGGGGCTAGCGAGCGATTCTATTTCTTGAGTGCAAGCAAAAATGAGCTTAGTGGTGATCAGGCGCATAAGACCGCCATAGTACTTTTAAATGTACATTTTAAAAAATCTGACTGCTAGGCGACTATTATTAGTTCCGAATTAGTAGAACTAAAATAAAATCTATGTACATCAAATTAATATTATTATTTATCTAATTGTGTAGGAGTTTGGTCTCTAACAAGACTGCGACGAACATCAAACTTTGAGTAGGTCGTCGGGACAAAACTACATGTAAACTACAAGTAATAATCACCTGTATTGATGCGTTTGGTGGTGCGGTTGGTAGTGCGGCACCGTCGTCTGCTGCTTGGTTGATCTGTAGACAACCCCGGCTTTTAGTACTACTAGTTTTAACTAAATCTAATTAAACTAAAAGATTCCCCATAATTGTCTTCTATGACTTACAAACTACACCCGTCATAACTAAATCTAATTAAACTAAAAGATCCCCCATAACTGTCTTCTGAGACTCCCAAAACAGGAAAGATTTTGAATTCTGATTTAAAAGAGTGTTCATGGAGTTTCTTGGTCGTTCTTCTCCATATAGATCTACGCTTTGGAATAGACAACTACAGCACTTTCGCAGTATTTATCATGTTTTTGTTTCGACAAGTCAAAAGTGCCTCTTTCTGGCCTGCTTGAAACAAACGCTTTGATTTAGAATTCAATGGGGATTCATCGACTTATTTTCAAGTTAAAAGTTCTATTGGGTGTTCTTAATTATTATTTATGTACTTATATTTAAAATATCATTCGGAATTTGGGAGTTTATATCATAATTTAATTATTTGCAGACTTATCATTCACCGATCCACATAAAATCCATTATTTCAGTAGATTATATTTGAAATATAAACATAACGCCTGTAATAGCCGACGGTTTACGCAGAGGCGCACCAAATAGAACATCCTTTATTTGAAATAATTAACCAACCTTCGCGATATGACGACCCCAATAAGTACCTTAAACTTTCTATCTATCCCTAATCGCTTTAAATGTGGTGAGTAAAGTAACCTCTTGTGCGGGTGATGGAGCTGCGGATGGTGCGGATGGAAGGCATCCCACACATCAGGCTCAGGCATGGGCGCCGGCTCCACTATGAGCGGCGCGCGCCACTCTGCCACGCCCGCCACGTCCGCCACGCCCGCCACGCCCGCCACGCCGTGCTGGTGGTGGGCGGCGGCGGCGGCGGCAGCTGCGGCCGCTAGCTGTTGCACCTGGTGGATGTCATACTTTATGTAATGTTATTAGACTCCATTGTAGTGGGACACATGTGGACAATCAACGTATTTCTACCATTGTTGTTGGCGGAAATTCGTTGATTGTGTCTATACTGGGTGGAAATGAGAAGGCTACATCTAAAAATTTAATTCAAACGTGACATTAATTTTAATGGTATGAAATCGAAATAGAGTGCAAACTTAAATGCAAAAAATATCTAATGAACTAAAAAAAATCTGTATTTTCATTCCGTCTACTATATTTATCATAAAAATATACAACCAAATTCTCTAACGCAACTGACTTTTAAGTGTTTGATGCTTTTTAACCGACTTCGAAAAAGGAGGAGGTTATATGTTCGTGTGTGTGTACATGTATGTTACCTGATTTCTCCCCCATTTGTGGACCAATTCTCAAAATTATTTTTTTATTTGAAAGAGTATACTCCTGAGGTGGTCCCATTTTAATTTGGTGAAGATCTGGTGCTGATCTTCGGAGATATACAATGGAACTCTTCAAAAATAGACGGCAAATCTGTCGTAATAGGGTATTTCACCAAAAAAATCTAATTAGTCCGTCAGATAGATTTTCAATAAATAATGGACACGTATTTTTTCTTTTTTCACGTAAACAAAAGATCAAGACGATACAGTGCTTCGAAAAGTCGTGTCAAGTCGTGTGACGTCATAAGGATAGTACTTTTTTACCCACTAAGTGACGCCAAAAACCCCCACTCTTGATCTTTGACACATTTTATTTTCGTCAATTTTTATTATATTGATAAAACAAAAAACACGTATCCAATATTTTTCGATAATCTAACAGACGGACTAATTAGATTTTTTTGGTGAAATACCCTATTGCTGGAATCGCTTGGATGTTTATTGAATATACATTATCATGACGTAACATCACGCCTGTATGCTCTGAGGGGGTATGCAGATGTGTACAATACACATTTTTTTAGTTGTTATATATGAATTAGGTACATAGACACGTATGACGTGTTTCGTGCTTTTTCTGACGCTATTCAAGTATTCGCATCTAGCAGTCATCACTTGTCTTCATGCTCTTAACCGTTGAGGAGTGTATGTACCACTCCTCAACGGTTAAGAGTTGAAAGCAACAAAAATTGTTGAATCTTGAAGGTTAAGGGATAGGTTTCTTGGTTGAATGTTAAATGTAAATATTTGTATATAGGTAATATTTGTATAGGTGTGTGTATAGGTAGGTACTTCTTACAACTAAAAATGAAAAAATAAAAAAACATGAAGTCAAACAAACAAAAGTCACCGACTTCAGAAGCAGATTTTTCTTCTGAAGTTTATTTTTTACTTTTTGGTGTTTTTGAAGTCGGTTGTTTTTTTTTGCAAAAAAGTTTTTTTTTTATTAATTTACTGAGAGACGGGTCCACCGCAACAAACGCTGCATTTTAAACTAACGTGCGAAAAAATAAACTTTAAAAGAAAAATCAGTTTCTGAAGTCGGTGACTTTTGTTTGTTTGATATAATTTTTTTGCCATCGAGTTCAGAAACAGATTTTTCTTCTAAAGTTTATTTTTCACTTTTTAGTGTTTTTTTTTTTTGAAGTCGGTTTTATTTTTTGTTAAAAAGTTTTTTCAAGTGACAGTTTGCATTTCAAGAAAAGGTATGTCTAAAAATCTAACATCATCATTAGAATCCAATACATTTGGGGTCTAAAAAACCAACAAATTTAATAAAATTGAAGGTAATTTTCTCTTCCATCCAGTATATTTGTTTTTCATAAAGATATTTACCTGATAAGCTGGCTGGCAGAGTATGGAGGACACGAACTGGTGCGGGAAGGGCTCCGCCGCACGAGTCGCGTACTGCCGCGCTCCACCTACTGCCACGCGGCCGCCTTGGTATAGTTGGTACTGTGGATGAAGGGAAACATACGTTATTGACGTATATAGGAATACAATACAAAATAACATCATGTAATGAGTTTGTATGCCTCTCAAAGGCCTCTGACTTGGCTGTACATCATCATCATCATCATTTCAGCCATAAGACGTCCACTGCTGGACATAGGCCTCCCCCAGGCATTTTTTGGGGGGGTTTGCCATAATCGCCACGCTTGGCAGGCGGGTTGGCGATCGCAGTATGGTTGTTACAAAGACACAGAGAACGCTGCTGCCCATTCTCTGGTACATCCCTTAGTCGCCTCTTACGACACCCACGGGAAGATATGGGATGGTGCTATTCTTTACGTCCGACACCACACGTAACATACATGTACATGCCATCAATAAATATCTATCAGGCATGCTTGCAGGTTTCCTTCACTGCAATACTCACATGAATTCGAAAAATCAGAGAAGCGTAGCTTGGGAGATATTGATTGATAGCGATGTTAAAAATCCAACAGATCATTTTAATAATTCAGTATTTTTATTAGAGTATATCCTACAACTGACAAATTGTTAAGACGCAAGTTTCAAATAATTTTCCGTGTCCACTACGCAAACAAATACAGTTTGACAGGTAAGTTTAAACCCGAATCAAATCTTCCGTTAGACAGCCGATGCTGGTATCGGCGATCAACATATTTCATTATCAATTGACAAGTAAGATTCTGAGCGAAGAGTATCCAAACCACTGCTGTGTGCCAGAATCAATAGAGGCGACCACCAAAAAAGCGCCGAGACAATGAAGTCCCAGTGAAACAATTTAACTGCCTTGGATCCCGCAACGAACTCAACAACAGCAAGTAAGTTAGTATGATCCATACCAAGTTATCATAAGGCGCGGCCCGCAACCTCTGCTGGTTGATGGTGAGCGCCAGGTGGTGCGCGGGCGCCGCCACGCCGCCCACGCCGTACTCCGCCGCGCCGCCCGCCACGCCGCCCACGCCTCCCACGCCACCCACGCCGCCGACGCCACTGCCTGAGCGACGGCAAACCTGGGGATAGTTAACATGAATTAGTAATCTTCTTTTTCGTGTGGTCAGTTGCCTAGCCAGGAGTCGAGAGTTTTTATGCCACCCTGTATAGACCTGTGACTTGGCTTTACATGCCGTCGAAAAATATCTCTCCATCTGACTTCGACAGCCCAGTTAGTACTAGGTACTTTATTTAGCACTCTTGGTATTTGAACTCCCTCTATTTCTTCTACAGAGTAGTACTAAAATATGACCCAGCATGCCATCATCATTATTTCGGTCATTTTCACAGTATTGTGTCGCCACATTGATCGGTCCCGTGCGTCTCGCATCCAACGGATCCCTGCAACTTTCACTAGGTGCACGGTCCATCTAGTGGGAGACCTTCCAACGCAACGTCTTACCCAGCATGTACTGCTGTGTACATCTGGAGGGCCTGCCAACGCAACGTCTTACCCAGCATGTACTACTGTGTACATCTGGAGGGCCTGCCAACGCAACGTCTTACCCAGCATGTACTACTGTGTACATCTGGAGGGCCTGCCAACGCAACGTCTTACCCAGCATGTACTACTGTGTACATCTGGAGGGCGTGCCAACGCAACGTCTTACCCAGCATGTACTACTGTGTACATCTGGAGGGCCTGCCAACGCAACGTCTTACCCAGCATGTACTACTGTGTACATCTGGAGGGCCTGCCAACGCAACGTCTAACCCAGCATGTACTACTGTGTACATCTGGAGGGCCTGCCAACGCAACGTCTAACCCAGCATGTACTACTGTGTATATCTGGAGGGCGTGCCAACGCAACGTCTTACCCAGCATGTACTACTGTGTACATCTGGAGGGCCTGCCAACGCAACGTCTTACCCAGCATGTACTACTGTGTACATCTGGAGGGCCTGCCAACGCAACGTCTTACCCAGCATGTACTACTGTGTACATCTGGAGGGCCTGCCAACGCAACGTCTAACCCAGCATGTACTACTGTGTATATCTGGAGGGCGTGCCATTACCCAGCATGTACTGCTGTGTACATCTGGAGGGCGTGCCAACGCAACGTCTTACCCAGCATGTACTGCTGTGTATATCTGGAGGGCGTGCTAAAGGTTGTGATATTTACCTCCATCATCTGAACGGAGGCCTTGACGTTGTTACAATGCGCGTAGTCGACGAGGTGGGCCAGTGTTACGAACGCGTGGTTAAGAGCTTCACCTGGTGTTATTCGTCTTTCCTGTAACAAGTAGTAATTCATTTAGTTTAGTAAAATAATAATTACGATTAATTGTCTGAGTTAAACCTAGCTAACAGAATTCGTCAACGAGTTTTTTGCTAGATAAATTAATAAGTTAATTATTATAATCATCTGCCTAGCCTTTTTCTGGGGTTAGCTTCCAGTCTAACCGGATGCAGCTGATGCTGAATACAAGTATTTGACATGCAGCAACTGCCTGTCTGACCTCCACAACCCAGTTAGACTAGGTAATACGATTACCCTTAGTAAGACTTAGTTTTCAGAGTTTCAAGCAACTGACTATCTGTAACTACTGTCAAAGATCGATAAATGACAACCGGGCGGTACCAATGGCTTGACGTAATTTCCGACCACGATGTAATGTGTTGTGATGTTGCAGAGACTCTTGAATTTCAGTGAATATTGTTTTAGTATGAAGTATTACTAACCTGGTCCATAGTGAGCATCCTCTTAAGTAGATCGATGAACTCCCTTCTGTCTGCTTTCTCAGCCAAGAGTTGGCCTCCTTCAAGATCCGTTGGTACATTTACCTGTGCAACAATAAAAACATGTTTTAAAATAATTGAAATATACAGAACCCACACTGAGTAAGCCATCTATTTTCAGCAAGGAGACAAAAAATCTCTATTAATAATGCACAATTGTTTTACGTTGCTCCCTCACCGGAGGATTCGCTTGTAATGCAACAATCAACAATTCTATTTTGTACAGGAATAAGTGATTGTTATTAATCGTATTGTGTCAGGCTGCTGTAATGATAGGTTTGCCTCACTCACTGATATACAAGCTTTAATATAAAAACCGCAATATCTCTGATATGGTATCTCTTTAGAACAAAAGTTGTTCCATATCATCATGGTCATATCATGGTCTCAAACTCTGAAACATCACACAAGAGGTCTTGCGTTCATTATGTTACATTCTGTAATATATGCTCGAATCTTAACTGGCATCACAGTCGAATCATCCCCATGTGGAAGCATCTTTACAAGGGCTTTATTTACCCATAACCAGCCTATAAGGTTCCCCCGTGGTTAAACCTCCACTATTAAAAAAATGAGAGAAATCGGCTTTCAGTATACGGGAGAAACTTACAGTATCCAGTTGTAAATATGACATATCGAGCTTAAGAAAAAGTTAGTTTTTGCAGAGCACAGTCTGTAAGGTTCGGCTAAACCAGTAATGACAAATTGCTGGGAAACACTGCAGTAAAATATCGGTCAGTTCATTGACCATGCTAGAAACGTGTCAAGCATAAAAACATTCTCTGTATTGAAAAAGCTCTGTCCATCATAATAGTGTGCCATACACGGAGCGTAATAGCACCGGCAAAATGTTGGTGCTCCCTGTTATATACGGATATGATACAATGTTGATATACTTTATTTAGTGGACACAGTAGACCGTGTCATGTTTCTTTCTATGCTTGATACGTACATAGCACGGTCATTGCATGTTACGTTGTAGTGGGCAGGTTCCTTAAAGCGGTTGATGTGGCCAAGTTCTCAAACGAATTAACTTTCTAAAGCCTAATATGTCAAGTTTACACCTGAACACTGTACAAAATGCTTCAATCAAGTTCATACAACAGGTTACCTGTCCAATGTCGTCGAGGCAGTTAAAGATATACTTCCTCGCCTCCTTGCTCTTGATGCCGGTCTCCAGCTCGTGCTCCTCAGGAGTCTTGAGTCGCCAGAACGGGTACGTGCTGTCCACGTCGCGGTAGAAGAACTTCGCTGTTTTACTTGCGCTGTTGAAAGGAAATTAAAAATCATGTAGCAGGCAGATAATTGTGTTTTAAAAGAGGTGATATACTTATAGACGGGGACCACGATCAGTAACTTTTCTTCATTCTGAGATACTACAGGTGCGCAAGATACTTAATACGAGTCAAGGTTTGGTTTCCTAAGATAGCGAGACCGTAAAAATAACGAACGCAAAATTACATCCGTTCAAATAGAAACCGTTTTCGGGCACATTTCAACATTAAAAAACTATAAGTTTATGTTCCGTATGGTGTCGGACGAAAAAGAATAGCACCATCCCCTATCTTCCCGTGGGTGTCGTAAGAGGCGACTAAGGGATGTACCAGAGAATGGGCAGCAGCGTTCTCTGTGCTTTTTGTATCGACCGTACTGCGATCGCCAACCCGCCTGCCAAGCGTGGCGATTATGGCAAACCCCCCTAAGCAAAAATTACACTTAGGGGAGGCCTATGTCCAGCAGTGGACGTCTTTCGGCTGAAATGATGATGATGATGAAGTTTATAACTGAAGTCTGAAACTAATATAAGATTTAATTTATCTTGGCTACGCATCCTTCAAAAATTAAAGGAAGTTCTTCCTATTTTTATAAGTATAGAGGAATTTATTAAATCTGCTCCGGTAAACAAAGTGTTTCCCGCTTTGATCTCTATTACTTCATGCTTACTTAGTTTCTATCAGTACTAACCTGTTAAGCATGTGTTCAGTAGGCAGGCCCTGCGTCTGCGAGATGTACCGGATCTGGTCGTACTCGGACGAGCCAGGGTACAGGGGCCAGCCCAGGAACAGCTCAGCGACCACGCAGCCAAGCGACCACATGTCGATGGCCTCGCAGAACGCCAGGCCCAGGATTATTTCTGGTGCTCTGTGGAAGGAGGGATCACGTGAGTAGCTATACATTTAATATTCATCACACCAAGGGATAAGCAGAGGTGTATAAGGCACCCATCGAGTGACAAAAAAACATCAACCTGATTTCAATATGGCAATCGAAGTCAGAACCATAGTTCAGGAGAAGCGATTGCTTCATAGTTTTTGTCATAATATACTAAACGTGTCTCCACTAAATGTCACGGCATAGTCTAGTGGTAGGCAAGAGCTAATTGAGCCGACGACTCTTTCGGCGATTGGTTCCGTCTGGATGCATAGGGCAGAAAACACGGTGTTGTATCACAGTTTGAATAAGGCAGAAAACACGGTTTTATGTCACAATTCGGGAGACGCCAGTGCCCATCAGATTGATTGATCCCATGGTGACGCTGGGATCCTGTAGTCTTCCTAGTTTTGTTGGTATTGCGTAGACGCTTTACCAGCATAATGCTCTAATTACCTGTAATATCTGCTCTGCAGGTAAGTATTGCAGACGGCCTTGCTGACGTGTGACGCGCTGCCGAAGTCGATCACCTTTACGCGGTAAGGTTGCCGCGCCGGCTCCACCAGCATTATGTTCTCCGGCTTCAGATCCGCGTGGATCAGACCCAGTTGCTGGAAAATTGATTGAATATTGAGTTAGAACATACGCAGCATTCTCGCCAAGTTCTACAAGACAAATTCCTTAAAATACCAGTGTTGTATAAATGGTGTCTATCTGACCTCCACAATACAGTTACTCAGCATGAATGATAAAAACAACTTTCGAAGCTGAACTTTTGCATTGAGGATGGTGCAGCATGTATTGTCATGTTCTCCTTCCATACTTCTCAATTGTTCATCATCTCAGCAGTCACTTCCTTACAGTCATATCATAATCTTTGATCTTTCTTATAATCATCTATCTACCTACATTCATACTAAATTTTTTTTTGCATTGTTCCGTATTACATATTCATACCAAGATAACCGATGATCACACAACTTTTCAGTCACCGGCGCCACTTTCAGACTACCTTTAAATAGGAGCATTTCCTCAATATTTACAACTTCAGACTAAGATCTACTCACTTTAAGTTTGAGCAGCGCCGTAAGAACCTGCTGCAGTATAGGTCTTATATACTTGAGCGGGAGCGGCGAGAACTTGTTCTGCTTGAGGAAGTCGTACAGGTTCTGCTCCAGCATCTCAAACACCAGGCAGGTGTGCGAGCGGTGCTGGAAGCATTCGTACGCCCGCACGAAGTTGAACTCGTCCGCCGACTCCTGCGAGAGGCGGGAGAGGATTGACACCTGGAATGGAAACATGGTTGTTGAGTTTAGAATTGTAAAGTAGGTATATACTGGATATTGTAGACCCAAAAAAAAAACAACTTCTGGGAGGAAAAATAATAACACAGATCAGGGAAGGATGGTTCAGAAAGGGAGTATTTCTACCTTTAGATCCAATCTTTTGGATAAGAGTCCAGTTCGTCACGCCATGTCCTTTCCGGCCTACCGCATCGTCTGATTCTATTGTTCGGAACGCAATCTGAAGCCACTTTGGCCCCATTTTGTTGCGACATGCGGCAGATATGGCCTGTCCAGTTCCATTTTAATTTGGCGGTTGTGTTGCAAACGCCTGCGATTTGGGTCTTGTATCGAAGTAAACTACTCTTAATTGCGCCACATATCTCAGTTACGTAAATCGTCAATCCCAGTATAGTTTTATTACACAGTATCAAATAGCATCGACACGATCATTAAAGACTTGGCCAGCATATGGGACCAGGGGCATCAAATTAAATATTCGCCTTATTTTATTTATTCTTGTGGCATTTGAAATAATATAGACATTTTAATCTATACTATTTCTACTGCTACATGAATACTATTAGCTACTTAATCCATAATTATTCTACAAAATTCTGACATTCGTAGAAAATGTCGAACCGAGCCAAGTCCTCAACTTCTCACCTGTCATAACATGAAAATGGAGGTCGCCGAACACTGACACGTTACGGCTACCGGCTACTATATCAAGCAATTTTTATACAGCGGGACCTTTTGAGATGAGACTTCGTAAAACGCGCCTTATTCTGCCATTTCCCACAAAAAAAATCTATGCCATTGGTATTTCATATTTACCAGCTATATTGTTATAGCTCAGTGTTATAATATAATTGATTTTGCTTTAACAAAAACAAGTCTTCACTCATAATTCAAAATGTAGTTTTAGTTTTCTTCAAAATACTCGACTACTTCGTTCTACTTCTAAAAGTTTCAGATTTCATCAAAACCTCACCCTGTATAGAGAAGGTGGAAACCACTCCGTTGGGCAAACACAAACAACCGCTGGAGCTCGGCCAAACTCACTATAATGGATCGAGACTTGCTAGCTTTCTATCAAACATAAAAAAATAATGTCACTGTCAGACATTTTTTATTTTTTTGGCAAGAATATCAATTTTGTTGCCTATCCCTACCCAGCAATAGTTGCGTTTACCCTACAGTATCCATACAATAGGTGTTTTTACCATACGGGTCTGGTAAAATACCTTTGGCAAGTAATAAGAATTACATGAAAATCTTTGTTTTCAGAAACTACAAGATTTAAAACGTTTTGTTAAAGTACGCATGGACGACAACCAAAGTCATTATATTTATTTTTCTTTGTGTTCTGTTAATTCTACTATACTTAGTTCGAAACAAACAAAGTATTCTAAATAAAAGTCTGACCTACTTAAAGGGCTTTCAAACCAAATAATATTTCTAGAGAACTTGGCAACTATTCAAAAACTGCATTTTGTACTACGTCAAAAATGTGAAAATGTTGTGTTTAACAAATGTTAGTAGTAACTTCTAAATAACAAGAACCACCCTTGCAGCCTACGTAATAAAGACGCTTTCAAACTGTTAGCTTCATTCTTGGAATTTTTAGATCAGATGGGCTGAGTAGGTGGTCACATAATAGCAGTTGTAAAGTGTTCATTTAGTCCTCAAAACTGCTGTTGTATGGACAATATTGTTATCATTGACATTCAGTTGACTATACCTATTACGAACTACCAGATACTAAGACATTCTGCGACCATTTCAAGAATTTTAAGGTGATTTATATTATTATCCTTACATGATTCTGCTAAAGGAGCCATTTGAGACCCCCGGTGTAAAAGTAGAATTGAAAAAAATTGTTAGTAGGTACTTTTTGTCTACCCCCATTGGAAAAAAGCCGTGACTTTATTTGAGAATGTATATTTACTACTGTGTGAAGAATGGTATGGCTAGAAAGGAGGTGACTGCTGAGATGACGAGTAATAGAGAAGTATGGTAGAAGAAGACAAGAAGCGCTGACCACAAATACATTGGGATAATGGTAGGAGAATGATAATGATAATGATGATGGAGCTCGTGGCTTAATAAGAACTGCCACTCGGGTCGATCTTTAGGTAAAGCTGTGCTTGCCTAGGTCGGTCTGTGAATGGGTGACCGCCCGACATACCGAGTTTCCTCCGTGCCTCGGAAAGCACGTTAAGCTGTTGGTCCCGGCTGCCATATATATAGATCTTTGGCAGTCGTTACAGATAGTCAGTGACCTGAAATTCTGACATCCAGTCTTACCAAAGGGTTTCGTATTACCTAGTATTAACTGGGTTGTGGGGGTCAGATAGGCAGTCGCTCCATGTAAAATACTGGTATTCAGCTGCATCCGGTTAGACTGGAAGCCGACCCCAATATAGTTGGGAAAAGGCTAGGCAGATGATGAATGATAATGATGATGATGATTCACTACTAATTGTTGTAATAATGAAAATTTAGTGTAAAATGAGTTACGACGTTTGTTTATTACAGACTAGTTGGCGACCGGTGGAAATTGGAAACGATTCAAGATATGTTTTTAACCTTCCCTAACTATGTAGCGTGGTTTATTTATCTCTGGTTGGTAAAGCTACACAGTCACGGTCATTATTCTCAACGGAAACAGATCCATTGTCTGTTCAATGCAATAAGTTTTTATGATTGCAAATATACTGTTATTATAATAGGAGAACTATGTGTGTAGCTAAGAAACAATACTATTATAGTTTTTTCACACTTGGGGTAATTGCTCCGCACATTAAGATTTTATTGAGTTCATGCCGATCAGTCTAGCCTTTCGGCATCTATGTACTATTACTGAATCATTTTAGAGGCGGTCCGGTTCAATTTGAGATAAGCCAGGAATTGATTATACCCCTTACAAATAATACTCCAGATTGTTGTTTTCGGAAAGCCTAATCATATTTCGACAGGCAAACCAGCTGCCAAAATGTGAGCTGATGTGATTGGTTGACCAAAATAACTGCATCCAATCACAACTGAACCGCTGATGTTACAGCATTCGTTATTTGAGTGTGAGAAGAAGATAGCTATACAAAAATGGCACTTTCTCTTTTCCGCAGCTGAATAATGTTTTATAACTTTATAATAAGGCTTTCAGACTCGGCTGGACACGTCTGCCGTATGTCCAATGAGCTGTTGGCCAATAAACTCTATGTTACGCCCTGAGAAAGCAAAAAGGTGACGGGGTAGACCTCGTAGAAGATGGCGGGACGAGCTGAACATAACTACCAAACAGTGGTCATCATCTAGAACAAAAGTCAGGGCCCAGATGATGAAGGATAATCAATAAAACGGCTGCGGAACCAAAAAAATATGTATGCTTTACCTCAATCTGTCCTTGGCGAGCATAGCTGGGGTGGTTCTTGAGGATCTTGATGGCGACTATCTCGTTGGTGCCCTTCTTCCAGCACTTCACCACCTGCCCGAACGTACCTCGCCCGAGGAACTCCAACACCTCGTACCTGTCAAACAAAAAAACATTATTTAATACTAAGTTTAGCATATCAACCTGATTGGAGTTTCAGGTGAGGTTCAACCAAAGATGGCTTGCTCTTTGATTATTAATTTCGAAGCTGAGCAGAAAATACAATTGCGTTTATTTCATAGGCATTAAATTAGGTATTGCATGGTATTAGAGCAAATAAGAATTATTTTGAATAAGCCACAGTTTTACACCATAAGTACTGGCTTATATAACCGCAAACTAGATTATTTCTGCAGGTAAATCCCAGCGAGATAAGGAAATGGAGTTTCATAATTTATAGGTGCAAAATTCCCCACATTTCAGCGCAGTCAAACCCAATTACCGGTCTGAATCTGTGCCAATGAGTCGTAAATAAAAAAGTGTATTTAAAACATAACGTAAAAGCGTGTAGCAGGGAATATGAATAATGTATTTGGAAGAATAGAAAGAATGCAAGGACTCTTGATAAATGAAACGAGCGCAAGGATTTCCACTCAGAACTGTGCGCGTTCATACAATGAATGCTGACGCGTAAAAAAAAAAACATTTAATAAAATGAACATTTCGTATTTTTGCCTCGGTATTGCGGTAATAAACGCTACAGCTGTTTATGAGAACTAGGGTTCGATCCCCACGTCAGGTTATTGCGTCTTTTCCATCAGGGAGTTCCCATTGGCAGTCCCAAGTCTGTATTTTATTTATTTAAGCCACTTTAATTCTTTAGCACTAATAATACAAGTCTGTATTAGTGGTAAGGTAATGGATGACCTTTCCAGAATTCAAGCAAGAGTTGAGAGAAGACGTGAGAGGACCAGGTAAAGTGGCGTACAATGTAGTAGATGTACATTCAGAATTAGTTGAATACGGGATAAGGAAAGAGAGAGATGATAGGAAAACCTTACCATATAGTTAAAGTGAAAGAGAGTCCTAGGTACACATACATACCATAGACCGTTTACTAATACTTTGCAAAAAATCCATTACAAAACTCATGTTGAAATAAAACAAAGTTCGAGCCAAGTTATTACAATAACACTGACATAGCGAATGGTAGCCATATTGTTGCGTATTCATAATATTCCATTGCGAGGGAGGTTGGAGTAGTTCTGGTTAATCAAGATCAATCTGTATAATCAACAGACCCGCCTTGTTCGTCGTGCGATCTTATCGGAGGATGGGGTACCTACGGGCAGTTACAGACGACGATCTCGCGATGTCTTGTATATATTATATGCTGTATTATGTAGGGATAGATCTTCACTGTGGGAATTGAGAATTATACTAGGATGTAAATGAGAAGGCCGCTTTCAGACGAGTTGTTCCGGTCTGATCCCCCAAACCGATCCACTGCCAATATTTTTCTTTTGTTTATTCCTTTCTGATCCCCTGTAATTTATCTTTCCGTTCTGATCCCCTTTTTGACACAAGTACAAGTGAAGTACAGTCAACCGAAAAACAGTTGTTGACGATAGTTGGCTAATGTTAACCTTTCATTTAGGGATTAGGTGGTATATTCTGAGATGTTTAATATCTTGCTTGTTATCTGGTCATCCCGTTCAATACTAAAAATGTAACTTGTATTTACCAGCCTTGATAAAATACTTAACGGGTTCATGAATTCTCTACTCCCTAGGGACAACAAAAGGAGAGTGCTCCTACAAACAGCTTTCCGGAGACCCAATTTTCATTTTCTGACCGTAAACCTCGACGATACCTTTCACCAGGGGAAAGCAAAGAGTAATGGTAAACCCTTACTTATCGGACTGCCGTGAACTCATCTATCACACTTGATACCGTGTTTTGTCTGCCCTGTTGCTTGCACATCACAGGAGCTGATGAACGCTACTGATAGTGCCATATTCGTCGGCAACTTCTGGGCTGATTCAATATAAATTGTCATCGACACGCTAAGAAGACCAAAATAATAGAAAGTTGTTATAACTGACCTATTGGACGAGGAGTAGAGAACCTCATGCTGCACCAGCTGGTAGTCACCATCGCCACCGCAGCCGGAGCCTGTAGTCGCAGTCGTGTCGCAGTCGCATCGCGTAGCGTTGTGTCGTGTCGCAGTCACAGCGTTAATCGCACCGAGCCGCATCCGCATGCACAGATATTGGATAACGACATATTAGCATCATGTGTCTATTTTACTAAATACACTTTGATGCCAGTAAGTATGAAGATATTTTCCGAAACTGTTCGATTCGTTATAAGGAAGTTATTAAAATTATGTAATAATCGGAACAGTTTCGGTAAATATCTCCTAAGTAACGTGGTTTTATTATATAAAAATGATACTTATGATAGGTTTTGTTTGGACTTCTAAAAGGTTATAGTATAAAATATGTGTGTCTATATCTCACGTTTTGTTCGAGCTGTAGGTCTTCTAGAATTATCATATTTTTTGTTGCCTTGTTGATCTGGGGAAGAAAGAAAGACAGGGTTTTGTCAATTGAATGTCATTTCCCCCAGTTGTGCGCGTCAACTGAGAAAAATGGGGTTACTTCAGAAGTTAATTTTTAAAAGCGACAAGCCTGTGACTCGACACTACTTACTATGAACGAGTCACTTTAAAAGCATTGCAAAATTGAGAAATTTTCTATTCAAATTCAAAGCAACAGCTTTAATAGCCATCTTTGAAAGGCTTTATAATTATGATTTATTCAAAATGGCCTTCGGTGACAAAGAGGCGATAGAAATAGACTCATTAAAATGAATAGGGTTCGGACACTTGCAGACAACTGTGGTTTAATGTAAGCAGACTTGTTATTAGAAACATAATGACTGTGATAATAAAGTCTACTATCTTATATATTGCGGATCTATTAACACTTTGAAACACATTAATTCCAGTGACCATAACATTTTTTTGTTGTGAGGTATTAGTATACCGTGTTATACAGTGTTAATTAAAATTAAAAACCTTTTAGAAGTCCAAAGAATTGTGGAGGATTCAAAAAGACATGACATGGAATCTACTAAAAATTAAGAAAGAAAGACACGAAAAAAGAAGATGTATAGTTTAAAAAATATGGTACACATTAGAATGCGCTCAAGCAATCGTTAATACTTGTTAACAAAAGTGTTAATCGATCTATGTTAAGATAAGTTAGAGAATATGAGATATTCTCTGCTTGAGCCTACTCAATGTGTACAGAGGATATGTTTGCTGTGTCAACCTAAACACTTAGACGGAGTGCAGTTGTCAAAGGATAGTGCATGAAAGTTCAAACAAACTACAGATCGGTTCCCACGGGACCCTTGGAACCTTGGACCCCCCTATTTAGATAGTTGTATTTGTAGACATACGTTAATAGTTATGTACCTAATCTTTACACATTAAATTAAGGTGTTCTGTGTGTTCGTAATTCTCCTACGACTTTACTATTTCTGCATAGCATTTCGCAGGTCAAGAAATAAGGTTGGCTTCTGTTTAACTGGACTATCATGTGGGTGACTCGAGTGTTATAAGGCGTCCAGCCAGGGCGTAAAAATGTATAGGCTAAGTGACAGTGCGCTAAGGGCACCTCCTGCGTGGTACAAATCTCGGCTTAGGGCGTTACTGGGGAGGGCAGCAAAAGGGACAGGCTGGATCTGAGTGAGATCATCAATTAGAAAGATTTTGGTCACCTGGATGTCTCATTATAATTGCTCCCGGTAGGTGACACTATTGTTTTTTTTTATAATATAAGGTTTTAACTCGATTGGGACAGAACAACGTATGCTGGGTTTGATAGTAGTATTTAATTGATAGCTATTATCATCTTTGTATGACAACATATATGCCAGACAGTGTGGAATACTACAAAAATTTTAATGCCAAGGTTGGACAAAAGTGCAAGTAATAAAATCTTGAAAGTTGATAATCTGATTGGGACATTTAAAATGTCAAGTGTATTCTTATCAGGTGGTGTCCAGTTTCAAGTAAACATTTTTAACAGTTTTTTTTTTGGTATTTTTATAAAATTCTTAATAATTAGTGTGTCTGCGTGTACAAGATATAACAAGAAATACCTACGTAACGTTTGGGGCTTTGCTAATGGTTTATCGGTTCTACTATGACCAATTAATCTCTCAACTAGTCCTTTCTCTAACTATCCAAAATTTGTACCTAAGTTAGTGTACACCACCACCAATATTTATACACTTAGCAACGTTTAGAAGCAATTTTAGTCTATTGAATTGATTTTATTTTGTTGTTACATAACGACATTCATATTTTGGAACCCATATTATCAAATAGTAGGTCAATATCTCAAAGTAGCAATCGCTATTTCACGAGAATTCGCCAAGTGTATTCATATTGTTGCTGTAATGTGTGAGTGTGTGCATGTAAAGGCGCTCCCACACCGGGAGCAATCACCTGTAATGTAACAGTTCAGATTCACTTGTTTCTGTATAAAATTGAATCTTGGATTGTTTAAAAGGCTGATGTCCGCAACTCCACGTCTTTTTTGTGGATGGGAAATCATCAAATGATGACCCTCCCGCTTTGGGCGGAGCGGAAGGGAGTGTGAGAGTTGTACTGACTATCTTAGCCCTTATTGTGTTCCGGGGCTGCGGTATCTCTTTCGAACAGTTCCGCAGCCCCGGTCACTCCACGTCTAAAGCGTGTATTTTACGAAGAAACCGTTCATCTTGGATTGTTATACAGGTGGATGCTCATAGTGAAGGAGGGACAGTATAGAGTATAACAACAAAGACATTACGTTTGTGGTTACCTTGCGGCTGGGGCGGGTGGTTGGCCCCGCCCGCCGCCAGCTGCTTGCTGTGAGCCGTCGTCGTTGCGGCCTGTGGAGCCGTCTTGTGCCGCGCGCCGCCCGCGCCCGCGCCTCCCCCGCTGCCGACTTGGTCAACGACGCGACGTTGTTCGATGCTATCTGCGACACTGTTGGTGGAAAATAAATGGTTAGACATTGGTATTTTCAAAGAAGTAATGGACAAGCATTATCCGTCGTTGGAGGATCAAATAACGACAAAGAAACAACGTTGCATTGAATGGTCTGCATTTTCTTTGCAGCATCCTTCCTAAAGCTTACAAGCGCGACTGCTGAGCTCCTGGGAGGTCCTGGATTTGAGCCCAGATAATGACAAGAGGTTCGATCTCTATTACACTATACATTAAATACTATACATTGGACTTAAACATAACTGAAAAAATGAGGGTGACTACTGAATTACAGGCGTGATGTTGTAATTTCAAAGTCGGAGAAGAAGTTACATACAGGAATTGTTCATGAATGGGATTTCTGTTGATGAAAAGCATTTTATAAATTGTGCGTTGGTTTTTCGATAACCACCCAATTCCTTAGTTGATGAACTAACCAATACTAGATCGTTGTTCATCAGTCCAATCTGTCTGTAATAAAAGCCTGGTTCGAGAGCTACTTACAAACTGCTGGTGACAAAATCCCACGTTAAAAATCGTTCAGTGCAGTTCAGGTTTAAAAATCCTATAGTTCATTCGGCAAAAAAAGAAAAGCCGTAGTCACACGGTATTAAAGTGTTTAGGTTGGGACCTATAACGTGTGACTACGGCTTTTCTTTTTGTTCTATCCTGAAAATCTTGTTACATACTTTTTCAGCGTCGTTTTTTTTTGTCGTAGTCGGGTTTTAGTTTTGTACTTTTTTTTTTATTTAAACAATTTTGGTGTTTAATATTTTTTTTTATTGTTGACTTTTTGTCCGCTAGAGGGCGTGATTTGAGCAATATTTTGGAAATTTACAAGTGAGGCCCTTTCAAATGATACCAAACACGGCGTATTTATCTCCATTTTTATTTTTAAGCCTTACTTTTTGTCCGCTAGAGGGCGCCAAATCGCTTTTTGTGACACGTCTTGTAGCCTATGTTCAGCGGGAAATTAAGACGGTTCTAACGATACCTCATATGTCGAGTTCCGATAAGTAGATTAGAAGCTATGAGGGAACAGATGAAGATACACACATACATACATACAAACATACATACATACATACATAGCCAGTCAAAATCATAACCCTCCTTTGGCTTTGCCGTAGTCGGGTAAAAACTAGAAGAGTTCCTTTCCATGATTTCATTTCAATCTCAGTCACAGCAAGTGCATTATGATTATGTTCGAGGTTATTATTTTTTTTTTTAAATGTTGCCCCACACTAGGAATTTAAACTCACATACACAAATACCCAGACACGAAACAACTATCTGTAGGCCATACAAATATTTGTTCCGTGCGGGGATCGAACCCGCGACACGCAGCGCAGCAGTCCAATGCTCAGCCACTGCGCCAACCGTGCCGTCAAGGAAAAAAGGATAGGGATTTAAAGTTCCTCAGGAGAAAATATGAACACATGCAAAAGGCTCAAGGAGGTTTTTATGAAGGTAGATTTATGAACGTCACCATAATTATGTATGAACGTGGATGAGGTAAATGGAGTAAGTATGTATTATAAGGATCGTAGCAGGTGGCGTTCTGTCGTTTTTGCCTCCTTCAACCCCCATGGGAAAAGGTGCGAGTTTATGTACACACGGCTACACATCAAGCTATACATTTCCAGTTTACGCTGATCTCGCATTGTACGGAAATCCTATACAATGCGAGACCAGCTTATACTGGAAATGTATAGCTTGATGTGTAGCCGTGTGTACGTATATGTATGTAGATCTTCAACTCATATGTACAACGTGTTAAAACGACCCTTTACAGCAAACATAGCTTGGAAGTCACTAATTCCCAATTTTCAGGTGGAATCTTCCTCCACAAGTGGAACTCAAATATATTTTTTTTATTTTTTACTTAAATGCACCTACACTTTACTTCGCTCACGGCTTTTTGCTAAGCCCAAAAATAATTCAGCCACAAAAAATAAAGGGAGCCCTAGTAGAAGTTCCGTTAGAAAAAATCCCTTCGGCGTACGCGCATGTGTGCATCGGGCCTAACTTGGGGCCAATTCTGATAAATCAGAAATTAGGTATATGGAATTTTCGACTCTATTTTGTAAACAATAGAGTGTAATATAACTTAAAGGATTATAATAACATTGGAATTATCGTTGAAAGCAAGGGACGAGTTTTATTATTATTTACGAACACCGATCCAAGTGAAACACTTTTTGCGGTAGAGAAAGCACGGTTTACAGATAAAGAGAAATGTTTTCAATTCCAAGAACCTTTTTAGCCTTTGTAAAACAATATTCTGCTTTAAAATATTATCTGTGTTAATCCATGTTGGTTCCACTACAAGGAAAGAAGACAAAAAGATTCTGAGAACTGTTTAAAACAATTAGCACATAACGGGATTTATATTTCTGAAGCAGAGATTCACTTTAAAGCTTTTAACATTTTTCATAAGCCTGCGTGGGCAATATTTGTTTTTGCATACAGAAAATAATTATGGTAATTAACAATTTATTTAGTATGCAATTATGTTAAGTGAAACGAGGACGTAATTATCATACTTGATATTTTAATTACCGTTTAAAAACTGCAATTTACCGATAAAAAGATGCAATCAATGAGCACTCTGGAAAGAATTGGTTTTTCTTGTTATAAATCACTATAATTATGATAAGCATAATACTTAGGAAATTTCATAATTTAAAATTCACAATCGGATAAAACTTACGCATCTGCCAGACTAAAATCCTCGTAACCATCGTCTTCACACTCAAATTTCAGTCTAGGTATCGACAGATCCATTATAACTAGAATATTTACACATTCACTATATTACACTGTACAACACTTCACTAATATCATAACCAGTCCAGTAAATATGCTAGTTTTAAAATTTGTTTTAAACTTGTGAGTCGCGGAAGAATGCGTGCGCGCATCGTAGGGGTTGGGGGCCCGAATGACGCGAAGGGACGAGGGTAGCTGACGGTAGCGGGGGGTCCAGGTAGCGTGGGGACTCGACACCCAAATTCCCCGTATTGTGTGCCCCATTCAATAATAAGGGTACCGGTAACCTGCGCCGGAGCAGCGTACGCGTTGTATAGGAAAGCAACGATTGTATGAAAATATTTGCTTGTTTTTAAATTAGATGTTGATGCTATGAATTGTTCAGTTGTTTTCTAACGACATAGAGAGTGTCTTAGTTTCAGTCTATTGAAAGTAAACTAGTGTTGTGTTAGACAAAACAGAACTCTAAGAACATTCCAAAATGAGAAAGTTGCAAAATTCAATTGATGTAATTCAACTGGCAACTGCATAGCTGCAGTTCGTCTCAAAATTATGTTAGAGCGCCGGCAATTACTTGCTAGTTTTATTTGGCAAAAAATAAATCCTAGAAAAGTTCCGGTTCGTGACAAATGATTTGCTAGCGTACCCATTTGGCTATCCCTAGCCAAAGTTAAAAGCCGGATTAAAAAAAAGACCGCTCATAGGGGCGCATTCGAAATTACCGAGTGTAGAAAAGTTCCCCCGGCATTCGCATTGTAAAAATAGCCATACCCTAGTCTGAATAATAAAGTTTTTTGAGCTGAGCATCCTTTCCATTCTATTACAATAATTTCACAGGCTTTAACCCTTTGGTCATTCGCATTAGGGTGGTCATTATTTGTATTTCAAAGCAAATTGTAATTAATGCCCTTTAGCCTTATATGTAAGTACATCATTAACATTCCGAATTTTTGACCATCACTATTATTTAAGGATCATGTATTGTTAGACACTAACAGTTATTTGCCCAAATTAAAAATGGCGTCGGGTCTTCGCGATGTTTTAGTAAAAATAATAAGGCACTGATGATTGTGCTGAGAGAGCGCTGATAATTTAGCTATCAGTCCAGTCAAAATCATAACCCTCCTTTGGCTTTGCCGTAGTCGGGTAAAAATAAAGCTTCTAGGTATGTTTATTTATGTGGCGATTTGGCGAAGCGACATCAGGGTTTGGGCAAAGGCATAAGCAGAGCGCGAACGAGAGTAGGCCGGGAGGCGATTTAGCAGTATGTAACTAACTTCTGCTAATGCTACTATGAAATAGTGTGGTATACTAACGTGGCGTCGCGACAGCAGGGTCTGGCGCAAAGCACAGGCGGAGCGGGAGAAGGCGCGGGCGGCGGGGACCGCTCCGCATCGCACGCGCGACTCGGCACGGCGGGCGCGGTGCAGCAGCCCGGCCCGACGCCTGACCACCACTTGTTCTGCAAGTACAACAAGCTACTTTATACAAACGTTCACGACTACTACAGGTTATTGTGGAATTGTGGATGACGCAGAAAGTCTGCTTCGTTTGAATTTTGTGTTATATCAGTACTGTTGAATACCTCCCCATACGTTTTTTTCACTGTTCGTGGCTGTTTGCTGTTTTATTATCTCATGATGAAGCTCTCTAGTGCGCTACAAAGTCTCGAACTAACAAGCTTAATTTACAGTTATGGTATGCATGTATCAATAGATGATGAGCATTGGGCATTATTAAAATTTGTTTTTAAGACAAGTATACAGGAATTTGTAATGAGCATAAACCGATCACTTATGTGCAAAGACGCGTCTGGTCTTCATCATTTTGAATCTAGTCTATTGAAATCTGAATCTTTAACTGCTGTTATTTCCGTTAACACGAATTTCAAATTTACCTATACTACATACTTATATTATAACTCACCACAAATTTAATTGACTGCAGCATGACCAGTACAATTGAAAAAGACATAAAATGTTTGAAGTTGTAACAGAAACTGAACTTAATGTGTGAGCTTTTACTGGTCTTTCCAAAAACACAATTGTAAAGAAACTAAATCGCAAACGCAGTTAAGTTCAGTTATATTGTAACACGAATAACAATGGGCAATTTGCTTATACGAATCATTAAACTAACGCATTTAGTAGTAATTAACAGTTCCACGTAAACCATAATTCAATAATTGCTTCTAAGTAATTACTAGGTCCGTCTACTCTTATTAAATGCGTGCAGTTAAATGCACAGAATATCTACTAACTTACATATTTCAAGTAAACATCGCAAAAAAAAATGTTTTAAACTATTAAGGAAAAGCTTGTGAATAAAAAGTCTTAATTCGCGAGACTAAATTATTGTCATTAAGCTCTCAGAATTTCACTAATGGCCTCACTTGTTAATTAATTACTTAAAGTGCAAATTAGCGAATCGCTTAAGCTTACGTATTATAACGACGCCTATTATGTTAGTCGGTGTTAATATTCAAACATGAACGTCAAATTAATACTTCAATATTATAAATCAATGTCCAGCAAAGTGTGGAAAACGTGACTTTTAATGTTAGCTAAATAAATTGAACTGAAATTACTCGCTTTTCAGTTTATGATTTTGGGAACTTGACGATTTATAGTGGAAAATGTGTTAGGTTTCCATTTATTTCTGCTTTAATTTTCGGTTATTTGTTACTATCGTAAATAGAGCTTTATTTTTCAAGTTAGTTATCAGAAAATGGCTCCCAGCCAGCTATTAGTTTTGTTTAACTCCAGCCGCATAAATCACTTTTGCGAAATGTTGTTCGCTTTTATGATATTGTTATCTAAATACCTGTTTTTGTATGAAGATGTATTTCTAGGATTGAAGTGCTGAGTAGACGTTGGTGGTAAACTTGACCTTGACTGTCCTTGACTACTTAGACCTTCAGGTGGTGTAAGATGTAGCTTCAATAAAATCTGAGGCTAGCTTACGCTAGTTTTGTTACCGCTGCCGCAAACATGTTCTAGAGCAGAATCTATGAGCATCATCATTTTAATTATGTTCATAAAATAACGCCTGTAATCCCCAAAAGGTTGAGCAGGGGTGTACCTAACAATACACCTCATTTGTTGTTTTAAGTTCCATGCAATAGGGGGCGAGCCTATTTCTATTAACCGGGCACAAATCTAGACTCCGTGGTTTGTTCTGAGAAATTCCTGACGAAAAAACCCAGTAACACTACACGACCCAGGAATCGAATCCAAGACTGCTCAGCACGACTGTTAACGACCACTAGACAAACGAGGCAATCAATCATCATTTAGACTAATTTCAATGACCCTCATCTACTAATCATCAGTTATCACTATGTTCTATAGTTGTTTCAGTGAATCCCTATGTAGCGAAGCTTACGTAAACAGTGGAAACTTTCCCATATGTGTTTGTTATAATTCCGCTCGTGGCATATGTTTGCGGGCATATAATCTGGGAATAAAGAGGAAACTGTTATGTGATATTATCTCTTTATAGCGTTAATTCGCGTTACGGTGTTAATTATCAGAATTTGTTGGATATCGTTAATTACTTTCTACTCTTGGTAAAGCATAATGATTATAGGTAGGTACATTCCGATCCGTTCTTCAAAGGTTGGTTTTGTAAGATCGGATTACTAATTACACAGGGCTAATTAGCATGGTTTTTAATAATCTAACATAAGCCGCGCCCAATGGAATTTCTCATTGGCAAAAATTTCTGTTTTCCTGTTAATTCCCTGGGTATTTTTTTAATTCATAGTGTTTATTTAGAATTCCTGTGCATGATATCATGCTAACAGTTCCAGTGGCTTAGGTTGTACTTTGTCTGTAAGTGTAATAATGAATTTAAGTAGAAGAATGTTAAATGAAAACAATTTACCTACTAAGGCAGAAAACTACTCAACGATAAGCCTTATAGCAATCTACGATTTCTTTCAGGAAACTTTGGCTGGACAGTATTTAAGCAGCCTAGTTTGCTAAACATTGGCACTTATAAAACGTCGAAAAAGGTGCACGGTTTGGGTTGTTCGATTCCTAAGAACCGGCAAGAAACAGGATGGTGACTCGTTTAAAAGTTTATGGTTTCACAATACTTTCAACTCTTTTGACTTTGCCGGCATCGGAAAAGTCAATACTACACTACTTTCGGATCTCCGCTAATCCTTCCCTCTATAAAACCGACACAATATACGCGTATGAAACAAATCTCTTGCATCTAGTGAACCTTGCAATAACGCAAGCAAGTGTGGTCCGGTTCTGAACCAGTCCGGGCGACATCGAGCTAGATAACTGGCCTTATCTGACTGTCGACTGTCATTTTCTGCTACAATTTGTGCTAAACTAGCACCTGAATAGTTATTACTTCTTGTACTGATCAAATCTAGCGTAAAACTGGCCTATCTAGAAAAATGGAGGATATGAAAGGATTGTTCACCTAGATTTTCCTGGAAAAAGTTAGCTATAAAAAATTATAGGGGTAATTTGAATACAGGATCTTTAGTTTACTCGATAAAAGAAGAGTTTGGATTAGATTTATCTCAAGAGAACCTGAAAATACAAGACTTAAAAATTAACTACAATCTTCCCCGAGAACTGGAACATTGGTCGCGAATTGTTGTAGTAACTTTTCGGGAAAGATACTTTGTTGAGAGAAGTTGAAATGTTACGATACGTACAACTAGTCTTTGTTATTAACTTTAAAAGGAGTTAATCAGAGCTGGAGTATGAGCTCGATTTATTTTATCTCCCATTTTGTCGCACTGTAGCTCGGTCCACCTCCCCTATACCGCGTTAACGATGCTCAACGCGCTCGTGGAGACCAACCCTGAATTGAATTTGTTTGCTGATGAATGGAAGACGATAATGTTAGAATGCTCGTGGTTTTGCGAGAAGACCGAATAAAAGGATTAGTTAATTAATTTAGTGTTAATGGCTTTTGCTGTACTAAATGTTATAAATAAAAAATAAATAGAATTCATATCTAGCATAGCACGCATCAAAATACGTCACTAATTTAATCAATCCAAACTTTCTCCTATCAACCTGCTAATCAAGCCGTTTAGTCACACAGTCTGCATACAAATCAACTTTGCAAATGCAAATATGGTCAAGGAACATAATTAGTGTATTATAAGGCACCTATCAGACTTCTAATGGACAGAATAGAATTACCCATTCTCCTTTACGACCTGCAAAAGGATAATGGTAATTCTGACAAAGACAACAGTGGGTGTTTCGAGTACCTATTTTTCGTAGGCACAGGATTGTTCAGAATAAAACAATGCGAAATAGTGACAGGTTGAACCTTCGAGACACAGCTTACTATTGTTCTTGTGACTGCGTGGAAAGATAAGTATCATGATATAATTTCTACCCCCCTTATCACCCCTCTGGTTTGGTATACCACTGTTACGTATATGTTATTATGACCAGTTGTCCACTAAATGGACAATTATTGCGAGTCGATTTCGTGCTGCAGTATCGATCATCGGATGATATGATCTGCCGAAGATGAACGAGTGTAACCGAAGTCTACTGAGTCGAATAAAGAATGCGCACGCGACGTTTCAGTGTTTTAGAAATTTACAGGAAATTAGTCGCTCTTGTGTAAGAGTTAAGAGTGAATTTATTATAATGTAACTATTATAATTTGAATCTAATAGAAACATTATAGTTCGTTATAAAATATTTATGGCCAGATTTATAGCACGTTAATAAATTCAATAAAATTGTAATAAACTTACAATCACTATATTCTTTCAAACGTGGGGTTACCATGGCGTTTTAAAACATTGTTTTAATCTTATTTCAGTGTGGGAAAGCGACAGAGCTATTACAGGGTATATCTAGCTCTATTTCTTTTCCACATTGGAATAAGATTGCACCAGCCCACTCAGGCACTTTGTATCGATTGAGGAATATAATTTTCCAAAGATGTTTTGTTACTTAGACATAAACAGTCATTTAAAATTAATGAGACAATCTTTGCTAATACGCACAGTCAAGTAATGCCAACAACTGTCACTCTCCTGACTACGTAAATTGTAGTCAGCAATAAATTGTTCAGTAATTGTTGAGACGCACTCACCTCCAATCAATCGATAGCAGCGACTCTTGCGCACGCAAACTCGTCACGTTGTTCATAAACGAGAGGCGGATACAATTACGATTACCACGCGCGGTTTGCCTCTAGCTTCATTTTAACTTAACTATGTGGTAGAGAAATCTTTCCGAAAGAACAGGTGGAAGAGAAGAAATATAATTGTTAACTGCCACATCTATAGACTATATCTGTGGTAACTGCACATCACAATATGATGGTTTAAATGGAGTGTTGTTTAATTTATCACTGGCTTCGGTGAAGGATAACATCATGAGGAAACAAGCATGCCTGAGATATTTCTAGACTGCGCGTAAGGCCAAGTCAGAGGCGGGATACAAACTTTGACACCAGAATAGGGGGCACTAACCATACCATAAAGAAGAAGAAAGGATTAATTGTTAAGACCGTCAATGATGATGGTGTCAGTGGGAATGCCAAGCGAGACAGCCCATCGATGTACCGTTGTCTATAAGACGACGACAAAAAGAAGATACGGCAAAAAACAATCGCCTTATACAAAAACTACAGCGTTTCTAGCCACAGAAATGTTCATAAACATTTTATCATGTCTTCCAACAACAGTCAAAGTAAATAACCGCGTTTAGTTTTGTATTTGTGTGTGTAGTTGTTATCAAATACGTGAACACAATGATCATACACACTCATACAAACAGAACATACAACATTGGGTGTAAACGACCCGTGAAGGACAGTTCACTTCACAGTATTGTCAATTGTTGTGTTTGTTCTATATTTCTGTGATCAGGAATTGGATAAAAACTTGTTTATTCAGTTTGCAAGTCTGAGGAAATACACTCGAGAGCAATGAATCCGGGTCACTTAAAGAATGTTAAAAATCTCGGAAACTAAAAATGATAGGTTATTGCAATAAATTGTATTTAATAGACAATGTAATACTCCTTAAATGAAGGTATTAAAACTTCTTAGATATTGTAAAGTTATATCATAAAAAAATCAAATTTGAAAAAGGGCCACTTTCGAAGATGGAACTACGTAATTACAGCATTTGGTTTTGCTTTTGTTTGTAATCTGTCATTTATGTGGGTACATAAACCATGTTGATAGTGCTCTATATTCATAATTCAAGCTGAAATTATGTCGCTAACGCCTGAAGAATGCACCAGAATACTTACAATGCTGGAAACCGGCCGGAGTCAGCGCGATACAGCCAGGACTGTCGGTGTGTCGCTGTCAACAGTACAAAGAGTTCTCCGACGTTACGAAGAAACTGGTTCTAACCTACGCAGACCAGGAACGGGCAGAACCAGGTGTACCACAGCACGAGAAGACCGATACTTGGTGAACACCATGCTTCGAAATCGCTTTCTCACAGGAACTGAACTCACAAATCAGTTTCGACGCCTCGGAGGAAGTAACCCAAGTGCATGGACAGTAAGACGTCGGCTTGCTGAATCTAACTTAAAACCCCTTAGACCTGCAAACGGCCCTAAACTGGAGCGTGGGCATCGTATTTCAAGACTAAGATATGCCCAGAGCCACGTAAATTGGAGTATTGAAGATTGGTCAAAAGTTATGTTCTCCGACGAATCAAAATTTATGCTCTACAAGCACGATGGAAGACACAGAGTGTATCGAAGACCAGGGGAAAGATTCAAGCAAGCATGCATCGAAGAAAAAGTAGCCTACGGTGGTGGGTCTGTACTTGTGTGGGCCGGAATTTCTTCTGAAAGTCGCACAGAGCTGATGATCATAGAAAACGGCTCTTTAACTAGCGAAAGATATGTGGAAGAAATCCTCAATCATCACGTTGGTCCATTTATGGTCAATTTAGGTGAGGATGCTATATTTATGCATGACAATGCCCGACCTCATACAGGTAGGATTGTGAATGACTACCTTCAAGAGATGAACATTACTCGTATGGAGTAGCCAGCGCGCAGCCCGGATATCAACCCGATCGAGCATGCTTGGGACGAGCTAGGCAGATGCGTAAAACAACGAAACCCTCCCCCAATCACGCTTCGTGAGCTCAAAATTGCTCTCACAGAGGAATGGGAGAATATTCCCCAAAATCGTATAAGGAACTTGGTGTACAGCATGCCAAACCGCGTAAACGCAGTAATGGAAGCACGAGGAGGCAATACGAAGTATTAAAATTCAAGAAAATCGTAATAAAGTTCAAAAATTTCATGTTTCCTATTTTTGTTTTAAGGAGAGATCAGCAGTTTTTTTCTTTATGTAATTTTGTGTTAATAAAATGTATGGTGACTCATATTTTTTTTACTTTCGTTTAAGGAGTATTACATTGTCTATTAAATACAATTTATTGCATTAACCTATCATTTTTAGTTTCCGAGATTTTTAACATTCTTCAAGTGACCCGGATTCATTGCTCTCGAGTGTATATGAGAACAAGACAAATTAGCAAGAGAAGTACTTTTATTGTCAGTGTAGCAGAGTAGCAACCTCGGAGTCTGGAATTGTGCCCGGATTATGGCAATAGGTTCGCCCGCTATAACATGGGCGAAATTTAGGTGTACACCATTGCCTATCCCTTCGGGGATTACACGGGCTATGGTAGCAGACAACGAAAAATGTGGAAGTTTAAAAAAATTGATCTGGACACCTTGATGAGGAAGAGAGAAGAATGGCGAAATTGAAGAGACTAACACATGAGAATAAAGAGGAGTGCGGTGTCCTGAACCTCATTGGTGTTTCTATGCATACAGTTTTCCATTTAAATCAACAGTACAGTGCGATCAAATTATCTTGGCAGCTCCGAACTTCGTGCAGGTCATTTTGTTACAACGAATGTTTATAAGTGTTATGATATTTATTTTATTTGTATTTCTCACTGTTTAAATTAGATATTTTCTGATCGTTTAAGTATTGGTTTATCTGGCATTAACAGTTTTATTCCCAAGTTTACATGCGTAAAATTTCGCAAAGCCTATGTTCAGAGCTGCCAAGATAATTTGATCGCACTGTACATTATACTGAAGAAGAAAGGTAGCTAGTTGATTAATAAACCCCAAACAAATTATGACTTTCTCTGTAGCAATTTAAAGTTGCAAACATAACCACAACAACCGTCAGATAGGCGAATGACAGGGATACCTTTGGGATTCAAATTAATTACAACTTTCACTTTATACATAGCGTATATTATGTACGGGAAAACATGAACACAATTTTGTGAAGCCAGTATATAAAAATAAAGGCCTGCCTAACAAGCCGCCTAGAGACTTCGCTAGTACTGAAAATCTTATGGGTATAATTTGGTAAAATAATATAGCTTGTAGAATTTTGCTAATAATCACTATAACGTCGAATTGGTAATTTTGTTGTTGTCATTGGTTGTGTGATGATCTTGTTAGCAGGGCGAATATGGCCATATCGCGCAGGATAGAGAGGTTTGGAAGAAGAAAGAGGAGGCGTTTGCCCAGCATTGGGAATTTGGGACAGTAATTAGGTAAACAAAAAAACTCAGACAAATACTAAACATGATAAATATCCCGTTTTCAGAGTTACTGATAAAATGTCATCGTCTCATGTGCCTAACCTTTTCCCAACTATGTTGGAGAGTGCTTCCAGTCTAACCGGATGCAGAATACCCGTATTTGACATCGAGCGAGTCACTATCTGCCTATCTGACCTAACGCGATACCTCTTGATAAGACTGGTTCTTTGAATTTCCGACTTTTTATGATGACTTCTAGGGATATCTCTTCAAAAATAAAATAGAAATATTGAAGTGTTGATAAACGTTGTTTTACACATAACTTTGTGATGCGTAGGCCCAACCCACGTTACAGTGAATGGACGTATAATGTAAAACTATGACGAAATGACACTCGACGTACACGACCGACCTATGCTAATGAGGGTTGCGTAGACAAACCAATTAACTTATTACGCGCTTTCAATACCTCTTTGTGTATAACTGAAAAATGAGAAGAGTAATTTGTTTCTTTGGTTAAAATTCCTTTGGACAAGGAAGAAGTTTGTACGTATTTTCCTTGTCTCGTTATGTAAGTGTCAACTGAATGCTATGATGATTGCAGACGTGCAACCTGTCACCGCGGTTTACGCAACATTGTAATCTGAGAAACGAGTAGTTTTGTAGGCTTTAAATTGATCTAGCATTCCTGGTGACTATATAATTTGGTTTTATGTCCAAGTTAGCAGCATATTTTATATTGTTTTAATACCATCGCATAAAAATAAAGTATCTAAATACTTTCGATTAAATACAATCAAATGTGTTGTCTAGCTGTATTTCGGTTCGTATGAATTGATCAATGGTTGGAGACTTCAAAAATAATGCGGGTGTTCCACCCCAGCAATCAAAAACTCCAACAAGCCCTTTTGGCGAATTCCAATCGTAGTCAAATCAGCAGCAACAAAAGACCGATATGGCACTTAATAATCCAATTTTCAGCCACGAAGAGGCTTACATGTGCATGTCCATATTGCATACACGACTGTGAAATTTTTAAACGTCGTATAGGACATGACATAGGCGTGCTGTTGTATTATCAACTTACACCACTGAGCTGTAGGTTGCAAATATCAAGTCCTAAATATAAATATTCTTTCAACATGTGCAATTCCTAGTCAGACAGGCTATTGTAAACCCAGACAGGAACCATTGACGTCATAGGCGAAACAAACAGTGTTTACACGTGGAAACCGAGTTCATGGCGAATAGTGAGACAAACCACGAATTACCATAAGATTATGGAAATCTTAAAAGACATAGTTACGAAATATGTTTTCGTAGCGGACTGTTTAATATTGTCAGTTTTAGTTGTGTTGACGTATTTACATATATTATGTATCGGTTGGTTGGTAGGCTGAACGATTTTGGAATTGGATTGAACTGAATTTTAAGTAGAAAAGCAAACAGCTAATTTATACCCATAGGATTTTCGAGATTCAAACCAACTGTCTAGTTTGGGGTTATTTGATGGTAAAATAACTTTTTTTTTCTAGGTATCGGTAATATTTCAACCGACCCGTATTTTCTCATTCTGTGTTTAATAAAATCCTTATTATTCTATAACGTGGATAATAAAATATATTTTATCTAAAACAGTGTACGTGACTACGTTTTCAAGATTCGGACATGTTTTAAAAATAATGTGTAGGCTTGTAGCCATCTAGGAAGAGAAAGTAATTCATCTGAAATTTTTCCGTAATTCGTACAACGAAAAACTGTACTGTTATTTTACATCACTTTTCTTCCACGATAAACTATACAATATCTCTCCAGAGCAAGCCACTTCAACCTAGTCGAGTATAAAGCAATCTAGCTAAACAATATCTCAAAACAGTTTCGCCTACGAAGCGAACCAGTATGATATATGAGAGTTGCCTAGCATCTGGAAGGGTATCAATCATATTCTCACGCCATTGCCCTTGACGTAGCATCGCTTCGGTATCTGTGGGCTACAGGCCTAGTGTCAAATGGGATGGTGTACTGGGAATTGGAAGCTGGAAGCTAGGTAGTTGGGTATATTTTAGGGCCTATTTGTTTCTGTTCACGCAGAAAAACAAAGACATCTAATATTCATCATTAAGCGATTTTTCTTTGAAACTTTGATTAGGTTTAGGAGCATCTACAGATTCCCTGTTTTTCGGTAGTTTTGATTAACACCCACGTAACATCGGTAGTGGCCACATTTTAATTCATCACAGGTGCATTTCACAACGACTAACTAAGCATGAGAAAACATTTTCCAGCAAACGGCGAACTTAATTCAAAGAATTTCGTTTTCAACCGTTCTGCCTAACAGTTCCCGACGATCCAAAGGATTGAATTTGAATTATAAATCGAGCGACGAAGCACGCAAACTAGACCTCGTAATACTAGAACCGAGAACAGTCGTTTGTATACCATCCATTGCTGTTTACCTGAACTGTTGGCCTTTGGCTGGTTGTTCTAGAAACGTAATGGACTTCCTAGAAATTCAACGTTCATGTTACGGTATATCGGTCGAGTTGCGACCACCTGGCAGTCAATCGATGGCCATAAAGCTCCTCGGCATGGCTTCATTAAAGTTTCATTGACGGATAACTAACAATTACTATGTAAGGTGTTCCAATGAGTCACATGCGACGGAATATGTGATTAGTTCTTGTAGGACTAGTCATTATTTAGTCATATTATGCTTTGCAACGGTGTTGAAGTAGATGACGAGTTTTCTTATCGAATATGTAGTGAAATATGGTTACTATGACTAGCTAGAATGGTTCTAATGTTATAAATACGTGCTAGTCGACACCTAAACAAATGCCTAAATCAAAGCAAACTGAGAGGTGAGTGTTTCAATTCCAACTGTATTTAGGCAAAATATTAGGGGGTCGCTTTAGTAAACGAAAACGGAAATTAGCCGTTAAAAACAAACAGAAAACAAAAAAAAAACACTAGCTATGTTAATAAGTACTAAAGCATGTACACACTACCGATAAAAATCAATAGTAATTAATTACTCATACATCGCACTTTCTTCGAAACGCTCAAAGCAAAAAAGTACCGCAGTAATGAGCATGCAACTACGTTTGTCCTGAAAATCATAAATGCATACAGTACGCACTGATGCACAACAATGACTTTCAGTTTTACTGTAGCGCCTTTGGAATCTGAACACAGTGATTGACACTGTAACAGCTAGTATTGACGCAAACTGTATACAAAGCCAAGCTAAAAATATACAGGGGTCAAAGGCATTCCAAAGAAAAACACACAAAGCACTACTTAGTACAGCCGTTAATATGGTAGATCGATTTTTAGTTAGATAATGTCACACAGGTTTGAGTGGCAGAAATGTTAACTAAAACTTGATGGGCCCATATTAACAGTCACACACTGTACTCAAACTACTTGCATTGCAAAGTTATCATGCAACCGCACATGCTCAAATCAAAAACATGTCTAACTAAATTAGTAAATCAGATAAACCCACTAGTGCTGATATTCCATCAATGCTCCTTGTAACACCTTATTAGAGATTATTAGTCCATATCATGGCGATACTATCAAAGAAATCTAACTAGAGCTACACGTTACAAGACGAACCCGTTTTATCGAGCAGTACAATGAATTGCGATAGCAATGCGCTGATGTAACTAAGAACGTCTTCTAGACATGTAACGAAAGATAAGAGAGGAACACGGCAGTTAGGACAATACGTGATTTTGCAACATAGACGTTACAAAAGAAAATTGCATCATTTCGGTTGAAAACTTTCTAATATACTGGAATCTTTTATACGGGAATGGGAGATATAAAACTGTGTAATGAAATCTTTAAGTCAGACGATGCAGTCGACGTGGTCTTAAAATGTGATGTACTCATGAAATTCTTTGGATTTTGTAAAGGGTCTTTCAACAAGGACGGGTCGATGTTGACAGTTTGTGGCGGCCTCTGTGTTTTAGCGGGATCTGTCAAATGCGTTGTTATTTCTTCAGTTACTGATGCCAAATCACCATGGCAAGTTACACGAGTGAGCAGCACGTCCAAATGATATAAAACTTTATTATCAACAAAATGAGTGTTCGTTAGTGCAAACGTTGCGCGCATTTTGTCCATTTTACGGCAGACGCGGTGGCCCTTCAAAGTCGACTCTCCAACGTTTGGTGACCGAATTCGAGACGACTGGTTCGGTAAACAACCAACCAACTCCCTTACGTCAAAGGAACGCCAGATCGGCCGAGAACATCGCTGCTTTCCGTAAGAGTGTGCAGGAGACTCCGAGGCATTCGATTTCTCGCCATGCACAAGAACTCGGCCTTTCGCAGACTTCAATTTGGCGAATTTTGCATCGGGACTTGGGCCTACACCCGTACAAGATCCATAACGCAGGTCAAGTCAACATAACGCAGGCCATCGCTCAGATCCAGCCGGATCTATGCAGTAGAGTAATTGAAAATTGAACCCCTCGGATCCGTGCCACCGTTCGAAGCCGCGGTGGACATTTAGACGATGTCATATTTCATAAAAAATGGCATAAATGGGCCTTTCAAATAAAAAAATAATTTCTTTAATATCTCACATACAGCTTGTTTTATCTAATTTCAACATCGACCCGTCCTTGTTGAAAGACCCTTTAGATGACATTACAACAATGTCGATGCAAGTTGAGTCTATATTAGATTAGACTGAAACGAAAAAGCTCCAAGTCATGTTACATGACACCCCATATGAAAAATACAAAAAAGATTTATGCGGAGCGTTTCATCACTCCTCCGCCCTCTCCGAAAGAACGCTCACCATTCAAAGTTTCATCAACGGCTAAGTCTAGGAGCTTAGAAACTTTTGCACGTCCTTCATCTCGTTCGAAATCTGGGACACATCCGTTGGGAATCCGGACGGATGGGTGCACTAAGTCTAAGTACGTGGGCCAGATCCGTCGGATGGTCGTCGAGTGTCGCCCACAGCTCCGGCACATATTTATGAATAGAGCAGGATGATAATTGGGTACGTCTACTTGGAAACCGGTTCGAGAGATATGAAAATTCATTTACTTAGTCATAAAAGAGGCTTTGAGAATTGAGGCTGAGGAGTAGGCGTAGCTCTATACGTGGTCGATACAAGTGTGTGATAAGTTTTGTATTGATCACGTCTCCTCCCTTATTTGGTGGACAGAACTATGTTTTTGCAGGTAGGATTTGGGTTTCAACACCGTCCCAATGTATTTTTGCGAAACGCAGACGAAATAAAAAGAATCAACTGAAATTGTTTCAATAGGCTGAGTAAGATCAATGATTTCGAAAATCTAGATAGATTGGTTAATTTGAAAACGTAGGATTAGATAAAACCAATAAAAACTATTCATTCGCAATCAGTAAATGCAACTGAAGTGGATTAAACTTCGATAGTAATAATGACGTAAATTGTGATGCAGTTATAACATTTGACAAATTTAATGAGGTTTGAAGTAATCCAATAGAGAGTGACTAACCGTTAGTGATTCCATAATGAAACGGTGCTGAATCTAATGAAATCAGTCATAATGCTTTTAACGAAATAGACAATTTCAATAGAAATCTAGTGAAGAGCGCAGTTAAGACGGCTTTGGATTGAAAATGTCTGAACATTTGTGACTCTAACGGTCTACAGACATCCTAATTTCACGCTGAAGCTTCTGAGTAATTAATTGGGTTACGAATTAGATCTCAACCTTTTTCCAATAAGAGTTAAACGAATTTCTAGCGCTAGAAAAGATTTCTTTTTTTGCTTCAAAGATAAAATAGAAACTATTTTTGTGCAATTTGCAGTTCAGCTCGGCATTTAAGTTTTTACAATCGGAGAATTCTGTTATCTTCTCTAAGTAAAATAATAAAAACAAAATGTAAACTAGAATGAGCAAAAAGAAGTCAAGGTTTTAGATTCACTGAAAGACTTCGTAGACAAAGTAATATCGCTCGTAGCACAAATGCAACTATAAATTTTGAATCACTGATTTTTGCTTGCAAATCTTATGTGTATGAGATTTCATGTGACACATCTCGTCTTTTATTCTATTATTATGATAGTATAACCCTGTAATCGCAACATCTAAGAATAATAACCCTCCTTTGGCTTTACCGTAGTCGTGAGAAAGTAACACGGGGTATTTCCATATACCCAGTATGTCTATCTATGAAGGCTATGTCAAACGATGTCAAGGATCCCTGTACGCTGCAGTGCATCCACCATCCACCTCGACAATCCGTGTTTAGAAAGACTTGACTCCTCTCTTCGGTACCTGACCTCATAACTGCTTTAGATGCGACGCGATCTACGTTTTCTCCGACGAAGCTGGCATATTTAGCTGCTTATAAGGAGATAGCTCCTTTTGCAATATCAGTAAAAGTTTTAAGAGCGTTATGTCTAGTGTTTAACTTGTATACTATCAGTATTGTGGAAGGTAACTGATAAAAACTGCATGTTTAGGATCACGTTGCTAAGGATACGCCTATCAGTAACGTAACTCTGAGTAATGCAGTCTGATAAGAAAAAAACTGTATTGTATGATAAAAAGCGGAAAAAAATATATTTGGTTATTTATCAGAAGTAAAGTGTGTAAAAAATTCTAAGAAATAATTACATGGCAGAACTACAAAGTAAAAAAAAAAAAAGTTGATGTGGCACTCGGAGACTGCCGCGGTAAAGCTATTGCATAGCATTTTTTATCAACTTATGAAAATAATTACTTATTTATTTTATTTATGCAGTATTTTTTTAAAAAGAACGGAATCACACAGTGGCTGGGTACAAAATCCTTTATCTAAGTCTTCCGTTACAAACTCGATTGTTACAGCTATCGCATAACGACTCATCCATTCAAATACTTGACATTTCCGCAAATATTTCTCTACCACATTATCTATTTATTTTATAGGAAGTCGAGCTCAAGATGTAGTATGTATGTACACAGCAACACAGCGTTTTGTTTATTTCGCTCATTTTCTACGCAACGAGGGCCGGATGTGAAGGTACCGGCGCCGACAAATCCTTGCAGATAACGCAATGCCAACTGCCTGACGGAAATAAGAACCCTCGCAGTATTGAACAACTGCCTTCGCATATAAGATACAAGCCACGCGAGTTTATACCTTGCTAGATGGAAATAGATTCGATTTCCAGTAAAACTGTGCTCGTTTTTGTAGCAATTTCCCATGGATTTGAAGGAGAAAATACTGAAATAGTGAGGTAATTCCAACATTATATTAGTATACCGTCTATGTTTGAACGGATATGTATGTGGAGTGGTAGACAGCGCTCTACTGAAATGTTAATACAAAAACATAAATAATGGGCTGTGTTTTGATATCTTGATATTGAAATACGTTTCATTGTTTGCCATAGGTAATATGCGAGTACATACGTCAATCAAATGCCACTTATTCATGACTTATCTACGTTTGTAAAAATGTAACTCGTTTTATGAATGTAGTAGTAAGGGTATCCAATTTTATATCGGTAGTCGTAAATGTCGCAAAGGGCGTCAATAACTTTAGTTGGAGCATTTGCCAATGCACTAGATGATATGGCTTGGAAGGGTGAGACTACTGCGACGACGGAATAGAAATAACTTGAAGAAAGACTAGGGTAATATGAATATTAAAAGGGGTGGGCGGTGGCCACTGCAAAAGGCAGGCCATTCGCCCTTATTATACCTATACAAATATGTATGAGCGAAGTAATTTAAATTCAAACTCATTCAGTAAGGCCGGCCCGGCCGTCCTACTCAAAGTGAAGAAACGGACAAAGTCAGATACTCGAAATAGCTGTGAGTAATATGAGTGTATTGACAGATCTTATTCGTTTGAATTCATCCAATGAGTTTGTTTGTTATTGAATCGATCAAAGTTAAGCCGGCCGGAGCCAAGCGCCCACGAGTTCGTCTGATGCCAATGCAATTATGACAATATTTTAATTGAATCATTTATACTCTACTCTCATCTCGTGGGGGTGTGGGATGTTGTCTAGTCTACCACACAGGTTGGTACTAGCGACATAAGGAACCAAAAACCATAATTATATCAAGGTATAGTCTATTTCCCGTCGGGGCTGTGGATTGTCGAAAGGATAACGCGGCTCCGACACAAGGGCGAAGAATGAACATGGGTTTGGTTTTTAGTCAGTAGAAGTCTGACACTCCCCTTCGCTCTGCCCAAGAGCGGGGGGGGGGGGGTTATTCGATGATTTTCCACCCACCAAAAAAAAAAAGGTATAGTCTATTTCGAAATTTAGTCATGCCGAAAGTCTTTAATATTGAATGATTCCTTTACTTTCGTCGCTAACCATGAGAAAAACAGATAGAGAGCCAGTAAATAGATAGAAAAGACAAAAGAAGAGGTAGTGCGCTGACTCCAAATAACGTAGAACACGGGACACTAGAAGAATAACGATAACTTTCTACTAAACATGTTGTATGTTTACAAAACCTAACTAGAAAATACTTTAGAAACTTTTGTAAAAGAACTACATATTTACTATTCAACGAGAACAATAAAGGTATGAAGCAGGTCCTGTGACACGTCACGGTGCTGCAAACACGGACAGGCACGGGAGTGTCCGCGGCAGGGCTCCTGTGTGTGAGCTGCTATTGTCCGGACTTGAACACGACCCATTTCTGTGACAGTGATCTAGGTTCAGTACATGTTATTGCTAATATTGTTGGATTTGGTATTGTCTTCATTTATGTTAATTTTATCAGAGGTAACTGAGAGCATTTCATTTTAATGAGATTCAATAACAGGCTAGATGCGTGTCGAACCACGAACAGTAGTAGTGGGGATGAATATTTCAGCATGCACAGTATTGAATTTATCAATCACAAACACGAACTAATGAACATGACGAAATTACAAGAGTTCAGTTTTTGCCATTTGGCCGTAACGTAACCCTTAGAGCGGTTCCGCACTATGCCCAATACGAACCCGTGAAAATACGGTCCGGAGTAGTCGTAGAACTACATATTTTCTATGGTGGTTTACGCACTAGAGCGGAAAGAAATCGGATGACGGAAGCCGGATCGAGTGCAAAACCGCTCTCAAAATTAGGGTTAGTTAGTACTAGCTTTAAAATACAGGGTGTTTTGTTAGGCGATGGCAATATGATTGCCATGGTAATGTGTAGTATGGGTTGTGTCTGTGACAGCTGACAGTCCAAGGTCTGCCACACAAACAAGTTAATTGATATTTAATAACTTACTCAGGTATGTTCGAAATCGGTGGTCTGTGTTGGAATAACAAAAATGTATACCTATACTACTTGAATAAGTAGCTCTTTGTTCTTTAATAAAACGTATAACGTATACACATGACCACATGGGCCCCATGGCTTAGTCTGTAGCGTGTAGCTCAGTAGAACACACACACCCTTCCTGAAGGAACTGAATTAAATATTATTCGTTCATATTCAAATTATGTCTTTCATTGGTCTAATAACCTAATAGGTTATGGGCCCAGACATAAGGACTATAAAAAGTAAAACCAGTGATTCAGACTAAATAAATAAAGATTAATTTTTAAATAAATTAAAAGACACTTTTTGTGCAAAGTGAAAGAGACGTGAGCCCTGTGAACTTTGTGGCAGTGTAAAGTATTCTGAGTGACTTTTAGTGATTTAATATAATGGAACATTTAAGAATGAAAAGAAATATTAAACCATTTGATGGAGACAAATACAGTATCTGGAAACTTAGAATACGGAATCTCTTAAATGAGTTTGAAGTGCTAAAGGTGATCGATGAAGATGCTCCTACTGAATTGGACGCTGAGTGGCACAAAAAGCAGAGCATCGCTAAAAACACGATAATCGAATATCTATCCGATTCATTGTTGGGACTTACAAGTGGTAACATTTCTGCAAAAGAAGTTTTCAAAAAACTGGATTCCATTTACGAGAGAAAAAGCATAGCAACCCAATTATCTCTGAGAAAAAGACTGTTGGACTTAAAGTTGAAAGGGGAAAATTCATTGATGAAACATTTTTAAGAATTCGACGATTTGCTAATTGAATTAAATTAATGGCTGCTGGCGCAAAATTAGAAGAAGTGGATAAAATCACACACCTATTTCTAACTTCGAAAAGCCATGATGGTGTTGTTACTGCAATTGAAACTCTGGCAGAGGATAATCTAACCTTAACCTTTGTGAAAACCAGATTGCTAGATCATGAAATAAAACTGATCAATGAAAGACGCGATACTAGTTTAAAAGTTCTTCAGGCAGAAACCACAAAACAACAAAATGAAACATCATTTCATGGAAACAATAAAAGATGGCCAAACCGTCAGAACCGGGAGTTATGAGAATCAACGAAATGACATTACATTTATTCTGGATTCAGGAGCTTCAGATCATATAATTAATAGAGAAGATCTGGCACAAAACTTCGAAAAACTTGAGAGGCCAATAAACATCTCAACTCAATTGCAAAGAATGGGACTTTTATCACTGCAACAAAAAAGGGTAACCTTCAAGTAACCAGCGACATGGGTGTGAAGGGAACAATACAGGATGTTCTTTTCTGCTCTGAAATTCCCTACATCTTGCTCTCAGTAAAGAAAATGCAACAAGCTGGAATGACTGTTGTTTTTGGGAATGATGGTGGTGTACAAATCTATAACGATGGTAAGGTGGTAACAACGGGTGAGTTTTTGAACAATTTAATTGGCATTCATTATGTGCTTGAAAATTGTGCTTTTAATGCAGATTGTTTATCGAATAAGGTCGTAAATAATAGTTATGAGTTATGGCATCAAAGACTTGGTCATATTAGTAAATCAAAGTTTGTCGAATTAAAAAACAAACAAATGTTTTATGACATTAAGCAAATAAATCATGTTAAACCAAATGATAAAAATTTGTGAAGCTTGTATATACGGAAAACAAGCATGCTTACCATTTAATAAGTCAAAGGCAAAAAACATAAAACGACCTCTATTCAATGTGCATTCCGATGTGTGTGGTCCAATCACTCCTTCAACACTTGACGGTAAAAACTACTTTGTGATATTTGTCGATGAATACACTCACTACTGTGTAACCTATTTAGTTGCCCATAAATCAGATGTTTTTGCTATGTTTCAAGATTATGTGGCAAAATGTGAGGCTCGTTTCGATTCGAAAATAGTCAATCTGTATTGTGATAACGGCGGTGAATATTTGTCAAATGAAATGAAAGAGTTTTGTGTGCGAAAAGGTATAAGCTATCACTTAACAGTGCCGCATGCTTCTGCTTTATATGGTATGGCAGAGGGATTGATAAGAGCAATAACAGAGCGAGGTCGTACACTGGTTTCTGGGGCCAAGTTAGACAAAACGTTCTGGGGGGAGGCTGTGTTGACATCAACTTATTTGATTAATATAAGCCCCACAAAAGCACTGAAAAAGGATAACACACCATTTGAATTGTGGCACGATAAAAAGCCACAACTAAGGTATTTAAAGGTTTTTGGTTCAACTGTTTATTATGTGAATAAAAACAGAAAAACAAAGTTTGATGTAAAATCATTCAAAGGAATAATGATTGGTTATGAACCGAATGGTTATAAGGTGTGGGATGTGATAGATGAAAAGTTTGTAAAAGCAAGGGATGTGATATTTGATGAGATTAATTTCTTGTCAAGCAGACCGTTAAAGTCTGAGAGAGTTTTGGCCGAAAGTTTCGGAGACTCTGAAAATCACACCGTAAAGAAAATATGTAAGCAAACGGAAAATATACCTGTATCATTAAGTTCGCCACTTAATAAATCTGTAAGTGAAACAGATATGCAACAAAATTCTACATTTGATGGTAAATTGACTTCGACTCAAAATGAACTCACTAAGAAAAACCGTAGGAGTGATCGGATTAAAAAGTTGCCTACTGTATCTTATGATGAAACTGATGATACATTAATGAACTATTTATTGTATGCTAAATCTTTGGCATGAACAATACCTGCATCATATGATGAAATTGAATCCAGAGATGACAAAGTTAACTGGATAAATGCTATTAATCAGGAAATTAAATCCCTTAATGAAAGTAAAACCTGGACACTTGTACCGCTACCTAAAAAACGGAAATATTATTGATTGTAAATGGGTGTTTACTGTAAAAAGTGATGAGTTTGGAAAACCCATAAAGTATAAAGCGCGTTTAGTTGCTCGCGGTTTTAGCCAGGAATATATGACTGATTATAATGAAACGTTTGCACCTGTTGCAAGAATCACTAGTTTCAGATTCATATTAGCTTTTGCAAATCAATATAATTTGCTAGTTCACCACATGGATGTCAAAACTGCATTTTTGAATGGAATATTAAAGGAAGAAATATACATGAAATCTCCTAAAGGAATTCCAAATAAAAGTAACTTAGTATGCAAATTAAATAAAGCGTTATATGGATTAAAACAGTCTGCACGCTGTTGGTTCCAAATGTTTGAGCAAGCTTTAATTGAGAAAGGTTTTCGATATTCATCAGCTGATCGATGCATATACTTTCTGGATACGGATGACATTCTTAAAAACATTTATGTTGTACTTTATGTCGATGATCTAGTTATTTCAACTGCTGATATAAATACCATGAACAGTTTCAAACGCTATTTAATGAACAAGTTCAAAATGGTAGACTTGAAAGAAATTAGTTGTTTCTTGGGAATTAAAGTTAACAGGTATCAAAACAAAGTAACATTAGACCAGAAAATGTACATACAAACAGTCTTAGAAAAGTTTGAAATGAAAGATTGTAAAACTATGAAAACGCCTTTAGAAAATAAAGTTGACTTTGCCGCATTGAACAATAGCGATAATACAACAAAGGCCCCTTGTAAAAATCTCATTGGTTGCCTAATGTACTTGATGGTATGCACTCGTCCGGACTTGAGCTTTAGTGTAAACATCTTGAGTAGGTTTGCTAACAAAAGCAATCATACAATTTGGTCATATTTAAAAAGGGTATTACGTTACTAAAAGGATCCATTGATTTAAAGTTAACTTATAAAAGAAGTAACTGTAACAATGATGATATAATAAGTGGCTTTGTTGATTCTGACTGGGGAGGTGACGTAGTAGACAGGAAAAGTACTACAGGTTATTTGTTTAAACTATTTAAACAAAGCACAATATGCTGGAATACAAAGAGGCAACTAACTGTGGCGGTTTCTTCTACAGAAGCTGAGTACATGGCTTTGTTTGAAGCAGTTAGAGAGGCTTTATGGTTGAAATCATTATCCAGTGCTATTCCTATTTATGAGGATAATAATGGGTGTATAAGTATTGCAAATAATCCCACGAGTCACAAAAGATCGAAACATATTGATATAAAATATCATTTCTCTAGGGAACAAGTGGAGAAAAATTGTATTAAAATGATTTATGTGTCCACAGGTAACCAGTTGGCTGACATCCTAACTAAATCATTACCGTCTGTGCGTTTTACCCAAATGAGGGAAAAGCTCGGATTGATGTAATTTACTATGTAAAAGTAAAATAAATAAGTATTGTTAATATTGACTGATTAAGGTCATTGAATAACTTTGAGATATAAGCATAAAGATACTTATGAATTGGTCTGATTAGGTTTTTCTGGGTTTCCCTAATCCTTTGCACTAAATGGTGGACCATGTTATTTGTACCCCAGATACAGGAAGGTGTGAAATTAGTATTGTAAATAATTTTATTTTTTTTGAGAAATAGATTCATTTTTGAGGGGGCGTGTTGGAATAACAAAAATGTATACCTATACTACTTGAATAAGTAGCTCTTTGTTCTTTAATAAAACGTATAACGTATACACATGACCACATGGGCCCCATGGCTTAGTCTGTAGCGTGTAGCTCAGTAGAACACACACACCCTTCCTGAAGGAACTGAATTAAATATTATTCGTTCATATTCAAATTATGTCTTTCATTGGTCTAATAACCTAATAGTCTGCTTACCTAGAAACAAAAATAAACATTTGTTAGGAAAAATTATATAGAAACAGTGCATATTATGTAATAAACACATACACTACATCTTAGCAGTGGCATAACATCACACTAAGAACCTTGATATAGAAGGCAAAGCCACTATGATAATAGAAATACAGCATAAGCTAGTATCAACTTTGAGAAGTAGTAGACTAAGTTGATTTCAGAGTAAAAAGAAATAAACTAATTATCATACAACCGTGTCAATTCCAATCAAAACTGAACTATATACAAAGAAGTCAAGGTGTTAAATCGAAAAGTAAGTTATTAGATTGAAGTTTTGATGAATGATTTTATCATCAGCATTAAAATAACATGTCAAGGGCATATTGCAGCACGTATGCTATTATACTTTTATATCGTTTCTTACGAATCGTGGACTGTGGCTATACAATATGTGCTGTGAGAAACGTTGAAATCCTTGCGTTCAATTGATTCGTTTCTGAAATTGAATAGCACAAAGAACAGTCGATTGAGTTATTTATTTGACGTTGCATAATAAAACATAACATCACGCCTGTAATCCCCGAAGGGTTAGACAGTACCTACGCCTGACCACACCCACATTTCGCCATGACGTTGCATTTTCTATTATTTATTTGCTGGACTTAGGTCGACTATTTTGCAACAGTGATTTTGTAACACATATAATACGTGCGTAGACCAATAAATCTGTTATTCGTTTTAAACGAGAAGATTAAATTAAGTATGAGGAGATGAGGTTAAAACGAGACCTGAACGTAATAAATCTGTCAAAACAAATCCAGCTTACGCTTGCACATAAAATGTATTTATACCTCATTCCATTCGCATTTCCCGACGCCTCTATACCTTTCCCTGCTCGAGTACTTAAGAATACATTACGTTCTCAATTACCCAACATACTAAATTTACCGTGCTCCTAAAAGGCTACTTCCAGAATATCGTACACCGTGTCTTAGTCACGACTCACGCGTATAAGGGCGCTTGCGTCGATCCAAAACGGACGGTTTATATTTAAACCAGGAATCATTTTGTACCATTCACGGTGGCTCTGACTCACTTCGGATACTCAAATGTTCTTGTCAGTTGACGTCAGTAACTCAGTACTAACTGAAACTTGATACAAAATAATGATAGTGTGTAGGTAGCTTAAGCTGATGCACTTTGGTAAGACATGTGGGTAGATAGGACTTATTACCAGACGGCGCCATTGTTGTGCAAGGCCGAATTGATTTGTTGAATATAATACCAATATAATAAAACCTTGATACAATAATTTTCAATATCGATAAGTTAACGGCGCCTTGTTCACGAATTGAAATCATTTGAGAAACACGAGGCAGAGGAGACAGGAAAAATCTTCGAACAATGGAATCAATTTATTACTAACGAATCTTCAAGATAAAATAACTAATAAGTCGATAATAAATCCATCAAAAAGATCCGTGAGTGTACAGAATCAAGATCATTAGTATGTTTGTTCGCTCTGATTGCGTAGTGTTAGTTATTAGTATATTTTTGTTGGATTGGTTGTCATTTTAAATTATATTAAGACTCGGAAACGCCTACTTTAGTACAATAACACGGCAAGAAATGTAAGGACTTGCCATGCCCAAACTGATACCACGAATTCAGCACATCATCATCTGCCAAGCCTTTTCCCAAATATGTAGGAGTTGGCTTCCAGTCCAACCGGATGCTGTTCAATACTAGTATGTTACATGAAGCGTCTGCCTATTTGACCTCCACAAAAGTCAAAGGTAACTCTGGCTGTCTAAATTCAACTCAAATGATGATTAATGAAAACATCGTCAATTTTCAATAAAAGTGCAACAAAATTTTGAGCCGGTATTCAACAATCATATCCCAAATTAAATGAATGGTAACAACTCGCGAGTAGATGTTCCCTTACACCCTGCATAGCAAAATAGAAAATTACATCTTCGTATCAAGACATGTGACGTCATAGATGCCGTAGCACGCGACAGACGCCCCTCTATGAATCACGAAGTGAGGAAAGCCCACAAAACTGACGTCATCGCAACTAACAGCCATTTTAGCGCTGTAATAAGCTTTGCAGCGCATTCCTTAGGTAACATAAGTACATTCTATGACGTGACATAAAGCATCTAAGATACAATCGCGTGCGAAAAAGCAACGTGTTATTTTTTATTGACGTCGATTTTCACGTCAACCATTGATTGGTTTTCCCCCTCCGTTTGCTAGTCATATCCGTCTGGACGAAAGAATTTCTCAAGGACTGTTCATCGCAGCCAATTTCCTTGTCTCGAGTTGTTTTTTCGATTGGAAGAGTTGGTTTTTGTAGGAAATCTAGTTTATCAGTATGATGATTGCTTCCTGTGCGGAACTGAAGAAGTTGGCTTTGACGATCTACGCGTGTAGACTACGAAGTTTAAGCTTTTTGGAAGATGATCAAACGAAGTTTAGAGGTTGTTGCGAATTCTTTTGGAAACGTGACGTAATCGTTGCGCAACATCCAAGCCAATGTCATCAGCAGAACTAACTATTAGTTAATATGGCGCAACGCTGAATAGGGGATCGGACTGGGTCAAAATAATATGATTCTGTTTAGTCCGTAAGTTAGATTATCGAAAAATATTGAATACGTGTTTTTTGTTTTATCAAATCAATAAAAAATGACGAAGATAAAACGCGTCAAAGATCTTGGAGTGGGGCTTGAAACGTCACTTGTGTTGTCAAAATGTACTATCATATGACGTCACACGAGTTTTCGAAGCACTGTATCGTCTTCATTTTAAGTTTACGTGAAAAAAGAAAAAATACGTGTCCAATATTTTTTGGAAATCTATCTGACGGACTAATTAGTTTTTTTTTGTCCGATCCCCTATTGCCTAAATTTCAAATAGACCCTTGGCACAGTATGTTTATATCTTGCTGTACCCGTATGTGTATACACAAGACGCCGTACTACACGATAACTTTTTAAATAGGAAGAGTTATAGACTGATACGAAGATAACAGATTCTAATCGTAAATCCAAGCTATCTTCAAGATGGATTACAGTAGTTGTGTCAGAATTTCAAACAGATTTCATAACATCACTTTAAGGTGAAATCACCATTGGGACCATCACGGTCATTCAGTGTGGATGGGTCACATGAACAGGAGATAAACACTAGATTTACAGCTAAGGATGTTCGGGGAGTTATAAAGTCAATGTCACGTGGTAAGTCTCCTGGCCATGACAGCCTGAGCATTGAGCATTTAAAGCATGCCGGTGTCCATCTGCCCAGAGTTCTGGCCATGTTATATACATTTTGTGTAGGACATGCGTACTTACCAGCAGAGATGATGAAGACCGTGGTGGTACCAATTGTGAAGAGTAAAACCGGTGACCTAAGTGACACGAGCAACTATAGGCCAATCTCACTAGCCACAGTGCTTGAGAAGGTTCTTGACAGTTTGCTTAATACACAGCTTGACCGGTATGTAAACACGCATGACAACCAATTTGGTTTTAAGCCGGGACTGTCTACTGAGTCAGCTATCTTGTGTTTGAAGCAAACTGTCAAGTACTACACCGATAGGAGCACACCTATTTATGCCTGTTTTCTCGACCTCTCGAAAGCGTTCGACCTGCCGGCTTAGCATGAACACCGAAGAAACGGGTTTTGTCTACGGAATAATCGACAAAATGACAGATTGTAGACAGATTTCTATCGTCCTTAGCATGGCGATGTAGAAAGAAATGTTTCTATTCTTCAGCCGACAAGAGTCTTCTATGTCGACTAATGTCGAGCATGGCGACAGTTTTTTCTTGACTTTTGACATAAGAAAGTAGAAATATTTCTTCTCAACAAATGTCAAATAGTCTACATCGCAAGGGACCTAGAGAAGTTTCTTTTTATCCATTTTAATTGTTTTTATTGAGATATTTTGATTTGAAAATATGTCGGAGTCCTACCGAAGCCATATCCTCAGTTTTCACGCCGTGAAAAACGTAAGGAAGTCCAAAAGGAACATTATACGATTGCTAACCGGGGCTTTCGGTCTACATGAATACGAGTGCCTCGGGAATTACAAAATTACTCTAGAGATGGTGCAGTATTTGAGCCATGAGCTAAGCGAAGGGAAGGTGTAGGTAGGTACCTGTTCTCGTTAAAGTAAGTACAATACAGTTTATATACGCCTCCAAACTAGCGTCTAAAAAGCAATAAGCAACCTTACCAGTGAATCTAACTATGACATAATATAATTTTCAGGTTTTTTTAATCGATGAAAGTCCTGCTTAGAAGACTTACCAAAATATTTCTACTGACCTACCTACTGTCAGCATTATTATACATCAGTATAGCATATACATCAGCAAAATTGATTGGACATTGCAGTATACAAGGTCAGTTCATTACCCTCTTAAAATACCTACCCAAGTTTGAGTGGCCTGTAAGAAGCTAGTGTTAGCTAGATGAATAGAATATGCAACTTCTGCTGTTTTAAATGAAACTGCAATGGATTGTGTTCTCAAACACTGAGGCAGGACGGTAGACAGTGACATCTGGCTACCACAGAAAATTCAGCCTCTCAAATATATTGGGAGCCATTGACTGTTCCTATGAAGGTACAATTGTTACCACTAGGTACCAAGGCACATCAAGCACAATTTCAGAAATAGACTTTGTGTTACCTCCGTTAATGTTTAGTATCATGTATCATGTTGAAAAGAAAATGGAGAAACCATTTTGATAGGTACATGAAACTGGATAACATATTAAAATAACAATCATTAGAATGTTTAAATATGTAACAGATTACAGCTAAGAGAGGTCATAAGATTGCTTTTATATTGATGAACATAAAATCAATAAACAATTTCAAGAAATATAATCAATTCTATTACTTCTAGATTGCAGATGCCACCAACTTCAGAATACAATGTAAATGTCAATTTTCCAAGCAGGGTTCATGTCCAATTTATATTTAGTAATGGTTCTATCTTTCAGACAAATATGCAGACTACATAAATCCAGAATAAGGCAGAATTATTTACTTGGTAATAGGCCTATATAATTATATAGTACAAGGAGTAACAATACACAAAATAATAACAGTAATTGTGTTTAAGTTATTTATTAATAATTTTTATATCAAATGAGTAACACAATATCTTAATTTCCGGGGTTGTTACATCTATTCTTCTTAATAATCCTAGTTGTTATCTGAAACACAAACACAACATTAATGTATTGTTGATTTGCAGGAGATCCAGGTTGGTTTGGAGCTTTGGTTCATGACATCAATTAGAAATGCTTAGCATAATACAGTAACAGAGTATACTAATGGCTACCTTATGGGGATCAGTTGGTGTCTAGGCATTGACAGACAGGAGCCACTATTATGCACCTGAGAAGGCATCAGCGCTGGTGTATGCCTACTGCACATTATATTATTATGCCATAATGCAACATTATTTTGTGTAAATAAAAACTGAATATTTCTGAATGGTGTTGTCTCATTTTCCTTTCCACCAGAGTATTCCTCTCCCAAAGGTTAACTTACACCCTGAAACAATTAAAACAATCATCATTATCATTTCAGCCAAAAGACGTCCACTGCTGGATATATAGGCATATTACAACAATTATGTTTACATATTTTTAGAACAAAGCAGAGCCGAGTAACGCCTGTATCAACTGAATTATTATGTTGTTTTGAACATCACATCAATTTTAAGTGAAAGAAAATCATTCACTTAATTTATTTATTTAACACATAAAGTCTGTGCCTCTGCAGGCACATTGCACATTAATACTTAAATAAATATGTTAAATAAACTTACTAGAACATTAATTTCTTGTCTGCGCATCGGAAACACGAAACTCATTTCGTACGTTGCGTGCACGCAAACCTCTTCTTTGGGTAGGCCGCGTTTATTTTTGCATTGTCACAATGCAATTAACATAACAAACTACATCTTTCCAATGTGTAATTATTGTTTTATTAATAAAAATAGTTTTAAACTTTGTCAACAATCAAAACTCAACGCGTCGTCCGACGACAGATGAAAAATACGAGTAATACGTTTTGTTGTTGCTTTGAGTCACGTTAAAAGTTATATTTTAAATTATAGTTCCGTAAATTGTAAGTGGTTATTATTGTAAATGAAATGTAATTTTTCTATTCCATTCAAGAGTTTTAAAAATTCGTGCATGTGACACATTTTTTTGGTTAACTAAACGCAATGTTATCGTAGGATTCATAGAATATCGACATCACTAGCTACTTCTCCGTTGCTATGGAAAGCAATTCTATGTCTATGTCTTGGAAGAAATGCGAGTCTACGTGGTGCGCCATGCTCGGGAGGAAGACTTTTCAAGTAGAATAGAAAGAGCTTTGTCGATTCTTGGAAGAATAGAGATAGAAACGCCATGCTAGGGGGGCTGGTTAGTTATGACATCTTATGGCAAAAATTAAGTAACATCTCAATGCCTCTCGAACTGATAGAAATTTTCAAGTACTGGTATCTTAACCAGGTCAACGTTGTTCGATGGTCAGATGCTCTGTCGGAGCCGTATAGGTTGGAGTGCGGGGTGAGGCAGGGAGGACTGACCTCACCAAAGCTCTTCAACTTGTACATGAACGCACTGATAGAGGAGCTCAGCAGTACTCGTGTCGGCTGCCATATTGACGGTGTTTGTGTCAACAATATTAGTTATGCGGACGACATGGTGCTGCTGAGCGCCTCGGTGTGTGGTTTGTCCAGGTTGCTGGGCATCTGCGAGCGTTACGCGCTTGATCACGGTTTGCTCTATAACGCAAAGAAAAGCGAATGCATGGTTTTTCAGGCCAGGGGTCGGAGCTGCCCGGATTCTGTTCCACCTATTAGATTGAACGGTGTCAAGCTAAACAGAGTTCAACATTTTAAATATCTGGGGCATATCGTGACCTCTGACCTGAGGGACGATGCAGACATCGATAGGGAGCGGAGGGCGTTGTCTGTGAGGGCCAATATGATCGCCCGCAGGTTTGTTCGTTGCTCGGGGGCCGTCAAAATAACTCTTTTCAGAGCGTTTTGTACGTCTCTGTACACTGCCAGCCTGTGGGTGTCGTATACCCAGAAGCAGTACAACGCTCTCCGTGTTCAGTATAATAATGCGTTCAGGGTGCTGTTTGGGCTGCCCCGGCACTGCAGCGCCTCGGGGATGTTCGCCGACGCCCGTGTCGACTGTTTCTTCACGACGATGCGGAAGCGGTGCACATCTCTGGGGCGCAGGCTCCGGGCTACCTCCAACACCATCCTGAGCGTATTTGCGAACAGGTTTGATTGTCGGTACATTAACCATTGTTATATGGTTAATGTAATGACAAACAAACAAATGACTCAGAGGCGGGTGTATTAATAATAGCCATTGTAATTTTAGAGTTTTAGTTTAAATTATTTAGTCTTATTGTGATTTAAATTTTTATTTTATATTTTTGTTTGATTGACATTTTATAATTGTAATTTTTATTTCAAGACTGTGTAAATGATATTATGATCCAAAATGGATTGAAATAAATGAATTTGAATTTGAATTTGAATAACCATCGTACTGTATAGTATTCATGTTGTTTATCTATGAATATCAGAAAGAAAGAAAGAAAGAAAGAAATCATTTATTTGCTAAAATGTAGGTATACATGATAAGATCGCATATTTTTGAATTGTCCCGATACATTTTTACCTTCCGGCGTGCAAAATATTACATTTGAATTTAATTACACACAACACAACACACAATATTATAATCATTACCACAGCACAGGTCATAATTTAGTTGGCAGAAACAGATCAGTCTCACAAAAATATGAAAAAAAAAAACAATAATGAATCATAAATGTCTCGCGTATCATTCAGCAAATAATATTAATGTCATGATGTGTATTGTAAAAGCTTAATGTTAAAATGTTCAATGTCAAAAATAATCCAAATCAATCAATAAATAATAATGTCATAATAATAATATGCAAGTAACGTCCACATTTATAAGTATGTCAAATTATATATAAAATGTCGACCAATTAATCTACTAAAACACAATAATAAAAATTCACAAAAAGGCATAGCAATGACATCATTATATTGAACATCAACATTTTACTGCACAGTTTTATCATTTAGAAAATCTTTAATTGTGTAGTAACACTTGTTAAGCAACAGTTCTGTTAATTGTTTTTTAAATTTTGCTATGGGTAGATCTTTCAGATTCTCAGGTACTTTATTATATATAAGCGGTCCCATGGTAAGTATGTTATTTTTTAATAAGGCTGTTTTATGACCACCTGTGTGCAATTGGTTTTTATATTGGGACCTCATTGGTCCTGTGCGTTGTCTTTTGTCAGCCATTGAGGTAAATAAGTGTTTGTTTAATGTTACAAATACGGCAACTTCTAGTATGTACAAACTAGGTAATGTCAGAATTTTTAGGGCTTTAAATACAGGTTGACAGCTTTCAGTATACTTAAGACCTGTCATTGATCTAAGACATCGTTTTTGGGCCTTAAATAACCTCTCTCTCTCACTGCAGTTGCCCCAAAAAATTAGTCCGTATCTTAATACTGAAGCCACTAATCCATGATATGCCATCACTAACGCATCTATGTTTACCTTATTTGACAGGTTATAGAGAACATATGCAGATTTGCTTAATTTTTGGCACACATTTTCAGCATGAGATTTCCATGTTAATTTGTTGTCAATAAGTACTCCCAGGAATTTTGTCACTGAAGTTGTGTCTATGTTTTGTCCATTATATTTAGTAATTACTTTTTTTGGCTGTAACCTCTGGTGAAAGTGCATGACTTTAGTTTTTTGTAAATTTATAACTAGATTATTTTTATTGAGCCAATCTATGATTGATTTAAGTGTGCTGTTTATTTCGTCTTCATATTTCGTCTCATTTATACATTCGACGATGGCAGTACTGTCATCAGCAAATAACGTCATTGGTTGACTAATTTGGCGGGGTAGGTCATTAATGTAGAGTAGAAACAGTAATGGACCGAGTACACTGCCCTGTGGAACTCCGAATTTAGTTACTCTACAACTAGATACATATTTCAATTCACGCTTAGTTTTAGAACAGATCCTTGATATTTCTGTGAATTGTTTTCTATCTGTGAGATATGACTTAATTAGGTTCAATACGTTTCCTCTTATGCCGTAATCGCTAAGTTTATTTAAGAGAGTATCATGTTTTACATAGTCGAATGCCTTTGTCATGTCTGTAAATATTGCACAAATAGGGTTTCTCTTATCCACGCTGTTCATAGTTACTTTTAAGAGATCAAATATTGCCATATTGATATTTTTATTTTTACGAAAGCCCTTTTGTTCCTCGCATAAAATGTCATTTTTAGTAAAAAAATTGTAAATGGATTCATAAATAATTTTTTCAAATATCTTAGAGAATACTGAAATTAGAGCTACTGGTCTATAGTTACACATGTCTTCCTTGTCATTTTTTTTTATGTAATGGCTTTATGATCACGGTTTTTAATTTATCAGGGAACACACCTGAGCTTATACACACATTCATAATGTGGCTCAAAGGTTTTGCGATGATATTAGACACAAATTTGACTACAATGGTGGAAATGCCGTCGAAACCAAAACTTTTTTTATTTTTCAAGTTTTGTATCACACGTGTGATGTCTTGAGGGACTACCGGTTGCATAAATAGAGACTTTTGGGTTTTGGAAATTGGTGCTGTATTTTCCGTACATTTATTGGATATGTCATGTATTTGGTCAACAAAAAAATTATTAAACGATTCAGCAATCTGCCTAGGGTCTTTTACTAGTTGTTTACCTTCGTTAATTTGCAAAATTGGTTCTTTAACTAAATTATTATTATTATTTATTATTTGCCATGATGCTTTCGATTTGTTTATTGAGCTATTAATTAGATAATTATTTTGGGCTTTTTGAGTAAGCTTTACAATCTTTTTAAGTTTTCGTGCATAGTTTTTAAATTTATTTTTGTTCTCACTTGTAGGTGTTTTTCTGTATTTCCACAACATGTTCCTTTGCTTTTTACTACAAATTCTTATACCTCGTGACAGCCATGTAATTTTTTTATCTGATTTTACATTTTTTAATTGAATTGGGAAGCATAAGTCATATAATAAACGAAAGAGATCAATAAAATTATTATATGCTTCATTAGGGTTATCTGTCTCAAGTACATCTGAAAAGGATAGGCATTGGAGGTGCTTTTTAAATAAATGTAAATTTTCTTTAGATAAATCGCGCTTTTCAATTTTCCAAGAATTAATTGTACATGTTTTATTTACTGGCATTTTTAAAATTTGAGCGGAATGGTCCGACAAACCTAAGTCGACTACTTCGCTCATGCAATTTTGTTTGGAATTGTGGGCAATGTTATCTAAACACGTACCGCTTCTTGGTCTGGTTGGCTGATCAATCGCTAACTTTAGATTATAATTTAACAGTAAATTTTCGAAGTCTAACGTAACATTACTTTTCCTCAGTGTGTTGATATTGAAGTCACCACATATCACAATTTTTTTATCAGCATCTTATAACTCTCATGAATAGTTATGCAGGAGTTCACGTCCAGTAACTCAGACTATATTTGAATTACAGAAACCTTAGCTGGATTTAATAGGTCTACCAGGCTTAGCTACCTCCTAACTCTCCTACACTTTTTATTACCAAGCAGCTCTCAGTATTGCGTAGGAACACCTAATTCAATAATGTTTTTTAAGCTATTGCATAGCTTCTATCGCGGGCCTTGAGCGTGGAGAGCGAATCCAGAGATTCCCTAACGAAAATATTCAAGATTCAGTATTCAACCAGGTTGCTATGGTTACGGAAAATAACAAGGTTGTCAACTGAGGTTGTCAAATTAAATAATTTATAACCTCACGTTGGTGTAAAGTTTTTCTGTTTTGTCTCTCTGCTTTCTCCTTCTAAAATATTCTTACTCGTATAATTTGTGTACAAAGTGTTTTAAATATGAATAAACAAAGTGCATTTATTAATGATGAAAGTCACGAAAAAATAGTGAAAGATAATGAGTGAGTACTCCTCGAGTACTCTATATACATTCATTTTATTATTATTACGCATCTATCATACGTTTTATTGGTTTTTGCATTACTATTCTGCGAATCGGTCTTAGAAAACGATTCGTTTTCTTATAAAATATCTAAAATAAATAATTTTCATATTTTTCAATGTTATGACACTTACGTCAGGCTGACAAGCTGTCAATACTTTTTCTTTTAAATTTTCTGTCATAGAGTTTCTTACTAGCTTAGTCTATGAAAGTTACTTTTGATTTACTTATATAATTTAAATTCTTTTAAAAAAATACTGCATAAATAAAATAAATAAATAATTATTTGCATAAGTTGATAAAAATGCTATGCAATAGCTTTACCGCGGCAGTCCCCGAGTGCCACATCAACTTTTCTTTATTTCTTCATAGATTCTATCGCGGGCCTTGAGTTGAGTTGAGCGTGGAGAGCGAATCCAGAGATTTCCTAACAAAAATATTCAGGATTCAAGATTCAACCAGGTTGCTATGGTTACGGAAAATAACAAGGTTGTCAACTGAGGTTGTCAAATTAAATAATTGTTTGTCTCTCTGCTTTCTCCTTCTAAAATATTCTTATTCGTATAATTTGTGTACAAAGTGTTTTCAATATGAATAAACAAAGTGCATTTATTAATGAAGAAAGTCACGAAAAAATTGTGAAAGAAAATGAGTGAGTACTCTATATACATTCATTTTATTATTAGTACGCATATCATAAGTTTTATTGGTTTTTGCATTACTATTCTGCGAATCGGTCTAAAACGATTCGTTTTCTTATAAAATATCTAAAATAAAATAAATAATCTTCATATTTTTCAATGTTATGACTAGTGGTGGTTAATATAACGAATAACACCAAAACATAACATGTTATTGATTCATAACGAATAACGTTTGTTATACCGACACTGCCTACGTGTTATCATTATAATGTCTAACTCAACAACACGCTCAACGAATAACGTAGCAAGCGGTGGCGGCGTTCCTACGATGCACCGTTTCCGAGTTATGGGCGTTCAAAGTTTCTGTTAAAAAAAAATGAAATTGAAATATCTCGAAAACGGAGCGTCCTAGGCAAAAAAGGACCAACATTTTGACCCCCCTCTGCCGCCCCCGTGATATGTAAGTGAGATTCACATAACACGAAAAAACATACACTGATGCAACTTTACTTAATCATAACATTTAATAATATTTTATTAGTCCTAAAACTGCGCAGAATGAAGGAAAGTTCATTGATAATTTAAAACCATAAATAAAATACATTTATATCCGTTTTTAATATTAATAATAACGATATTATTATAATCGTTCGTATACCTACAGTCCACTAGAATATAACATTAACTGCGCATCAATAATCATTGCGCACGTTTAGCGTGTTGCCGAATAAAACGATAACGTCTCCGCGTTCAGATTACTGCCGCGTTTTGTTACAACTCGTTATGATAACGTATAAAATAACATGTTATAAAAATATATTCAATAGTCTATAACATGATAATGATTTATAGCAGAATTGCACACCACTAGTTATGACACTTACGTCAGGCTGTCAATACTTTTTCTTTTAAATTTTCTGTCATAGAGTTTCTTACTAGCTTAGTCTATGAAGGTTAGTTTTGATTTATTTAATGTACATCGCGCGAAATTCGAAGATCAAACTCTTAATATCGTTATTTTTGTTCAAATTTTTTGAATGAATAATTATTTTGGTGTGTATACCTATTATTGCATAAGTTGATAAAAAATGCTATGCAATAGATTTACCGCGGCAGTCTCCGAGTGCCACACGTTTTTTATTTTTCAGTCCCACGTAACGGTTTTAGAAGCTGTCTTTGTTTTGGTGTTTCGAAATGTAATTAATATTTGCGTTTCTACCGCTGCACGAAGCAAAACATCGTAAATACATCAGACTATCAGACAGACTGGTCGCTTGCAAAGCGTCGCGAATTTCCGCAAAGCATTCGCTTCACGCCGAATACCTATCGAATGTACGCTCGCCGCGAGATTAGCGATACCGGGTTTAATTACCATGAAGCTAATTGAATTTTAGACAGCATTTGTGGGTAGACGACAACGGCAACGTGACAAAGCCGTTGTTTAGACTTTATGCCTGACGGGCCCCAAATGGGATGTTTGTGGCAGATTCACGGGCGCTTTGCGGAAATTCGGAATGATCGTTGCTGAAAAAACTGATCATGGACTTACTGTTTGGACTATGTCGTTCTGGCATGATTCATTTCTGTTAGGCCTAACTGAATACTGTTTTGGGTAAGAAACTGAAGAAAGAAGTCCATAAACAGAGACTCACTTAGCAAATAATAAACATTACAACTATTTTTGGAAATGGGCCAGTGACAACTATAAATCAAAGGCCCAACTGTGCGCTACGAACATACATCCTCGAAGCGGTCTCGCTCGTTATGGCGGTAGGTTTATGGGTCGCTCGAGTCGCTCGTATAATTCGCAGGCGAGATACTTGAATCTCCAAATACAGCTGTCTATATTGCTTTATTTGCCCCCGTCCTTGTTGCTAACACCGTTACGAGAATGCGAGCTGAGCGTCGCCGGCGCGTCTATCGGAGCGTGTGACGCACTCAAACTAAGTGGAGACAATAAGCAATTATTTGAACATCCAATTTATTCACCTCTACATACCCTTCTTACGCAATGCGTTATAATTTATCGAGATTATCTTTTGAGACTATTTTCTAGACGCCAAAGTATCATATCTTTGTCAGAAGGAAAATCTCTTTACAAAGTTAGCGAATTTAGAAATTCAATCTTTTGGTACAGAAAGCTGGCTGGAGTTCAAATTAGAGAGCTTCTTTGAGTCACGCATATTCTCTTTTATAACGGGTGATTTTAAGTGTCGTTCCTAGCAGAGGTGAACAAAAATACTGATTCTATGAATCCTAAATCTGATTGTCTTTGAAGACGTGGCTTTATTAGATTCTATGAACGACGATGATTTAAACGAGCTCAGTAACTAAATTTATTAACGAATAGAAGTCGAGGAGTGCGTAGTAGCAAGAATTGAAGTATTGTTGAAGCTAGGCAGTGAGCTCAAGAGTTGTCGACTATATGACCTTGTGGTCGTTTAAACAAATTGCTTTGATATGACGCTGAGGGTGGACGAGTGTGTTCAATAATAGTGTGATGCGGGTACTGCGGGTGGAATCCATAATAGAGCGTAACTGTGAATTCACGTTTTGCTTATTTGTCGCACAGAGAGCGAAAAATAATAATGCGCTCGATACGCCAACTAGTGACGAAAAGCAATGACTTCAAAAGAGGTAACAAATTGAAACTGTCCAAGCCGTTAAGTAAGCATCAATTCAGTGCACGAATTACTTTTTTAAAGCTTAAAAACTCCAGCAACCCAATTTAGTATTTCAAGACCGTTAAAATTCCTTGTAAAGCAAGAGTCACAATTCTCGTGATTGCCGTTATTGTCAGTTTGTTTTCCAATTCCAATAGCGGCTGTTCCCTTGCGACATTCACTGCAACCACTAACAAGTTTTTTTCTGTGTGAGAAAGGCGTCCATTATCGTCGTTTGCGCCGCTTGGCCCGACCTCGGCATTACTCGGCTGATGCCGAGTTTCTACCGTTCCAGTTGTCGGTGCACTCAAATCTATTGTTATAACGAGTTTAATCACCATCTAGATATCAGTTGCGCTATTTTTGTTTTAATTAAGACTCTTTTTATATTGTTCTTTATCGGAGGTTGCGATAATTTCATTGAGACGGTCATTCTGTCTTATTTGTTTCGCTATTGTACAATTCTGATATCTGTGCTTAATATTCTTTGTGGGACTTAATTGCGTTCTTACTCAACATGTGTAGGTATTTGTACTTTGATAGGTTTATTTAATATGGCGCTCAAAATAATTATATCACTGTTATCTATATTGATAACTTAAGTAGGTACATAGCATAAAAATAACGATAGCAGAGTTGGTTTGTTGTGGTAGAATCGAATGACGCATTTTCGAACCTTTAGGTATGTTCTAGGCTTTCGAACCAAATAAACAGTTCATTATTATTCCTGCAGGCGACATGACAATCAACAATTCGACTGAAATGGCCGTACACAAACCACAGACATGTCCTAGTGTCACAATTCTTGATAAATTCGTCCGTCCAACAACTGGTATTGTGGTTTGGACCGTAATCAAAACAATTTTATCGCGGCATATCAGTCATTCATTCGACTGTGCTTCTAATAAAACATACTCATTTATGTATTGTTTCATGTCTTATCGAGGTTTTAAAGGCTTCAAGTTTTGCCGACAATCCTTGCTGAATAGTCAAAAGTAGTTTTTATTTAACAAACATAGTGACTACGAAACGGAATTTTCCGTTCATAAAACTTAAACGTGGCACATGAATTGTAGTAATTTATTTATTTAACACTTAAACCACAAAGTACAGAGCCAGACTCAATGGCCATAGGAATTTTCTACGAGTCAACTTTTGAGTGATGCAAAGAGGATCACTGAAAATTTCTGGGTACATATCTTGAAGGGTGAGTTTCGTCCTTACAGTTAGAGGGCAGACACTACATTTGATCTTGTCTTGTCTTGTGTGGTGGTCACACATTTAAAATGAACGTCTTAGCAGCCTCGTAAAGAGTCTTGTTTACCTCCCCCAAATGCGTCATACGGCCTACCCAGTTTTACATACTTTTTATTATTCGAGCAATATCGTCGGTGTTAGTCACGGCCGTAGTTTTAAGAACTTGAAAATATTTGAACAATATTATCAGGGTTTTGTCCTTGATTCGGTAAGTTAACTTAGTTAAGTAAACATTGGCTGGTTAACAAAACAATTTTTAGCGTTAGTGATAAGTATTTCATTGAAACTTTAATGGAATTTTTAGTATGGAAATGTCTTTGATATTAATGGAGTGGGTGTTTAGGGATTCATTGGAGAGAAGGAATGCTATACAAAGGCGTTGAATGGCCCGAGAGCGACGGTCGTCACTGGTTTGGTCATTCATTTGGTCTTCGGTCGTGATCGGTGTGAAGCGAAACGTGACCGCATCGTCGTAGCTCGTAGCTGTGACCGCAGCCTTTAGCTATCGAACTAGGAAACTGCGGTGTTAAATATTACTTTATTGAACGACAGATAGTTTTTACACGGAATATTTTTGAAGGCAACTGCTGGCATTGAGCGGGTTACAAGAAATGTCACGACAATCCAAACAAAATAATAGGTCTTTACCTATGAAATTGCCGTTTTGTTTGAAAAAATTTAAACGAATTTTTTTCATGTATTTTTTATTTGTATTAATCGAAGTAATCACCCATGCAATCAATGCATCTTTGCCAACGCATTGGCAGTTTATTGATGCGGCTTCTTAAAGAAATCAGCTGGTCGGGAGGCAACAAATTCTTCAAAGGCATTTTGTACTGCCTCTCGGGTATTGAATTTTTTTCCCGCCAAGAAGTTATCCAAATTCTCGAAAAAGTAGTAGTCTGTAGGCGCAAGGTCTGGTGAGTAGGGCGGATGACGGAGAGCTTCCAACCCCAGTTCTTGCAACTTGGAGACCGTCTGCTGTGCAGTATGAGGTCACGCGTTGTCGTGCAGGAGCAGCGGAGACGAGCGATTGACCAATGCTGGTTGGAGATATGCCAGCTTCTCCATCATTGTGTTCAGTTCTTCACAGTACACATCTGCAGTAATGCTCACCCCGTTTGGTAAGAAGCTGTGATGAATCACACCGGCGCTAGACCACCAAACAGTGACCATCACTTTTCTAGGGGTAAGTTTTCGTTTAGGGCATTGTTTAGGTGCTGAACCAGGATCCAACCAACTTGCTGAGCGCTTGCGGTTATCAAACAGAATCCATTTTTCATCGCAGGTAACAATGCGGTTCAAAATTCCTTCATTTGTGTGTATGTTGAGCAGTGCAAGGCACGTCTCGACGCGTACTTCGCGCTGGCGATCATTAAGTTCGTGGGGCACCCATTTGTCAAGCTTTTTTACCTTGCGAATTTGACGCAAATGGACCAATATTGTTTTGACGCTAACGTCGAGAGCTGCTGCTAATTCAGCCGTAGATTGTGTATCATCAGCTTCCACAATCGCCTTTAATTCGTAGGTAATTGTCGACCAAAGTCTTCGGACGACCGCGAGGTTCATTTTTCAGGTCGAAATTTCCAGAACGGAAGCGAGCAAACCAATAACTGGTGGTGCGTTGGTTTGTAGTGTTAGCTCCGTAAACGTCGTTGATGTTGCGTGCCGCTTGTGCCGCGTTGCTGCCACGACGGTACTCATATTCCATAATTACTCGAATTTTTAACGTATCCATGATGACGAAAAAGATTGAAATGCGATGAAAATGTAACACTAATCAATAAACAAATGACTACTTTTGGAAAAAAAAATCCATGTTTTTAAAATAAAATTAATTTGAAATTAGAATTCTTAGCCAAACAAAAATTATTTTGATTTGAAATGGCCAGTACTGCAGAACGGCAATTTCATAGGTAAAGACCTAATATTCCTTTTGTGGGATGTTGAATCCCACAAAAGGAATATTTTATGTATGAGAATTTTTCAATGACAAAAGCATCGATGAACTTGGGCGTTCTATATCAGAGAAACCATGTCAAATGTCGGCAATGATCGCATTTTGCAATCAAAACTTTGTTAGCAGTGTCACACTCACATAGCATACAAGTTCAGCAGGCAAAGTCCTCACAGCAAAGTTACCAGCGCTATTTGCTTGGCATTTAAAGCCCTAGAGACATTTTCTAGCGGAGCAGCGACTCCTCTAGAACGTAGTAATTAGTTCGTGATTGTACTAGTTCTAGAACTAGCAATGATGAACTAAAACGGAACATGTTGTGAAAGTGGTCGGGCGGTCGGGCCGTGCGTCTGCATTACGATGTTGGCAACGCATATCAAAGTTTGGCAGGCGCCAGCGACTTTCGAAACGTCCCACATTGCTGGTACCGAGTTAAACCCGTCTAGTCTAACGCATGGTTGACTCATGCAGAGTAGCAGTGCACTACATACGTGTTGGAATTATTACAAGTATATTTTTGGATCGCGATATCTATTGGGCCAAATTATCTGTTGATTCAATTTCGCTATGTGAGGAAGACTCTTTTTTGGATAATGAGAGAAGCAGATCACGAGATCGAAATGTAATTTATTCGAAAAATCGCTCAAATTCACAGTTTTCTTTTTCTTGAGACAAGCCTGCCGCACCACTCCCAAACCACTGCAACTCCTGAAAGCCAGAATCAACAGCGGCGACCACCAGAAAACACCGAGAAAATGAAGTTCGACGCAGTTCTTAGAGTAAAAAATTAACTGGCTTGGATCCCACAACGAAATTAAAATCAGAAAAGAAAAGTGGAGGAGTCGGAAAAACATTATTTCCACTCAAATTCACACTTATCTGAGAGTTCGTATTACTATTATGAACCGAGGTAGGTGTGTCTTGTTGCCAACCACCACCACCACCATAGCAACAAGACACACCCTAGCCAGATAAACGAAATCAGATTGGTGCATGTGATAGATTATTCCAATAATTTCAGTTTATTTATTACACTGTTTCTTTAATTGAACACAAATAAAAACATCCCTATGATAATTATAACCTTGTTTACATGTGATACACAACATTTAACAGTTCCTCATCAAAATACTATCAATATTATTATGAAATACTGTTGATTTAATAATCATCGTTAAAACAAAGATTCTAATTTCAAATAAACCTAATTTACATTATTCTAATGATATTTTATATCCCGACGTATTTTATAGAAGTAGTTTTTAATGTGACTTAAAAGCCTTGGTTTCCGAACCACAATTACTATTGGTGGTATTTGAATAGTTAAGTCAAGTTAAATGTTTATTTATTATAAATTGCCAATATATGATATAGTTATTATTAAACGATACTTATAATGTTTTCTAGATTTTATCTTCCAATTTTAATAAATTAAATAGTTTCAATCAATTCTCTGAACTATCGGTTGATATTCATATTTCGTCCGATAGTCATAAAGATTACAAATAAAAACATATTATATTGTTAAAATTAACATAAGACGTTTTAAAATAGTTTCACTATATAGGATTTGCTAATTATTATTTATGTTATTAGTTATTTAGCTGTAATGTATAACCATTTGCCATTGGTGTATTATGGCGGTAGTCGTTGAGTTACTTTTTAAGATTGGACGGTTATAAAACTAGAAGGACTGGCAATTCGGGTTCAGTTACGCTGCAGCTATTCTACGAGTTAGCTAGTTAAATACGAGTAATATCTGGATCTGTACCCAGAGTGTTATATTCATAATGTGTCTAATGAATCAAGACTACCAAGTGTAGCAAGCTGTAACCTATGTGTATTGTCGTAAAGACCTACCTACAATGTTCATGTAAGTTAATTGATATTATGCTATGAATATTACTGATAACTATGTGTTAGAAATATGTACTATAATATGGGTTATATTGATTGTTGTTTATGTAAACTGATAAATTGCTGTAACTTGAGACAGTCCAAGACAATGTCAGGTTGTCTTTGTATAATACCTTAAAAGATGTTTCCCGTGGAGTTTCTTGTCCATTCTTCTCCACGAAGACCTAGGGACCTAGTGAATGGAATAGAGTTTCGAGATTCAGTTTGACAAGACCAAAATAAATTCAATTAATGGTCTTGTCTTTTGTGGTTTTATTTCATAACAACCCTGTTCCCTACACACTTGATTAGAGATACTTTCAAACACATTAAATAACGAACAATCATCTTGACACACAGTTTATTGATTGGTGGATATTAATACATATACACAAGATACTTTCAAATACATTAAATAACGAATAATCATCTTGACACACAGTTTATTGATTGGTGGATATTAATACATATACACATAGATTTACATACACTTTCTCACATCAGAAGTGGGACCGTCTCCGGCTCTCTGATATAATTTCTAATGGTCTTCCTGTTTTATTTTCATGATCAATGCTGGAGCTGCTGCTGGTGTGATGATGAAAGCTGTGACGCCGATAGCTCACCGCCTCGACTTGGCTATGATCAGAACGTCGACAGCACGTACTCCGACAGCGAGATTGAGAACCTGCTGGAACCACTTGGAAGCCAGGCCATGGATCAAATCAAGCAGCAGTACGAATTAGCTAATGTCGGTAAGGCCTTTAGAGGCTTTGCTTTATTTTTATTTATTTATTCTCTAAAAACGTAGTAATAAAAGATCCTAAGGGATATTAAGATCCTAGCAATTGTAAAAATAAAACTAGAATGATTTAGGAAATTGTTGATTCAAAGTTAAGCTTCTTTCAAAAAGTTTTTGATGACATCAAAAACTTGTGATGAAAATATTTATAGATTTTTCGTAATGCAAAGCATTACCCTGTCTTGGTTAGTACCCCCAAGTTAAATGTTAGTTTTCATGAAACATCCGATATGTACCTACAATTAAAGAAAAATAAGTATCTCGTCCTCAATTCAATTAATGAGATTATGGGATTGAAGATATACAAATATCTAACGTTATTTTTGAACCTTGTCTTGTAAATAGTATTAATGACAATGTAAATATTTGTTTCCTTGATAATTCTAGTTCTCGCAAAATAAATATTGTGAATATAATGAAACGTTACGTAGTATGAAGTTTGAAACTACAATAAAATTCTAATACGATCTAGATAGATAAGATTGAGAATTTGTCTAAAAGATAAGTTTTAAGTAGGTGAAATACAAGTTATTAATATTAAAGAATATATTTTCTAAGTTAAATAATTTAAAGATATGGGAGATACATAATAACGGCCATGAGAACTTGGTGCATTTATTAGGAAAAAGAAACCCACAAATTGAGTAAAAATATTTGTTCGTGATTTTAAGCCCTATTTCCTGTGTACACATAGTAATCGTTTTTCAATTATTGCAATATTCTATTCAATCTGGAATCATGATCACAGAATAACATTGAATAATCTAGACGTTAAATGTCAAAAATAGGTGATGTTACTTGTACTTCAATGCTTGTAATATTCATTACTTGTATTATTCTCATAGAAATCTTTTTCGACTATTTAATAAGCAAGTTTGACGATTTTATCACTTTGAAATACTCATTTATTTTTATTTTTCTTAAGTATACTTCTGATCAAATAATTCAAAATTGAGATTTTGTTTTGTAAACTTCTTACAACCTATGCCTAAAAACCTATAACTGTCACACAAACAGTGAAATGGAGAAAAATGTTACTTTATTCTGTACAGAGATTAGTTTCCCAACATTCCTAAAGGACACAGATTATGGCCGAAGTTCCATACAAAAGGTTACCGTCTCCTTTCTAAAACATATTTTTTTTTTAATAATATTATTACTTGATGTAGTAATGAAGAAATTTAATATTTTACTACTTAAATGTATCAAGTGGATAAACAAATTAATTTATGTGATGTAATAAATAAAAACACCATAATTATTGTTTATAATTTAGTGTGACAAGGTAGAGGGTTAGTGATAGTTCCCTTTATTTGGTTGTGCATTGGGTTGATAAGAAGATAACTCTTATGTTTAATCAATACAAAAGACTTGTTGATTCATACGAAAACATGTTTAAAAAAAAAAAAAAAACAAATACAATAATAATTATATTAGCTAATGTATTATGAACTTTATTATTCTTCAATGCTCAGTGGTTTCCTCGTCAAGAACAAACAATAATTCACTTGCTGATAATTTAAATTAAACAAAAAAATAAAACATGTTTATGAAAACGCAGAAATTTACGTTTAATAAAAAAAAAAAACAAAAACAACGAATTTGAGGATAAACGATTAAAATAACAACACAAATGTCTGGTAGCTAATTACCAGCCAAGCAAACACTGAGACAAACCAAAAGTGGGTTTCATATTTTTTTACTAGATGTGGCAATACATGGCAAAATACTAATAACTTAATTACTTACTAATTGAGTATTTTTATTATTTAATATTACCAATGTGATAATTATTCATTTAGATAATTACCTATTTGTTTAAACTTAATTAGGTAACTTTAACCCTTCTGAGATTACAAGGCGTGATGTTAATCTATCTTAAAAATTACGTTTGGCTTTGTTAGATTCTAGATAATATGTTTGTTGAAATAATAACAATCTGTATTTTTATGGAATAGTACAAAATGGTAAACTAGATTCGCAGTGATATTGTCAGATTGACCGAGCGGTGACTGTTTGGTGATGTAAATGAGATTTGTATGATTCAATGGTTAGAATATACAATTGATTACTATCAGAAACAGTACACGATAAAGCCATAGATGAAAGGCAAAAAAAAAAAAAATGCTATTCCAGTGTATTTGAATAAATAGATACCTAGACAAAAACGTTGCTGTTGAAAATTTCTTTGAAGGGGCTTAACACATTAAGGGATCTTACTGTGGCAAAACAAAAATTAAGGCTTTGGCCGGGAGAATGGGTCGAACAAAATTCTTCTTTTGAGGAGTCCCCATAGCTCCAGCATCATTAGCCATGATAGATTATTATGTTTATGTTGTTAAATTTTACTTTATGCAACTTAATTGTTTTTCTTATAATGAGTGATGTATACTTAGGGATAATTGTAAAGGGATCATTTACACAAATATTGATTGTTAGTTTGTGTTCAATTAACATTGGATGGTTAAAATTATTAAATGACAATGACAATGACGACAATGACATTGATTATAACAAAACATTTTTCACATTACTGCTGGTCGGTCACTGCCCTGATATCAGCCTGAAATTCATGCGCAGCAGGTGATAGGGCTGGTATGTCAAGGCCAGAGGCTATTAGAGGAACTGCTGGTCGGTCACTGCCCTGATATCAGTCTGAAATTCATGTGCAGCAGGTGATAGGACTGGTATGTCAAGGCCAGAGGCTGTTAGATCAATTATGATGTGTGATATGAATTATGATATATGAATTATGATATATGAATTATGATATATGAATTATGAAAAGTGCTGTTTATCAGCCTAGTATGAATAAATGAATTTTGATTTTGACTTTGATGTTCTTGAAATTAAATATAATTAGTTGGGTACTTCGAGAGCGAAGTACAGGTCAGTCTGGCCGTGATAGATTATTCCAATAATTTCAGTTTATTTATTACACTGTTTCTTTAATTGAACACAAATAAAAACATCCCTATGATAATTATAACCTTGTTTACATGTGATACACAACATTTAACAGTTCCTCATCAAAATACTATCAATATTATTATGAAATACTGTTGATTTAATAATCATCGTTAAAACAAAGATTCTAATTTCAAATAAACCTAATTTACATTATTCTAATGATATTTTATATCCCGACGTATTTTATAGAAGTAGTTTTTAATGTGACTTAAAAGCCTTGGTTTCCGAACCACAATTACTATTGGTGGTATTTGAATAGTTAAGTCAAGTTAAATGTTTATTTATTATAAATTGCCAATATATGATATAGTTATTATTAAACGATACTTATAATGTTTTCTAGATTTTATCTTCCAATTTTAATAAATTAAATAGTTTCAATCAATTCTCTGAACTATCGGTTGATATTCATATTTCGTCCGATAGTCATAAAGATTACAAATAAAAACATATTATATTGTTAAAATTAACATAAGACGTTTTAAAATAGTTTCACTATATAGGATTTGCTAATTATTATTTATGTTATTAGTTATTTAGCTGTAATGTATAACCATTTGCCATTGGTGTATTATGGCGGTAGTCGTTGAGTTACTTTTTAAGATTGGACGGTTATAAAACTAGAAGGACTGGCAATTCGGGTTCAGTTACGCTGCAGCTATTCTACGAGTTAGCTAGTTAAATACGAGTAATATCTGGATCTGTACCCAGAGTGTTATATTCATAATGTGTCTAATGAATCAAGACTACCAAGTGTAGCAAGCTGTAACCTATGTGTATTGTCGTAAAGACCTACCTACAATGTTCATGTAAGTTAATTGATATTATGCTATGAATATTACTGATAACTATGTGTTAGAAATATGTACTATAATATGGGTTATATTGATTGTTGTTTATGTAAACTGATAAATTGCTGTAACTTGAGACAGTCCAAGACAATGTCAGGTTGTCTTTGTATAATACCTTAAAAGATGTTTCCCGTGGAGTTTCTTGTCCATTCTTCTCCACGAAGACCTAGGGACCTAGTGAATGGAATAGAGTTTCGAGATTCAGTTTGACAAGACCAAAATAAATTCAATTAATGGTCTTGTCTTTTGTGGTTTTATTTCATAACAACCCTGTTCCCTACACACTTGATTAGAGATACTTTCAAACACATTAAATAACGAACAATCATCTTGACACACAGTTTATTGATTGGTGGATATTAATACATATACACAAGATACTTTCAAATACATTAAATAACGAATAATCATCTTGACACACAGTTTATTGATTGGTGGATATTAATACATATACACATAGATTTACATACACTTTCTCACACATGCATCAGACATTTTTTATCAGACCCTGTAATGAAACCTAGCCTGCTATTCGAACCCCGGGGCGATAAATATTAAAGCTTAATGAATCGCAACTCCGGCAATAGAATTACGGGAACATTTTACATTACATCGAGATGCGCGACTACGGGATTGCGAGCTAACATCATTTGCTAGAGCAGATGAATGTGTGAACCGTATAATTTCTATTTGATTTGGTACATGTTCAATCTATTTGTATATATCTGTGTCCACGCAATTATGTAAATCCTCAAGTAAATGGAATACATTAATATTAAGTAGGTGGAAAGATTGGATTTGCATCTACTGTGGCTTATTCGAGACATTTTTAAATTCTGCGTTAGACTATGGAAAATTCTTGTCCTTTTTCTTAGAATTGTATTGTTTTGTTAGCGTGTTTGGTTATCTCTTTTCTTTAGATAAAAAGACAGATTGGTGTTGAAACAATAGTTATGACCGTTAGAGAAAACTAAATTTACTTAGAAACACAATGAGCAATTACTTTATCATCGCGTGATGCTTGTTTTTGTTTAGTATTGTGGTTTGTGAATAGCATCGAACTTCGTACATTGTAACTAGCGCTCAACAAATGCATTTAAAGATGAATCTTTTAATGTGTTCAGAGATTATGAGAGAAATTTTGTGTCTGTGAATATGGAAACATTGAAAGCCAAATTTGAAAAACACGTTTATAGCTCTTGCAGTTTTATGAATAACTTCCTTAATAAAAAATTGTTAAAACCACCACTTTACAGGCTTTATATTTAACAAGAATTTGTCTGATTTCATTCTGATTAGCCAGGGAAGTTACTCGAATGTGGGAAAGAGACGGGGCTATAGACGTTGTGACAATACAGGATATAACCGCATTTTGCATCCATGTCCCTTCCACCCTTTAAGAACATCTGCCATAGCAACTATATCAAGTTAGTTCGTTACATCTGGAGTCAAAAATTGTTGACTAAATAGTGGATATGGCTCCTGATATATAAATTGATAACAAAACATCTGTTAACAACCCGCAGTAGTTGCATAAGCACAATAGGGGATCGGACTGGGTCAAAATAATATGATTCTGTTTAGTCCGTAAGTTAGATTATCGAAAAATATTAAATACGTGTTTTTTGTTTTATCAAATCAATAAAAAATGACGAAGATAAAACGCGTCAAAGATCTTGGAGTGGGGCTTGAAACGTCACGTGTGTCGTCAAAATGTACTATCATATGACGTCACACGAGTTTTCGAAGCACTGTATCGTCTTCATTTTAAGTTTACGTGAAAAAAGAAAAAATACGTGTCCAATAATTTTTGGAAATCTATCTGACGGACTAATTAGTTTTTTTTTGTCCGATCCCCTATTCTCTCACCCGCAGCTTCTAAAAATGCATTTTTCTGCCTCCAACGAACCGGAGTAATTAGATGGAGGGGAACGGCGCCTCCACCAGATTGCCTACCAATTGAGTTATGTTCCAGCAGTCGCCATTTCTTTACATTATCATTTGTCAAAACCTTGAAGGTGTTGGTATACAAGTCAAATCTTTTTTTGAAAAGTTTGAAAACATCAAATGACTCCTCCCGCTCAGGGCAGAGCGGAAGGGAGTGTCAGACTTCTATTGACTAAAACCCTATGTTCCTTGTTGGCCCTTTGTGTCCGGGGCCGTGGTATCTCTTTCGAACAACCCGCAGCCCTAAGCATCTAAGTCAAACCTTGGTTAAAAATATTATGTTCTAGGAGACAGGACTCCAAATGATGACATAAACTAGTCCCGTCACGCATTATCTGCCTAGCCTTTTCCCAACTATATCGGGATCAGATTCCAGTCTAAACGGATGCAGGTGAATACCAGTATTTTACATGGAGCGACTGCCTATCTGACCTGCACAACCCAGTTAATAGGTACTGGGTAATACGATACCCTTTAGTAAGGTTGATTATCCGATTTTCAGCCCACTGATTTCCTGACGAAACCTATCTACGATGGTAAAACGTTAGGTCATTCTAATGAATTGAGCAGAATATCTATAAACAAACTACTCTGTTCCGTAAATACCCTCATCTCGCAGCTGCTCAAAACGCATTTTTATCAGCCTCCACCAGTTGAAATGTAATTAAAGCGAGGGGAACGGCGCCTCCACCAGATTGCCAGCCAATTGAGTTATGTGCCGGTCGGAGTACGACGCATGGACGCCAATCGATAGCCAAGTACTGATGGGTTTGCATCAATACGTGTTTGGTTGCGAGGTGTGGATTAATTGGTACTGGGAAAAGGATACTGGAGCCGAGTTAATGAACTAGAGGAATATTAGATTACTAGCTGATGCCCGCGGTTACAACCGCGCGGATGTCGGTTATCGCTACCAATGCCGGTTATCGCGACCAAAAGTAATTGAATTGATGCCGTCTCTTGACCAATAGAAGGCGCTGTATGTCCGGAATAAATTTTATTTTATTTTTTGTAATAAAAACTATCCTATGTCCTTTCTCAAGTTCCAAACTATGTCTGTACCAAATTTCACACAAATCGGTTCAGTAGTTTAGGCGTGAAGCAAAGACAGACAGACAAACAGACAGACAGACAGAAAGACAGACAGACAGACAGAGTTACTTTCGCATTTATAATATTAGTTTGGATGTTGTGTTGACCAATCATGGTGTAGCATGGATAGGTCGTTGTTGTGGTACACACGGCTACACATCAAGCTATACATTTCCAGATTACGCTGATCTCGCACTGTACGGAAATCCCATACAATGCGAGACCAGCTTATACTGGAAATGTATAGCTTGATGTGTAGCCGTGTGTACTATGATCGGTGGTGAAGGGCGACAGTTTTGAGGCCTGGTCTATGTAAAATGAGCCAGATTCTCAGCTTACTTTGCATAAAGACCAGTGTACTAAAGATTTCACTGATGGTGGGTCCTGTTTATAAGTGAAAATTATGAGTTTCCGCTATTCTTTTCTGATTAATTATGTTGCGAGATCCCAGATACATAGTTTAATTGTTTCTCTGGGACTTTGTCGAGTTTTATTGTTTCGGCGGTGTTTCTGGTGGTCGCCACTGTTGATTCTGTTTGTCAAGAGTTGCAGTGATTTGTGAATAGGGGTTGGGCTTATCACAATTTTTTTTTTAATGGGTATAACTTTACATTATCATTAACACCAAGATGTGTTCGAAATTATGTATTGATGAAGCTGCCATAATTAAATATTCTTGAATAAAAAAACAGGAGCTAGCAAACAACTTCCAGTACCTAAAAATCGATACATTAAACACAGTTTCTCATTATTCACTACATAAATCTTATCTAAATAGCGAGCGTCTGGCAAAAATAAAGATACGGAGTTCGAAGTTCCGAACAGAAGCAAACAAGAATCACGTGAGAATGGTTTACGTTGTTGCTAATAACGAACAGTAAATATGGCTAGCATAATATACAGGTTATTGTTCATTCGACCTCTTTTATAATCGGGTTGGACTAAAACCTATATTTATAATGGCACCAATTCCTATCACAGAATAGGTCGCACTAACGATTAATCTGTCTTGATCATCAGCCTTTTGACCGACTGTGTTGAGGTCGGCTTTCAGTCTAACCCAGCTGAATACCAGTATTTTACGTGAAGCGACTTCCTATCTGACCTGCTCATCCCTGTTAGTATGTGGTAATACGACAACCCTTGGTAGGACTGGTTGTCAAAGCAACTATCAAAGATCTACAAGTGACAACCGGAATCAACGTCTCGTGCTTTCCGTAAGGTGGAAACTCGGTATGGTACCGGTGGTATATGGTGGTTCTCCATCCACGGATTAACCGAGGCAAATACGGTTTAGATTTGATTTAAAGATTCCTATACCTCCTTCCTACTTCTGTTCTCATGGTAGCTTGTGGGATGATCGTACAATTGTAAGTTATAGAAATAAAAACTGATTATGTTTTCATTAACAACTGTTTTTCGATTGACTGTACTTCACTTGTACTTGTGTCAAAAAGGGGATCAGAACGGAATGATAAATTACAGGGGATCAGAAAGGAATAAACAAAATATTGGCAGTGGATCGGTTTGGGGGATCAGACCGGAACAACTCGTTATTTTGCAGTGTAGTTTGTCTACTTGTCTAGCGGCAATACAACTATAATCTGGAGTTGTATCTGAATTTCGGATCTTAAATCTTTTGACACATACTACTAAATCTGTATGCTCTTAATTCTTAATTGCTGTCATCACGTACAAATAAAACTTCAACAGGACGACATTTAAAATGCCTGAACATTTCAAGAGGCGATCAAAGAGATCACCAATTGTATGGATCCATAAAGACTAATTAATGGCATACAAAGTCTGTATCTTGGAATGAATAGCTCTTAAGTGTATGTACTACGGTCTGCCACTTTTCGCCCTTATGCACTAAGCAATAAGGTTGAAAAGTCGACCGTGTATAGAGAGACGAGTCGAGGTGTATTGCCGGAAATTACAATTGTACATAAACATGTATGTAGTACTATACTCGTATATAACGAAAGATAAATTATGCTTTAAGCTTGAGTCTGTTCATTCGATTGTAGGAATTTGACATAAAGTAAGGGTTGCTGAGAGTGCTCTTGGATTTTGAACTTTAGGTGTTAAGCCGTATGTTCCAGAATGAAAAAAATACACATTTAATAATGTTGCCGCCGTCAAATTTCAAATTCAAAATGTCAAATTTCACTCTGAATGAACAATGTGTTCTAGGCACAAATAGTACGAATACGTACAGTGCGATCAAATTATCTTGGCAGCTCTGAACATAGGCTTTGCGAAATTTTACGCATGTAAACTTGGGAATAGAACTGTTATTGCCAGATAAACCAATACTTAAACGATCAGAAAATATCTAATTTAAACAGTGAGAAATACATGTGGCGACTAGCGACATCTATCGCAACACCTGCGTACTAACAACGATTTACAGAAATTCCTACATCGCGCTATCAACATTATCCGCGACATAAGCCTTTAAAGGAGTTCCCGACTTACAACTGTTGGGCAGTTAGCCCGCCGGACACAACACCCGTCCGGTCGGAGGATCCTCCCTTTTCTATGGGGGATGAGGAACTTTACACCCTGTTCCTCATACCCCCAAATACAAATAAAATAAATATCATAACTGTACGGGTCAACCACCGTACAGTACGAAATATACATATAAGAAATAAGAGTGTTATGTTAAGTGAGTGTAGTGCGGTTAGGGAAAAAAGGCAATCTTTAATCAAAGTGAAAAGAGCAGTGAGTGAGTGTTGTGATCTTAGGGAAAAAGGTCAATTTAGTCAATCCGTGAAAAGTGATCCCAAAAATCTTACTAAATCAAACGAGTGTTTACAAACAGAAGATAGGGCCTCGTCCCCTGTTTTTCGTGTATTTTCCCTTCCCGATCTAAGATAACCTTGATTGTAATTGTTCTAAATATTGTTAATCACTCACTACTAATCCTTATCCCTGTCATATAGTTGATAAGTTGAATATTGTTTATCATCTTGTAAATCTCATCACCATCTTTATCCTACTTACTAACCCCTAACTTTGCCCCCGGGAGCATGTACGGGTCAACCACCGTACAGTACGTTTACCTGGGTCATCATTATTGCGCCACCCGCTCAGTATGTGTCCATCATTTATATTATTGCACTTTCACAGCAATAGTTCAGTACGTAATTCGGCGACATACCGTGCGCGTGACTCATAATCCCATATCGTTCACCAATCATCCTAGTATAAATTAATCTTAATCTTATATTTGTGGAAACAGACAATACAGTGAATTTATTAACGTTAAACTGACTTTCATCTCTTATCTCATCCTTTATCTCTATCTTAACCCAACCCCGAACAATAACACTTTTATACATTCGTTGTAACAAAATGACCTGTACGAAGTTCGGAGCTGCCAAGATAATTTGATCGCACTGTAGTTACGTACTATTTAGTAAGCAGCCATGTCTCCCCCGACCCTTGCTCGAGCCAGCACACGATGCTGAACCAGTAGTTTTAAAACAGCCCTAAATAATGATATCCCTCAAATCCAGCCTGTCCCTTTGCTCCCCCAGCGACGCCCTTAGTCGAGGCCGAGGCTCGTACCTACCCGACAGGGGGTGGCCTTAGCACGCAGTCGCTTAGTTTATATTTAGTTATTTGCCCCTGGGTGGAGGCCTAACAATCCAGGTATCCAGATCACCCATAGGATAGTCCGATTAAGCAGAAGTAAAAAAAGCAGCCTTGTGCCAATCTAAGGCGTAGGTTAAAGTGTACTATGATCAAAGGTATGAACGTGGACGAAGCAAACTAAGATGTAAGACGTTTTCGTATAGCAGCAGGTGGCGTTCTATAGTTTCTAACAAATCCTTATAAACGAGTAAACATAATTATTGTACACAATATACACTACGCAAAATTAAAACACGATTTTTGTTGGTAAATAACGGTTTGTAGTTTTGTACATTGAGATAAGACCTATTTCGTATGGTTTCCAAAATGTTATGTCCGTGAAATCGTAACAGAAAATTACTTTTAAAAGTTACTTTGTGTATTGGTGCTCGGGCGGGACTATAATGTATGTTTTCATTGTAAAACAAGACCATAATTAAGTGCTAATTATAGGACAAGTAACTCGTAACCTACATGCGTTAACCTCTCAGTGTGATAACATAATGCAGCGGTAATCAGTTGTCAGTGGGAGTCTGTTTATCCATTATAACACTGATACATACACATAAGTACGGTATCTACGTTGCTTAGATTAGGGGTGTCTCCATAGCGTTATTACCATTCGCCCTTCTCGAAAGCAAGACCTTTGGCAATGGCAATGGCAATGGTTTTGGTATATTCAAAGGCGTCGGTACTGCATTTTAGTTATGAGACGATACACGAAATGTTTCGGTAATTTTAACTTTCCGCCGTATTTGATTCATGAAAATGAACGCTATCAACACATATAAAAGGCGGTCAGGCAGGAGTTGTCAGTTTCAAACAGGGTTCAAAGTGGCAAAGTGGTAATGATAATTATGTTGATTATAACAAACATCATAAAATTGTAATAAATAAACTTGTCGTGTTACCCAAACGTGTTTAATGTAAACTTAAAAAAGGTCACATTGTCTTTAATTAATCAAAAGACATATTTTCTTGTAAATTTCTGTTAAAACTAATGAGTAAAACAATAAAATTAGTAGTTATTAAATAATGTCTTTGTTTACATCATAAATTAAAATTATCACTCGTAATTTAAAAAAAATACAGACATATATAATTATTAATCAACGTAGATATTAATTATCAAATCAAATAATTATACTTGACCAGGCGCCTTCTGCGCCTGGACAGAGATAGCCTGCGCCTGGTGGCGGGGACCATCACCGGACATTGTTCACTGAATAAACACTTCCACACCCTAGGAATCACTGACAGTCCCCTGTGCAGGGCATGCATGGAGGCGGAGGATACTGTGGCGCATGTGCTCCTTGAGTGCACAGGCGTTACCAAGATTCGTGAGGAGACCCTGGGAACACCACGATCCCTTGCGGATGCCCTGAGGAGACCGGGAAGTCTGATCTGCTTCTGGAGGAAGGTGGGCTGGTTGGAATAATAGGCCGCCACGGCTCACGCACAATGGTCCACCTTAAGAGTTAGTATGATGCTGTTTTGGTGATATTGGGCGATCTAGATCTCGGTATCTATATGACCTAAGAATTCGGTATTTGGACACCATTAAACTTGGACTTATAATCTTTAAATCTGTACAAGCGAAAACACGATTGGATGAAAAAACCTCGATAGAAAAAAAATACTAAAACAACTCGGTTTGCACTTATTTAGAGTTGGATCTCTGAAACCTTAAGGAATTTAGTGACGATTTTTACATAATAGATAGGTAACTATATTATCTCAAATCGTGCAGATTTTTTTTTTTAATTTTCTACGTGGTTTTCTCGTAATTAGCATTCCTGTGATTGGCGCTTACGTTATTTTATTCTAAGCGAGCGCACATTCTTTCTGTCTCACGTTTGGAACGCGGTAGTAATAGCGCTGTCCTTTTCAATTTGTTCAATTCAGACATTCAGTCTGCTGCGGCATCTGTTGCGAGACGAACCTATGTTTGGCGACATTACAGACAGCGAACTATTTTCTACGCAATTATTTTGTTTAGTGGTAGGCAATATAGGTACCTATAATAAAGTTTAGGGACAGTATTTACTGTAAAAAGGAGTTTAAAACGTTTTGTGTAAATATATTATATACCTATCTTTTAATGATGATTGTCACCCACCTGATGATGGACTCCGAAGGTAGGTATAGGATCTCGGTGTCGGCACTACATAGAACCATCGTGTTTGGACTCATTTGAAAGGTCTAACGGAGATCTTGTTGACTAATGATGTCACCCACCTGATGATGGACTCCGAAGGTAGGTATAGGATCTCGGTGACGGCACTACGTAGAACCATCGTGTTTGGACTCATTTGAAAGGTCTAACGGAGATCTTGTTGACTAATGATGTCACCCACCTGATGATGGACTCCGTAGGTAGGTATAGGATCTCGGTGACGGCACTACGTAGAACCATCGTGTTTGGACTCATTTGAAAGGTCTAACGGAGATCTTGTTGACTAATGATGTCACCCACCTGATGATGGACTCCGAAGGTAGGTATAGGATCTCGGTGACGGCACTACGTAGAACCATCGTGTTTGGACTCATTTGAAAGGTCTAACGGAGATCTTGTTGACTAATGATGTCACCCACCTGATGATGGACTCCGAAGGTAGGTATAGGATCTCGGTGACGGCACTACGTAGAACCATCGTGTTTGGACTCATTTGAAAGGTCTAACGGAGATCTTGTTGACTAATGATGTCACCCACCTGATGATGGACTCCGAAGGTAGGTATAGGATCTCGGTGACGGCACTACGTAGAACCATCGTGTTTGGACTCATTTGAAAGGTCTAACGGAGATCTTGTTGACTAATGATGTCACCCACCTGATGATGGACTCCGAAGGTAGGTATAGGATCTCGGTGACGGCACTACGTAGAACCATCGTGTTTGGACTCATTTGGAAGGTCGAACGAAGACCTTGGTCACTAATGATGTCACCTATCTGATGATGGACTAGTAGGTAGGTAGTAGGTAGGTAGTAGGTAGGTAGTAGGTAGGTAGTAGGTAGGTAGTAGGTAGGTAGTAGGTAGGTAGTAGGTAGGTAGTAGGTAGGTAGTAGGTAGGTAGTAGGTAGGTAGTAGGTAGGTAGTAGGTAGGTAGTAGGTAGGTAGTAGGTAGGTAGTAGGTAGGTAGTAGGTAGGTAGTAGGTAGGTAGTAGGTAGGTAGTAGGTAGGTAGTAGGTAGGTAGTAGGTAGGTAGTAGGTAGGTACCTACTACCTACCTACTACCTGCCTATTACCTACTACCTAACTATTACCTACTACCTACCTACCCGGTTTTATTTATTTATGGAAACATTTGTTTTGAATAGTTATTGTTTATTTTCGACGGAACATTTATTTTTGTTATTTATGGTACTACCTACGATATTTGTGTAAGTACCTACGAATGTTTGTCTTTTATTTTTTTATGGGATTTTTATTGTTTTTGTAATGGTACACACGGCTACACATCAAGCTATACAAAACCAGTTAATCTTGGCCTCACTTTACTAGATCTTTTCGCACAATGAACGATCAGATTATACTGGTTTTGTATAGCTTGATGTGTAGCCGTGTGTACCTATATTGTATATTCTGAATATACTTACATATTAAACTGTTTAATAAATAAACATTGATGATTAATTACATAAAACATTTTATTTCATACTAACCTTTAAGGTTTATAGATTGAGTACCTACTTACTTACCTACTTTTATCTACGTGAGGAATGATAGATCAGTCTGGATCTTCGATCAATAAGTTTCGAGTCCACGAAAAAAAAAAACCTCTAAATTTCGAAACTTGAATCTCGGCCCTAGTACCTACCTATTATTTTACCTACTATTATGTATAGTGTTTAGGTGTGTCATTAGTTTGTACCTAGGTAATAATAGGGTTATGGACGGAGCTTCAAATAAGTATACCGACAATAATTTATTATCCTCGCTTGATTGTCAGCTCCGATCCGTCGTCGTACCGTGAAAATAGGTACTTCCATGAATTTCAACTTTATTTGAATGATTTTTTTACGAATACGTTTTATATATAATTATATAATATGAATCAAGCTGTCGACCAGCTGGGCGGTCGGGGCACCGCAGTTCAAACTCGTACTCGACTCACACTCGATCGCGGCCTGTGCGCGGAGCGCGCCGAGCTGCCGCGCCGGGCGTCAAGCCACCGCGTATTATGGAAGAGGGGGCGCGGGCGAGAGGTACGAAATCGCTCGCGTTGGGCTATAATGCGCGCTCTTAAGGACTAAGTGCGGAAACCTAAAACCCATAAAGAAGAAGAATAATTATACTGTCAAATTGACAAAATTTACGAACCCTAGTTTTAATATTCCATAGTCATCATGAAACTGACAGCCCTTGACGATGTTTAAATATGCTGATCGCGTTCAGTGATTGGTGAAATTTGCCCCAAGGCACAAGACTAAGAACATAGAACGCCTAAAGATTAAAAAAAAAACAAAAATAACTAGCCAGACTGCACTTCTTTCCAAGAATACCAGGGTGAAAAAAGACTGCAAGTTCAATCAAAGATATAGTTAGACAAGAATTGAACACGAGCAGAACGCTAAACATAAAAACAGCCTAGCCAGACTTCACTTCTTTTCAAGAACACAAAGATGTAGGAGGACGACTGCAAATCCCATCAAAGATATAGTTAGACAAGAATTGAACACGAACAGAACGCTAAACCTAAACGTAAAAAAAATCTAGCCGGAGAGCACTTTTTTTAAAAACACGGAAGTAAAGGAAGAAGACTGCAAGTCCCATAAAAGCCCTACGGCTTCAGCGTATTGACAGCCCTATAGACGTGGTTTAGAGTTTGCGTTGCGGACGCAATGGGGACGAGCAAACATGTTTATTTGTGTCAGCCCAAACGACGGCAGTACGCCACATAACAAACCCGCCCGTAATTACCACAAAAAGCTTGATTAACTCCGCGTAACCAGATAGTACACGACTTGTTAATTGTTATCGCAATTGACAATTTGTTGCGTGTCAGAAACTAGAGTAGTAAAATAGCTAGTAGCACAATTAAAAGGCTAGAATAGTGTGGAATAGGTCAAATAGGCTGTCGTTCCATGTAAAATACTGGTATTCAGCTGCGTCCGGTTAGACTAGAAGCCGACCCTAACTTTAGGGAAAAGACTATGCAGATGATGAATCGTGTGGAATAAGTATGTAACTCACCTTAAAAATAAAACCTATTTCATTATAGAATGGGTTCCAAAGTACCGTACAATGTACCGTACCGTAACATAGGGATCCAGGGATGAATAGAGACGAAACTTTGAGAGGGATTTTAACATTCAATTAATTTGATAGGTTACCAACAAGTAGGCTATTTTATTTATTTGTTCTAATTTAAGTACTATATAATTTAGATACGTTTTTGGCAACATACCATTTTAATTCAACGTTAAAATCCCTCTCAAAGTTTCGTCTCTATTCACCCTTGGATTCCTATTCCCCCCATTTTACCGGTACCATTTTAAAAGTCGTTGTACCTACTCGTATATACACAGTGACACATCAAACTATAAATTTGCAGTATAACATAGTTTGTAGTATAGACTTCCTCTACAATGAGACATCCGCATAAACTGGTTTTGTATATCTTGATTGGTCGTGGTGAGTACACAAATACTTATTGAGATTTCCTAGTTCTTATTTATAGATACAAGTAAATACCTCTCCTCTAGCATAATTTATCAATCCTATCGTCTCACTAGTCAGTAGTTATAAAGACAATTTAAAACATTTAATAGTTACTTTGATTGCAGTGTATGAAGTCTATGAAGTAATAAGCGGACTTATTACAGTTGCAATGATCACACATATCAATCAAAACCTCTATCATGTACAACTCGGCAGTAAATAGTAATCATTTGTAATGTATTTTCTGTGGATGTTGAAGTTTTATATGACTTCAGTCACAATCATGGTGATGATTTAATAAATGGGAGGTAACTATAAACCAATCAATCAGAGCTGTAAATGGGAATCGAATAATCTGCAATGTGAACTTACGTTTATTAAACTATTTCATCACCTGTAAACCCCTTTCCCAACAATGTTTGGGTCTTCTTTCAGTCTAATCGGCTGCAGCTGAATACCAGTATTTTACATGGACAGACTCCTTATCTGACCTCCACAGTCCAGTTAGTACTGACTAGGTAACACGATACTCATTGGTAACACTTGTTGTCAGATTTTCAGGCCACTGCCTACCTTAGAATTTTGGTTTATATAAAATCCTAGATACTCTCTATTTTACGACTTCAAAACTAACACACAATAAAATTAAATGTAACTTCAACATTAAATGTAATTTCGAGCATACAGCTGTAAAGTTAACGCTAGTATCTGACTACCGAGCGAAATTGATGATGATTAATGTCGAGGCATAAGTATCTCAGTTATTATTATAAACCGAGTTTAAGATGAAAGTGGTACAAACAAAATTAGATTCGCTCTCCTACTGTGGATTTGCAAATAGTTATACTAGGAACTTCTTTGATGTTGGGACTAATGGTATTTGAATCATTAATTTTGTGTCTTTCTTTCTTTCTTTAAGTCAGGAAGTGGCTAATGGTTGTAGCTCAGTGATCATTAGGGTAGGAAATTGTAAATACGGCGACACGTCAAGCTATTCCCAGAGTAACGTGGACTCGCTTTGCATAGATTTCCCGTGTAATCAGAGATACGTATTTAATGGTTTTGTATAGTTTGATTGCTCGTACGTAGCTCATCCATCAATATATTGATGTGGAACGGTCTTAGTAACTATAAAAATATAATAGGAATTACAATCAGCCTTGATTGGATTTCTTAGGAACTGACGTCAACCAATGATGTCAGTACAAGAATAATATAACTGACCTACGCAGCTACGATTACAAGAGGATATTATAGAACATAACATCACACCTGTAATCTTCGAAGAGTAAGGCAAAGGTGTTTCCTATGGTCACCCATATTAAATAAAGCTAGAACCAAATCTTAAGGTTGATGTTCCAGGGTAGCCCGCGCGAAATTCAAATTTTCTAACGTTTTTAGCGATTTGCAGGCCAGTGCTAGGTTACTGTATGTTAGTGAAAATATGAGTCGCGGCTGTAAGACGTATGCAGTTACAAAATTATAATCATCAAAATCATCATAACAACCCTCCAAGTTCATGTAACTGTCAAGAATGACCTTTTGATGAAATACTCATACTCAAAAACGTGAGAAAATTTGAATTTCGCGGGCTACCCTGGAACATCCACCTTAACCATCCAAATACTAGTCAGATAGTCATGTTTTTATTTGCCACTTTGACAATCTTCTGATTTGCCAGGTATTAAATCAACCTTTCTTTCAAATGGCGGTTCATACAAGCCTAACCGTTTGACTTGACCCTACAACTCATGATGTTAGGGTTCCTGAACAGTCTGCTAACCTTATCAGGCCTTATGGGCTTACCGTATTGTTGGCCTCTTAGACAAGCCATTACTTTCAAATGATATTATAGTTAGACGAACTTATTCAGTTACTATCCGAAGGCACCTAATAATCCGATTCCTGTCGCTTTCCCTTCGGAACAACCACTCTACGTAGCATATGTATGGCGAGTTACTAAAACAACTATCTCATTCCTGTATATTTACCGAGGGAGACATGAGAAGGGCGTCGGCCAAAAGTTATTTATTCCATAAATGTATAAGTTTTGAACAAAACTCGTCGGTTACACTACACCGCAATAAGCAGGGAAAACTTGTATCAAGTGAAACTTCCATTTATTTAATGAGCCACCTCTGTTTGCAGGGCCATGGAGGTGGAGAACAGTAGTGCTTTACCCCGCAAGCTATATTTAGATGATAATATGATTATGTCCATAGTATACCCACACCCACCCATGTAATAGGGGGCGAGTCTATTACCATCAATCGAGCTAAATCCAGACACTACTGCGTAATTCTTTATGGGTAAACCTAATAACGCTCTGCTCGACATAGGGTCAAACCCAGGGCGGTATGCGCAGTCGCGCTAGGGACCAAATAATGAGCTAGTGTACTGTACTATTTATTGCACCTCGGCGTAAATCTTAGGCCCCTAGCACACGGCGTATTTAAAACGCGCTCACCCGCGTTTCAGGAACGCGCGTCGTGAGTCGTCTGATTTTTTCCGTTTTTATAAATACGAATGCGCGTCTGAAGCGCGTACAAAGGGTTGCAAGTAGTTGGCAGTTGCAAGCACGTTTCACGACCACCCCATGTGCTTAGGTTACAAGATTGCGTTCAAATCTCGTTTGCCGTCATCTGCACGTCGTCGTCGGCGCGTTTAAAATACGCCGTGTTGTGCTAGAGGCCTTGTTTGCTATGTTACCCTAGCTAGGTGGTGGAGTAGCTGAACAATTAGATAAAAGGTTTCATGCTGTTTCATACTTGAAGTAGGTTGTAGTGCATTGGTTATGCGTATCATGTAGTGTTGTGCCTGGTTTTACCTGCCTAAGTCATGCGCACTGACTAGAGTTTTACGTCAATTGTATTGTCGTTGTAGGTTTCCTATTCATTTATCGTAATTAATTGACAGTACAAAACAACAAACAAATGCTTGTCACCTATTACATGAGGATGCAGGATTGGAATACTTTTATGCAGCTATGCCTAACTCTGAAGTTTCGAAGATATTTGCCACTAATGAAAACATATTAACAAACTTGGTGTTCTCCGAATGGAAACAATTACAAGAACCTAAGATTCCTCCACCACATAGTTAGGAAAAGTTTACACAAAATTCAAAAAGCAAATAGTCGTGAGTTATAAACTTTTAAACGCTAGTAATGGTTTCGAAGTGTTTCGAGGTAAGCCAGACGCTAACAAAATAAAACCGTTTCGGAGCCGTAAAACGTTGAATTTCGTACCAAAAATAAACTTAACATTTTTACGAAATGAAAGCTTAAAAGTGAGCATTGAAACGACGAAATAGAACAAAGTATATTTTTAAGGAGACATTTTCCCTCTTTACTTTTGCGTCTTCGTATACTGTCGCTTTTTAACGTGGCAAAGTTGGGGGATGTTTAAAATATTATTCTGTAATAAGTTTGTGTGTAACCAAGAAAGTTAATTAATTGGAATCCATGATAATTGTTTCATATCTAATACATAATCACCATTAAAATAATATTTTTTTTTTAATTTATGGATTGTTTAGAAAATTTATTATACATATTTTATTATAGGTACACGATTACACGATGGCCGACCCGGAAAATCAAATTACCTGCCCGTACCCGTAAACTAAACAAGGAAAATACTTCACGTGAGGGAAAACAATAGATACTATTTCAAATATTCATCCGGATCCCTAAACAATGCTATGGGTGGTTTTGGGTGGAATGTAAATTAATCACACCCGTATTTAATATGAATATTATGTTACTAACGAAAGCCAATAAATTTATAATACTGGATATAATAATTAATCTAATTTATATGCACGGCAGCAGTAAAAGTTTAATGTTATTCCAATTCGGAAAACATGCAGCGAACGCTTTCAATTGATCAAACTGGATGGCAGTTCTAAACTGGTCATTTAATTTAAATAAAGCCTAAACATAACGCAAATTACGTCGTAGTAACGGTCTTAAGAATAATAAAGAAATGAATGCTATTACGCAAACGGGTCTCAATTCTAAACAAACAAATGTTCAACAGAATAAGTAAGTAGCTTTCATAAACAAAAAAGAAAAGAAAGGCAACAAAGTAGCCAAAAAGAAGAAATCGTATAAGATAAATCATTTCTGTATCAAGACATTAAACGAACTCCGTTTGAGAACAATCTACACTAATCTACACTAATATTATAATCTACATCTACACTAATATTATAAAGAGGAAAGATTTGTACCTATTTTTGTATGTTTGTATGTTTGTAATGAATAGGCTCAAAAAGTACTGGGCCGATTTCAAAAATTCTTTCACCCTTGGAAAGCTACAATCACCCTGAGTAACATAGGCTACTTTTTATCTCTGTATTCCCACGGGAACGGAATCTACGCGGGTGAAACCGCGGGACGTCCGCTAGTCTGTTATGAAACGACTATGTTGTTACGGAGCAGTACTTACATGATATACGTAATCGTTTCCATCAATCTATCTCGATTCTTACTCGAGTGATCTGAATGTCTGAAACTGTTTTCGATACTAGTGTTTGTCTCACTCAGAAATAATGTATTGTTATTGTACAAGAGGTGTTTTTCCAGCGCCCAATAAGTGGAGCAGTACTAAGAAAGAAAAACTGATTTTGGGAAAAGATGCAAACATTTTGTTTACGGTAGGAGAATGATGATGATGTTTATTGGAAACCTAACCCAACAAAATATTTCTTGGTAGAATTAGAAACAAGGAAAATGTGTGAAACCAGTGAATAAAGAAACATATCTCACTAAGAAAGTGTTTCGTCAAACAGAAGATCCAAAATAAGACAAACCGTTTCTTAATTCTGGGTCCAAATACCCAAAATTCATGTTCTAAATACAATAACTCTTAGACTAAAGTAAGAACTGGTTCTGAAATATAATTACGTGGGAATTAAAATTAATATAACCGTCCATTCGTCCGAATCAAATTCTTGACACTAAACTAAGAAGCCAACTTGCGTTATTCCACAGGCCTCAGTTTCCGAAACCAATTTGTGTTGGTTTGGAGGGTCTCCCAAAATACTTGAGGGCATAGTGCTCGGGTCACATACATTACCCACATAATACATTGTGAGTGCTCCGTGTTATCTGTGAGAGGGTAATAGAGGGCACTGCTATCGCTCAGGGGCTCAGGGCAGCTGCTAGTTTAGGAGATATGGCCAGTAAAGGAAACATGCCCGCCGGGGTTTCTAAAATGGTGTTATGATGACCGGGTAATGTTCGACTTCTTTTTCTTAAAGGAATTCTTGGTGATACTTTACCACAAACTTCGTGAATTATAGCAAATCTAGAAATTCATACCTAATAACAACCTAAAAATTAATGAACTTTTGCAAAAGCAAATGCACCGTTAGAATAACCTAAGTGAAAACCTTCAAACAGGGAAAACTGTTACAAGGGAATTTACGCTAAACTGACTAGTTTCAAGGTGAAAAAATATCCAGGAATAAAACAGGAAAGTTAGAACTATAATTATTTGTTGAGTAGGCGTGATTAGTTGTAGGAATTTCCAAACATTCGGATAGGCAAGTGTCTAGTTGAAATCTTGAGATGAACTTTGACTGTGCATACTGATTTGATGATTACAGTTTCGTTAAAGAGGCGTAGGAGTTGTTTAATATTAAAATGTTACTGGTAAAGCAACATCATTAGGTAAGGTTAAAGAAACGTTATTGCTAAAGGTATTTAAATGTGGGCGGAATTATTGGGTTTAATACTTGTAATCGATATGACTATAACCTTTCGGTAAAAAAAAGCTTAAAACTAAATTTGTCTATTTCCAACTTTAGGCTCAGAATCACGCAAATGCGTAGTTATGCCTTGAACTTTCGAATCAATTAAAAGTTCAAATCTAGCTACAATACTCTGGTAAGTCCAACGAACGTTTTTGTGTTATTAAACGCGTGTTACAAGTAATTCCGACACGTGTGCTATACGCCCACGGGTAGATGTCAAGAGTCCATTTATTTTGATTAATTATCGGCCTTCAACTGATATTTTGGTGAACTGTTGGGCAAAAGCAGCTACGTTCACTTTGTGTGTACTTGCTTCAAACATGTGTTGATTGACTTATGGAAGCATGTGTGAAATTAGCACAAGATGCCGTAGGAAAAGTCATTAAGCTTTAAGGCAAGTACTGCTTTTCAGAAAAATGAGAGTCATAACTAGAATAAGGCCTTCTAAGGCCTTCTAACTCTAATTGCATAGTCTTATCAAAAAAGGCAAGCTTGAAAATATTCGAACTATTCAAACATACTAAATCTATGCCTTGAAGCTTTTGCTTCATAAGTTCTTTCAAGCTAAAAACCTTGGATATTTTATCGATCTCATTAAGTATAGGCCAGTAGACTCCAAGGTTGAAAGTCCCATGCCACTTACCCGAGTCTAAATAACCAGAATTATGAGACAGGTCACAAGAACCTCGTGCAGTCATTGAACAATTTTGTTGCTAGATTACTTTAACGGATGCAGGAATATGATACTAATATTCTTGTATTTCATATAAGGAAGCAACTAATATAATCTAATACGTCTATAAACGAAGCGAAGCGCTCTATAAATGGAAAAAGACCAAGGCTGTATGTACTTCATAAAGTACGGCAGCAAATTTAATATAACTGGAAAACGTTTATTTCCAACCTTAACTATGTATTTCTATAAAAAAACTCAACAGCAACGTTTTAAACCACGTCAGATAAAACGAAGTTATCTTTGTAGGGGATAAACAGATATGGAAAGTTGATGGGAGTGAAGTGGGCTTCAAAAATAAGACTGAGCAAAAGTTAAATTAGATTCTGATACGAATCAATCATCGTGGCTCTGTGGGCAGTTCGGGGATTAACTTGGGTAAGACAACAAAGGACTAATTATAAAGTGGCTAGCAATTTGTTATTAGTGCTGTGTAATTAATCAGCATCTCTGGTCTGTGTTGAGAGTACGCTTGTGAATTTAATCGCTTACCATTCATTACTGCGGAGGCGTCTATCGATTTATCAACGTTAGTTTTACGGACGGATAAGCCCTTTGCGCGAATTGCGAAGTGCTGTTTTTACTTGCCAAGAAATATCTGTAATTAATCTCAATTTTTATATATTTCTATTTCGAGCATTCCGTGTTTTGTTAAAACTAAAAGGATTTTAGCATCTATTTGTTACAGCTTGATTGATTATAACTGTCTGGCTAGCGAAACAATTTGAGAAATATAGCTCTTGGCAGAATGATATACAATTTCCGTGCACACTGATAAATCTATCAGGTTTTCAATTTTTATCATCAACTGGACTGCAATAACTGAATGTTAAAGGAAGGACAATGGTATATAAAGAACTATATTATCGTCCCGGGCAAAATGAGACCGATAAACTTATAATGACCACCTGAATAGCGGCAAGCATTGTTTTCACAACTCTTTGAACGAATGCCAATAGACAGTTACACTATTCGCAGGTAATATTCATACAAATATAAACCTTATTGTAACAAAATAAGGAACATAACAGCCAGTAGTCAGGCAATAATTGTGTGGTACATACATTGTATAGCACGTTATCAATATGTACCGATGTGGAAAATAACAATGCATAATAACACGAGACAACACGCGAATACACGATATCATTTATTGGCCATTAAAAAATAACGAGGGAAAGAAGCACGAAAAAATAATCATAACCACGAGTTTCAAGTTAGATAGCCTTTTGTGAATGCATGTAAAACAGGACGTACACTAAATTACAGAACTCTAAAATATGCTATCGCCATCAGTATTTACGTATTAGGAACGTCACATAATATGCTTCAATTCGAATGTATTACGATTACAATTTATACTGCCATCAGTTTAACTTTCTTCGTTTTGTACGCAACCCTGGGAAAATCAAGTTGAACCACAAACCTTTTGCTAGACCCAATCTCGCAAAACTTTGCAAATTAACATAACAGTAAGAATAATTAATTAAGGCGGGGTTGCAGTAATTTTAAGATTTTTGAACCTATAAAAATCGAACTAAATACGAGTTTTTTAATAAATAAAAATCATTACATAAAAATTGAACATACTCTCTAGTAAATCGTAAAGATAGAAACGCGATTTAGAATGATCGGCTCGATACTTTTTTTTATCAAACATGACTCTAAATCACAATTTCAAACGTGTACTGCTAAGACATTTCATCATGAATTTATATGAAAGTTATATCAGTAGATAGAACTTTTTATTCTGAAGTAAATGGTGAAAACAGATTGTATAATTTCTTTATAGTTTTTCTCCAAGAAGCAAAAAACAGTCAAAATTTAAGCATTATATCGCTCGCGCGGCAGGGCGGGGGGCGAGGTCGTGCGTACATAAAAACAAAGTACTGCAACCTGGCCTTAAGAATCTATGTCAATGAAATTCGTAGAACATTTTCGTCAATAGACAAAACCTAATTAAAATGATTAACAGTAAGAATACACTTAGAGAAGTAATTAAGAACGTGGCAAGGATGCTAGGAAACAAACTATTGATAACGTACCAACGGGTAGTTAATTAAAAAAAGAATACAATGGCGCTAAGGATATGAGAAAGAAAAGCAACAGAGACGGTGTTTGTGAAACAAAACGAGAACAAGAGCCAAATGAACACGACAACGACAAACTTGTGCTGGGAAATCAAATGGAACTGTTTATGAGAATTTATTGCACCAATCAATACTGTGACTGTGATATGCAGTTTCAGCACAACATCTTGATTGAGAAGCAAAAATCAATGTATAATGCACAGAAACGTTCCTTGATCAGATATCAGATCAATGTAATAAAGTAGAAGAAACGTTTTATTGACTTCAGGACTTAGCAACAACATCTAAAGAAGATGTAGACAAATGAGGAGACGCCAAGATAGATTGTACTCGTATTTATGCAACTAAAACAATACTCAGACAAAGACAATGGAAGCAAATTCAACGTAACTAAGAGTAGAACGGTGATGACTAAAAAAGGAAACGCGGGTTTAATTGAAATAACAATAAAGTAAGTGACTCAACACCGGCGAGATACAATTTCTAGGCAGAATTTCGTCAGTGTTGCCACACCGATGTCTATTAACAATGAAGTTAGGCGCCAGGAAATAATAAATTTAACATGATAGATGCAGTAAAATTGTATTAATTGAATAGAGTTTTGCACAAAGTCGTAACTTTGTTGGCGCGGAAGTTTATCTATTATCTGGTTTACTTAGTAGCAGAACGGTTTCTAAAAAGGAAAAGTTTTTAATTTGGTGTGTTTAAGTAATAGAAGGTAAACAGATGTTCATTATTATACAAGACTCGTTAGCAATGAAATCAGAGCAATTAATAAACCCATTAGTGCAAAGTGCGAACATAAAAACAAAGAAAGTTGGCCCACTGGATGAATTTCAATTATCGTACACATGATTCATGTTATTTGTGTGGTGTATGATAGCGTTAAATACTAGCGTGGAGTTAAGCTTACAACAATAGTTGGCATTGTACTAGTATTTAAATTTTTCAGTAATTTACCTCTCATAAAATTCCCAGTTTCTTTTCAAAATACACGTTGAGTCTTCATTACCTGGAAAAAACGAAATATCTGTTGAATAAATTGTCTAGCCAATGTTATTTCTAAAATATTTGCCGTCTTTCAAACTGTTCACTTTGTGTATTTATGGGGTCAGACAAGGACGAGGAGAATTTTGGAACTTGTTTTAATATTATTCTTTGGCTGCTTTTCAGCGTGACTTTCATTGAAAGGCAACTAAGTATAGAATTAAGTCTATATTTTCTATCCCTAAGTTTTCGGGCAACAATTAGGACTGGAGACCCGGCCGGCAATAAAAGTTTTACTGTAAACGACGCTAAAACGGTCAAGTCTATCAGTAAAAAAGCTCTTTTGGGAATTTGGGAATCGTTTTTTGTGGATAATGATCGCAATGGGACGTAAGATTATCTAGGCAAGCAAAAAGGATAAAATATAAGTACTTTCGGCAAGAGCAAATAGTATTGATTTTGTATGAGAAAATTAAAACTTCGCAGTACCTAATGATACAAATTGCTAACTGTTCTAATGAATGGAGTTGTTCTTTGGTCTGAATGGTTGTCATAATAATGTTAATTAGTTCTGTGTTTCTTTGTTCAGCGGTTATTGTATTAGTAGATTGTACACCAAGTGCATAAAACGCACCATTTTGCGCGAGACGTTTATCCATCCGATGCGAGCTTGCGAGCGAGGATGGATATAAAGTAGAGAGTAAAATGGGTTTTATGGACGAGTTTTACACTCTACTTTTCACTTCGATTGCGAGGAAATGAAACAGCAACTTGTAAATATTGTAAAAATAATTATGGTTCCCGCCAATTAACTTCCTTTTATTTTTTAACCGATGTGATTAGGTGCAAGCCTATTGCAATCAACAAATGTAATTAGGAGCAAGCCTATTGCCATCAACTGATGTAATTGGGACCAAGCCTATTGACATCAACCAATGTAATTAGGAGCAAGCCTGTTGCAATCAACTGATGTAATTAGGGGCAAGCCTATTGCCATCAACCGATGTAATTAGGAAAAGCCTATTGCCATCAACGAATCTTATTAGGAGCAAGCCTATTGCCATCAACCGATGTAATTAGGAGCAAGCCTATTGCCATCAACCGATGTAATTAGGAAAAGCCTATTGCCATCAACGAATCTTATTAGGAGCAAGCCTATTGCCATCAACCGATGTAATTAGGAGCAAGCCTATTGCCATCAACCGATGTAATTAGGAAAAGCCTATTGCCATCAACCAATCTTATTAGGAGCAAGCCTATTGCCATCCACTGATTTAGGTAATTGAGAGCAAGCCTATTGCCATCAATCAATGTAATTAAGAGTAAGCCTATTCCCATCAAATGATGTAATTAGGAGCAAGCCTATTGCCATCAAGCGATTTAGGTAATTGGGGGAAGCCTATTCCCATCAACTTTCCTTGTATTCGTAATGAAAAGCAGTAATCCCTTGTTCTTAGAATACTAACGAAACCAATGATATTATAAATAAAAAGAGGTAGATATCGCATTAGCACGCACAAATTGTTGAGGACAAACTACGCTAATTGGTGCAGTTTCATTTAGTCGGGTTATAGCAGCGAGCGAAGTAAGTCGAGTCCGCGGCGTAACAAAAATGCCATGTTGTGTCATAAGAAAGTGCAAAAACTATGGTTCCAAGAAAAATAAGAGTTTTGGAGTTTCATACCATACGTAAGTATAATAAAAATATATCATATTTGTATTGTTTTCACGATTTATTTCTCATTTTCAAATAAATTTCGTATTATTGACATGATGGTTCGAAAAGGATAGAGAATAGGATGACAATCTGCTGCGTGACAGAGACAAATAGCATGCGTCATAGATTAATCAAACAGAAGCGAAATGGTAGGCACAATATATAGCGTTGCGCTTTCAATTATTATGATTAAAATTATATAGAATGAGATAAGTAATAGCGGGCTGTCATATATTTTATTAGTAAAATTGGAATGTACGTAGTAACGTACCTAGATAAAACATATTTTCTCATAATGTTTTACTATTTTACAGATTTCCAAGTGATGACTTGATAAAAAATAAATGGGTTAGCATAGTTATGGCGGAAAGAAGTAAACCTGACTGGATGCCTAGTAAACGTAGCACAATTTGTTCGGCACATTTTAAAGAAGAAAATAAATATATTACTCCAAAAGGACTCAAGCGTCTGAAATTTGATACAAATATTCGATAGTACCTATCTTAAATATATTTTAAATTGTAAAAATATTAATAATCATTCGCAGTACTTAGTAGCTGTACATTGGTAACAGTCATAAAAATTCAATGTCTCTTCTGTGGTAAATCGACTCTATGATACTCTAGTGTACTTCAAGCGCAACACACAAAAACTAGCTATCTCTTTCTATCTTATTATGTTCCGTATTATCTATCGCTGTCGTAGTCTGACGTTGGCGTTCAGCCGTTTAATGACAACGCAACGATATCTGAACGTCATTCAGTATGAACATGGCGTATCTTTCTTTATAATATCATTGAACGAAACCAATTAAAGAGGTTATTCTATGAAGTTGAAGTTGTTCGTGTCGCTGTTGGGCCGATTACCTGTGCCGATTACCTTGGTCTTCGACGAAGATTTTACTTTATGCTCTAGAGCATAAAACGCGACTTTATGTCGCCTACGCACGACATAAAGACGAATTTTAGAGCGAGAGAAGTGAAAAAATAATTTTTGTCTTGTCTTCACAACAATAAAGTGTCTGACGAATTATACGACAAAGGTTTGAAAATATTGCTAATGAAAATTAAAGCTTTGCGGTTTGCTCGATGACACCCTTTGACATAACCCTCTTTTTGGGCTTCGCCGCAATCGGGTAAAAAATAACGAACTTCGATACCAATACAATACATCACTTATTGAAGACGTTCTAGGGATGAATTTTTATTACTAATAATTTAAGGAAGGATTTTTGTTAATTCGTCTCCAAAATTTAAAGACACTCTTAATCTGTGTGTTTCTGGATCCGTTGATTTCGGGGCGGATGTTTTCTTTTAGTTTATTTAAGTTTTTATAAGTAGATACTATCTAGATAGTAACAAAACTAACCGTAGATTCTTACATTTTCTACCAACAAAGATAAACACAACCGTGTTTTGAATTATTCCTGCTATAAATTAACTTAAAAGTTCCATCTGATCCAATAAATCATTTGACCTCCATGATTTACTAGTTCCATACATATCTATCAAACTAATGTCCAGTACATTACGATAAAAGACTATCAAACGATAATAACTTTAACCGAAGATTGATATTAAGCAATATTAAACTCTATGCGGGTTATAATTCCCATTAAGCTAATGGAAATTGTTTAACATTACTGCACCCTATGCGACTGTTTTATAACAAGACCACTTTAGCTTATTGCTGGTCAACATAACATTGCGCTTGTAGTCCCGGAAGGGTTAGGTACAGATGTACCTATAGTAACCCTACATTTCGTCAGTTATGTTATGTTTAAGTCCCATGATGGACTGGACACAGTGATTATACAAGAGCAGTGATAGCCCAGTTGTAATTTTAACTCGGTAAGAAAAGGCCAAGCAATGAAGAACCCGCCTTGAAGGGCGTGGGTCGAAACCAGGGAAGTCGCATTAATTTGCACACTGCCCTCAAATGGGAGAGGAAAACTATGAGGGAACCGGAATATCCAAGACTCAAAACCTCGAAGACATGTTGTGACACATACAGATTTGCGTGGTCGATAATGAATGACCCTCTCATAGAAAGGAGCCCCGTGTCCCAGAAGTGGGAACGTTAAAAGTTAATAACGTCATACCTCTATGATTGTAATAAGTTAAACAGATTATAACGGCCTTTATATTCTTTGTACAGGCCGCCATTTTAAGATTTGACATTTGCGTATGACCTTTCGTCGATGTAAAGTGCAGGGTTTTGTGGTTTTTTTATGTGTTTTGTATTGAACATTCAAATGCGATGTGTTGTTTGCATAAAAATCAAGATACTTATATTATTATGCGTCTTTACCACTAACATTATCACTATGGGATTTCAACGTTAGGGTCAGTATTCCAACTAAGCAACATTTAGGCATTGCAGTAGGTGTTGCTTAATTTGAATGAAAATGGTCATTTATATGCGTGTTTGAGTTTGTTCAATGTTACTGATACTTTTATTCGGTATAAATCTCCAATTCGTTATATGTTTAGTATTTTTTGGTTCATTGGCATCATTAGTTAATCATGTAACATTAAATTAATGACACAATAATAACGAAACGTCAACATTACCATATTACATAACCCTCATCAAGAAATTAGCAATGCTGTTTATGTACCGTATGTCAAATAAATAAGTACATACAACATATAATTATTCGGTTTCATAATTGATTTTCAGTGTAATAATAATAATTAATAATAAGTCTGTCTAAATATTAAGGATATTTCATTAAATTCAGCATTAATAGCCTAATGCTGTGTTGCATAATGAACTAATATTTGAGATATGAAAGTCGTTAGGTACTAAGTTAATTCGTGAAATTTTGATTATTTAAATACACACATCAAAAGTGTCTAGGGATCAACATATATTTTTGCAATAACTTTTCTCCTGATTGATATTAATTAAAATTTTCTTTAAGGATGCATCAAATAAAGTGATTTCGTTTGTCACAGTAACGATAAACCAAGTCACCTTTGCATTAATAAAGAAATTTGCCATTTTCCTAATAAAGGGATTTTTGACATTTGAACCACTAACATTAAAGTTCGAAAAAAAGACTGAAATAACAGTTTTCTTTAAAATTTTATTGGGTAACTTAAACAATTAATAATCCGTGTTTCTACCGCGAACACTAACAACACAAGAACATCGGTTTGGCATACTCAAAATGAGTTCATCCAAATCACGCTGTGGAATGGCCGTCCATGTTCGTTGCAACAACAAAAAAAGGTCTTCTTGCGACTGGATACCCTCCATATTCGGCAGAGCTCTTCTCTGTAGCATATCCCATGCATGCTCAATCGGGTTCAACTCTGGCGACTGCGCAGGCCAGGGCAGGACATTGATGTTAGCTGCGGCGAGAGTCTGTCTTACAGCTCTTGCGGTGTGCGGTCGTGCATTATCATGCATTAACTGAAATAAGGGACCGATTTGCACTTGTAGAGGAACGATGACGTCTGATACAATCGTCTCAGCATAAATTTGAGCGTTGAGGTTGCCTCTGATCCAAATCAACTCAGTTCTTCCGCCGATCCAAATACCCGCCCATACCATGATGGTTCCACCACTATAAGGATGGACTTCCTGGCAGGATTTTAATCGCTGTTGGCGTCCAGGGGTTCTCCAGTGTCGTATACGTCTTGTATCCGGTCTCATACCAAAACGAGACTCATCAGAAAAGCACACGAAACGCCATTGTTCTTCTGCCCAATTTCTGTGTTCAAAAGCCCATTGATATCGAATCCTACGATTGTGCATTGCTATAGGTGGTGCCCGTAGCGGTTTTCGGGAGTGAAGGTTCACTTCATGCAAGCGGTTTCTGACTGTTTGGTCGCTAATTAAGTTCCCTGAAGAGTGATGAAGCCTCACGGCTAACATCATGGCGGTTATTGTTGGAGCTCTTCGAGTTAAGATTTGAATGTATCGGTCTTGTCTCCGTGTGGTGCAGCGATACCGTCCTCCATGGCGCTCAGCCACGGTACCAGTGCTTCGGTAACGTGTCCAAAGTCGACTGATAACACTCTGACTTGTATTCAGAGCTAAAGCCACAGTACGTTGCCGGGAACCAGCTTCTATCATTCCCACGGCTCTGAGCATTTCTTCCCTGCTTAAATGACGTCGCCGCTCCATAATAACGTTGGTTTTAATCAGAAAAATGTGTTATTTCAGTCTTTTTTTCGAACTTTAATGTTAGTGGTTCAAATGTCAAAAATCCCTTTATTAGGAAAATGCCAAATTTCTTTATTAATGCAAAGGTGACTTGGTTTATCGTTACCGTGACAAACGAAAACACTTTATTTGATGAATCCTTAAAGAAAATTTTAATTAATATCAATCAGGAGAAAAGTTATTGCAAAAATATATGTTGATCCCTAGACACTTTTGATGTGTGTATTAGCTTCGTCATTTTAAATGACAAACGTCTATAAACTAAAATCATTTATCCTATTCGATTCATTAGGTATCCTCTATAGAAGATATTCCTCTTAAAAGTATGCAACAGTCAATATACACACCGTATTTGCAGTTTTTGCATAATATGTACATTCCCGTTCCATAAGATTTTTCCTCCTTTCAACTGTATTACAAGTTACAACTAGGCATTTACAATGTAGTCATGTTTATAATTAAGTTAATTACTAATCAACACCTCTAACCAGTTGACTCAGTGGCCTGATCAACTGGCTGTTGGGCTGCTTGTCGCGGTTTCGATCCCCTCGCGGAAGATATATTTGTACAGCTTGTAAGTAGCTGTCGTTTCTGTGTGAGTTCAAAATGTTTGTATACGCACCACGATACAGGAGAACACCATAATAATTTTACTACTCGCACTAGCTCTTAGTGCGACGTTTAATAAAAATGATGGTGTACATAATCATATCTTGTCCCATGTTTCATAATTATCATTCCTCACACAATCAATCCATCGTTTCCTTGGTCTTCCTATCCCTCTCCATCCATCAACATTTATGTGATCCATTGTATGGTGTACACGTGTACATAACAAGAATATTCTTTCTATGTATCTTGTTTACTAAGATACCCACAATTAAAAAAAGACGTCTATCCAAGATAGCGTTTAATTGTCAAAAGCAATTACTATAGCAGTAATTGCATTGATTATCACAAAGTCCACAGCTCAGCCAACTAATTGGGCATTGCAATGCTAATGTATGCCAGTTGTCCTGGATCTCCAGCTATTACATTTTAATATAACAGTTCGTGATTCTATCTTTATTTAGTTCTTAGTTAAAAGAAGAACAGTGATTGGTTTTACCGTGCATCTGGTGTAATTACTATGTAGGTAATAACTTTAATTGTGGGTCAATTGACAGGGTAATAGATTGTCAATTAGGAATTAATGTTATGTTTTGATACATACAATGTAAAGTAACTGTATATAAATGTATACTCAAGCAAACAAGAAACTCCCGTGAGTGTATGACCAACTGAATCAATTCTATTTGTTTGACACGTTGATTTACAAAAATGCGTTTTATGTGAATAAAAATAATTGGGTTTACTGAGAAGACATAGGTACCTATTTAATTTTGCAGTATGTGAAGAAACTTTAATCAGATCTTGCCAAAAACATTTACAACAACAACAAACAAAACTTTGCCGATCAGAACGAAGTCACATAGTAATAGTATACATTAGTCCGCCCCACGCTTTTACAATCAAATATTATAATTAAAAGCACATAGTTTACACTTCAGCTCAGAAATAGAGACAACTGGAACGATCCGTAATTTATTTTTGACTTTTACGTGCACCTATTAATGCACGTAAAAGCGTGTTTTTTAAACTATTAATTTATTACATGCTCCTATACTCCTATCATTTTCTATCGCTCAGAACCGTCAATTACTTCAAAGCAAAGAACAGAGGGTGCTTCCGACCGTATCGTCGATGCTGCCGCATGCAATAGCATTCCCACTCTCGTTTCTCGCTCCAAATCAAGGTTCTCAGAGACGGAAAATGCGATTCCGTGCTTCTATATGAGACGCAACCCTTACCATGTCGTGATATGTAAAATTTAAGGCAAAGCATTGGAAAACAACGACTCCATTTGTGATATTGTTGGCATTATGCCTACGGAAGGAGTGCCAAATGATGGCTGAGTTTAGTATCAGGGCGGCACGCAAGCATTGCGACATTATTTGTACTACACTATGGTAATTTCCCTTTGTTATTTGTATAAAGGGTTCACTTTAAGTTACAACTGTTGAGATTAGAATTTATGGGTCTGGGGTGCGAACGATAAGATAAATGCTGTCGCCTTTAGACGTCATTTCTTAAGGTTCAAAATGGCAGAAATAAATTATAACTGCGTACAAAACGATGAGGGAATGACTTCTATCAAGGCCCGTCAACACTTTTTAGAACCAATTCTCTGTAGCGGTACCAGCTCGTGCCTTAAACTATCGTTAACAATTTACCAGAAAACGTGACTTGCCCTTACAAAACAAGGGCCTGACTAAAATATGTCCGTCACTGGTGAACCTTGAACTTATCATGTCATATACATTAGTGGAGTCGCCCAAGGCTACTACGCCACAGCAGGGTCTATCGATCATATCAAACGTCACTTGGTGTACCACTTTCTAGTGGTGGCATGTCGCAAATAGGTCGAAGAGATACGGCACTTATTTATTTAAAGAGTATTTTTTTTTTATGGAACTGTTCTTATTATAATAATCACTTTCATTTCATTTCCAGCATTACCAACATTTTTAGTTCACGTGTTTTTTTTTTATATTTTTCATATTTAAAGCTAAGAAAATGCGACGGTGTCATTTCACGTAAGGTACCTATTTTATTATTAATCGTGACTTTATCGAATTCATTTGTATGCAAATTGAAAACAAAAAAAGATAATTGAAAAATAATTCCATTTACACTTGATTTTTAATATGACCTCATTCATACTTGGAGTTATGGGAAATCAAAATAGACTTTGAAGAAACTTAGATAAACAGAAAGTTGTCAGACAAAACAAACTATGACGTCGTGGATTCTATCTGCCAGTTTCGAAGAGCTGGAAAACATTTCCAGTAAAGATAATTTCAAGAAAACTTCGCCACATTTCTTTTTACAATAAAATGTTACTTAAGTATGTACTTTCTACTTACCGACTGGCTATGTATACATTTTTAAGTGACCTCTACGAATTGCTTTTATTGGACTGCGCCTAAAAATTCTTCGAAGAACTTTATCGTTGACATTGAGAGGTCAGTCCAGAACTCCAGACCAAAATAAACCGGTACAAATTGAGTCGTAAACTACGTTTCATACTGTTTACGGGAGGCTAAAATTATTTTCGACTTGCGTTAAGAAGTTAGCTTACGTTCGTGAATTTAGCATCAATCATACTGGTGCCTATTTTAGTATTTTCAGGCGAATTTTGTCAAGAAAGGTGCGCTAGAATTTGACAAACGATGTAGTAAGGCAATATTTTAGTTTCTTGGCTGTTAGGTTCTTAAGCGCTAGAACTCGATCGATGTTTTCAAGCCGTATAAAGTATTTGAATTTACATAATCACCAGCACGCAGTTTGAGGTAGGTCTTAGCTACAAGGACACCTGTCGTAGTGGTCAACTGAGTCACCGGGGTGACCACGTTTTCCGTAAGTACCTCACTGTACTCGTATCCGCACTGGCCATTTACGGCACTTGTCCTCGCAAGATGGAAGAGCTATTTGAGTGAAGAGACACCGTGTTAACTACAAAACGATGGCTGAGGCGAGGTTAGTTAGATATTGATGACATGTTGTTGAGGCAATTAGCGTCTCCTTTATGAACAAGTTCGAACCCGCAAGGGCCGACGCCCGTCGGGGCTGCGGATTATCGAAAGGCATAACGCGGCCTCGGCACAAGAGCGAAGAAGAAACATGGGTTGGTTTTTAGTCAGTACAAGTCTGACACTCCCCTTCGCTCTGCCCAAGAGCGGGGGGGGGGGTTATTTGATGATTTTCCACCCACCAAAAAAAAGGCTCTGATTTTTCTGATTCATACGCGTATTGTATAATGATCACTTGCTTCGCTGAAGGAAAACATCGTGAGGAAATTAGCATGCCTGAGAAATATTTTTTTACCGCCATGTAAAACCAAGTCAGATGCCCATGGGCGCATAAAATCTTTGAAACTAAGTAAGGCACTAACTAACCACACATTAAATAAAAAAGAAAGAAGAATATGAACGGATTTCTGTAGGTAATTCTTATATGAAATGGTAGCTATGGTGTGGTTTTTAATTTGAGAGACTAAATTGACACTTGCAAATGTCAAACTTACAACAACATATTAAGGAAGTTTGACATTTCCAAGTGTCAATTTAGTCTCCCAAATTAAAAACCACACAATAGGTGGCGCCAGTTTTACACATTACGTTTACGGCACGCCTTTTCTGTGTTCACAAAATAAAGTGTAAGGTCATAAAAGGTAAGTAATAAGAGAATGTAGCTTTTGTCCTAGGTTATATTCCTCGACCTGAATCACGTTGTATTGCGCAATACATCATAGATACATACATAATAATGTGGAATCACAACAATCTAGTGAAACCAGTTGGTTCCCCAGGTCCACTGCGAATATGCGCATGTGTGTGCGCATTGCATGCAGCCATATCATGTTTCTAGCTCACATGCATATTGGTCAGTGTTGCCTGCCTTCGAATTAATTTCGCGTTACAAAATCATAATATTTTGTATAGATGCATTCATCGGGTATTTAAAATGCAGATATTAACATACATGCATCGTTCGCATTTAATCGTTTCATCATCACGATTTTCCAACTAAAATTCTAAAACTGGACGTTCTCCATAGATCATCATTTCAGCCCAGATTCACCCACTGTTGGGTATAGGCTTCCCCATTCTTCTGCCACTCTTTTCCGTTCTGTGCATCTCTCATTCATCCGTGTCTATAGTTAAACAAAAGATTTTTCTCAACAAGTCCTCAACTATTTCACATATCTATTAGCTACAATAATTTCATCAGCAATTCGGTGGATACGTGCACAGCGTCAGACAGCCCGACCTATCGAAAATAGACCCGGGAAGCCAAATAAGCGAGTATAACTGAGCACTAGAATGCAGACGCGAATACCTATACGCGCACGTGTCATATTGCATGATCTCATATTAGACCCGATGGTAGCCTGCATACCGATCGAGACTATTATATACATCTGCCGTTTCTTGATGCAGCACCTGAAGATTCTTTGGATAAAATCCTTTTGGAAATACAAATATGAGGATCAGTTTTTAACACAACATCACGTCTGTTATCCTAGGCTAGGGTTAGAGACAGGTTATACCCTTACCCACATTTCGCCAGTTAATATTTAAGTCTCATGTAATAGGGGGAGAGCCTTTTGCCATCAACCGGGCACAAATCCAGACACTACAGCTGCTACTGAGAAATTCTTGATTTAAAACCCAATAACACCTTGGCCGAAATGAACCCAGATCCCCATGCACATCATACGCACTTGCGACCACTAGACCAACGAGGCAGTCAACCATAACATCAGGCATGTAATCCCCGAAGAGTTAAGCTGCGGTTTTCTACATCAACATTTGATCCTTTCTGTCTTGCTAAAAGAAGAATTTGATGGGCAAAACCGATCCCCCCTTTCGTTACTTAATACTTGTTAACGAACTGGTTCTTTCCTCTTAAGAAATTGGTCCAGAGAGGAAAATAACCAGATTGTTAACAAGTTACATAACACCAATGAAGATTGAAAGACGGCTGCAACAATAAACAAGTATCAGTGCCACCAATTGACACAGATGATGATGATTGGTTGCAATTCACTACAATTGCACTGATAGCTCAATCTGGGAGTACTCCCCTAGCTAGACGATGTTGTCAAAATGTTAACGAGGCAACTCGTCATTCTTTGGTGAAATCTTGGCATAACGCCTGTCTGCGTCATCAGTGGTCAAGCCATGATAGGCTATGAAGGTTGCTTCAGAGGTATCAGTTACAGTTCAATGCATAATAATTCTTCGGGCGTTGAAAATAGAAGCGATAATGAAGTAGACCATGGAGAAACTCAAAATGATCATTTAAGGGCTTTAAGCAAGAGGGCAATGGAAGTGAATGTCTGAATGACTTACGATTTGATACACATTCAAAAGGTCAACCGTACGAAAATAACTGGGCCGAGAAAGTTTCAATTGAGCAATCAAGAACTGTCTGTGGCCAAAAATCCTTAATTAAAGGTGACGTAAAAAGGTACAAGAATTCTGTTAATTGTCTTTTAATTAAACAATGTTTAATTCACTGGAATGCTTCGAAAAAAATTATCAAATTAATCTTAACTGAAAGAAAAAACGGAAAATACGGTTTTTATGACGTGACAACATTTGCACCAAATTCTGAAATGTCTGTTTCTGAAATGATTTGAATATGATTCAGCTGAAGTGTCATCATTTTACGAATTAGAAGAATTGCTGGGAATTCGGAAAATAAATCGCTTTTAGATCCCCAGGACATTGGTCATCAATTCATCGTGATAAATATGATACAGAATAATCACACCACAATTACGTAACCTACCTTTTTGTTTATTCGAAAGTTCCTAATGAGCGATTTGCCTGACTGAATTCTATTGATATTTTTGGTACAAGGTTGAAATTAAAACTTTATCTTTGAGTCAAATAAAGCGTTAAGGTCAACAATAAAATATTATCCTCACGCAGACGCTGTTCGGTTAAATTGTCGAATCCACTTGTCCTTACCGACCTGCAGTGCAAGTACGTAGCACTCGATTCGATAAATCTGACAGTTATTCTCGATAAAATGAGCTTTTATCGAATCGAATCGATGTCGCAAGTACGTAAATAATATTATAACGATCGGTAGTTATACTCTAAAATTTAAACGATTTTATCGAAAATGCAAGTACGAAACGACATTTTGACAGTTGAGATCGACAATTTACGCTGTCGATCTCGATAATTTATCGACACCTTGTAAAAGCCCGTTAAGCCTATCGAACACTACTTATTTTTTGAATGGATTTAGAACTTTTATTGCTGGGTGATGAGGAAGAACGGCAGCACCATCACAACGTGATGCGTATTCGAAGGCGACGTCTCAGAGATACAAGCAATCCTCTGGAACTTCCAGAGGACTGTTTTGTTCGTCTCTTTTGGGTGACTCGAGAAGTGGCAGTCATTTTAATTCAAGGAATAGAGGTAGACGTACGGAAGACACGATCCACTGGACTCCCTGTCCATATTGTGGTAAGTACACACGGCTACACATCAAGCTATACAAAACCAGTATAATCTGATCGTTCATTGTGCGAAAAGATCTAGTAAAGAGAGGCCAAGATTAACTGGTTTTGTATAGCTTGATGTGTAGCCGTGTGTACCTAGTATTTTCTTGCCCTTGGCCAAAAAACCGTAAGCAAAGTTGTGCGAGAAGTGTCGAGGGCAATAGTTCGCCACCTCTTCCACACCTACGTGAACTTCCTAGGAACTGCAGCTGAAAGGAGGGCCATCGTGGAAGGATTCCAGCACAAATTCGGAATACCAGATTGCCTTGGTTGTGTTGATTGCACCCATATTGCAATTGTTACTTACACCCTGTAACAACAATCCTGATTACCCCTCATATGGGTATACATAGTATTTTGAAATGGTAAATTACAAATAAATGACAACAACACATTAAAAAACATTTGTTTTATTATTAAAAGAAAAGTATAACCAACCAACCACAGTACTTTCTCAAGTTATTATGCCTCGTGACTGTGACTGTAGCTTAGCTTTTTTTGCCATTCAAAAGGGCCGATGGTCTGATTGAAATAAATGCGTTTGAGTTTACAAATTATCATCTTCACCCTCCACCTCTTCAGACACTGAGTATCCAGTCTGCTGTTTTCTGAAAAAAAATATTATTTATTAGTTTTTTGTTTCAGGTGATTCCGTATATGTAATAGAACCCTATTTGCTGACACCTATTTTGCCCACACCAGAAGTTGGCTCTCCAGAACACAATTATAATATGGTCTTCTCACAAACTAGGAACTTTCATAGTGCCCAGACTACACACTGACCAAAACCAATTTCCAGTAGCGAACATACCACTGTGATGTGGAATGCTAAAAGATGATAATAAAATATTGTAGTTGGTTGAATTGAATTTAGCACTGGAATCCTTGATTTGCTGGTTTTTCAGCAAAATTAACTGACCTATGAATGACGGTTTTCTTAGTTACAGAGTAGTCCCAAGATTTTAATGACAAATCTAGAGAAACTTAAATCTTATTGAATGAACCTATAAAAATACGTACCTTGCTGATTCAGCCATCTCGGAGAACCCAAGAACACTAATAATTAAGGTTTTAAAAGCTAAAAATAAAATTGTATTGTGCGTTATTTAGATCTTTCTCAAGAAACTAAAAAGTAATGTCATCTGTCAACAGTGTCAACGACAATTAAATTTTTTTTGGCAAAGGTAAACACGACGACGCTAAGAAGATGGAATATATTCTGTATTTTTACTAAAATAAACGGCAATTTTGGTAAATACTAGTAGGTTCTCTGAAATAAACCCTTAAACATTGTTTACAATGCCGAACATCTATGAAAAAAAGGATTTTATAGATTTCTCAGATATTAGTCGTGCCACTGAAATCCCACCTTAAATGTTCTGTCGTAGTACTAATATAGTAATCTGTGGTTTTGTCTTTGGACGTCATCAGTGTTGCCAATTGACTGTCGATCCTTAGCAATTCGATTCCGCCCACGATAAATCTTGTCGACGCGTGTTACGTACTTCCAAATTCGATAACAAGCTCGATAAAACTGACAACGATAACGATCTCGATGTCTTATCGATGCAAAGTTCGTACTTGCACTGCTGTATCGAACGTTATTGAACATTTTAGCGAGGTTGCGACGAAACGCCAGATCTTTTTTTAGCATTCTGGTGTAAATTGCATAAATAACTTTAATCTAGATATTGAAATGTCAATAAAAACTGAGAAAGCGTCTCAAAAAGACACAAAAGCATCATTGCTCAACGTTTTTAACCGCCAGATGTACTGAATCTTTGTAAAATGCTCCCAAACCCATCAGACAACCTTTGGAACCTTCCCACACAATTTCAAAAAATCGTTCGTTAAAAAGTTTAAAAACTGGAGTTTTGTTCCTCGAGCGGTCTGAGTCGCCCGCATGCACGCAAGTGCGTGTTGGCTGGCCTGCCGTTATGTGAAGAAATTACCACTTTATGTAGACCCGACAGTCTACACCACCTTTCTTCTGTTTGCTTGTTCAAATATATCGATGGAGGAGGCGTGGCAGGCCAGCTTATGCTAGTGTTGTGTCGATCAACCTCGCTGCAACCGGTTCCAAGTCGGTCCGGCCGAACAAGGCTGCTATAAATGCGTGATAATAACATTTTGTATTTGAGGGGGGAGGCCAAACACTAAAGACCAACGGAAGCTCACAGACCGTTTTTTGCCACTAAGAAAGTCAATATTTAATTTACGGACGGTACAAATGAGGTGGAACCATTAGTTTGATGTCATTCGGACAATCATGAGCTGAATTGATTAATTGTCTTGTTGTGGAGATAATTAAGTGGGAAACGTGTTTGTAATAGAGAGTTTATATGAAAACAGTTGAGGTCACGCATTGCCTTCAGTAAATTGAATTCGTGGAAGTACACGTGGACGTGTTGTGGACGTGCGTGATCATACCTCTACGAAACGAATATTATATCGCTATCTATTATTTTTTCTAGTTTATCGTATTCCATATTCATAAGTAAATCAAAAAGTCGTGAAAACAAGTCATTTATTATTTTTCTTATATTATAGGTAGCAATTCCGATGACTTTATGGCAGAACACTCATTAAGGGGGAATGGGATAAGTATTTCTTGATCATTTATGTCAAACAAATTGACTACATAAGCCTTTACAACTTTTCATTTATCGCTTAAACTTTGCCGACTTAAGTATCTCCAAGGCGAGGCATCTACCCAATTTCTTGTCAAAATTCGCACGGCCAGACGTTGCAAAATTCACATCACAATTTGCTCAGACATTTTTATCCTCGAGAATGCAGCTAATAACTTGCAGCCAAGTATTCGTGTCGAGTTATTTACTAAGAATTATCTCCAACATCGCATCAATGATATAGGTACAAGGTATGGCGAAACAATATCAGTTGGCTGCATACGAAGCCATGAGTAATAAAAAAGTTATTTATTGGGATGATAATTTAATCGTATTTAATATTTATGTAACAAGAACAGCATGATATAATTTGGAGATATTTTTCGGTGTCATAACATAAAATATATACTCCCACAACATTACTGAATGGTAATGTTGGTCCAACTGTATATCGTAAAATGGCAGCTCTAAATGACAGTGTATGACCAGATGTATGAACGTGGAGGTGGTAAAGGTAATACGTAAAGATCGTAGCAGGTCGCGTGCTGTGCTTTCTGCCTACCCCCATGGCAAATACATAAATCTTTACATGTACATAAATATTCCCTATCCTAGAGAGGAGGCCTGAGTCCCTGCAGTGGGAACATTATAGGCTGTTGATGATGACATAAATATTATAATTTAAAAAGGTTTTCACACTTATCTATAAGACAACATTTTTATTCAAAGGCGAGTCAACGTACGTTTTGATCCAGTTTTCACAATAATTTAGCCTATCTATTCTTAAGGTTTATGTAAATTAAACTTACACAAAATACTAAGATCTCGATGTTCCGTCAAATCGTAAAAAGTTACTTTCACATAAAAACTACCAAAAAAAAAAAAAACAAATCGACTTTATCGGGACTGCTACAAACGTTCCAAACTTCGAAGTTCAAACCAGAGGCCGTAACGAAAAGAGTCCTAAATTTAAACTTTCCAGACGGCAAGGGGATGGTGACACATGATAAGTGTACTCCAGCACCAAGTAGCGGTGAAGAGCCACTAGCCAGAAGACGCCATTCGCCTAATAATAGTACCAGAATGTATTCTTGTCGGCCTCCAACTAAGATACGGCTCTATCTATTTTAAATTTGGCCACGTCGCATGATACGTTCGAAACACAAGCAATTTAGATAATGCAAAGGGGTTCAGTGAAAAAGTTTATGATGAAATGTGAGAAAACATTTTAGAATTATGTGTGACATTACAGTGTAAGTTCATTAGATAAATGAGTTTGCACAATGCTACACGTGTAGCATTTTTTTTAGCATTCTAATAATTGTATCAGAGGTCATATTGGTGCTTTGGCCTTCAATATATCCGTAATAAGAAAGTATAGAAAAATACCAAGAACACGACGTTAAGGGACTTTCTACACACCCTATTACACGAATAAACATAGATAAACCTAATTGGGCATAAAATCGTAACCTGCTGACATTATACCCTGTCTAACCCATGCAATTAGTAAATTACTCTGCCGTCCTATCCTTACATCACAAGCAAATGATCTTTAGCAGTAACATGAACAAATCGCCTTAGCTAGGAAGACGCTACCATGCAGAAACGTTGACAAATGACTTGGCTGCCGTACTAGCCCGTGTCATGTATTACTGGGGAGAACTTAAGATTATGGCATGATTCCATCGTCCTCAGACATTCGTTGCCGTAAAGGGTGATTGAAGGGAGAGATGAAAGGATGACTGTGTGTGTGTATACGGGGAGAATATGATACTGTGCATTGGCCTAGATAATTTTAAGTCTGAAAGGGATACCAGTGACTGAAAAGTCGTTTGATGTGATGTGGAGGAATGAGGAAAAAGTCGTGAAGAATTTTTGGATTTAGTATTTAAATGTGGATAGCTGTAAGAGTATGGGAAGACTAAAGAAGCTAGACGAACTTGTAATAGATGATAATTTAATTATACATAGTTAGAAAATCTATATCTAAATAAATGTGTTTGTTAGAACGGAAATTTAATATAGAATATTTGTGCCCTTTACTCTATACAGTTTAAACAAATATCTTAGAAGATATCGCAATGTAAAAATATCCGCGCGGCAAAATAATTACACGCGTTGCGTCGCAATGTTACATACATTGCGGGGGATTCTGGCTGGCCTCCGAGAAATTAAAATTCAAAATATTTACTGCACCATAATGTTTACAAGTACAGGGTATAATCTTATATTTAACAGTAAGAGATACTTAAATTCTCACTTTAATAATAATCTAAGCCAATTTAAAATAATATTATAAAGAGGAAAGATAAGATTTTTTATTTGTTACGATTTAAGTTAATTTATGTTGAATAGTCGATATATCGATAAAGGTTTTATGGTATATTTATGTGATGCAGACGAAGTTGCGTGGGTCAGCTAGTAATTAATATTAAGATGACGACTAATAGTGTGCTGAGTTGCTGACCCTGTTCATCCTATATGAATTGGGATAAGCAAACATCTACATAATATTGTTTAGTTTAATATTGTTTATTGTTGTTTGTTCACGCACAATGGTCCACCTTAAGGACTAAGTGCGGAAACCTGAAACCCCATAAAGAAGAAGAATATTGTTTAGACACAGAATTATGAACAGAAATTGATGTGTTATTTTAAGATATCCTACAAAGTAAAGCCAAAGAATTTTAATTGGTTCTAAAAATAATAGCACGTTATACAAATAAAGTGTCAAGCATCCATCATTGTGATTGACACCAAATTGAGATATTTAAACGAATGTCAATCATCTTGGTCCTTACCTTGTAGAATGGGTAGATATTATGCTGCATAGTGAGTGTTAGTGGACTATTTCTTGGTCTGGCAGGAAGGGGTTTGACAGTCGCGAGTAGAAGCCAGAATTTTCCAACGAAGAGGTATCATGTTACCCAGAATCTGGGTGGGTAGCGTTGGGTACAGCTTCTAACTAGATGTCTTTTATACTATTACGAAGTGTTCTGGAGTTCGTTATTTTCCCAGTTTTTAGGGTTCCGTACCTCAAAAGGAAAAAACGGAACCCTTATAGGATCACTTTGTTGTCCGTCTGTCCGTCCGTCCGTCTGTCAAGACCCTTTTTCTCAGGAACGCGTGGAGGTATGAAGCTGAAATTTATATCAATTACTCAGGTCTACTGTCCCTTGAAGCTGTGAAAAAATCAAACTTCTAAGCCAACGCAATCAAAAGATACAGCCGTTTATGCCGCAAATTTTCGACACTTGCAAGGGAATCAAAACCTACAGGGTGCTTCCCGTGAACTCAGAATCTTGAAATTTGGTACGAAGCAACGTCTTATAGCATATATAAAGGAAAAATTACGAAAACCATAAATTTTTAGTTACATCACATATTTTTTTTTAATAATTTTAAACTTACTACCCATTTCCTCATAAACGCGTAGAGGTATTAAATTGAAATTCATACCAAATACTCAGGTCTATAATACCTTTAAGCTGTAACAAAATCAAACTTCTATGTCAACGCAATTAAAAGAAACAGCAATTTAAGCTGCATATTTTGAAACTCGCAAGTACTCGCAAGGGAATCAAAACCTAAAGGGTACTTCCAGTCGACCTAGAATCTTGAAATTTGGCATGAAGCAACGTTTTATAGCACACATAAAGGAAAAATTCCGAAAACCTTAAATTTTTAGTTCTTTGTAAACCTTGCAGGTTTGTACGGAACCCTCGGTGCGCGAGTCCGACTCGCACTTGGCCGGTTTTTTCTTCAGAATCTCACAATATTTTTTTGAGCCACGAATTTATTTTGGGTCGCGAAACCACGAACTAACACGGGCGAATAGTTTAAAACTAGCCGTGATTGCTAACTTGATGATTTTAAAGACCTAAAATTCTCAGGTATTTTAACGTACCCAGCAGTAGGACGTATATTGATTATATGTAACATTACATACGTGATGGAGATATAAATGGGCCGATACTAAAACGCATTCGTTTCCAAATCGGCTTCATGTGTAATATAATTACGACATTAACAATTCAATTACAAAAATCTGGGTCAGCAGACATTTTAACAACACATATGCATTAGATTCTAATGCTACACATACGATGCTTTGACCAGGCTTACTAGTTTTATTTTTGGTCTTGAGAACTCGACTTCGTTTTTTATTTATAATTAGATAGATTCGTTTATTTGCCTGAAATATGGTATTGTACAGATTTTATAACACATAGGTACACATTAGTTCTTCATATTTTGGTAAAATTTGGTATCTCAGTCATGAATTCGTGATATTCAGAAGAGTAACTACTACCCCGTTGATCCAGTGCTCGCAATTGCAAATGCTGAGCATGAGATTCTGGGTTCGAGTCACAGATCGGGAAACTGTTATCGGGGGTTTTCCTCGGAGTTTGGATGTGTGTTGTGTTGACAGCAATGGGCTCGCTCCCTATTTCATGGGGCTTAAACTGGCGAACGCCTCTGTCTAACCTTACATTACACGCATTACACGTGTGATGTTATGTAACTATGCTTAATATTACTATTACAATCATAAAATACCTACTTCTTTATTATTTGAGAAGATATTCACGAGCCTAATTACACGCAAAATCATAAACTTAATTTTACTGATGGAAAAAACAAGAACGTAAAGTAACAATTACTGCGGCAAAACCGCAAAATAACAATTTATCTTACTTTATTGTTCAGCCATCTTTAATCTAATTGTGTCTTCTCAGTAGACCCAAATTCCACCGAAATATTATTTCCGAACAATTACTTCATAAATATTGAAACTATATTTTTTTTTTTTTTTATATTTTCTTTTTTTCTTTTCAATAAAGATAATTTTGGCCGAGTCTGAGTACCTGCCAGCCATTTTGGCATAACCGCATAACTAGCTGTTTACGCGTTACGTTTTTTAATAATATTATGAACAAACTATTTTTTTCAATGTATGAAGAAAGAATAAGCAACTCTGCTGTACTGTGTCTGTATAGTATACGTTTCAGGTGTTGCTTTGACAAAAATACTAAATAAGTATGAAAATACACAAAAGTAATTGCAGCTCACATGAACAAAGTAGACGAAGAAAGAGTTTAACGTTTTTTTTTTTACCACTGAACACAAACGATAGAAAAACACATAAAATACATTTTCAAGAACTAGTCACTACTAACTCAAGAAGTAACTTTGTAAGTAATTTTAAATATTTCACGAGTTACAAGTGTTACAACCATGGAGCACGATAACCAGTGGAGAGCGCGTGCGGGGGCTACCGCGGGCGCCAAACATTCGCTATATCAAGCGTACGCGGCGAAATTTTGGTCAGTCGCAAAAATTGTAGGCTAACGCACGAACGTCACGCGCTCCCGTTTTGAAAGCATTTATTACGAAAAATAATGCCTAGTTGTGCAATTAAATGGTGTGGAAAGTGTACTACAACTTCAAGTTACACAAAAGATGGGATAACATTGCACAGTTATGTGGTTTTCTATTCAATTTGATCAAAACAATGAAAAAAGAATCATATAATTGCTGTCTCTTTCTGGTACACTGATTTGCACTAATGCAGTTGTCTCTTTCTTTCATGATAGTGATGTTCGAGTTCGCAGTATCGCGACGGTTTATGGTATCGATATAATTTAAAATATAAGTTCTTAAAATACCTTTTTTTAGTTTCATTATTGCTATATTTTCAAATATGATTATTCACTTGGCTTTACTCGCAAATGTGTATAATACTGGCATAAACTTGTACATAACAGTAAAAAATTTAAGTGTATGATATCTCTGCCTGCCTTTTACACAAAACTTGGCGTTGCTTGGAATCTATTTGAATCATTGCAATCCTAGACAATTATGTTTTTTTAAATGTTTTTATATAGGCCAGTGTAGGTATGGAACAGACGTTATCAATTTTAGTTTTGGAGTAAAGGTGGCCAATACGCGCATCGGCATGTGAACACATTGCTGGCAGTGGCGTACCTGCAGAAAAACGGAGGCAAAGGCCTATGAAAAAATTTGGTTGGATTGTGTAGCCTACTATGGAACGAGGACTTAATTTTTTTTATTACCAATTTTATTGCAGTATCGGGTTAACCTGCGCCATATACACCATTTAGGGTCCGATAAGCATGGTCCTACGATGCACCGTTTCCGAGTTATGGGCGTTTTAAATTATTGTACCAAAATAAGTTAAATAAAAATAATATCTTGAAAACGGATCGTCCTAGACAAAAAATGACCAAAATTTTAACCCCCCTTTGCTACCCCCGTGATATCATGATCTTAACACACAAAATTAATTTGAACTAATTTAAGGTCCTTTTACTTTTTTTTTCACTAATTTGACGTAGAATCGACAAACCATTTAATTGATTTAGCTTCATGTGTAGCAAAAAAATATATTGATACTCAACTGACATTTATTACGAAAAATAATACAAATCCAAAGGATTATATAAGAAAAACATATTCAAAACTAATCCATTTTAAAAACCAGTAAACATATTATATTTTTTTTAAATACAGTTTTCTAAGTTTAATAATTACCTGTTTTATTTCAAAATCGAACCCGTAATCTCTGTATTGCAAACAAATCGTTATAATACTAATAAGTCAAACAATTATCGATATCGATACTTTTTCAATTACTTTTATGGAATCCCTAGAGAATGAGTTGTCATTTGGTTGTCAGTTCGTCAACCAATCACAGAGTCCGAAACGTACCTCTCCCCCCGCAGTATATTAGTGACTTTGATTTAGAACAAAAACGTGCCCATACTTTCTCCACTGGTTATTTTGCTCCATGGTTACAACGAATAGTTCTGAAAAATTCATCTTGAACATACGACCCACGCGAGAAAAATAGTCTTAAAAGTAATAGAATTGTTGAACAGCAGACGAAAACGAACAGGCTTAGTCACAGTTTGATAGATTATCTACCCTAGCAAGTTTCACACCGACGCATGACGAATGAAGGCTGTTACCAACGATTCGGTCGTCATGCGAGCCGCAAACCTATCGACAAAAGCGTAGAAGCAGCCCGTACATATTTCAGAACACTTCAAAGGAGAATACCAAAATTCTAAAATCAATTTGGGCTGGTGCGGGCTGTTCCCGGGGTGAGCCGGGAGAGTCACGGCCAAGGTCGGTCGCGCCGATCTCGCCCCCTCCCGAGCCTCGCGCCCCCTCCCGGTAACGAGCGGCTGCGTCGATACCACGGCGCTCATTGAGCACGCACTCACACCAACATCTTGTACATAAAGAAATTTACACGTGCCTCGGTAATGTTTAGGTAGCAGTATCGACTCGACTCGCACAGCCTTTATGGTTTGAGAAACAAACAGCCCTGTAATCTCGCCTCGGTGATCGATTGAGCAACTCTATATTTAGTTCGGTCTTCAGCCTCCATTGAACTGGAAAATACCATAGCCTAACATAGTAAGGGTGGTGTTTGTGGGTACACAACACTTGCGGTATGATAATGTTATCAAGTATATTATCAGTCAGGCGTATCGGACCACAGATACCTAAATGATAAGGCTGTTTGTTTATTATGTGCGGTGTACGAATGCATTTGCAAGCATACATAATAATGAGAGAATATTTAAATGGAGGCGTTCAATAACGTAGTGCCTCATTAATTTGAATATGTTAATGTTTCACTTACAAAGTGCTACTTGTACAAACGAAACACTTACACAGAACCTATAGATAAGTGTCAAAACGATGTGTATCAGCAACAAGAACCAGTCACAACACAAATCAGCATAACACAATGAATATGACATTGAAATCACTTCTCTTTTTTGCGACTTTAATCAAAATGTGTTTGGATTGGACGCGAGCCAGGGCCTGCAGTCTCTACACTAATAACGACGCTACGAATGTCGTTAAGTCGAGAAATCGTAAACTTTCTGTAATAGATTTTCAGCTTTATTTCAACAGCATAAGGTACAAAATCTATTAAAGAAAGTCTACGATTTTACGACTTAGCGACACTCGTAGCGTCGTTATTAGTGTAGAGACTGCAGGCCCAGGACAAAAAACGAAAACTTAACGATTTACATAAACAATATGCTCCTGGATTTGCATGAGATAACATTGGAATACCAAGTTTTGCAATTGAAGGTTTAGTCTCCAAGTTAAGTAGAAATTATTGAACTGTGGCAAGACCGCAAGTCAAGACACCGGCGTCCTCCATTGGAGAAGTAGGCGCCTTTTCATTGGAAACGGAAGCACGAAATGTTGCCCAATAAACATCTAGACGAGGCCGCACAATCAGGTTTCACCTTTGCCTCAATGCCTTAACTTTACAAAATGTACATTGGTACAACATCTCCGAATTGCAAAATCGAGGCGAAGCTCTTCGATACATTCATGATACGTCGGACAGTATTCTCTTACAAAATGCAAGAGCGTTTGCAAAAGGACATAAAACAAAATGAAGACAGGTGTTCGGACCGGTACCATGCAGGCTTGACATATGGAAATTCCTGACTATGATAATGCTATGATATGATTAAATTGATGACTATGTACCTTCGTCTGTACTGTCTCGGAAAGAATGGAGTACCTACGACAATATTTTCTACTTTGAAAGAATCATGAAAGTGTTCTATGATTTTCACTTCACCTGGTTTGGTAACTAACTAAGAAACTACTGCATATTTAAGGACTTACAATTGGACTCGTTAAAGTTTTTGCCAAAGCTTTTATGCATAAACGGAATAACGAAAACTTCCCCATGCGCTAGAGAGCTGTGCTGTAGAAAAACAAAAGAAGTCCATATTTTTGTTCCGCAGCTTAATTTCTGGGAATATTTTCAAATGCAAAGCAACTGTAATATTCCAGGGGTGGCCACATGCAAGTCGTCCGGACTTTTTCATTGTTCCTAGAAAATAGCGGCTATAATGAGTCGCTGGGGTTGCGGCTCCCCGGGGCTTGGGGCTCCGAAATATGCTGATGTAAACCCGTACTGTCCCCCGTAATACGATAATCTCCCTCTCAGTTATTCTGAGACTTCGCCTGATGAAAATGTGGTTTTATTTCTTTCTTTTACCCAAATGTGATTTTTCGTTGTATTTCAATTTAAAAATATTTTCAAAAAAACTGACGTATGTAACTAAAAGCTACTAAATAGTCAACAAGTTTTGCTCACTCAATATTTATTTAAAAAAATATGATTTTCCGAGTAGGTAACGGAGCTGCCGAGAATTGGCCTGATTCATGGGGGAAAACCTAATCAGGCAGTTTTGCTTAATGAAAATTTTAAATACACACATCAAAAGTGTCTAGGGATCAAGCATTTTTATGCGGATTTCTTGAGATTGAGATGTGGCTTTGTAATAAATTTATGATTTTATAAATTTATATGGATCCTTTTTGGTGCATTTCATAATTTGAATCAGGAACTGTCAATCAAATTCGAGTAAAAGATGAAAATCAGCTGTCAATATTTTCCCTATAAAAACATACAACGCATTGAAGACATTATTAGTGCTACTGCTTCCCTACTACTGATTAAAACCAACGTTATTATGGAGCGGCGACGTCATTTAAGCAGGGAAGAAATGCTCAGAGCCGTGGGAATGATAGAAGCTGGTTCCCGGCAACGTACTGTGGCTTTAGCTCTGAATACAAGTCAGAGTGTTATCAGTCGACTTTGGACACGTTACCGAAGCACTGGTACCGTGGCTGAGCGCCATGGATGACGGTATCGCTGCACCACACGGAGACAAGACCTATACATTCAAATCTTAACTCGAAGAGCTCCAACAATAACCGCCATGATGTTAGCCGTGAGGCTTCATCACTCTTCAGGGAACTTAATTAGCGACCAAACAGTCAGAAACCGCTTGCATGAAGTGAACCTTCATTCCCGAAGACCGCTACGGGTCACGCCAGGCCACCTATAGCAATGCACAATCGTAGGATTCGATATCAATGGGCTCTTGAACACAGAAATTGGGCAGAAGAACAATGGCGTTTCGTGTGCTTTTCTGATGAGTCTCGTTTTGGTATGAGACCGGATACAAGACGTATACGACACTGGAGAACCCCTGGACGCCAACAGCGATTAAAATCCTGCCAGGAAGTCCATCCTTATAGTGGTGGAACCATCATGGTATGGGCGGGTATTTGGATCGGCGGAAGAACTGAGTTGATTTGGATCAGAGGCAACCTCAACGCTCAAATTTATGCTGAGACGATTGTATCAGACGTCATCGTTCCTCTACAAGTGCAAATCGGTCCCTTATTTCAGTTAATGCATGATAATGCACGACCGCACACCGCAAGAGTTGTAAGACAGACTCTCGCCGCAGCTAACATCAATGTCCTGCCCTGGCCTGCTCAGTCGCCAGACTTGAACCCGATTGAGCATGCATGGGATATGCTACAGAGAAGAGCTCTGCCGAATATGGAGGGTATCCAGTCGCAAGAAGACCTTTTTTTGTTGTTGCAACGAACATGGGCGGCCATTCCACAGCGTGATTTGGATGAACTCATTTTGAGTATGCCAAACCGATGTTCTTGTGTTGTTAGTGTTCGCGGTAGAAACACGGATTATTAATTGTTTAAGTTACCCAATAAAATTTTAAAGAAAACTGTTATTTCAGTCTTTTTTTCGAACTTTAATGTTAGTGGTTCAAATGTCAAAAATCCCTTTATTAGGAAAATGGCAAATTTCTTTATTAATGCAAAGGTGACTTGGTTTATCGTTACTGTGACAAACGAAAACACTTTATTTGATGAATCCTTAAAGAAAATTTTAATTAATATCAATCAGGAGAAAAGTTATTGCAAAAATATATGTTGATCCCTAGACACTTTTGATGTGTGTATGTGCATAGTATTATTATCCTGACAACACACAATAGAAAACCATGAAGCAATCGTTAACAGTAAAATAACTAACGATCCTATTGCGAGTCCTGCCCATTGAGCCGTACTCCTGGTAGTCTATTTTTATTTAGCTCCGTGGCGGGGGTATTGCGTGATATGAATAAAATTATTCGACTTACACAGAATCTATTTTCAGGATCAGAAATAGGTGAATTGACGGATCACAATATTTTTTGTAGAGTTGAAGTATTGTCTCCCAGATTGGTGGACTTTCTAGTTTTAGATCGACGATATCTAAGATAAACTAGAGAGATATTTTTCTTCGTGAAGGCTCATCCATCTTTCTCCACAAGTTCGCATGTAAAACTCAGAGCACATCTCGGAACTATGAATAAAATAGGAAAGCGCCCCGAAATGCTTTGTTCGAACGTGTCTGAGAAAACGTCCTCCGTATGTTTGCGCTGCCATATTGAATGGAGAAAGTTTTCTGAAATAATAAAACTAAAATGGTGTAAACAGAAATTCGGAGTTCCATATTAAAGAGGCGTATATTATGTGTTAAAGTAATAGGGCGGTATCTATGTGATTGTGTGGTGCTCATTCTACGGTAGTCGAGGGCGCGAGGCCTCTCCCACGAGCCTCCATTGAACGACTCCCGGGCTCAGGCATCTATTTTTAGGGGCCAGGGGTGGCTCTGGCGGGAGGTCTGACGTCACGGCCCACCCCTAGCCTCCGCACAACCAAGACTTGGGAATGAACGCAATTTTCAGTGAAATGATGACGGTAAAACATGTTGTCGAGGAGTATATTTTCTCTGGCATGGATAATTCGGTCTGACTTCGTAATTGGTGTGTCGTTTGATTTGTTTATCTTGCTTGTAATGGCCAGATACGTTTTTAACAGATAATAATTGTAATAGAGTCTGTCAAGTGAGTCTAGTCCCATGAAAAAGGCGGCAAATTCAAAAATCTTTCAGGTGTCATCACTGATATAGCACGCTGAAAACTTATTGATACTTGAATTTTTGATAAAATATCCTCTACTCTTCTTAATTCCTATATATTCTATCAATAAGTTTTCAGCGTGCTATATCAGTGTTGACACCTGAAAGATTTTTGAATTTGCCGCCTTTTTCATGGGACTAGACTCGCTTGACAGACTCTAGCCATAATGGAACACGGACGCTATTAAAAAATTGCTTCACGTTAATCCTAACGAGAAGCAATTTGGGACAGAAATAATGTAAGTAATCATAATTTACAGACATTCAAAGAGCCCGATTAGACTATAATTAGATTAACTAAGTAATAAACATAAAATGAGTACCCACATCGTTAAAATAAGAGATGTTTTTTGAAAAGACTTGACCAAAAAACATTGAACGCTAGAAAAACAAGGCGTGGGCGGCAGACTGTTCAGCTGGGAAATAGAATCATCGTCTGGGGTGAAGAAGCCAGTTTTAATGCTAAAAGAGAAAAGGGTAATGACTGGACAGTGCTGGTACAAAATACAAAGTAACTTTCTTCGTCTCCCAGCCATTTGGGTGTCAACGCCCGAGTGAAACATCAATAAAGTGAGAACCAACTAAATATAGTGGATTTTGTGGTTCTAAAAGTATATGAATAGACCATAACTATAGAATGCGGAACATTGGTAACAAAACCAAGGTGGTCCACGTCATTACGCGGCTAATAAATTCAAGAGAACAAAGAATTTTTAATTTCAATAATAAAAACAAAGTGCACTATTCTGCGATACTGTATTTGATGGTAGATACTAGATAGAGATTTCAGCTCGGCGATTAAAGTCTGACGTCAATGTAGACTGAAAGCCAAGACCGTATAATAAAAGTATACAACGCGCGCTGATTTTAGTCCAACGGAAATTCTCACTGCACTTTGTAGTTATATTAAAATTCGTTTGTGTGAAAATAAAATCTTTGAAGATCAACAACTTTTCTTTGATCTAAATCTTACCATTTATTTTAGAAAAAGAATAAGGGTTCCGTGCAAAATCAGATTTAAATAGAGAAGTATTATTTTTATAATAATTAAGAGGTTACAATGGAGAAACGGGAGGATATATGTAGATAGATACGGAAGCTAAGTCTGGATCCTTAAGAAAAAAAACGACAAATATGTAGACAAAAACACAAAACTAAACACCAAGCTTAGCTGTACTAAATAATATGATCTTACATCTGAAGCATTGCTAAATAGATTAGTTTTCATCTCACTGAAATTCACTGAATCAGCGTCCGTGTGCACTGCACTGCTGTTTCGTGTTAGCTCAAAAAAAACTTAAAAGGATTTGTAGCACATGGCGTATTCTCCCACGGTTCACAAAGACTGCGTTGAGAAACTGTCAGCATGGTTTATAAACCAAAGAATTGACGTAGACGTTACGGCTAGATATGATGAAGATAACTTTAATAATTTAGAAGGGTCTGTAATGGAAGAAAAAGTATTTGGAGAAATAGAACATGATGAAAGAAACGATAACTATGAATCTAATGAGAAGGCTACCAATCTTCTTTGTTTTTCGTGTGGTGAGTGCCTAATTTTTGACTTGGTGTGTTTTTAAGGCGAGGTTGCAGTACTTTGTTTTTATGTACGCACGACCTCACCCCCCGCCCTGCCGCGCGAGCGATATAATGCCTAAATTTTGACTGTTTTTTGCTTCTTGGAGAAAAACTATAAAGAAATTATACAATATGTTTTCAACATTTACTTCAGAATAAAAAGTTCTATCTATTGATATAACTTTTATATAAATTCATGATGAAATGTCTTAGCAGTACACGTTTGAAATTGTGATTTAGAGTCATGTTTGATAAAAAAAAATATCGAGCCGATCATTCTAAATCGCGTTTCTATCTTTACGATTTACTAGAGAGTATGTTCAATTTTTATGAAATGATTTTTATTTATTAAAAAACTCGTATTTAGTTCGATTTTTATAGGTTCAAAAATCTTAAAAAGTACTGCAACCCCGCCTTAAGAAGCACAAGGGTTTCTGACATGGTTTTACATGCCCGTCGAGAAATATCTCTAAGGCATGCTGGTTTCCTCACGATGTTTTCCTTCCCCGAAAAAGTGATTTAGTATTTTACAATACGCAGACGCACATGCATCCAAAAAATCAGGGGTGTGTGTCTTGGGGTTCGATCTCGAGACCTTTGACTTGACAGTCCTACGGTCAGATCACTGACCAAAAGAAGGTACTGATAAAAGTTATGATTTTTCGAAGAAGTAATGAAGTCACTGACTATAATTTAATGTTAAAGGCCAATTCAAGTTGTCAACATAAAACAAATATTATTGTTATAGATCTGAGTGGATTCAGAATGATGTCTCTGTTTCGAACAGAATTCTATGGTAACAACCATAACATTAACATATTATTTCGACGAAAACAAAGCAGAGATTAAAATCGTGTTATTTGAAGATTGAATCATGTAGCCATAAATATGCTAATTTTATTTATTAGCTATAAATTATTGTACCAATAAAAACTTGCCTTAAATTCTATCAGTGGTGCTATATTTGGGCAACTTCGTTCTAGATTTAGTACTGACTAGATTCGTTTCTAGGTAGACCGTAACGGCGAAACCAAATATGTTTGCGCAACTTTGCAAAAGGAACTAAGCAGAGTTGTGACCTCGTGTTACATAGGCAGAGTGGCAAGGCCTTAAAATAACAATCTTCATAAAACTTTAATTACGTCGAAAACACAATATTTTGGTATTGTTTACTAACCTTATTCAAAGCTAAAAGTATTCGTAAATGCTGCTTTGTTTACCTGTAACAAAATAAACATGTCACTTTAGATGTGAATAAATAATGGTGGACGCTTTTATAAAATACTCTTTTGGGAACATTACACGGAGGGACACAAATAAAGAATTAACATCAACAGTAAACATGTAAATATGACTGAACCTTAATTATAGAATCGTGTTTAATATGTTTTATCAAACTTGAATGAAGACATAATTCCACTTGGTCGTTTGCCCGTATTCGAGTGCTCGAACGAATTTACTAAAATGATGCACCTGACGCATTTGTTACACTGAGGAACGTTATGGAAAACGAGCTATCAATTATGAAAAAATGAACGATAAAACCAGACGAGATTGTCTGAAGACGCCCATACTTCGCCCCCCTTAATTTGCACATGGTCGGTAGCCCGAATTTCATAGGCAACAGCATTCGGGAAAACGACCAAGTGTCATTGCTCCAAACGACATTTCTAAAGCCGTGAATGAAGTAAGAACAGAAACTACACAGAAAGCAAAACTGTTTAACTTTCCAACGTGAGATTCTGTCTGCTAATGACACTTGATGGGTTAGCAATTTGCATCGTAAATTCGTAAGCAAACGTTTGCTACTAATGCTAATTTCTGTTTGTCTTGTCCTTGCACTGGATAGGCTCGCAAGTTGCAAAACTTACGACTAGTTCAAGAACATTAAACATCGTCGATTTTGATAACATAATGACGAAATATCCTCCAAATATTTGTTTGAATCGAGGCATTTTCGAAATATACCCTAAATATTTATTTTAAAACTAGAATCCGACCAGTAACCCTGTACTTCATCATGTCTGTATCAATTATGACCCATCTGCCAATTTACCTGTACACCTCTGACCGTAATTCTACGTCCAGTATGATGCACGGCGCACAGTATACGCACAAAACTAGTGTCAGCTGGCCTGTCACTAATTGAAACTCCGTACGACGCTAGGCCAGCTGAAGGTCAGAGTGTTACCTCAGGGTATGTCCGGCATGTCTTGAGGTGCGACAAAGCCAATAATAAGCCCCAACTAATTCAATGATTCACTCCGAAGAACACACAAGGCATAGCCTGTCCTTCGTCGTTAGCTATTTAGGCCATAACTATTTAACGATGTTTACAATCTACAGACAATGAGATTATACGAAACTTGTTCGCTTATTTGGCAGAAGTCGTATCTAAAACGTACATATTACTTATTTAGTCCAAATGTTTTTCATTTCTAAGCGGGCTAAATTCGAGGAATCCTTTCTTCTATTGATTGGTATAAAAGTCATGTTATTTTTATCTGTCTTGAATTTTTAAAGACATTGAAAGGCAGTGAAAGATAACCCCAGGTATCGGTTTTCCAGACATTATACTATATAAAGCTAAATTACCACTGACTCACTCACTCACTGACAGAATTGTTCTCCCAGATGGTGGATGGGGAGGTGGGTATATTTTGACAGATTCGTAAACAAGTAACTCTCGTGAGTATGGGAAAAGTCCCAAACCCCCCCTTTTCCCCCCCCTTCTCCCCCCTCCCTATCGTATCTCGGAAACAAAGAGACTTTACGTGTTTTTTTTTAGGGATTCGTATAGAGGGGGCTCGGTAAAGTAAAAATCATTTTTCAAAGTGGCCCCCCTTTTCCCCCTTTTCCCCCCCTTTAGGCGGATCTCGGAAATAAAGAGATTTTACGTGTGTTTTTTTAGGGATTCGTATAAAGGAAGCTCGGAAAAAAAAAAACATTTTTTAAATTTGACCCCCTTGCCCCCCTTCACCCCCCCTTTAGGCGGATCTCGAAAGTTAAGAGACTTGGAACGAATTTTTTTTCAGATTCATATAGAGGGGCATTGCGTTAGTCGAAATCATTTTTAGAAACTCCCCCCTCTCCCCCCCTTCACCCCCCCCCCCTCTTCAAATCTTTTTTTACTCCTGAAAAAAATTTTGATTCTTACCTAAATCTATTTGAGGGGCGTTGAAATTTGTATACCCTCCCCTCCCCAACCTCCCCTAAAATTAAAAGGGCTGTAACCTCATAACGGTTAGAGATAGCCATTAGGTGTTTGAACAAATATTATAGTAGGCGTCGAAACCTGTCCGGTGGTGGTACAGCGGCAAAGCGAAGGGGGTAGCGGGCGAGCGAAGCGAGCCGGCGACCCCCGTAGCGTAGGGATAATGTCATGATAGCTTTCCGGTGGTAGGTAGGTCCTGAGTGGAGCGAACCTGCGAGACCAAGTGGAGCGAAGGGGGGAGGTGGCGAGCGAAGCGAGCCGGCGACCTCCTTAGCGTAACGAAGGTTGAGTGGGTGAAGCGTAACTCAAGGGCGACGGCAAGCAAACTTTAGGATTATTGTTTTTTTAGTGGTAGTAGGAGGTAGTAGGTAGGTAGTAGGTAGGTGGTAGGTAGTAGGTATGTGTAGGTAGGTGTAGGTGTAGGTAGGTAGGTATAGGTAGGTAGTAGGTAGGTGTAGGTAGGTAGTAGGTAGGTGTAGGTAGGTAGTAGGTAGGTAGTAGGTAGGTGTAGGTAGGTAGGTGTAGGTAGGTAGGTGTAGGTAGGTAGGTGTAGGTAGGTAGGTGTAGGTAGGTAGGTGTAGGTAGGTAGGTGTAGGTAGGTAGGTGTAGGTAGGTAGGTGTAGGTAGGTAGGTGTAGGTAGGTAGGTGTAGGTAGGTAGGTGTAGGTAGGTAGGTGTAGGTAGGTAGGTGTAGGTAGGTAGGTGTAGGTAGGTAGGTGTAGGTAGGTAGGTGTAGGTAGGTAGGTGTAGGTAGGTAGGTGTAGGTAGGTAGGTGTAGGTAGGTAGGTGTAGGCAGTGGCGTGCCAGCAATTATTTGGAGGTAAAGCACAAGTTCCACAAAAAAAAAAATACACTTTTTGTTCCGAATTCTGACACTGCTTTTTAATGACACCGGTTTTGTTTTCTATTATTTAATTATGGCTAACACTTTTCGTATTTTATATCCTGTCAGAAAATTTACAACTACTTATTTCAATATAAATATCAAGTCGTCAGTTTCACGTAAAATAATTTATTAACAAGAGCCATCTATTGACATAAACGTAACAACAACTATTTGAGTCAATACGTATTTCGCTCCTAAACAGTCGCTTTGGGCAAAATATTACAGTCACCGCTAGATGGCGCACAAAATAATAAATTAGTTTCTAACTACTATTTGAAAAAAAAAGTTATTTTTAAGTACTCACAATTTATACAGCCATAACTCTTCATTCTTCGCTTCTTTACCATGGACAGATGACAAACAACAAAACACACTGAAGGCATAATATTACTAGATAGATTTACAGATACGTATCAGCAATGACATACCTCCAGTGGCTTTGATAAAAGCCGTTTGTGTTCAATTTGTTTGAGTAAATGATTATGGAGCATGTTTTAATTGTAACGATTGTATTGTTTAATAAAAAAGGCTTAAATTTAATTACTTTCTGTATTCTAAATCAAAAACTCTATCTTTCTGTAAAAATGATTTTATTACATCAGTATAATTATTTATTACATCAGTATTTTCAGATACGTTAACATAACGCATAAAACGATCATGAATGTCGTTGCCGTAATGATACCTAATAATTACGCAAAGTTGCTCTCTGTTGCTTATATCTGGAGTTCGTCAACAATCACAGAAACAAATTTTGTTGTATTAATCTCGTGTTTAATGCGAGATTTAATTACTTCTGATATGGAATGAATAATATCATTTTGAATTTTATTTGATAAGTAACTAGGCCCCGGCTTATTGCCTTCGGGTTGCTGTGTATGTTTTTCTAAGACAAGGTCGTATTTAGAAAGTAAAAAAACAGTCTCTAAGAAATTGCCTCTGTATAATGAGGTTTTAGACTCATCATGCCCTCGAAAAGGAAGTTCCTGTTGTGCTAAAAAACATACAACATCAACCAACCTTTGAAAAATAGCGCGATTATGATCGACACGCATATTGTGTTTAGAAATATCGTCACATAACTGCCGAGATAAAGCTGTTTCAATTCGTGTTTTACCAAAACTACAAAATGAAATAACAGCTTTCAAATGTTTATGAGAATTTTGATGTCTTTTCATGGCACCAGAGAAGTTATTTAAATCATCGTAACCTGATAAACTCCAAGCATTCTTTTCATTCGAAAAAAATATACAAGGCCAACAGAAAAATTTGTTTATATGAGAGCAGCCGACAACCCATTGTACACTGTATGCTGATCGATTAAAATACCTAGTATTTCTTTTACCTTTCTGAGAAATATTCAAATCAGGAGTGGGTTTAGGTGAAGTAACGAGATTATATTTATCTGTAAAATTTAAAGTATTTACCTTGCCCAGTAACGCTTTCACACACTTTAATCCATCACAAGGAACTGTTGTTTGCGTTTTCGAATTCATTTTCGTATTAATTAACTAACTTCAATCAAAAACTAAGTAATCACTAAACTTATTTAAATTCTAACAAGAAACGGAAAAATCTAATCACAATAAAAAATGCACCGACAACCATCAACGCTCAAGACAAATTTGAACTAAATCGAAATTCCCTTCAAACAAGTTCAATCGCGTCGCGAACTTGCATTCACTCACTCGCAATCTTTACACTGACACACATTCAAACGTTCAAAGCATGCTTGGAAAATATTGGAAATCCTATACATTTTGTCGTAAACCCGGCAATAAGTATGTAAACAAACAACTCTAAATTATGTTCGTAGGATAGAGAGGTCAGAGAAGCTGTTCGAAATCGGATGGTGTGACAGAGAAAGGGCTAGCCGAGCCCGATCATGCCCGATCGATCTGTTTGATCAATCGGCTGAGGTCGGGAGACATATTAGAAGAAGTTTGGCAACGTCGCAGTGCGAGTTGCGCGCGAATGTATTTTCTGCCTAAAGTTATTGAGTACGTAAACCTGACAACGTCGCATCAATACGTTCCGTTTTTCGCGTGGCATGCAGTTTGATGATAATGATTATAATATTAATTTTGTTTTTGTATTGACCGTTTTTTTTTTAATTCGTTGTTTTATTAAGGCAAGCTGTGCTTTTCTGCTTCTATGGGAGTACCGCCACTGGGTGTAGGTAGGTAGGTGTAGGTAGGTGTAGGTAGGTGTAGGTAGGTGTAGGTAGGTGTAGGTAGGTGTAGGTAGGTGTAGGTAGGTGTAGGTAGGTGTAGGTAGGTGTAGGTAGGTAGGTGTAGGTAGGTAGGTGTAGGTAGGCAGGTGTAGGTAGGTAGTAGGTAGGTAGTAGGTAGGTGTAGGTAGGTAGGTGTAGGTACGTAGGTGTAGATAGGTAGATGTAGGTAGGTAGTAGGTAGGTGTAGGTAGGTAGTAGGTAGGTAGTAGGTAGGTAGTAGGTAGGTAGTAGGTAGGTAGTAGGTAGGTAGTAGGTAGGTAGTAGGTAGGTAGTAGGTAGGTAGTAGGTAGGTAGTAGGTAGGTAGTAGGTAGGTAGTAGGTAGGTGGTAGGTGTATATAGGTGGGTATATCAGATTCATTGAAAGGGGCAATGCGTTAGTCGAAATTATTTTTCAAAGCGCCCCCTCCCCCTCTCTTCACGCCTCGCGAGCTGCGCGCAGCTCGCGCAGCCACGCAAATACTAGTTATACTATATAAAGCTAAATTACCACTCACTCACTGACTCACTGACATAATTGTTCTCCCAGATGGTGGATGGGGAGGTGGGTATATTTTGACAGATTTGTAAACAAGTAACTCTCGTGAGTATGGGAAAAGTGCCAAACCTCCCCTTTTTGCCCCCCCTCCTCCCCCTCCCTATCGTATCTCGGAAACTAAGAGACCCGTATTTTTTTTTATTACGGATTCGTATAGAGGAGGCTCGGGGAAGTAAAAACCATTTTTCAAATTTGACCCCCTTGCCCCCCTTCACCCCCCACTAGGCGGATCTCAGAAATAAAGAGACATTACGTGTGTTTTTTTAGGGATTCGTATAGAGGAGGCTCGGGGAACTAAAAACCATTTTTCAAATTTGACCCCCTTGCCCCCCTTCATCCCCCCTTTAGGCGGATCTCGGAAATAAAGAGATTTTACGTGTTTTTTTTTAGAGATTCGTATAGAGGAGGCTCGGGAAAGTAAAAACCATTTTTTGAATTTGACCCCCTTGCCCCCCTTCACCCCCCCTTTAGGCGGATCTCAAAAATAAAGAGATTTTACGGTTTTTTTTTTAGGGATTCGTATAGAAGAGGCTTGGGGAAGTAAAAACCATTATTCAAATTTGACCCCCTTGCCCCCCTTCACCCCCCCCTTTAGGCGGATCTCGAAAATAAAGAGATTTTACGTGTTTTTTTTTAGGGATTCGTATAGAGGAGGCTCGGAAAAGTAAAAACCATTTTTTGAATTTGACCCCCTTGCCCCCCTTCACCCCCCCTTTAGGCGGATCTCAAAAATAAAGAGATTTTACGTGTTTTTTTTAGGGATTCGTATAGAGGAGGCTCGGGGAAGTAAAAACCATTTTTCAAAATCGACCCCTTTTCCACTCTTCTCCCCCCTTTAAGCGGATCTCGGAAGTTAAGAGACTTGGAACATTTTTTTTTTCAGATTCACTGAAAGGAGCCTATCCTGTGGTGGTACCGGTAAAGCGAAGGGGGGAGCGGGCGAGCGAAGCGAGCCGGCGACCCCCGTATCGTAGGGATAATGTCATGATAGCTTTCCGGTGGTAGGTAGGACCTGAGTGGAGCGAACCTGCGAGACCGAGTGGAGCGAAGGGGGGAGGTGGCGAGCGAAGCGAGCCGGCGACCTCCTTAGCGTAACGAAGGTTGAGTGGGTGAAGCGTTACTCAGGGGCGACGACAAGCAAACTTTAGGGTAATGTATTTTAGTGGTAGTAGGAGGTAGTAGGTAGGTGGTAGGTAGGTGATAGGTAGGTAGTAGGTAGGTGTAGGTAGGTAGGTGTAGGTAGGTGTAGGTAGGTGTAAGTAGGTGTAGGTAGGTGTAGGTAGGTAGGTGTAGGTAGGTGTAGGTAGGTGTAGGTAGGTGTAGGTAGGTGTAGGTAGGTGTAGGTAGGTGTAGGTAGGTGTAGGTAGGTGTAGGTAGGTGTAGGTAGGTGTAGGTAGGTGTAGGTAGGTGTAGGTAGGTGTAGGTAGGTGTAGGTAGGTGTAGGTAGGTGTAGGTAGGTGTAGGTAGGTGTAGGTAGGTGTAGGTAGGTGTAGGTAGGTGTAGGTAGGTGTAGGTAGGTGTAGGTAGGTGTAGGTAGGTGTAGGTAGGTGTAGGTAGGTGTAGGTAGGTGTAGGTAGGTGTAGGTAGGTGTAGGTAGGTGTAGGTAGGTGTAGGTAGGTGTAGGTAGGTGTAGGTAGGTGTAGGTAGGTGTAGGTAGGTGTAGGTAGGTGTAGGTAGGTGTAGGTAGGTGTAGGTAGGTGTAGGTAGGTGTAGGTAGGTGTAGGTAGGTGTAGGTAGGTGTAGGTAGGTGTAGGTAGGTGTAGGTAGGTGTAGGTAGGTGTAGGTAGGTGTAGGTAGGTGTAGGTAGGTAGTACCGCGAGCTGCATTGGAACATTTTTTTTTTCCGATTCACTGAGAGGTGCAATGCGTTAGTCGAAATCATTTTTCAAAGCTCCCCCTCTCCCCCACTTCACGCCCCGCGAGCTGCGCGCAGCTCGCGCAGCCACGCAAATACTAGTTATATTATATAATGCTAAATTACCACTGACTGACTCACTGACAGAATTGTTCTCCCAGATGGTGGATGGGGAGGTGGGTATATTTTGACATATTCGGAAACAAGTAACTCTCGTGAGTATGGAAAAAGTCCCAAACCCCCCCTTTTCCCCCCCCTTCTCCCCCCTCCCTATCATATCTCGGAAACAAAGAGACTTTACGTGTTTTTTTTTAGAGATTCGTATAGAGGAGGTTTGGTCAAGTAAAAATCATTTTTCAAAGTGGACCCCCTTTCCCCCCTTTTCCCCCCTTTTAGGCGAATCTCGGAAATAAATAGACTTTACGTGTTTTTTTTAGGGATTCGTATAGAGGGGGCTCGGTAAAGTAAAAATCATTTTTCAAAGTGGCCCCCCTTTTCCCCCTTCTCCCCCGTTTAGGCGGATCTCGGAAATAAAGAAATTTCACATATTTTTTTTTAGGGATTCGTATAGAGTAGGCTCGGGGAAGTAAAAACCATTTTTCAAATTTGACCCCCTTGCCCCCCTTCACCCCCCTTTAGGCGGATCTCGGAAATAAAGAGATTTTACGTGTTTTTTTTTAAGGATTCGTATAGAAGAGGCTTGGGGAAGTATAAACCATTTTTCAAATTTGACCCCCTTGCCCCCTTCTCCCCCCTTTTAGGCGGATCTCGAAAGTTAAGAGACTTGGAACGAATTTTTTTTCAGATTCATATAGAGGGGCATTGCGTTAGTCGAAATCATTTTTAGAAACTCCCCCCTCTCCCCCCCTTCACCCCCTCTCCACCCCCCCCCCCTCTTCACCTCTTTTTTACTCCTGAAAAAATTTTTGATTCTTACCTAAATCTATTTGAGGGGCGTTGAAATTTGTATACCCTCCCCTCCCCAACCTCCCCTAAAATTAAAAGGGCTGTAACTTCATAACGGTTAGAGATAGCCATTAGGTGTTTGAACAAATATTATAGTAGGCGTCGAAACCTGTCCGGTGGTGGTACAGCGGTAAAGCGAAGGGGGGAGCGGGCGAGCGAAGCGAGCCGGCGACCCGCGTAGCGTAGGGATAATGTCATGATAGCTTTGCGGTGGTAGGTAGGTCCTGAGTGGAGCGAACCTGCGAGACCGAGTGGAGCGAAGGGGGAGGTGGCGAGCGAAGCGAGCCGGCGACCTCCTTAGCGTAACGAAGGTTGAGTGGGTGAAGCGTAACTCCAAGCAAACTTTAGGGTAATGTTTTTTTAGTGGTAGTAGGTAGGTAGTAGGTAGGTGATAGGTAGGTAGTAGGTAGGTGGTAGGTAGGTGGTAGGTAGGTGTAGGTAGGTGGTGTCATACGTGAGATTCATATAGAGGAGGCTCGGGGAAGTAAAATCCGTTTTTCAAATTTGAACCCCTTGCCTCCCTTCACCCCCCCCCCCCCTTTAGGCGGATCTCGGAAGTTAAGAGACTTGGAACATTTTTTTTTTCAGATTCATTGAAAAGGGCAATGCGTTAGTCGAAATCATTTTTCAAAGCTACCCCTCTCCCCCCCTTCACTGCCCCCCCCCCTCCCTCTTCACCCCTTTTTTTTAAACTCGTGTTCTGTTTTGTTTACGGATTCGTATAGAGGAGGCTCGGGGAAGTAAAATCCATTTTTTAAATTTGACCCCCTTGCCGCCCTTCACCCCCCCCCCCCCTTTAGGCGGTTCTCGGAAGTTAAGAGACTTGGAACATTTTTTTTTTAAGAGTCATTGAAAGGGGAAATGCGTTAGTCGAAATCATTTTTCAAAGCGCCCCCTCTCCCCCTCTTCGCGCCCCGCGAGCTGCGCGCAGCTCGCGCAGCCACGCAAATACTAGTTATACTATATAAAGCTCGATTACCACTCACTGACTGACTGACTGACAGAATTGTTCTCCCAGATGGTGGATGGGGAGGTGGGTATATTTTGACAGATTCGTAAACAAGTCACTCTCGTGAGTATGGGAAAAGTCCCAAACCCCCCCTTTCCCCCCCCCTTCTCCCCCCTCCCTATCGTATCTCGGAAACAAAGAGACTTTACGTGTTTTTTTTAAGGGATTCGTATAGAGGAGGCTCGGTAAAATGAAAATCATTTTTCAAAGTGGCCCCCCTTTTCCCCCTTCTCCCCCCTTTTAGGCGGATCTCGAAGTTAAGAGACTTGGAACGATTTTTTTTTCAGATTCATTTATAGGGGCATTGCGTTAGTCGAAATCATTTTTCAAAACTCCCCCCCTATCCCCCCTTCAACCCCCCCCCCCTCTTCACCTCTTTTTTACTTCTGTTTTTTTTTTTATCTAAAACTATTGAGGGGCGTTGAAATTTGTATACCCTCCCCTCCCTCCCCTAAAATTAAAAGGGCTGTAACTTCATAACGGTTGGAGATAGCCATTAGGTGTTTGAACAAATATTATAGTAGGCGTCGAAACCTGTCCGGTGGTGGTACAGCGGTAAAGCGAAGGGGGGAGCGGGCGAGCGAAGAGAGCCGGCGCGGCGACCCCCGTAGCGTAGGGATAATGTCATGATAGATTTCCGGTGGTAGGTAGGTCCTGAGTGGTGCGAACCTTCGAGACTGAGTGGAGCGAAGGGGGGAGGTGGCGAGCGAAGCGAGCCGGCGACCTCCTTAGCGTAACGAAGGTTGAGTGGGTGAAGCGTAACTCAGGGGTGACGACAGACAAACTTTAGGGTAAGGTTTTTTTAGTGGTAGCAGGAGGTAGTAGGTAGGTGGTAGGTAGGTGATAGGTTAGTAGTAGGTAGGTAGGTGTAGGTAGGTAGGTAGTAGGTAGGTGTAGGTAGGTAGTAGGTAGGTGTAGGTAGGTAGGTAGTAGGTAGGTGTTGGTAGGTGTAGGTAGGTGTAGGTAGGTGTAGGTAGGTAGTAGGTAGGTGGAGGTAGGTGTAGGTATTTATCAAAGCTCCCCCTCTGCCCCTCTTCACGCCCCGCGAGCTGCGCGCAGCTCGCGCAGCCACGCAAATACTAGTTATATTATATAAAGCTTAATTACCACTCACTGACTGACTGACAGAATTGATCTCCCAGATGGTGGATGGGGAGGTGGGTATATTTTGACAGATTCGTAAACAGGCAACTCTCATGACTATGGGAAAAGTCCCAAACCCCCCCTTTTCCCCCCCCTTCTTCCCCCTCCCTATCGTATCTCGGAAACAAAGAAACTTTACGTGTTTTTTTTTTGGGATTCGTATAGAGGGGGCTCGGTAAAGTAAAAATCATTTTTCAAAGTGGCCCCCCTTTTCCCCCTTCTCCCCCCTTTTAGGCGGATCTCGGAAATAAAGAGAATTTACGTGATTTTTTTTAGGGATTCGTATAGGGGAGGCTTAGGGAAGTAAAAACCATTTTTAAAATTTGACCCCCTTGCCCCCCTTCACCCTCCCCTTTAGGCGGATCTCGAAAATAAAGAGATTTTACGCGTTTTTTTTTAGAGATTCGTATAGAGGAGGCTCGGGAAAGTAAAAACCATTTTTTGAATTTGACCCCCTTGCCCCCCTTCACCCCCCCTTTAGGCGGATCTCAAAAATAAAGAGACTTGGAACGATTTTTTTTTTAGGGATTCGTATAGAGGAGGCTTGGGGAAGTAAAAACCATTATTCAAATTTGACCCCCTTGCCCCCCTTCACCCCCCCTTGAGGCGGATCTCGGAAATAAAGAGACATTACGTGTGTTTTTTTAGGGATTCGTATAGAGGAGGCTTGGGGAAGTAAAAACCATTATTCAAATTTGACCCCCTTGCCCCCCTTCTCCCCCCTTTTAGGCGGATCTCGAAAGTTAAGAGACTTGGAACGAATTTTTTTTTCAGATTCATATAGAGGGGCATTGCGTTAGTCGAAATCATTTTTAGAAACTCCCCCCTCTCCCTCCCTTCGTCCCCCCCCCCACTCTTCACCTCTTTTTTACTACTGAATTTTTTTTTTATTTTTACCTAAATCTATTTGAGGGGCGTTGAAATTTGTATACCCTCCCCTCCCCAACCTCCCCTAAAATTAGAAGGGCTGTAACTTCATAACGGTTAGAGATAGCCATTGGGTGTTGGAACAAATATTATAATAGGCGTCGAAACCTGTCCGGTGGTGGTACAGCGGCAAAGCGAAGGGGGGAGCGGGCGAGCGAAGCGAGCCGGCGACCCCCGTAGCGTAGGGATAATGTCATGATAGCTTTCCGGTGGTAGGTAGGTACTGAGTGGAGCGAACCTGCGAGACCGAGTGGAGCGAAGGGGGGAGGTGGCGAGCGAAGCGAGCCGGCGACCTCCTTAGCGTAACGAAGGTTGAGTGGGTGAAGCGTAACTCAGGGGCGACGACAAGCAAACTTTAGGGTAATGTTTTTTTAGTGGTAGTAGGAGGTAGTTGGTAGGTAGGTAGTAGGTAGGTGTAGGTAGGTAGTAGGTAGGTGTAGGTAGGTAGATGTAGGTAGGTAGGTGTAGGTAGGTAGTAGGTAGGTGTAGGTAGGTGTAGGTAGGTGTAGGTAGGTGTAGGTAGGTGTAGGTAGGTGTAGGTAGGTGTAGGTAGGTGTAGGTAGGTGTAGGTAGGTGTAGGTAGGTGTAGGTAGGTGTAGGTAGGTGTAGGTAGGTGTAGGTAGGTGTAGGTAGGTGTAGGTAGGTGTAGGTAGGTGTAGGTAGGTGTAGGTAGGTGTAGGTAGGTGTAGGTAGGTGTAGGTAGGTGTAGGTAGGTGTAGGTAGGTGTAGGTAGGTGTAGGTAGGTGTAGGTAGGTGTAGGTAGGTGTAGGTAGGTGTAGGTAGGTGTAGGTAGGTGTAGGTAGGTGTAGGTAGGTGTAGGTAGGTGTAGGTAGGTGTAGGTAGGTGTAGGTAGGTGTAGGTAGGTGTAGGTAGGTGTAGGTAGGTGTAGGTAGGTGTAGGTAGGTGTAGGTAGGTGTAGGTAGGTGTAGGTAGGTGTAGGTAGGTGTAGGTAGGTGTAGGTAGGTGTAGGTAGGTGTAGGTAGGTGTAGGTAGGTGTAGGTAGGTGTAGGTAGGTGTAGGTAGGTGTAGGTAGGTGTAGGTAGGTGTAGGTAGGTGTAGGTAGGTGTAGGTAGGTAGTAGGTAGGTGTAGGTAGGTAGTAGGTAGGTGTAGGTAGGTAGTAGGTAGGTGTAGGTAGGTAGGTGTAGGTAGGTAGGTGTAGGTAGGTGGTAGGTTGGTAGTAGGCAGGTAGGTAGTAGGTTGGTAGTAGGTAGGTGTATATAGGTAGGTATATCAGATTCATTGAAAGGGGCAATGCGTTAGTCGAAATCATTTTTCAAAGCGCCCCCTCTCCCCCCTTCACGCCCCGCGAGCTGCGCGCAGCTCGCGCAGCCACGCAAATACTAGTTGTTCATATAAAATTTAAGTCGGGGTAAGTTCCAGACGCGTTAAGAATACAATCAGTATTGCAAACGTTTTCTACACTAAAACATAAATCATCAAGTTGGGTTGTTTGAAAGTAATAAACGGAGTGATGATAAGGTGGTTTAGTTTTTCTCACTAATAAATCATTCTAGTTGTTACAGGTTATTTGCTGGTACGTGTTTCATACTGCATTTGGAACACCCGATTGTGACACAACATTTGTCTTTAGCATAGATAGAACCTTCTTGGCAATTTCCCTTTGCCTAGATCGGTCAGATTTATCTTGAAAGGTCTGTTTTGGACGGCTAGATTTTCGTTTTTTTCACCACTAAACCAATGAAAATTATTTTCCGGTCGCGTGCGGTTACGTACGTAGTTTAAACTAAATAAAAATAGGCAATTAGAGCATGCGGAATTGGGTTTCCCATAGCAAAACCGATTTTTTCCAAATTTTACTATGAGAACCAACTCCGGTTCCCGTACGTAGGAAGCTCAAATTGTAAAACCAAAACTAATTTGTTTATCAAGAGCTTGATAAAACTATTAGTAGAAACACATTAATTGTATACATAATGAAGCCATATTTATATTATTTAAATATTCAGGAGGATAGTCATACAAAAAACACAGTTTGAAACAAAGGGTTGGACAGAGGTGCACCTAGGTTCTTGCGGAGAAACTAGCAAGAGCTAAATAAGATAGAAGTACGTACTTGCAGGTCCATCAAAATTATTTTTAGGTTAATCGTTTCAATGATAATTTTAATGATCACAACATCGTTTAAACTTGTTGTGTATGTATAAACGCCAACGTTTTCCTAATGGTGCGTTCAAAACATAGCATGTGAAGTCTTGCTATGAAATAATACATTTGTGAGCCTTGAGTCGGCCGACGAACTCTGAGAATAGGAACGGTCACCGGCCATCACTGCTGGAACTCGAACGCAACTCGATTACAAAGTGGCTATAGCTTTGGAATCGTAGATGTGTTTGTATGAGCAATTGTCAGTGTTTGTTTTGAACTGTTAAAACGAGAGGCAGAACAAGACGAAAAGCGATTTCTTTTTAAATACATAACGTCATCTGCCTAGCCTAACGTAGTGACGTAGAGTATAGCTTACAGTTTAGTAAAACTAAATACCAGTATTTTTCAAAGAGCTACTGTCTATCTGACCTCCAGAAACAAGTAAGTGGATAATGGCCTTGACAAGTCTGGTTATCAGATTTTCGAATTTTCGACTATCTGTAACGACTGCCAAAGATTTACAAATGACAGACGGGTTCAAAGTGTTTAGGCTGAGTTTATGGGTTCATAGAGAAAGTTTTCTTTGTTATTACCATTTGAGGGTACTGTAGTAGTATGTTTTTACTAAGTAATAAGGCGAATTTTCAATAAAAGTTTCCCTCCAAGGTCGGTCGTCTAACTTCATGTAAATTCTAATATTCGACCTTGTGAACCAAAGGTGAGAATTGTTAGTTTTATTATCACTTAAGTAAATTATACACTTAGCATTTACAGCCTAAGTATGGGTACTTGGTATGCTAATACAATAAAAGTCTTTCGTATTAGTATTTAGCAACATTGGTAGTGTACGAAATTCGTCATAGCATAATAATGTAGCTTGGACGAGAATGCGAAAGTACCCACATTTTGCATAGCAGGCAGGACGTATGGAGGAAAATTCAGATTTTATGCTTACAAAAATGATATTAGCTACTGACTGATATAGAACTGGCCATATTGAAAATTGGAAAATGATAACCTTATCTGAGAAATATGCTCTAATGAAAAGTTTTTGCAATTATTGTTACGTTTCAAAAAGGCAATTTTAGTCATCAAGATAGTTAATTTATGATTCGGCAAATTTTTCTTTTAATTCTTTTAAGGCCGTCAAAAATCCCATCACACGACCTCGTATTTACTGTAATTAACTGACCTTCAGTTCAAAGGCTTCAAGCTACACTTTTTCGTATCCGCTTTATATTTTATCAAGTTGTTCCTGATCTCTTTCCATCTTGGCATTAACATTTCAGGCCTGAAGGAAAATGCTAAGGTCGCAATAACAGCTGAGGCTTCGAATGGGTCTTGAATTATTAATCATTCCGCTTAGGGAAGCGTCATCAAATATATTCAAGCCACTCAATACCAATGAAAGAGTAATTTGAATACTTCATGGCTTAGTTTTATTGTAGCCTGGAAGGAAAACTCCGATGTTTTTCTATTTTCCTCAAGCCTCCTAGAGATGTTAATTGTGCGCTCGCGCAGCTGGTTACAATGGACTAGTTGCGAGCGAGATCTAAACTGGTCCGTATCGATGTTATCGCTCCCACGATGTGACAGTGAAGGAAACATCGATCACTGACTTTTACTCCAGCATAGGCATTAACAAACGAAATTCAACTTTGTTGTCGGGTTGACAAGAAACTTTATTCAACGGTTCGTGATAAATTGTAGCGTTTAACACTAAACGATGTTCTACGCGATTAAATCGACGCATTGGCAAAAAGTTTTTAGAGCAAATGTGTTTGGTGAAAGTAAGCTCGTAGTACGGAACAATGGTGTTGTGTAATTTTCGTTTAAATTTCGCGGCGGTCGAGTTAAACAGGCGAGGCGAACGTTTGAGGAACAATGGTTGACGCCGACGTCAATTGTTATCTTAGGAGTGTGCAAATAGGCAAATGCTCGCGGACTAGAGTGCAATGCACTCTGTCAATGCACCCCGTCGTCGACATGCGTCATCTAAGTACTAACTACCGCCGCAATACGGATAGAAATTGTCTTTAATAAGCACCTTGTTTGAATTCAAAGCGTTCTCCGACAATATTGATGCTAAGGCCGGATCTACTATGGAGATGTAAATCTTACTTCGATTTCGTTCTGTTTGTAAAATGTTGTCATGAATATTAATACGGCAATTTAAATAAATGATGAGACTTAATATTAAGTATGGCTTTCGTTACAGTAGCAGCTAGCAGACTATTATTACGCGGGTATATTATTATATAATAGTTTTTTTATCTCTCAGATAATATATTTTTATTTCATTCAAGTTTACGAAAAGGACAAAGCAAATTAAAAAGTTTAAAAGAAATAAAAAACGTATCAATTCAGAAGCTACAGAAAATAATAAACGAAATCAATTACTTTGAGAGAGAAAATAAGCAGCATTTAAAAAAGAAACTCCGTAACATTGAACGAAAATGACTCTATTAAAGAGCAACCTAGAGAAATCGCATTTTATGAGCGATAAAACTAAAGAGCCATCGAATTAATTAAGGTTTTATGAGGGCTAACAATAAATGTCAAATAAAGCGACGTAATGAGACAGTGGGAGGCCAAAGCTGCAGGGAGGTAACCAACAATACATTTACGGCACGGGGATAGACAAATATTGTTTCAAATTCGACCAAAAATCTTTTGGTAGCAGTGCCTGCTAGGATGCTTCTATTCTATCAAAACCCTTAAAATGAACGCTATTCCTTGCATTATCTCCTGTTGGAGAATTGAAGATTGAGGTAATTCATCATCTGCCTAGACTTTCCCCAACTATGTTGGGGTCAGCTTCCAATCAAACCGGGTGCAACTGAATGTAGAAGCAGTGCAAAGAGATGCAGAGCACAAGAGACGAGTTGTTCCGGTCTGATCCCCCAAAACGATCCACTGCCAAGACTAACAGTAATTGCTAGTGATAAATGTCAAAACATTTCTAACTCAGATGTGGTTTCATGGAACCTCGATTCTAAGGACCGCTTTAGCTAACAGTTAGCGAATGTTGCCATAATAATGTTTCGCAGGAGAATCCATCGTCTCAATATCATAATAGCACATACCTTCTCCTGTTGTATATTATGGTATATGATGCATGCAAGGGTTGGATCAAATGTTTTACAGAATATTCTAGTTTAGAAAACAGCCTACAACTGTGTCCAAATTAGTTAAAAAAAACTTTCTCCACACAACGACTGGTGGTCCACACACACATGGAACGTTCTCGTATATTGTTATTGACATTACGGTCCACATTTACACAATAGATAACACAGCGTTGTCTACCAACAGCATACAAATGAACGACAAACGGTCCCATACAGATGTGACGGCCGACATACATCGGCACAATGCCATGCTGCGACAGGGTTGTCAAGCAGAACCTTTGCAGGAGGTAATGACTGGCCTGTTGGTCTAGTGGTTAGTGACCCTAACTGCTATGCCGGAGGTCGTGGGTTCGATTCCCACCCAGGACAAATGTTTGTGTGATGAGCACGATCATTTGTTCTGTGTCTGGGTGTAATTTATCTATAATATGTATGTATTTAGAAATATATAAGTATGTTTATCAGTTGTCTAGTACCCATAACACAAGCTCTGCTTAGCTTGGGACTAGATGGCGTTGTGTGATAGTTGTGGAATATTATTATATTATTATTATTAATGCCTAGACTCATACTCATGCTACATATCGCAGTCACGGTGATAGAAAAATCCAACAAGCGCCAGTGTTCATTATTCAAGATCCAAAGAAACCGGGGTCTTCCCAAAATCTTGTTGAGATGATGTTATCGGCAAAGCCCGGGAAACACCTGGATGAGGGACGCGCAGAAACTAGAATTGTGGCAAGAGAAAGGGGAGGCCTATATCCAGCAGTGGTTGTTTACGAGTTGAAATAATCATGATGAATTCTTTCCTAAAAATATCTAAGACAAAACACACTTATAGGCTTTGGGCGGACTTCTACGTATGGCTTTAACCTTTAGCCAGAAATGCATACGTTTCGGCAGGCGACAAAGCAGGATCATCAAATAAGTTTCCAGCTTCCTCGCTTGTAGTTATAGACAGCCCTATTTACAATGAACACAGCCAATAGCGTCATTGTAGCCATGTGACATACGAAGCCATCATCGCGAAGAGCGCACACCGTCAATTTATAACCAACGACTGCATGTAACAACTGACTGCAATTTCTCCTAACAACCAACACCATATGGAAACTCGTCAAGATAACATAACCAGTGTAATTTATGTCCTATTCTGTGTCAAGTCAGTATATTTTGTATGTGACTGTGTGTGACTGCTTGGTTGGTCGAGAGCCTAGAGCATGAGCTCTTGGGTTCGTTTGCCAGAACGAGCATTGTTATTGGAATCAGGAATTTCTTAGTAGCAGCCACAGAGTCTAAATTTGTGCCCGGTTGATGGCATTAGACTCGCCCCTCTTCATTTATTTATAGACTTAATTTAACAATGTTACACTATTTAGTGTCTATTACACGGGATTTAAACATGACTCGCGAAATGTGGGTGTACTATACACCACTGCCTAACCCTTCGGGGATTACTGACGTGATGCTATGTATGTATGCACGTGACATTGACAATAAATACCACACTCAGTTAGAACCCCTGCGCCATTTTGGAATTTTCAGTTGAAAAGGGTATTTATTCTGTTCAGTTGAAAAGGGGTTCTGTTTTCTGTAATGCAACAGATGCGGTCAACTCAAATGCTGTTAAATTAAATTCAAGAGATAGTTAATAAGTAAAAGCAAAGCATTGACCGCTTAGTTGATTATTCTAGGTGAAAACAGTTCATAACGCAACCAACATGAAGTTTCTGAAACCACAAGCGCGGTCGTATTCGTAATGAAAATGGAATTACAGATCCATATTATGTTAGAATGTAGATAAATATTTTTTTTATTTTTTTTTTCCTTAGCCTACACTGTCCCACTGCTGGGCAAAGGCCTCCCCCATGGCTTTCCAAGTATTTTTACAATTTGCCTTCTCCATCCAATCCGTTGCAAATGAGTCCAGATCCTCACGCCAGCGTTTTTTGGGCCTGCCTCGGTTACGTCGGCCGTCTTCAGGCACCCACTGTGTAACTATCTTCGCCCATCTGTCCGGTTTCATCCTTGAAACGTGACCCGCCCAGTCCCATTTTAACATGGCAGATTTAAGGCCAACATCGGCGATGCCTGTCTTAGACCGTATTAAGGTGTTGCGCATTCGATCGGAGAGTCTAATCTTAAGAATGCTACGTTCCATCGCTCTTTGGCAAACGTTGAGTTTGGACTTCTGAGCCTAGGTATGTTAATAAAATTAAAAATAATCATTATTTTGGACATGCATGACCGAGCAATACCTCAGGATTTAGCTATCCACAATGCCCGAAACCATGCCCAAATCCGTAATACACGCTTTATTTACTTCTAGTCGAAAATATTCTATTCATCAGATTTGAAGTATTATTTTTATCAGAAAGATAGAGATAGGCATGATTGACGGGGTTTATTATAGATATCAGGTGCTAAATATGAATGGAAATGTACAGGAAAGCACTACGATTACAATCTGCTTGCGGATTTAATAGTACATATTTTCAATTTTGGCATTTACCAATAATTATTCTTTTACGTTTGCTACTCTCGAGACTGTACTTAGTTTTAATTGATTTTTGTAGCAATTCAGGTTGTTTGAACTTCATCGCCTCATTACTTTGTCCTGGTTTTAATTCGTAAGATTCTAAGAATATTCGACATTCCTTTTAAATTTCCTTAAGGCGAGGTTGCAGTACTTTGTTTTTATGTGCTCACGACCTCGCCCCCCGCCCTGCCGCGCGAGCGATATAATCCCTAAATTTTGACTGTTTTTTGCTTCTTGGAGAAAAACTATAAAGAAATTATACAATCTGTTTTCACCATTTACTTCAGAATAAAAAGTTCTATCTACTGATATAACTTTCATATAAATTCATGATGAAATGTCTTAGCAGTACACGTTTGAAATTGTGATTTAGAGTCATGTTTGATAAAAAAAAGTATCGAGCCGATCATTCTAAATCGCGTTTCTATCTTTACGATTTACTAGAGAGTATGTTCAATTTTTATGTAATGATTTTTATTTAAAAAAAAAACTCGTATTTAGTTCGATTTTTATAGGTTCAAAAATCTTAAAATTACTGCAACCCCGCCTTAACGGTTCACAAAAACATTATTAACATGATCTGAAGCAATTTCAAGATCACTCATTCACTCAGAAAACATTTCTGATACAGTTTTAATGAATACTCAACAGATACTTTAAAAAACATTGAGTACAACAATTAATTAATAACATAACAGGATAACAGCGTAGCTGGATGTTTATACATTATCTCACGATGCTTGAGTACATGGACATCAAAACATCCCGTACAACAGAACTTGCACTTGTGTTATATCTTGTATCAGCCATGTGAACGAATGCACCGTTCTTGACGGGAAGTACTTCGGCTTTTGGTGGCAACTTTTAGGACGTTTCCAAGCAGATAAAATTTATGGAATATGCACGAAGGAAAATCACGATATTTTGAGGATCTTTGAGATTCGAAAATTGTGGGTGCTGTTGCCATGTAGTCTACTTCGTTACAAATGCGTTGAGTAAGCGTCAGGTCAGTGTGAATTTGAGTGGAAATTATGTTTATCTAACTCTTACGCTATTCTTTTCTAATTAAATTTGTTGCGGGATCTAAGACAGATAAATTGTTTCACTGGGACTTCGACGAGCTTCATTGTCTCGGCGCTTTTCTGGTTGTCGCCATATTTGATTTTGGCTTTCAGGAATTGTAGGGGTTTATAAATAGAGGGGCGGGTGTATCCCAATAAAAAAAATGTAATCAGTTTTCACTGCAAGCACAACCAAAGACCTTGTGTGATAACCTATTGGTCACCTCTAAATATGAAACACATGGAATGTGTTTAGAATAGGAGCAGCTTAAAACTGCGGTTATCGCCTAAGCTCTAAACAAACATCGGATGCTGTGCACATAAAAGTGTTGCAAGTACTCCGTTGCTCAATAAAGCCATTTGCAAACAGAGCTGGCCGGAGGGACATACCAAAAAAGTGGTGCTAAAAGAAAATCATAAAATAGTACAGTTAATATTCCAGATAGGCAAAGAAGCAACTAGATAGGTGACCATAATGTTATACAAGATGAAGGAGTAAACAATATGCCAGATAAAATAAGACAACCCGATGTAGTGGAATTAATGAAAAGCGACACTTAACCATAGCATAAAGTATTCATGTCTAACCCAAGCTGTCTTTCTGATGAACCAACTAGAATAATATTCAAGTGCTTTAACTATTTAAACTTTATCACTCCGTCTTAGCTAATCACATTTGAATTGGTCGTGTTCATCTTAGCGTCGTATTCACATGCAAATACTTTACGACTCAATACTGCACTTAAGCTTAATAATGGCTCGTAAAAGAGTACCTATTTAGAAGAAAACTGCAAGGTTTTCTAAACCTTGAGATTGTGAGAGTACCTACGTTAATGCTGACGGATGTGCTCAAGTCATTATTTTATCTCGTTTGTCATGTCGTTTACAATGTAACACACAACGATATACAGTAAGAACAAGCAGTACAGTTGGACATTTTAATATACTGACATAGATAGGAAGACGACAGTTTTCATGTCAAGAGTATCAATATTGTACCTAGATAAGATTTGATCTTCATTCAGCATTGCATTTTTGTCATTTGGTTCTTTTATATCGTTGGTGACATCAGTTTGTGTGCCTCTCGCCACTATTTTCATCTCTCTGTACTTTATGAGATTTACTCTGTGGATTTCCAACCGCAACTATGCGCATACGACTCTCAACGAACAAACGCAATAAGATCATAATGAGAGATAATTTTATACGCCATATTTAATTAGGCGTACTCTTGTGGAATGTTACTTGAATTTTCATTGTAATGAAGACGTTTTATTTGTGAAAACGGACGTTTTTTTGTTTTAATAAGCTACAATCGGTACTGAAGGTCACTAAGTTCGAGGAATACTCGTCTTGTTTACTATTGTACTAATTAAAATTACTGTTCCAGTGTCTTTGACTGTTCCTGATGATGAATGACATCAATAATATGGAAGCTATGAACATATAGCTTCCATATTATACAGTTCGGAGACTGTAATACAAATAGGCAACTGTTTCTCCAGCGCTTTATTTCATATCACGCATGTGCCATATGATATGTACCTACCTCCATGTAGCTTGGATCACCTATATCGAGGCGATGAGTGGGACTATAAATCAATGCCGCACAAGTACCGATCGCGGGCACACGGTGTACCACGACTCAGTCATATTAGTCGATAGGTAGGCCATTCGCAAGCTATCGACACACTTCGAAGCCAGTCGTGAATGTTTCGATTGACATCGATGGAAACGGAGCCGGGTCGGTCTCGACACATCTACCTTGGGAATGGGCCCTAACATGCGAACATTAGCTCCAACCATGTCGTTACTCGTTATAGTGCATCGGGCAAATTGATGGTTCTCATTTGACGGGGTCGCACGAACAAGCACAAAAGCTATATCAGTAACGACCGTGAAAGTTAACGTTTGCGACCCGGAGATACAATATCCTACGGTGCACGGTGTACGGAGGTGAAAGTTTGTGACACTGACTAATCGATGTGACATAGAGCTCGGCCGTTTTTTGTGGATTTATCGCATGGCAAAACAAGAAAACTTAGCAAACTTCCAGTTCTGCTTTAAATTATATCAGACCAGTTTCTTTTATGCATAGCAATTTTAGATAAACCGGTCCTCCGGACGACCGAAACGGGCAGAGTGACTTTGATAAGACAAGATTACCAGGCGCGAATGATCAGCATGGAGCTATCGACTTTGGCAATGTCGTCGTCGGTGTGGCAACAGCGCGGGTGTTACGTAACGTGAGGGGCGCGGGGCAGCGGCATCGCCAGGTTACTGACCTGTATGGTCCGTCGGTGCCAATTCGCCCATCACATCACATCACGAAATCTTCATTGCACCAACACGATGCAACGCCGGTTTGTGAACAAAAACAAGCGAGCCTTCGCGCTGGAGTTGCAAATGATGTCAAGGTGTATATTGTACCCTCGGCTTGTGGACAATGTAAATGACTGTTCATACATCCATCGATAAGAGTATTTTTTATGGACGACGTCCTCAGATGTCTTCAACTATCAATTAAGTTAATTGTGAAAATATTTGTTATCAGAATCCGTAAAAGAAACTTTGTATTCATTAAGAACTTATGAATAAAATACAATAAGTCTACTTGTCTGCTAACAGGACCTTGGCTTTTATAATTAAAACAGTATAAGACAGGAAACGCGAGCAGAATAATACCAGCTTGCCGGAGTCTGTCGCAACATCCGGAACTTGCCATTCTCTGTCGTTTTCCCACCTTCGCGAAAACCAATGCGCAAGAGCAATAGATACGAAGCATTTTTTTAAACGCAGCCATCCGCAAAATCGCCACTAGAGGTCTGCGAAGTGGCAACGTCGCTCCGACAATAAGATAATCGTGACATTCAATTGTCGGACCCATTTATTTATTCATGTTGACGACCGCCGGGAGTAGTGCAAAAGCAAATAGTTGCATTGATAAAGACCTAAAATAGCATCGAAGAGTATGGGCATAACATAAGATCATACGGATATCAGAACAACTGGGCAAAGTACAGAGATTAATCAACAGCAGTTCATCTTGGCAATCTCACCATGCGGCTGTTCAGTTGAGTTGACACACCAAAAGCAAGATTTGGTGGTGTGCTTGAATACTTGATAAAAAGTGGTCATGCCGTTGCGGGGCTCAGTAGACAACCATCATCGCGATGCCAAATTTGGCACAAGCACGACTTGGCAACGTCGTACAAACCGCTCGCTAAATGCACGTAGCCACTGCTCCACGTAAACAAACGCTATTGCGTCACTCGTTGATACACACGAAATTACACCTAAACACCGGCAGCGGAAAGTCATATTTCAAATGGATCAATAGCATAAATTCTGATTAAATTGTTGTTCACGAAATTTTTGATATCTACACTAATATTATAAAGAGGAAAGATTTGTACCTATTTTTGTATGTTTGTAATGAATAGGCTCAAAAAGTACTGGGCCGATTTAAAAAATTCTTTCACCCTTGGAAAGCTACATTCACCCTGAGTAACATAGGCTACTTTTTATCCCTGTATTCCCACGGGAACGGGATCTACGCGGGTGAAACCGCGGGACGTCCGCTAGTGTAAAATAATTTGGAACTGGATTTTCCTTCAAGCTAAGTGTTCCTGACGAAACATGGCTGGTTTCTTTCAACAGAAGTAGTTAAACATATTGAATTTGAGTACTGTACAAACAAAAAAAAATTAAGATAAGTTAAAATTAGATTTACAAAACAAGACGCTAAGCCTACAATGGTAAAAATAAATATTTTTCCATTAAAGTTTTTCCAAAAGCATTTTATGTTTTATCGAGCTATTTTCCTCAATCATAATAAGGCGTCTCCACCAATCCGTAGGCCGACGAATTCTTAGAAAGCACGGGTTTCAATGTGACATTTCCTCTCCAGTACCTAAGCCCTAGTTCGTTGTGTATTCCCGCGACGGGCTCACGTTGAGCCATCACGAGGCCCACGTCCCGTCCACGTGCCGCCCGCTTACACAAACGTTTCTATTATTTTTCACAGCGGAGTACCGCCACAGTTATTTCAGTATAAACACAAATAAAAATCTACTGTGACACGGTGACACTCACGCAATTTGAGCTATGTAATAATTGGTCGATTACTTTATAGCTACTTGAAAATAATCGCATGGTTACATCATTATCTGAATTCATTCGAAAATCATTCGGTAATATTGTCATTCGAGCATCTTCAGTGAACTTTGGTTCGTATTCGTAACAAGCGCGGTTAGAAACTCATTGTTTAGCAACGCGACTGACTTGATCACATGACGGAATGAAATGAAATTCGGGTCGCAAACAAAGATGCATTGGCTAAACAAAAGCTATTTGGCTTTTGCAGCAAATTGAGAACGGCAATTTGCACAGAGTTTCGTTAGTCTGCGCGATTTTATGTACCTATCTACTTAACAACGGCACTGAAGTTTTCGTAACGCATATTCTTTAAACTTTCACGTACCTTTATGGGTTGTTCGCAATTTGGTACAACAAAAGAAGTTACAAATTGGAATGAAAGATTCTGAGCGTAGGACGTAAGCCAATATTTAGTTTAAATACAAATAATTAAAGGACTGCAAACCAATGATTTCGGTTGCGTCGTGTAGCGAGCCGCATGCCTCGCGATACTTTCAAAAGTGCCCCAGATGTTGATTAACGGTAAAAAGTCCATCTCGCGACAGATGCGCCACTGCATATTGTGGAGTTCGCAAAGAGGGGCTATTTTAAAATACCCACCGGCTGTTTTAGAAAATCGTTATGCCTTTGAATTATTTTCTTGAAAGAATGGGTCATTAAAGTCCCTTGTGAAAGGAATATGACTAAACTGAAAACATGGCCTTTATCTTTAGGCATATCACAATCAAACACTGTTTTAAGCTTTCACGGTTCATAACTATATTTAAAATGTCACTTACAGGATATCTTCCGTGATTTTTGTTTGAATATCGGGAACTCAAAACAAATAAAAATCACGGAAGATATCCCGTAAGTGACATTTTAAATATATCACAATCAGTTTTAATAAAAAATAGTAAAGGCTTTATTAATGAAGGTCACTTGTCGGCCGAAGTCTGTGCGTGTGCAAGAAGAGTAAGGCTTCTTCTTTACATTTAATAAAGTCCAGTTAGTTGTTGGAGCAAATAAGGGGCGAATTTCTCTTGGGAAATCATTATGAGACATGAAATGAAGTATTTCCTCACAGACTGAAGAACAGAAAAAGTTCTGGAACTGCTCGTGAAGTACGAAAAGACTAACTGTTTCGGGAATTGATTTCGTCTAGCCAGAAAACATTAGTTGGTGTGATCGTACGAAGCTAGTCTTACTTTTATATTAAAAGAGGGAATTTAAGCTTTAAAATAAATGACGATAAAGTAAATAATGCAGTGAATCCAGTACATCAATTTACATGAAAATACGTATGGGTCCGGTTCCACACCCTTCCTTATGAAGCAAGGCGTTGACGCGATTACATATTCATCAGATGGTCGGTCTCATCGTCACGCAGAATTAAGTACACATGACTCCTTGATGTGACATTCGCGTTCTACCGTCTTGTATCAATTTTGATATCATATTCGACAAAGGCAAGTAGAATAATATAAGATATGCTATCTATAATATTCATGTATTCGTGCTATGAACTCAATCGATGAACGAAATGTCGATTCGTTATGTGGAACAATAATGTAATCTGAATATTAGGAATAGGGCCGAAAGAATTTATCCTATAAAGAATTCAGGCGGTTTTGAAGAACGCTATTCAGTGATAATTTATCAGGCTTCTATTTTTTTCTTTTGCCTCTACTATTACTGAGGGTTGATCACCAACTTCTGGTTGCTTTGGATTTAGAAGAAAGTGAACTAATCAGAAACTTTGTTCTACTCGACTCTGTAACATCTTTTATATCTTACAATTCACGGTGATCCCGTTCTGAGTGATCACTGATCAGTTATAGAGAATTCGAGTTACGTAATCTAGCCGGACTGTGTTCAAACAAACTAGTTACTAGCCTATACATGAGCACAACAGGGGGCACGGTAGTGCCCCTGCCAAGTCGAGCGCGAAGCAAACACTGCCGTACCATCCTTTACTGGAACCATTTCGCCCCATTTTCAGGCCCCTATTTGAGAACCTCTGGATAAGACCAGAACGCAGAAATTTTCGTCATCCAGTAAGCTATAAAATAACACTTAAAATAAAAAAAATCAAGTCTGTAGGTCATTTAGTTCCGAAGATAAGCGAAAGCAAAGTTTCGCATTGATGACACTCACTCATTCACTCACTCACTCATGATCATCAGAATAGTACTAGTAACCAGTACTTCCCATAAACTCAGAGAGCTAAAATTTGGTACAGAGTTAGGGTTTAATAGCCACATAAAGGGAAAACTATAAAAACTAGGATAATCGAAGATCTGGAGTACCTGGTGACCCTTATGCCCACGTATCTACAAAAAGAAGTGAAATCCCACCAAAAACATTCTGTAAAAAACCAGCCAAGTCTCGATGGAGCTGCTTGTTTATCTCAAAAAAGTAATGAAATCTAGACAAAGTCGTGCCAAGTCTAAGGTTCGTTACTGCGATTTCTTTATTATTATAGTTAATGTTGTGTGACTTGGCCGTTGAAGTTTTGTACCCTTGTGTACACAAGGGTACAAAACCAGGTGCTCCATGACACCATTGCACCAATCTGTCGCCAGAACCGCTACCCATTGACGATGGAAAATTGCCAATACCAGTATGGGTTATTATCTCGTTTATACAACAGATATAACATTACGTGTAAACAAAATTGACTTGTACCCACTAACGTATAAAGAATGTTCAACGGTCAAGTCACACAACATTAACTGTAATAATAAAGAAATCGCAGTAAGGAACCTTAGACTTGGCACGACTTTGTCTAAATTTTATTACTTTTTAGAGACAAACAAGCAGCTCCATCGAGACTTGGCTGGTTTTTTACAGAATGTTTTTGGTGGGATTTAACTTACTAATACATATTAAAAAGAGGTAAAATATGTTTATTAGATTGTTTTAAGGGTGTAATCACCGGAACTACTGATCGGATTCCGAAAATTCGTCACTAGCGGAAAGCTACCTTATCCCTGAGTGCCAAAGGCAATATTTAATTTCTGTAAATAAGGGGAGCGAGGCCGTGAGCAAAGGCTTGAATCGAATAAAATTCAAAACATTAAGTAAAGCAATGTAATCCTCTATCGATAAAACCAGTTGTTTATCAACTGACAGAGGTGACTGAGCACGGTTTAATATTGTTACATGGATATCAAATGTTGAAATACTCCAACAAGAAACCTTTTCTACGCAACATATGAACCATGTATTATTATATAGTGGAATTTTCCGTGAATCGAAATCGTCGAAGAAGTGTAGAAAGTGTTAATTCTTTGCTTTCTTGTCACGTTATGTTCTCACATTTTCCCCGAGACAAAGAGACTGCAAAAGAGATATTATTATATTGGTGAGCGACGAAAAATGCTAAGCTAAATTATGGCCGCGTTAAAAAATGCAAATACAGCAACAATATTTTACTCTGGACATGTCAAACTTGAAAAACGACTATGAATAATGTTCTTCTCTAATTAAAAGATTGTATCTTAAAACACAAGCATTCCAGTTGAGGAGTCAGAATTAATTTGTCATTTTATGTTGTTTGTTCAATTAAGGACGAACAATTTTAACGAGTCTGGTTCTAATTATTATGAAGGTGACGAAAACAGAGTACTGGTGCTAAGGAAAATGGAAAGTTAATTATGAAGTACAAATTGGAAGGTGTAGTCACTTGAACAAGTGACGTAATTTGATTGTTTTGCCATACTTCACTTGTGGTGGGTCTTATACATACTTTACATGTAAACGGTTACAAATGAGGTATTCGCTGACATCGTTGTGCGCTGACAATACCAGCCTAGGAGTAATAACAGCCCCCTTAATTACAAACTAGTATTATAACCAGTATTCAGTTCAGTCAGCACATACAGTTAATTTATTGTCTCGTTTGTATCAGTTCTCACCTTGTAGCCGCTGTTGTCAAGCTGTGCGTGTGGTATTCCGTTATGTTGCTGCGTTTGTGTGGGGCTCAGTACGCGGCGCTTCTTGGCTGGCTGTAGGAAAGCCGGCGATACTGCCGGGCGGTACTCTGGTTGCGGGCACTGGGGCTGACTGCTGTGGTATTGCGACGCCGGCTCCGGGTACATGACATGCATTCCCTACCAACAATGATAACATACGTTATACACAAGGAAGAAGAAAAGATTTATTGACACGACATAAATAACAAGTAGGGCGAGCCTCCGTCACAAAAGCATTTATTAAATTCTGATAATGAAACCTCAATATTAAAAGTCAAGCGACCAGAAATTAAAGAGGCCGCGCGAGACACCGACACGGGCGCAATTTTAATATTTTTCGGCTTTTTCAGCCAAGTAATTTTGCAGAAAGCGTCGTAAAAATCGAGTTTTCATTTGCTAAGAGCCACCATTACCGTGAAGCATGTCTCCGTACCGTGAAGGCGACCCGTAAAGGCCTCGGCTTGGAAACCGACGACGCTGCCACGAAGAAGGTACATTCATTAACAAATTGAGGAGACTTTCCTAAACATGATACCTAGTTAAGATGGCGACATGAAATGTAACGATGATAACAATCTCTCCTTGGATGGCCATTAACCTAGTTGACTATAACATTATGATATTAATTTGCGCTAACGGAAAGGCGAAAGAAACACGAGTGGAGCAAAACAATCTAGATTTACAATGAAACCCGATTCTCCTTGAACAGTCGGCGACAGAGTTGAGCCGTTCAGACTGAACGTGAAATCCGCTTATTATAATAAAATCTGAGGCTACAAGGTTTCCTTAAGTATTCTGCAATGTCTGGTATTATCTATTAGAACTATGTGTTTCCGTATTAAAGTTGAACACTATTAATAGAAGACAATGGACAAAGTTTAGGGTGCTGGAGTTGGTATTTATGTGGCTTGCTGACGACTCGGACACAACATATTTGGACAAAGTCACATCTTAATTTTAATGTTTTTTTTTTTTAAGTACAGTCAGATAATAAGTTTTAAAATATAATATGTGGAATAGAAGCGTTACTGCTGTATGCTTTCCTGTGTTCATCACCGGTTGTTCACGAGTGGTGGAAAATGGAACATTTTGTTTTAATTCACGGTATCCTCCCCATGGTGTACAGAGACTGAGCGATGATGGTGGACATTGGGAAGTATCGAAATAGTTTCGTAACACTTTTCTTTCAAATTATAATATTGGGTGAGGTGGCGTTTATGACAGATTGGACGAAGAAAACAACCTTGAGATAAGAGTAGAAGGCTATGGGGGAGGTCTTTGCCCAGCAATGGGACAATATAGGCTAAGAAAGAAAAAAAAGAGGTTTAAAAAATTCTTTATTCTAATGATCATCGTGGAGATGGAAAATGGCGGTATAATCTAAGTTCACACGGGTATTGGCCAGCTAGCTGGTCCAGCTATAAGCGGACACGAAGCAAAACAGATTTCGCGTCTGTTAATTAAACTTGTTAGTTAGAAACTCGTAACGAGAACGTTCAACGTTTGATATTGAGGAGAAAATTGCTTAGGGATAAAATGTATGTGTATCTCTTTGACTGTGTTTGCTACCTGCAAATAAAATTATAATTTCGTTTTAGTTACATAGGTAACTAGTAATTTTAATGAGGTGCAAAGGCTAGTGAAAATTTACGAAAAAATAGGCATTCAGAAATAGGGGATCGGACAAAAAAAAACTAATTAGTCCGTCAGATAGATTTCCAAAAATTATTGGACACGTATTTTTTTTTTCACGTAAACTTAAAATGAAGACGATACAGTGCTTCGAAAACTCGTGTGACGTCATATGATAGTACATTTTGACGACACAAGTGACGTTTCAAGCCTCACTCCAAGATCTTTGACGCGTTTTATCTTCGTCATTTTTTATTGATTTGATAAAACAAAAAACACGTATTCAATATTTTTCGATAATCTAACTTACGGACTAAACAGAATCATATTATTTTGACCCAGTCCGATCCCCTATTGTAAAGTAGAAATTACTTTTGTTATAGCTGATTGTTTAGTTCATTTAATCGCGACATTTTTGGTTTACGTGAACCTTTCTATTCACAGTAAGTATCATGCAAGTTTACTATCCGAGATGTGGCAAAGGAAAATAATCTTATTATTTTTAGCCAACTGAAGTTTTTTGATCAAATCAAGTCAAGATAACACAACTAATTTTGATACTATCATGGAATGACTAAAGAATGACTGCACTAGTCGCACAAGGGGTAAATAGCGTGACAGTCTGACAGACAAAACTAAAAACTTCCAAATCTACAATCGTGTTAACCTATCTAGGCGGGTCGAAATTTCCATACTTATTACTACTTGCTACTTCCATAGTCGATCCTCGTTTTAAGGGCATCCTTTCACAATTCACGCTCAAACGAGAACATAACTTTATTCACAAGCAATAGAGTACAAAATTCGGTAGCCTTAAGTATCTGTGTATTTTTTTTTAATTTTCCAGAGCCGACTCAATTTAGTATTTACCCAGCTTCGCTATTGTAAGGCAGTAAGTTTAGAAAATTGCCGTTTTGCTATAAAATTGGACGGCAAAATGCACCATCACAATGGAAAATACGTTTTCGGGGGGTTTAACCGGTTCTTGGCGAGTTATAACCGGTTTAGCCGCATATCTATAATCGCCACACCAAATCCTCGTCGTGCGGAAGTGAAAATAGCATTATGGCCGTATCCTATAATCCTATTGTGGCCGGAGAACAATGCCAGAACCGCCGGCGCCGAAACCTAAGTATTTATCGCGGCTCCCATCGACTTTCTAAAGGCAAGCGTGGCCGCGTGGGTGAAACCGCCGGACATGTTACAAATGGTAAATTGGGCTCTTAAATAGGAATGAACAAGTCATTACTACGTTTGTACGTATGTCCACGTAGTCCGCTTTTAGATAATGATCCTATAAGTTCGCGATTAGCTGCAGTAAACAGAAAGTCAGACTCGAATAGAACTGGCTGTTAAACATTTCTCCTGCCGTGTCCTGAATTATAGAACTCATGTCGCATTTGAACAAATCGAAGTCTGATGCATCCATAACAGTACAAGATTTTTATTGATTGCATGGCTGTACTGGGAAAGGAGGAGGTGTCTGATGGAATACGGAGTTACAGAGAAGGATGGGAGAAGAAGCTGGCTGACTCAATAATGAGATTAGGGCAAGACAATGATGATCATGTGTGGTTTTTACCCGTTATTTTGACCGTGTGATGGTCGGAAGTCATTGGCTACCGGGACGAAAAGTACCCACTGCCCTAACCTGAGTCATAGACCATCTGTATCTGTATGTTAAATCCATCGAACCGTTAAGGCGTGAAACGGGAACATACGTACGTACAGACAGTTACTATTACATTTATATTGATTTAATCCGTCATTATTACCTCATAATAGCCTATTGTCATGTGAAGATATGCAGAGAACATGCACTGAGGACCAAGCTTTAAGAAACGTATTTTTCCGACGTCGATTTTGTGATGTTAAGATTACAAGACAATACACAGTGATACGACTAAAACCCGTAATTTACCGACATCTAAAACAAGGCTATAAAAAATGAGCTCACGCAAATTGCTAAGTGATTTTAGTAATTATTCCTATACGTATAAAGCACAATCAAGAGTTTTATGTCGAAAACGTGATCTTCAAATGACATGTACGACATTAAAAATAATAAGGGATTATTATCGAGTTGAAACATGGCTCGTAAGTGCTCAAGCTTTCACGATCTCTGTGTGGTTTATGCTAGGGATTTCATATTTTTAATATGATAAAATAATAATGCTGCCATGACTATGTGAAAATTATAAAGTAAATTGGGATTTTCTATTGGTATTTGACGTATTTGTATATGCGAGACATATCACCAGTGCTGTCAAAACGGTGACAGAAAACGGGCACGTTCAAGAACCACAAATTCGAAAGATAAGTATTCTTTCTTTATCATGTGTGGTCATGGACTCATGGTTAGTGCCCGTGTCTGTGTTTTTATTTCGCGCATGGGTCTCTTTTAAAGACATATTATGTCTTTAAGCAAAGGCAGAGAACCAGGACCCGTATTATGGGACATCCACTAGCCGAACCAATGCATTCGCAAGTGGATATGGCTCACTCCCTCTCATACGGAGGAAGCCTGTGTTTCAAAATTTGGAAGTTTATAGGTTAATTTTTCTGTACTGCCTTGTGTTATTTACCATACTCTGCTTTCCTTACATTATCTGTTCGCAGCAGAGAAGATACGAAACGATAATAAAATAAACAAAAAGCCATATACAATATTAGCTCATACTATGTTTGTATTACTTAATATATTCGCGGTTTATCTCTGCACGTGCGTAATAGCTATCACAATTTACGCAGCCGTTATGTAAACTTTAATTTATAGTAGAAACTTATGCCGTTTTTTCGTCTAGTCATAATTGTTGGGCTGGTAATTATATACCAATATTTTTGTAACTAAAGTATGGACCAAGTGCATGAGAGGCTAATACCAAGGTCCTTTCAAATACTATTCACGGGTTTAATAAATATGTCATGAAATGGCTGGGGTTTTCAACTTTTCGTAGCACCTAGGTACACAAAGCTAGTAATTTTGTATAAAGGCAGTGTTGATTATTTAAAATAAGTTACATAAATCATTTGTAAACTGTCAAGGCATTGAAATCGATTTGTAAATTCGGTTTGTTCAAAATGAAATTCCATTATGAAAATAAAATAGCAATTGTTATAAAACGTTTACAAACTAGCTCAGTGTTAAACATAACGTCAATTGCAAAATGAAGGAAGAACACCTGAATATATTTGCAAAGAACTGCCAAATAATATCTACATTTACGACAGCGAGTTACGCAGTAGATGTTTTCAATGTTGGCAAAAACAACTGAATTGCTGTAACCCGAAACGAGGTTGCTATGAAGAGCAACGAAGTTCTTGAAACATAGTAAGCATAGGTGATATTAAATTTAAAAGACATAAAAAGGTGTGTACAGATGATACTCTTGCGGAGTCTTGCGTTATTCATACAGATATGTGCGACTGTTTCGGTGTCAAGGTAACTCTAAAATAAGCATGGGTCCCAAACCTGATTGGACACCGATTTCGATAAGTAACGTACGATTGGAATTTATTAGCAACTAGCTGATGCCAGCGGCTTCACCCGCTACAACTCGAAAATTATTCCACGATAAAATTGGGATAAAAACTATCTTATGTGTTAATCCAGGTTATAAACTATCTCTGTACCAAATTAAATCCAAATCCGTTCAGTAGTTTTTTGCGTGAAGAAGTAACAAACATACACACAATCTTTCGCCTTTATAATATTAGTGTGAAGTGTGATAAATAGTGTGATGCCCACCTTACATCTTGCGTACTTGGTGACCTAGAGCCAAATTATTTGAGCTGCATGATCCATCGATAAGAGAGATACTCTAAGAAGAAGAAACTTGACTGTCTAATCTAAAGAATCTGCTAACCCTCAGTCCAAACACAAGAATGGCATTATAACCGAACTAGCCTTTACGAAACCACGCAAACATAATTTCTGCCACTGTTGCCATATGCACAAGTCCTTTAATGAAAGGCAACGTATAGCTTGGAACATGAACTATTGGCGCAACTCGATATGCAAGCTGCCACTTTGCCAGGCATTCACCTCTATATCTGACACCAGTTCAACATACTCGCGAGATAAGATTGTTTTGTCTTTATATCATAGATTCAGGAATGAATGATCGGGTTTCAATTGGTGGAATGAAAATTGAATAACCAAGATCGTCCGGTCAATTTAGACATAAAAATATTGTTCACATAACAATAATTCGCACAGAGCCAAATATTGGTGGAGAGCTGGGGTTTACCATTATAAATAAAGTGTTAAAAATCCCCATCGATCCTATGTGTGCTACAAAAGTTATTCGGGGTCAAAGGGCAAAATTCGAGGTTTTTTGGATTTTTCTCGAAAACTGTAAGTTTTTAGTTTTATCAAGAAAAACAAAAGCCTTTAGACCACTCTAATCCGGCCCTGTCGCAAAATTCGTTCTTAGCGGACGTCTACTAACTATAAACTACCTCCCTGCCAAAAATCATCCTTATACGTCCAGCGGTTTTCGAGATTTCGTGATGAGTGAGTGACCGTTCGCTTTTATATTATAGAAATTGTGACTCTTACGAGTCGCGATATCTCAGGAATGGTAACTTTTAGAAAAAAATCATGAAGACCATTTTTGTAGAGAATTTTACTTTGGTTTTTGTTTTTCTTGATAAAACTTACCGTTTTCGAGAAAAATCCAAAAAACCTCGAATTTTGACCTTTGACCCCGAATAACTTTTGTAGCACACATAGGAACGATGGGGATTTTTAACACTTTATTTGTAATGGTAAACCCTAGCTCTCCACCAATATTTGGCTCTGTGGGAATTATTGTTATTTGAAATGTATATTGACCGGACTAAGAAGGTACTTTAGCCAAATTCTTCGGCTTTTCGAATCGACGGTAAAACGTAATATTGGCATTTTAATCAATTAGTAAGGTCGCTTCCTGAAATTTTCTTAGCCTGAATTCATATCTCCATGAATCTCATTTGTACGATTTCTTGACTTTTCGAACTGAACAATCAGATTTTCGTGATTCCTTCCTCGAATCAATAGCTATTGAGTGTCTTACAGAGGACCTCAGAAACGAATCTTATTTCGTAATGCAATCAGAATTTAAAAATTTCGATGTGTTGTTAATATTTCGAGAGCAGCACAAGTTGCACAAGGTTTCAGTATCATTCATTCGCCACGTTCGCACGACGTGGCCACGAAAAAAACTGGATATTGAAAAATAAAATTGAATAACGTATTGTCTGGCTCTTGTCGCCAATGTATTTCAGTGTGGTGTTTTAAAATTACAATGACATCAAGAAAAAATAGATAACGGGTGAAAAAGTCACCGAAGTCGAAGGTCACAGGTTCCACGCGCCAATACTAATATATTTTTTTGTTTATGGAGATATTGAAGGTTAAAGTTCGAAATGGATTATGAAATTAATCGGAAACTCTTGTCAACTACTATGGCGTTTCCAGGCATGCTAAAAAGATTCTAATTAGAATCCTACTTCCTATTAATTAATAAAATAAATGCGAAAGTTTGTGAGAATGTTTGTACTCTTTCACGCAAAAAGTACTGAACGGATTTGGATAAAATTTGTTACACAGATAGTTTATAACCTGAATTAACACATAGGATTTTTATCCCGATTTTATCTTCCCGTGGGATAATTTTCGAGATGTAGAGGGTGAAGCCGCTGGCAACAGCTAGTAAATAATAACGATTGTCCTGCACGAGAACTCCCATTTACCAAGAATAAAGACGAGTCTTTAGCTGATAAAAATCATACTATCTTACTATTGCTGGTTACGCAAACAGATTATTAACATTATAAAACCAAAACCACAAAGGTCAACTGCTACACTATCTTATGAATCAAATTTGAAGTCTTGAAGGTATTATGCAATTAGTTTATATTCAAAGCTGGCTTTTAAAATCTGCTGATTATTTTGATTTTAAACTTATTTTCGTGTTTTTCTAGTTTCCCAAAAAACGTGTTGACGCAAACGAACTTGATTTTATTGAAACTGTTGACGTTGAATCATATTTTTATCAAAAATCGAAAAGTACGCGACAAGTTTCAAAGGTCAGAGCTGTATATCTGGAGATATTTAGGAGATATTGTCACTCGTCATGTTATCTTCTCTACAATAATAGTAGATTATACAACAAGTGAATAAAAAGGGAATTTAATTCGAGGTACCTACTAAGTTGGATCCCGAGAGCAACGAAGGATTCTAGAGTAGAATCACGAGCGTAGCGAGGTATTCTAGATTAGAATCCTGAGCGGAGCGAGGGACACAAGTACCGAGATATTTTTTTTATTCACGTGTTGTGTACTCTACTTTTTTACCATTGACTGTGAGAAAATAAATAGGAGCATGGTATTTATATTTATCACATTTTATAATCAGTAATAAAACAACAAAGGATTAAATATTAAAAAAAAAAACAAAATTAAAAATGTATAGTAAAATTAGAACAATTTTCAAAATTTAGTGTACACCGAAAACACGAAACAACCACAATAACAGACAGAAAAGAACGTAACTAAATTGGCTGGATATTTTTTTTTCCATTCAGCCACCCAGTACGTACTTTCAGCAGCAGCGATTTATTTGTACGTAATTCGTGTTTGTTCCTAATTCAAAATGTCTTTATTCACTTACGGCCATAATAATAAAAAAAAGTTAAACCTGGCTTAACTTACGCTTGGTTTATCTCGCATGCCGAAAAAATAATCTCACTTCAAAAATATTCAAAAGAAAGTGACGGCATGCGAGATAAACCAAGCGAACTTTTTTTTATTAATAAGGGGGTTAGTGATTAAAAGAGCGTTTTATTCACTGTTATCGATGAATTTATGCCCTTTTTCGAGTGGCAATGGTAAAAACAATATTGTTTCTTATCACAGAAATCAGTATCTTATTTGAGAGATATTCAAATAATTTTCAGTCTTTTAAAGAAAACGCGTCAGGCTAGGACGCGGGTTTTTTTTTCGAATTTGTGCATACTGCATGGTTTCATGCCTGTAGCCCTGTAGCACACCTCCGCTGCGAAACAACAAACTACGGTCAACGAGCGGAGATGTAGACGGCTCCTGAGCAAATAAGCGATTTCGTGTTAGAAAGAGACAACATCATGGTCAGATTTGTACAAAGAGCAGGGAATTTCGCTCTTGTTTCGCCGCCAAAGAACTCGCAACTCACAGCGAAACTATTGCGGTTTCGCCCTTTGAGTTTCGCAGCGGAGGTGTGCTACAGGCATCAATAATTACTTATCTCTCTACATGTGAGAATCACTATGGGAACCTTCTTTTCGTATCTTTCCTCACAAGAACGAACAAAAAATTACAATATATCTAGAACGAAAATAATATCTAGTATTCATCCTCAGCTTCGGTGCGTGCGTGTGCGCACAAACAATGACTGGTTGCCGTTATGCGTTTCGGTTTTCTGCCGACAATAGCCGAGTACGTAACGGTTCTGCGACATTTATCACGATATACGACGAGGATTTGAGCGGTGTGGTGTGGCCTTTGCTTACAAGTTACAATAGGGGATCGGACTGGGTCAAAATAATATGATTCTGTTTAGTCCGTAAGTTAGATTATCGAAAAATATTGAATACGTATTTTTTGTTTTATCAAATCAATAAAAAAATTACGAAGATAAAACGCGTCAAAGATCTTGGAGTGGGGCTTGAAACGTCACTTGTGTCGTCAAAATGTACTATCATATGACGTCACACGAGTTTTCGAAGCACTGTATCGTCTTCATTTTAAGTTTACGTGAAAAAAGAAAAAATACGTGTCCAATAATTTTTGGAAATCTATCTGACGGACTAATTAGTTTTTTTTTTGTCCGATCCCCTATTACTGTTCTGTTACATGTAATAGAAGAGTATAGATCGAACGAATATAAATCCAGACTAATAGCAAGTGTACCTACTTGGCACTATTTGTAGGGCACTTTTTTTTTTAATTCGCAGGTCTTGGCGTTGAGTTTAATAGTACAATTTTCAGCGCGCAATAATTAGGGCGCGGTAAAAAAAATCCTGTTATTAAAGCGCCCGCCCGTGCAAACTTTTATTTTTCTTGGATATTTTATTTAGAACCGTATTTATACGACATTGAACATTTATGTTCTGAGAATTTTATGCAGTAAGGATAAAATGTGACATAAGCGTTTTTTTTTGCGTTTGGTCTAAAAACCCATCTTTGAACAATACTTTTGTACAATAATAGAAAAACAAACAATAGTTTTTTTTAGGTCGTAGCAGGATCGGGAATTCGGGATTCCCTTCATTTTCTGTTGAAGGGGAATCCCAGAAGGTAAAAAACCGAAAGCGCGGCGTTTTATGGGAGACGGAAATGGATATATATAATATGCTACCATAGATCATTTCTGAGAATAGTAACAGAAGCCTTGATAAAAGTCTAAAACACCTTCTTGAGGTGGGATTTTGTAGAATTCTTACTGACACATAGGAATAATTTTATTTAATAGTATTTAATTCAATTAACTGTCTTGTTATTATTATTATTTAAGAAGAGGAAACACTCAAAAACAAGTAGAGTGAAGGGGGTGCCACCCGTGCCACCCACAGGGGGGAAACTGCAAGAGAAAATACAAGTACCCATATAACCTTACTGCTTCCTTGTAGTAACTATTTTGCTCTGACTAAATTAAGAATACTAAAAATAGCTGGTAATAAACACATACATAGCTACATAGATCCAACCAGTTACTTTATGAAAAGGAAACAGGAAATTAAAGTTTATAGCTTAGTGCTATTAATGTAATAAATATCCTGCTGCTTGAATTGAAATAACTTAAGAAAATGTAAGAGCTTTAATTACCAAGTACTAAAGAAAGAAACTGTAACTTTATGTAATGTAATAAGTGTCTTTTTGTAATTTCAAAATAACAGCTTCTAAATACTGAATGCATAATTATAAAAGTATAAACGGTACTAGACTAACAAAAATAAAAACAAAAAAGGTGCTGTTGGTCTGTCTTTTCCAGCTAATCTCCGAAATAGCTGGACTAATTTTGATTTTGACAAGATTTTTACTGGCAGATATATGTTATAAGGAATAACTCCATTCATGCTCTAGGGGGAGAATGTGATTTCTATCAATAATTGGACCAATGTTTCGAATGTTAACTCTTACTTTTAATTGTCATTATTTTTAATAAATGCTTAACTCATATTATTATTGTGTTAATTTTTTTGCAAATGATACGAAAAGTAGAGTATTTTCCTCGGTGATAAAGCTGTCTTAGTCTTGGGTGAACTTAAACACCCTCGCTACGCTCGCTCGAGTCCTTCGTTACGCTCGCGATTTAAATCGTCACCCGCGACAGGGACACTGCTTTATCCCCTTGGTTAATAATCTACTATTCAAATATAATAAATCTAGTGGTAGTAGTTTAAAATGTTATTTTTTTTATTTCCATCTTAGATAAATTAAATTAAATAAGTTTAGATAATTAAACCTATGAGGTGACAACTTACATAGTTATTTAAATTTATGTTTTATAATATCTGAATGTCTTGGTGATAAGCATAATAAATTGATTTGTGATAAGTATTTTATGTTAATTTTCTTATCAAAAAATAAAAACTAATGATAGTTACAAAAACATAAAAATTAAAGGTTCTTGAGGACAGTCAATTATTTATTATATTTACAAATTTTATGAAGCGAATGTTCTAATTATTTGTGAAATAAATTGTGAACTTTAAGAAATGTTACATAAATTGAGTGGTATTGGTATTGTGTTGAGAGACTAAAAAAAGCATAATTACATACAGACAGAAACACATTTTGTACATCATCTGTATACGTTTTCAATAACATACTGCATGCAAAATATTTTGATTGGCAAGTTAGTTTGTACACAAACTTAGATGCCGTCGTCTGTATTATGTCTTTTTCAACCTCTAACCATCACACAATAAGTTATCAAATACTTCCAACAGCAACATACTATGTTCCTCATTCATGAACACGTGACTGCTGCAAAAAGTATTCCACTAAGACCTAAGACCAAAGACGTGTTTAAATGGAAACAGTTTATTTTTAGTCGTGTCATATGTTTACCTCGTAGGTACCGACAAACCTCGAGTTTCACGGCACGAAAATCAACACCAAACTACTAATAAACTTGCGTTGAAGCCAGCCCGCATACCTCCACCAGCTATAACAGCACACAAACGAGAAAATAAAAAGGTTATTGGAAACTCACACGTTGCTAGCGATCGTTTCGTGGGTATCGCTCGCATAGAAAGCAATCAACCGACACCGCTCAGCGGCGGGAACCAGTAATTTTCCACTCCGCGTTTCTACACAAGAACCACTAGAACTTAGCAAGAGCCTTCCTCACCTCTCTAAGATAATTTTCTGACAGTACGATCCCACTATCATGCTGAAAGAAGCACACGAAAGCGGACAAAGGGTCCTTCAAAACACAGCCATTTTGAAACCGTTCCTATGAAATGTTACGTGTACCGATGCGTACAATGTTTTGGGGATCAAAAAAGAAAACAGGCTTATCCGTTCGCACTCATTTTTGTTTTTTACGCACAATAAAAACTAACACTTAACATCTCACACACTTTTATGTACGATTTCACTTCATACTTTTGCACACACCCGTTTACGTCGCACAAAGTCCCTGACGGACGAAAGCGACGAACTCGCACGAATGGAGCTGCAGATTGCGTGCCACGGCAAATGTTGTAGTTGCCAGCCTAAATAATAAAAATTCTACTTAAACATGAAAATGATTTCGCATGATTTTCCATTTACTTTATTCGTGGCAAAGTTCTACGCGCATCATGGATTTGCTCACAGCTGGTACAAAATTTATGACCACAGTGTATCGATTCGGATGGTGGATCGACTGCAACGTTGCACCTTGTGCAGTAACCACATAATTTTATAAAGATTGCAACTTTTGTTGAATTGGTAATTAATTTCTTCTATGGAAAAATGTCCGTAGACTCAATGTCTCATTCAAGATAAGTTTGGGTTATCTATTCATGACATGATTATTGAACATTGTAGTCAAAAATCAAATTCCAATTTGAATTGGTAGAAAATAACCTTCACATCAAGAGAGACTTCCTACCTTAGAGTGATAGATTATAACTCAAGGTAACATTTTAACCATAGACAACCAGTAAGTTTATTTGATGTCGACTATTGAAAATGTTGATGAAAATGCTTTATTTTATGTGCTTACATTTCTCACTTGTTACAAAATAAACCACTGTTTAATTTAGCTATTAAAAAGTTATATTACGATTAAAATTACGATATTAGGAAAAACTATGCAGTTGACATTGTAAAAAACCTTTCAAAGTAATTGTCTTTGGTATGGCGCGTTATTCAATTGTGTTGCTAGGCAACGCGATAATAATCCTAAAAGCACAGTTGTATTTGGCCGATTTTCGTAGTGGGTTCATGTCCTGATGAATTATAAATAATTTCCGGGCGTAAGTGTCGAGGTACACGAACCTATCCATTCTTCATTAAAAATTGATTACAAAAAATGACAGAAATATTTTCTAATATCTCTCGGACGTGAATATTGTAGTCGTGGTGTTAAAATAATGCATTTGTTGATAAAATTAATGTAGTTCTAAAAAATATCTATCTAACAGCATGCTTAAAATTAATATTCAGTTTTTGTTCTTCAATTATATTGTTTTTGCGTTCGCTGAAGATTATGAAAGTGATGATAAACGTAAGTAATGCAATTATTTATTTTATAGATTAACAACCAGTTTATTGTTTTAACGTACCTTAATAATTAAAGGAAGGCACTAAAATTTAATTAAAGTCTTTCAAAAAATCTTTGGTTAAAATGAGGCTAGAATAGGTTACAGAAAAATAAATGATAAACGCGCAACTTTTGAGAATTCATGAAACTGCATTTTTTTGTAAGGAAGGTGGATCGGATATTTACCTGCCTAAATAATTATTTATCATTTAGCAATTTTTAATTACTTTCATTTAAACTTAAATAATCGATTTTTCATAATATTCTTTCTCTACATCTTTTTTTTAATAATTATACCTAAGTGTTACATTTTACAACGTAATTAATGCTTTAAAATTTATGACTGACAGAAAATCAGATAGTGGTCTCTGTGAGGGGGTAGACAGGCGGTAAACCTGAGTGTCAGTTTCAACACCACTGATTTATGTGGGACTATTCCGGATGGATGCAGGGCCTACTAATTACATAGGGGATCGGACTGATTTAAAAAAATACGATTCTGTTTAGTCCGTCAGTTAGATTATCAAAAAATATTGGATACGTGTTTTTTGTTTTACCAAATTAATAAAAATTGACGAAGATAAAAAGTGTCAAAGATCATGGAGTGGAGCTTGAAACGTCATTTGTAGGTAGGTACAAAATGTACTATCATATGACGTCACACGAGTTTTCGAAGCACTGTATCGTCTTCATTTTTTGGTTACGTGAAAAAAGAAAAAATATGTGTCCAATATTTTTTGTAAATCTATCTGACGGACTAATTAGTTTTTTTTTTGTCATATCACAGTCATCATCATTCTCTTGCCCTTATCCCAATTCATTTGGGGCCTGCGCAGCAATGTCTTCTTCTTCCATACTTCTCTGTTTCAAATCACAGTCATTTTCATTTATTCGAATTTGGCATGCCACTGCTGGAAATTGGTCCGCCCAATCTTGCTGCATTCAAGATTTCAAGTCTCGTCAGCTCTCACGTCTCTCACCCAGCCACTGTTCGAGGATAGTCGCTACAGGTAGCCAGCATATCAACTTATCAAGCTAAGTACTACAAATTGTCTTTCTTTATTAGATTTTCAAATTTATCGCCAAAACATTAAATTCAAGGTTGATTAGGATAATTTGATGGTTTTGAGTAGCTTGATACGTTGGCTTCTGTACATTTGAGGATTCATAGTCCTCACCCAAAAGCATGTCATCGTCTTTATAGAAACAGAAGCAGTATAAATAACGACACGTATATAAGGCTGTTTATATGTAATTAGCCAGAAGTACCTAACCTGGTCCCTGGCACTGCTAACTCATAACCAGCATGTATCAAAATCACTTTGAATATTACCAGTATCAGAAAACAATAACGACATTACAATAGCATCTGTATTTCCCCAACTCGTGTTTTCTAAGAAAATATTACTTTTCATCCATCTTCTTAGAAAGTTGGTTTGCTTTTCGACCTTCAAGACGTCCAAAATATGTCTGTACGATTATGCCAGCATAACAAGGAGCGAGATTGGTAACCTACCCAAGCCATTCCACCATATTATATATCCCTGTCCCCTGGTCATAGCTAATGTATTATTAGAGTTTTGAATGCAATTGTGTATGATGACAGAGCTCATTCAATCTCGTCTAGAATTAACCTGTCTGATTAACGTCATCATTACCCCCATGAAGCTACACATTATGTAATATGTCCACGTATTTGATCGTAAAATAATTGCGATTCAAGCAGGTACCTCCACACAGTTCCCATAGCCGCATAGCGCACGAAGCTACTCGTACAATGACATAGACAATTATGATAATAATCAATCAAGGCACAGGCAACATCACAGTCAGCCGACCGCGTCCCGCGTTTCCGCTGATGCATGGAACACAAAAGGTGCGTGCGCGCAGTACCCGCGTAACCGCCGCCATTACGATGCTATTATATGCCTTTTTGTTAGTTTTTTGTTGGAAACGAATTCTGGTTACTGACAGGATGCCTGCTCTCGAATTCCACAGACCTACATGACTCAATGTGGGTGGTGAATGAAGTACTTCTGAGCGTCGGCCTCTAATGAAACTGAATGGGCGTAGATGCGGTCAAATGTTAGTCAAGTTGGCTATTGTTGGAGTAGCTCATAGAGTTGGTACACTTCGGTACTGTATGCCGTATGAATGACGATTCATTCAGGGAATGCTCTACAGTTACTAATTTCAACAAGTTAAGCTTAACTTTTGTGAGAAATTCACCAGGGTTTAATTTAGAGCTATCTTACCCAACACGAATTGGGTTATTTGTGGAGGTCAGATCTAGGCAGGCATCTAGGCTCAATGTAAAATACTGGTAATAAACTGCATCCAGTTAGTCTGGAAGCTGACTTCAACATAGTTGGGAAAAGGCTAGACAGATGACTTTTAGCATTGCTTTCAAAAATTCTATGTGTGTGTGGAAAATGATCTACCCACAGGAAGAATGTCTGGTCTATTTGCCATGTCAGTTTATTGCCCCAACAGAAATGATAATATAACTCGGTTTATAAAACTTGTTTGGCTCTGTTTAGTATCCGTGTCGTGACCGCTTCGATAATTCCGGTGCCATTCGGTGCACTGAACCTTTTTCGCGTTTTCCGCCATTGCCCTAATATTTCACTCATTTCTGGTTAGTTGTGCAATTTCCTAAAGTTCTACATTATGCTGAAATGGTTATGGTAGTCGTAGTACCTATACAAATATTATAAAATATTCACTACTTAGGTGCCATTTGGGTTACTACGAGAGTCTTGCTAAGGTTTGTTTAGGTTTTAGAATTCAATCTAGATTAAAATAATGTTAACTCTATCTAGACCAAATGCAGACCTCAGTTTGACAGTAACAGTTTATTACAGCGTTTTCGAATTGATGAAACATAATAACATAAATTGTACGTACTTACACCAAATTACAATTTAAGTGTACATAATTACAAAATCGATGCACAGCCGAACGCAGCAACTAATTACCATACCTACATACAAACTGCGACTATGAACGAAAGATAAACATCCATACACTATAAACTTAGGTACTACATAGATATAATATTGAGGAAATGCGTTCCGTATCGGTTAAACTCTGGAGCATGGTACGGGTTGGCGCTAATCCTGGTGTTCGTAAGGTTCTTCAAGTCATGAGCGTTAAGCGATTTGAAAATGATCGTCTGGTTTTCGGGCGATACTGATGTCTAGCCACATAAATCAGAGTCTAGTGGTACAAAAATATACATATTTCGAAATCCCTAGTCGTCATCATCAACATAGGTAATAACAAGCATGCCTTTTTCCCATAAAGTAGGCAAAAATGATAGAACGACACCTGCTAGGATCCTTACTTACTCTTTGCTTCGTTTATAAAACCTCGGTGAAGAACCAATCTCAATAGCTGTGCTTTTTCTTGTCCATCTTATGTAATTTATTCAAAAACGTAAGTACTTATTGAGTTTTTAGGTTAGTGTCAGGTTGTATGATGATTAAAATATGATTCACGACCGCGCAAATTGCAAACCCTGGCCTTTGACATTAAAATCGATCATGGACACTGTTAATCGCTAGCTCCTATCACTTGCACCAAAGAAAAAACTCCCAGCAACTGAAAGTTACAGGGAGGGCCAATAAACTGTAAACCTCATTTATTCGGGAGATCACGCGATGCCGATGTTACAGAACCTGACATGTTTACATCGACTTATTTACCACGATCACTGACTTCGCCCTTTGGGCTATTCCAATTCGAGCGCAAATGGTAAATTCATGGAATCTAAACTTGCATCCACTTAGTGCAACATTCAATTTTTTTACGGGGTTTTTCGGCTGTCATCTGTTGGTGCAGAATGAGGAATGAAGATGAAGGCAAAAGGCCAAAGGAAATATAATATTGAAGGATATTGTCTTCTTTCTTTATCAGTGTATAAAGCCTAACGTGGTGTCAAATTTTTACGCCGCCAATGGGCCTTTGAATTAATTTTACATACTGTCGAGAAATATCTCACAGACATGCTGGTTTCCTCACGATTGTTTTTTTTTCACCGAAGCAGGTGAACAATATGGGTTCGAACTGGAGAACTATGACTTGGTAGTCCAACGGTTATACTGGCACTAGGCTATCACTGCAGTATTATAAAATATCGGGACGGCTGACAAAGGAGAGTCAGAAAAATAAAACCGACTTCGACAAAAATAAAACACAAAAAAGTGAAAAATAAACTTACGAAGAAAAATCAGCTTTTTCAGTCGACGTGACTTTTGTTTGTTTGATTTCATGTTTTTTCCACCGACTTCAGAAGCTGATTTTTCTTCTTAAGTTTATTTTTCACTTTTTTGTGTTTTATTTTTGTCGAAGTCGGTTTTATTTTTTGTAAAAAAGTTTTTATTTTTCACTTTTTAGTGGTTCACATGTGCTTACCCCTTCACAACGTACCGGCGTGATGTTATGTTATGAACTGGTGTAAACAATAGACAGACATGAGATTTCAGCAATCCCAGTCCATTTGCTATCATTTATTGAGGAGTTCCGATCTCCGAAGTTCTTCATCAGATCTTCACCAAATAGTTTTTATAACCTTTGTAGTGAGTACAGGCGTGATATTATGTTGTGTGATGGCGTAAACAATGCTTAGATATGCTATAGCAACAATCGCGGTTAATCTGCTGTTATTTATTGAAGAGTTCCCCCGATTTCTACAAGATCCCATCATCAGATATTGAAATAGTGACAATGGGACCACACGGGAAGCACCAGCTTTCAAATGAAAAAAGAATCATGAAAATCAGTTCACCCAGTCGCAAGTTATGAGCGAACAAACATAAAAATAAAAATACAGTCGAATTGATAACCTCCTCCTTTTTTGAAGTCGGTTAAAAAGAAGAAAAAAGACAAGTAACCGACCCCACGTAAAATGGGACAACAGCAGGGCCCCTAGTCTGCTATTCAATAGTGTCAGAATAGTCAATCATTGATCTCATAATTGTTGATTTTGACAAGTTTGGTGTTGTTTGTGAATTATGAGATCAATGATTGTCCATTCTGAATTTCTGACACTATTGAATAGCAGACTCGGGTGCTTGGGGCCCTGTGGAGATGATGATAATGATTCGTGGTTGCCCATTAAAAATGCAATTTCTGCGTGAATGCACTTTAATGCCACTTGCATACGTTTTACATTATTAAGTAAGTATTTCATACTCGCTCGTTAGTATTCGTATGCAAATATTGTCTACCATCAAAATTCCTTTGCTGCACTATATGAAATTCTTGACTGCTTAAAATAAAATAGGTTAGGTATTCAACTTTTCATGCTTTACGAATTAGTACGTAAATTAATTCTCTTATAGTGTCGATGACAATTTGAGGAGTTTGAGTCAGCCCAAAAGGCGACGAGTTTAAGACTTGCAGAAGCGTCCATCAGCTTAGATTCTGAGACAGGCAGCAAACGATATCAAGTGTCCTAATGTTTGTGGGGCAACAGCAGATTTACACTCCAGGGCACAGCTAGAGGATCCTCTATGAATCTCAGAGTCATCTATGAATGTGAACGAATGATGCTATGTGTTTTTTTGTATGTTTTTTTGTTCTGTTTTTCCTTACAATCTGTCACTATGCACTAGCTAGGACATTAAGTAATTCTCATGACTTATTAGATGTTTGGTATGCGTCCTATGACACATCCTATTATCTTTAACTAGCTGATGCCCGCGGCTTCACCCGCGTGGATGTCATTCAAATTATATAAAAAACCGCATCAAAATCCGTTGCGTAGTTTTAAAGATTTAAGCATACAGACAAACAAACAGACAAAAATGGCGACTTTGTTTTATTATACTATGTAAGGAAGCATATAAAGCTAAGTTTATTTGATCAGATCTTGTGGAATTTTGTGTTTTAGTCTGCGGGCTCCTTTTTCATCCATGAGGTGGTTTGCCAGGATATTTGGGTGGCGAGAAATTCTTTCCTTATATGACTTGATGTAGTTTTTTATTTCTTCCTTGACTGTTATTATTTTCAAATCATGGTGTAGAGCTTCATTTGGTACAAACCATGGGGCGTTTGTAATTGTTCTTAGAAGCTTGATCTGAAAACGCTGTATGATCTCTATGTTAGAGTGTGATGCTATTCCCCATAGCTGGATGCCGTAGGTCCATATAGGCTTAATTATAGCTTTATACAAAATGATTTTATTTTCCAGGTGTAATTGTGACTTTCGACCAATAATCCAGTAGAACTTTCGAAGTGTTATTCCAAGTTGCTTCCGTTTTGTGAAAATGTGTTTTGTCCAAGTAAGACGCCTGTCGAGGTAAAAACCAAGGTATTTGACATGTTCAGCTTGAGGCACTTGTATTCCATTTAACTTTACTGGTGGGCAGGTATCCCTTCTCCTGGTGAATGTGACATTTACTGACTTGGTCTCGTTGGCTTTTATCCTCCACTTTTTGAGCCAGAGGGCTATGTCGTCCAAACAGGTCTGCAGCATGGCTGATGCTACTTTATGATCAGTATGGGTCACCAGCACAGCTGTGTCATCCGCAAAGGTACCTGTAGTCGCTAGGTCTGATATTGGGAGGTCAGCAGTATTAATCAGATATAAAATCGGACCAAGCACACTGCCCTGAGGAACTCCAGCCGAAATAGAGTATAGTTTTGTTTTAGCTTCACCACTCTGTACAAAAAAATGCCTATCCCTCAAGTACGACGTCAACATGAGGAAGATGTTGCTTGGGAAGCTGTTTTTAATCTTAAAGAGGAGACCCTCGTGCCAAACCCTGTCAAACGCTTGAGAGACGTCAAGAAATGCAGCAGCACAGTATTCTTTATACTCAAATGAATTGTGGATTTTACTAACAAGCCTGTGGACTTGATCTATTGTGCCATGTCTCTGTCGGAACCCAAATTGATGGTCGGGTATTAGTTGTTTTTCTTTAAGTATAGGCAGTAAGCGTAATAGTAGGAGCGATTCATAGATCTTTGATGCTATTGGGAGTAGACTTATAGGTCTGTATGACTTCGGATCTTCAAGAAGTTTTCCTGGTTTAGGAACTATTAGGATTTTAGCTGTTTTCCATTGAGGGGGGAAAAAGCAAAGTCGTGACATGGCGTTGTAGATAGATAACAGGAAGACCAGGCCTGAATCTGGAAGGTGGCGGAGAATCATGCCAGTTATTAAATCGTAGCCAGGGGCTTTTTTGGGTTTTACGTTATTGATAGCTCTAATTAGCTCTTGCTTCGTAAACGTTGCAACGGGGCAGACAGATGGATCACAATCCAGTAGAACCTCTCGCATAACTGCTTCTTTGTGTTCTGGGGGCCCTTCATAGGAATTCACGTATCTGTGTGCCGAATTACATCGAAATCTGTTCAGTAGTTTTTGCTTGAAAGAGTAACGAACTTGCATCCTCACAAACTTTCTTATTTATAATAGTAGTAAGTTTTACCTATTGAGGTTTTGCAGCATTTCAAAACAGAAATGTTTTCGTCCGTAATACACCTACAATTAACTTTATTAACTAACGGCTGCAAGGTCGACAGTCAAAACCTTGCAAAGGTAACAATAAAGCATGACAAAGCATTTTATTCGGTAACTGATATAATTTTTCCATTCTCTGTTTTAACTGCGATTGCAAAACCATAAGTTAGCCTTTTTATTAGTACCTAAGTAGCTAATTGACAGAATAATTTTCTGTATTCCTGAACTTCTAGACGTCATTTATTGAATAATTTGTAGTCTAATAAACGATAACTTATTTAATTTAAATACTTTTTTACCTTTATCTTTACCGCAATTTGGAAGTAAAACGAAACGATCTACAAAAGAAAATAAAATTCTTTAGTCAATTTATGGAACTGTCCACATCACAGCAGAACTATTTTGAACCCCAGAACCGTGTCAATCCATGAAGAATTTCTTTTCAGAACAGATGATCTTATCATACTAGAAATCTATTTACTCTCATCATCTGCCTAGCCTTTTATATTTTTTTATATTTTTCCCAACTATGTTGGCTTCCAGTCTAATCGGATGCAACTGCTTATCAGTATTTTACATGGAGCTACTACCTATCTGACCTCCACTGACTGACTAATACGATTTTCCTTGGTAAGAGTCGTTGTCATACTTTTTGGGCTACTGACTTCCTGCAGCGACTGTCAAAGATGTACAAATGACAAAAAGATGTAGAAATCTCTTTACTCTGTCTCCAGTATACTTGCTGGTATCTCAAGACCAACATCAGCGCACTCCTCGCCTGGAGGACTTCTTCTGGACGGGCTCAGGAGACGGGCCACCACCTCCACCAGATGCGCCATCACCAGCTCCTGTTCAGCCATCCACGCCAGTGGTACGGACCACAACGGTCCTTGCTACTGTGTATTTGGATTCTTATCCACCACAAGTAAGTAGATCCTGTATCCTTATGTTTTATATATAAGTCTCTTATCTATTTTGCGTTATATCATGTGTCCCTCCTCTTGTAGTTAACCGAATTCTAACAATTACTAACTTTAAAATACATTAGTCAAGTATGAATATTTAACTACTTGAGAATATACCTCCTCTAGTTTAATAACTTCCCCTAACTTTTGGGGGATTGTAGTCATAATTGAGTCATCAATTCTCGTTTAGTCCACCCTTTGTGTAGTTGAATTTTTGTCTTGCTATGCTAATGTGTTAGAGACATGCAATTTATAACATGACTTTGAATTCTTTCGAGCTCGTTATTTGCTTAAAAATTCTTCGCAGGCGGTGACAGACAAATCGACTGGCGAATGCATGCTCAATTGCGGAGAACCTGGCGTGCCAGGTAGCTTGGAGCCAGAGATCCCCGATGATCGAAGGTACTGGCTCCTTACTGTCATTCAAGGATCCACTCCAGATAGCCTGCAATTGAGACTCGCTAGGTTGTACCAGAAAGCTTTCTTGAGGTAACCAATGTTCCCCTTAAAATTGTGTTTCTTACCAGTTTTTTTTTTCAAGCTTCTTTCGCTCTACCATGCCATGGCGTTTTGTTTTCAAATTCATTTTCGACATTAATCTTTTCATTTCATTTATTCGAAACCACCTCATCATTGATTAGTTCATTTTCGAAAACATTGATTGAAGCAAGCTTATTTGGCTCCATTGCTGATAACAGCATTATTTTTATCGGTTTCATGTTTTTTATTCATATTCATTTCAGGCAACAGGAGCGTCACCTGGGCATCATAAAGTCTCTCGACGCGCCGACAGATCGCAAGAAACATGACGTTCATTCTTTCGTAGTTAACAAAGACAATAATAATAGTCCAGTTGGTCCTCAAAATACCAACACACCTTTCAAATATCTTGATATTACCAGTTCTATGGTATCTCCTGGTGAATCAGTTGCTAATACGTTAGATAAGAAGCTTGAAAATTCCAGTAAACATGTTCTAGTTAACTCTAGTGATTTCGTCTATCCTGTAAATATAGAAATGTTCTCTGTAGACTCAAATACTATCTCATTAAACGCAGAGATAAAAGCTACAAAGTTAAATGAAGTGGAATCGTGGATATTAGCCACACCAACTGTTGTAATTCGTAAAAGAGAAGTGACTGATAGAGAACAATTAGAAGAAATTAAAGAAGATTCGATAGATATACCTTTAGAATCAGAAGGCAATGAAACAATGTTGTTTAAACGTGAAATATTGAAACCCGAGCAGCAGCCACCGGTACAAGTTCATATCCAAAATATAACAGAGGTAAATGATTTATTATTGAAAAAGTAAGCAAGCTGTGTAGCTATTTAGTTTGGATTTCCAATAAGAACTTCCAAAGGCATTCAATCACAATAACATCTATGAGCAGGACCAAATTTCTGGAATCAATTAATCTTGATCTTAGAAAACTATCAGAATAAACAAACAGAATCTTTTGTTGACATAAAACTAAACAATTAACTACCTACTGATTTAATATCCAGTATTGAGCTTCTAAGTCTGTTATTAAATCCACCTGATAGAACCCCTTGCCCAAATCCACTTTTTCAAACCACGAATTCCGTCAGTCCCCAGAAACCGGTAGCATTCAGATAGTGTATGTGGTGCTGGTTGGTGGAAGGGCAGTTCCTGCAGCAGTGGCTGCCAGAGACATGAGGCTCGTGAGGGATGCTGAGGTCGCAAGAGAACTGGGAGCTGTTGTTACTACGAAAGCTGAGCGTGAGTATTACTGGCCTTGAATGTTGCAGAAAAGTTTTACGTGATTTGTTAAGAAGATGCCTGTCCGTTAACTATTAAAGTGATTTCAAGCGGTCATAGACTTTGTGTTTATGTTGATACATTATCTCAAAGGCTCCACAAGTAACAAAATAGAATAAGGAAAAGAAAACGTGGTAATTATCCTTCTTTTCTTGTCGATTGAAATTCTGGAACTTATAGTAGGTTATGCTGTGTTTAGGATGGGTCGATGAAAGCAACTTAAATTCATCAAGTACAAATCCGTTCTCTTTAGCAGCGTACCTGAAAACCGCGGAGGGTTTGGAAGGCGAAGCAGGAGGTGGGGTCCATGGTACTGAACTATGGGCACTGGCAGTAGGAGCTACCGTGGCGATACTACTGCTACTCGTCTTGTTAGCATTGCTGTGTTTTGCTCACAGGTGAGAATTTAGATTATTTAACAGCGTACCTAAAAACCGCGGACGGCTTGGAAGGCGAAGCAGGCGGTGGGGTCCATGGCACTGAACTATGGGCACTGGCAGTAGGAGCTACCGTGGCGATACTAATGCTACTCGTCTTAACAACACACAAGCATTGCTGTGTTTTGCTCTCAGGTGAGAACTTAAATTTTGCAACATTTTCTACTTAAAAATCACGTGATGCGTGATTATCAAAATAATTTCCTCAAAAATTTTGATTTATAATACTAGCGAAATTTTGAACACATGAAATGTAACGTGGATCAAATGTGACCTATCCAACCGGTTATCAACGGTTTTGATTATTGTTTAATTTTCCAGGAAAAAGGCTATGAAATCTGCAGCTTCCATACGCGCGTATAGAAACGAGCTGATGAGAGAAGCGGAGAGGAACCAGCTCAAACAAGTTCACGAAGAAAAAGATGGGAGAGTAAGCAGAAACAATGTTATTAAACAAATAAAGAAAGTAAAATCAGGGTTCTTATACTGTGATCTTAGAACTTAGTATTTAAATTCAGAAATAAAAACCGAATTGATGAAATTATTGTCCAGTGTGAACTGGAAGAACATCGTAAGCGCCAAAATTCCCAAAAACTGGTTTTAATTATTAACCGCCAGATCAACTGATTTTGAATCTTTCAAATCTTAACATTTGAATTAATAGGGAGGTGCCCATATAACACCAAGTAAAAATTTCATTTTGATGCTGTAAATATTTTGAGAAATATTAAAAAACAACATTCTCTTGTAAAATTATGCAAATTGCGGTTACGATCTTCTTCCTGAAAAGGCTCGACTAAAATTTCAGCGTTTTCTCCCCAGCTAATCAGCGTAGTATCTCCAAGTAGAACGAGACCAAGCAGCACTCTCCTGCCGATTTACAGAGCAGCCAGTGCTGCCAGCAGGTATGTGAGCACCGCATGGAGCACGATATTATTTTCATATTAGGAGTTTCGAAAATGAGGTTGGATTGTGTGTGTTTATAAGGAAGAATATAGTGATAAGTATGATAGCAGAAAAGGAAGTGCTGTATAAACATATAAACTACAAATAAAAGGCGATAAAGCCAAAATGAACCGACTGCAAAACGGAAGATGTTGCGTTGGAAGGCCTCCCACTGGGTGGACAGATGACCTGGTGAATATTGCGGTTATCCGCTGGATGCGAGACGCACGGGACCAGTCAATGTGGCGACACTTGGGGGAAGCCTATGTTCAACACACGCACAGCAGTGGACGTCTTTGAACTCAAAATGATAAATATATTATGGTAGTATACGGCCTGTTCCTTGTATCTACAGTTAAAATGGTTTTATTGTAATTTTGTTATTATTTGATTCGCAAATTGTTATGCTATATGTTAGCTAAGTATGTTATATGTTAGCTCTTCCAAAGATTCTACGAAGAATAATCTTAATTTACTCGAGACTCCTAAATTCAACAAACGGTATTTCAAAGACGTTCAAATAGTCTGTCCTCTACGTTACCCGGTGCTTTGCAAAGAATTAGAAATTAAATATTTAAACGTCTAGCAACGGTCCATTTGGATATTACTTGCTAAGAAAACAAGGATAAATTTGTCTGGAACAAAGTTCTTAAATATTCCTGAAGCAAAAATTTTATTGACTTGTTTTTTAAGCTATTGGATAGCTTCTATCGCGGGCCTTGAGCGTGGAGAGCGAATTCAGAAATTCCGTAACGAAAATATTTCAACCAGGTTGCTATGGTTACGGAAAATAACAAGTTTGTCAACTGAGGTTGTCAAATTAAATAATTGATAAAAAATGCTATGCAATAGCTTTACCGCGGCAGTCTCCGAGTGCCACACGTTTTTATTTACAAGAATTTCTTTCACAATTTCTGAAAGACTGCTAAATACCTACATGCTAACTCGTGAATTTATTGGAAATTTATAATGTTATTTGACGGCATGGTTGGCGCAGTGGCTGAGCGATGGACTTCTGCGCTACATGTCGCGGGTTTGATTCCCACACGGAACAAATATTTGTATGAACTACAGATACTTGTTCCGGGTTAATATTTGTAAACGCACCCACGATATATGAGACATTCCTATAGTAACTAAAACAGTAACTTACCCGAAAACGGTGAAATAAGTCATCAGTGGAGGAGGGCGTTTCAACAAATTCAATGCTTAAAATTCATCAATCAATCCTGTTTTAGTTCTTCAACGACATCTTCTGGAGTATCCGAGGTGGCAACAGCTTTTCGGCGCAGACAGAAGAAACCACATGCTCTTAGAATGCCTCAAAAGAAGAGAGGTAAGGAATACTTTTACAATAAATATCTATTATTCCGTGGCAGGTCTTCGTGGTCCCACTAAATTTAATGGCAGTGGGGCAGGGCACATTGCTCGCAGAAGAGATGTCCAATGGGGTCGAAAAGTTTTAAAGTGGCGACCGCGAACCGGAAGACGTTGCATTGGAAGGCCTCCCACTAGGTGGACCGATGACCAGGTGAAGGTTGCAGGGATCCGTTGTAATAGTATGGAAGACGTACGGGACCGGTCAATGCGAAGACACTTAGGGTGGGCCTATATCCAGCAGTGGACGTCTTTCGGCTGAAATGATGATAATCCTTGATAACAAGGACGGAGGAGATATTGAGGTCAAGAGTAGACCCAATCAATATTAAAAAAAAAAAAATTAGGTATATTACGCAGCAAATGAGCATGCAAGTAGAAATTATGCAAATGAAACTAGTTTTCCATTATGGATTGACGATTCTTGGGTATTTGGATGCTGGTTTAGCTCGTGCAACAGGGTTATACCTGACCCTCCATATTCTTAATATTTCTCAGTGGGCACTACTGACAGCTTGCTGGAAGCTGCTGGGTTGGATAGCTCGGACAGTGGACAACCTTCGGCACCACCTACACCCACGTCGTATCTCTCCATGCCTTCAGTCAACGCTTTTCCAAGGTTTGCCTTAGTTTTTTGCTACGGAGAAATAGTGGACTTTCAGTAATTGCTTCTCATTTTATCTGAGACACATTGACGTTTGGTTAATGCTACCTAGCTGACTCGATCACGATTGACTTTCGATTAAAGCTCCCTATATACTTATACCTTAAATTATAATTTATTCTAAGCATGAACAACCTTACTACTTTTTATCAACAGTTTCCAGCAACCCGGTTTCACAAGTATTTTTTTATACCGTATTTGGCCCGCTTAGAAAAATTGCAATTTTTCGACCACTTATTGCTTCCGATTGAGCTCCTTTAGTTGTAGTGATAATACATTTTTATGACTTGATCCTGCACGATCGTCTCCTCACGAGAGTACTCCTCAAGGCTTCGTAGTACGGACACGAACTTTGTGTAGGTACGCGTTCAATAGCGATAGCTAGAAAACCAAATTTTTCTACATTTCATTGTAATAAAACGTTTTAAAAAAAAGTTATATTTGATCTTCAGTAGGATTCTGGTCAAACTGCAATATTTGCTTTGACAGCATGCCCATGCCCTTAATATAAGTTACAAATTAACAATAAATTCACCACCTTTACATTTTGCAGAGGCAACGTTGTCGAACCTCTCTCACGTATCCTAGAACCGGTATCAGTTCGTCACCTAGACATCGACTCCCCGCCATCTACGCCAAAAGCCAGCAAGCCAGACCCCAAGACCAAGGACGTGGTGCCTCGGAGACAGATGGCATCGCAGCTGGTCAGACTCGGGAGTATAGACAAGGACCCGGGGGTCATAGGGCCGCTGGTCTGGGATCTGCATTGTCAGAGGATCAAAGATGGTAAATTTTTATAAACAAAGTTCAACCTGAAGTATTGCACCGGATGGTTAGTGGTTGCTGTAATGAAAAGGTTGTGTAAATCGGTTATTATCGGTTACTATGTGATGATCGGAATATGCGAGGTAGTTTTGCATTTAATGTGTATGCTATAAGAATTGGGAAGGACCAAAGAAACGATAGATAAGTATACCTTTTTGTGAAAATATGGCTAGAAAGGGTGATGATGGTTAATAGGGAAATGTGGGAAAAGAAATGCTTCAATGGCCCCACATAAATTGGGATAAAGGCAGCAGAATGATGATAATGACACCGTCAATAGAAGGAACCTATGTCCCGCATTGGACTTATTCCTTCTTTATCTTGTTGTTAGTGCCTAACCTGGATTCAGAGTTTTTATTTGCCCATGGGCCTCTGACTTGACTTTACATGCCGTCAAAAATATCTATCTGCCATCACTGCCATGCTAGTTTCCTTACGATATTTGCCTTCAGCGAAGCAAGTGATAATTATAAAATGCGGACATGAACCCAAAAAGTGCGTATCTTGTGTTCGAACACGGGCCCTCTTAATTGGAAGGTAAACCAGTCACTGCTTCAGTCTGAATTGCTCCATGCTGACAATGAAAAATTGTACCACCTAGTCCAAAACCTATCATATCTTCCAGCCTCAAAGCCCTCCAGCCCAGCCCGCTCAACGGCCTCAGGTCGCAAAGACCCGGGTCCCTCCCGCATGAGACAGCGCTTCAACGAGCTCATGGACGACGCCTTCACGCTGTTCGGCAGCGTCAACTCCAGTCCCAACTCACATGACACCTACACTGTGGATGAACGGGATTCTAGGGATAAGGATAAGAAACAAAGTCAAGAGCGAGGTACAGGTATGTGACAAACCTTTCTCCAATGTCGATGGCAATCTAAATTGAATCGGTTCAAAACAGCACCTCAGTAGCGCTAATTTATAGTTCCTGTAACATGCGGGCAACAGGACAGGTGTACAACACAATATCGATTTTCAGCATTTTTTTTTAGAAACTAAGTCAGGAACGAGGTTTAGGAAGGTGATAAACTTTCTTACGTGTTAGATTTTAGGGGCGTCCATTACTTATGTGAGGTGCTTCAGGAAGGGGGGGGGGGTCTCACCCAATCACAAACTGTAAACGTATTTCTGCACTATTATATAGCTGAAGTTTTCGACTCCATAACACCTTCACCTACAGTTCGGGTGTGAATCCCACGTCTGGTGTAATCACAAAGTTTCCTCCCCTTCGTATATAAACGTACTATTTCATTCAGGATACTTCAAACCAAGCTTTGCATCATCTTTTTATTCCGTGTTTGCGTTTGGATTGTTTTAGGTTCAGAAGAGCAGCCAGGTTTGGCTCAAGCTCGTAACGACAACGTGCGTCTCCCCGGCTCGCCATACACTGCCATGGATACGCTGAGAGGAAGATCAGCGGGGCCTGGGTAACATTACTAAACTTTTTTTTACGTTTGCGTAACGCCAATCGTTATTAGTTAATATTAGCGTTTTTGCAGGGGTCTTAGAATAATTGGAAACTTTTGTCAACAAATTATTTTATAGTTTAGCAAATTTTGAAATGTTCCGTAATTTTTTGAGAATTTTTCATTGTCTTTTCGTAGTATGTGAGATGGGCTTATTATGATTGTGGCTTAATCATCATCATTTCAGCCCGGAATCACCCACTCTAGGGTATAAGGCCTGCCCTTTCTTCTTTCACTCCTCTCTGTTCTGTGCGTCTGTCTATCCGTTTCCCGTAATCCATCCTGGCGATATATTATTATCATCAAACCATCGTCACTTTAAAACTGCTCTGATTGTGGCTTACCTTCCCAAACTACAGACATGCTATTTCGAACGAGGTATAGTTTCTAAACTTTATACTTCTAGTCGAGCTGGCCCCAGCACATCAACACCAATCCAGCAGGGTGAGGGCAGCGGTCGCCCTCGCACGTCGTTCACCAGGACTGCGGCCGAGAGGAGAGTGCCTCCACCGGCCCGAGCCTGGGGACATACTCCGCCACAGGTATTACATACGGTGACCACCGTGACCGCCCATAATGATCAGTCAAAATACTACAGGTTTCTGAGTTACTTCAGTACATTGTCAAATTGGCTAATTGACTACTGTTAAAAATTCACAAAAAAGTTATGTTATTTCAAAGAACTAACAGGAATAACACGATGTGGAAAAAAAGTAATTTAATCGATAAAGAAATGGAGTAGCTACATGCTTTAGAAGTTTTTGGTGGGGGCACTTTCTATCCTTGTCCCGCGAAACGGCCATTTGTACTAAACTAGCTATGGCGGTATGAAATGTGACGTCACATTTCTGTGCACGTCATTTAAAATCAGTTATTACTAAGCCATTTTTTGATCAATTTTATTACTTTTTTTGCACATCGTGTTATTCCTGTTAGTTCTTTGAAATAACATTACATTTTCGTGAATTTTTAACAGTAGTCAAATAGCCAATTCTGGAATCCGGAGTCAGGTACCGTGTGCAATCTCTCGATGGCGGTTTGACCGAACTCAAACGCCACTTTACAACTAAAATAATATATTTGTAAAAAGTGCATGTAAGATAAAGAGCAAATAGCTTTCAATGTTCAAAACAAGATTCGGGAGAGAAACAGCGAGATTTAGGATCGAGACTATATCTTACTATTGAATAAGAGATTTAGTACCTAATACTTTGTTTTGTGACTAATCCAAAAACTTTACCTAAACAGTTGGTGTCGGGGTTAACCAAACCTGTAAGTCTCTAACATACTTCCAAAAAACCGCCCCTGAATCACCAGTCCTTACTTCCACACAGCAATGGGACGCCAACTCCATGATAATTTAACGGTGGTAGTCCCTAGGTGCTCGGCCGACAGTCAACCCAGCGCTGATCACTACTGAGGGCAGGTTGCCGGGAGAAGACCCCGCCATACCCCTCATATCGGCCATCAAGACGGAGATACAACGCATCAAGGAAACTGCCATCAAACCTAATACTTAGCCAAATGGATGAATTTTTAGGTTATGAGATTAAATTATGTTTGACGTATCTGTTCCACTATCGACGGTGAAGGGACTAGAAGTTGAGTTTCTCGCTACTAAAGATACTTATATCAGTAAAAGTAATACATTGAGTCCTACCGTAAACCGTGATCCATCGACCATAAAATAAAAGTACCCGGCAATATTTTTTATGCTAGTTGTCGGCTTTGTGAAGAGTCTGTTTTTATACCTTGAAGCTGATAGTCAACTCAACCCAAGTTCTACTTGCTTATCGTCGATGATGGTTCTTGTCAATGTGTGCCTGAAGAAAAGTCAGATAAATAGCATTCTTAGGAGGTGAATAAGGGTGTTTGTTAAAGCATAGGGAACTTCGTAAATAAGATAGTATTTTTAAATAAACCTCTAATATTATTAATATTTAAGTTTATATTATTCATATAAGAAATGAGTTGTGAGCAAGATGATCTTGCCTAACTTGAATGGTCTAAGTGCAATTATTAACGATATTATTATCATGAATCTCTGTTTGTCTTGATTTTTTAAATTGTTTAAACATTTTTACAATATTGTTTTTGATATTTTCATGATTTTATCGCCGTTGTATTTTCAGTCGTTATTTTAATTAGTGTTATTGATAGTTATTTACAATCAAGCTGCTGTTTTCTTATGAGTTATTATTGATGTACATATTTTTGTTTAAATGTTACAGCTAAGGTTTAGAAAATCAATATGTATTAGCAAAATATACAATGATAAGTAATTCACCTAAGATAACATAAGGTTATTATTATAGTTACAAAATAATGTTTGATGCCAATTTATTACTGTAGTTTACTCAACTAATCTACCTGAATTGTTTTTGAATCTCTTTATAATAAAACTTGAACTCAATATTGTATTTTGTAAATCAATTATTTGTTATACTTCCTCAATAAAAGGCAGTTTTTATAAGTGCATATTTATTTTGTACTTAAATTGCGTTATAAAAATGTCTGTTAAATCTAAAGTATCACTAACATAAATATTTACATACATACAAGAACTCGTTTGAACACTTTTTCCATTAACAAATCTTGAAATATTCAGAACATCTTTGGCTTTCTAATATTAAAAACAATGAATTAAAAATCTGTGTTAAAATGAGTGCAGAAAAATTAATTATTAGTAGTGAAAGAATCAATTGAAGTGAAGAGTTGATTTTACATAAATTAACGTTTAAAAAAGTTATCAAATAAAAAAAACAGATCACACTATAATTTAGGAATCAAAACGGTTAACAAATTCCACGACATTAGCCCAATCCAATAACATGTTATATTAAAATAATAAAACCTAGCCTCTAACATACAAAGTTTATTCACATCAGCCTTTATGAAGTCCTTTTAGAATACATAATTGATTCCTTGATGAAATTACAGGGTTTTACACCACAATAAGTTGCAGGACACGAAAAGGTGGAGTTAAGTTGTTACAATATTGCACTTCACATTTCGTCTTATTAGACAAAATTCCATTGTATACACCCATGAAATCTCGCTTTGTTCTCATGGGTGTAGGCAGAAACTACAGAGCGCCACCTGCTATGATTGTTACATGCTCTTTTGGCTTCCATCTCATACCTTGATCATAGGAAATTGATTGATCATTCACTTATGGAGCCATAACTTGTTATTTTTTTATTGTATTTATCTGTAACCTGCAATACAAGCATACCATACAGGATATCTACAAAATATTACAGTCCAAAATTTCATGATCACAATCCCACTTTCCCAATTCACACTACTTTTTGACACAATCACTAGAACTTCATGTTTAGTCCTCAAGTCTCACTGGACATGAGTCAGTTGGTCACTAGATCACTGAATAATTGATAGTCTCCTTAGTTCTCTTCATCAGACGAATGCTACGTGGACTGCATTGTCTGTGGTGCTAGTCTCCTCCATTGTGTGGGCTGCTGCTCTTGTCCTTCGTCATCCTGGAAAAAGTAGCTTGTAAGTTTAAGTAGGAATAAAATTCACATGAGGATACAAATGTGTAAGGAAATATGTCTTCCTGCTACTATTTCACAACTGAATGCCATATCATGGTTATGTTTAGGACTAATGCTGCTGTTCAATGTGTCGTGCATTATAAAGCAAACAACACTAAGATTACTTCTTTGTTCTTACAATTTAATAATAAATCACAATTACCTGAATAATGGTTATTGAAACTGTGTCAGGTTTGATGTCCTCTAAAATTTTCTGGTCCTCGCTCATTTGTTCCATATTCTCCATGTTCCTGTAATGTCAGCACATACCAAACAAATAAATATAAAGTTCTTATGGCCCTTGTTCCCAGAGAAAGTATTAATTTCTAGCATACAGCAAGTATTTGGCATTATTAACTTACTTTCTGCTCCCTGAATGGAATCTGCCGCCTTCACCGCGTATTCTGTTCATCGCGTGTCTGTGTCGCGACTCATGAAGGTATTTCTGTAAGAAAGAAATCAATTAATTAGACATCAGTACGCTTTGGGTTAGCCGCTGAGCTGTTAGACATCTAGGATCTGTAAATGTGATGAAGAAAAAACATTCACTGCGAATTTAAGACTAGCTCGCGATTCTACATAACATAACATCACGCCTGTAATCCTCGAAGGGTTAGACAGAGGTGTACCTAATCCCGCGTATCGCCAGTTACGTTTAAGTCCCATACAATAGGGGTCGAGCCTATTGTCATCAACCAGGCACAAATCCAGACTCCGTGGCTGCTACTGAGAAATGTGGTTCTACCATACCACCTGAAAATGCGCATGAGAACCAAGGTAACCGACGTAGCCCGAAGAATTGCCAGACGTAAGTGGGTGCAATGGGCAGGGCACATTGCTCGCAGAACGATGGCCGATGGGGCCGAAAAGTTCTGGAGTGGCGACCGCGAACCGGAAGACGTTGCGTTGGAAGTCCTCCCACTAAGCTAGGTGGACCGATGGCCCAGTGAAGGTTGCGGGGATCCGATGCGAGACGCACGAGACCGGTCAATGTGGCGACACTTGGGAGAGGCCTATGTCCTGCTGTGGACTTCTTCGGCTAAAATGATGATGACCTGAAAATAAGGAAGGTTTACTTACAGGTCTCTCCTTAGGAATCTTCCCCTGTTCGTGTAGCTTAGCTCTGGCAGCGCGTCGCTTGAGAATGCGCTTGTATTGCCGAGCGTTGACGTAGAGAAGCGGTTCCTCATCAGACCCTGCTGCTGAAGAACTGGCGCCCTCCGACATTGACGTGCTAGTGCTTGCATTGTTGTTGCTATTGTTCACCATCTGAAGTGAGAGATTAGATGGTTATGAGAGTGGTAAGCAATTAAAAGCAGTTTAGGGCGTCACTGTGAGAAGGCAGCAAAGGGGCAGTCTGGATCTGAAAGATATCACTATTTAGGGGCTGATTTAAAATTGCCTCAACGGCGATCTCGGGAATGATGTCGAAATGTACCTGTGTTTAGGTATTGTACACTAGTACAATACCTGGGGCCCCATTTAGAAAAGCAGTAGGGAAACTATTCCCTACTGATTTTCTAAATGGGGCCCAATTCACCCCATTCAGGACCTATTACCCGGTTAATAGGGTCCTCAGGGAATCCAAGCGTCAATACAACGGCTCGCTTTTATTTACGTAACGACTAAGTCATAGTCGAAAGATCCACAGTTGACTGAAGTTGACTGGAGAGCTTAGAGAGCCCTCCTAGGCGATAAAAACTGCCAGTGACAAGTTCTGTGACCATAAAGTGACTTACCATAACAATGTTAGGTTGGTTGACGATCTGCTGCGCCTGAACTGCGTTGCCGACGCCCGCCACTTGCACCAAATTGCCGTTCAGATTGATCACTGAAATCATACGACAAAAAATATGTTATACATAGTTGCTAAATGTATATTGATTTCTAGAATAGAGATAAGACACAAATCAGGTCAGCCATTATACAGTGTACACTGGTTCTGTTGGTACTTATTGTTTTATGTGGTGTAGAAAAAGTGTTTATGAAATAAATCAATTTTTCTGTTTTAGGGCTCAGTTTCACTAGTCTTGTGAAGACAGTTTGTCATTGAATGAACAACTGAAAAACTGTGACGAAAATTTGGCTTTCATTCTCGTGCCCTTATATCAATTTATTTGGGGTTGTTGCAGCATGTCTTGTTCTTCTTCTTCTTCCATACTTCTCTATTATTTATATCATCTCAGTAGTCTCCCCCTTTCTCGCAAATATGGCAATTATCTTGTTCATTAATTCATTCATTACAGCCAAAAGACGTCCACTGCTGGACATAGGCCTCCCCCAGGCGTCGCCACATTGACCGGTCCCGTGCGTCTCTCATCCAGCGGGTTCCTGCAACCTTGACCAGGTCATCGGTCCACCTAGTGGGAGGCCTTCCAACGCAACGTCTTCCGGTTCGCGGTCGCCATTCCAGAACTTTTCGGCCCCATCGGCCATCCGTTCATCATTATCTTGTACCTTCTAATAATGTTAACATAAGAATCTTACTGGTAGGTTGGTGTATGATTTGATGTTGATCCATAGTCGGCTGGGCATTTGATACTGGCTGATATATGAACGTCTGTCCATCTGGGGTCTGGACTAGCTGCATTGGCTGTATGTTTCCGCCTGCTGTGAAACAGAAGAAAATTAATAAAGTAAGGTATTTGGCAATTATTGTAATAATCTATAGTATACCCACATTTAGCCATCAAATGAGTACAAGTGCAGACTTCCGGCTAGTTCACCTCTGCTTAAGCCCAACACAGTTATACACAGGCATGATAAGTAACCACAGTTTGTGCCGGTCTCTATGCAAATACTCAGACTGATAAAAATATAATTGATCGATCAAAGTCCAACCATAGCTGCACACACATTTATTATTAACTAGCTGAACCCGCGCATGCGTTGCATTGCAATGCGTTTTTCCTACCCTACCTACCTACTACCCTACCTACCTACCTACTACCCTACCAAAAAAAAAAAAAAAAAGTATCCTATGTCCTTCTCCTGGTTCATAGCTACCTCCCTACCAATTTTCAGCTAAATCCGTCCAGCCGTTCTTGAGTTATAAATGGAGTAACTAACACGACTTTCTTTTATATATATATAAGATATATATTGTCATTCAGACTCCATGATGTTGAATATTTTTGCAGCAGCCATGAGCATTTTCCCAGACTCACTGCTAAGTATAAAGCCTCACTTTGTTATTAAGCAAAACATGATAAAGTTTAGTTTTTCTTGGACAGGCTAACTAAATGGTAGGAAACAGCTATTTTCAGCAAAAATAGGTTAAAAGTTAGACCAACCTTGAATGCTATTAATAGGCACAACCTGCAACTGCTGAAGTTGCTGACCACCAGGTGTAGCTACCTGAAAATAAATTGATAAAACATGTTAAAAAAACCACTGGTTAAAACCTACTCACTGATAAACTTGGCTTGTCATTATTATCATTTATGGAGCTCCACGGCAGATGTTTAAATATTGGTGGGCAGTGGTAGTGTTGGAGAATATGGGCATATTCTCCAACTGCCACTGCCAATGGAGTTCAAGCTGAAAGGGACATTGACGCATCAACAACTATATACCACATAATAATATTATGAACTGAGAAATAGGAAATTAAAACTAACTGCTGTTTTCTACAAAAATGCAATACCAACACGGTAAAAATACAAATATTGAATAGCTGATTTATTAAATTACCAATAAAAAATTCCTACGATAACCATAGCAGGGTTCAAAATGATGAACAGAATACATGGTAGCAGTGTTCCTTTCACCTGTAGTGTGAAACTATGGAGAACTCTGGAGAGGTGGTCTGATGTGATCTGATGTGGCCAGCATGACGCTTCGCACATCAGATAAATGGAAAACAGTAGAAACTAGATTATTTGCTCCATTGGTGTAATTATGGTGAGAATAAATTAGTAAATAAGTAAACCTATTAGAAGTTAAGGAAATTCTCATAGTCAGTCAGTCCATAAATTTTAATGATAAGGGTTTGATGATTCATGCTTTCAAAATAAGATAAATTATGAATGATACTACTACCTGGATCTGTTGTGTCCCAATCTGGATGCATGTACAATTAAAAAAGAGTTAAAATTTCATAACATGAAGATTTGCATAGCATTTTTAGTACAGTAGTAGTTCAAAAATAAAGATAGGTAGGTATTAGGTAGATTCATTTGCTTTTAACAAGAATATTGGTACTTGGTAGTCATCACAGGAAAAGTTACTGTAGTCATATTGTTACCAACCAATAAAAATGCGTCAGCGTTTTGTTTACACCACAAAATATCTTACACACAAATGCATGCAAACATCAAAATGATTGATGAGAGAATGAGTTTAGGACATGCTGTTACCATTTATTTTTTTACCCTGAGAACACTCGCCTTACATAGATCCTTTTACCTGTATAGATGGGCCATTGGAAGGTACAGCATGCACGACAATCTGTTGCCCATTAGGACCTTGTATCATGTGTGGAGTGTTGCCCATCTGTAGAACTTGTAGCTGCTGCCCGTTTATAGTCATCACTTGGGTCCCATCGGAGCTCTGAATCTGTGCGTGCTCCATTGTGAATCACTCTGGAATAGGAGAGCATTTATTGGTCAGTGGGTAGTCTTTATTTGTTTACAAAAATTGTTCAAGTAGAAATAATTGCTTTATAAAGTAATTGATACATCGGATTCAATCCGCCCCTAAGACGACCCACTGACCTTAATATCGTATAATTATCCGTGGGTCGTTGGTCAATATTCGACCTTGCAAAATCAGCTGATATTTTTAGGGAGTAGGAATCAATAATTCTTGACCTTCAAGGTCCAAGAGTAAAATTGAAGTTCATTTAATTATCTTCGACATTCTTGACTGATGTAAAATAGTGAGGAATAGCATAATTACTTCAAAAGTAATTTTGTGTCGTATTTGGACTTGGTTTGTTGAAGGAAAAGGTTGCGCGATAATGCTCCAGATTTTCATCTTGCCGAATCTGCCTGTCAGCTACTCTACTGTAACTATACACAGATAACTAACACTCCAGTGTTTGCTATAGTTCGATTGACTTACATACCTGTCTTCCTACGGTGTAAAGGTAAAAGGAAATCCAAATAGAAAAACTTTCGAAGTCGCACTCTCGGAAAAATCAACACGTCACTACTACGAGGCCAAGGAATGCAACGTAATCAAAATGGCTGCTGCTTTTCACGTAATTTCATCAGACTTTGTTGTAACATTTACTTGAATTCTCTTATTTTTCGCGTATTCCCAAACATTTACCGGTACAGCCATCACGAGAGAATATTCGGCGAAAATAAATTGTAAACTTACATTGGGTCCTCACTGGTTTTTCGATGATTGGTTGACAAAAGATAGACCAATGGTCGAAGTCAATGATCGCAAGAACGCAGTAGATTGGTTCGGCGCATTACCACTCCCAGAGAAGCGCGCTCCCTCAGCTATCCAATCGTTCACGTAATTAATACGTTGTCTATGGTAAAAATTAGCCTATCTCAGGAAAGGTAAACCGCAAATGAAAATAAATTATCGAGAAATATGTTTGTTTGCTACTAAGAGCAACAATGTATATGACAATGATTTGTAAATATAAGCAGGCTATAACTTTAGTGTAAATTAAGTAAAATCTTTAAAATATTAGGCGTTCTGGGTCACTTTCTGTTTCGTATGTACACACGGCTACACATCAAGCTATACAAAACCAGTATAATCTGATCGTTCGTTGTGCGAAAAGATCTAGTAAAGTGAGGCCAAGATTAACTGGTTTTGTATAGCTTGATGTGTAGCCGTGTGTACGAATCCGCCAATGCAGTTTCAAACAAGTTTCAAACCCGTAGTCCTATATGGCTCTCCGACCCTCAAATAAATAACGATGAGGGCAGGAAGGAGAATACTGATGAATTACGTTCAAATCGTACGTGTTTATTTAAAAACATTTTGATTTTTGAGTCAACCACCACCAACTACTTATTTGGATGATTGGATCAAAGTACCATGATTTGGAAGAACGGCAAAAAACGTTAAAAAGACATGATGTCTATGGATACATTATTCTGTTTTGAATTGAAAAGAGTTCCAGAGTTAAACCGAAAATACTAATGTTTAGCGTTATGACATAAGTTGTTTGGTTCACGCTTTTGAAAGCGCAACTTGAAATAGGAGATAAAGCTATACCTTCATGCCTAAGATGTGTGTAGATTAATGTGTCAAAACGAAATAGTTTAGTTTATGGTTGCCATTTTGTTTGGCGAAAACGATGCTTGCTTTTGTTCCTGAATGAGAATTTGTGATTATCAGTGACCAAGTGAATTTTGTGAATAAATCTAAAGAAATTAATTGTAACAAACTGTCGTAACACGTAAGATGAATAATTCGGCGATATCTGATGATTTAACCCGTGAACATTTAGCATTTGAAGCAGCCAAGTGTCTAAGTAGGTTAAGTTTTAAAAATCGAAATTGTCATGTTTCAATTGTTTTTTAAATGACAATTTATTTGCAATTTTGTGTATTTTTTGCAGAAAATATATCAGTGAACTGCCAAGACATAACTTCATTAAATAAGGAATTATTAGAAATAAACTTGTCAATAACTGCTTACATTGAAGAGAGCAAGAAGCGCCTTGCAGGGCTTCGTCTGGAAGCAGCAAACGACGCAAAGAGTTCACAGCAAGTTGTTGAAATACTATCTGAAAAGTGTGAGTATTTTTTGTTTGTTTACCATTATGAATCATTCTGGTTAGGCACTTGTGCCCCAGCCGTGTAAAGGTTTTTCTAATAAGAATTTTGTTAGTTTCCAACATGGTTCCAAGCCAGATAACCAGACCACTAACACCACTACACCACCACCCCTATACCAGATAACTATTGTTTTGATTTATGACTTAACTAGCGGACGTCCCGCGGTTTCACCTGCGTAGGTCCCGTTCCCGTGGGAATACAGGGATAAAAAGTAGCCTATGACACTCAGCAATAATGTGGCTTTCTATTGGTGAAAGAATTATTAAAATCGGTTCAGTAGATCCCGAGATTACCCCTTACAATTTAACAAATACACTTTTACCTCTTTATAATATTAGTATAGATAAATTGAACTTCTTGCATTATCTAATGCAGGCGTCCATTCCATTAAGCAATAAAGGCCAAACCAGCTAACATACCTATTTTTCATTGCAGAAAATGGCTTCACCAACTACACCACGTAAACATAACACTCAATCAAGATTTAAAACCGCACGAGAAAACAATAATAATACCAGTAATAAGTTCTGGGAACGTCAACAAGCACGGACCTTCACCGCATGGTACAAACGCATGATTGACCATGAACGTTCCAATCTAGCATTGTACCTATCTGATGATGCAATGCTGGAATGGTTCGGCCGGACAATCAAAACCAGAAAAAAAGTTACAGCCTTCCTAAAATTTGATATGCAATGTTCCCAGCATGATTTTACTACAGTTGAAAGTATAGATAAGATTCAGACCAGGCATGAAAGTCGTCAAAGGTTTGTATTGATTTAGTGTTCATTAAAATAGGTGCTTTTTTATTTTGGTTTTCTTTTCTCAACCCTACTTTCTACCTACCCACATCTTGCTCAAAAAAATTACCTATTTATAGCCAGTAGTTTCCTTATTTTAAGGACTGTCAATGAACACAAAAAATGAGTCTACTTTTCCTCTTTTATATTTTCTACCTGGTAACCCTGACATCATACTAATTCTAATTCCTAAGTATTGAAAAAATTACCAAAAGTCATAGGTACTCTACTTGCAAAAAAAATCCCTGCTCTTTGCTTCCAACTTTCTTATTAGATAGAGAGAATATTTTCTCATCAACAATTTATAATTTTCAGAAAAGATGATTCAATCCTGGCCAGTCCACTCCATTCCCCAGAAATTATCAAAACAAAAGAAAGATGTCACAAAAGGAGACAGCTTAGGTCCAACTGCAACAGTCCAGAGTGGGCTGAGGGTTGCCATCCTCAAGAAGTTAGCATAGACAAGAAACAAAAGACTGACAACACTAGCCCTGATGAAGTAAAAAGTATTGAAACAGATCACAATCCATTGAAAAGATCATTCCCAGAAGAGGATACAGAGATAAGTAGCAAAGGTGATGGGTTACGCAAAGTGAAGAGGAAGTGTGTGTCAGTCACACCTCCAAACCCCGAATTGGGACAAGGTGATTGTCTCCCCTCCACCAGTGGTACAGACTCTGACAGATCACATGATGCACTAAATGCTCAGTTGCCAAAATTAGCTGTAGAATGTAATGGTTACATAGAGTTTACCAGGACTCGGAACAGTCGAAGCACCGAGGCAATGAAGTGGGAAAGAAAGTGCAAAGTACAAATTAGTTATTCTGAAGACCCTTTGAATGTTGGTGAGTACATCATTTGGGCATTACGGTACACGGATGAGAGTAAGTGCAGAAGGAATCTTTTGGCTGCTTTTGAGGAAGTTGCTAAAGAAGAGGAATTGAAGAAAATATAGAATTAGGATGTAAACATTTTACTGTCAAATTTATTATGTTGACCCACAATGTTGCCAGTTTCCAAATTGCCATTTATAATAGATTTTCTATTTTATTCCAACTAGGGATATTGATTCCCAGGTAGGGCATATGATAGTGCTATTGAGTTTTTCCATCAGGAATTTCTCAGTAGCCGCCATGGAGTACGGATTTAGGCCTGGTTGGTGGCTATAGGCTCACCCCTTATTTTATGGCACTTAAAATTATTATAAATGAATTTGACAGTAAAATGAAATAAAATCCATTGAATGGAAACAATTTTATTCAACTTGATAACCATGTGATATGCAGATATTGTATTTTCTATGTTATAGCATTTATTTTTACGTATGTTTATAATACTGACTGTTTACAAATGTGACCAACTGTACCTCCTGACATTATGAATTATGTACTAGTAATAATTTTAACAAGTATTTTTATTATTACTGTACTCTTTAGACTTGACCAAAGTTTTTAACCCAATTTTAGTTTCTTTGTTTAGAAAGTGTATGCATCAGGTAACAGTTTTTACATGGCTAATAGTACCCAAGGGAACAAATTATTATTATATGCCTATATTTTCCCACTGCAGGGCAAGGCCCCTTTGCCCTACTTCCACTTTTCGCGATCTAGAGTGGATAGTAGAGTAGGCCAATCTTTTGAGAAAAAAAACTTGATACTAGTAATGTGCTGACTTTTTCTTTCTTAGTCCATATAATTATGGTCTTCAGAAACTGTCAACCAATAAAATGAAGCCACAAGGTTTTTATAAATAAGATGTTGTGTATGTAACTTTGACAGCAACAAATATCTGCATATTGTTTAAAAAACATTGATACTGCTATTTTTTAATATTCACAATGAATTCAGGCATGCAAAGTTACATAGTAATGAATTTCTGAATGACTATTTTTCTTTTATCTCTATTGTAAAATAGGAAATCGTCGGTTTTGATTTTTAATTCATCCGTAGGTACTTTATTTACAGATGATAGATTTGATTTACACCATTTTCTTCATAAAATAACTAGTTACAGCTACAGTAACTTCTTAGATTTTTTTTGTGATTTTTAAGAATTTATGTTGTGCCTTCAGTTGTAATTTTTTTTATCAGTTTTTAGTAGTCACTGGACATTGGCAGAATAGTCGACATCGGCTTTGCTTACCATATAATTAAAATAACCCATAGACCACTAGGTCTATGGCAGCTGCGATCCCCGAACGAAGGAGCGAGATAACATGAGACTGTCCTATATTCTCTGTCCTGCTCGCACTTGTAATGACCGCGACTGCCAAAAGTTTGATCCTGTAATAAAATTTATTAAACTTAAAAAAATGGTCTAGATCAATTTTATCAGTTTAGTAATCTTAATTGACGTTTCCATTGTCTTTAAAGCGATCTCTGTCAATTCCACTATTCTCTTTACCACCGACTTGTAGTTTGTATTCATTAGGGATAGTTTTAATATTATAATTACGAATGTTAGCTTAGTACTAGAACTTAAAATAAAATTGTGACTCAGTCTTGTTCATGTTATGGAAGTCATAAAATGTTTTATATGGTTATGGAAAGGTTTTCTTCTAGAATGAAATGTATGCGATTTTGATAGTTTCGAAAACATTTTGATAAGTTGATTTTACACTGACTCGATTTAATGCTGGCGGCACTTGGCGTGTTTCTTTAAGTGCTATTTGAGCAATTTAAAATATATTCTAAAGCCATGTTCTAAAGTAGCAAAGTTAAAGTTCATTTTATATGAACGGAATACCGCCAATCATCTTTATCATTCTCTTGCCCTTATCCCAATTAAATAGGGGTGGGCCCAGCATATTATCTTTAGTTTTATGTGCCCATTTTAGTGATTGCACACTCTAGCTAATCAACACTAACTCGACTCCAACCTCAGCATTGAATTGCGAACTTTATTATATAGCACATACAGTCTTCATCTGCCTAGCCTGATTGACTTCCAGCCTATTTGACCTTCACAACTCGGTTAATGGTCAATATGATTCACCTTGGGAATACTAGTTGTCAGACTTTCGGGACAGTCTAGCTAGACTGTCAGACATTGGAGTAACAATAGTCGTTACTCGTTAGTCGTGCACTTGGGGCCAAAGTCATAAACCTGAGGCCAAAGTCTTATACTTCAGGCAAAAGTCATACACTTGAGGCCAAAGTATTACACTCGACGCCAACAGAAATATCAATGTATTTCAACGATATACAAAGTCATACACTCGAGGCCATTAGAAATACCAATGTATTCACAACAACATAAAGCACAAATTTCAATGCTATAACTTGACTTGAGTTAGTGGCGATTTGTTTCGGTTTAGCAATGGCCTTTAAATAACTAAACAGTCCGACTACTTATTTACATTATTTTATTATAATTGACCTAAGGAATTCGGCATATGGATTGTAAATGAGATTGCCAATTGTGCGTTGTTAGTTTTAACTACCTACTTTAAGTTTTATGTTGTTAACTCATTACTTGTGAAGTAATGGCGATGCGAATATTTTTGTTTTTGATTATGCTAAAGATGTATAAGGTAAATAAAACTTGTTTAGAAATAATAACTGCTTTCTTTTATTATATTTAATTATCAGCCTACTCTGTCCCACTGCTGGGCAAAGATCCCATAATTCCAATGTTCTTATTGGTTAACAGACAGATTCTGATGTTCAATACCGCGAGGATTCCCAGATCTTAAAAAGTTATTCGTATAAGGAGAGGAGATACGTAAGGATTAGGCCCAACGCACACCGGCGAAGGTGCGGCGAAGATACTGAGAATAAATCAATTTAAAATAAACCTTAACTCCTATGACATGCGGTTGAAAACGGCATGCAAAGCGAGACGCGCGCGGTGTGCCGTCAAGCTGTCACGAGAGCAGACGCACTCCACTGCTCCGGTCGGCTCCGCGCGCCTCTTCGTAACAGCGCTTAAAGTCGCTAAGACTCCGCGGTGTGCGCTTCATCGCGCCTTGGCGCGCAAACAAGAACCGCGCCTCCGCCGGTGTGCGTTGGGCCCTAGGGTGTATCTGCCGAAGCTGAGACCGGAAATGTGCAAAGAGATGTGAACCGCACGTCACTAACGTCTCTTCTCAGGCCGCTTTCACATTAGGACGTTAGCAGCACGATAGTCACGCGGCAGGAATGTAAAAAATAACATAACAATGTAAAAAACAAAAATAAAATAATAATGTAAAAAACACCAAAAAGTGAAAAATAAACTTCAGAAGAAAAATCTGCTTCTGAAGTCGGTGACATTTGTTTGTTTCATTTCGTCTTTTTTTGCCACCGACTTCAGAAGCAGATTTTTCTTCTGAAGTTTATTTTTCACTTTTTGGTGTTTTTGAAGTCAGTTGTTTTTTTTTTTGCAAAAAAGTTTTTTATTTTTTCATTTTTAGTTTTAATATCCTATAGAAATATTATTTACTATACCTAGATTTAACATTCGACTAAGAAACCAAAAAACACGTAATACGTGCCTATGAAATTTAAGGGTTGCCCTCGAGTTCTCTGGGATTCCATCACCAGGTCCTGGGGGTCTAAAATGGCCACTTTAGCAGATCAGAATATGAATTGACCTTTCAAAATAGTAACTGCGTCTGTGACCATTTTACGAATTTAACGCAATTCATATTGTTTTCCTATTATTACTTACCTATGATCTATTTTCCTTAATGGTCCCTGACGCTGTTACTATTATGAAAGGTCATTTACGCTTTTTGACGCAATTCCTATTATGAACTGCTAAAGTGGCCGTTTTAGACCCCCTGGTTTCCATATCATAGTACCACCTTTAAAATATCTCCTTCACAATAAATAAAGAATCATCAAAATTGGTTCATAAACGACGAAGTTATTTGCTAACACACCATAAACGAAAAATGTTCATAAATTAAGAAAAATCTTCATAGAATGAAAAGTACGGGGCCAAACTATACTAATTTTTTATGGGACCATTAAATAGCAACTATTCCGCATCAGACTAAAAAAGAATCACGTAAATCGGATCATAAATCGCAGCGTAATCGGTGTAGGTACATACATAGAAAAAAAAACATACCAATCGAATTGAGAACCTCCTCCTTTTTGGGAAGTCGGTTAAAAACTAAACGGTCTCATACGTCGGTCGCGTTGTTACAGAATCGAGTAACTTCGAAACGAGCGGCGACTGACGGTTGTTGCGCCTGTGTGCGTGATGTACGCTTCTTCATACACACACGTGCAGCGGCAGAGGTGCGTAACACGTTTCACTGCGGTTTACTTAGAATTGAATTGGGAAAAAATACAAGTTATGGAATGTTTTATTTTATTATTGTGATAATGAAATACAAAGGTCATTGGGCGACAAAGTATGAAACCTATACCCAGGGCCTACAGAAAAAAAAATAGGTAGGATGTTTAGATAAACGTCTCTAGTTTTCGAATATATATGTCGCATTAACGCAGATACCGGGAAAAAACCATTAATCTAAAAAATAAAAAAACAGGGAATACGTTAATTATAACAAGACTTAGTACATTTTATTGTTTCTTGATAGTAAACATGATTTGAAAAAAACAATACAAACAAGAAAACAAGTATAGAAAGAGTTTTTAAGTTTTTAACCGACTTCAAAAAAGGAGGAGGTTTTTTTTTATGTATGTTACCTGATTTCTCCCCCATTTGTGAACCGATTCTCAAAATTCTTTTTTTATTTGAAAGAGTATACTCTTGAGGTGGTTCCATTTTAATTTGGTGAAGATCTGATGCAGATCTTCGGAGATATACAATGGAACTCTTCAAAAATAGACGGCAAATCTGTCGTAATTGCTGGAATCGCTTGGATGTTTATTGAATATATGTACATTATCATGACGTAACATCACGCCTGTATGCTCTGAGGGGGTATGCAGAAATGTACAACACGCATTTTTTTTTATGTATGTTCACCGATTTCTCATTTTTGGAAGAGTACTTTCTGAAAGTGGTTCCATTTCAATTTGGTGAATATCTGATGAAGATCTTCGGAGATAGGCAACGGAACTCCTCAATAAATGATAGCAAATGGAGTGGAATTGCTGAAATCTCATGTCTGTCTATTGTTTACACCATCTCATAACATAACAGCACGCCGGTACGTTGTGAAGGGGTAAGCACAATGTGAACCATTAAAAAGTGAAAAATAAAAACTTTTTTTACAAAAAATAAAACCGACTTCAACAAAAAATAAAACACAAAAAAGTGAAAAATAAACTTAAGAAGATAAATCAGCTTCTGAAGTCGGTGGCAAAAACATGAAGTCAAATAAACAAAAGTCACCGACTTCAGAAGCTGATTTATCTTCTTAAGTTTATTTTTCACTTTTTGTGTTTTATTTTCTGTTGAAGTCGGTTTTATTTTTTGTAAAAAAGTTTTATTCGACATGATCAATGTCCAGAGAAATAATTGTATCGTTTAAAAACGCCGCAGCCGTATCTATTTGATCTTGATGTCGGGCCCAAGACAAAAACCAGGGCCGGACGCGAGAGGTCGCCGCCGCCGATCACCGCTACGAGAACACGGCGGGGCTCTGCCCAAGCAGGGCACACCTCCACAGTGTGCTCCACCGTGTCCTCCGGTCGATCCTCGCAGTGGTAGTATCCGGGCGTTTCCCCCCCTCCTGATTCGGTGCAGGTACCTCCCAGAACATCCGTGTCCGGTGAGGACCTGCGTCAGACGGAAGGTGAGGGCGCCGTGGCACCTCTCTAGCCACTCCTCAAAGAGGGGACTTACCGCCACTATCATGGCGTGCCCTGCACGGGGTTGCGACAGTCGCTGTCTCCATGCCGCCATGAGATCACACCGGAGGTCCGTCCGCAGAGCGGCAATTTGCCGCGGCAACGGAGTGACCCCCCGGTCTAGCGCCTCCGCTATCACCTCCAGATCTCATGGCGGCAATCCGGCAAGGAGGTTCGCCACCTCGCGGGAGATCGTGCGGTACCCACGGACTAGCCAAACGGCCAGCACCTTTTGGGGCGCGTTCAAGTAGTGGGCGGCCCGCTTCGTCAAAGCACGCGCCCACACCGGGGCCCCGTAAAGGCCCATGGACCGCACGATCCCCGCATACAGCCTCCGGCAGGAGGCGTTTGGCCCCCCCAAATTGGGTAAGAGCCACCTGAAGGCAGCCCCGGCCCGCTCCAGTCTGGGAGCCAAACGTCGGAAGTGCTACACGAAGTTCCACCGGCTGTCGAGGACGAGCCCTAGTACCTACTTCAAAGTACACTCGACGCCGATGGGAACCCTTCCCACCGTTAGCTGGGATCCCGACGGCAGCACTTACCCACGTCCATGGAAGCCCATGCATGGCCTCTCCGACTTGTGAAGTGCCACCTCGAGGTCGAGACCCAGCTGCCGGATCCTCTCGACGACTATCGCAACCCCGCGCGTCATCGTTTCGGCCGCCGCCTCGTACGACCCCCCCTGTGCCAGCACCAGCGTATCGCCCGCGTAGCAGACGATGCTGACGCGAGCGCTTCTTTTGTTTATTTAACAGAATGCTTCACTGAAATTGATTTATCTATACATTTATTATCTATTTTTTATTCATCTTTAACATTTTATTCCCACGGTTTAAATAAAAAAAACATCTTAAATTTAGTGTAGGTTAATACATAACAACATAAAACTAATAGACTACTGGCCCGTGTTGAAAAAAATATGGGTCATGTGAACCACCAGGTAACCTATCTAGAACGATATAGGAGCATAAAATAATAAGATTTAGCACTATGCCGTCACTTGTAAGCTGTCCAACCGAGTGCAGGTGAGAATTCAAAAGTACAGGTAGACTGGGTACATTTTGGTCATATATTTTTGTACGGCATTCTTACCATCGATAGATCCATGAAAAATAATAAGAAAACGCGTAGTGCCGTAAAAAAATGTTGCGCCACAAAGTCGGAATTTTTATTTTATTTTCCGACAATTTCCAGGGTAAATTTGGTCATTTGATTTTGTACGGCATCAGTTTCATACTATTTCAATACTGCTTCTAATCCATTATTCCGCAACGCCGTACAAAAATCATGCGACAAGGGGAAATAATCGAGGGTTGTAACCCCCTCTCTTTCCGCTGGTCCAGGGGGTGATTTGACACAACATAAAATTAATTTATTTTGAAAGTATTTTATGCATAGATAATATTTTTTCATATGCCGTACATTTTCGTTGGTCCAAAGGGGAAAAAAACTGAAAATGAAAAAATTAAAAAGAAAAAATCCATATAACGAAATGTAAGGTGAAATTCATCACGATATTTTTTATACGGCATTTAGATAGTTTATTTGTACTAATTTTCATACTCTTTTCGTGATTCTAGGTTCCTAGTTAGAAACTATGTTAAATATGGGTTTGTATACTATCGATTTATACCAAAATACGACATATTTTTGAGAAGTACTCGCACATTTTCGGTTGAGGCAATTAAAAATCTGTAAGTCTTAAAATAATTAACAAGGAACAGTTGACGTCAACTGTTCCTTATTAATTATTTTAAGACTTCTCTTAGTCGTGTAGCTCATTTCAATCCCTAGGTAGATCAGTAATTGTTTTGAAAGTAAATCTTATGTGGGAGCTATAAAATTAAAAAAAAAAAAACAAACAAATACCGTCGACCTTGTTACCAATAAGCTATGGATGGATTCTCAATGACGGTCAGTACGATTTCGACTGGTTCCACGGCGAGGAATGCCCCCAAAAAGTCTTTGACATAACGGAACCGGATGAGGAATCAGGCGAAGAAGATGATGACGTCATAGGTAAATAAATAAATCTTTACATCTTTAATCTGTACGTAAGACTTTGATTTTGACAAAAACACAATTATGTTTCAGAAAATGATAGAGAAGATAATTTGGACGTCGATGAAGACGTTGATTCCGATAACAACTCAGCAGCTGATTCCGATACTGAATAATTTAAAGAAAAACCATGTTTTTTATTATCATCATTAAATATATCGATTTTTTTCTAAAAAATGATTGTTTTATTTATTCACATCATAACAATGAAACAAATCAATTATATATTATGTATCAATAATGTTTGAAGTATATCAATAATGTTTGTAGTAAAAAGTATACAAAACTGTTGATACTGGGATTGGCAGTTTCAATTCTTGGATATAATATACACACCGTTTCAGTTCAGTTAGACGTCATAGTGATTTTATCATATTATCAATTGTTCTCTTCAAAAATATCGTGCCCTTAAAGCGAAAACCAACTAAAGTCACTAATGGGCAAAAATGAGTTACAAATACCGTTAGAATCTCCTTTTCAAGATCTACATACTGGTAAAACCCGTTTTCCGAGATGATGCTCCGTTCTGGATTTAGCTTTTAGCTAAGGTAACTTATCAGGAGATTTTTTATATAAAGAACAGACAAAACCCAGTAAGTGTCGGTTAAAGCAATGTTTTTGCACTGTAAGCAATTTTTCTCGCCAGGAAAAATATTCTATCTGCGTTTAAGTGGTTTTGTCATGATTCACGTTAAATTAACAATAACAATTTAATAACTGAGTAATGAGACTAAATATTTCTACTTAGTATTAGCAATTACCCATAAGGTGAACATAAATATTTCGTTTAATTAAATTCATAAAAAAACTGCTGTCTAAACTCTATTCTTCAAAACATAAGAAAACATTGCGACTACAGGAAAAACCACTAATCTGTAGCATTTATCAAGCCAATCCTTCATTTTTCCTACTTATTTTGAGAATTAAGCTATTTTTCCTTTACCACCCGAATAATGAATACAATAAGAAATCAAAATACACGTACTCGCCTCTTTATCAAGTATTTTAATAGAATTTTTACGATTCGAACCTTTAAACACGATTTTCTCGAAACTACATTTTGTACAGTTAGTTGGGTTTTGAAGTAAGGGCACGATATGTTAATGCCGTACTGTATCAGATTGATAATATCAGGAGTAATCACCATACTACGTTTGTATGGAAGAATGACTGGCTTGTGCAACCTTAAAATGGTAGCGTCATTTTCATCAGCCTAAAAGATAATGGTCTGCATTAAAATGTACGGCATCATTTTTTCCTAATTTATTTATGTTAATACTATTTAAAACAAGGGATAAAATTTAGAAAACTGCTATATTTCATTAATCTATGATATTTAAACTTTTGCAATAATTTGCAAAATTTCAGTTTTTGTATTTCTCTATAACTTTTTTTAAAACAGTTTCTTTTGAACGGCAATACTCTAGAACAATTGTATTTTACAATATCATGTTAAAAAAAAGTTCCCGTACAGGATCAAATGACTTTACAGCTTTAAAAATCAAGGATACGATGAAATTAAGATAATTATTGATATACATTTAAAATGAACAATAATTTTTTGACGGCATTATTTTTAATAGTACTTTTGAGTGCTAGATAATGTTTTGGAACCGAAGCCGTACTTTTTCAAATCACCCCCTGGACCAGCGGAAAGAGAGGGGGTTACAACCCTCGATTATTTCCCCTTGTCGCATGATTTTTGTACGGCGTTGCGGAATAATGGATTAGAAGCAGTATTGAAATAGTATGAAACTGATGCCGTACAAAATCAAATGACCAAATTTACCCTGGAAATTGTCGGAAAATAAAATAAAAATTCCGACTTTGTGGCGCAACGTTTTTTTACGGCACTACGCGTTTTCTTATTATTTTTCATGGATCTATCGATGGTAAGAATGCCGTACAAAAATATATGACCAAAATGTACCCAGTCTACCTGTACTTTTGAATTCTCACCTGCACTCGGTTGGACAGCTTACAAGTGACGGCATAGTGCTGAATCTTATTATTTTATGCTCCTATATCGTTCTAGATAGGTCACCTGGTGGTTCACATGACCCATAATTTTTTCAACACGGGCCAGTAGTCTATAATTTGGTTTTTGTAGGAAGACTATCGTTAACTGGGTCAGATTCTGCCCCATGACCTTTTAATATTTTATGACAGTGAAAGTAACATAGAAAATTTTAAGTTTTTCCATCATGGGTGTCGTTTATATTATTATGGTTTTCGAGGTCGCTGATTACACAAATGAGCTGAAAATGAAAATCCAAGATAGCGGCCAGATTTTTTTTTGGTTTTTCCGTCATGGGTGTGGTTTTCATGGTTTTTGGGGTCGCTGATTACGAAAATGAGCTCAAAATTAAAATCCAAGATGGCGGCTAGGAAAATTTACGTTTTTCCGTCATGGGTGTCGTTTTCATGGTTTTTGGGGTCGCTGATTACGAAAATGAGCTCAAAATTAAAATTCAAGATGGCTGCTAGGAAAATTTTAGGTTTTTCCGTCATGGGTGTCGTTTTCATGGTTTTTGGTGTCGCTGATTACGAAAATGAGGTCGAAATGAAAATCCAAGATGGCAGCCAGGATTTTTTTTGGTTTTTCCGTCATGGGTGTCGTTTTCATGGTTTTTGGGGTCGCTGATTACGAAAATGAGACCAAAATGAAAATCCAAGATGGCGCTGACAAAATTTTTTGGTTTTTCCGTCATGGGTGTCGTTTTCGTGGTTTTTGAGATCGTTGATTACGAAAATGATGTCAAAATTAAAATCAAGATGGCGCCGACGAAAATTTTTGGTTTTTCCGTCATGGGTGTCGTTTTCATGGTTTTTGGGGTCGCTGATTACGAAAATGAGACCAAAATGAAAATCCAAGATGGCGCTGACAAAATTTTTGGTTTTTCCGTCATGGGTGTCGTTTTCGTGGTTTTTGAGATCGTTGATTACGAAAATGATGTCAAAATTAAAATCAAGATGGCGCCGACGAAAATTTTTGGTTTTTCCGTCATGGGTGTCGTTTTCATGGTTTTTGGGGTCGCTGATTACGAAAATGAGCTCAAAATTAAAATTCAAGATGGCTGCTAGGAAAATTTTAGGTTTTTCCGTCATGGGTGTCGTTTTCATGGTTTTTGGTGTCGCTGATTACGAAAATGAGGTCGAAATGAAAATCCAAGATGGCAGCCAGGATTTTTTTTGGTTTTTCCGTCATGGGTGTCGTTTTCATGGTTTTTGGGGTCGCTGATTACGAAAATGAGACCAAAATGAAAATCCAAGATGGCGCTGACAAAATTTTTTGGTTTTTCCGTCATGGGTGTCGTTTTCGTGGTTTTTGAGATCGTTGATTACGAAAATGATGTCAAAATTAAAATCAAGATGGCGCCGACGAAAATTTTTGGTTTTTCCGTCATGGGTGTCGTTTTCATGGTTTTTGGGGTCGCTGATTACGAAAATGAGACCAAAATGAAAATCCAAGATGGCGCTGACAACATTTTTGGTTTTTCCGTCATGGGTGTCGTTTTCGTGGTTTTTGAGATCGTTGATTACGAAAATGATGTCAAAATTAAAATCAAGATGGCGCCGACGAAAATTTTTGGTTTTTCCGTCATGGGTGTCGTTTTCATGGTTTTTGGGGTCGCTGATTACGAAAATGATGTTAAAATTAAAATCCAGATGGCGCCGACGAAAATTTTTGGTTTTTTCGTCATGGGTGTCGTTTCATGGTTTTTGGGGTCGCTGATTACGAAAATGAGACCAAAATAAAAATCCAAGATGGCGCCGACGTAAATTTTTGGTTTTTAAGTCATGGGTGTCGTTTTCATGGTTTTTGGGGTCGCTGATTACGAAAATGAGGTCAAAATGAAAATCAAGATGGCGTTGACGAAAATTTTGGGTTTTTCCGTTATGGGTGTCGTTTTCATGGTTTTTGGGGTCGCTGATTACGAAAAGGAGACCAAAATGCTACCTACTTATAGTACAACACTTTACCTTTCCTAATTATATTTTTTTGGAATTTTTCGCCGTCTCATTTTTTTATTACGATTTTCCAAAATAATGCCTTATTAGTTGATGTACGGCCGCCATACGCTCAGTCACGCCTGAGGGCTCGTGGAGGACGGACCTATAGCGCTCGCGCTCCCGCGTGCCTTAGTGTGAGTTACGTATACGAATACAGGTAAACCCGTTTCTGAAATCTGTGGGTAAACCAGAGGTTGTCCACAGTTTAAACGTAAGTATTCTTTGTAATTCATTAGGATAAAATAAAATTATTGTAGTCAAGTTGTAGTTGTGTTCTATGTTGGAATTTTGGAAAGGAACGTTTTGTGCAACCTTATAATAAAGTTTATTCGTAAATGAAACGTCATAATAGTCGATAGAAAATCATAGGTACCTAACAATAAATTATGGGTAACAGAAATCTTTATTTTAGATATAATGGGGAATCTTTCGAATGTTGCATTGAAATATTCACTTTTATGAATCTTTCGGAAAAAAAAAATCCAAGATATCGGCTAGGAAAATTTTAGGATTTTCCGTCATGGGTGTCGTTTTGATGGTTTTTGGGGTCGCTGATTACGAAAATGAGCTCAAAATGAAAATCCAAGATGGCTTTCAGGAAATTTTTTTGGCGGTCATGGGTGTCGTTTTCATGGTTTTTGGGGTCGCTGATTACGAAAATGAGGTCAAAATTAAAATCCAAGATGGCGCCGACGAAAATTTTTGGTTTTTCCGTCATGGGTGTCGTTTTCATGGTTTTTTGGGTCGCTAATTACGAAAATGAGGTCAAAATGAAAATCAAGATGGCGCCGACGAAAATTTTTGGTTTTTCCGTTATGGGTGTCGTTTTCATGGTTTTTGGGGTCGCTGATTACGAAAATGAGATCAAAATAAAAATTCAAGATTAATTAATCGGCGCCATTTTGGATTTTCATTTTCCTAGCCGCCATCTTGGATTTTCATTTTGACATCATTTTCGTAATCAGCGACCCCAAAAACCACGAAAACGACACCCATGACGGAAAAACCAAAAAATTTTCTAGCCGCCATCTTGGATTTTCATTTTGACCTCATTTTCGTAATCAGCGACCCCAAAAACCATTAAAAGGACACCCATGACTGAAAAACCAAAAATTTTTGTCGGCGCCATCTTGGATTTTCATTTTGACCTCATTTTCGTAATCAGCGACCCCAAAAACCATGAAAACGACACCCATGACGGAAAAACCAAAAATTTTCGTCGGCGCTATCTTGGATTTTCATTTTGACCTCATTTTCGTAATCAGCGACCCCAAAAACCATGAAAACGACACCCATGACGGAAAAACCAAAAATTTTCGTCGGCGCCATCTTGGATTTTCATTTTGGTCTCATTTTCGTAATCAGCGACCCCAAAAACCATGAAAACGACACCCATGACTGAAAAACCAAAAATTTTCGTCGGCGCCATCTTGGATTTTCATTTTGACATCATTTTCGTAATCAGCGACCCCAAAAACCATGAAAACGACACCTATGACTGAAAAACCAAAAATTTCGTCGGCGCCATTTTGGATTTTCATTTTGACATCATTTTCGTAATCAGCGACCTCAATAACCATGAAAACGACACCCATGACTGAAAAACCAAAAATTTCGTCGGCGCCATTTTGGATTTTCATTTTGACCTCATTTTCGTAATCAGCGACCCCAAAAACCATGAAAACGACACCCATGACCACCAATAAAATTTCCTGAAAGCCATCTTGGATTTTCATTTTGAGCTCATTTTCGTAATCAGCGACCCCAAAAACCATGAAAACGACACCCATGACTGAAAAACCAAAAATTTTCCTAGCCGCCATCTTGGATTTTAATTTTGACCTCATTTTCGTAATCAGCGACCCCAAAAACCATGAAAACGACACCCATGACCACCAAAAAAATTTCCTGAAAGCCATCTTGGATTTTCATTTTGAGCTCATTTTCGTAATCAGCGACCCCAAAAACCATCAAAACGACACCCATGACGGAAAATCCTAAAATTTTCCTAGCCGATATCTTGGATTTTTTTTTTTCCGAAAGATTCATAAAAGTGAATATTTCAATGCAACATTCGAAAGATTCCCCATTATATCTAAAATAAAGATTTCTGTTACCCATAATTTATTGTTAGGTACCTATGATTTTCTATCGACTATTATGACGTTTCATTTACGAATAAACTTTATTATAAGGTTGCACAAAACGTTCCTTTCCAAAATTCCAACATAGAACACAACTACAACTTGACTACAATAATTTTATTTTATCCTAATGAATTACAAAGAATACTTACGTTTAAACTGTGGACAACCTCTGGTTTACCCACAGATATCAGAAACGGGTTTACCTGTATTCGTATACGTAACTCACACTAAGGCACGCGGGAGCGCGAGCGCTATAGGTCCGTCCTCCACGAGCCCTCAGGCGTGACTGAGCGTATGGCGGCCGTACATCAACTAATAAGGCATTATTTTGGAAAAACGTAACAAAAAAATTAGACGGCGAAAAATTCCAAAAAAATATAATTAGGGAAGGTAAAGTGTTGTACTATAAGTAGGTCTAAATTTTTTTTGTTAATTTTGTCTTTATCCTATGTTTAAACCATATTTAAAATGCATACATTTTAGCTTAGTATGGCTTTTGAATATATTTTTTTTTTGCTGCGATTCCATTTCTATCTCAATTCTAATTACATAAGGACCTTCAGGACTATATTACCAGTAAATAGACATTTTTTTCAGATTTTTCCGTGTTGCCAGTTTGTCACCAGTAGCAGGGAAAAAACATATGTTTTACGTTTGCTTGAATTTGGGTGTCGGGAAATTGCTATTTCTCGAAATATTAACATTTAAAACGTGATTCTAATTAGATAAGGACCTACAACAAAGTCAGATTTATAAATTCTCATTGAAATATTATGCCTTTATCTATAAATAAGACGTGTCCAGGACTTGTAAAAGTACGTATTCTCGGCAAATCGCCCAAAGTTTGTGACAACGCTCTTAAGTAAAATTTTTAACCTTGCCTCAAAATGGAGCAATAAAAAAAATAGGTACCATAAATCTTGGGCAGTAAGGACGTAAGGTACCTACTTAATCTAGTTTCTTATTCTTATTTCCATTTGAAATAAGATTAAAGATTAAATTAAGATTAAATTATTATTATTTAATTATTATTAATTAATTAATTTTTTTTTTTTTTTTAAGATTTAATTATTATTAAGTTAACCATTTTTACAGTCCGTTCAACCGATGTTGACTTCTATGCCGTAGGCATAAGGATGGCATTAAAAGCAAAAAGAATGTTACAATACCGCATGTTTACTGCAGCTGCATTTAGTCTTGCTGTCAACGTAATAGAGTTCACAATCGGTTGAAATCGGTAAAAACGATTAACTTAAAATTCCAATCTTATAGCAAATGGAGTATAGTAGAAATGTTGAGCTGAGACTAAATCTAATGTTTCTTATCTTTACACGCGTTACTAACTTCGTAAACAATTCGATTGCGTTGCCCAGTTAAGCATACTAAATTAATGTGGGTGCATAAAAAGAGAACAAATAAAAAAGGAAAAATCTATACAATTTATTCCTCAACTATATAAAAGACAAATACGAAATAATACAGTTCTAACATTAATCATAATAATAATTATCATAATTATGAAAATAACAGGACGACGTAATTCAAAACATTTCGGTATTTCTTACCTATTCTAATATTATATATTTTGTTTTCTAGGAATGGTTAATAAGATCTAATTTAGAATAGAAATTTAAAATATCAAGAATACGGGATTCAAATTCCAAAATTGAGCAAAATAAATATAGAAATTACTCTTGTCAGATCCAACTACTCATTTCTGGCACCAACATGGCTTTTACTAACTACCTAAATACCAATCCATACTAACAATATTTGTGATTTATGAAATATTTTCTAAAATTATTGCTAACAGAGTACAAATTTATGGCTAAAGGCTTTATCAGAAATTGCACATTTTAAGTATTAAAGTTCAATCAAGACCTTCCTTATTTCATAAAGGTTAATAGTACCTATTTGATATTTCATAGAAAATATAAAAAAAACAAATGCATGCTTGGAACTTTGACAGTAGAAAGGCATTTAATAACACCAGTAGTTTTAGTAAATGCACTTATGGGAGAGAATGTGATTCTAGAACACCTAGGCATAATACCACACTTTGCCTGTTTCAACAGATTTCATTCAATCCTAGCACTCCAAAGGCTAAATCACAAACATGAAAATTGAACTGTTCCTTACTTTAGATTAAAAAATAATAATAATTCCTTCATAGTTAGTTACCCCTGATTTTCATTCCCTAAGAAATGTACAGAAACCAGCTTAAATCTGTCAAATTTCATTAATTGATTTTCTACATTGATTGCTAATGCATTTAGGTTCAAAATTGATTGGCAAAATTTGAAAGTTTCAGATAGTTTGATGTGCTGGTTGACTGTACAATCTTGAATAATTATGAATATGGCATCTAATTGTTCTAAAGTTATACAAAAAAATTTAACTTACATATTAAAGATTTTGTGGAATAATGAGTACTATTTGTTGATATATTAAGATAAAAACAAACTAATTGGTTGGAGAGGATTAAAATAAAATGATAATGTTATCATGTCCACCCAATTCAGTGCTGAATATTTTTATCTGTTATCCAAACATGAATTTATCAAAATTTCATTGTAAGCATAGGCTTAAATGCTTAAATAAATGTTATTTATTTATCCCCTCACTGGAATGACATCTGCTGATTACAGATTATGGAGCAAAAAGTTTCTATGATAGCTTTTCATTCAACCTGTATATTTTGCACATAGGATTGGGTCCGTCACGCTTGCTTATGCTGCTCCAATTCAATTTTTTTTTCATCAAGTATTGCAATAAACTGATTCATACTTAAAGTTGTTAGATAATAACAAGTCTTAATGAAAACGTAAGCCAAGTTTCATAGAAAGTTCAATTTTAGTTCTTTTACTCAAGTTGTTATGTACACTATTTAGCTTACAGCCTTTCTAGTCTCAGCCTCATACTTTGCCCTCTACTTGGTAATAATATCACACCAGCAGGCCACCAAATCATGAGCTATCATCTTATTCCTATTGTAACTGAGGATCAAAGTCATTGCCGTCATTCAAGGCATTAGTATCCTCTATCTCTTCCTTAGCATCGTTATTCTCTAATACGGGTTCATTTATAGGGTTATGGGCACTTAAGGCTGGGCTCATCTTCGGTGGTTGAGCGGCAGGCGTCACTTTAGGAATAGCAGACGGATTAGATGGTTTTGTTGTCAGTGCCAGCTTCAGCTTCTCAATCTCTTTCTCCAAGTCTTCAATCTTCTGCTTCCTCTCCGCCAACTGAGTTGTCAGAGTATCTTTCTCTAATCTCAATGTTTCAACTATTGCAGTCTTACTTACTTGCAGGTTCTTTAGTGATTGTAACTCTGTCTTGCAAAGGTCCACGTCTACTTTCGTGTGGTTCACTTGACCTTCCGATTTTAAAAGTTTACTTTTGTAGTCATCAACATCGTCGCTTAATCTAGATTTTTGTTTATCTAATTCATTCACCTTAATAACGTATCCGTCGCGCTGTTCAAGTAAATTTAAAGATTCCTCCATGCATGATGTTTGTTGCTTGGAGCATTCCTGCAGTTGTGTACTTATCTCCGACACTCTGTTTCGCAACTCGATTTCCGCACTCCAACTATTGATTAGTGAAAGAAACAACAAAATGCAGACGGCAAATACGATGTACATAGGCCAGCGACGCATGTTTTCTATGCCCATGTTACTACAGTATCGAGTTCAATTGAACGTAATTAAATTGTGTTTACGGTTAATTTATTTTTCAATTCGTGGATCTTTTTCTTCAACAAATTAAAAATAACTTTTGACAGCCTTCTTTCTACGTGATTTTTGACAATGACAGAATGACAGTTTGACTTTTTAACTTTGGCCATGGCCAGTTTTGTTTTTGATTCCTTTTGTGAAAGACATAATATTGGTTAAAATATAATATTATGAGAATGCAGTTTTTAACATAAAATAAGCTGGCTTTGTTGTTTAGGGAAAACACTATTAGGAATTTAATTAGTACAACTAGTTTTAACCTGAATAGCGGTTGGAAACATACCCAAAAAATTGAAACATTTCTTGAATGATTTGAATATCTTATTTATAGCTCATTTCATAAATGCACTATGAAATCACAGCAAGTTGAACCGGTAGAAACAGAGGCTGAAACTGTTGATGGAGGGTTTTTGTAGATTTTACTAGATTACTGAACAACTACAATTCAAAAAATATACTAATAATATACAAAATATAGTTTTAAAACTCAAAAAGTTTTTTATTCTTATCTGTGTACTGGCAATTTGGTGAGGTCACGTGACCAGCTCTTGTCCTCTTGTTGCCCATAGACAGCAATCCTTCATCGACTTCTTTGGTTTATAGCCACGAGGTTTTTAGAAATATTTCAATTTATTAGTGAAATAATAAAAAGATACTTCATTTTATTCGAACAAAATGCCACCCAGTAATCCTTTGCCACCTAAAGAAAATGCGCTTTTCAAAAGAATTTTGGTAAGTACGATTGTAAACATACAATTCGGTTTGGTGCTGCTTGTCATTCTTGGCGATAATCTCCAATTTATAAAATAATGCAAATCACAATTGGAGTATTTTTAAGCTCTTTCGTGATGCCGAAACGTGTATGAAAATATTTACGACGGCAATATGAGGCTGTGAATCATATTAGCATCAATATACTGTAGTACTAAATGTACTAGGCTAGCACCCCTAAGTGCATCTATTAATAGAGGTTAAACACCTAATGTTATATGCATAATTTTCTTTCAGCGCTGTTATGAACATAAACAATATAAAAATGGGTTGAAATTTGCCAAGCAGATACTGTCCAACCCCAAATTTCAGGAGCATGGAGGTAAGTTTAATATCAATATAAAATCATGGCGAAAATGTCACTCAACATTGTAAATAAAAACTTTATTCATATACAAACTATAGTCTGGCTGCTTGATTAGTGTTCTTATGTATTTACAATTCCCATAAAAGTAAAGCACTATCTCTGACAAAATATCACCCATATTCTCTCTACTGAAGTTATGAAGTTGTAAAATTGTTTTCAAAACATAAGCCTGTGTCAATGTTTACCTTTTTTGGAATTGTTAGAAATATTCGTTGAGAGTTTGCTGAACCCACAACTATAATTATTTAATTGGGATTGCTTGAAACTGAAATGAATGAAAAAAGAATAATAATAAAATTGAAATCCATATACTTTGACCATCTCCCTCTCTTTCTGCAACCTTTCACGACCCAATGCTGAGTGTAGGCCTCTTCCAAATCTCTCCACTTTTGGTGGTTTGGTGTGTTGACAATCAAGTTTCTTCCAGCCACTTTAATCAGATCATCTGTCCACCTAGTTGGTTGTTACTTTGACCATAATAGATACTGATTGATATAACGTTTATTTTTCAGAAACATTGGCTATGAAAGGATTGACTCTCAATTGCCTGGGTCGCAAAGATGAAGCTTATGAGTATGTGCGCAGAGGACTTCGCAATGACCTCAGGTCTCCTGTCTGTTGGCACGTGTACGGTCTGCTCCAACGTTCAGACAAGAAGTATGATGAGGCCATCAAATGTTACCGTAATGCCCTCAAGTGGGAGAAGGAAAACATTCAGATTCTACGGGACTTGTCGCTGTTACAAATTCAGATGCGTGATTTAGAAGGGTACAAAGTGAGTTAAAGTGCTGTCTTATAAATTGGTGTATTGATTTATGGCCATAATGAATGTGTTAAGGGATTGGAATAATAATAGTTCTGATATTCTAATACTTTTTTGACTTTGAGTTAAAGTATAGGTTTGTATTGTATAATAGACTGACAGAGAGAATATTATTTGATCCACCTCAACTCTCTGAGAAAGGCCAGCATCTCCTTGGTATTGCTGAGCAAAGTATACCAAATACTACAATATAATATACTTGTTGCGTTATAAATGTATATAATTACATTATCAAATAAAGTTCTTCCTTCAAAGGATGGACAAAACAGAAAACACACTTACAAATGAAATGTAACAAGCATAAAATCAAATTGATGGTTCTTGATGGCTGGCAATCAATTTCTCGAAATGAGTTGAATTCTGATGTCACAGTTACAGACATCATTATGTCATTTTCTTGATGATAGATGCTAATAATTTATTGGACATCAGAAATTGTTTACTAAACATGTCATGTGGTGCTGTTCTTTGTTATTGTCAGGAGAATTTAACCTAAAGACAACAACAACCAAAGAAATCATTAGCATACGTTTTTTGAATAGATGTGATTTTACTTAAATCATTTAGCATACTAGCTAGCCAAGATCATTCTAAATAAAAAGTGTTGGGGCTCTGTGGTCTTCTTGGTTTATATTATTTCAAAGCAGGAACTCCATAGTTAGGGATATCTACGATTGCTTGTAGTGCAAAACCTAAACAATGAGGTTTTTACTGGTATCAGTCAAAACTATTAAAACACGAATTAGTTACACTGACAAATACTCAATTTATTTCCAGGACACTCGTTACCAGCTGTTCATGCTTAGACCTACACAGAGAGCATCATGGATCGGTTTTGCCATGAGTTACCATCTCCTTGGTGACTATGAGATGGCCAACAGCATCCTGGATGCCTTCCGCACCAACCAGATGAAGGGGCCTTATGACTATGAGCATTCAGAACTGCTCCTGTACCAGAATATGGTGCTGGCAGAGTCTGGACAGTATGAGAGGGCATTGCAGCATCTGCACAAGTTCTCAGCCCAAATACTTGATAAGTTATCCATTAAGGAAACCTCTGGAGAATATTATCTGAAATTGAAAAGGTTAGTTGGAAATTGTCATTGTTTTGGTTATTGTGGATTGCTGGTATTCAGCTGTATCTGGTTACACCGGAAGCCCGACATAGTAGGGAAAAGGCTAGGCAGATGATGAGTTGGTAATTGTCATACTATTTAAATGTCAGCTTATATATATCAGCTTTTGCGCTTGACTTTGTCATTATAATCCATCTCGTGTTTCTATATCACCAATAAGATTATTGTTCGGTTCATTTTTGATACCAACAAGTTATGGCACCTGTAGCTGTCTGCAGTGTTCTACATGGACCTACAGAAAAAGTAGGGAACCAACATTCTACTTAGCGATGTAGCTTGAAGATTTGCCCAACTTAAATGGCAGTGGGCAGGGCACGCTCGCAGAACGGATGGCCGATGGGGCCGAAAAGTTCTGGTGTGGCGACTTCGAACTGGAAGGCGTTACGTTGGAAGGCCTCTGGACCAGATCCACTGAATGCTAGACGCACGGGACTGCGTGCCTATGTCCAGCAGAGGATGTCTTGAGGTTAAAATCATGAAGGTTCCACTTTGTTCTTTGTTATTGTAAAAAAATACTTTATTTTTCAGGTTTAAGGAAGCAGAAGCTGTTTACGAAGACTTGTTGAGGAGAAATCCTGAGAATGTGATGTATTATGAAAAACTTATAGAAGCTAAACAACTTACTAATCCTGATGAAAAAGTGGCCTTCTTTGATGTATTTAAGTAAGTACTTAAATGATTATTTGTATTATTTTGGCATCAATTTGCACTGGGCCTGGCTTGGTGAGCCCTCTCTAAAATAGAGGAGGCCTGTGTCCCGTGAATGAGAATGGTACAGGGTGATTGTTTTTATAAGACTTGCTGATGCCCGTGGCTTTGCCCTGTGGGACATTATCTGGTCCACAGGATCATGCTACTGGGATAAAATGTATCCTATGTGCTATTCCAGGCTATCTCTGCTATGCCAAATTTCAACGATATCTACTCAGCCCTTCTGGCGTGATTAAATAAGAAATATCCATCCATCCGTCCAAACTTTCGAATTTATAATTTTTATAAATGATGATGTATTAGAAAGACGAAAGTATGAACCCATCATTCAATCAAACTATATACTAATTCCCAATCGGACCAACAGTATATTGGTGATATTTAGATAATAGGACAATATTTGAAGATAATCGCAATTGACGATGTTTGCGGGTAATAAACGTAATCGATAACTGATAGTAGTTTCTTTAATATTACGTAAATCTTTAGAAATATGGATTATTGCAAAATCTCAATTTTCGAGAAATAGGTGTTTGGTGTTCCTATATTCGCCACTAGCATAACTTTGAGAACTTATATTTCGGAAATGTGAAGGTTTACCCATGCTCGTGGCTAGATAGAGCGGCTGTTATTAGCCGCTCGGATCAATCTTCAGACTTTCCTCCGTGCCTCGGAAAGCACGTTAAGCCGTTCTGGCTGTCATTTGTAGATGTTTGACAGTCGTAACTTGTAGTCTGACAACCAATTTTACCAAGGGCTATCATACTACCCTGTACTAACTGGATTATGGGGGTCAGATAGACAGTCGCTCTGTGTAAAAATCTTTCTCATAGAAATTGCTGTGAGATTGATTTGGCAATTGGCAGTTCGATAGTCACACCACTGGCTATCATTGCTTTGGCTGGATCAGAATAAAAACCACTTAATACCTTTATCGAATCTAGTCATTTTGTTGAAATTAGACTGCAAATCTATTTGAATGTCTAACTTATACAATTCAATCCCTTAAAATACTCCATATACGTTCACCACCTCCTAGTATTTTAGTTATGAATAAAAAGTGGCACAACAAACTCCCCAGCACCACATCTGGCTGTCTATCACGATTAAATCCATCCATAATTATGTTAATCAAATATTGATACTATCACACTACCTATTTATGTACACACTTTATTATGTATGCGCCGAGCGCATTATCTGTAGCTACTCTAAGGCCGCTTTCACATTAGGACGTTAGCAGTGCGACAGTCGTGCGGCAGAAGCACATTCCTTCACATTTTATAAGAAGGGCTGTAACAACCCGTTGGCATTCGCTGCTAACGTCCTAATGTGAAAGCTGTCTAATACATAACGTTAAACTGTGTCTACGCTAGCCGAACCGAGCACGAGCTGAGCACGAGCCAAACATAATTCGTCTAATGTGGACGGGCTTACAACTACAAGCCTCGAACGAGCGCGCTGCAAGCATTTCGTTTGTATTCGATTGTACTCCGCCAATTGTCGGTTTTTTGGCGAACACAAAGGGATTTGACTACGTTCGAGGACAGTGATCGTTGTAGGTTCGTTGTACGTACACTTACGCCGCGAACGACGAAGCCGAGCCCGGCTTCGCTCTCGTTTCGCGCTCGTGCTCGGCTCGCCAAGCGTAGACGCAGCTTTATATATTTAGCGGCCTAGTTACATAATGTGTGGCGAATCGATAATGATAGTGGTAATAGATCTAATAGGAGTGTTTTGTTTGTGTTTAGGTTCTCAAATGTGGTACAAGGACTTTTAGTTGATATCTTATTGTTTGTATATGAATTAAATTAGATTTTGCCAGAGACAGAGGTGCCTCATGACATGACGAAAAACAGAGAGAGAATGAATTGGGGTAAGGGCAAAATAATGATGATGAGATTCGGCCAGAGACGCCGTTTACGTAAACTTATGAATCATATCCCATTTAGTCGTACGGGCACGTCCTACCGGGATCAAAAATTTTCTTTGTCCTAAGCCAGGTTTTGGTCTACCTTTGTACTCTAAGGGCGCTGAAAGTGCAAGCAGTTTTGGGAATGCAGTCTTGGTATACCAAGACCGCGTGATACCGAGATCTCGCAACTGAACTGAGACCAGTTTTACAAGATAAATGGCGCATTCAAAATCACGCGCGATCTGTCAGGCATAAGTCAGTTGTCCGAAAACCAGTCTTGCCAAAGGGTATCGTATTATCCAGTGATAATTTCGAGTAGGGACTGAAAGCGGTTTATACGGTTAAAGGTTAAGATACCTCAAAAATATACCGGTACCGGTTTAAAATAAAGGTTGAGCTATACCGGTACCTTTATAAATAAAGGTTGCGCTAAACCGTTATTTAACCCTTACACGATTTCGGTACCGAAATGCATGCGAGACGGGGCGCGGCGCATGCGCGCGCGGTGGAAAACGTTAGAACTTGTGTATTTTGTAGTTCATAATACAATCGGCAAGTGAAGACAGACAGAGCGGCGAGGCGGTGCGTCAAAGAAAACCCCTATTTATTAAGGTTTATGTACCGGTACCGGTACATTTATAACGGTTATGGTACTTCTACCGAAATATACCGGTATCCATTTCCAACCTCAAAATTCCGCTACCGAAAAAAATAACGATATCGCAATATTTCGGTAACCCTTATTTAACGGTATGACGTCATACCGAAATTTAAAGGTACCGTAATTTTTGGGTAATTCAGTCCCTGATTTTGAGTCACTCCATGTAAACTACTGGTATTCAGCTGCATCCGGTTAGACTGGTAGACGATCGATAAGGCTAAGCAGATGATGATGATAAATAGACCTATTTATACCTACGTTATTTCGTTTTCCAGGAAAGAATTCCCGCGAGCGATAGCGCCGCGACGCCTGCAGTTGACGGAAGCGCTGGCGCAGCCCGTCTTCGAGAGGCTAGTCGACGAATACCTCAGACATGGACTGCATAAAGGAATACCGCCGCTATTTGTTGATCTCAGGTAACACTCTATGTTCTGTGCAATAAGAACCAGTTTCGACATCTAGTGCTTAAAGTGTACGTGAGCCATGATGGTTGTGTGTGACCACCGTAGGCGCGCGCCTGTGGACGATAATTGATGGGGTAACTCACCGTGCGTCCGTCTTATGACGACGACAGGCCGTGTCGTAGGCGCATTCGTGTTCCACGCCCGCTTCTAAGATAATTATGTCAGCAACATTGTAGAGGTCCGCAAAGACCGATGCCTGCCGGGGCTGCGGGTTGTTCGGAAGAGATACTGTGGCCCTGAGACAAGAGACAGTCCCCAAAAATGCCCACCCTTCAACACTTCCTAGTGTTCTAACTGGTAAGAAAAAGTGACAAAGCAAACTCCCCAGCAACACATCTGAATATTAAGTTAGAAAAACCTTGCTTCAAGACTTTTTGAGAAAAGACCTTTTCCCTCCAAGAAAGGTTTTATATTTCTTCCATTTTCCATCATTGACTTATCTAATGTAATATTACTATCGTCCACAATACTAATCACCCTTTCAATACTTCCAGATCGTTATACCAGGACAAGAGCAAAGCAGACACAATAGAGAAACTAATTCTCCAATATTTGGAGAACCTACCCGCAAAAGGCACATTTGGCTCCGACCCCAGTGAAACGAAACAGCCGGCCAGTGCGTTACTCTGGGCGTACTACTTCGCTGCACAACACTTCGACCACAAAGGGCAGACTGACCGGGCCCTGCATTATATTGATGCTGCCATCGAACATACCCCCACACTTATAGAATTGTTTATTGTTAAGGGAAGAATTTTCAAGGTTGGTATGAGTTTGGCGTTGCTGATTTGGGTATTCAGCGTTAACGCTGCGTGAATACGGCGTATACTCTGCGTTAAAGCGGCGTTCGCGCGCCTTATTTTCAATAAGGCTGCGTTTGCGCTGGATATAAGCTTAGTGCGACGCCATTACAAGTCATATTACGAGGTCAACAATAGAACCAACTAGATTACCAAAATTTTAAAAAATACTGACACTATTGTTCTTCAAAAAGGTACCTGCACACACGCCCTTCTCTCCCCACTACCATGAAAGAAGCAAACTGGGCATGTATGAAACGCAAAAGAAAATAAAACCTTACGAAAACCTTGCTCACTTATCTGCCCTCGTTACAGCAAATGCAGTAATCGACATTTTGCGAATTGTTCTGGAGACTAAGCTATACGTAGAATTATTTTCGTGTGAAATTATTACTTAGCAACGTTTTTCTCGAAACCGCCATTTTGCAAGTACTGCATTTACTCTTACGAGGGCAGTTATGGACTTTGTCGCATTAGATTACCAGACAATTTACTATGACAAGGTTAATATGACCAAACTTTTCACTAGCCACAATAAATACTCCACATATATTAAAATAATTAATATTACATTACAGCATGCCGGTGATCCCGTCTCTGCGTACCAATGGCTAGAGGAAGCGCAAGCGATGGACACAGCCGACCGCTACGTGAATAGCAAGTGCGCGCGTTATATGCTGCGGGCTGGACACGTGAAGAGAGCAGAGGAAATGTGCGCCAAGTTCACCAGAGAAGGTATACCAGTCTTTTTTCAACTGCCGGGCCTGTGGGTTGTTCGAAAGAGAAACCGCGGCCCCGGAACATGAAGGGCTAAGAAGGAACATGGATGGCTTTTAGTCAGTAGAAGTCTGACACTCCCTTCCGCTCCACCCAGAGCGGGAGGAGTCATTTGATGATTTTCCACCCACAAAAAAAAAATCGGTTTTCAGGCTAACCGGATACAGTTGAAAACTAGTATTTTACATAAAGCGACTGCTTATCCGACCTCTTACCTATTCTTTGTTTTTCAAGGGGTATTGTATTACTGTGTAATTCTTTGTTTTTCAAGGGGTATCATATTACTGGGGGATACGATACCCCTTGAAAAACAAAGAATAGGGCAGTTATCATCCACTATAACCCGATATCATCCATTACTTGACAAGTTGACATAGGTATATGACATCGAAGTCGTATATCATTATTATCATACATCATCGAAGACGCATCAAAGCTAAATGTGAATGTGCTGGTCTTATATGGAGCGTATACGATCGGCGTAAGTATCGGTAGAACAAAGTCTACGTGATACAAACACCACGAAAAAAATATATATTGCGTTTGTTGCTCTGCGCTCCAAAAGACAGCGTCAAGCGAAAAAACAAAACTCGTGTACAGGTCCCGGTTAGCCACTTTTAAATCTTATCACTAAAGCCGTAAAGGTCAAAACTATTTGACCACCAACTTTGCTTAGAATTGATAGTTGTTGAATTGACTTTTTATTATTTCAGGTGTACCGGCGACAGAGAATCTGAACGAGATGCAGTGCATGTGGTTCCAGACTGAGGCCGCGGCGTCGTATAAGCGGCAACACCAATGGGGCGAAGCCCTAAAGAAAGCGCACGAAGTTGACAGGGTATGTCACATACTGTATCGCATGACTTACATAGTATACGCAAATTATAATGTTCCCACTGCACAGATCTCCAAATACACATGCAGTAGATAACATAAACTATTCCAGCCGGCTTAGCATGACCACCGAAGAAACGGGTTTTGTCGACGGAAGAATCGACAAAATGACAGATTGTAGCAAGGTTTCATGTCAAATTGTATGGAAAAATCTTTGTCTATTCTTGGTAGAATAGAGATAGAATCGCCATGCTACGGGGGCTGAAGCTTGCATATTTTGGGCTTAACACCTTTATACTAAGGGTTAGACGGAAGTGCACTAGCATGCATAATGAGTCCTATGATGTTCCCACTGCTGGAACATCACAACGTCATTTTTCACTGTTTCGAGAGCAGTGGTGATGAAATATATTACCCAAAGTAATGTGCCTGCTTGGATTCGAACCCACGACTTACTGCTCGTAAGTCAGGCCGCCACGTCTGAGCCATTACCTATATAATGAGTAAATAACTACACTCCAAGGGGACATTGGTCCTGTCGGGGCTGCGGGTAGTTCGAAAGAGATACCGCGGCCTCGACACATGGGGCTAAGAAGGAACATGGGTAGTTTTTAGTCGGTAGAAGTCTAACACTCACTCACTCCCACGGTTATTTGATGATTTCCCAGCCACCCAAAAAAAAGGTTCGCGGAATTTGTTCAAGAGGTAACTCTTCAACAAATATGGCCCTGGAACGCAACGGGCGTTAGGAGGAGGGTTTTATAACACTCCCTTTTGCTCTGCCAAGAGTGGGAGTGGTCATATTTTGATGATTTCCCATCCTTAATTGACCAAAAAAAACCGTGTCATTTTTTTATGTGATTAATAATAATAATATTCCACAACTATCACACAACGCCATCTAGTCCCAAGCTAAGCAGAGCTTGTGTTATGGGTACTAGACAACTGATAAACATACTTATATATTTCTAAATACATACATATTATAGATAAATTACACCCAGACACAGAACAAATGATCGTGCTCATCACACAAACATTTGTCCTGGGTGGGAATCGAACCCACGACCTCCGGCATAGCAGTTAGGGTCACTAACCACTAGACCAACAGGCCAGTCAATTATTCCTAGGCCTGCGGAATTTCGCTAGCTAATACCTACCTCTTCTACAGCACTTCTCAGAAATAATGGAGGACCAGTTCGACTTCCACTCGTACTGCATGCGCAAGATGACGCTGCGCTCGTACGTGGGGCTGCTGCGGCTGGAGGACGTGCTGCGCGCGCACCCGTTCTACTTCCGCGCCGCGCGCACGGCCATCCACGTGTACCTCAGGTTGTACACCGAGCCGCTGCAGGACGCGCCGCAGACCATGGAGCCTGATACAGGTGAGTTCGAGCTTTATTCTCTCTATTAGGGCTCGTTCACGAAGACGCGGGGCGCCGCGCGGCGCGTACAGATGGCTCGTCTCGTGCTTTTTCATTAATTTACTGAGAGACGGGTCTACAGCAACAAACGCTGCATTTTAAACTAACGAGCGAATAATCGCTTCTCGTAAAATCGACGTTTGAAATCGTTAACTTTTTCATACATCTCCATGTTTTGAATTAAAAACGCAGCACGCGCCGCGCGACGCCCCGCCTGTACGTAAACATGCACTTACGGTGGGCACAAGCTAACTTAAACCTTATTTTTACAGTATAGGGTTTAAGTTATCTTGTGCCCGCCGTAACATTTTCGGTAAGCCGGGTCAAAAAGGATATTTATAACAGTCTTGCTGTTATAACTTCGTTATTCTTCTTCTTTTCGAGTCGATAACTCTCAATTTATCATGGGCAACCGGTGGATAGCTGCGGCAGATTACCGTTCGTTATGGCGATCTCTGGGGGAGGCTTTTGTCCAGCAGTGGACGTCTTCTAACTGATGATGATTATGGTGATTATGATGACGATGATGTTGAACTCAATTTTTTTCCGAGCAGTACGAATTCCACATTATTATCAAGCTTTTTTTTTAAAATAGAATCCGTGCTTCATGTGCGATTTTCAGTGGGGAAAAAGGTCTATTTACCGTTAATTAAAAAAAAACAATATCTTCTGTCTGGTGTTGCCAGCGGCTTCGCCCGCTACAACTCGATAATAAAATCGGGATAAAAACTATCCTATGTGTTAGTCCAAGTTATAAACTATCTGTGTACCAAATTTTACCCAAATCTGTTCAGTAGTTTTTGCGTGAAAGATTAACAAACATCCATCCATCCATACATACATACATACGTACTTACAAACTTTCACGTTTATAATATTAGTAGGATTTTTCTTTAGAGCTGCATCCGGTTAGACTGGGAGCCGCCTCTAATATAGTTGGGAAAAGGCGGGTAGATTATCTATATAAATATAAAAATTAAGTTAAAAAATCTAAAACCCGACTACTAACAAAATCGCGGTCTTAAAAGTAGAAAACAAGAAAATAATTCTTGTCTGATATTCTTCGTAGTCGCATGCCACTGATACCTGATGCTCCTTCATGGCGTTCTCATTGATACAGAAGTCAGCTGCTAATTGCCATTAGCAAGGTGGCATACGACTACGAAGAATATCAGACAAGAATTATTTTCTTGTTTTCTACTTTTAAGACCGCGATTTTGTTAGTAGTCGGGTTTTAGATTTTTGAACTTAATTTTTTTATTTGAATTTTGTTTTGTGTGTACTTAAACTATAATATAATACATACTTGTAATTTGTTCGCCAAGACCTTTCATTTGATACCAAACTTGCTATGATTATCTCAATTTAATATTTTTTGAGGTAAGTTTTTGACATTTAAATTCCGTCATAAAAATAATTTATAAAATTTATATAGCCTATGTCACCCGGGCTATTCTTACGAATCTATTGACACCTAATTTATTAAAATACGTTCAGTAGTTTAGGCGCTACGGTGGAACATACATACATACATACATAGACTGCCAAAATCATTACCCTTCCTTTTGGCTTCGCCGTAGTCGGGTAAAAAGGAGAACTGACTGACTGACATATCAACGTACAGCCGAAACTACTGGGGCTAGGAATGTGAAATTTTACACACGGCTTCCTATTATAATGTAGGGGAGCACTAAGAAAGGGTTTTTGGAAATTCAACCCCTAAGGGAGTTAAATAGGGGATGAAAGTTTGAATGGAAAATCGTCATTTTTGTAGTTAAACCGACATCCACGCGGGCGAAGCCGTGGGCAAAAGCTAGTGAGTGATAAAATAAAGATGCCAGTTAACTTTCCTTACGCTTGGTTTTTGTCCAAAATAATATTTACCCAAAGCTTAGAGGGATGTGACGTGCCCATTCTAGTTTGTAACTAGAGACCTACCCATGCTCCGCATGAGTCCAGTTTATGAATTTTCATCATCATCATTTCAGCCAAAAGACGTCCACTGCTGGACATAGGCCTCCCCCAGGCATTTTTGGGGGGGTTTGCCATAATCGCCACGCTTGGCAGGCGGGTTGGCGATCGCAGTATGGTTGTTACAAAGACACAGAGAACGCTGCTGCCCATTCTCTGGTAAGTCCCTTAGTCGCCTCTTACGACACCCACGGGAAGATATGGGATGGTGCTATTCTTTACGTCCGACACCACACGGAACATGTTTTTGTTTTAATATATTCGGAACGAATGGCTTAATGTGTTGGACTAAACAAGGTTGGTTTCTAGGTAATGACAAAGTTGTTGAATATTTTAGAATTCGTCATCCTAGCGTTTTGTCTCAATGTCATCTTTTAGTTTGACTAATTGCTAAAATACTGTCTCGTTGGTCTAGTGAACTCTAGTGGCTGTAAGTCTGACTGCTGAGCACGAAGTCTTGGTTTCGATTCCCAGGTTGGGCAAAGAGTTATTAAGTTTTTCGATAAGGAATACCTCAGTAGTTGCCAAGCAGTCTATATTTGTGCCCGATTTATGGCAATAGGTTGGCCCTCTATTATATGCGACTTAAAAAAATCTGGCGAAATGTGGGTGCACTATTAGGTACTCCTCTGTCTAACCTTTTGGTGTTAACAGGCGTGATGTTATGTTGAACAGAATTAATATTGTATACAAACCTGTATTGTTATAGATTACTCAAAACATGTTTAGTTTCTAGGATTATGACAAAGTAGTTGAATATGTTAAGATTCGTCATCCTAGTGTCTTTTACAGTCATCTTTCAGTCTGACTAATTGCTGAAAAATCTATGTTTTACTCGAAGCGACCTTTATCTGACCTCTGCAAGCGAAATCGAATGCAGTAAGCAAAAACGGAAATATACTGAAGTTATATCAGTGATGAATGACCTTACATTGCAATGATTTTGCAATTTTTCTCGCCTTATTGCGTTTTTGACCAAATTCTTAAAATATAATGTCATTTTGCAAGTTACGTTCTTTATGTTTTCCTTTGGAGAGTAATTTATAAAATGAGTTAAATAACAATAATTTAAGTCGGCCTATTTGTTAGATAGTTCACTTATTCATAGCCCAGCTATCGCTCTATACGCGGTCATTGAACTAATAAACACCTATAAATAATTATCTCTCGAATAATTAATATGTCAGTCATTTACCTACACTTTACTTTCATAATAAGTATCTAAGAGCGCAATATACAGGGAAAGTGGCCAAATGACCCTGTAAGCTTGCTAGGTCAAGTTGTAAACGTTTTTATGTTACACATTACTGAGTAATTGTTCTAAGGTAGCAGTTTTTGCCCCTGGCTTAGTTTACTATCGATCATTCAATGTTTGAACAACTTTGTTTGGTAAAAAACTGACCTGAACCATTTTTACATCATCTAACTTGTTGATTTTGTGGTCGTTTGTTGAGTAATTTTGTTATATCTGTGCTTTAATCTATTACTTGTCTTTGTTAATAGTATTTGAAACATTTTAGTTCATGGCTGGTGATTATGGGAAAGAGGAAACAACAAAACACAATTTATTCGTAACATTTTGTATTATTTTATTTCAAATTCTTTGTTTTAAAAATACAATACAAAATCACATTGATTCATCATCAACTTTTTAAATAACAATTAAATACAATTAACAATTGCTGCCATCATTACTTTCAATAACAATGCCACAATCATCGCACACATATCACATCATTCCATATAGTTCGTTGAATACTGACATAAATAAATTAACTATCACTATTATGCATGCACCACAGTCTCTTAGAAATAATTTAATAAATAACGTATCAAAAGTATAGCGTCCGTTTTCACAACATCGCTGATTGAGAACACGTCTCACATTAAACTAGACTCGCTGTTTAAATATTATGGCAACGCGGTCCATCCCGCTAGTCTCTTACACTACTTAGGACACTTTAACATCACATTTGCGCTTTTATTTACACGGCACGTCGCGTGCGGGCGACGTTATCAGTTCAGACTAGAGCTTTGGTTTCACCGGCCGTAGCCCGGCGACCGGTACCTCTCGCGCGCCGCCTGCGCCGCCGCTTGTGGCGTGAGGAAGTACACGTGCGCGCCCTCTCCGGGCAGCCTGTAGGACACGAACGAGCCAGGCCGGCCCTCACCCGCTGTGTTCACCGGCCCTATCCACTCCGAGTCGGGATTGACCGGAGGTAGTGGCCTCTTGTAGTTGACGGCCGTGTCTCCTTGCAGTGACGGCCTGTTCAGGTCGTACTGCTCTCCCGTGAACTGAGGCCTCTGCACCTGTGTCGGCGCTCTGTACTGTTGTGCTGTCCTGTAGCCGGGGTTCGCGATGGGGATGAACTCGCTGTCAGGATTTATTGTCGGTCGTGGATAACGATCATTGACTAACGTATCGTCTTCTAGTGAGGGTGGCTTCTGCTGCACCAGCTCAGCGTTCACTTGTGGTGGTATTTGTTCACTGTCTGGGTTGACTGTGGGCCTCGGGAGACGGTAGTTAACAAGAGTATCTCTGTCTAGAGACGGTGGGTTAGGGCTCTGGTTCTCAACGAGCTCGTAGGCGTATTGCAGGTTGATGTTGTTGTTTATCGGCGTTCTGACCGTGTCGAGCGGAGCTGTCACTGCTAATCCGTTGACGTCGTGAGTGTTGTCCTCTAGCTTCTTACCGAACACGTCAAACGAGTTCTTTGTTATGTCATCGAAGTACGTCTCGTCTTGTTTCGTGTAGTATCCCTGGCTGATTGGGTTCGGCGTAGTGTTCGGATACCTTGACACATGATGAACAGGCGCGGGCTGGTCGCTCTGTATCTGATACTGCTGTCGGTTTTTCTTATTGTGAACTTCCTTTGAAAACTGAGAATCGTCATAGTCTTCTTCGTATGTTTTTGTCGTAGGATAATATCTGCTGGAGGTCGGCGACTCTGTCGTCACTGGCACGTTTTCGACCAGGTATTGCTGATTGTATCCAGGTGATACTGACGGAGTTATTACGTTGAAGTCATTTGCCACATTGAAAGGCTTGCTGTAGCTCACCATAGGCCTGAAAGGTTCCGGGTCCAGTTTTGGTGCTCGGAAGGGCAATTGTTCTGGCCTCGGTTGGGGTTGGTAGCTGTACTGATACACTGGTCTGCCAGTAATAGCTTTAGGTTTATGTGTATGCGGCCTGTGGGAGTGCACTTTGGGCCTCTTCGTCGTGAAGAAATCAATAGTCTGTTGTATATCTGCGATTTGTTGATAGAAAGCTTCTGGCCTCTGTTTCTGCTGTTGTACATAGACAGGCTGTGTTCTAGGTTTCTGAATACTGAAATATTCCTGTGTCAAAGTACGTGGTCCCTGTTTTTGTGGCCATAAGAATACTGCATCAGCCTGGTCAATAGCTCCGTACGAAATATCCACTGCTGGGTTAAAACCTGTCTGGGTATTGACATTCTGTTGGTGTGGGTAAGGCGTTTGGTTGACTGTTACCGTTTTGTAGTAATTTCTTCCATCGAAGTATGTCGCTGGGGCAGGTGAGGTCTTTGGCTGCTCATCATAGAAGTAGAACGACGTAAACGGATTATCGTTTGGTTTCCTATTGTTGTAGACAGGTTGAAGTTTCGTAGTAGGCACGTCGTTCTGTACGTTTGAGTAGTGTGCCCTCAGCGGTACTTGGGTGGAAGATATATCGTTGCTGGTCACCGTAGGTCTCTGTGGTACGTCGTATATTATGTACGGCTTCTCCGATGTCGTAGGTACTTTGTTGTCGTATTGTGGTTCTGGATAATCGTAAATTACAGACACGGAGAGAGGCTTGGATGTAACCTTCGTTCGTGTTTTATAAACAGGTTTATCTGTTTTCGGCCTTGTTGTATTTTCGTCTGGCAAGTTATGAACCCTTACGGGATGTCTCGAGGGAATGCGTTCTCGTTGCGGCTTCCTTGTTTTCATAGTAGTCACGATTTCGACTGGTTGTGGTGTCGTTATCGTTGTTGGTATTTCAGTGGTTGTTGGCGCCTCAGTTGTGGTAGGTCGCGTCTTGTACTTCGTACGCTGCACTGTGTGCTTGGTCGTCGGCCTCTGGGTCGTCTTTGTCCTTGTGTATGCCGTGGACGGCCTAGCGGTAGTAGTCTTCACAGCCTCCGTCGTACTCTCCTCCAATGGAGCAAAGAAGTCCGGTGGAGGTGGCAGTACAATTCCAGGTACTAATGGGCCCGCAGGCACTCTATTGTTGTAGTCAGCGCGGTAGGAAAAATTGTAGGGCGGCGGATAGTAGATCGAAGGGTCGTCTTCGTCGTAAAGGTCTGACTGGTTGCTCGGTGGTGGTAGAAACACTGCGCCGGGTGGAAAGCCTTCTGGAAAAGAGCCGTTCATGGATGGGAGGAAAGGGAATGCTCCCTCGCTCGCATTCCCGGGTAGGAATGGGAACGGAGAACCTGGCTGCGGCGCTCCCCCGGAAGTAGCGTTTCCTTGATTATCACTCGAGGGGTAGGGCGCTCCCGATGGAAAGAGGAATGGCGGAGGAGGAAGAGGGCCTTCGCCCTCTCCTGTAAAGAAGGAAGGGAAAAGGGACGCAGGGACACTGCCGTTTGGCGTGAGGAATACGAGCGGTCCGTTGTCGGAGAGTCGTACCGGAAAGGGCGGTGGCACTTTGGGTTTCTGTGGTAGCTTTACTTGCCTGTTAGGCGCTTCGTAGTTGTCGATCGGTGGCCATGGTCTACCTTCAGTCTCTTGAGTACGTTCAGGGAACGATCCACCTTTTATAACTAGTAGGTGATCCTCCGCGAGCCAAATCTCATCTTTCTTAAGTCCACCGAGACTTTGAAGATTATCTTTTGATCGAGTCTCCGCGTTTGGCTCGTAGCTTACGATTCCAGGTCGTTTAGGTGCTTTGGCGAATATTTCATTCTGAATCAGACCATATTTTCCTTCAGCCACCTGATCTGCTAGCGTCTTTTTGTCTTCATCGACTTCCTTTGTCTTCGGGCCGTCTTTTCCTTCGCCGGCGCTGGACATGAGCATGCCGTCATCCCATATCCCTTGATTCCAGCCCACGTTGCTGCCTGACTGGTCCGGCGCGATCACGCCTACGAATTTACCACTCGCGCTCTTCTCGTTGTAGTTCAAAGAATTTTTAGCGGTGCCATAATATTCTTTTTCGGGTTTAATCTTGAGGTGTCCGCCGACGAGTCGTTTGATAGTTCTCTGCGACTCGGCGTGAGCGCTGTCTTGCGGCGCATCGCCGAGGCTGCGTTGGTCGCGCACGAACGAGTCAGGCGGCAGCACGTATGTAGGCACGAGCACGCTGGCCCGCGAGCACGCCCATGTCAGCGCCAGCACCAGCGCTAGGGCCGCCCCTCTCACCATCTGAAAGTTTGGAAAACATCACTTCTTAGTCAAATTGCACATAACAACATTAACACTAGAACACAACACGTTAATCGATAAACTTATCTAAGTCGGGCTTTCTTTGTTAATCGTGTAGCACGCTACGTAGTACATGAGCGCGCAAAGTGAAAGGACTGAAGGAGACAAAAGCGTCGGCCAGTGGCTGTTTCGGGCACTGGCGAGCCGCGCACCACCGCCCGCCTTTTATTAAGTTTTGTACAGCGACCACCTCCGACCCAGCTGGCATTGAGAATCAAGCGTTTAATTGGAAATTGAATGGCGGATTAACGGCGCCCGAGACAGGACGGCCGCGAGGCCTAAATACGAAAAAATACAAGTGTCGCGCTTAATTTGACTCTATTTACGTATTGTTCTGTCGATATCACACCGGAGCTTCATTGTTCTACACCGGCTGTGTAACCTCACCGGAGAAATGTTCATTAGCCTAGTTTGCAACCACTAACAACATAGAAATCTTCGAGAGTTTTGAAACAATGATCGGATAATTTTTTCAATTTCAATCGGCACGAGCTCCATAACGTAATCTTCTTGCCGCAGTCACGAAATTATATTCATACTATCTTTATTATTTGTAATGCCGTTTATTGGAAACAGCGAAGATGTCAGCTAGTGCGGTCGCTGTGGGTGACAAAATAACGTTTGTTACGAAATGGTGCTAGCTTAATTGGAACGAAAGCGTCAGGCTGAACTATACCGAACCGAATAATGGCTGCACTAGATATGGAACTATTAGGGCAGTGAAGGCAAAGTCGCCCGTGGTGTCCGGTGGGCGTGGCCGGGCTCCGTGAAAGGCACGGTCACCCAACTCGATTTCGCCTTCGATAAAACACGAGCCTAACCCGCTTTGTAATTGTGCTAAGCTATGCACCGAACCTGTACTAGATCATAGAGCGGCGAGGGCGGCACCGCGCCGTGCTCTAGCGCCTTGCAGCTTGCAATACGCTAGCTCCATCGGCAGTTTAATTGGTTTCGATTGTGCCGCACTTGGACTAATGATATTACTACAATAGGTCGCTAGGCACATTTTCTTTATCTAATATTCAAAAGTTCAAACAACAATTTTAGCTAAACTAAGTAGGATATCTGACCGCAATATTCTCGTGAAAGAAGGAAACGATAACACTCATTAGCCACGTGATTCATAATGAATAACCTTGATTCGGTTTATGATCATTGGGTACATTTAACAGCGTCGCGCGGAGTCTGGTTGAGCAACACTTGCCGTAACAGTCACCGGTTCTTTCCTTTCAGAAATCTATAAGTTGTAACATAACAAACCGCAGATTGAATTGACTGCACGTAGCAACAGACAGGTGAGCCGCAAAGTTCACAGCGAATACACCGACTTGACATTTGGTCGAGATGCTAAGGCTCATCGCCGTTGCATCCTTTCGTTTGCGATATCCAGTTTGCCTTCATAAAAATTGTGTCGCGATTGTTCAAGCCCTGCGTTCTAACAATACCGTGTGCATTGTTGGCGTAATTATTTAAAATGAGCGATGGAAACTAAGACAAGCGCATGGCCTTGCTCCGCAAGGTGCCCGATTTTTTTTGCGGTCAGTACAAAACGTGAAGTGATTAACCAACGACTCGCTGGGAGTGTCACGGTGGCCGGTGCTTTCAACAATACCGCCAACCTTGCTGGCGTGCCCGCGGAATGAACGAGCCACGACAATTGTTTCATAGGGTTTTTAGTATGTGAATAAAAAAGCTTTCTTCACGTTCTAGTTTCACGGTGACAGAGCGTTGGGAAATTCTCTCGGCTGATGTATTGTTGACGATTTGTATTCAGTGCTCGGCCCGTGCGCTCGGCGCTAACTTTCCATCGGCCTTTGTTTGTGTTGACTCGAGTTTAACCGCCAGGACACGCCGATTGCCACGTTTCACTGTATTCCTCCACACTTTCCAATAACTTAAGCAAATAACTTTAATGACTGTGTAATTTGAGGTCTTTTTACGTTCTTGTTACGCGATCGTCAGATTATTCTCAACTAATTCTCAAAGTGCGTACGAAGGCTGGTTATTTACGTAATTACCGAGATAAGTCGCCTACAAATTAAAGTGTATACGTTTGTAGTGGCGGGTAATTGCATGCATTGATCTCCTTGAGTTTGCGGAACGACGGAAAGTCGCCGTTTATTTATTACAAACTATAACCGCCTATTTGCGACATAACTGTTTGTTGACCACTCCTTAGTGTCCGGCACACGTGTGTCCAGAACATTGCGCAATTTATAATAATAATGATTGCGATCGGCAATCAATAAAACACTCTTACATACGGTATTGGTTGCTCTGGTTTGTCGCGAGGTTATGAAACTATCGGATCGCTGAAGCCCTCGAGCGTCGTCCGTCGTAAATTATAACGTTACTTGTCTCTCCTCAAGACATGTTTATCAAGACGAAAGTAATTGGCGTATCATCGGGCCGTCGCGTGCGCATAATGATATATATTTGCGATTAATCTTAGGAGATTTAAAACCGCAAAGGTCACAGATCGGGACAGTAGTAGGGTCCTCTCATGGTTCATTCATTAGTTAAGTTGATACTTTTATGTGGTTTTGAGTACTGAACTAAATGTTGTTAAGTTTTTGTATAGAACCTTGCATTTTAGTATAAATTGAAAATAAACTACTCCAGTTAAACACCTATTGCAAAATTCTCATTGCACATAAAACATTAAATATTTTATTTGAACCGCGTATTCCGGTTCGTGGCAAACTTAATTTGATGAGCAAACGCAACCAGGCGCGTGCCGTTTGATTGATCAACCGGTTCATTACAATTCCTTTTATTTTAGACCCCAACTACTTAGCTCTTAAATTGTCTGCCTTTTGTTCAAATTAAAATTAATGATTATCCCCATCATTGTTCTGATACAAAACATTGTACTGTTGCGCAAACGATATAAATGATATGCAGTTAATTAAATGATATTAATGATTTAATAGCGAATGCTCAGTGAGTTTTTGTGGCATCATTACAGTATCAATAGGGGATCGGACTGGGTCAAAATAATATGATTCTGTTTAGTCCGTAAGTTAGATTATCGAAAAATATTGAATACGTGTTTTTTGTTTTATCAAATCAATAAAAAATGACGAAGATAAAACGCGTCAAAGATCTTGGAGTGGGGCTTGAAACGTCACTTGTGTCGTCAAAATGTACTATCATATGACGTCACACGAGTTTTCGAAGCACTGTATCGTCTTCATTTTAAGTTTACGTGAAAAAAAAGAAAAAATACGTGTCCAATAATTTTTGGAAATCTATCTGACGGACTAATTAGTTTTTTTTTGTCCGATCCCCTATTAAAGATAATTATCTCAATTTACATGAAAAGAACTGTAAATCAGAAATAGCTAACATAGAACCACAACAGCAACAAGCCAATTCCAATTTCATACAACAATAAAACATTATCCACAAACACAAAGGAATTCAGCATATCAATCTGTTGGTATTAAGACTCCTAAGTTTCTATACCTTTAATGTCAGAAGTTACGTTCAGGAATGCAAGCACGAACTACGAGAAATGTTAATAGTGTCACGGTGGCTTAGAGCAATTAAGTTTATAGTGGACGAGACGCTCGGTCAAGGCAGTGCCATCATAATAAAACCTGTTTCAAATGCACCCATCTTGGTTTGTGTTATGTCATCTAAATGCCTTTTATGTTTTATTTGTTTTGGTTTGTTTATCAATGGATTTTGATTCTAGAACTTAAGAGGCTTTTGACACTGCGACCTTTTTAAAAGTTACAGTTGCAAGAATTATAAATTGTTGTCTTTGGTCCATTTGAATTTTACAAATTGTAATTTAAAAAGATAAAACTCTTAGAATTAACGGAAGCTTTCAATGGTAATAAACTAATAAGCAGTAACGTTAAAATTCAACATAACCTTGTCTCAGATTCGAAAAAACATAGCCAAATATTTGAGCTTGTAACGACCGACTGGATTTACGTCATCGTAAGGTTTCCTGTTTTATTTGTGTCAATTATCTAGCTCATTTTCGTATTAATTATTAGGTACCGGCCTAATGTCTCACGAGTTTTGTGTATTACTATTCTTTAGACGTGCCTTATTATGATTAAAGACTCCCAATTAAAAGACCTTGCATTTTAATGTGGGAATTCTTTTATGCATTCCTCTACTTGTTAGTTACAATTTAGATTATCTTTATTTAGAAACGGATTGCTGTAATAAAATGTTTACTTTGTACAAAATATCTCCGCTAGCGAATTGCACAATATCTTTGATCCTATTTGCGTGGGTTTTCTGACTCGATGTTAACTATGTACTCAGTCTTCCAGGGAACTATTGTGCAATTATTGATTGTTTGTTCTTATCGTACTCGGTAGAATCTTTTGAAGTGTTAAACTACATTTCAGAACCCAAAACGTACATGATACGAATCTAGATTTGGTCACAAATATTTGTCTCTGCCATACAAAACTTAAGGTCACAATTTTATGAAAAATCGATTCTACTAGATCGTGACCGGTTGCGATCGTGGAGAGCGCACGCGCCGACTCGGGGCCATACAGTGAAATATTCGAAACTATTTCTACTAAGCGTACTGCCATGTAGACTATTGTTGGCGGATTTATGATTTATGCCCATAGCTCGGTTTCAAGGTTCATAGCTTTGCTCTATATTGTGTAAGTTATGGCTGACATGGCATACGTTACTTAATTATCAATAACGTCGGGGTCTGATCTGCAAAAGTCGCGATATTGTTAATCGGAAATATAATTTGACAAGAATAGTAGTGATCTCAGATCAAAACTTGCAATAATCGAGAATCGTGTCGTTTGATTGAACTTAATCTCCAACTTGTAAGCACTGGACTAACAACATACTTCGTTTTATGGTAAATCTTTTATTAACCATTCCACGCCTTCTACACGTTTTCCAGATACAGCACAGTTTATGCATACAATGTTAATCCCACCCTTGAGAATAAAAATAACCTTCACACCGATTATATGTCCGAAGCTTCCGCATAGCCTGGCCAAGTAAGTTCTCTCTCGGTCCATATGGTCAAAGATGTCGCTTTATATGTACAACGTCTATGTATTAACCAAACTTAGCTATCTCAAATAGTCCTTGAGATGAAGGAAGTCGATCTAGCTAAAACGTGATCTATATTATTACTGCTTATTAAAATATTGTAACATTTCAAATTGTTATCTTAAGTTTTTTTGAAATTCAAGTTTCCATTGTGGTTTTCAAAGGCTGTACGTGATACGATTTAGCATTCGCGCGCTTTCCTTTCTTTGTTTTAAAACTTTCTTGTTCATTGTTTCGTAATTGTCGACTGGTCCTACTCGATGACTGTTCTGTAATCTTCAACGTAATACTCGTTATTCGTTCACATGTCATCAGTAATTGCTATTACCGCATCTCCACTACTTTTATGCTCTTTCCGTGATTTTAGTTTTTAAAAGTAATGACTAAGCAAATACGTGGGCCTTGTTAACATTTTGAACTGGCTTATCTGTTGTTTTTTATTTCTCTAACGATGCCTTTAATTCTTGTTACAGGTAAGAATTTATATCTTTCCAACGCTTGCGCTGTTTCGGTAAGTAACATTGTTTAGTAAGTGAGATCGGATCGGCTGTTGTGGGCGGTTCTTCTATTGCGCCCCAACTACCGGTGTAGTAAACATCAATTAACTGATTTCAGATAGATTCGACGTTATTAGTTACTCCTTTATTGTTTAATATGAGGCGTCTCTTGTGCAATCAGTTTCAAAATTTTTCCGCTGTTCTTGTGTTACCTTTTGGTGGTTTTCGGAGCGTGGCGGTTAATAGGCAACCTTAGATTGCGACCGAGTCCTTCGCTTGGAGTCGTGCGAGGAAAAGCTGCATATTTTAATAGCGCATTTCGTAATACTTTTTGCACGGGTGGCGATCGCTTAAGCCGCCCGTATCTATCGGATTATCGGAGTTGGTGATTACCTCGGCGGTGATTCTCCGCTTAGTTTACGCGTTACGTGACAAAGGGCCTGTAATGATGAGTTTATATTCGTCACGGCTATTAGCTGTGCTAGTGCTGATGATGCTGCCGATGCGTGGCCGCAACTAATTGCTGAGAGCGCGTCTATTGTTTAACATGTCACACCAGACACATTCAGAGTTGCTACATACAAAACAATTTGTCATTGTTCTCGACTCTCTAAGTTTTCGTAGACCTTGCTCGCATCGAGATACTTGGCGACCGGTTTCTTACAAGTGTTGCCCCTTTTTTACCCGACTACGGCAAAGCCAAAGGAGGATTATGATTTTGACTGGCTATGTATGTATGTATGTATGTATGTTTGTATGTATGTATGTTTGTATGTATGTATGTTTGTATGTATGTATGTATGTATGTATGTATGTGTGTATCTTCATCTGTTCCCTCATAGCTTCTAATCTACTTATCGGAACTCGACGTATGAGGTATCGTTAGAAGCGTCTTCATTTTCCGCTGAACATAGGCTACGTGACGTGTCACAAAAAGTGATTTGGAGCCCTCTAGCGGTCAAAAAGTAAGGCTTAAAAATTAAAATGGAGATAAACACGCCGTGTTTGGTATCATTTAAAAGGGGCCTCACTTGTACATTTCCAAAATATTGCTCAAATTTAAAATCACGCCCTCTAGCGGACAAAAAGTCAAGAGCCAAAAAAAATATTTAACACCAAAATTGTTTAAATAAAAAAAAGTAAAAAACTAAAACCCGACTACGACAAAAAAAACGACGCTGAAAAAGTATGAAACAAGATTTTCAGGATAGAACAAAAAGAAAAGCCGTAGTCACACGTTATAGGTACCAAGTTAACAACCTAAACACTTTAATACCGTGTGACTACGGCTTTTCTTTTTGTTCTATCCTGAAAATCTTGTTTCATACTTTTTCAGCGTCGTTTTTTTTGTCGTAGTCGGGTTTTAGTTTTTTACTTTTTTTTGCTGCAGTATTATCGTGGACTTTTCATCGTTTGGAGCCGGATACGAATTTTTTGTTGACGATCATAAGAGCTCATGCATGACGTAATCTAATGTTTATATTATCGTCATTGAAATCAATTTCAATCGCAGGGAAATTTTGGCTTCAATGTTATTATTACAAAATCTGTCAATATCTGACGGTGCGTTGACACTGCATTCAATGCCGCAATAGAAAGATTTCTTTTGCCGTAGTGAAATGCGCAATGTTGACAAAATAGCTGAATTGGAGCGAGGCCATTACCAAACAACATCATATGCTTTTTAATAGAAATTGTATGAAGAATAGAGAATAGTGTTTGATGGTGTATGCCGCGATGCATTATTTTTCGCTTTCGAATCATTTGCAATAAAACTTTAGCTTAGAAAGTCTCAATGACTTACGGTGTGATTTTAAATCAATATGAAAAGTCATTAAAATACATCTTCTTGATGTTTCGAATGTAACTTTACAATAAGGAACACGATTGCAAGCTTTACACTTCGGTTTGGATTATTATATTATTGTGCAAAGCTTCGAGAAACTGATAGACAGAAATAAACTCAAGGCAGATTACTGGGTATGGCATTCCGGGATCGAGGAAGGTAAACTGGCTTCGTGCCGATGTGTCACCGTAATGCAATAGGACCTTTTAGTACTATAAACTGCATAAACACCTTCACATTGGCTGACTGTATGTTATTTGACCCTTGACCTCACCTCTCAATATTCTTTATTATTTCCGTTTGCACGCAAAGGCTTTAATATATTATCTGACTAGTCGATAAACCTGTATCTTACTCGGTTGAATATGTCTAAAGCTATGATCATAATATCTGAGTCTGCATTCCACACAAATACCACATTTTAATTATAAATCGCGTAATCCTAGTAACAATGTTGATTGAACACGTTATACAAATTATGCTGATTTGAATGAACCTGTTGGTTTAGCATATGTTGACGTATATGTCAGACAAGTACAATATCGACGTATCGGTAACATTTACTTTCTAATAGTACAAGTGTTAGATCTAGCAAGTTTTTTGGAACACACTTTTTCTCACCTAGAAAATTCAAGTTAGCCGAGTTCTATTGTGCCGGAAATATTAATATTTTGCTCCAATAAGATTTTTATCTAAATGTGATTGTTGTTCAAATTCATGGATATTAGTGTTTACGTCCGTGTTTTAATTGGCATTTGTTTCGCGTTCACACGGTTTATCCGGATCGGTGATTATGCGCTCATTTATTTTGATTTAGGATGATCGCATTGACTATTTAATTTTAATTACACATTCCGCGTATTTAAGATGACTTTTGTATATTTTATTTCCGCAGTTTTTGGTTCTTTAGCGTGCTTATTAGAATATGTAGTCCGCCCATAAGAACAAGCGACAAATTGCACTTATTCGTAACCAGAGCTTCCCTAAACATTGCAGTTTGCTACCATTTTGTTATGTCATATTAAGTCCATGTTCGAGATTCGTTGTCTCGCGCCGCTTTCGTTCGCTTTTACAGTACGTCTACTTACGATCGGAAGACAGCTATTTGTCTGTCTGTTGTGATATAACGGATCATCAACACGAACGCTTGATTTTACATATTCCATTTCTGATGTTAGCGAAATCAAAATGAGGCATTTTAGCTGTAATACGGAAGAAATCAACAAAAATAAACCGGTGATGTTGATAAGGAATGCTGTACAAAATCTGAATCGAAGTTGTTGTTACATTGCATTTGAATAAATTTTCTCACACGATACAAATCCTGTTTTTATCGCGCCGAAGTTTTTCTTTGAAAACCAATTAGGACCGAATCGGTACGTGATATAACGTAACACGACGACATCGACCGTTTTAGAGGTTTATTTAATGGTAGGTATATAAAATAGTCACGTAATGACGATGTCGAATCATTGATTTATAAATTTTGCACACGTACAAATGTAGGTCCGGTTAAGAGTTCCGTTAACTACCATCACACTCTTGACATCATGGCATCAGAATCACCATTGATGGATCACGTAAACACGTCTAACCATTTTATTATGTAGTACTTTGTATCCTCGGAATTACCCGAATACCGAATATTCTTCGCTTATTATACCGCCTTTGCTTAGACTATGACTAATGCGATGCGTTCTTAAAGCTCGCGTTGATGCAATTCAATTAAGCAAGGATGATTGTATTTCTTGTGCATCGCCGCCATTAAGCTCGGAAGAAACCATTATTGCAGCTTAGTTTTCACGTAATATCTATTTTGAGAACTTTCAAAGTTATACGAGATTGGATTTGGATTTACTTACAGAGAAGTCTTTCATTCATAATTTTGTAAAACTGTTTACTGTTGAAGACGTGGGCGATGTTTTGGCATCGTGAGTATTAGGACGCCTGTTGAAGCCACACAATAATAACCGGCTTTGTAATTACAACGCAAGTAGGCGAACTAGAAGCGAATATTGAATTTGGTCACGTCAGGACAACATTTTAAGATTGTTGAGCAACACTACTCACACAAAACGTTGAAACACTTTTGTTTAAATGTTCTCACAGGTGTTTGTAGTGGCGTCATTGGGTTTTATGTCGAAGGCTGGTCGCTGTGAAACTATGACTTTAATATTTGTGTCGTGATACCGGCTGCATTGTTTCTGGAGTCGCGCTTATTGTTGGTGCGCCGGCGCAGCGTCTAGCCCGTGAGATCTGGGTCGGGGACCTGACTGGATGCATGCGATTGTCATATACGCTCACTAGCTTACTATCAAACGCGCCTAACTTAATCTTTATTACTATAAAGATTGTAAACAAACACAATCTTACGTTTTCTGTTAACGGTTGAGGCTGCGGCTGTATACACTGTTGTTTGTCTTCAGGCGCACATCACACGACGCTGCTGTAAAGTCACTTCACTCTTGTTCTAATTCACTGATGATCAGTCACTGCACATACTGGGGGTGTAGTGTCACGGTTGTCGCTTAGCGGTGGAATGTCGGTAGTGTTATGTCCCGAGGGTCACCGCGCCGGTCAGTGGTGGGGAGCACGTGTGTTCGGCAGGTCGCGCGGCGCATGAGTGGCCGCGGTGGTAGGGGGCGCCGGTGTAAATACGCCGCCGTAGCGCGTGCCGCCGCCTACGCACACCGGCGCGCCAAGACGCACACTGCGCCGTGTCGCGACCGTACCGACGACACCGTGACGTGATGCGCCGCCGATCAGACCTCTAATGACGCCTATTCATATGGAATTTATGGGAGAACCCTAATACCCTCCTCGTGTTCATACGGATGTAGGCAAACCACGTACATACCTGACTCTGATCATCCGTGATGTAACGTTTGTTTATACTGATCTCAAAACGATGCAGGAAAACATCGTGAGGGAAACATGCTAGCATGACTTAGAACAAATATTCGGAGGCATTTGGCATCTTCCAATCCGCACTAGGCCCTGACGATGTATTATAGCTTTATAGCCTACAGCCCACTTACTCTCATACACAGGAGGCCTGTATGGGATGCCCAAGCATTGGGAACATTATAGTACCATAATGATCATGATTATCGTGAATCGATGACTGATCAATTTTATTATACGTAAAAACTTGGACTCGAAGGACTGACTGATTGACGTGACAGATTTATGGTATGCATAATTCAGATAATTTATGATGATGTGGAGATAAGTACGGACAATAAGTAATTTAATCTTTATTGAATTGCTTGTTCTTACTGCATAATGAACACTTCAAATGTAATATTTTGATTTGAAATAATATGCCTTATGTACAAATTGGGGATTCATTATGCTGTGCATCATCATCACCTTTTTACACGCGTCCCATGCTATTCAGCCAGTTCACTATCATCTACTTATTCTACGTACTCCTTTCTCTTTCATTTATTAATATTGCGTAATCTAAAATTAAAAACAAGTATAATCTCTTTGTATTTACATAAATACACCGATTAGCATACAAACATGAGGTCAAGTTTAAATTCCTAGCATAATCACGTCCATTATGCAACAAGGCATTAAAGAAAAAATTTAACACGACTACTAGTAATGCTATGGTGCTAGGTATTATGTTTACAATAAAAACAGTGGCTAAAAAGTACGTTATTTCCAAGTTGTCACTTCTACTGCTGGAATACATAATGCTATAATACTAAAAGAATGAGATATTCCGTTTCCGAATGATGTGAGAAAAAAAAATGGAATTTCTCACATAGGTGTCATTACCTTGGAATGTTGTAATCTTGGGTAAACCCAGGATTAAAGTTCAGTCCAAGGGATCCCCTTTTCTTGGAAAATAACTCTCAGAAATACCAAGACCATATAATGTGTTGTCTATATGTATTTGCAGTATCTATATAAACACTTTGGAGAGTATTTTAACTATGGTCAACACACAATGACAATGGACTATGACTAATTTCTATTTCCATGTGACTTCACATAGGCCTCCGTGTCAAAGGATCCAGCCAGTGTCATAGTTAAATATGTCGTCATCAGGAACGTAGACTTATGAATCTTATGATAAATCAATATTCTTGGAATCCGATGCAGCATGAATCGTATTCTTGCCAGTTATTAATGTAAAGAGGCTATGCCCTTTCCTGGCTTGAAGGATGTGATGTCACATTACTTAGTCTACTTCCGTATCTCTTAACCTTTGACCAGAAACTTATTGCACTTCCTGTCTGCCAAAATTTTCGACGAAATAAAGGTGTGTTTTCTTTATACCAAAAATGTGCAGTCGAAGTGACAACGTCTTCCTTTTTGCCGTCAGCATAACAGAATGCCTGTGACTGTCGAAGAGTTAGGCAGAGATGGACCTATGGAGCATACAGAAGACTGACTCCGTCCACGAGAAACCATCAAACAAAAATACTGATACCGTTAGCCTTCATCATCCCAATGCTGGGCTAAAGCCTCTCCCCGGACTTCCAGTTGTTTTGATTCAATCCCAATGTGGACAACTGGTCACTTCTCTTGTCCAGGTCATCCTACCATCTTCTACGAGGTCTACAAATATCAAATACATGTTTGTTTATTTACCAAAGCCTCATGACCTTGACCCTTCACCAGTTTACAGTTCAAGCTAGCCACGGTCAATGCAGCTCGGAGTCAAGTCCGAATTCATCGTAGAGATCCGCATTTTTGTCCGCGATCATCTACTCGCCGGCGGCGCTCGGTTGCGCAAGCGCTCGAGTCATCGACACCGGCGCGTCCTCGGAAGGTCGCGGAGACATGGACGGACCCCGTACGGGACTGGCCACATTACCATAATAATAATATTATATTCAGCAAATCTTATCAACGTTGTGTATCAACATGTTTGTGCTGGTGTGTGTGCCGGATCTAGCTTTTCAAAAGGTCGTTGGTTTGTTTTTTGTGTTACCTGACTTGGCTCGGTTTTTCGCGGTGTTAGGGGTAGGAAATACTGTTCTGTGGTCTGTTTTTTTGTTGCAGGTTTAGTTATTTCGGTTTGCTGCTGACTGTTTTATTGAGTTTACTTCTTTTAAGAGGTCTCGAAATACATATTTTAATTGATGAGATCGCCGTGCCGTTAACACACTTTATTGAATGTAACTTGATATCGGTTTTTAATAAAATATGGCGCCTACCAAAACAAATATATCATCAATCAACAGAAAAATTATTTATGATTTATTACGTGATTTATTTTACCGATTTATTAGTGGATAACCTCTAACACCGAAGAAAAATTATATTTTTTTGACAATAAGTCAATATTGTAAATGATGAGGTTAACTACTTACGTGTTCTGTCAATGAATAGAGTAAACCATTGCCAAATTGTGTGTCATTATTTAAACTGCAGTTTTAATGTCACTAATGTATTTGCTCTTGCGCAAGAAACGGAACAAACACACAAATAATTTACTTGTCTCTCCTCCGTTAAATACCACTTCGTCCTTTTTTTAAATAGAACTTTAAAATAGCTGGAAAGTATTTATCCATTGTTACACGGTGGTCAGTTTAAGTAATCTCGTGAAATTCTATCAACTCGAACAATTCACGAGCGCAGACTTGGGTGGGAGCGATTCGCGATGGTCGTTTGTTATTTTCATTAAGTATGTTTTTTTTTCTCGGAATCGTGTTTAGGTGGTGTCGCTGCGGCGCGTCCGTACCACATTCCGCGACACCGCGGCGCTTGCCGGCTCTGACCGTTTGACCACTTCATAACTTTGGGGACCTTACTACTTATTCTCGATTCCGTATTATCGGTCACGAGAATAAGTCACATTTAGAGCGGACTGAAACGGTAGCGGTTTGCGTCCTGTGAAATATACTTAAATGTCGATGGATGGAGAGGGAGAGGAAGATCAAAGAAAAAGGAAACGATGAATGGATTGTGTGAGGAATGATATGAAAGAAAAAGAAGTAAATAATAGCGTTACGGCTGACAGAGAACCATGAAAGAAAAACGTGTTGCGCCGACCCCAAAGTAACATGGGACAAGAACAGAAAGATGATGAGAGCGAATTTCATGAAAACTCAAATAGCACGTCTAAACCACGTTCAAGAACTGTCAGTTTCAGAATTCTGGCAATAATGCTTTTGAACGTGGTTTAGAAGTGCTGATCGCTCATTTATTAGTAAAATTCGCCCTTATTTCTACAGTAAACACCAATTTGTACACTAGTCACGTTCGATTTATAGCTTTCGTGATTCACTTTGCTTCACGTTACTGTATTTTGAACGAAAACAGCTGTGGTTTTATGTCTTTATATAAGACATTTAATTTATTTTTGACAGTATTATTCCTGAACGAAAGCCAATTGCGTTTACTCAGAAATTAGTCACCGTATCCTGTTTCGTAGACTAAAATGATTATGCTGTCATAACTCAAGATATACTCCGCCTCATTTAGGATGTCTTGAAGCTTATGAAGCAAATTAACTAAATCATTTCAGCGATATGGTCCGATAAACATGGAGAGACGGAAATAACCACCAAAACAAATAATTTCCTGGAGGAAAATGCTATTTGTTCTGTCCTAAGTGATTTCATAAATGCCCCTAAATCAAACTAGACTTTGGAACCAGTTTGCATATGCGTCTTTTGACACGGTTCTTATCTCTAAAATGTTAAATGGTTAAATTATGTATTCAGCTCAAATTACAGAAAAATTTAGCTCTGTCTACGGTAACAGCTCAAAGATAAACTTGAAATCAATTTTATACTTTACGACTGGGATGTGATGGTCCTTCGGTTTGTTAATATGCAGAATTTAGACCATACTACTTTAATATTTCCACTGCTGGGGCACAAACCTCAGTAAGAGCCGTAATCCTCCATTGCAGACCAGGAAACTTCATGTAGATCTTTGTCAAATAATGCACAATGCTCTACGTGGTACTTTTAGCACGTAGAGCTTTCTTATAGCTTCTCATTCTTCTTCATATAGTCGAAGAACCTCATCTAAAATTCGCGATACCATAGTAAGATGAGAAACATCCGCTGAGGCGCCGGCGACCTCGCGCCCGCCAAAATTCGGCTCCAAGCCTCCGCTTAAATTATGTAATCGAATATTCATGATGCCTTTTTGTGGCTGCATCGCTTTTTTATCCCACAACTAGACATGTTTCACGGTCCCGTTTGTGGTTTTTCGCATTGTTTAAATACGATTTATGACGTACTTAAAATCTGATGAGCTTTGGAGGCCCAATATTCTAGGAATCCCCATATTTTTGTATTTATTTTACACTCTTTTATCAGAACCTTCAAAATTTTGGAGGAAAACATCTTCACGAAAGCACGCAATATGCAAGATAGCGGCCAATTCCCTCTTACGGAGAGGAGCCCAGTGTCCCATAAGTGGAAACGTTATAGGCTAATGATGTCTGCATAAGCTCTTGTGTTTATGTAATGCAAGTTTTCATTGAAGACATGATAAATTGTGATCAGATTTAAGCGGAAGAGCTTCAATTAATGGAAGTTACGCTACTTAACTGTCATAATTTATCATGCATGGTGTTTGCGATCGACAGACACATCAATACTCTCAATATATAGTTCGATTGTAATCGATCAATTGGCAGTTTAATCGATATCAGATTCGATTTCGCGCTTGTAGCCGTAACGCCTTGTTATTATTTTGGTCGTAGGCTCTTTAGTTACATAATTTAGCATCCGTTGTTTCGATCGAAACGCTATTTAAAGTTAGTTGTGTATTAATAACGGTTTTAGATAAAGATCTGGCAATTTATTTGGTTCATACTTCTATTTTTGGTGGTGCTCGACGTTTGTTTTAATAGTAGATACTTTGATCGGGTTTTTTGTTCGTCTATTAAGGAATGACTTGATTAATTAGTGATTTTATATTTGGTGTTATTCTGTAGATATTTATTTTTTACACCGGTGTTTTTTTTTGCTTGCGTTGGTCAACAGGACAAACAGAAAATATTTTATAGAAAACAAATGTTAATGTATTCAAATGTTTCACAATCTCATTACTTTAATGATGTTCGATCGTGTTATTGTTTATCATATCAAAACTTCTGTTTGTTACATTAAAATTCGGCAAATCTATAAAATTATTCCGTGACGTCGTGTCACACGGCTGATCCATTAATTTTATTTGAACTTGTTATTTTTTGGCGAACACATAAATATGTAAGTATTTTTTTAAGACTTATATAGGATGCTATAACAAATAGTTGGAATTCTTGTATTTTGACGCAAGCCATTTGTTTACGAGTATGCGGATTCTTCGATTTGAGAAATACCCATGTAACTGTGACTATTTTGATAATTAATTGACAACAAGACAGTAAATTCTTTTCGTTAAATTATACAGCCATAAAATAACACTCATTATGGTATTTTAATATTGAGAAAAATAAGTTTTTGTTCATGAGAAATCCTTAAATATTTTCTGATAATTATTTTGAATGAGTTTATTTCTAGCTAAATTTAATTGGCGACCATTTACGATCCATTAAAAGCTTCAATTATCTCCCGTTTCTCATCTTCTGCCGGAATGCGGCGTGTTAATTATTATCAATCAACCAATTATATATAAACTTTACATTGAACCCTCCCGATGCTTGATGTGGAATCATTTAATTCAATTGTTCAGTTTTCATATATATTCTCATGGAGTTTCGCAATAAAGAGCCTTGTTCCAATTAGTTTCCTCTGATATTTTAGCACGTTTCGATCTGTTAGCACCCGATGCAACGCGCGTTTTTATTATGCAAGTCCAATTTACACCTTGGAGGTTTTAAATGGGCCCTTTAGCACGTAATATTTTTCTCAGCCAAATTGGAAGGAGCCTTTTTATAATTTGAAAGAGATTTTTATGCTTTGCAGACGTGTTAATAGTCTTCTTGGTGGCAAATGATAAAACTTGAAGCATATATTTTTTTTATTTTTTTTATTCAATTTTTAAACAAATGGGTATTAGCAAAAACTTGGTATAATTGGTATTATAAACTGGCGCTTATGATTTCCTGATTAGTATGATAATTGTATGGAGCGCCGTGTTATTAAAAACGTGATGAAAATTATAACGATGTGATAATTGCTTAAATAGGCTAGGTGTGGTTTCCGTTCTTAAAGGTTGTCATCAAATCAAGATTTTTTTTGTACTTAATTTTAAAAACGAAGTTTTATATTTCGCTTCGTTTATGGCGTTGATTACCTCATTAGGTAGTACATACTAGGACATAAAATATAACGTTCTCATTAAAATATTTACTTTACAGCGAAATTTTGAAACGCATTTTTTCTAGTCAACACAACGGCAGTGTTGCAAGTCTAGAAATGCTTGGTTGGTTTGCTTGCCTAACTCGGAATGAAATATAATAATATAAATTTGTTGTACACCACCTATATTTTTATGGTCATAGGTCATTGTGCCACTTAGATGTTTCTAGGCGATTGCTTGAATTGAAAACACCTGTCGAGATACCGTTTTGATTGATTTCTTTTATCTTGACAAAATACTAATGTTCTATCTTTACTGACTTTCTTATTTTTGTATCTATTCATCGATTAATGGTGTCTTTTGCTTACTTAGGGTCGGCGCAACCCGTTTTTTTCATAAATTGTTCTCAGTCAACCGTTACCCTATCATTTACTCCTTTTTCTTTCATACAATATATCCATCGTATGCGTATTCTCGGTCTTCCTTGCCCTAGGTTTATACTCATCACTCTTTTCACAGGCGATACTTCCCTCCTCATCACATGCCCATACCGAGATAGTCGATTCCCTTTCAATTTTTCTTTGACTATCTTTTGTTTCTTCTATTTGTCATAAATTATAGTTATATGAAGTCATCAAAACATTATGTTTTGGAACATTTATAAATATTGAAATATCTGCGAAAACACCACCTCTGCATTGCCTAAAATTGATGCTTGACCGTTTAATTAAATATCAATTTTGTTTTTGTTTAATTAACCCACGATATTTTTATATGCGTTTATTATGTCACATCGACCCACTAGGTGTTTAAATTATTTAAAACATCGCAAAGTATTGTTATTTGCATTTTTGCGACAGATGTTCTTAATGTTACATACTTACATAATAAGTTGACATTTGACCATCTTAAATATAAGCACCTGTTAAACATACAGCTTTTCTTTTCTGCAACATTATCATAAGTAAAAACTTATAAGGTACTAACTGTTATTGCAGTTTTAGTTTGAACACAAAAAATATCGGTCTCAACCCGTAAAAGGCTACTTAAGTTGAAATTATAGATTTTTACTGATCTAATCAGCTAACCTAGGTTTTACAACCATTCGACAATCCAATTAAAACCTGGTTTCTTATCATTCACCATTTGTGTGCAATGAAAACTTAGCTTTTTGTCATTAATACCGATTCAATTGCTTTTAAATTACCTACTAGTTTTCTAATAAAAAATTCCAACAACAACATCTTTAAAACATAAAGGTACGTTTGATAAAAAATAGACGTCAATTTATCACAAGTTTTATACATTCGCCTTTTATATTCTAGAAGAATATTTTATTATCCATGTCTATTTTTGTATGTGAACCACTTAAAGAATTTTGATCATATGCGAAGGAATCTCGTTCGGATGCGGCATTTAAATCGCTGATGATGAATAGGACATTAAGGATCTTAAAGATCATTCCATTTAGGTTACAAACTATTATAGTTATTTGAGCTTTCGAGCACCCCTCATCATCATTGTGTTATTCTTGCCTAGCCTTTTCCCCAACTACGTTTGGGTCGGCTTCCAGTCTAATAGGATTCAGCTGTTTACCAATATTTCACATGAAATGGCAGCTTATCTGACCTCCACAAGTTCCACAACCCAATTAGTACTGGTAGGTACTTGAAACACCCTGTTATGAGGAAATAATGAATTATACACACTTTTAACTAGTTTTTATTACCGTTCCACTTATATGCTTAACTATTTACCTATTGCATTGTGGATTGTTGGGCTGACAAAATCGGAAGTCATTAACCCATATTGCGAAAACGGTGGAATTAAAATTGGCAATGTTTTTAACGAATATAGTATGTATTTAAATGTAAAAAAATTGTGTCTAAAGATGATTTCAGGATTCGTGTCCGACTGATGTCAATTATAGGCTCGCCCGTTCCCACACGAGGCTTAAACATAATGGAGAAATGTGGGTGTCCTACATGTATACTTCTGTCTAACCTCCCTGGGATTACAGGCGCGACGTTATGACTAAAGATGTTGTTTTGCCGTCTTTCAAAGAGTCGTCACAAATCCTCAAAATGTAACAAAGCTTAGTAATAAAGCATGTGGGTCCTGTCCTTCTCACCTTACCGAGTTTGCCCTTGCGAATTATTCATAACGGCTCATAAAAGACCAAGGTCGTCGCACTGCCGAGATTGCGGATTTGGACGGTCGGGCCGCGGTCCATATACTTAACGTATAAAATGCAAACGACTGGGTTTCACGCGGATCCCGACCAACATACGCGACTCGACACCACACTGGCGCCTTTTTCTGCTTTTTTTTTCATCGAACATTAATTTATGGCGTCGGCGGTCGCCATAAGCTGCCAGTATTACGCGTATTTGGAAGTGATATAAAAATTTTACTACTCTTTTCCTTGTTACGGTTTTGGAAATAAAGCATGCATTCCTGAGAGAATTTCGGTTGTTGCTAAGGACTTATTCTTATAAGTCCTTAGCAACATGCATTGTTATACATAACAGCTTTTCGGAAGTACGGGATTATAATATAAACGAGTCGCACTGTGAGACAGTTTTGCAGTTTATTTACATAAACAACAGCATTACACAACAGACGTTAAACAAATATTACGGAAATATAACACAAGAGGACAATAACAAAAGAGTTTTATAGGTGCCAGTGAATAGAGAGCTTATTACGCAACGGATGCGAGACGAGCCGGGTTCCCGCGGATGCCGCAGACGTAACTTGTATGTAGAAAGTGGTATGGTCGTGGAAAATGCATGTCGCTTTAAAGGGAAAGGGATCAATTTTAACTCTCATTGCTCTGAAGCAGTTCAAAGCATCCGCTGCGTCTAAATTGTTGAATCACACAGTTATTTTAATTGGCAGCATGTAACGGCGTCTTAATATGGAGCATTTTGCACTGACCAGTTTTTAATTAAGATTTTATGTTGTCACCAAGGAATTTTCTACCTGATCTGTGTAATTATAGAGAAGGTATATGAAATGTTCGCGCGCCTACATGAGAGGCGCGCGGAGGCGTTACACCGGGGGGTCACTCTGCTGCCGCGGCACATTGCTGCGCGGCGGACAGACCTCCGGTGCGATCTCATGGCGGCATGGAGACAGCGACTGTCGCAACCCCGTGCAGGGCACGCCACGATAGTGGCGGTAAGTCCCCTCTTTGAGGAGTGGCTAGAGAGGAGCCACGGCGCCCTCACCTTCCGTCTGACGCAGGTCCTCACCGGACACGGATGTTTCGGGAGGTACCTGCACCGAATCAGGCGGGAGGAAACGCCCGGATGCTTCCACTGCGAGGATCGACCGGAGGACATGGTGGAGCACACTGTGGAGGTGTGCCCTGCTTGGGCAGAGCCCCGCCGTGTTCTCGTAGCGGTGATCGGCGGCGGCGACCTCTCGCGTCCGGCCCTGGTGCAAGCCATGGTCCGGGGCGAAGAGGAATGGGACGCCGTCGCCTCCTTCTGCGAAGCAGTGATGCTAGCGAAGGAGGTGGCGGAACGAGAGAGGAAGCGAACCTCTCAACGTCCCAGCCGCCGCGGAAGGCGCGGAAGGCGCTCCGGGCGTCGGGGGCCACGTGATGGCTTCCGGTCACCGTAGACGCGGGCCTGTGGACGGTGAGTAGTGGGCTAGCTCGCCGTCCGGCCGGCATGACGGCAACAGACCGTGTCGGCGGCGCGTTCGTGTTCCACGCGCGCCTCAAAGAGATGTCAGCAAGGAGGGGCCCGCAAGGGCCGACGCCCGTCGGGGCCGCGGATTTTAGTACTAGATGACGTGGCCTTGGAACAAGGGCAAAGAAGGAACATGGGTTCGGTTTTTAGTCAGTAGAAGTCTGACACACCCCTTCGCTCTGCCCAAGAGCCGGGGGGGGGGTCATTTGATGATTTTCCACCCACCAAAAAAAAAAGGTATATGAAATGTCTAGATTTATAGTAACTTGAGGTAAAATTTAACTAAATATGGATAAAATATTTTCCCCGTGGCAATAATTACAAAGGAATTAAGGAAAAGGCAATCTAATCGTCATCAAACGGAATAAAATCTCTGAACAATATGTATGTACTTTTAACTTGAGGCAAAAACACCATGATTGCGCTGTGGGCGGTAAACACTTGACGGATCATACATAAAATTTAATGGCCATAATAAACCCTGTCCATCAGATAATCACTAATCAAATATTAACTGCGGAATTACCTCATAATAACATCATTATAAACCGTTATTTCCTTTTAAAATCATCCCGAGTAAATAATTTGAACGTCAAAATGTTATTTGTCTCTCACTTATTGTTAAAACTTATTTATTTGCGTTACATCTCGGGTTTTTGAAACTGTTAAAGGCCCGAATTCACCACAGTTAGACTGTGAAACCGATCATGAAACGACTGATTAAAATTATCGGTGAACACAGGCCTTACTCACGAGCAACTAACTTTAACCGTATCGGTTTACGTAAGCCCAAGTCACGTTAAAACGTAAGTAATGTATGTAAACGTGCTAGTGATCTGCCGACCCGCCGACCTCACCTCAAGTTTATGGTCACGTGAGGGAACTTACTAATCGACTACATATTTATAGATACGTGTAAAACACCGACCATGAAGCCTATGACTAAAGTTACATGTCCGTACAGATCATTCTGCAATAACAATGTCATACTGACTGTTAAATATTAACTGTGTTTCGTTAATCATTTTCAGATTTGCATTAAACTAATTTTCATAATAATAAGCCAATTCTTTGATTAATCAATTAAAAAGTCAATATTGTAAACACGTAACAAGTTTGACACAACATTATCATGACAGTCGGGGGCTAAACCCTCGTTAACGAACATCTCAATAATTAAGCGTCTTGTTATTGTTTTCATTATGCTAATACCTTACGACATTGACATTGATCGTACGTGTAAATCAAAAGGTCGAGCGTCAATCTAAAACACGATTCTTTTATGTTAATAACAGAGGTGTATCTGTCGCAGGGATACGATAAAAACAGGGATTTGTACAAATGCCTAAGGGATTTGATCAAATCACGGAAGATGTTAAAATAACAACACGTTTTATCACGACGAAAAGTCGGCGCGCGGGCAAGCATCATCTCCGCATTCCGAGCGAGGACATGCGCATGCGACCCACAACGGAATTCCCATCAAACTCGACATATAAGAGAATATACTTACACTTACAGAGAGATAGCATTTTGCGGATAACTTTGCGGATTTACGGGAAAGATTGTTGTAGTGCAGCGTTTTGCGCAAATTCGCGGATGTAGAGTAATTTAATGTGTGTTAAATCCTTCAGTTATTTAGTTATCTTATCAGTTAAGAATAGCGCGAGGTCTTGTAGGAGATGGCAGGATGAGTTGAACTCTTTCTGAAAGGATTAGCAGAAAATCGCAACAGATCGCGAATAAGTAGTGCAAAGAGGGAATTAGACCCTGCAGTGATACTAGATAGGCTTCTATTATTGCAAAGCGCAGCCGCCAGCTTAAAAACAACGATTAAGTATCAAACAATCAAATCCATATTTCGGACTATCCACGCCAAATAAGTAAGAACATGAATGTTGGGTTCGAACTGAAACCCATCTCAGTTTGTCGCTGTTACCATAATCGGCGACATCTCTCTTACTATGAAGATGACACATAACGCTGTCGCTAAGCAGAGATGCCCAAATATTTTAACTAGACATTCTTAACTTACCACAGGAGCTCGTGGCTTATTAAGAACTGCCACTCAGGTCGATCTTTAGGTAAAGATGTGCTTGCCTAGGTCGGTCTGTGGATGGGTGACCGCCCGACATACCGAGTTTCCTCCGTGCCTCGGAAAGCACGTTAAGCTGTTGGTCCCGGCTGCCATATATATATAGATCTTTGGCAGTCGTTACAGGTAGTCAGTGACCTGAAATTCTGACATCCAGTCTTACCAACGGGTACCGTATTATCTAGTATTAACTGGGTTGTGGCTGTGGGGGTCAGATAGGCAGTCGCTCCATGTAAAATACTGGTATTCAGCTGCATCCGCTTAGACTGGAAGCCGACCCCAATATAGTTGGGAAAAGGCTAGGCAGATGATGATTCTTAACTTACCACAACCCAAAAGGTATTTTCATAAAGAATTTGATAGCTGGCGCCAACAAATGGATCCTCGACTGTTACGAATATGCATGACCGTGAACGAGATTAATATCCGAAGATTATAAACAAGTCGTTATAATTCTAGTTATGGCTGGTTATGGCATACTCTACCGAACCCAACTTCTGTATTAACATAACCAAGCAGAATCGCCATTAGGAACGGTAATGGCGGCGTCAAAAGTCCAATATTTTAATAGCTGTTTACTTCGCCGTTTCATTGTTATTGAAGACATAATTAACGATATGGTAGAAAAAAATCCGTCCAACATCCGCCTAATATAATATCTAGTCGTAAAAATTCCAATGACTATAAAATACGGGTCCGAAGATTGGAGATAGGAATAAACAAACTCCTACACGTTTGCCGTGTGGGGTCCGATAAAAAATAGCAGACTAAATCGGATTTTGACCTTTGAATGTTCGAGAAATTGGTCGAAAGGGTAATTTGTATTACGAAGAATTAAAAACATTTTAGGTACTGAGCAAGTGACCATTACTCACGTTGGGCAACTTTTGGCACGCAACTATTCTACGTTTCACTGATAAATTATAACCAACGTGAAATTCAAAATAAACATAAAATAATTTTCCCAGCAATTAAACAGCTGCCACTCGGTCATCTTACTAAAATATTTACGTAAATATAATGAGTAAACTAAAATCACATTCAGTATTCTCATGTTCTGAATTATGAAAATAATGATGAGTAATTTTATGAAGATGTAAATATGATAGTCATTGTCAGCTCCGGCTGTTTCTTGTACACCGTTTCTAATTAACATAATGGCATATAATCAAGGTGTCAAGGGCGTTGTCCTCCGTCGCCTTGTGTGAAACACGTAATTGATCTAGATTATTCTAGATCATAGATCATAAGGTGCGCGGGAGTTCACTTTCGATAGCCATTGTGTGCTTAATGAAAATCATGGAGTTTTTCTTCTCTCTAATCATCAATTTGAATTAATGAGAACTTGCTAGTGAAATGTTGTATGTGAAATGAGAAGCACTAGGTAAATAGATATGCATAATTATGTAGTCTAGCCTAGCCCACATACCATTCTGATGTCGGTATTTCCCCTGGTGGTATGCTGTCATCAGTTAATAGCTAATTTCACCTTTCAATAATGCTTGAGATGTTTATTTTCATATAGGTACCTACATATTAAAGTTTTGGTTTTCTTACTAGAATAGAAGCCAGGAAAACAAAAACTTTGGTAATCACACAAAAATGGTTTTTGCTAAATATATTTTAGTGAGTGGCCCAATTAGCTCTGTATTATTAAAACGGCTACGGTTTTACGTAATAAACTTGAATTTTGTTACGCAAGTGTATAATTGAATAAAAAGGCTTCTTCCATTGCACTTACATCTTAGCTTTCACACGGGAAGAGAATATCGCGCCCAGAGACAATGACGCGGCCTCGACACTGACAATAAGATGATAACCCGAGCACTTTCCACTTTCCCGCGCCTTCCCACAACATGGCCGCGGTATGAAAAGCGCGCGAACAACGCTATGCATGCTCGCCAACACTAAATCCCGCGGAAACCTTTGTCTTTTACACATACTTCTATATAAAACAGTTCTTTCATTTTGTTTTTATTTTTACTACACGCGTCGATTCGTAAGTTTATTAGAGATACTCAAAATCGATTTAAAGCGCAATTATATGTATCGAATCGTAATCGGTTTTACTATCCACTGTACATTTTGATTGGATAATTTCAAATCGGTTCAAGAAAATTATAATACATATCAAACTATCGTATCATCAGCTTGTTTAAATATTTACCCCATGACTTATGGAGATTGTAAGAAATCTTTAACAGACTGGTTAAAATGCAAGAGCTATGACGACATTGAAGCTCTTTTACAAAGTATTATGCGATAATTTGATGACAACCGACAACACACACACAAAAACACGCACAAACACACATACACACGCACACACACACACACGCACACACATAGAGACACACAAAATCATACATACGCACACCTTCCTAGATATAAGTCGAATTTATTTTGTATGTTCACTCCTACATTATAATTGTTATTATTTTAGAAGAGCGGGGTCTCCTGACACAGGTATTTCTTATACTTAAAAGGAGGCCTCTATGTTATGTTTTAATATTGTAGATGTTTTTATAGTTACTGAAATAAAATTTATTATTATTATTATTATTATTATAGCTTGTTTTAAAATAGAATATATTTTTATTTTTAATACACACATGGACTTATTGTTTCGTACAGACTGGTTGAGTAGAACGTTTACATAAATCAGACAATAAATGTGTTTAATTTGGATAAATCATTAGAAAAAATAAATAGTCTTTCAAAGGTAGAGACTTTCAACAATTTTATTTTCGTATCGTTATAGTACACACGGCTACACATCAAGCTATACAAAACCAGTTAATCTTGGCCTCACTTTACTAGATCTTTTCGCACAATGAACGATCAGATTATACTGGTTTTGTATAGCTTGATGTGTAGCCGTGTGTACAATCTGGAACATGGTTTCCTTATTGAAATGTTCAGCGGAGACAGGTTTCAGATTTTATGGCCAATTAAATGTAAACTGTGCTTATCCGGTGCATTGTCGTTAAGTGGCTTAGTTGAGCACGACTTTTAAACTTTCAAGCTTTCATCGAGACCATTTCCTTTAAAAACAAGCTAACGAAAGATAGGGAACCTGTCGGAATGTAGATGGGCTATAGGAATAAAGAAACGACAGATGGTCTGCTATAAAGATGATATGCCTAGAAGAAAGCTAACTTATGAGACGACAACTAAAAATAAGTTTCGAAGAAGTAGTTTAGCACAGAAGCATGGAGATTGGCACAAATGAAGGCAGGTCTATGCCCAGATTGCCCTGCTGTAGGTGAATTCAGGCTGTGGATAGGAGATATTATATGCCAAAACTTCTATTTAAAAAAGTAACAAATTCATATCTGACAAATGCGAGAAGTTTCTTGTTAGTTACATTTATAAATTCATGTTTAATAATTAGTTTTGTTTCGATGAATAGGCTACCTACCTATCCATACCTTATTTAAAACTATACTAATGGCCCCAGAATTAAGTATATTCCGAATCAGAACAAGACAAATGAGTCCTATACTCAGAATCGCCAATTTTGACATTAAAATTGTAAACTTTGATTCTAAAAGGAAAAATGGTTTGAAATTAATTTTCCGACTGGCGCCGACTACCAGTTTTTAATGATTACTTGTTATAAATTTTAAATTAGTCGCCGACATAATTAACCCGGTGCGCGGTGGTAGTGCATTCTGCACTTCACTTTGTTGTTGTTCAGTCATTAGTACCTAATTTGCAACTGGTAGCCAAATGTTGATAGTTTATGATAATAATTTATTGCCACGTCTGTTATTAATAGCTGATAATAGTGACATATTATTAGTCTGAATTAAATTGACACTCAGACCTTTGTATTTGAAAAAAATGTTAATGTGGCGCCGTCTCGCACATTTTTAGACAATCTTTAACATAATTAGGTATTAACGTCAGTTATTTTCCAGATAAAAATAGATCGACAACAATTTCTAAGTATATTAAAGAAGCTGATTTGCCATATCCTTACATAGTATAAAACAAAGTCGCTATTTTTGTCTGTTTGTTTGTCTGTATGCTTAAATCTTTAAAACTACGCAACGGATTTTGATGCGGTTTTTTTTAATAGATAGAGTGATTCAAGAGGAAGGTTTTAGTATATAATTTGAACGACATCCACGCGGGTGAAGCCGCGGGCATCAGCTAGTTTGTTAATATTCTTTTTTGGTGTTTTTTTTTTATTTGAGCAATCCGTGTTAAACAACATTTTTCTTACGTAGAGTATTTCAATGAAGGAATGCGTAGCAAAACTCAACGTCGTGATAACAATAGATTCTAAACATAAGAAGTTCCATAGCAACTGATATAAATAAGGAAGGAACATTTAAATTCCTGATAATTAACCGCATCAGGCACATTCTATATGAATTCATGCGATTCACAGAAACATGGAAATGAACCGGCTATAATTGCACACTAATAGTTTTCTTCGAACAGCTATCTGCCGGGCCACAACGTAACAGATAGTACATAAATGTTATGTTATGTCCATCACATTACAGTTCTTACCGATGCCAATGAGTTACGTGTTCGTCGTTCGAGGGTCACACGCAGCGCTTTCCACTTTTCGTTTTTTTCTCTCCATAAAAGCGGGAATAACATGTTTTTCCCTTACAAACTAGTTATAGAAGCAGGTGTTACTGTTATTTCATCATCTAATAGAGTACAGTAAGCGTGCATTTCCCCTGTTCGTTGTTAGTAGTTACCGGTAATGCTACGGTGTGCTAATGCTGTGTAATCTACACAAGTTTTCTTGTACTGCTTGCTTTTGTGCAACTAACTTGATATTTTAGTTGGTAAACCGTCTTGTTTATGGCTTTGTTAGACAATCGTTCCGTTATTGAACCGTTGAATGCGGCTGATCACGTTCGTGAACGATTAAAGGTCTTTGCTGATGTGTGGAGGGAATGGTACTCTTTGTGTTCGTTTATAGTTATAGCTGCTGATAATATGACATCTGGCCTGTATTCCACGAAGGGTTAGGCAGAGGTGCTTTTTCGCCAGTTAAGTTATAGGTAGTCCCGTGAAATAGGGGCGAACCTATTACCATCAACTGGGCCAACAAGCAGACTCAGTGGCTGCCACTGACAAATTCCTAATAAAATCAACCGGGGCAACAAGCAGACTCAGTGGCTGCCACTGACAAATTCCTAATAAAATCAACCGGGGCAACAAGCAGACTCAGTGGCTGCCACTGACAAATTCCTAATAAAATCAACCGGGGCAACAAGCAGACTCAGTGGCTGCCACTGACAAATTCCTAATAAAATCAACCGGGGCAACAAGCAGACTCAGTGGCTGCCACTGACAAATTCCTAATAAAATCAACCGGGGCAACAAGCAGACTCAGTGGCTGCCACTGACAAATTCCTAATAAAATCAACCGGGGCAACAAGCAGACTCAGTGGCTGCCACTGACAAATTCCTAATAAAATCAACCGGGGCAACAAGCAGACTCAGTGGCTGCCACTGACAAATTCCTAATAAAAGAAACCAAAAACAATTTGCTCGACCCGAGAATCGAACCTAGGACCTAATGCTAAGCGGTCGTGATTACGACCATTAGAATCTGCTGTTAAATCATATCATTGTCGCTGTTTTGAAATGTAAGAGTATCGAATTGAAACTGTAGGATGAGGAATAATTATATCACAAAATCATAATTCACTGAATATATATCTACAAGGTTTGAATGCGATTTTGAGTTGGGCTCTAGACAATTAGTAATCGCTTGTTTAGTAAGTGTTTCGTATATATGTCTACTGCACTTTACAAATAAACCTTTCGTTAGTTAAGTCAATTCAATACATTGTTAACTTTAACCACATCGTTAACGCCCATATTATATAATTTGTCTTTATCTAGGCTATCGCAGACTTAAATTCTTGAAGTTATATCTCCATAGAGAAACATAACATATTTAACTTGATTATATATAAAAGGATTATGCTTAAACACAACATTAAAAAACTTGACATCCGTCGGAAAAACCTGCTTGCAGTTTTTCTTATAACACGTCTAAAGTACTTACAAGTATTTTATAACCCAATTAAATTAAATAGAATCTAGGTACTCGTAAATAAGATGAAGTATTCTAGGTATGTGTTATGTATATGCGGTACATACGTTAGTAGTTTAACTAGTTTTTTAACCTTAGTTTTTTTTAACCTTAGTTTTTGTTTTAACCTGCTTTGAAACTTTGTATAGTCACAAGTGTTTCAGAGGATTTAAAACGACATCTTGTTAGAAATTACTCGTTACTAACAAGTTATGAATTGAAGAATACGGAAAATATTAAATAATAACCTTCATTAATCGTAGCTTAAAATTCCGAAATGTTAAGCTACGTTTGATACTGACTGTACATACGAGGTATAAATATTTACTTGCTAATGAGCGTGCTTTGGTTTTTATTTGAACTGGGAAGTCCTTGGCAATGACCTTGTCCATGTAGAGCAGTATTGAGAAATAGAGTATATTTATAATGAAATGATCTTGATTTCTGTAAGCAGGTTCTAACAAACACCTAGATTAGTCTGCGTTTCCTTTGTAACTACACTAAGAAAAACACTGAAACTATAACAAAACATAATACGCCATCACCCCTGTAATCCCCGAAGGCTTACTCTAAACCCAGGACCATGAGGTCCTGGGTTAGATTGCTGCGCATGAGCACAGCATTCGCCCTTGCGACTACTAGACCAACGAGGCAGTCAAACAATAACAAATATTGATTAGTACCTATTACAGAAAAGATAAATTACGTAAATTTATCTGTAGGTACTTATTAACACAAAAAAAAATCTGAATTGTCATCAATTTTATAAAGAAGATGTTTTGAAGTTATGGTTTATTTCTCGTATTCGTTGCAGTGGTAAAATAATAAAAAAAGTAACTATAACAAATTATATGTTTTGACATACATAATGATAGTCCTTAGGTAGATAGATATACCTATTTACAATTTTTGTTCTTCTCACACCTCAGTGCTCATTTACATATTATTATGTACCTAAGATTTATGTAGTTATAGTTTTTTGTTTACTACAAATTATATGGTTTGCAAACGTGACTTGCCAATTTGTACATGGACACATGGATACAGAGTGATTTATATGTCATTTTCCCGAGAAGTGTTGTGGTTTTTTTATTTTAAATGTTTAAGAATCAACCTAAACTTTAAAGTATTCATTTGGCTGATAGACTTTTTGGTAATTTAAAAGTGTCTGCAATAAAAAATAAAGAAGCCAATTACTTAAGGAAAACATAAACGGTCGTTAAAAGTAGATAGTTTTATGAGGTGAAAAGCCTTGTGGAGTTAACAAAGCTTTCATGCTGATATGGTATTATACGAAATAGCATATAAACGAACATAATGTATTCCGAGAAATCTGCGACTGGCCTGTTGGTCTTGACTGGCCTGTTGGTCTAGTGGTTAGTGACCCTAACTGCTATGCCGGAGGTCGTGGGTTCGATTCCCACCCAGGACAAATTTTTGTGTGATGAGCACGATCATTTGTTGTGTCTGGGTGTAATTTATCTATAATATGTATGTATTTAGAAATATATAAGTATGTTTATCAGTTGTCTAGTACCCATAACACAAGCTCTGCTTAGCTTGGGACTAGATGGCGTTGTGTGATAGTTGTGGAATATTATTATTATTATTATTATAATCTTATGATGTACATGAGTTGTATCTCCTTGCAGTTTGGTTGTACACTTAAAACGTTTTCATCAATTGAGCACACCTAAAATAGACAAATCGTTATTACATTAATTATTTACTAATCGATCATTGCTTCCTTCGTAACAGGTATACTTGTTATCTCACGATTATATAAAAAATAGTACCTAATCAATGCGGAATAAAGGCGGTGTCAGCACGATTCTATACTTAGTAGTGTTCGGTACAAAAATAGCTTATATTAACATGCAGTGTTACTTGCTAGACAATCCGTAAAGGTCAATCGCTATTGTGTAAGCGGTAGAATTTAATTATTTGCACGGAAATGTAGCATGACATGAATGTAGGGACTTGGTAGATAACTAAATATAGATCAGAGAAACCTTGTAAGCATGCTGGAGTAGCAATTAGCTGGCCCTAATAGACGTTGAACCGATAACCGCTAGGTTAGTCGTGTTCTTTTGTGGAGATGTTAAGCAGATATAAGTGTGTTACTCATTGTTTAGTTGTAAGTTGATAATTGTATATGTTATAGGGGTGACATTATCACTGAGTGATAAAACTCCAATAAATAAAGATAAAAAAAAAAAAAAAAAAAGATGTTAAGCAGGCAAGGTTAAGTGGCGCTTTGATTTTCGCAAGGCTGGACAGGTGGAAGAGAGTTGCCAAGAATCGGAACGAATGACTTATCTCCAGCTGTGTACCGATGTAGAATAATGATGAAGCGATGACAAGTATGAAGTAACACTCAAGTTTGTCAGGAACGTAGCACAGCGTTCTAAGGCACCATTTTTATTGAGCCTGTTCTCACTGTAAGCAGGTTTTAATGTATCTTTTAATCCACATAATTACACACCACTAATTAATATATGGCTAGAAAAAAAAAAGTTGTGTGATAGTTGAAAAACAACCGATTTTACCTATTATAGATAGTTATTTCATATGCAAGTCTATCGAACTTTATTAAAACGGTAAGCAACACTACACTAACAACAAACCCAATGAAACATAATTATGATTAAATTAATAATACATTAACGAATTCATTCACCACCTCGATAGATCACTATCGATATCTATTCTTGTCCCTATGATCTAATATCAAGTTTGACACATGAGTCCATTCAATTGTCACTGCACATTGATTAGTTTTGAACAATAGCACGCGCTAGATCGCATAGGTCCTCGATCCTTTTGTTACGGTAATGTATAACATGGGCAAATATGTCATGGTCATGGTTAGACACTCGGTGTTATGGTTTTCTGTCAATGTATTGTGCGGAATATATTTTCTGTAGGCATACATAATAGTTATATTGATATGAGGGGAATTATTTTCGAATAGTGTGGGTGCGCTATTTGTCTTTAATGGATTTTGACTCCTGTAACACAGGTCTCACCTAGCACAGGAGTCAGGGTTTCAAATCGAAATATGTATGTACTTAACTCTTTATTTCTGTCAATAAAAATGTTATTATTATAGGTTTAAAAGAAGTGGTTTAAGATAGATAACCCGTCTGCCTTCAAAACAAGAGTGAACGGGCATCTTCTGGGCACGCTCGCTCTATCATAGACCTCATCCATCGCTTTCCCTCAGGCGTGATCCAGATCAAGAGCAAGCCCATTTCACGAAAAAAAACATGGCTTGATGTTTACAAAGAAAGAAAAAATAAAACGCAATTTGGCACTAGTTTTCACTTTACTTGTTTTGTCTAGTCATTGAGAAATTGTATAGTCATGATCTCTTTCAGCGTTTGTCATTATGATCTGCTGTTTAGAAACTTATTGTTTATTTAATTCGAACACTTGATTTATATTATTGTTAGTATCATACATATTACATAGTAAAAAAATAACTCCCTGAAAAGGAAACCAATTACCAAAGTTTTAACTTATTTTTTTTAAAGACCACTTTATCGTTATGGCTTTAGAGTACAGCGCGACTGCAGTAAATCATCCAATAGCAACTTTTATCCACGCATGACCCGTTTCGAACCTATTATGTCCACTCAACTATGTGTAACTGCCCAGTACATTAGCAAGGAAATAAGAATCAGACCGTGACCATACACACGTTTATAGGACACCATAAAAGCGGTCATCTTGATATTATCAGTACCTCGTTTGCTTATCTCACTTCTATGTATCACGGTTGCCATAACTGACCATAGAGTATTTACGTCAGTGTTATATAATCCATAAGGATAAGCCCTATTTAAAAAGCAATTACTACGTATTATCTAAGTACTTGTTAGTTATGAATAGTTAATACCATTGAGGAAAATCATATCCTCAAGCAATGGAAGTGTAATTTATTAGACAGTAGCTTTTTTCCGCGAATACTCTCGCGTTATGATTAGAATTTATCTTGCGGTCGTATCATATAATATTCTTTGACAGTCTGGGATAACGCAGCTTCTCATTTCTTTTTGTATTATTATAGCTAGCCTATATTGTTCCACTGCAAAGACCCTCTATTCTTTTCAACGGTTACGATACTGTGCAACTTCTTGGCAATTCTCAAGGAAGTTTCAGTTCCCATTATGAACTGAATTTTAGGAATAGGATCAGAAGTTTCAAAGATTACCCCGTACATTCAAACTTACAAACAAACTTTACCTCTATAATATTATTATAGATTTAAAAATCCTTGACCCATCCATTCATAGACGGAACAAAACCTTCGATCAACAGAGGTATGTAGGATGAAATTACATTAATCTGATACGATCTTATACAAAAGAGAATTTAAAGAAATTGACGAGGTTATTGATGATTGAAATGTATTCAGTGATTAATCATCATTTATATTGCTCAAGATAGTAATATATAAGGTCCCACTTAAATAGGTGGACAAATTTTAACAGCGTTCAGTAGGTCTAACCAAAGAACTCTAAACAAATAAAAACATTAAATAAAGTGATTTTTTTTTTACTCAAAGTAATAAATTGCCAGCACTCTAGAACAAACTCATCCTTTATGAGTAGGTACTTAAATGCGTTTTTCTTATTATTTTTTTTACCATCGTCCTTATTTTGGTCGTCTGAATGATTTCTGAAATTTTGTCCACCTATTTTAATGGGACCTTATATATTGAAGAATAGGTTCATTTAAATCATTTTCTTGTTTTGACCGTTCACATGTGCAGTCAGTAGGTATATTTGATGATTTTATGGCTTCAGATAGCAAATCATCATTTTCTTCCGCCTTTTTCCCTTTATCCCTATTTGGGGTCGGCGCCGTATGTCTTTTTCCTCCATTTTTGCCATAGTTTTTCTTTACACAGTCCATCCATCGTTTATTTATTGCAAGCAAATAAAATTTCAAATTTATTAGGAGATGTTTTTAGACCCATCTACACTCTACAGTATTGTAATTAAAATAACTTGAAAGATATAATTAAAATAACTTGAATCAGATATTGACAAATGCCAAATATCTGTCTTAAAAGATTTTGATGCAGTGAACAACTGATTATTATAAGAATCAATAACACGGAACATAATAAGCCATAGAAAGTTCGTCAATACTTTGTAACTAAAAAAAAACAACTTAGAATGTTTGTTTAAACATCAGAATCATCAAATCGCCTTCGGTCCTAGATAATGTCGGCCACGCCATCAATGGATGCTGGGGCCAGCGAAGCGTGCCGCGAATGTGGTACGGATGCCCCGGCCTCTCGAACTTGACCCTGCAATCATCCGACCTTCAAAAGTTTCTAATACTCGAACATGAAGACGAAATTATAGCCTTCACAAAGTGCCCGTAAATATTGTTTCTTTTGATGCTTCGGAACGCCTTCATGACTGACCTGCCGGGGTCTCTTTGATTTCTATATCGATTGCTTTTATTTTATAATTGGTAGTATCAACGATTTTTTAATTAATTGCTGCTAGCATAAAGTGCCGCGTGTTAGAACTTGATTTTATACTAATAAGTCTTATGACCTCGAGTTTCTTTAACGGAAGCATAAATCGAAACTTTAATGATTTTCTCTAGACTATCAACGCATTTGTAATTGATGAACGAGAATCATTAAACGAAAGCGAAACACCCGCAATTCAGGAAGTCACTTGATTAGCTATAAATTAGCAAGTGCAGCTTTTATGTTTTGCAAACGTAATTGTTGGTAGTCATATGAAGCGCTAATATCCGACGTCTGTAGCTTAGCAATCTTTTGAAATGCGATATTTTCCTGTCTTATTTCCTGTGACATTTCCTCTTACTTATTAGCATCTACTTTCATCTCCAACGACATATCTTCGATCTTAGTAACAACAGTTTCAAAGAAATAATTTCTTCAAATACGTTTAAAATGATGATGCGGTCGAGTGCGATGCGCAAGAGTTCCAGTTGGTCTTGCGCGTTCTCCGTGAACTTGACCGTTTCGACGGATGCGCCCGCGCCGGTCAGCCTTCTCTAAACATGGTTCGTGTACTATGATTTTGAATAGATAGCATCATCTGACCGCTTAGTGACCGGCTAATGTTCTTGATCTCTGTTTTTTTTTGTTATGTTATGTGGTATTATTACACTTGTTATGTAACATTTGACTTTTTTATTTGGAGAGCGAATCAGCGTGTTCGTAAACAGGATGTCGTGCAACCAAGTCCGTGTTTACCAAAATAATACTTATTACTGATGCGAGTTCACATTCTTCGGGTGATATTGAGACAGATTTGACTTCAAACAATTATAGCAGATTTTCATACGGTTTGTCTTATGTATACTTGAGGTAGTTTTACTACTGTATAAACGTCCTTACTTTCCAAAACGTCTTTCTTGTCATATATTGCGTTGCAACTAGGTCGCATGTTCGACTGTAAACAAATTGTACATATACTTATACGTTGACTTGTTTATACAGTTTTCTTGTATTTGCCAAACGTGTTCATTTCCGAGTGTTCTAGTTTCTGGCTACTTGCTGTCCATGCCCATTTAAAGTTGGCACATTTCTATTACTGCGCCACTATGGTGCTATTTGCAGGTTTATCTTGATAATGATTTCATTTAACGATTCCGTAATTCTCTGTCATTATTTGTGACTTTAAGGAGAAATACTTCATGAAAAAGCCTCTCATCATTTATGTACTTTATAAATTACAACATTAATCTACAATTTATACAGTTAATACGACATAGTTGGCGGGAAAAGTAAATGTTCTTGTAAGTATTTACCGCTGGCGCAATTTACTGTACGACATGTAAAGTGGCAGCTGTCAGCAGTGACATGCGGACAAATTGACTGGACCACACGAGATGGAATAATTGAATCATGGAGGTGAAGATAGGGATGCATTCTCGTTAAGATAAAACATAATCATGAATAGGGGATCGGACAAAAAAAAACTAATTAGTCCGTCAGATAGATTTCCAAAAATTATTGGACACGTATTTTTTCTTTTTTCACGTAAACTTAAAATGAAGACGATACAGTGCTTCGAAAACTCGTGTGACGTCATATGATAGTACATTTTGACGACACAAGTGACGTTGCAAGCCCCACTCCAAGATCTTTGACACGTTTTATCTTCGTCATTTTTTATTGATTTGATAAAACAAAAAACACGTATTCAATATTTTTCGATAATCTAACTTACGGACTAAACAGAATCATATTATTTTGACCCTGTCCGATCCCCTATTGTAAAATATGTGCAACAATGAAAAATATAATTTGTGTCGTACAATTTAAATACACGATTGATGGATTTCACGATGAAGGTCTACTACATTTGTGGTTCAAGCATTGTCAAGCTAAAGCATAACAAATATTTCATCACCGGTCTTTACCAATGTTTTACCCGTAACTTGTGGATGATAAATATCTATACGAGAGGATCGACTGCATAATCCATAACATCTTAACAAGACGATGAAGATAACAACGTTCAACAATGAGAGGTAAGAGGTGGAAACCCTACGCAAGTTTAAGAAGTTTAACGATACGCTGACGAAGTAACATCGTAGGCGTTATGTGCTTTTGATTTATGCCATTGATAGGGCCGACTTACGTAGTATTGCGGTTATGAATGCCTTTGTCGTTTGTATGGACAGTTTAAGCTCCAAAGAATATTTTTAGCATTGGACAAAGGCATAACACGCATCTATGACGTCTCCACAAAGATAAAAGTATTAAATGACGCGATGGCAAAAATGAATACAATGACGTTAAAAAACGCACCGAGAATCTTGATTTGAGAAGTCAAATCAATGATGAACGAATCGGTAAAACCCCTATGTACTTTGACTTATGAATGCAAAGAATGTTACTACCAAATGGAGATTGTGAATAGCTATGACAGAGTACAGGTAGCGGGCTATATCTCAACTTGCCACTTCCAGCTAAGGTCACTGCGAACCTTATAAGGATAGAACGGAATGATGTAAAAAAGTCATGTGAAATAGGCCACAAATGCATACGTGACGATGAAATATTTCTCCGCTTTGAAGCCTCGCTTGTCGTTGACCCACAAAACAAAGGCGATTTTAAAAATCGTGACATGCGCGGGTCGCAATGTTACGGTATTTCGTTCATTCGCGTAATTATTTCGTACAGCATGTGCGTGGACTATAAATGGACCTTTTAAGATAATCTGATCGATGTCATTCGTATTGGATTACTCAATTTAACTAAGCTCAAGGTTCGAAAGGCTATTTATTTTTAGTTCAGTTGTTATTCGCTGTGAATTTGATGGATTGCTTGCATGGGTCCATTAATTCAGTAGTCTGGTATCAACGTCACATGTTACATCGATACTGTTATTAATTTCCTTTGAGGTTGATTTATTAATTGTTATATTCGAAGAGCATTTCACTATGAACGAGCATTAATCATAGATCAAACATTTATGATGATGATGAACACATGATTTTATCATTAGATATTATTAAAATTTCGATGTAAATGAGCTATCCCACAACATTTTGGTTACTATCTACCGCCAACCACCCAACAATTCATTACCTACTTAATTTATCCCCTATTGCATTTGAAAATTGTTCGTTTAGTTAAATGTTGCGGTTTTCAGCTAGTGTTAGTCAGACATAATTATTTCAATGAACATCAATAAACTATTAGCTAATTATAACTTTATAATACACATTAATTCCAAGATTCTCAATAAATAATTAAAAGACATTGTTAATTGTTATTGTGCCAGAAACATGTATTTTATATGAATTTGTAATTTAATTGACACAGCTGTACCTACTGTACGTATTTCTAGGTATCGTTACATTTATATTGTTTATATTAATATGTGTTGCGAAACATGTGACAATTTTCATGGAAATGGTTTAAATAATTATTTACGAAGCTTAATTATTCATGAAGACTAACTTGTTGACTTGTTTATTTTGATATTGAATATAACCGCTTTAACTGTAACATTTTAGTAAGTATGAGCATTTCTATTCGGATCACTTTTGGAAAACAAAGTTTTAAAGGTAAAAAAGACACCATCATTTGGTTTTTTCTATTTTTTTGAAGTCCCCTATTTTTATGCAATTACACAGTGCACTTTACTAAAGTTTTAAAATATATAATCATAGTGTGTCATTAGCAAGTTGGCCGAGACAATCATGAATCATAGCCGGGTCGTGGTAGGTGGGTAGGTAGCAGTGTACAAGGTTATGAAAGCGTGGCCTTTGTCTAGTGTGCGCCTGGGCCTGCGCCTGCGCCACCGGCGGCGTGCATACTTGCGATTCTTTTATGGTGTGTTGATCGACTGCATGCTACCTATTCTATTGATACTTTCTGTCCTCTGATTCTTTTCGCAGTTAGTCCTAAATTCTAGGGTAGGAAGCTTTTAAACTCGTTTTTAATCTTATTGTGTGAATGGAGCCCAAAGTTGGAAAGTTGTCTGGTAATCGGGTATCGTGGTATAGGCATGTGATGCGAAGGAATGAGGAAAATGCCGTAAGGAAATTCTTGAGTATGAATGTTGATGGGTATAAAATAAGAGGAAGACCAAAGAAACGATGGAACGTAAAGGATGATATGGCAAGAAAAAAAGCTGTCTCGTGGGATGACAAGTAAATAGAAGTATGGAAGAAGAAGACACGCTGCACGGTGGTCCCGCCCATAGGTCATAGGGCTGGAATGTCGATGTTCAAATAATGAAGTCATTTATCGTTACAGGATACACAAATAACCCTTCTATCCCCTGGGCCCTGGGCCTGGGTCAGAATGGTCTATCATTGATCTCATAATTGTTGATTGATGACAAGCCAAACAATTATGAGATCAATGATAGACCATTCTGACACTATTGAATAGCAGACTCGGGGCCCTGGTATAAAAAAATTGCAATAACATAGATGGAACATTTAATTTTGTGCACCCGTAGTAACATATCATTTGTGCTCGATAACGTTATCTCTTCGCCGAAATTTCTATTGTTTTCAAGGTGTTGTTTTTCTCGGAAATTGATTGTTTGTGATATTGTTGTGCCATGGACATTCAAAAAGAAGGTATGTATATGTACGAGGTTTTTAATCATATTGTGTTTACTTTAACCCTGTCAGTATCGTTAACCAGCCCCGTCAAAGAGACACTTGTTTTCTTTGTTTTTTAACGCTTTCCCATATTCAATTAGACTTTTACAAGGAACGATTTGCAAAGATGAAACGCATATCAAAATAATGTCTTGTTTGTCTAGTTTCAAAAACTGTTAACGTCTAGGTGCGCCAAAGTGCGCCGAGGATTGCTATAGGTAATTGAAAGGACTAAATCGTATGCAGGTAAAGTTAGGTAATTATGAAGGTAACTTAGGTATTTTTGTTTTTCTTTTATTCTGCAGGGGCCACCAACAAGTGTTCCTTTCCTCGAAAGGAATACCTGGTTCTGTTCTTAATACCTGGTTATCTGCGACGAATAAAGAAAATAAGCCAGATAGATCTCGCGAAGTGTTTGAAATGCTAGCACTCTTTACCGGACACTGATAATATCCAAACCGATTGCTTGAGAGATTTAATTTGTAATCGCTATAAAACAAAAAAAAAAAATAGATAAAAAAATAAACTTAATAAATAAATAAACAAAAATGAAAAAAAAAAAACTAATCATTTCTAAAGTAAAAAAGTTAAGTATTCTTTCAATTTTAATCCAACCTGCAACCCTTATTACCGCCCTTCCTAGGAACCGGGACCACTGTGCGCTGCGCCAACCCCGAATGGATACGGATAAGGGCAAGAGAATGATGATGATCATGTGTAAAGTCCAATTCACGAAAGAAGTCCCGCAGACGCAGCGCTGTATTCGCGCGACATAATGTTGCTATCTCTCTCTCTCTCGCCATATCTCCCCATCTGTCAAATTTAGTTCCACAATTGTCCGCGGGACTTCTTTCGTGAAACGGACTTTAATCGGGGCCCTCACCAGTCTACGTGTGTAGTTGTGGCCGTCAGAGACTTGTTCTCCAAACACATGCTTCCAGGCTTTTCAAATACATATATTGTGGGCTGCACTCATTCAGTTGCTATATTGCAAAAGTGCCACTCGTGGTAGCCTTAGTAAATATATTTGTGTAACTGCTTTTCAGTTTTACTCCATTCAGTAGATAATTTAATTTGTACTATAGGTTATGGTGAAAACTAAATACATAATATGTATATACTGGGCAGTCAGTCACGCTTATATGTTAGTCTCATTCAGATACATGAAACATATTGAAAACCCATGAACCGTAGTTTATTCATAATTTACTTGCCCTTTCTTTGTTGTTAGGAAACTTGGATTATTTTGCTCACTTAGCACATGTATTGAAATAGGGCGGGGCATACCGCCTCGCACACCGAAACACGATTTTGGCTTTGTTCTCTATGATAAATATGTTTCTCTGGCGAATGTATGTTCACGGCTTTGTCGTGTGCGGGCCCGTTTGGTTGCAAATATGAAGGTCTGCACATAGTTAGAATAGTCGTAGACATCGATATTATAGTTGTAGTATGTACTCAAGAAATATGTGTGTGACAAGAAACTTAATGACAGTAGAAAAAAAGTATAAAATTAAATATAGTTTTGTCACTACCTTTTGTCCGCGGTTTTATGATCGGATGTTTATACCACGGGGAGAATTGAAAGATTCCGCATTACATCCAAACTTACTATCCTACAAATATACAAACTTTTAATTAGAACATAACATAAATATGGCTATGGCGATACTCCCGATACTGTATTACACTGTCATTAAGTTTAATGCCAATGACATGATTCTTAATTAATTACTTACTAATCCAGAAATCGACCTTGTTGTCTGAAATAACTTAAATATTATATTATTAGATCAGATGACCATAAGATATCTTCCAACATTGAGTGAAAATCACTTATTTTGATCCGGTAATCAAACAACACACAAATTGGTATTGTGGCTAAAAGTAAACTTGAGATTAGCAATGTAGACAATGCAGAATAATTTTTGTTAGTTTTATTATACTGTACATTAAACAGCGTCTTCAAGTGCACCGAAGCGTACCATCTTAGCTTAGTTGAAGTAGTCCAATTTGTAACGAATGCATCGGTCCGTTGCGCACGCGCTGGCGACCTTGCAAGGTCGCGTGTGATGCATCGCATTACCCATCTATAAATATTCATACACCTGGAAAATTAGCGAAAAGGTGACGGTTACTAATCTCAATAACAGTCGCAATAAATCGCTCATCACATCTTTGAAATAGATAGCTATTCTCTCCCTAATCTATATCTCCTTTATCATCATCTGCCTATGATCTACATCTGCTTGCAGACATACACCGTGCCTGCATTTGGTTTTGCTTCCATTGTCCCCTGCCAACGGCCACGCTATCAAATACTTTTTCTTCTTTCCTATTATTTCTCTTCTCACATAATTCACCCATCTTTTCTTTGTTCTTTCTCTACGAAATATTTATAAGTATATCACTTTTTGATGGTAAAAAATAAACCACTTGCTTTCACGAGGACTTACCAGGACAGAGAGAACTCCTCAAGAAACAGTTGTACAAAATCTTAAAGTATGCCAAGAAATAATTGGAAATCAAAGAGTACTATGCCAATTCTTTTATTCGAATACTACGTGTTACGAATAAAACCACTAAGTTAATGCTGTTTTCACAAAAATATAGGACACAGAATTCTTTCATGCCCATTCAATAATGAGGAAAACCACATAGACACGTGTCTTTGTGGTTGTGAATATTAACAACACTCTACTTTTGACATCATATATATGGTATTTACTTATTGCGTTTTTATAGTATTACACTTATTTTGAAATATTTATTTATTTTCTTTTGTCAAAAACATAAGTACTTACGTGCAACAAAAGAAAGTTATCAGATAACCCTTGCTGTGCACAGTTTTTAAACTTGACAAAATATCGAGATTTCTTTTAAGATTTATGAACATCTTTTTTAACCTATATTGTCCCACTGCTGAGCAAAGGGCTCACCATAGTCTTTTACTCTTCACTCCGTGCGATTTTCTCTAGCCAATCTGTGTATTACATAGTTAATTTAAACTCCCGGAGTAAATTCCCTAAATAATTATGGAAACTGCATCAATCACCGTTGCAGTTTTTAGTACAGAAGAATAACACAGCCACAAATATATACGAATTACTGAAATCGTTTTCTGATATTATGTTTTGTGCCCCTATGAGAACAATAAGTTTAATATTTTTTACTGCTATGTTGCTATGTACCCTTTGTCATAGTTTTTCTAAGTGTGTCCTAAGTTTCCAGATGCTGTTGCTTAATACCAAGTATTACCTACATACATACATATACGTGTGTATAACAACTGTTATACACACGTATCAACGTATCCATTACGGGTGTGATTCCAACAGATAAATAATCTACCTGTCTTCCTGTTCTACGCAGCATCTACATATCCGCGTCTTACCATTGTTACATCCTGATTGTAACCTAGGCAAATTACTGGCATTTATGTTATTTCTTATTTCCGTAACCTGCATGGAAAAATAACACCGTTTATGGTAGGGTATAGGGGAATCTTTTGCGGTTTTGATCCGAGTAAGATGATGTTTTGGAAAAATTTGTGTGAAATCTAGAGAGGTATCTAATTCGTCATCGGATCGACAAATTCGCGGAATTATAAAGTTTCCTTGCCCTTATCTTAATTAGTTTGGGGTTGTAGCATGCGGTATTCTTCCATACCTCTCTATTACTGGTCATCTCATCAATATAAAAGAGAGTTTGTTTGCCTATTTATGTTTTTGTTTCATTGCCACGTCTTCAGATCTATCGGCTGAACGGATGACTATTAAATTGAACACATAGGTAGACCATAGGATAATTTGTAGACCGGTATCATAGATAATTCCTGACCACCATGCGAAGCCAGCATAATAAGGTGGTCTTAAATGTTTTATCTGTATCAGAGAACACAGTTCTCAAATACAAAGAACTTCTGACAATCCTAATTTGTAACGAATCTACGTCTTAATATAGAAAACGCAAATTAATCTAACCGGAATAATGAAACTTGCCATGTAAGTCATTTATTTTGAAACCGAATGAATTTTAGTCGAATTAATTGCTACATCTTTCCCTATATGGTAATAAGTAATTTTGGACATTGTAGTATGAATTATGAGACGGCATTCCAATATCAGGGAAACGTATTTATCTACGACTAGTAACAAAAGGCTTGGACATCAAAACAACGTTGAAATATTAATTTGATCTTCATAGCTAACCCCATAAATGTATTTATATCTAAATTGATAAAATCTTGCCTTATCTAAATAATCAAACACATGTTTTCAAAACTTAATAAAAAGAGTTATTGATTATGATAAAGTATCGAATTTAGGGTCGACACACATCTGACGGAAGATACGCTGCATATCGTAAGTGGCGTAACGCCCGAACAGACAAATAGACAGTAAAACATCCATCCTTAGACACATAACCGAATGATGCGTTACTATATCGATCGTACTAACGACGATTCACCCGACGTATCTTCGGTCAGATGTGCGTCGACCCTCATAATATCATTCATTGGTAAGCAGAAAATAGTACCTCAAATCATCGGGGTTTAAACACCCAAAAGTGGTATAATTATTGGAAGTGCTAAAAACAATGCTATACTTAGTTCCGTTAAGACACATACTTAGATCTAGGAAATTACGATCCGAAAGTGATGATAACTAACAAGACGAACACAAGAATGATGTAACAAGGAAAGAGCGAATTAATCATAATTACAGTACAGGTTACAATTAAAAAGTTTTTCAATACAATCCGTAGTAATTGCTATCATATCACTAGCTATAATCATCGAATGAACTAGATCGTAAATATCGAGTCATATTTTGTAATGAGCTTTAAGAAAACCGTTCTGTAATAGTAGGCTGGTATGATTTTTGACAGTTGTGTAATACAATAAAATTATCGTAGTATGTGATGGGCAGATGATGATGACTAGGTACTGAGATGAAGACTAAGGATTTCCGGGCCGGCAGTCTCTACAGAGATAACGACAAAATCGCTAACTTTCGATTGCTAATTACCAACGAATAAATTCGGTTGCAATAGTAGATGACCGTCCTGAGCGACTGTAAAAGATAGGAGCTTGGAAAATGTGGATTCCATGCTGCCGGATGAGGTTCAATTCAGCACTAGTAGAGAAGTATGGAAGAAAAAGATATTATGCTGCGCGGACCCCAAATTAATTTGGATAGGAGTAGGAGAATGATATTTCGATGTTGTTTAGTAAAAATCTAATTGATGTTTCATTCCGATGAACTGCTCCTTTGAAAAACGGTTTTATTAGTTTTTGTTTAGGGAAAGCCAACATAGATAAATAGATATAAAGTCCTCGTCGTCTTTAGATTCCACAAATAAAACATCTAAGTAGTAAGATGTGTAAAAAAATAAAATAATTTGACACAAATAGCTATTTATATTAAATAATTACAAATTCATGAATTTACAATCAATCAAGATTGCATTGTAAATTCTTAGCTGAGAATTCCATTACAAGTTTACCTATAGCTGCAGTTGTCATTATTTAAAACATCTAGTCGTCTTTGTAAAAAATGCAAATTGACTTTTTGTTCGTCAGGCAAATGATAATCGCAGATGGCGATTATGTACAGACGGCTACACATCAAGCTATACATTTCCAGTATAAGGTGGTCTCGCATTGTATAGGATTTCCGTACAATGCGAGATCAGTGTAAACTGGAAATGTATAGCTTGATGTGTAGCCGTGTGTACGTAACATGCCCATTGCAGTCGACAATCAACAATTCAATATGATTGGGTCTAAATGCTGCTTACAATGGCGTAGTCGGCGTGGAAACATCTAGATGGCAGAAAATGTTCGCACGATAGCCCATATTTACATCAGTAAACGGTCGATAAGAAAAACTTGTTTTTTCATTATTTACCTACATGTATTGTATTATGCTGGCTACGTGTGTTGGCATAGGTCTTGGTTCTCAACCTGTCACGTTCCAGGTAATTCATTGACACAATTTTACAAAACCTACGTAGTACATAAGTGTTTGTCTCACGATATGTTTTTACTAGTAATTGATCACTTAGCTTTCGATGTTCGTTACAGCAAATTGTATAACTTGAGAAAAACAATAGTTAGGACTATTAACTTAATTAAAGGATTGTTTATCTGCAGTCTATTGTAACAAGCTTGTTTTAAGTGTTTACATTGTACACACGGGTACACATCAAGCTTAAATACATTTATCTACCCAAATATCATAAACCCTCTATAGTGCGTTCAAAAACCATAGGCAATGACCAGCATTACCATCCAGCAGAAATAAACAGAACTGTAATGAACTCATCACGAAACTGAAAACCGACGATGGCGAGATCGTGTCCGCCAAACCGGAGCTTCTGAGAGAGATCGAGAGTTTTTATGGGCAGCTGTACACGTCAACTAGTCAACCCGTCGAAAATGTAGCGAAAGACCCCAGAGCTAGACTGACCCGACACTATACCGAAGACATCCCGGATGTCAGCCTGTACGAGATTAGGATGGCTCTGTAACAGCTTGGCGATGACGGAATTACGGCCGAACTGCTGAAGGCGGGTGGCAAACCGGTCCTTAAGGCCCTTCAGAAGTTGTTTGATTCCGTCATACTCGAGGGGAAAACACCACAGGCTTGGTGCAGGGGTGTGGTGGTGCTCTTCTTCAAAAAGGGTGACAATGCCCGGTTGAAGAACTATAGGCCCATCTCACTTCTAAGCCATGTCTACAAGTTGTTTTCAAGAGTCATCACGAATCGTCTCGCACGCAGATTCGACGATTTCCAGCCTCCCGAACAAGCCGGATTCCGAAAAGGCTTCAGTACCGTAGACCACATACATACGCTGCGGCAAGTTATACAGAAGACCGAAGAGTATAACCTGCCTCTCTGTTTAGCGTTTGTGGACTACGAGAAAGCCTTCGATTCGATCGAGACTTGGGCTGTACTGCAGTCTCTCCAACGGTGCCAAATCGACTACCGGTACATCGAGGTGTTGAAGTGTTTGTACAAAAACGCCACTATGTCAGTCCGACTTCAGGACCAGACCACGGAACCTATCCTTCTGCAGCGCGGTGTGAGACAGGGAGACGTCATATCTCCGAAACTGTTCACCGCTGCATTGGAGGATGTCTTCAAGGTTCTGGATTGGAAAGGACTTGGCATCAATGTCAACGGCGAGTACATCACTCACCTTCGGTTTGCCGACGATATAGTGGTCATGGCTGAGACCATGGAAGACCTCAGTAAAATGCTCGATGACCTCAGTAGAGCTTCCGAAAGAGTGGGCCTTAAAATGAACATGGACAAAACCAAGGTTATGTCGAATGTTCATGTAACACCCACTCCTATCAAGATCGGAGACTCTACGCTCGAAGTTGTGGACGATTATGTCTACCTGGGACAAACGGTCCAGTTGGGTAGATCTAACTTCGAGAAAGAGGTCAATCGTCGAATCCGACTCGGCTGGGCCGCGTTCGGGAAGCTGCGCAGTATCTTCTCGTCCAACTTACCCCAGTGTCTCAAGACGAAAGTCTATGACCAGTGTGTGTTGCCAGTGATTACATACGGGACCGAAACGTGGTCGCTCACAATGGGCCTTATCAGAAAGCTCAAAGTCACCCAAAGGGCAATGGAGAGGGCTATGCTCGGAGTTTCCTTGCGTGATCGAATCAGAAATGAGGACATCCGCATGAGAACCAAGGTTACCGACGTAGCCCGAAGAATCGCCAGACTTAAGTGGCAATGGGCAGGGCACATTGCTCGCAGAACGGATGGCCGATGGGGCCGAAAAGTTCTGAAGGCCTCCCACTAGGTGGACCGATGACCTGGTCAAGGTTACAGGAACCCGCTGGATGAGAGACGCACGGGACCGGTCAATGTGGCGACGCCTGGGGGAGGCCTATGTCCAGCAGTGGACGTCTTTTGGCTGAAATGATGATGATGATTAATGAACTCATAACCTACTGTTTTCAGTAGGTTATGAGTTTAAATTTGGAACAGGTGTCAAATTCAAGTGAGTGTGCTATTCTAGTATCTACATTAAAACAGATACCTATCGATACGAAACCCCAATTCAGTATGATTTTAATTATAAATCGCACGAGATTTTGATCTCGAGTGACACAAGAATAGTGACTTTGTTCGTTTGCCTATGATTTAAAAAAAAATGACAGATATCCGAAACGCCGCCATTTCTAGCTGTCATTTGTTCGGTATTTTTTATTGCATTACACTGGTAACAATGCTGGTCATTTCCCTATGGTTCCTGAACCCATCATAGAGCCCTTATGATATTTGGGTAGCTAAAGTAGTGTATGCAACTATACATAATTAGGCATTACAACACTCGTGTGATGCTATTAAGAAACTCGCCTTCGGCTCGTTTCTTGAACCCACACTTGTGTTGTAAATAGTTGTAATGCCCTTCATTATGCACAGTCGCATAAACTACTATTCCAGTATAACATGGCGTCGGTTTGTATACAATTTTTGTTTCCGTACAATGAGAGATCTGCAGAAACTGGTTTTGTTTAGCTTGATCAGTCGCAGTTATGGCAGTATCATGAAGGTTATGAACAAAAAGAACTTGTCATCCATTTTTGGAATTCTTTTAACCATGATTCTTGGAAATACTTTCCCCGAGTGAAGTCATTGTCGAGAGAGCTTTCTTCTGAAGAAAAAAGGTGTTTTTTAGCAGATTAAACCACAGATAAAATGACAAATTTTATGTGTCAGTTTGGTATTTCAAAAGTTTCCGGACTTAAAGAAATGTAATGTATAAGAAGGCAAACGTGAATAAAGAAAAAATATTTTGACAAATGGAAAGAAAAAGTTAATAGAAGATGGATGAATTGTGAGAAAAGGAAGCAAACAAGAAAGAGAGCTTAAAGTAGTTAATGAAAGGACACATTTTGCGGCGATAGATAAGATTAGACAATCTGAAGCATATAAGCATAGATAAGGCCCTTAAACAGGTCCACATGAGCAGGGATCTTCAAAGGACCTAATTGAACATGGCGATGAATTTCATCTGCATCGTTCATAGCTAAATCAGTTTCGAAGTAAATCTACGGTGTCAGTCTATTTGTAGTCATAACTTTAATTTCCACTTGACTGTCATTTTTTGCGCGTACGCTTTTTGTCAGGAACCTAATTGCTTTTCCAATGTTTGTCTATTGCATACAATTATGCCTTTTGTTAGATCAAGTTCATTCGATTCTAACCTCTAATAATGCCTTCAGTGTTACTAATCACTAAAGCTTATAATTGTTCACTTTGTATTCAATAGTGGGAGTTTAATTTCTTCATTGCGTTCCATGTAATGTAAATTATCGTCCATTGTGATTGGTTTATTGTCATTTGTGAGTTTTAGGTGAAATCTTCTTTCAAGTCTGCATTTACAACTTTCTTATTGCTCCGGAGTCTTTGTGGTGTGGTTGTGAATGCTAAAAACTCCTTGCCAAAGAAAGTAATGCAACCGTTGTTAACTGTTTACTTGCGATTTTGTGCATTTTCCTCGCGCAGTCGCGGCGAAATAATGTATTTGTTTAAAATAAGTTGAAAGCGCTTACTGCAGCTTTCACGGGTATTGTCGACTTAAGAAAGCGTCTTCTCTTCCACTTGACACCTTTTTAATTAGCGTATACTGAGAAATGACGATAATTACTCAAACATTTCGTTTTTTTTTGTATAAAATGCGGTGTAGCTCGTGGTTTCATATTTACGGAGCACAAAGAGTCCATTAGCGATATTACCACAACAAACCACGACTAATTGGGTATTAGCACTTCATCCGCATACACAGAGTACCTATTTAATACGAAATTAATTGCCGAATCTTCACGACAATAGAGGTGAGACACACTTCACAGGCAGACGCAACTTGTTTCGCTGTCGAGGGATATACACGGGTCGATTTTACCCGTACGTTTAGTCGCTTAGTAAGCCGTACAGCTATCCTATTTGTAGCACTTGACTGAAATTGCAAGCGAATTGATCGTTTTCTTCAAAACTAACAACATTCAGGTTAGCATCTTTCAATTATAAGCGATCTTTTGCGGCATATAGTAACCATTCCAAAATTGGCGTTTGTGATTTTAGTTACCTAACTTCAGTATATTTGGTTTTTATATGTTCTCAAATCGACCCGTGTGAATACACCATTATGCATATTCTTATAGAGCTGTTATTCATGTCTTGTCTTCTTATCTAGTCGACATGTTTTTGATGTAACGGTAACATTGCGTGCTGTTACGATGAATAGTTTTTAATTGAACATTGCGCAACAGCAATGTAATAGCGTATCGTTTCAATTAGGTACTTGATATGCAAATGTTTAACGAGATGGATTTTGAAAACATTAATAACACTTTTAAGACAGTAGAAATAGGATTACCAACCGTCCGGATATTTCCCAGTCTTCTACATTGTCCAGTCTTTCGAGTAGAGTTCTATCTTTATAGGAAATATTTAAATGTAAATAAATGGATGGAAAGGGAGAAGGCCAAAGCAAAGATGGATCCCCAAATAGAATGGGACAGGGGCAGAAGGATCTAAAGGCTAAAGTTAAATAAATGTCCCGATTGTCTTAAGCTCTACGTCGTTATATAATTAAAGATCTAATAATATAATTGAAGAAAATTTTGAGAAGTAAGAATTTCAGTCACCACTTTTGTATAGCAAACATATAAGCAACAAACCAGTTAAATACAAGCAAAACCACGGGAACAACATCCCACTTATAAGCTCCATTATTTTTTGATTTCTTTGTCCTCATGTATTGTCACTTTCATGTTTAAGTGTACTGTTATTAAGTTCAGCTAATTTTATATATCAAACAGTCGTTAGTAGTGAAATACTGACGTACTTTGGTATTGTTACGGTACTTAAGAGTACCGTGAGAATTCAAATTGATTGCACCTTTATTATTCTTCTCGCTGTAATTCAACTAATATCCATTAGCTGAATTACAGTGTTTCAAGTTTCTTTTTAATGTGTTGTTATATGAAATCACTTCGATTCGGCAGTATTACAAATGTTCAGCTTGCATTTGGGTCGTACTGATCGGCAACTTTGTCCTGTTCTCTAAATTAAGATTCAAGGCACCCGAACGTGTGTACTCGTATAGTGGCTAAAAAAATAATGTTATAACTGTCAGTATTTTGTCTTAAATAAGTTTCCACTGGTTTCTAAGTTAGTCCTGCTGTCTTTGCAGACATATTTATCACCGGTAACACCGCAGAACCTGTAATTAGAAATATCCCTTATCACATTGAAATGTCACACGGACCCGTTCATACCGACTGCAGTTATACAGGGTGTTGACAAACTGTCTGTTTATTATCAGGTTATCACCCGGTTTCTCTTTCACTATCAGGCTTCAGCTCAGTGACATTTGAAAGTTAATTATTTATTTACACTGCAAAGGCCGACTTAATAGCCGTTATACAGATCCTTAAAACCACTTTGTTTTGTGACAGCGTGACAGCCGTTTTTGTGAGTAAACGACATAAACGCGCGTAGGATGTCGTAGGCTGTAGATTGCTATAGTAACTACTCGTAAGCTTTGGAGGCGTAATTGGTAATTACATGTTGTGTCTGCAGTCTGATAAAACCACTGCTTTACCACTGTACACTGGTAGATAAAGATGGCTGGAACAATTTCGAATTGAATAAACCTAAAATTTGGCGACACGTTTGGCACTTTTAGTAGCCTCCATCAACTCCTGTGATGTGCTAACAACAGGACAGGCATGACGTGATATAAAGTGTCCCAAAGTTTCTTACTCATGTATGACTAACAAACTATGGGTCACTGTACACCGTATGTACTTGCCCTGGATCCTATGTATACAACAGTGCAACTGCGGGAGGAAACCAAGATGCCGTAGAATCTAAAGTCTTCCATACTCTCTTGTCGAGTGGTCAGCCGTGACAGTCTCATTCACTCCTTTTCCATCTATACTAATATTATAAAGCTGAAGAGTTTGTTTGTTTGTTTGTTTGTTTGTTTGTTTGTTTGTTTGTTTGTTTGAACGCGGTAAACTCAGGAACTGCTGGTTGGAATTGAAAAATTCTTTTTGTGTTGGATAGTCCATTTATCGAGGAAGGCTATAGGCTATATAACATCACGCTACGGCTAATAGGAGCGGAGCATAAATGAAAAATGTTACAAAAACGGGAAAGGGTATTTCCTTTTTGAGAGCTTCCGCTGCGTGCGCTGCGAAAACGGTTCAAGTTACGCAAATATCATCTATGAAGGAATTGTTCCTCTTTAAAAGTTCTAAAAAAAAGTCCGCGACAGCATATATCTATCTTTTAAGATTGACTCACTGTAATCTTTTTTTACTGTTAAACTGTTAGGTTAAAAATAATTATTTTTTGCAAAGCTTATTTAACCCGGTATTAATCTATATCTAAATAAATGTGTTTGTTAGAACGGAAATTTAATATAGAATATTTGTGCCCTTTACTCTATACAGTTTAAACAAATATCTTAGAAGATATCGCAATGTAAAAACATCCGCGCGGCAAAATAATTCGCGCGTCGCAATGTAGGTACGGCCTACGGGGGATTCTGGCTGGCCTCCGGGAAATTCAAAGTCAAAATATTTACTGCATCATAATGTTTACAAGTACAGAGTGTTATAGTATATAAAACAGTAGGTAAAAGATACCTATAGTAATTCACACTTTAATATAATCCAAGCTAATCTAAAATCTAAACCATCTAAACTATTTTAATAAAGAGGAAAGATAAGATTTTTGTTTGTTACGATTTAGCTTAATTAATGTCGGATAGTCGATAGGTATATCGAGAAAGGTTATAGCTATATTTATATGACGCAGACGAAGTTGCGTGGGTCAGCTAGTTCATAATAAAAACATCCCATACAAAATCAATCGATCTTGAAAACAGTGCTTCTATGATGCGACTCATTAAAACTCTTGCAAATTAATAATAATAATAATAATAATTCCACAACTATCACACAACGCCATCTAGTCCCAAGCTAAGCAGAGCTTGTGTTATGGGTACTAGACAACTGATAAACATACTTATATATTTCTAAATACATACATATTATAGATAAATTACACCCAGACACAGAACAAATGATCGTGCTCATCACACAAACATTTGTCCTGGGTGGGAATCGAACCCACGACCTCCGGCATAGCAGTTAGGGTCACTAACCACTAGACCAACAGGCCAGTCAAATTTATTACTTAGTATGAAAATTAATTACTTAGTATGCAAACAATGTTCGATTTTATTTAAAACAGTTGCTCCTGGTAATAATTGCTTATTAAAACCGAGTCCCATCACGCTAGTAATATTAATTGTAACATGGAATTGTACATAAAAGGATAAGTAGCCGACATACCACTTTGTATGCAAAACAGTTTCTGATTTGAATTATATAACTAATAGCATGATGTTATTAGCTGCTATTAATTATATAAAACAATGGTTTGATGCAATGCAACGCATCTCGATACAAAACGTTTTGTTATGTAGTTTTTATTGAACACCGTTTTTACATTAATGTTTCCTAATGCTAGTTGATACAGGTCGGGGTTTTTTTGTTGTTTAAATGTTTTGATGAACGCATAAATATATTTATTTGGGTGTTATGTAATAAGGTTTTTCACGACTTATAGTAATAACGTAATAATTACAGTGTTAGTAAGTCTTTTCACCGTATTATTTATTGTCACCTGAGGCTCAAAAGTTGGCTTTGACCTAGTTGCTCATGAGTTAAGTAAAGCATAGGCTATTTATTATAATAAACAGTACTATGTTTTAACTCATAAAACATAACTCAATAATTTTATTGATCCGAGGATAGACTAGCAAAATCATGATGATAAATGAATCGTGAGATTTTGCCAATCTAAACCATGTACCTAATACTAACCTACTCAGCTAGCTTACTTTGGTAAACGATCTTGACAAAACTTGAAAATAGATGAGCGTGCACTTTATTCGACCGCATCAACACCCAATATTAGGTCAGCTAGTGGTCGAACTGAAACTATAATAAATAACAAAGGTGACTCTCAATCTCAACTAAGGACGCATACAAATATTTATCAGAGGTAAATAGCGTTTGTAATGCACCATAATTGTACGATACCCTACTGAATATTCCACGATCACGTTTCGGCATTAATCAGGCACTTGATAAGTTGCGATCCGACAGTTTTTATTTACATGAATGCAGATCCGATCACATACGTTTTGTCCGTCTGTCTGTCTATATGCACTTAACGTATTTTTAATTTGCTTTAACATCATGCATACCGGAGCGTGGTGCGACGAGAATGGCTGATTAATTACTTGCAAATGTACCGTCATCAGCTCAATGCATTGACACGAATAATTGTACTTCTATATGGTAGTGTTCCAAATACAGGCGCATCTTGAGAATGACCTTTTGAATCCTTAAGTATTTTGATTCGGTTGTGATTTGCTGTGAAATAACCATATGTTGCAGACTGTTCATTTAATTAAGTCGGCTTTAAGTCAAACCTGGCTCATGGCATCATCCTGAGAAATAAAGTCCAAAACACGTGTCTTGTCTTTCCTAACAATCACATCATGATCATCCCAGTCGAAAGCCTTTGACAGATCCAAAAGGGTACTACAAAGCATGTGAGGTTTCAAATATTTTATTTATTTTATTTTTCCCTCAGTACCATACAAAATAACATTGTAAATAGTACGTATCCACATTGTAGCATTATCATGGCAGACAGGATCGTGACCGGGGCGCAAGCCACCTTAGCAGACAATTTATATAGAATTCCTCGATAGCCGTCAGACGGCGAAGTAATGGCTCATTAACAGGCTATCGGCTCTAGATAAGTGTTAGCACTTCACTATGCTCCTATGCGGTCGATTGAGACTGCTCATTATGTAACCCAATACTGGGAAATCGTGTGGAATGGAATATACTGAGAAGGCTTCAAAACTGTCGGTGGTCAGTTAAATAACATAGACGAGGAAATTCGCTGGAATTTGTGTGTTTGTCTTTTAAGTGGCGTTGAGTAGTTTCTGCCTACCGAGCTAGTGGAAAAAAAGCTTAAGTTTATGTATGTAATGTATGTTGGTCTTCTAGTTCCATTGTGGTGATTGCTAGAACTGAATCAGATGTTGATTGAATACCTCATTGGTCTAGTGGTTCTCCACGTGTGTTATTGGGATTTACCAAAAGGAGTTTTCAAAGCGAGTGCTTTGATATCGGCTTTTTGCTTGTGATTTGTAACTTGGTCTTCAAAGAGCTGTAATATTCAACGTTACGAAACATTGTTGTTTGAATTTGTTTACCCAAAAAATATTAGGTGAATAAACATACCCAAGCCTACCTGATTGTGTTACAGATCATTATGAGACAGGAGTTGGCAGGACGCCGGACGGTGTTGCCACTAAACTATCCTAAGTTTTTGAGATAAAGGCAAAAAAATATGTTGCCTAGCAAAAATCCATGTATTTTACTTCATTTGCAAAAGGATGTTCTTTTATAATCCTTGTAATCTTAGAGATGACTGGGAGTGGTATTAAATGAACAAAAAAGTGATGAGGAAAGACGAACGCACTTACACCGCATGTGTCATTTGCAAGATGTAATGTATTATTTTTTCCTTTCTTTACATCAATTTACGAGAAGGTTTTGTTTATTTATGAAATTATTTCCTTCGCAAAAGTGCTCTTCGAAATTATTATTGCTTTTCCTTTTTAACGGCGCATAATTGGACTTTTGAGAATTGTAACTGTTGTTACCCGTAATTAAAATATTTTTTGTTTGCGACTTCAGATTTGATGTGCTGGATGAATACGGTCATTATATCTAAGGGGTAAAAATGTTTGGGTCGATATAACAGCCGGGCGGCAAAACCCAATATGTGTAAAGAAATTGGTAAAAAGTCGCTCGAATACCTATAATAGTGCCAAGCCGACTTGAGCATCGAAAATAACTTACAAACGCAATTTACCGATCGTCAAACAGAATGAAAGCCTATAACTTTTATTTGCTTCGGGTCGTTTTTTGTTGTTAAGCAAATACTGCCAAATGGAGTGGTCCTGAAAAAGTTTGAATTACCCCTTAAATACAATTTCAGCCTTGAGTAATTCATTGCAAGCAATAGACTAGTAATATTAGTCACTTTAATTTTATTCTTGTTGCAATATATTTTTGGATTGCACAATATTTTTTATTGTAAAACCTATGATTTCATTAACCTTGTTAAAAACCCTTATTAATCAGTTCGTTATTTGTTACAGGTAAGACGATGATGAGGGTACTTGATGATACCTAAGATGAGACGGGAAAATTATTCTATTTAGAAATAAAATCACGTGGTAAGTGAGAATCAAAATAATTAGGTACCTAACTACCTACTTTTCTAATGATTTTCATCATCTATAAATATAAAAGGCTTTGTCCTGAATGACTGACGGATCAACGCACAGCCTAAACCGCTGATCGTAGAGACCTGAAACTTGGAGGGTGTGTTCTTTGTATGACGTAGGCATCCGATAAGAAAATGTTTTTCGAAATTCTACCCCTAAGGGGGTGAAAACGGGGGGCAAAGTTTGTTTGTTTGTATCTACTTTAAATTTTGCATAAACCTTTTTTAACAGAATTGATGGAAGACGTGTTTCGTATTTTATTGAAATTCATCCCCTAACGGGGTTAAAAAGGGGTAGAAACTTATTTTGGCGGTGATTTGCTTCGAAGTTGATATCAATACTCCTTAATGATTTTGATTTAAATTACTTCTTTTTATTTTGACACATGTCTATAACTCAAATTCGAATTTATTCAAAAAAGGTTGAACTCACCTAAACTTTTAATTGTAAAACTATCTGTGTTTACAAAGAAATACTGCGGTAGCTGTGTAGTATTTCGATTTCGAGCTGAGCTTCGTTTTCACAAAATATAACAAAATTTTATTATAATTTCATGTTTTATTTAACCTTTAAATCCCTACACTATAATAAAAAGAATATAAGTATTCAAACATTTGAATACAATAATTTATATGTAATATATAATAATACCAGCCTATTACTGTCCTACTGCTGGGCAAAGGCCTCTTCTCATAATCTATATGATATAACAAAATTAATAACGTAAAAAAACAATTAAAAATCCTATTAGAACCATTTTCGACTTCTACGCGGACGAAGTCGCGGGCAAAAGCTAGTTAAGTATACAACGTCATGTTATACCATTCGGCACCATATAGTGATAAGGGTATAGTGCTTTAAAGTTCGGGGTCAATCTTAGTTAATCGTTTTAAAATAAACTGATCATGATGAGTTGATGATGACAAAGCCATAAGTTTCGAATTGCTGTATTTGGTTTAAAAGAAGCAACTAAGGTAAAAATACATTTCGAAGATCAAGTAGCAATACATTTAAATCAGAATCATGTAACAAAAGAGTCAAGACAAACTGCATTAGTCCTTACATTAGAAAACCTTGAAGCTTTAGAATGCAAAGCGTGTGCCACGACAAACTCTCAAACGTAAGTACACAATACTAGCAAATGAATATACATAGAAGTAAATCTTATTTGGATTGAATTGTTTCACCACTATAATATTTTTAACAATAGTTTTTTAACTTTGTATAGGAGGTAGGCGCCGGAAATGTTCATTTTCGATGAAGTTTTCACTGAATTAAAGCTTCACTATTATCGCATGACGTAAGGTTTCTTCTATATCATCTTACCTTTTCCCAACTGTTTTGGGGTCGGGTCGGCTTCCAGTTTAACTGGATGCAGCTGAATACCAGTATTTTAAAGATTTTACATGAAGCTGCCTATCTGATCTCCACAACCCAGTTATTACTGGGTAATACATTGCCCCTTGGTAAGATTGGTAAGATTGGTTGTCAGATTTTCAAAGCTCTACAAATGACAGCCAGGACCGTCAGCTTAACGTGGTATCCGAACCTCGGACGGAACTCTGTATATAATGATTGGTCACCCATCTTTGGACCAACCAGCTTATCCTGAAGGTAGACCCCGAACGACCGCTATTATTTTTTAGCCACGAGTTCCTCCTACATGCAAATCTGTGACATAAAAAATACTAATAGTAAAATAACAATAAAATGGTGATTTACAACGCATTGATATGTCCTGCAGCGATGCACGTAGATATAAATAATAGCATCAGAGTGTTAGCCGGATGTACTGAGTTGTTGCATGTGCCAACTGATTCCGCGATTGAATATGTTAGCTGTTTGAGGAAAATTATGTGCTGCTTTCTTGTGTCCGGCATGTCATGGCTACTAGTTGTGTAGTTCTCCAGGATTTTCATCTCTTTCATTTCTCTTTTATTTTGTTTTACATTTTATTTCTCTTTCATTTCATTTTTCTTTCATTTTACATTTCATTTCTCATCCATTTTACATTTTGTTTCTCTTTCATCTCTTTTGTAGTGGCAATCCTTGAAGAATCTTGTGGTTTTTTGCTTATTAGTTAAAATCATCATCGGGAGCAGTAGTGCTCCAGTGGTAGCCACTGACGTCTGGGGTTCGAACTTTAGGAGATAACTTCACTTTGTGGTAATTATTTAATAACCTCTCCTTTCAAAACGGAAATGTAAACATCGTGAGGAAACCAGTGTGCCAAAAATTCGACGACATGATTTCCATGGAATAGTGCCCTGAAACTTTGACAACATGTCTTCCTAATGGGCCTACTACACGCTCAAGCTTCACCACACTTTTCGTTCACACGTCACAGTACATCGCGCGTATGGTTGTATTACCATTACAAACCACACGCGCGATGTACTGTGTGCATCGTATAATCGCGCAGGCAAGACTGTGGGGAAGTGTGAGCGTGTGGTAGGCGCATAAGGAGTGTGGCATTATCCAGTACTAACATTATTGACATCATCTTTAATACGTGTAACCGCTTCTATAACTTATGGTAGCGTTTTACTAGCTATTAGATGCGAATCCAGCCCAGTTTACAAATGAATTAAAACCACTCTCCTTTTATAGATTACTGCATTCACTGCCTTATAGTACTTGCACGATTGTGCATTATTGTTATTTAATTATAATTATATTCATCACACTATATCCTGTTCGATAAATAACCAGATGTTACGTATTAAATCTATGTTTATCCGCTAGTAATGTTTCTGGGTTCTTACGTTGATCATTATTTATATGATATTTTTAGCATATTGATGGTGACTAAGGAACTATTTACTAAGGTATGAGGTTTTTTTTCAAGGTAAAACTGAATGCTTCACTGGTCTAATAGGGTAGTTGACAAAAAAAAAACTAATTAGTCCGACAGATAGATTTCCAAAAAATATTGAACACGTATTTTTTCTTTTTTCACGTAAACAAAAAATGAAGACGATACAGTGCTTCGAAAAGTCGTGAAACATCACAGGTTGGTCTATTTTTACCAGACTATGACGTCAAAAGCCCCCTCTCCATAGTCTTTGACAAGCTTTATTTTCGTCAATTTTTATTAATTTGATAAAACAAAAAAACACGTATCCAATATTTTTCGATAATCTTACTGACGGACTAAACAGAAGTTTTTTTAGTCAGTCAACTACCCTATTAGGTCGCAAGTTCGAGTGCTTAGCATGAGAACATGGGCTCGATTCTCAGGTAGGGCAAAGTGTTTTTGGGCTTGTCCATCAGGAATTTCTCACAAGCAGTCACGGAGTCTTGATTTGTGCCCGATTGGTGGCAATATGCTCACATCTCATTACATAGAAGTTAGACATCTAGCGAAATGTCAGAGGAAGAGGTGTATCTAACACCTCTTCCTAACATATAAATAAATTCATTTATTTTCAGGCAGCTTTTCTCTTATAGATAAATACAAATCGTGGTAGTAAATATAAACTTAAAAATTGTGTTTGTAGCACTTAATTGCACTATGACTAACCCTTTGATTATCATGTAAAAAATAAATAAACCTAAAATGATCGATCACATGCAAAATCGAATAGGATGTATTCGATAAATATGTAAGCAACATAAAAACACAGTAAATTACCTTCCTTAATTCTGTAGTAATTGCCCCTTTACCTAAACCTACGTAAAATAATCCGAAGGACGCACAATTCATGATTTTTCCAATTGAGGAAATGATTGGTTCTATGCATAGGGCTATTTATTACCTACACATAGGTAATTGATTCGTAATTTGTACAAATTACTAGGTTCTTCTTTAATAAATAAGGTAAAATCGATTACGATTAAATAATGATTAAAATAAATAAAATAAAAACTTAAGCCAAAATAGTATCAAAATCTTTAAATTGAATTATAATTAACTGAAAAAATGATGTCGATTTAAGATCATGCAGGGTGTTTCCGAATACTTAAAATAAAGTCTTTTCAATTCGGTTCAAAAAACATTGTGACGAATCTAGATATCTGAGAGATATTTCTCCATGGCATGTTAAGCCAAGTCAAAACATTTAAAATCTGACAGTCGGTAAGGCATTAACCACACCATGAAAATGTTCAAAATTTTCTCTTCCATGTTTACCAAGAAGTAGCGTTAGCTTACGTATAACCGTATACCTATATTAACCATCTCTAATGCAAATAGGTCCTAAATCAGTATTAATCCATTTAATTTAATTACCAGCGATATGCAATCAAATGAACGTAACACTGCACGAATCATGAGCATTAGTTATTTGATTAACGAACTGTTAAACAACGTCAATTAGTTATTGACCTAATTATGTATTGGTACGAATTCAAGTTTACGTTTTGTATTTTAAGAGCAACCTTTTTTTTTTTTGGTGGGTGGAAAATCATCGAATAACCCCCGCTCTTGGGCAGAGCGAAGGGGAGTGTCAGACTTCTACTGACTAAAAACCAAACCCATGTTCCTTCTTCGCCCTTGTGTCGGAGCCGCGTTAACCTTTCGATAATTTAAGAGCAACCTGTTTTGTGCTGTTATATAAGTGGCTATTTTTGGCATGCTCATGTTTTTGTGGAAAGTTTCTAACAAAACAAACAAAAAGGCAATTCTTCGTTTTGTAGTAACATATCGACGGTCATGTAATGCCGATATCAGACCCCCTGTCCCATTCTACTTGGGTTCGGTGTAACATGCTTTCTTCTTCAATTCTACCCTGGTAGATGTCAGGGCATCATTTACTCCTTTCTCTTTCATGTTATTCTTCCGCACAATCCATCCATCTTTTAAGCTATTGCATAGCTTCTATCGCGGGCCTTGAGCGTGGAGAGCGAATCCAGAAATTCCCTAACGAAAATATTCAAGATTCAGTATTCAACCAGGTTGCTATGGTTACGGAAAATAACAAGGTTGTCAACTGAGGTTGTCAAATTAAATAATTAATTATTTGCTGTTGATTAAAAATGCTATGCAATAGCTTTACCGCGGCAGTCTCCGAGTGCCACATTTAGTTTTATTTTTGGCCTTTCTCTCCTTCTCCATTCATCAACATTATTATCCATCGCTTTTTTAGTCGGTTATCATTCCTGCGACTGTGAATTTTGTTTGATTCATTATTCACGGTTGATTCACCTGCCTTTTTAATTTTAACTAATTATTATTAATTGAACGCTAAATAAACATCTCATTTCGGTATCATTCATGAGAAATTTGTGTTTGCAGAAAGCTTTATTTATTCACTTTATTGCCCGAAGTGAAAAGAGCAATTAATACCAAATACAAATAATTGCCAGTCACATAAATATAATAATAAAGTGTGTGGGTGCTTTAACAATACGACTCACGCTATAACACAAGGTCGGCACATAACAACTCTTTAAACACTTTACCATGTAATTATTTTGTTTTTGACACGTAACCGTATACACCGTTTAAAAAGCTTTGTTTGAACGTAGGAAGTAGATGCGTGTGTTTTGACTACGCCATTACTGTATAATTGTTGTTTACTTCGCCTTTTACTTTGTGTAATTTACGAGTATTTCATCACCACTGCTACCAAAACGGTGAAAGAAAACATCGTGAGGAAACCGGCAAGTCTTAAAACCAAAAAAATCTAAGACATGTGACATCTACCAACCAGCACTGGGCCGGCGTGATGGATTAGAGAGGAGGTCGAGTCCTTGCAGTGGGAACATTATAGGCTAATGATGACTGCGACTTTTACGACGAAAATGTATTCGCTTTTGAAATTTAGCTTAGACTGGTTAAATACATTTATTATAATTTATTTATTCAAATTAGACAACAGTGATCCATATTTTTGTTAGTAGGTATACTTATAGAATAGTGTTAGTAAAAATAAAATAATCATAATAAATAATGAAAGGCCAATACATAACACATACTACCAAAAATGCATACTTAATCATTGTCTAAATTCATAAAACAAAATTCATTTTCAAACTACAATTGAAAAAAAATTGACTACTTTTGTCAAAAACTAAAAATAATGTAATGTTCATGTCAAAATGTAAAAATTTCTAAATTTGAAATACGACATGTCCACAATAAAAAAAAAAATTATGTGATGGTATGAGCTTCATCACCATCATTCTCTTGCCCTTATTCCAATTCATTTAGGGTTGGAGCAACATGTCTTCTTCTTTCATACTTCTTCTATTACTCGTCATCTCATCGGACACCTTCTTTGGCATAATATCATTATTTACATAGCAAATCCATACCTTCTTTGGTCTTCCTCAACTTGAGCTTTATATGTGTTACTTTTACTGTCCCATTGATGGGACAAACGCCTCTCCTCATACTTACAAGACATTGATCACTGCGCATGTTCAAGGTGATTTGGCGATTCCATACACATTTTACATATGTTTTAATTAGATTGATTTTTCCGGGTTTCCTGACGATTTATTAAACTTATGAACATTGATCAAATTTATAAATATAACACCTGCATACTAGTACGTAAAATACTTAATAGAGACATACATACACAAATAACTTTTACAAAAAGAATGCAAATTCAAAAGCGCATGACGAGGCAGGCTAACCATATAATTTTAAGAGCACCGAGGACAAATTACGGTAGAAAGACTGTCGTATATGAGGGGGCTGAACTTTATAACTCAACTAGCTGACCCACGCAACTTCGTCTGCGTCACATAAATATAGCTATAACTGTGGCTATAACCTTTCTCGATATCTCGACTATCCGACATAAATTATATTAAGCTAAATCGTAACAAACAAAAAATCTTATCTTTCCTCTTTATTAAAATAGTTTAGATGGTTTAGATTAGCTTAGACTTTAGTATTAAAGTGTGAATTACTATAGGTATCTCTTACTGTTAAATATACTATAACACTCTGTACTTGTAAACATTATGATGCAGTAAATATTTTGAATTTGAATTTCCCGGAGGCCAGCCAGAATCCCCCGTACCTATAATGCGACGCGCGAATTATTTTGCCGCGCGGATATTTTTACATTGCGATATCTTCTAAGATATTTATTTAAACTGTATAGAGTAAAGGGCACAAATATTCTATATTAAATTTCCGTTCTGACAAACACATTTATTTAGATATAGATTAATACCATATGGGTTAATAAGCTTCGCAAAAAATAATTATTTTTAACCTAAAAGTTTAACAGTAAAAAAAGGTTACAGTGAGTCAATCTTAAAAGATAGATATATGCTGTCGCGGACTTTTTTTTAGAACTTTTAAAGAGGAACAATTCTTTCATACATGATATTTGCGTAACTTAAACCGGTTTCGCAGCGCACGCAGCGGAAACTCTCAAAAAGGAAATACCTTTTCCCGTTTTTGTAACATGTTTCATTTATGCTCCGCTCCTATTAGCCGTAGCGTGATGTTATATAGCCTATAGCCTTCCTCGATAAATGGACTATCCAACACAAAAAGAATTTTTCAATTCCAACCAGCAGTTCCAGAGTTTACCGCGTTCAAACAAACAAACAAACAAACAAACAAACAAACAAACAAACAAACAAACAAACAAACTCTTCAGCTTTATAATATTAGTATAGATACCTAAAGCTATCAAGGAGTCGAAATCCCTTCCAACTTTTAAAAGGCTATTAAAGCACCACCTAGCTACTAGATAAATTGTTGTTTTTTGCCGTTCTTAGTGATTGATTCTAGTTTGTTATTTTATTGCTTAATTTAGTTTGCCACAACAAAGCGCAACCGCCGCTTATAATTTATTGTATCTAAATTATTATGTTTTTCCTCATAGAAGTGAATAATTGTATTCTTTTTGAGCGAAATAAATTTCTTAAACCAAACCATTTTTCCCACTTTTTGCAATTTGCTGCTCATTAGCAACATCAACTTCAAGGAAAATGTATTTACAGATAAATTATCTTAAAAAAAGCAATTTCAAATTATTATTTTGATATCGTCGTAGAAAAATTAAATACATATTTATAACAAACTAGCTGATGCCCGCGGCTTCACCCGCGTGGATGTCGTTCAAAAAAAAACCGCATCAAAATCCGTTGCGTAGTTTTAAAGATTTAAACAAACAGACAAACAAACAGACAAAAATAGCGACTTTGTTTTATAGTATGTAAGGATTCATAAAGAAAATCGAAAAAAAAATAAGATTCTTTCCTTTAGGATTTAACAATTTCTTTTCCTCTTCAAATTTCTTGCCGTTTCGTAAGACATTAAATGTCTGATTCTTCGATGGGGAGCGCCACCCATCACGCGAAACCAAATAAGGTCTTATGAGAGGTGCCAAATGAGCCCAAGGAATGTGCGAGAGGTCGTTGACAATTTGTCGCCCAAAATAGTGTCCTATTAAATTATATTATTCTATATTTTTATATATATGTATTAGTATAATTATATAACTATATAGTTTAGTTTTTTAGAGTTGTTGTTTTTTAGATATTTTGTACCCTACCACAATGTTGTCTTATTTAACCCTAAGGTTGACTGGTAGAGAATGCCTTGTGGCATTAAGTCCGCCTATGTATCACTATTGTGCATGAAGTTTAAATAAATAAATAAATAAATAAATTATTTTGTCATAAAAAAGTTTTACAGCATCAAAAAGATTTCTTAAAATACCTATAAGTACAGGAAATACGTAACACATTTTCAGAATGGAATTTTAAGGTGAGGTTATACGTAGATTTTTAGCCAACAGTTATTGGTATAAAACAGTCTTGTATTTCTCCAATTGCCTCATATAGTCTGTAACTCTGTAAGTACTAGCTTTTGTTACTTTTTCATACAAAGTAGGTAATCCGTAAAGTTGTAAAAGGTAACGGAGAGAATCACAGCATTTATTGATATCAAAATAGATTTCTATAAAATATTTACCAATCATGTTATCAACGTGCATCCTATATTGCTACATATGTATAGCTCAATTTCTCTTCAACAATCAATCAACAAATCAAAAGATTCAATCAATTCTCAATCAAAAATCTACATTTTCTATTTCTTCTTTTGTTTTACTTTTCTGCTAGAGGTGAGTGGCTAAGCTTTTGGTCCCGGTTGCCATAATATAGATCTTTAACAGTCGTTGCAGTAGCCAGTGACGTGAATAACTAACAACCACTCTTACCAAAAGGCCATTACCCAGTATTAACTGGGTTGTGGAGGTCAGATACGCAGTCGTTCCTTGTAAAATACTGATCTGCATTTGGTTAGACTAGCCGACCCCAACATAGTTGGGAAAAGGCTAGGCAGATGATGATGATGGCAATTTGCACCCCAAATAAACATAAACCTAATTCAGTCATTTTAGTTACTCCTAGAAACGAATCTTTAGTCTACCTTATCGTATCCGTGTCCAAATGGACATCCGTGTAGTAAATACATGTAAAAAGCGAATTCTCTTACGTATATAAACCACTAATTGTGTCGAAGCATAGCCATCAATCATTAAGCCATACGTGATAATTACGTGGCTCTATGTATTAATTATGTATAGAGTCTGGCAGCTGTAGTATTACTTGTAGGTTTTAAATACACTTCGTCTCCACAATGTGGTTTACTGACCTTGAAAAGTGATTTATTGATGTCTTTACGATTGTGCTTAACACCTACTATGATAGTTTTGTACCTCGATAGTGCCCACTTATAATCTAAACGTGTTCGTGGTTCATTGACTTTCGTTAGTTCTTTAATTTGCAAGTAGTGATAAATCACATTATCTGAAATTATATTTATTGATTTCGTAAATGAGATTTCAATGATGGATCTCTCTGGCGTAAAAGTCTGTCAAAGTGAAAATCGAATCGAAGTTCATTTAAATTCATCTGCGATTACCGATATTCTAAGGCGTCAATGCTGTCCATCACTTATCGAAGCCATCATTTTATTACATACATTGTAGCGCTGTAGTTTTGATTCCGAACGTGACTTCACGTCAATAAGGAAGAAAATTGCCGACGTATCGCTTTTCTTCTTCAGTTTGACCAAACTCTTTCGTTATACAATAAAATACACCTTGTCGCTCTGTGAGTGATAGTCTCAATACCACTACTGCTATGCCTTTTGATCGATGCTCAACCACTGCAGCAGGCGACGTTGTTCGTAGAAATATGTAGAAACCAGTATTTTACGGTTGGATAGCACTGATCCTCTGCATGTCATCACCTTTAGTAACCACTGTGCATGTAAAGTCAAAGTTCATCCCAAGGATAACATAACATCATGCCTGTAATCTCCGCAGGTTCAGTCAGAAGTTACTTTACAGTGAATTTCTCAGCCACTGAGCCTGGATTTGAGCCCTATATGGAAAACATAACTGGCGAAATGTGGGAGTACAACGACGCCCACCCGTCGGGGCTGCGGAATGTCGAAAGAGATACCGCGGCCTCGGCACAAGGGCGAAGAAGGAACATGGGTGGTTTTTAGTCAGAAGAAGTCTGACACGTTATTAGATGATATCGCACCCAGGATAAAAAAAAAGGATAACTATATATATACAGTTCAGTTGTACACATGTTCAGTTTACAAATAACTAATAGTCTATGACAGGCCTTTAGAATTGTATAGTCGTGTCGTTGTGGTCTGTAATGTGTTCGGGTGACTTGCGTTTGCTTTGGGAATTGTACCTTAATGCTGGTCAACGACTTATTGTCACCCGGCAAACGCGTACATTGAATATTTATAGCAGTATTGATCTTGCCCTTTGGAAAACCAAGAAATCTAAACAATGTAGCTAGAATGCAATAAATGTTATTAACAATGAACTTGTTTGTTTTGTGAATGTTTCATGTCTGACATATTCAAGGCTTTGATTTAAATAAGTATAAATAAAAATAAAGAAGCCATACTTAATCTAAATCACAATTTCAACAGTTACAGGTGTACTTTTATTATTGATTGTAAGAGGGGTTTACAGATTGATATGCTCATAGACATTCTTAAAATGCATGCATACTAATTAAATACTCATACACCTTAAGGAGTACTCGTATAATGTCCTAGAACTTGTCGAAAACCTCATCAAATCATGGAGATTTCGAAGAACCCTAAAATTATGAGGTGAATCAAGAAATTGGAATCTCTATTCATCTACCGGTGAATACTCAAATCATCATAATTCTGTTTAATCTAACTTATTTGGGGTCGGCGTATACTCCTAGGCAAATAACTTGACCCAAAATGGCGTCGTTCTGCGCAGGTTCTCTGCTTGATTTGTATGGGACGTCGAAAAAACACGACTACTGCGCAGGTTCAAGTTATATGCCGCGTGGTATAACGTATCTTCTTCCATACTTTTCTATTAGTGGTCATCTCATGAGTCCTCCCTTTCCAGCCATTTGATCTTTCTTACATCCAAATTCTTACTCGTGTCGATCCTTACAATGATCATGTTATTCCGCATACAAGTTTCGGCCAGTGTCCAACCTCTGGTCGACTGTTGAATCAACTCTTACACACCCTTGGAAACAAACCAATTAAGTCATCTGGAAATACCACTACCATTAAGAGTGTGTGTTAAACATAATTGCAGCTTTAAAGCAACAAGAAAGTCTTGCACTATGCATTTATCCGCAATAATAATAGAAATTAACATGAAAGTAAAACACTGGAAAGTTTATTTCATTCAAATTGGCTTACCCTACTTTATTTAAGAAAGTATTTCCAAGGTTCAAGAGTATAATCAGAAGATTATGGATTAATATTGGTAATAGATACCGTAATAGTCTAAACTTTCGTTGGATTACTACAATAGTAGGAGTAACTTATTGGTCTAAATAATGTTCACGAACACGGATATTTTAAAACGAAACTTTAAAATAATGCTTAGTCTTAGTTACTTAGACTTTATTTTCATTCCAATTTGAAAGATGACTAAGAAACAATGAACTACAACGTCACCGTGGAATTATGAAATAGTCCATCTAACAATGACGTTTTTCTATGACGCGTTAACAACTTTGTCACCACATGCATCGTCATAAAGCTCAAAGTCCTAAAAAGGGGAGGCGGGACATGATGCCTTCGCATTAGTCAGGTGACTGACGAGTCTGACGACACTCCTTCTGCTTTACCTCAAAAGGAACTAAGGTCGAAACAATGAGTAGTCACAGACTCAGCCACCTTGTTTACGTTCCGAAGTTCAACCTTAGAGCATGACTCGAAGGTAAAACTAATGCATGGTGAATTGACAAATTGCAGCCTGTGGCAGTCGCAGGTGCAGTTTAAGATGCGATCAGCACTCGACGTGGACTGGACAATGGAGCGTGAGTCATAGATATCTGTGTCGTTGACTTTTGAATAAGGATCGCGTAGAAAAGAGAATTGTTCAGTTCAGACGTATAGTGTTAATTGTTTATTTATGTGGCTGATATGACAGAGGAATGGAATACCATACGATTGTTAAAAACGTCTATCTGTAACCATTTGAGTTATTCCGTTCGGATCCTCATAAACTTTTTCTATTCCGGTCTGATCCCCCGTAAAAGATTATAATCTGATCGGATACCCTGACACAATTTTAGGACAGTCAGTAACAAAATATTTTTACATGTAACCTCCACCATTAATACTTTTACAGTAAACTAGCGACCCGTCCCGGCTTCGCACAAGTGGACTTTTTTTTATTAACATTAATTGTAAATCTAATCCATTCCAGAATCCACTTGAAACACATTTTTAGTCGTTTAGTAGGGGTTTAATTTCTAACACACGCACAAAAGATTTATATAATAAAAGATGTGTTTGAATATCAACATAACAAAAAAACAGCATCATTTTTTACATCGCAAAAGTAAAAGCACATAAAAAACATAGCGTAGGCGTGACGCACTTCAGCACTACAATGGGCCAGGAGGCACAACAATACATCAGTTATTAACAGCCGGGTTTTCCGACTTTTTACATTTTCTTCGGATAATAAACTCGCACTTCATGCAAATGAGTGATTACATCGGAAAAACCATTATCATTTCAATGTTTTTAACAATAAACTTAGCATCGGCCTTGTCACTCGAGATTTATTCGTTCCCACAGATCTCTGTAGTTAGAACTCCGTGTAATAACAGTCGACAGTCGTCAGCACTAATGTGTTATTCTTTACACATACAATTATCAGATTCCTCGAATCGATATTAAGTCGTCCATTTTAATATTGATGAGATGCATCAGAGATTCCGGGTTGTCGATACATTGACGTCCAGGTACATTTATTTGATCCGCGTAAAACTTTATCTGCCACACTATTTTGCACTTTACTGTTTGTCCTTATAGTTTCACTTACAAAAACATAATACTTTCCAATGTCTTGAATAAGTGATTCTTTTCAACACGTGCTTAGCTTTTATGGTCAATGGTATTTGTCATCCATGTGTTGTCATATTATAGAGCTACAGCTTCATCATCGTTCACTAGAAGTAATTAGATGATGTAAAAATTTGTGCCCTGGACCTTAAAAGGTGATCAAGTATGACAATTGATGCTAATTTGTTTCGTTCCTATCTAAATGCAGATGCAAACGATACATTTATGGTATTGATTGATCAAGTTAATCACAATAAACTGCTTTATTTCCAAGAATAAAGACTATATAGTAGCGCAATATTTAGTAGTGTTAGTATTATTCTGCGAATTATCTACAGCCGGATGAAAATAACTCTTTCATTCACAAATTAGCGTCCGGGGTCGCCGTCCCTTCGTCACGACTTTATATTCCGCCCGATTATCTGTAGTTATCATAATACTCGGAGTCAGATCAGATACGTTTAGTCATCTGCGGTCAGCGCCTAAGAATATTCCTTCGTTTACAAAATTGTATTAATCGCTGTGACTCAGTGATTGCTTGCTACTGTATGTTTGATTTGACAGTCGCTCATCATTTAGGTATGCCGTGACGTTTCTGTGACAGCTTTAGAGCTTGGGAATGATGTCATTGCGGTTCGTGTGCTCAGGAATGAGTCGTACGAGTTATAATTACTTTTGTTTCGTCATTAATCCAAATTACGTCAGGGTTAAGTATTTGGGTGTCTGACACCATGCAGCATTGTGTTGTTTGTTTAGCAAGGATTGTGGGATGTGGCTTTTAATTACGTAGCAGTTGACGTCTTGACTGCACAGTTTGATTGGGGTCTGCCTTGACATCATACCAGTCACAGTGATGTACATTTTAGGCACAAAGGTTAAGGGGACGGTGAACGAACATTCTCCATACAAACGTAATACCAAAATCATTCGCGATACGAACATATTACCAACTTAAAATTATGTTATTCGGATACAGACGATATTTATCTAGGTTCCTATTAAACATTTATTATTTACGAAATGCAAGCGAATTGCATTTCGTAAATAACGAAACAACGTCTGACGAACGACGTCTGTCGTTGGATTACCGATATTCTAAGGCGTCAATGCTGTCCATCACTTATCGAAGCCATCATTTTATTACATACATTGTAGCGCTGTAGTTTTGATTCCGAACGTGACTTCACGTCAATAAGGAAGAAAATTGCCGACGTATCGCTTTTCTTCTTCAGTTTGACCAAACTCTTTCGTTATACAATAAAATACACCTTGTCGCTCTGTGAGTGATAGTCTCAATACCACTACTGCTATGCCTTTTGATCGATGCTCAACCACTGCAGCAGGCGACGTTGTTCGTAGAAATATGTAGAAACCAGTATTTTACGGTTGGATAGCACTGATCCTCTGCATGTCATCACCTTTAGTAACCACTGTGCATGTAAAGTCAAAGTTCATCCCAAGGATAACATAACATCATGCCTGTAATCTCCGCAGGTTCAGTCAGAAGTTACTTTACAGTGAATTTCTCAGCCACTGAGCCTGGATTTGAGCCCTATATGGAAAACATAACTGGCGAAATGTGGGAGTACAACGACGCCCACCCGTCGGGGCTGCGGAATGTCGAAAGAGATACCGCGGCCTCGGCACAAGGGCGAAGAAGGAACATGGGTGGTTTTTAGTCAGAAGAAGTCTGACACGTTATTAGATGATATCGCACCCAGGATAAAAAAAAAGGATAACTATATATATACAGTTCAGTTGTACACATGTTCAGTTTACAAATAACTAATAGTCTATGACAGGCCTTTAGAATTGTATAGTCGTGTCGTTGTGGTCTGTAATGTGTTCGGGTGACTTGCGTTTGCTTTGGGAATTGTACCTTAATGCTGGTCAACGACTTATTGTCACCCGGCAAACGCGTACATTGAATATTTATAGCAGTATTGATCTTGCCCTTTGGAAAACCAAGAAATCTAAACAATGTAGCTAGAATGCAATAAATGTTATTAACAATGAACTTGTTTGTTTTGTGAATGTTTCATGTCTGACATATTCAAGGCTTTGATTTAAATAAGTATAAATAAAAATAAAGAAGCCATACTTAATCTAAATCACAATTTCAACAGTTACAGGTGTACTTTTATTATTGATTGTAAGAGGGGTTTACAGATTGATATGCTCATAGACATTCTTAAAATGCATGCATACTAATTAAATACTCATACACCTTAAGGAGTACTCGTATAATGTCCTAGAACTTGTCGAAAACCTCATCAAATCATGGAGATTTCGAAGAACCCTAAAATTATGAGGTGAATCAAGAAATTGGAATCTCTATTCATCTACCGGTGAATACTCAAATCATCATAATTCTGTTTAATCTAACTTATTTGGGGTCGGCGTATACTCCTAGGCAAATAACTTGACCCAAAATGGCGTCGTTCTGCGCAGGTTCTCTGCTTGATTTGTATGGGACGTCGAAAAAACACGACTACTGCGCAGGTTCAAGTTATATGCCGCGTGGTATAACGTATCTTCTTCCATACTTTTCTATTAGTGGTCATCTCATGAGTCCTCCCTTTCCAGCCATTTGATCTTTCTTACATCCAAATTCTTACTCGTGTCGATCCTTACAATGATCATGTTATTCCGCATACAAGTTTCGGCCAGTGTCCAACCTCTGGTCGACTGTTGAATCAACTCTTACACACCCTTGGAAACAAACCAATTAAGTCATCTGGAAATACCACTACCATTAAGAGTGTGTGTTAAACATAATTGCAGCTTTAAAGCAACAAGAAAGTCTTGCACTATGCATTTATCCGCAATAATAATAGAAATTAACATGAAAGTAAAACACTGGAAAGTTTATTTCATTCAAATTGGCTTACCCTACTTTATTTAAGAAAGTATTTCCAAGGTTCAAGAGTATAATCAGAAGATTATGGATTAATATTGGTAATAGATACCGTAATAGTCTAAACTTTCGTTGGATTACTACAATAGTAGGAGTAACTTATTGGTCTAAATAATGTTCACGAACACGGATATTTTAAAACGAAACTTTAAAATAATGCTTAGTCTTAGTTACTTAGACTTTATTTTCATTCCAATTTGAAAGATGACTAAGAAACAATGAACTACAACGTCACCGTGGAATTATGAAATAGTCCATCTAACAATGACGTTTTTCTATGACGCGTTAACAACTTTGTCACCACATGCATCGTCATAAAGCTCAAAGTCCTAAAAAGGGGAGGCGGGACATGATGCCTTCGCATTAGTCAGGTGACTGACGAGTCTGACGACACTCCTTCTGCTTTACCTCAAAAGGAACTAAGGTCGAAACAATGAGTAGTCACAGACTCAGCCACCTTGTTTACGTTCCGAAGTTCAACCTTAGAGCATGACTCGAAGGTAAAACTAATGCATGGTGAATTGACAAATTGCAGCCTGTGGCAGTCGCAGGTGCAGTTTAAGATGCGATCAGCACTCGACGTGGACTGGACAATGGAGCGTGAGTCATAGATATCTGTGTCGTTGACTTTTGAATAAGGATCGCGTAGAAAAGAGAATTGTTCAGTTCAGACGTATAGTGTTAATTGTTTATTTATGTGGCTGATATGACAGAGGAATGGAATACCATACGATTGTTAAAAACGTCTATCTGTAACCATTTGAGTTATTCCGTTCGGATCCTCATAAACTTTTTCTATTCCGGTCTGATCCCCCGTAAAAGATTATAATCTGATCGGATACCCTGACACAATTTTAGGACAGTCAGTAACAAAATATTTTTACATGTAACCTCCACCATTAATACTTTTACAGTAAACTAGCGACCCGTCCCGGCTTCGCACAAGTGGACTTTTTTTTATTAACATTAATTGTAAATCTAATCCATTCCAGAATCCACTTGAAACACATTTTTAGTCGTTTAGTAGGGGTTTAATTTCTAACACACGCACAAAAGATTTATATAATAAAAGATGTGTTTGAATATCAACATAACAAAAAAACAGCATCATTTTTTACATCGCAAAAGTAAAAGCACATAAAAAACATAGCGTAGGCGTGACGCACTTCAGCACTACAATGGGCCAGGAGGCACAACAATACATCAGTTATTAACAGCCGGGTTTTCCGACTTTTTACATTTTCTTCGGATAATAAACTCGCACTTCATGCAAATGAGTGATTACATCGGAAAAACCATTATCATTTCAATGTTTTTAACAATAAACTTAGCATCGGCCTTGTCACTCGAGATTTATTCGTTCCCACAGATCTCTGTAGTTAGAACTCCGTGTAATAACAGTCGACAGTCGTCAGCACTAATGTGTTATTCTTTACACATACAATTATCAGATTCCTCGAATCGATATTAAGTCGTCCATTTTAATATTGATGAGATGCATCAGAGATTCCGGGTTGTCGATACATTGACGTCCAGGTACATTTATTTGATCCGCGTAAAACTTTATCTGCCACACTATTTTGCACTTTACTGTTTGTCCTTATAGTTTCACTTACAAAAACATAATACTTTCCAATGTCTTGAATAAGTGATTCTTTTCAACACGTGCTTAGCTTTTATGGTCAATGGTATTTGTCATCCATGTGTTGTCATATTATAGAGCTACAGCTTCATCATCGTTCACTAGAAGTAATTAGATGATGTAAAAATTTGTGCCCTGGACCTTAAAAGGTGATCAAGTATGACAATTGATGCTAATTTGTTTCGTTCCTATCTAAATGCAGATGCAAACGATACATTTATGGTATTGATTGATCAAGTTAATCACAATAAACTGCTTTATTTCCAAGAATAAAGACTATATAGTAGCGCAATATTTAGTAGTGTTAGTATTATTCTGCGAATTATCTACAGCCGGATGAAAATAACTCTTTCATTCACAAATTAGCGTCCGGGGTCGCCGTCCCTTCGTCACGACTTTATATTCCGCCCGATTATCTGTAGTTATCATAATACTCGGAGTCAGATCAGATACGTTTAGTCATCTGCGGTCAGCGCCTAAGAATATTCCTTCGTTTACAAAATTGTATTAATCGCTGTGACTCAGTGATTGCTTGCTACTGTATGTTTGATTTGACAGTCGCTCATCATTTAGGTATGCCGTGACGTTTCTGTGACAGCTTTAGAGCTTGGGAATGATGTCATTGCGGTTCGTGTGCTCAGGAATGAGTCGTACGAGTTATAATTACTTTTGTTTCGTCATTAATCCAAATTACGTCAGGGTTAAGTATTTGGGTGTCTGACACCATGCAGCATTGTGTTGTTTGTTTAGCAAGGATTGTGGGATGTGGCTTTTAATTACGTAGCAGTTGACGTCTTGACTGCACAGTTTGATTGGGGTCTGCCTTGACATCATACCAGTCACAGTGATGTACATTTTAGGCACAAAGGTTAAGGGGACGGTGAACGAACATTCTCCATACAAACGTAATACCAAAATCATTCGCGATACGAACATATTACCAACTTAAAATTATGTTATTCGGATACAGACGATATTTATCTAGGTTCCTATTAAACATTTATTATTTACGAAATGCAAGCGAATTGCATTTCGTAAATAACGAAACAACGTCTGACGAACGACGTCTGTATCCGAATAACATAATTTTAAGTTGGTATTATGTTCGTATTGCGAATGATTTTGGTATTACGTTTGTATGGAGAAATGTTCGTTCACCGTCCCCTTAACGTTTCCCTGTGTCTACGTCACGCCTACGCTTACCTATTGACGATTCGCTGTGACTCGTCCTGATGCACAGCACGTGCGTGCTCCTACGCATGCAAGTCGGACGTGCCTACATTAGGCACTTGCTACATGTTTGGTCATTTCAAGTGCGCCGTGCTCTGTCCGTCACGCCCAGGAATCGAGTGGGTTTTTCTCAGTAATGTTTACGTAGTAGGATTACGATCCTCGCTTCTGAATTGGATGCGTAACGGATGTGAACGGATTTGGTAGCTGCTAATCGTGATATTTGACGAATACGTGACGTCTGATCGTGGTTCGCTGTGGTTTTTTTGGGACGTGCTCAAAATATGCCATGTGTATTTAAAGAATGAAGTCAGGTTCACGTACGAAAATAACCGAGAATTCTGAATATTGAAACAGTAAAACCTACAGCTAATATCAATTACATTTCCGTTTCATAATGAGATTGAATTGAAATAATTTGATCTGAATAATATCAAATAATGACCTGTGATTGCACAGCCGACCATTATTAGATTTACTGTAGTAGATAAGTCTGTACAGTAGAATTTATGTTGTTACCAATAGGTTCACAGGGCGGTGCCCGACTGCCCGCCAGGTGCGTAATTGACGTAAGTTTTAGTAACAGCCGGTCGCCCTTCAAGGTGTCACGACCCAGTTCAAACACTTTTTTCAACATCAGTCATGAAAGCTATGCGGTTCAATTTCTGCGGAAAATCTTGGGGTCTGGGTATCGTTAGTGTATGAATAAGGACAGAATCTTATCTACTTAGCCCAGCTGTCGACTAGTGGATCATCATCATTATCTTGCCCTGATCCCAATTCATTTGGGGTTGGCGCAGCATGTTTCTTCTTCCATACTTCTCAATAGAGAAGTCGAGTAATAACTCGACATATCACCAGACACATCCTTTCTTACCATATCATCCTGTCTACTAGTTGATAGGTATATCTTTCTTATTGTGTCGCAACACCTGCTCCTCATTTCTCTTCATAGTCTGATCTAGCTACCTTTTTTAGGATGTTGTCAGTATTGTTATGTACTTAGGAGCATTACACGGAATATTCGTGTACTTTAAGGTTTTTGACAGGCACTTCAGCTTGTTAACTCTGCAAGTAATTGCAGTAACTCCAGCTTTTTTACAGTATGCAGTAATCTGCAGGATCTATGCATACTGGGATTACCCGTTTGTAGAGTGAGACGATTATGGATGAATCCTTAGAGATAATAAGATGAGTTATCATCAACCCTTGCTCTCTAATCCTAATCTATTTGGGCAGCCTGTCCTTTACTTCCATGCTTCTCTTTTACGAGGCATCTCAGCCGTCATCTTATGATAACCCTTTGATTACGGTATGATCCTCAATCGTTAGAGTGATCATTTCAGAGAAGTTTGACAAATACATAAATTGGTCTATAAACATATGAGTCATCAGCACCACGTCTAGGTGGGGTCATGCAAAGTGTTTGGGTGCATAAGGAAGTTGACATTACATTAACATTTTGCCTTGGACTTACGAAATCTGTTTTAGCGTTGGAATGTTTCAATTTTTAGTTGTTTTGTTTTTGTTTGTCTGGGTATTTGTGTATGTGAGTTTAAATGTTTGTGAACGCACCCACGATACAGGAGAAATTCCTAGTGTGGGGCAACGTTTTTAAAAAAAAAAAAAACAAAAACAAAAAACAAATTGTATTCGAGCAAGAAATTCCTGGGGATCTTGTCGATAGTATTCACTGCGATAATTTTAATGTAAACGTATTTATAGTCTATTATCTGCTTTGCGAAATAACCACGTTTAAAGGCACTATTTGACTGTCGCGGCAAGCTTAAATTATCCATTTAGCATGTAGAGTTGTACCTAATTTAAACAGTGTACTTATTTACTTTTACTAAAACGTCCTAATATTCTTGATCTAGCTAAGTGCATTTGCAGCGCATATTAGTTGTTTGTCATAGGTATATAGGGTATCTAAGCTGAAAATACTACATTCGCTGTTGGTATCAAAGAAACGAAAAAAATATAGACTCACAAGAATTATATACCTACTCGTTATTGATATCACTACCAAAATTAAGTTTCCTCATTCTGCGACCAACAAACGTAATTTGCGTCTGCGCAAGTGCAATTCAAGCTTTATCTGATTTATATTTCGTTTAGTAGGCCGTTGTAAAGTGTACCGACGACGCGGAACACCAACAATGCCGGTTTATGGCTCAAATAGTTGTTTATACCGAAAACTGGACCACTTGCAACTCCAGTTTCAATATACCTGTTATGGGTTTGCATTTGCAGGTGTAAATTCACTAAATTCTCACAGATAAGTAGAAAGAACAATGGCGAAATCTTAGCTGAATTGAATTTGAGCGACTAAAAGTGACTTATATACGAAGGCAGTTCTATTATTTTTCTACGTTTTTTTAAAGTATCACATTAACTAGTTAACTCCGGATAAAAAAATATATTTTAAATGAAAAGTTATTTGATTTTTTCATTCATGTTTAGTGTCGCCATTTTGTTTTTATTCTGTCAAGTGACAGTAAGTACAGTGTTACAAGTATATAAATGAAAAACGTCGCCGGAGGGACCGGGACATTTGAGTGGAGTTTTAGATTGTTACTGTAATAAAACGGAGTGAAATTAATTAACAATAATGTTTATTTCTAAGTGAAAGTGTTCCTTGCAGGGGGGTAAAAATGTTGGAGTATAAAAATAAATGAATTACTTCCAATTAATGACTGGCAAAAAGACTATTACCCCAAATCTTAAAAAAAAGTTGTTTTGACAGCTGTCTATAGATTGGTAATACTCATGTCACAGACTTTTCTAGGTTATGTTTACAAAAGTTCATGACTGAATTTCTATTAATCTCGGAGTTCTCGAACAAATATTCTTGCACAAACTAATTCAGAAATTGACGCCGAGTTAAACAAGATATTTTTCATATAAAGACGCATGAATTTCATCTCAGCTAATTTAATGTATGGGGAGCTGCCATTGTTCTTTGAGGATATTGACGATATTTTGGTTGAGAAATTAGATGGTAGTAAGTCGCATAAATATTGATGGATGGAGAGGAATAGTAAGCGTAAAGAAAAGATGAATAAATGGATTGTGTGAAGAATGATATTAAGGAAAAGCGCGTAAATGACAGCGTGACGATTGACAGTAGAGAATGGAGAATAAAAACGTGTGGTTGCGCCGATCCTAAATAACATGGGAAAGGGGAGGGAAGATGAGAATCAGAATGAGGTCTGCAAACAAAACACAGTTATTATATAAGTTCAATGAATCAGGATTCTGTTGGTCGTCTTGCAAGCTATTACATATTTTCTCACAGTTATCCGTAAGTAATGACTACCGTGCGTACGCGCAGAAATAGCTAAAGCACGCTCAGTTACGTTTGCTGCTTGCTGTGATTTCGTCATCATCACAATTATAATATCTAGTTTAATGATATTTGGGTAATATTTTCAATAATTTTTATAAATATTAATCTTGTTAATCATTGTGCTGCAGCGATCCTTAATTTATATTCTTCCGCCCTTTTCTTTTAGTCGTAAACTACTTATACTTACTCACCGCCCTCTCCTTTCCAGTCAGTTTTTTAGTCTCACCTTATTCTTCCATCCACAATTCCACATTCATACTCTTTAAAACATTCCTCATTGCTTCATAAGTTGTGAGCTTCACGATAAGTGACAAATGCTTACACTGACTGGACAGGTCCACTTAAATCGGTGTTGTTCGTTCTTCAAAAGACCATCTAAGACACTAATCTGCAGTCGTCATGTGAGTATACCAAGATCATGTTTCTTCTCAAAGTGGCCAGGAACGAAGCAGCGGCCCCAACTAGTTTAAAAAAGTCTATTTCCAAAATTTACATAATTAATCATGACATTTCCTTATTCTATACAGTTACACCTTACATTTCTCTTAGCATTTACTTCACGTTGGTATATCTGTTCTTATACGGATTGTTTTTTTTTGGGAAATCTCAGCTTTATCCACATATCTAGCTTTACATTGGGGAATTCCAAATAGAGTCACTGTCCTGAATTTGAACTAGTTTTATTGTTACGGTTTAACAAAACGGCAACCACCTCACAATAGACTGACTTAACGGAGGTTTAAAATAGAACTGTAAACGTTACTTAAAACTTGATAAAGCTTAGATACATGTTTTCATTTCTATCTTGATCTTACAGTTTGCCAGTGGGGCGACAACGACAGAAATAAAACTTCGCCAATGTACACCACATGCTTAAAGTGACATTTATGGATCTCGACTATAAAATTAACAAATTACTAAAATATTATATAATAGTGTGACTCTTCGCTAGAAATTACAAAACAGTAAAAAGTGACATTCCATCAGGTATACAAATCCTACTCGCATAGCATATTAGCATATAACGTTGGACCACTACTGTGAGTACACTCTATGAGAGAAAATGGGCTGTAATCCACAATGCGGGTTCAGTGCCGGTTCAAATGTCTTCGAAGTTTTGGCTCTAAGACATGCTGATTTCCCTCAACAGTTTTGAGAGCATTGTTGATGAAATTAATTTAAACAGTAATCTGCCTGCTTAGGTTCGAAGTTCGAACCAACGAACTTTAACGTAGGGGGCATTTCCATAGGTCAGAGTTTAATCTAAACTCTTCCTTTAATCTTGCTTCGTTTCTCCATAAGTAAGCCATTATGTCTTTAAAAAGAAAATTATCCTTAACTCCTTTGAGTGGATAACCACCAGCTTCAATTGAAAGCGATTGATAGAGGCAATTCAATAGCCGTTCTTAGAACCTAGTCTTTCAATTTAGTATCGCCGCCGCCGTTTATATTGGAGCTAAGCCAACAGGAAAACTAAAGTGAAACGTTTAGATCTTATAATGACTACTTTAGTACATTCTATGTTGCAAATCCTTAAGTGAGGAAATGTGGGTGTACTATAAGGTACAATTCTTTTGCCTAACCCTTTGGGGATTTCAGGCATTATTTCATATATTTGGGTAAATAGGACTGTTATTAGGATGCTTTAAGTTTTTAATTTTTTTATATCTCCTCACAATGACTCGATAATGTTGGTCTAGCTCTGACTGCGATAGAGTAAGAGAATGTCCCAAAATCCACAACATGTTTTTATTGGTTTCCTAAATAGGATTAGAAAGTCAATTAATCACCAATGTCAAAACAATTAATAGTCTTAAAATTCGGTATTTTACAACCAATTAATTGAAGATATTGACATTTTCAAAAAAAAACTACCTACAATAGAAACGCGTGTTCTCTCCCACCCACAAGTAATGGAGGCTTGTATTCCATTCCATCAGTGCAAACATCGTAAGCTGATTATGACTTTTTTCTCAATTATTTTCACTACCTGTATCATATGACACAAATACCTATGTATTTGAATACAATGCCCGCTAAATGTGTTGTTTACGATGAGTAACACTGAATAATAACATCACGCATCTTACTGCGGTAGTGCGGTGCCACTGGGACGCTGATAACTATTGTTTACTTAATTAAATAAGTATTTACTTCATTAAATCTGAGGAATGTTAAAAATGTCGGTTTTTTAAGAAGTGCGTCATCCATCGTGTGTTACCGCTTATCATAGGACTAAGCATAAATCAAGATATAAGGTGTAAACGAGCCCTTTACCAAGCCGTCAACCAAGCAATCCGTTCATCAAACTAATAATTATTGCTGGGAAACGACTTTTAATGGGGTGCAAAATCAAGTTTTACAGCGAAACTCAAAATGAGACACTTAAAACATTGTGCTGGTGGATTAGTTACGGAGATATTTAAAGCCGAAATTACGATTTTGTCACTGTGCAAACTTGTGAAAAAGTTAAATACATACTACAAGAACAGTTTGGATCCCCGTAATGTTACTTTTAGTCTTCCCTTTTGTTTTGGTGGGTGGGAAAACATCAAATGACTCCTCCCTCTCACTAAAAACCACCCATGTTCCTTCTTAGCCGTCCGTGCCGTACCGTGTCGAGGCCGCGGTATCTCTTTCGAACAACCCGCAGCCCCGACGGGCTTTGAGTATTCCCTTAAAATGTGATATTGCACCAAAAAAAAAAAAAATCGTTTCCCTGCAATATTTTTTGTGAAGAGTTACTTTGATAGTTTGATGTACACAATTCTTGGTTGTCCGTTAACACCTTAAATGTACACCTGGTGCAATATATCAATAACTATTGAAAGTAACCTAGACAAGCCATATGTGTTGTTTCCTCTCTATGGAATTCAAGTATAAGATAAAAATATTGATCCGGTTAGGTTTCAATGGGACTTGAACTGCTTTCCAAATGAAAGTAATCTGTTTTTATGTCCATCATCCGGGACTGAATAGTTATTAAATGACGAGCTATGGTAGCTACAAATGTTCTTGATTCATTTATTTATGTAGATGCCTTCAAATCTTCCACTGAAAGTCAGTCTTTTTCTCTCTGAAACCGTGGGAAAAACAGTGGTGTCCGATGGGATGACGAGTATGGAAGAAGAAGACATGCTGCGCCGCCCCAAATGAATTGGGATAAGGGCAGGAGAATAATGACGTTGGAAACGTGAAGATCATTGTAGCGTATGGACCTTTTAACTAAGATTTAAAAGGGGTATTCTATCTTATCAGAAGATGGCATGCATAGACTTCGAACTCAAAATCTTAGCAAGTATTTCTTGAAGCATCACTTGCATATTATCAAATGAAACCAACATTTGCCTCAATCGCCAATAATCTTGTCAACTAATATTACACAAGCATTAAATAAACCTGAAGGCCATGGAAATCCTTCAATTAAACGTTTACATAAATATTATGTATGATATCGGATACGGATGCACGACCGGCTCACCTCGGCACTCAGCAGTACTGCAGGTTGCAATTATACGTGAATTTGTCACGAGGTTTCCGTGTGTTTGTCAATGCCAGTCCTATATGGAATCACATTGCTTTTTGATAACTCATCATAGGCTCAACGTTTCACGGGTTTTTGAATTTTAGTCCGAGGTTTTTACATGACCGACTACCTCGTTGGTCTAGTGGTCACAAGAGCAACTTCTGTGCATGTTGTCCTGGGCTGAATTCCAAGGAATTTGTCAGTAGCCGCCACTGAGTTTCAATTTGTGCCCGGTTTATGGCTGGCTGGCTCCCGATTACATGGAACTTATAAACATATCTGGCGAAATATGGATGTACTAATGGGTCCACCTCTGCGTAATCTTCGGGGATTACAGGCGTTATGTTATGTTTAGTTTAACATGTTAGGTGAAAATCTTCATTACCAGTGTCAACGCATGAGCTCTTATGACTAGTCTTGAGATCCCCAAAGTCCTTAGTTGATATCAATAAGACCTGCTTTTATTTAGCATCTATTTTATTTCTTAGCAAAAATCCTACGATCGTGACAGATGCATTTATTACTAACTCGTAAGTGTGTTTGTAATGATAATTTGTACGTTTAAAGGTCTTTCTGGTGAGAAAATTACTTGGCCATTACATGCTGCGCGTAACTAGACCATGTATTTTTACCGCCAGACGTGAATTAGCGAGATATGTGATCAAGTATTCTAGATATCTCTAGTCGCTACAGTGTTGTAAGAACAAATATTCTGGTTTGGCACCCTACTGGTTACGTTTTGAAAAAATTGTTTTCGTTTGAAATCCAATTATCAATTTCCACATAAAACTAAAATTTTGATTTACTTATATTTGAAATAATTTAGCGTTTTATCACGTTTATCACGTTTTACTTGAGCATAGTATAGTACATAACACGCCTGTAATCCCCGGAGGGCTAGGCAGAGGTGTACATAATAGCATACCCACATTTCGCCATTTAGCTTTAAGTGCCATGTCAAAATAAACTGACCAAAATAATTAGTAATCTAATAAAATATCTAAAACCACAGATTGATTAATCATGGCGACATATGTTTTTATTGCTACAATAAAAACATATGGCGCCAAAACCAAAGTTATATTTATTACTATATCATACATGACATCGACTGAGATTTGAACGACCGCAATAAACGACGTTGTTAGAAAACAATAAAACTAACCAATTCCCTTAATTAGAATTTACGACTCCAGCATAAAGACCAACTTGTCTCCATACCAATTTCTAAGGAAGTTTTAACATTAATTTCGAATTAACAACTGTTTGAATTGCCATCCAAAAGCTGGTAGTCGTTTGTGGTCACCCAAATATGGCGGCTTGGCGCCAACGTGGAAGTCTTGTTCATAAATCACAGATTTATTGCATGTCTTGAATTAAATTAGGCTCTCTATTTATTATTGATTTTCGTCGCAGTTTATTATGGTGCTTCCAGGCTATTTTTAAGCGGCTTAAAATAAAAATCTTTCCAGCATGTAATCCCCTAAGGTTTAAGGCCCGGTTTCCAGCAAAGCGGAGATGAGAGATGTGCGTAAATCGGCCAATAACATTAGTTACAATTTTTTCTTTTTTAAGCTACTGATTGTCTTACCTCAAACATAATTAATAAGATTGTTATCACCCAAATAGAGTTTAAATCAAGTTTACAAAACTAACAGGGAACAAAAGTTCAACTGGCTCGGCCGCCGGCATTGTTCGAAGGCAGGTGGTCGCTTTCGCAACACAAACGTGCGCGTGCGACTAAGTGCCATTAATCTAAACGTTTTTAATGATTTCAACTAGAGCATCTCAACGTATGACGTAAGCTTGATTGATATGTCTACTGAAAAATAATTTGCAGCAGATATTCAATAAGCTTTTTGGGCTATTTATTTATTTTGTTGCTATTTGATTAAAATAAACTAGGTTTTTGGAGTCGGAAAATAATCCAGAATCGAAATAAGAAGCTTCTAGAATTTTCTCCGGAAGCATATTAATCTCTTTGTATTGGACTCCTCCTTTTTTGCGCCATGCTTAGGGTACCATAAGGTAGTGTTTCCTCCAGGCCAGGCGTTATCCTGAACCATTGCTTTTGAATAATTGGAGACTGGGAATCCTTGCGTGGAGTGGAGGCTAGTAATATTTAGTTGTGTAATGTTCTCTTAAACAATAAAGCTTTTTTATTTATTTAATTCAATACAGTTCCGACAATGATTTCGAATATTGAGGTTCTGCCATTACCTAATTGAAGAAGAGTGACTAATGATGGTCATGTACAAAATCGAGCAGGTGAGTTTCGACAGGTGTTAAACCGATGACTGATGATCACTCGTTGAACTCGTTTCAGTTACACTTGTTATTTCATCTGTTGAGACTAAAATCATTTGTTTAATGGATTGTGTCTATGTGTTATTTTATTACATAAGGCATTAAAACACTAAATTAGCGTGTAATGTTGGCACTGCTGGGAGACAGGTCTCCACTCGATGAGAGGAAATAGGCTATAATCCACCACGCGGGCCCAGTTTTATTACATATCTTAGTATACTATTTATTATACAGGACGGAAGGGATACCAATAGTAAACAGGTTGCCATATAAAAAAAAACACGGTTTCATGCTTATTCACGCCAAAAGTTTAAATTTTTTCGTAACAGCATGAAAAGGTTGTTTAAATGAGTTACTCTATGATTAAATAATTAGGTAGAGATAGACAACCTTTCAAAATTATTTTTTATATTAAGTCTCCATCCTCACAACTATCATTATATCCTAAAACTTTGAATCGACGACACACATCCACAACGCTGTCCAATAACACAAATCTAAGGGCATCAGATAAAAATACGACATTCGTGAGAATTAAAACATTAAAATAATTTAAAACACCCGAGTTGAACATTATAAATGGTGCTCCAGTTTGTGAAGTCGACCGGCTGCTCCGGCGCACGCCCGTCGCACGAACAAGTCCGGTCGTTGCGACATGAGCCCTGCGTCAGGGCTGCTTTGATAGTTTGTTGCTATTGCGATATTATCCACTGTAACACAAATTTGGTACTCTACCTGTTAAAAACTTGGTAAAAGTGCAAGTTTTTGGAGGTTGGGAAATCATCAAATGACTCCTCCCTTCCTCTCTGGCCGGAGAGTAAGGGAGTGTCAGACTTCTGACTAAGGACCACCCATGTTCCTTCTTAGCCCTTTGTGTCCGGGGCCACGGTATCTCTTTCGAGCAACCCGCAGCCCCGCCAGGTTGTAAAAGGGCCTAAGAATATCCAATTTTAGAAATACACATCGTCATCAAAGCTTTCAAAGTTGTTTATTATCTCATTTTATTTGGGATTGCTGATCTAGTCTGACAATCGTTACCCTTTACTCATTTTTTTTCTTCGCGCGTCACTCGTACTCATACAATCCTGGCTTTCCGTTTCCCATCCATACTCTTCACTTCAAATTTCTCCTAGCATCAGCATTGCTCAAATATTTTTTGATCCTCTATGTAGAGCTGTATTTATGAAACAATGATATTTTCCCCCTATTTCTTAGTTAAATTCATTTTAATGCTGAAAATTAGAGCTGAGTGTATGAAACCATCTGAAGCTTGATGCTTTCTTGTCTATAATAAAGTACCAAAAAGTTCCACGAAGTTTGTTTGTTTTTACCCGACTACGGCGAAGCCAAAAGGAAGGGTAATGATTTTTTCCGTTTTTTTTGGTGTTAGTTCAAATACTGTGGCCTGTTACTGAAAACTTACTATCAATCTATCATTTTATATTAGCAGTAATCAAACTTATCGGTAAATCACCCACCCACCCCTACACCCAAGTGCTCATTATTTCACCAAAGCTTTCAATAGAAACCTAAGCCCCATACTTTGTAGTCTACAATTCACAAATACCTGTGTCTAATTTTAATTATAGAAATGACCTCCCCGACCTCGTCGCTCGGCCCACGGCCGCAGTTTCATTACTTTTACGAAACCTGCAGTGAATTAGAGCAGCAATTTGTGTGGCGACGTGTCCTAGACGTATTAAGGCACAATATATGTACTTACGTAAATAGGCACTTGAGTGTCTGTCGCGATCTTTATGTGGCCCGATCAGCTTATCTATTTCGTTTTGTGATTAACATTTTGACGAAAATTTCTATGATTCGGTTGTATACCAGTCATTTTCGGTTTAAGGAGTCAAATTTCTTTAATAGATTTCCACCTTTTTATCTAAAAGATCAGGTTCAAGTTTTATTGGGAAAATTGGAGTTTCGGAAAGTTTGAGGTGGTGGTGTCTGTACATCGAAAAAGAAAAAATACTTTTAAAAATTATGGCGAACAAACTAAGTTTTAAAGGTAAGTGTAGTAGTGTAGAGAGTTTGAATCCCTGCAGGTAGTCGGTATTTACACTATGTTAAGCTGATATTTAATTTTACCGCAATGCCTTTAAAAAGAAATGATTCCACCACCATGCCTCTACTGTCCTCTTACCTATACATAACTACCGTTAGCATATCCAATTAAATTCTGTTTGAAATATTTTGGAAGTCAGCTAACGTTACGTTTTCTACGTGTCAACCTTTAAGGATGAAAGCCTACAAAATTACCGTTACCTAACCCCTCACGTTTGAGACCTCGTTAAAATATGCCTAACGAGTAACCTCAAACTTGCCAAACAATTCTACAAATTATTTGTGAGGGTCCGACCGTTAGACATGTTTGAGTGGGAACCGTGAAGCTGCAAGATAGACGCCCTCAGACTGGGTGCGACATCTGCAGGATGACTGGTAGTAGCTGGTTGAGAGCTGTTGAGCATCCAGCTGAATGGCATGCTATTGGATAGGTAGGTGTTCAGCAGTGGACTACTGTAGACTGATAATGGTGAACTCGTTTCTGAGTGTAGATTAAAATTAAGGAAAGAGGGAAATCGATAAACAGTTGGATGAGCTGTGTAAACGATGGTACACAATAGGCTCACCTCTATTACATGGGACTTAAACATAATTGGCGACATGTGGGTATAGGTACTACTATAAGGTACATCTCTACACACCACCACCACATGTGATGTTATGTTATTTTCTAAGTAACCAGAACTCTAATCTCAATAGCCTTATTATTGCCATATTCCTATCCTATGCCCTCGTTATAGCTCTATAATTTGATCTATTTCATAGTAGTTTCGAGCATGTCACGTCAAACTGCGCTATAGCTCGTTTTGCCTGTCCGGACAGAGCCGCAATGCTGGGGAATGCGGCAAGGTGCGCCTGAGCCCGGATATCATGAACGCAACAACCGTTACTTACTGTTACTGTTTTCTACTTACTGTACTAACAGAAGCACAAATATACACACATCAAAAGTGTCTAGGGATCAACATATATTTTTGCAATAACTTTTCTCCTGATTGATATTAATTAAATTTTTCTTTAAGTATTCATCAAATAAAGTGTTTTCGTTTGTCACAGTAACGATAAACCAAGTCACCTTTGCATTAATAAAGAAATTTGCCATTTTCCTAATAAAGGGATTTTTGACATTTGAACCACTAACATTAAAGTTCGAAAAAAAGACTGAAATAACAGTTTTCTTTAAAATTTTATTGGGTAACTTAAACAATTAATAATCCGTGTTTCTACCGCGAACACTAACAACACAAGAACATCGGTTTGGCATACTCAAAATGAGTTCATCCAAATCACGCTGTGGAATGGCCGCCCATGTTCGTTGCAACAACAAAAAAAGGTCTTCTTGCGACTGGATACCCTCCATATTCGGCAGAGCTCTTCTCTGTAGCATATCCCATGCATGCTCAATCGGGTTCAAGTCTGGCGACTGAGCAGGCCAGGGCAGGACATTGATGTTAGCTGCGGCGAGAGTCTGTCTTACAACTCTTGCGGTGTGCGATCGTGCATTATCATGCATTAACTGAAATAAGGGACCGATTTGCACTTGTAGAGGAACGATGACGTCTGATACAATCGTCTCAGCATAAATTTGAGCGTTGAGGTTGCCTCTGATCCAAATCAACTCAGTTCTTCCGCCGATCCAAATACCCGCCCATACCATGATGGTTCCACCACTTATAGTGGATGGACTTCCTGGCAGGATTTTAATCGCTGTTGGCGTCCAGGGGTTCTCCAGTGTCGTATACGTCTTGTATCCGGTCTCATACCAAAACGAGACTCATCAGAAAAGCACACGAAACGCCATTGTTCTTCTGCCCAATTTCTGTGTTCAAGAGCCCATTTGGATCGGCGGAAGAATTGAGTTGATTTGGATCAGAGGCAACCTCAACGCTCTAATTTATGCTGAGACGATTGTATCAGACGTCATTGTTCCTCTACAAGTGCAAATCGGTCCCTTATTTCAGTTAAAGCATGATAATGCACGACCGCACACCGCAAGAGTTGTAAGACAGACTCTCGCCGCAGCTAACATCAATGTCCTGCCCTGGCCTGCTCAGTCGCCAGACTTGAACCCGATTGAGCATGCATGGGATATGCTACAGAGAAGAGCTCTGCCGAATATGGAGGGTATCCAGTCGCAAGAAGACCTTTTTTTGTTGTTGCAACGAACATGGGCGGCCATTACACAGCGTGATTTGGATGAACTCATTTTGAGTATGCCAAACCGATGTTCTTGTGTTGTTAGTGTTCGCGGTAGAAACACGGATTATTAATTGTTTAAGTTACCCAATAAAATTTTAAAGAAAACTGTTATTTCAGTCTTTTTTTCGAACTTTAATGTTAGTGGTTCAAATGTCAAAAATCCCTTTATTAGGAAAATGGCAAATTTCTTTATTAATGCAAAGGTGACTTGGTTTATCGTTACTGTGACAAACGAAAACACTTTATTTGATGAATCCTTAAAGAAAATTTTAATTAATATCAATCAGGAGAAAAGTTATTGCAAAAATATATGTTGATCCCTAGACACTTTTGATGTGTGTATATTATACACTTGTCTAGACTCAATAGCCATGTTCGATAAGCTCGTTAAATAACGGTTACAACTTGGATAAGAAGAAGAATTAAAAGTTTCAAAATTAATTTGCAGCAACATAAAATTGAAATTAATTAATACCAAAAGGGAAAATCACTTTCGGGGCTGCGGATTATTCGAAAGAGATACCGCGGCCCCGGACACAAAGGCCTAAGAAGGAACATGGGTGATGGTTTTTAGTCGGTAGAAGTCTGACAGCTGGAGGAGTCATTTGACGATTTCACATCCCCCAAAAAAATGGGAATATCACTTTTAAAATCGGCAGTGTTTACATATGGGTGCTCTTGACTGTACATAAGAACGGAGAGGACGGGAAAAAACACTTGCAAAAACTGATGAAGGGATGTTGGTCAATGTGTATGCAGACGATGTAGTGACATTTCTTGCAATATACACCCTGTTATGCGCATATTTGCTAGCACGTTTGTTTTTAGTCGGTGCAAAAACTGGATTGTGTTAAAACAACGCCTGGTTTAAGTGAAATATTTTTGTTCTCTGTCTGTCTTCGAAAGAAAGACTGGCAAAAGATAGGCCCGGATTCCACCAAAGCGGAAACGAGATGAGATGTGCGGAAATCGACCAATCACATTAGTTAAAATTTACATCTAGACTTTCGCCATTTCTGTGATTGGTCGAATTTGGCACATCGCTCCGCTTTGGTGGAAATCGCGCCTAAGAATAGTTTTCGAAAATGAACTATCCGCACTTCTCATGGCTGTAATTTGCCATTCATTTCAAGTAAGCTTTAAAAGTGTACCTGCTATTTTGACTTATTTGGTTTCAATAAAGTAAGTTTTGCTACCTTGAAAAATAAATTTGTGCCGTAAAACCAAGTAAATAGGTCATGCGAATTTTGGCATAGAAGGAGTAGAATGCTACGATGACGGCAAGCGGTTGTACGACGCGTAATTATTTATCATCATCATCATTTCAGCCGGAAAACGTCCATTGCTGAACAAAGGCCCCTCAAGCGTCGCCACATTGACCGATCCCGTGCGTCTCCCGTTCAGCGGTTCCATGCAACCTTCACCAGCAACTTATAACGTAAAGCCTAAATGTATTACGACGATTATAAGTAACAATATTTTCGGATACTATGACAGTATTATCGCGGATTATTTTCACATACTTAATATGGGCGTGAGTTTTGTGTGGCAATATTGGTTGGTTACTACTAGCCACGAGCCAGCACCGTTGAGCCAACCAATCGATACGTAATCACCATTGCTTATCTGACAATCCATTGCAGGGCTGACTGCATTCTTTTATGTGGAACGTAGATTTCAAAGCGAATAATCGGGAAGTCAGTATCTTAAACCACATGTGAGAAACTACTAATATTATTTAAAAAAAAAAAAACAAAAGTTAATCTTCCTTTTTTTCACGTCTTACCGGCTTTCGAACTTAATACTTTACTCAGTTAGACCCTGACCAGGGTTAGGACCATAGGACTTAGGATCATTTTATATCTAGACTGAATGTTGACTAACTACACGGCACGTTGCAGTAAATAATTTTTAAAACCCTATACCAAACGAAATGTTAGTATGGAGTTATATGAGACCATTGTATTGTTCTCTCAAAACTATGATTCATGACAATTTGAAAACATGACATGATGACTTCACCAAACCAGATAAAAATAATTTTAAAGACAACCTAACTTCCTTGCATCAGTAAGGTTCCGTAGCCATTCTGATAACGACACGACATCCCTGCGTGATGGATTAAGGCCCACTCTCCCACATAAAAGAGGCCTGTTCCGTGTCCCAATTGTGGGAAATGAGAACGTTATATGCTATACTTAGTACTACTATGACAACCCTGTAATTGTGGGCGCGTTCATACGGCGTGCGCCGGCGCATGTGGCAATGCTTGCGAAACTGTCTCAATAAAGCCTCTATGGTCAGCGGCTGTACCACCATTGTGTTTACTGCACAATATCCCGCCCTACCACCGAAAACTATGGCTAATATGACATTTGCATTGTTGTATCCTGTGACATTTGCAAAATTTCACTAGGTCACGTAATTATGTTCTGCGATGAGTTACAGATTAATATGTTTGCTAACTTTGTCCAAAGTGAATTGAATTACTTACTTCGTACATTGCAACTATGTAATAATTATATTGTCATTTGTTCGTATTGTCTAATTTTATTTGACTTTTCAGACTACGTATCTAAGCCAGGATCAATTGCAATTAGTAAAGCTAATTAACGTGTCGTTTCGCTAGTTTTTTTTTGAGTTTGTTTTAGAAATTGTTCCCAGTGTTGTATTGTTAACATTTATAAGCTCTATTTTCGAATGTCTTCGAGTCATCTAATTAGCCTTTTCCTAACTGTGTTGGAGTCGTTTTCAGTCTTACCAGATTCAGCTGAATACCAGTATTTTAGATGGAGCGACTGCCTATCTGTATTTAAGCGATAAATGTAGCTATAATCAAGTTGCATGACATATTATGTGTGCGTAGTATGCACGGGCGCACGACCGCGACCCTTGCATTCACTCACGCGCAGCCGACACGCCGACCCCTTATCTGTTATCAGAGGATCTTGTTCGACAGCTCGCTGGCTCTGAATGCTTTGGGTACTGATTCAGCCCTTTGTTTGTAAAATGGGGTAATTACACTATGTGAAACTGTGAACATTTAGATAGATAACATCTATTATGTTTCTTTATACGGTATTGTGCGTGACATTATCTCTATACTCTTGACTGTGGTTTGGCATTGGGCACATACTTTTGATTTAAAGTCAATCAAAATTATGATCGATGTTTATCAGCCCAAGTACTTAATAGTCCTCCTGACAGAATTTATCAGCTCCCATCGGCAAAGTTTTTTTTTGTAGCAGTTTTATGGTCTTTACCACACCCTTAAATACAACCATTCCGACACACGCTGTATATTTCTATATTTTTTGTGTGTGTCTTTAAAGCTATTGCGTGACAAAACTAAACATAAGTAATTCCATTCTGTAACGAAACCTTCGCACACTTCACACCATGTTTGGGTTGCATGCTTCGCCATTATGAATTTAAATACGTTGGACATTACACTCATTATCGATTACTCGTATTAGACTCGCATTTTGATTATGAATTATATCGGTAATAGATAGTTATGTGTGACGACCGATCGTTTTTTACTGGACATAGATTATTTAAATATAGGTAATTTTATGAACTAATTCTTCCCTATATAATATTTTATTAATTAATTGAGGATCTACCTCAATTAATTACTATTTTGACTCGATTTGCTCTTTAGAGGACAAATTTGACTTAAAGTTTGGCAGACACCTTAGTTCCGTAGGGTAATGAATGAATCCCAGCTTTTGTGAGAAACTACTCCCTAATGAAGTGACCATTTATCGACATCGTCATGAGCTGATCAAAATCAGCTTTATGTTCACATTTTAATAGTACATTATGGTACAAGTGTGAAACGTTGGTGAGTACCGCTGAGGCGCCATTGAGACCCGAGCCGTCAGATGAGGGTCATAAGAAAGCCGAAGATGGTAATCGTCAATACATACGTGTACATACGACGTTTTTCAACACACTTGTGAAGAAAATAATACTAAAAAGTCATCTTCAACAGTTAAAACGAGTTCTGATTTTTTTCAAAATAGCGGGAAAAATTAATCGGTTTTCCTATGCGCGCGCATCTACAGTTCGACCAACTTATCTCTGCATGCGGGAAAACACGGAACTAAAATAAATGTACTAAGTTTGACGTAGCGATGCATTTTTTCTTGACCAGTGGCGCCACCATGAAATTCACACTTAGAATGGTCATACTGTAACAATGACGTTCGGCCATAGACTAAATGAATGAGCGCGATAGAGTTTTAGCCACGTATAAAATGAGGAAAAAGTTTTCTTTATTACAGAGAAAATAAAAGTTATATTATTTGAGTGAAAGTTTAATATAATAAAAACGTACAAGTTGAAATTATCTATTTAAATTCAAATTTGCATGAAACGAGCAAGCACTAAGTACATTAATTCATTTTCACTTCTCTCGCTCTAAAATTCGTCTTTATGTCGTGCGTAGGCGACATAAAGTCGCGTTTTATGCTCTAGAGCATAAAGTAAAATCTTCGTCGAAGACCAAGGTAATCGGCACAGGTAATCGGCCCAACAGCCACACGAACAACTTCATAGAATAACCTCTTAAATTTAATTCGTTTCGCTAGTATTCTAAGAACAAGGGATTACTGCTTTTCATTACGAATACAAGGAAAGTAGATGGGAATAGGCTTCCCCCAATTACCTAAATCGCTTGATGGCAATAGGCTTGCTCCTAATTACATCATTTGATGGGAATAGGCTTACCCTTAATTACATTGATTGATGGCAATAGGCTTGCTCAGTGCTCTCAATTACCTAAATCAGTGGATGGCAATAGGCTTGCTCCTAATTACATCGGTTGATGGCAATGGCTTGTTCCTAATAAGATTGGTTGATGGCAATAGGCTTTTCCTAATTACATCGGTTGATGGCAATAGGCTTGTCCCTAATTACATCAGTTGATGGCAATAGGCTTGCTCCTAATTACATTGGTTGATGGCAATAGGCTTGGTCCCAATTACATCAGTTGATGGCAATAGGCTTGCTCCTAATTACATTGGTTGATGGCAATAGGCTTGCTCAAAATGTTTTTATAACTGAGCAGTATGGAGTAACGACATAAGTCAGGTGTTATGTCAAGTTTTCTACTGAAAAAAAAAAAAGTTAATTGGCGGGAACCATAATTATTTTTACCTTATTTACAAGTTGCTGTTGCATTTCCTCGCAATCGAAGTGAAAAGTAGAGTGTAAAACTAGTCCATAAAACCCATTTTGCTCTCTACTTTATATCCATCCTCGCTCGCAAGCTCGCATCGGATGGATAAACGTCTCTCGCAAAATGATGCGTTTTATGCACTTGGTGTACAATCTACTATTTCATCCCTTCAATTCGAAAAGTGTCGTTTTGTTCCTCTTTAAGTGCGAGCAAAGTAGCTCTTTTCTCCATTAGACTTTTTAGCGGGCAGTAATGAGATTTGAATTTAGAACATGAATCGTTCATTGAAATCGAACGCAAATTGTATTGTGTTGGCTGTACGGTGCGAGGAGACGCGGTAACTAAATTAAAAAAAAAACAAAAGCGCGCGATTTACTTCCCTGTTCTAATAATCGGTACGGACTTTATTGTATTTTGTGCAAAAAAAATGGTATCTACGTCGAGTTCTGAAAGTGATAGTGCATTAACTCCTGAAACAATAAAAATAGAAGCTAATAACGTCATACAAAACTTAATCCCTATGTTTAGATTTATATTGGTTCACTGCGCCATCTATTGTGTAATTTGTGCGAAAGTAGTTTAAGAGTTCAGTCTATGACTCGATAGATGGCGTTGTTAGTTGAGCGGCGTTTTCTGAATCGCGCTATTAAGATTCTCCGTCGTTTGACTAGGTCAGAATGATTATAATTTTTTTGTGTGAGCAGCAAGCACTGTGAGTTGAGTATTATACGCGCTTAGTACAAAGTCCAGTGTTTAATTTAGCCACCCTCTCCTAGTCGACCTTTGTTCATGGTCCTTCGAGAGCCGGGTGTGGTACGGGAGTGTTTTGGTGGTTCCGGTGGTGGTTTTATACCAGGCGGGGTCGACTCATTGGGTAAAACTTGGAATACCTACGGGGGCTAAAACTGTGTCGCCAGTCCTAAAAATTTCGGGCTCTAAAAATGACGTCTTTCAGGATGGCAACATTAGTAAAAATGAAAAGATGCCTCTATGTTTAAAAGCTACCATAGGGTAGTTTTAGCGACATTTTTGGTTGAACTATCTTATCCAGTATAATATTTCGGCTAATTTATTCAATATTAATATTATTAAAATTGAATAAATATAAATGTAATTAATGCAGAATTAAATAGATATGCAATTTATTTTCAAAATTATTTGATTTCTAAAAATTAAGTTGGTAAGTTTTGGTTAAAAGTACCTGGCAGCCCCATCACAAGAAAAACATGGCGCATATTGATGTTTTTTCTTGTAAATTCAATTCTTTTCTAACTTCTCTTTTTGCAATTTGCAACGTTAAAGTGTTATCCTCGCCATTAACGACGTAGAGTAAAGTCTACCTAGGTTCCTCCGTCTGTTGTGTGCCGAAACACCTGAGTGTTGTCAGGGTTGGGCAGTATTTGAATTACTTGTAATTAAAATACGTAATTGAAATACAAATACGTATTTTGTATTTGTATTTCAATTACTTCCTTAAAATGTAATTTGTAATTCGTATTTTAAATACCTGACGACGAAGTATTTTGTAATTAGTATTTCAAATACTTGAGGCTTCAAAATACATTTTAACATTAAAATACATTTAACCTTCATTTAGCGATCGTGAGTGTGAGAGCGAACTTTTAAGCTGGTTATTTTGTTTTTAATTAATTTTTGCCACGGACTTCCGAAAGAAAGTTACTTTACACTTTTTTCTAGTGGTTTTTGAAGGCGGTTATTTTTATTTTGAAAAAGTTTTGGAATGATGTAATTTGTATTTTATATTTCAATTAAAAATATCTAAAATACTGTATTTTGTATTTTATATTTCAAATACCTTATTTAAAGATATTTGGTACTTTGTATTTCAATTACTTGCGATACTGTATTTTGTAATTTGTATTTCAATTAAAGCAAAGCATGTATTTTGCCCAGCCCTGAGTGTTGTGTACGAGACAGTGACCCTTTTTTGTTTTCAAACATGAAGGAGAATAAAAGTTAAATTAAATATGTTCTATGTGTGGTTCTTCGCCTGTCGATGACCCCGAAATCACATTATTTAGGTTCCCAAAACCTGGTTCGACAAATATTCTCCGGTAAGTGCTCCTATATTATTGGCTAGATCTATAGATTCACGCATGCTCCATTTAGAATTTTAGATACTTGTTAAATAAGCCCCCTAGTCCAGATTTGTGATTGGTGATCCGTAATTACATAAAACTATTGCCTAAATAAGCAGGTACTTAATTTACCTATTCTGTTTCTTTCAGTTGTGAGCAAAGTATTGCTGTCCAGTCAAATCATGGATAAACAAGGACTTTCAGATGAAACTGCACACTGAACACAGGATGCTATGTCATCTGCATTTTAAGGAAACAGCATTTTTGTGGACTTCCCATCCAAGAAAAAATAGAGACGTTTTGCTTCACCAGATGTGAAGGTAAGATAAACAGTGAGAAACAAATTTAAAGTAAAAACGGCACTAGGTATAAATTGTGGGATACCCAACCTAGGTATTGTGGGATACCCAACAGAAGTGGAGCTTCTTACGCATTGTATAAAAAATTCTTCTTGAGGAATGAGTGGAAGGCTATGGGGGAAGCTTTTGCCCAGCCGTGGGACAGTATAGGCTAGAATAAAAAAAGGACAGGAGTAAGAAATTAAGTAAAATCCTTAACCTAGCATCATAATAAAATGAAATATTATGTTCTATTACAGGTCAATTAACTGCTGACGCGGCTGTTACAGCGGATATTATATCCAGAATGGACATGCTATTCGACACTCTAAACAGCAACACGGTGGATCTGCGGAGAGGAAAATACTGATGTCTTTGGTCTTCTTTCTTTCTCGTGTGGTTAGTCTTACTTTAACTTGTTTGATAATCTTATTATTATAGTATTCATATTATGATGTTTATTGAAACATTTATTGTGTTAAATAAAGTAATTCTGATATAAAAGACAAACCACTGTTTTTATTATAAAAAATACTAGTAAGAAGCTTTGACTTTTATAAATAAACCACTAACTTGTAAGTTTTGTCAAAATTCAAAGTTTTCTACAACCAAGAATTGTTTCTTAATCACCTGCTAAGTACTGTTTGACCACAAAAGCGGAGCTGGAAAATTGTGATCAGTGAAATTGCACACCAATTAACATTGGTCACAGTTTCCCAGTTCTGCTTTTGTGGGCTAATTATAAAAATAGTTAAACCTGGTTTAACTTACGCTTGGTTTATCTCGCCGTCTCACTTCAAAAATATTCAAAAGAAAGTGACGGCATGCGAGATAAACCAAGCGTAAGTTAAACCCAGGTTTAACTATTTTTATTAATAAGGCGCGCGATTCAGAAATACGCGTCATCGGCGCAGCGCCATCTAGTGGAGAGCGGTCGAACAAGAAATCGGATTTTAAATTACCCGCTTTCGCGAGTTTCCGGGGGCACCCACCAGGAGGCGCTCAAAATCGTGCCATTTTATTTGTTCCTAGTTGACATTCTTCTCGCTAGAGTATATATGTTCTGTGTTTTATACCATCCTTCGCGTCATTACTGGGCAGTGGATCGCTGTCCAGATCATCCCCTTGATTGGGGTACCAGGTGAGAGGTTCTTGGACCTGTACCTGGAGGTGGATCCGGAAGGAGCCGGGAGCAGTTGGTGGTTCAAGCGGCGAAGCATCACTGGTGGGCGGAAGGCGCAAGGAAGGAGGAAGAGGGTCAACAGTTCGTGGTCAAGCAAGCAGAGGGCGCCACTTGTGTGGTGCAGTACATCGCGACGTGACGTCATCAGTGTCAGTGAGTGTATCTGGTGTAAATCGTGAGTACTTTCATGTTATTGAATCAAAAGTGGTGTCATACGGGGAACCTATGCCCGATGAGACACAGAAATTAAACATTAAAAAACTTGTGCAATTTTCGCTGGAAATTAAACTTTGAGTTCAGAACATTATAATTTGATTGAATAAGTGAAGCATAAATTATAGTAATTCTCTGTATTTGAAATTGTTTATTGTGTTCGTAATTGTTTGTTTATTGTGCTGTAGTTAGAAATTTTATTGTTTGTGTTATTTTTTAATTGTGTGTTTGTGTATAAGTCGTGTTTCCAAAATGGATTCATTGATCGGTATCCAAGAAGATGTAAAAATTAAAATTGAAAAGTCTTGGATTAACTTTAAAAAATGCCCAAAAGATAGGCTAACAGTTTCGTATATTGAAACGCGTTTAGAAAGTTTAGAACAACAATGGCAACTTTTCTATAATACGCATGTTAAAATAATCAGTGAAGTTAAAAAACCCGAATTACATAGTTCGAATTATCATAAAGATTGTTTTTATGACGAGGTTGAAGAATTATATATTCAAATAAAAAGTGCTTTGAAAGAGTTACTTAGGGCAGATAAATGTGTCTCTAGTAGCGAGAATAACAGTAGCCTGGGACTTAGCGGTAACAAAGAATTCCATAACTTTCGGTTACCAGAAGTGAAAATACCAATGTTTTCTGGTAAATATCACGAATGGGTTACCTTTAGAGATTTGTTCATGGGGTTAATACACAAAAATAGTAGACTAGATGATGCACAAAAATTGTACTATCTAAAAGGGTACCTAACCGGGGAAGCGGAACTGTTATTAAAAAATGTAAAAGTGACATCTGAAAATTATAGTTCAAGTTGGGAAAAATTAGAGTCCATGTACAATAATAAAAGATTTTTAGCGAATGGTATAGTAAAATGTTTATTTAATCAAAGAACATTAACAGGAGAATCCGCACCTGAAATTAAAAAACTTTTAAGTACAACTACCGATTGTTTAGAGTCGATTAAAAATTTGGATATAGATCTTGCATCATTTTTAATTGTTCATATTGTAACTGAAAAATTGGACAAGGCTACTAGAAGGGCTTGGGAATTAAAGGTAGCATCAGATCCAAGCGATGATCTTCCTACCTTTGATCAATTAAAAGAATTTTTGATTAATCGATTTAGGGGGTTAGAGAATTTAGATACTAAGGTAGATAGGGTCCAAAGGACTACACAGGCACTACACGTAATGAAAGATAAAAAGGGATCCTGTGCATTTTGTGCAGGTGAGCATAAAATAAATGTCTGTAAAAAATTTATAAATGAAAGTATTGAAAATCGGAGAGACTTTGTTCTCAAGAAAAAATTATGTTTCGTTTGCTTGCTTGACAACCACCATGTTAAAATTTGCAAAAACACTCTCAAGTGCCAGGTGTGCAAACGACGCCACCATACATTATTACACCCACCGGGTGGTGTAGGGTCGGAAGTTGGTGAGGGTAGTAGTGCTGCTCGAGCGGAAACCTCAACAAATGAAAATAATATAGCTGCTAATCAAGCGGAGGGGTCCAATACGCCACCGGTAGTCTCATGTCTTGCGAAAGGGAATAGCAAAACGGTCTTACTAACGACGGCGTTAGTAAAGGCAGAGTCGAAGAATGGGACGTACCACGTGGTTAGGGCACTACTGGATCAGGGATCACAAGGGTCCTTTGTTACGGAATCCCTGGTTCAGTATCTGGGTTTAAAGAAAATACCGTCAAAAAATACGGTGCTCGGTGTGGGAGACAAAGGTACAACGTCGACGGCTAAAGTAGTAATAAATCTTCGGTCAAGAGTAAATTCTTCTATTAAAATAAAGGTGAATGCTTACGTGTTGAAATCGGTAACGTCTCTTCTTCCGTCCTCTAAAGTCGCTAGAGTAGAATGGGTAGAATTGAACGAAAATGATTTGGCTGATCCGGGTTACTTCAGACCCAATAGAATCGATATTTTATTGGGCGCTGAAATATACAGTCAGGTCATTCAGCACGGGGTTAAGAAGAATACAAACGGGACTCTATTAGCGCAAGAAACTACTTTAGGATGGGTATTGTCGGGTGCGTTTGAAGTTGACCAAGATATAAGTTCTCCCTCAAAAATAACTGTAATGCATACCAGCGTCCAAGATGATAATTTATTGAGAAAATTCTGGGAACTGGAAGAAACATCTGGAACAAAAAGGATGCTTACAGAGGAGGAAACAAAATGTGAAGAATTGTTTAAAACTACAACGGCAAGAAATAAAGACGGCAGATATGTTGTAAGATTGCCGTTACGGGATACAAACCTGGTTGAAAGTGGCGGCGAATCCAAAAGGATAGCTGAAAAAAGACTTAAAGGGTTAGAAACAAAGTTAGCAAAAGATGATAAATTAAAAACGGACTACGCTAAAGTCATACAGGAATATTTAACTCTTAATCACATGGTAGAAGTAGAAGAAAGGGATAAAGATAATAAAAGGGGTGTCTACTTACCGCATCACGCTGTCGTCCGGGAGGATAAGGACACAACCAAGGTGCGTGTTGTGTTCGATGCGTCCTGCAAGCGCAGCAACGGGAGGTCACTTAACGATGACCTAATGGTGGGTCCGTCTTTGCAAGACGAACTTCGTCATATTATTATGCGCTGGAGGGTGCACAAGATTTGTATAGTGGCTGATATTATAAAAATGTACCGGCAAATTCTAGTAAGTAGGCAAGATACTCCCATGCAAAGAATCCTTTGGCGGGATAGTCCTGAAAAGGAAATAAAGGAGTACGAATTGATAACCGTTACATTCGGGACAGCCTCGGCACCATACTTAGCAGTAAGGGCTCTTCAACAGCTTGCAGTTGACGAATGCGGGGATAACGCAGATATCGCTAAAATAATCGTAAGTGATTTTTATATGGACGATTTGATGTCAGGAGCTGAAACTAAAGAAGATGCGTTAAAAATTTATACGGAGTTAACAAAGGTGCTAGTTAAAGGCGGATTTCAACTCCAAAAATGGAAAAGCAATAGCGAAGAATTATTAAATAGTATTAGAGGTGGAAATAATGAAGCATTACAGATAAAAATCGACGAAATAACAAAAATATTAGGACTTACCTGGAATTCGCGCGACGATTGCTTCCAATACTCTCTGGTACTTAAGCCGGTAACTGGTCCTGTAACAAAAAGAAAAATTATATCTGATATTGCAAGGTTATTCGATCCATTAGGGTGGCTAGCACCAAGCATAATCATAGCAAAGGTGTTAATACAAAAGCTGTGGTTAGCCGGGTTGCAATGGGATGAAGAAGTTCCAAACCATTTAGTAAAGGAATGGGTAACTTACCGTGAAAATTTAGCGTCTTTAGTTGACCTAAAAATACCGCGCTGGTTAAATACGAGTAAGAAAACAAAACAAGAGTTATACGGGTTTTCGGACGCCTCGAAGGTCGCATATGCAGCAGTTGTGTACCATAGAGCAGTAGACGAGATGGGCAATATTCACATTTCCTTAGTGGCTGCCAAAACGAAGGTGTCGCCTATAAAGCAAGTCTCCATTCCAAGACTTGAACTTTGCGGGGCAGTTCTTTTGACCAAGCTTATTTTGGAAGTAGCCGAAGTTATGAATATACAAAGGGAGAATATTCATGCTTTCACAGATAGCGAAGTGGTATTAGCGTGGTTGAATAGTCATCCGAGTCGTTGGAAGACGTTTGTTGGTAATAGAGTTTCCGAAATTTTGAGCAATTTGGATACCCATCATTGGGCCCATGTAGCATCGAAACAAAATCCTGCTGATTGTGCTTCACGCGGGATATCTCCGGCGGAACTTGCCAGTGTTTCCCTCTGGTGGGAAGGTCCAACCTTTTTAAAGGAACCGGTAGTTGAATATAAAAGACCCAAACATCTTGCCACGCATTTAGAAGAAATCAAGGCGCATACGAGCACGGTAGATGTTTCACTTTGGAACAGATTTTCTTCGTTATCAAGACTGATTCGAGTAATTGCATATTGTCGTAGATTTTTAAACTTGAGGAATAGGGTAGCATCGGGTAATGGTACAAGGTCGTTACAGTTATCTACATTGGAAATAGAATGCGCAACAGAAATATGTGTCAAAAAATGTCAGGAAGAAGGATTCGAAAACGAATTGAAAGATTTAAAAACCGGAAAATTAGTACAGAAAAACGCAAATTTAAATTCATTAAATATATTTTTAGATCCGAAGGGAATAATCAGAGTAGGAGGTAGGCTTGAGATGTCGCAGTTGGGTTATGAAAGAGCGCATCCCATCCTAATACCAAAGGAATCGTTTTTGACCACGCTATTAATTGCCGACGCACATGATAAAACTATGCACGGGGGTCCACAATTAATGATAACATACTTACGGTCAAAGTATTGGATCGTGGGAATAAAGACTTTGGCTAAGGGATATGCAAGGAGCTGTGTTAAGTGTATTCGGTATACAGCTAAAGTGAGGACACAGCTTATGGGTCAGCTACCATCCTCTCGGGTAACCCCTGGCAAACCTTTTCTACGGAGCGGGGTAGATTACGCGGGCCCTATAAGTATTAGAACGTCAAAGGGTCGTGGTAATAAATCCTACAAGGGTTACATAGCCTTGTTTATATGTATGGCAACAAGGGCGGTGCATCTGGAAGCAGTAAGCGAGTTAAGCACAAGGGGTTTTTTGGCGGCTTTTAAGCGCTTTGTAATTAGCTAGACGTGGTCGATGTGCGGAACTCCACAGCGACAATGGGACTAATTTTGTAGGGGCAGCGCGAGAGTTACTTCATTTATTCAATGAGGAAAAGTCAGGAATTGATCCTAAATTAGCAGATGAGTTAGGGAACAATGGCACGGAATGGCATTTTATTCCTCCTCAGTCTCCCAATTTTGGAGGTCTTTGGGAAGCAGGGATAAAATCCACAAAGCATCACCTAAAGAGGGTTATTGGCAATTCAACGCTGACCTTTGAGGAAATTGCCACGGTGTTGGCTCAAATTGAGGCGTGCCTTAATTCGAGACCATTGTCATATGTTGAGGATCAGGATAAATTAACAATTTTGACTCCAGGTCACTTTCTGGTGGGGGAACCACTTGTTTTGCCACCCGATTCTAATTATGAAAGGGCAAATATTGGTAGCTTAAGACGATGGCAGCTGCAACAACGAATGATGCAGGACTTTTGGCGACGTTGGTCGCACGACTATCTTCACCAATTTTTACAACGGCATAAATGGCAACATAAAATTCCGGAGCCATGTGTTGGTGACGTAGTATTAGTCAAGGAGGACAATTTGCCTCCTGGCAGGTGGTTGTTAGGTAAGGTAGAACAGAAACATCCCGGATCTGATGGTATTACACGGGTGGTGACATTACGAACGTCATCGTCTACTATGAAAAGACCTACGTCTAAATTATGTGTATTGCCTGTTACAAATTAATATAAGGTTTTGTTTATTTTAAAAAACTGGGGCTATTATTTAAGTTTATACAATTTTTTGTGATGTGTTTTACATGTAGTAATAATATTACTAGAGATTGCAAGTGTTAGTTATAAGTTCATTGTGTTTAAAGTTGTTAGTTTAAGTTCATTGTTTTTAAAATTGTTAGTAATAGGTTCATTGCATCAAGGCTGTACGAAAATTAACATTGTAACAATTATTATTCACGGTAGTCAGTCTTGAAAGACATTCGCCATAATGTCTTTGGTGGGCGGAATGTTTAGATTTATATTGGTTCACTGCGCCATCTATTGTGTAATTTGTGCGAAAGTAGTTTAAGAGTTCAGTCGATGACTCGATAGATGGCGTTGTTAGTTGAGCGGCGTTTTCTGAATCGCGCTATTAAGATTCTCCGTCGTTTGACTAGGTCAGAATGATTATAATTTTTTTGTGTGAGCAGCAAGCACTGTGAGTTGAGTATTATACGCGCTTAGTACAAAGTCCAGTGTTTAATTTAGCCACCCTCTCCTAGTCGACCTTTGTTCATGGTCTGGTCCTTCGAGCCGGACCCCCGTGCATAGTTTTATCATGTGCGTCGGCAATTAATAGCGTGGTCAAAAACGATTCCTTTGGTATTAGGATGGGATGCGCTCTTTCATAACCCAACTGCGACATCTCAAGCCTACCTCCTACTCTGATTATTCCCTTCGGATCTAAAAATATATTTAATGAATTTAAATTTGCGTTTTTCTGTACTAATTTTCCGGTTTTTAAATCTTTCAATTCGTTTTCGAATCCTTCTTCCTGACATTTTTTGACACATATTTCTGTTGCGCATTCTATTTCCAATGTAGATAACTGTAACGACCTTGTACCATTACCCGATGCTACCCTATTCCTCAAGTTTAAAAATCTACGACAATATGCAATTACTCGAATCAGTCTTGATAACGAAGAAAATCTGTTCCAAAGTGAAACATCTACCGTGCTCGTATGCGCCTTGATTTCTTCTAAATGCGTGGCAAGATGTTTGGGTCTTTTATATTCAACTACCGGTTCCTTTAAAAAGGTTGGACCTTCCCACCAGAGGGAAACACTGGCAAGTTCCGCCGGAGATACCCTACGAAATCCCGGGAGAAATATTTTGACAATTTCTTAATATGGAGTAGAAGGTTGTTTAGTAACGTGTTGTCTTAATAGGGACGTAAAACTGGACACAATTCGTAATTAATATGTCTGATGGATTTAAACGTGTCGTCACTCTATTTTTATTAAATAATAATATTACAAAAAAATATGAGGCGCCTTTTATTTTCTCATAGAGGGTGATGAAAAGTCGAGTGTATCACTCGGGTGCAAAATATATTTTGGGCTCGGGCGACGTACTTTGAATCCCTCGCTACGTTCAGGATTCTACTTAAGAATCCCTCACTACGTTCGGGATTCTACTCTAGAATCCCTCACTTCGCTCTGGATTCAAAAAAGCGCCCTCGCCGTAAAAATATTATTTTGCTCCCTTATGATACAATCTACTATTTCACACCACCTGCTCGAAAATGTCAAATTTTATGTCATGCAACCTTAACTTAAAGTGAGTCATTAGTGGCCGGGGGAACAGCCGGTCAATAATGTTGTACTGGATTTCATTATGACCCGCTGGTCAATAATGTGATTTGAATTTGGAATCTCACATGCTCAGCTAAATTGGCAGTATAGTACTATAGTGCGCGCGGAACTGGTTGGCCGCGCCTTAGGCATGTTTTTGTTTTTTATTTGTATTCTTTTCAATAAATTGAACAATTATTGTTCACGATATCTCGAGATTGGTCATCACTGTCTAATTATAATCTCCTGTGCATTGTAAAGTTACATACTCTTTGGTGCATTGCGAGCTGTAGGCAACCCGCCCCCTCACCCCTGTCGCCACCTAAGGCGCGGCCAACTAGTTCCGCGCGCACTTTAGCAAACACCCTTTGGTGCCAGAAAGAGGAAAGCTATTCTCGATACCCTTACTACGCGTGGATGATATTCTCGATTTCCTACAAAATCATAACGACTGCTTCTTCATATCGTTGCCATGTTTTCGAAGACAATATTGTAAGAATAATTAGATAACTACGAACCATTTTTTAAAAGGAATGGAATAACATTAAAACTTGCATTAATAATATCAAATACCGTACCGCGCCGTAATACCGTAATAGTAATTGGCTGTAACATTAGTTAATTTATTTTAAGTAAACTGCGCTAAGATAATATTGCTGTGGATTTTGTGAATAAATAAATAAATAATAAAACCTATCTATACTACAGTCGATTTATCACATTTTATCAAAAATACTATAATTTCACGAGCGTCTCCAATGACGTTCTAAATTCAAAATGCATACAGCCAATCATCCAAAACCATTCTACCATTTCTTTCTTATAATTATTTCTAATATGTTATTCTTACTGTTTGTTTATTTAATAAATACTTTGTTTTTCGTACTACCTGGCTATTATTTTCTCACAGTAGGTGTAAAAAGTAGAGTATCCTCCTCTGGGCTAAAGGTGTCTTTGCCTTGGGCTAGCTTGAATCCCTCGCTGCATTCAGGATTCTTGTATTAACTCCCTCGCTTCGCTCGTGAGTTAAACTCTTAACTCCCTCCCTGCGCTCGGGAGTTAAATCCCGAATCCTTCATTGCGCTCGAGATTCAATATGACGCCCGTGACATAAGACACAACTTTAGCCCCGTGGTGCATAATCTACTATTTTACTATTGAACACATATTGAACACGATCTTTTAGTAGCAACTCAACCAATAAAATTAAAAAAAAAAACCCTATAACTCACTAGTGAATAATAGTAATGAAAAAGTCACAGTTCGATTATAGGTGTCATTATGTGCCTAATTGCGGTGAAATTATAGCCACTTTATGAGCAAGTGTGTTGAAAAAAATAAAACCTCTGTTCGCCATCCTCGACAAACGATTATAATGTTTTAATGATTATGAATTACTAGTTGATTTAGGCCACAGCGAGTCAGCGACTGCATTCGATGAGTTTCTAGGATGGTTGACAAAAGCTTCGGTTGCTACTCTTTCATGTCACCTCAAGTGGCTAGCATATTCAACTTTGACTGAAAAGCTACAACCAATGTTTTAATACACTTAACACTAAAGGGTTTCGTGCCAAAATACTCTGGAACTTATCGTTTTTTTTTTCATTGTCTACAGAAAACTTGGCGCCATCGGAGTTGAAGAAGCTTAGAAATAAACAGAGGAAAGCGAAGCGCAAAGCTGAACAGGAAAGCGCGTTACAGGCACAGGTACAGGTAAGTTAATTTAACTAATCGTGCCTGTTTTAACAGAGCAGAGGCTGGGGATCGCAGTATGATCACAAGCGGAGTTTGGATATGGGTCCGTTCACACCGACCGGCTCGGAGAGAACAAATTTTTTATCACGTTTAAAACAGAGTTTTGATTCATTGTAATAAGATTTATTTTTACATGTCACTTCTTTTGTTCTTGAGAGCAATTTGTTATTTTGTTCTTGAGCGTAGTGACATGTCAAAATAAATCTTATTACAGTGATCAAAACTCTGTTTTAAACGTGATAAAAATGTGCTCATGCTCATAAAGCAGAATGGGTATTAGATGGAGAATACACTAATTCCAGACACTGGTGGTTTTCAATGACCGTTTAAAAACAACTCATAAAGAAGGTTCATGTAATATGGTGGTGGTGTACATAGTTTACCTATGTTTAATCATATTTTTATGGGCACATCATTGGGATCGGTATAAATAAATGTACGAGTGATTATTCTCGTATTTGTGATTACTTGATGTGGTAAGTGTTGTACTCCAGGTGAAGCGTGAGCAGCACCACAAAGCGCGGCAGCAGCAGGAGCAAGGCGACCCCGAAGCGCCGCAGTTAGACGAGCTCGTACCTGACAAACTAGCCAGGGTAAGTACCCGCGAGAAAATTACGATTTTTCATACAAAACTTTCATCCCCTATTTAAGTCCTTTAGGGGTCGAATTTCGAAAAATTCTGCCTTATTCCTTGTCTACAGTCTATAAGGAGCAGCCACTGTGCAAAATTTCAGCTTTCTAGGTCAAAGGGTTTGGGTTGGGCGTTGATGAGTAACTCAGTCAGTCAGATTTTTTCTTTTTTTTTATATAGATAAATATAAAGGCCATATGGATCAATTTATTTTTTTCTCGTTTTTTGTTTATATTTTTCCTTTAGTTTTAACGTTTCTCTGGCATTTAGAGTACCATAAGCGACCTACCCAAATGTCCTTCTTTTGATATTGTTCGCCGTTGAGTTATAAGTCGAGCTCCACGATAACTGACAAATGCTTGCACTGACAAAAGCAAATTGTCTGACAAAAAAAAAATCATATTCAGATCCAAAACCTAGACACAAACATAAAAAAAATTTAGCTTGGACCTACAATTTGAGGTCCAAGCTAATTTTTTTTTATGTTTGTGTCTAGGTTTTGGATCAGAATATGATTATTTTTTATCATGTGCGGATTCAGAGTAATCCTAGGTGAACTACTGATTTCTTTCCCTTATTTTCGTTTCTCTTAATTTTTTTTCTCAAGTTTTGTTGTATTTTTTTTAGATTGGGTGGGTTAGTTATTTTTATTATCCCCTAATTTATGAGTCTAGTGTATCACCCTACTGATATAATAATAAATACATGTAATGTCAATATGAATTGCTCAACGCCCTTGATTAGGCTGCTTGCTATTGATTGTATCTGATACAGTTTATATTCAAATCAATTCTCTGCCTATTGTGTGTCCACATCCTAAAATCACTTCCTAGGGAAGTAAATAAAAAATAACTGACTGATTGATTAGAATGTCACAATTAATTTGTTTATAACAGTTTTGAAGCTAAAAATACTTCGAGTACTACCTGTTTTATAATAGAGTGACAGTCTGCGGCAATGAACTATGCTATTGTTTACGAATGGACATGTAACTTGTTATAAGAGCCATGGCAGACAAACTACCGTACCGAACGGATTTGGATAAAATTTTACACAGGTTTTTTTTCCCCAAACATACGTAATTACGCACATAAAATCACGCCCCTTTTCCATAAGATTAGACAGAAACCACAGAACGTCGCCTGATATGATCCTTACAGACTCCTTTTACCGAAGCCGGAACAAAAGCTAGTTTTTAATTATAAAGAGCACAATATTCAATATTGTAATTGTAATTTATGTCAATAAAGAAATATTATATTATATTATTATTATGTCCTTTATTTATTTACTAACATAAAATTTACATTTTTAAATATTTCATAAATAATTAAAAAAAACCTTTAATAATATAAAAAATAGTCGTCCACCGATGACGGGAGCAGGGTCCAAGCCACCGGTGGTTAGGGCTCCAGAGACAGGAACCTCCTCACAATACGAGCCGTATCAAGAAGTACTGCCTTCTGAATCAGGCCCTTGATCCAACCGCCGAGCGAAAGCTTTGAAAGATGTTGGTCCATGCTTTTGGCTATAAGGCCGTTGGCCGTTACGACTATCGGTACAATGATAGCCGAGCTCACATCCCACATGTCGACAACCTCGCGAGCCAAGTCAAGATACTTGATTTGTTTATCTTTCTCGGCTTTCACGAGGTTCTCGTCATGCGGGACGGTTATGTCAACAATCATTGCGCGCCGCTCTGATCGATCCACCACCACTATATCAGGCTTATTAGCCATAATAGTCCTGTCAGTGATGATGGATTGATCCCAGTACAGTGTGATACTGCCATTATCGAGAACTGGGTCGGGCACATACCTGTAGTACGGCACTTCTGATTCCACAAGGTTGTATTTCAGAGCAAGTTGCTGATGGATAATCCTGGCTACAAGGTTGTGTCTATGCAAGTATTCTCCGTTAGCCAGACGAGAACACCCGGAGATAATGTGACAGATTGATTCGCCCGGACGGTGGCATGCCCGACATATGTCAACCGTACCGTCCTTCACAATAAATCTCCGGTAGTTATTCGTCATCATAACTTCGTCCATAATTGCACAGACAAAACCTTCGGTTTCTCCAAAGAGTTCCCCGGAACGTAGCCAGGTTACGGACGCTAGGAAATCTACATCGGGCCCGTGTAGGGCCCGGAAAAAGCGTCCGTGGAGCTCCTTGCTCTGCCATACTTCCATGCGGTCTTTAGTGTCAAGCACTACAGGTTTGCGCCAGTTCTCTTTAGCCAAGGAGAGCGGGGTGAGGCCCTTGTCCACCGCGACAACATCTCGATGCATCCCCACGTCGGCTTCCAGGAAATATTCCCTGAGACTGCATATCTCACGATTGTGCAGAGTCTTAGCATTTAAAAAGCCTCGACCTCCACACTTCCGCGGGATATACAGTCTCATAACCGAAGAACGTGGGTGATGCATTCGATATGCCGTCAACAATGTACGGACCCGCCTATCCAGGGCGTCTAGCTCTGTTTGAGTCCATTTGAGTATGCCGAAAGAGTACATCAAAACCGGCATGACCCAACCGTTGAAGGCACGTACCTTATTTCCGCCTGACAAAAGACTATTAAATACCTTTCTCAGGCGGCCAAAGAAGCGCTCCTTCAACGATTGTTTCATGTCGGCAACGTTGATGCCCAGCGCTTCCGACATACCCAAATACTTATAGGTTTCGGTTGCTGAGAGGGATCTAAGATTTATGGAACCTGTGAGCTGGGTTCCAACAGACTCCACAATCCTCCCTCGCTTTACATGCATGACCGCACACTTGTCAACACCGAATTCCATCCTAATGGCGCCACTGAAAGCTTCAGTGACCTTCAGTAGCTCCATCAGGTGCATATCATTCGTGGCAAAAAGTTTTAGGTCATCCATGTAAAGGAGGTGAGATATAATCTGACCACCTCTCTTCAACCGATAGCCCAGACCTGAACCCTCCAGCAGCGTGCTAAGAGGATTCAAGGCTAAGCAGAACCAAAGTGGACTCAAACTGTCGCCCTGAAATATACCCCGCTCTATCCTTATCGGTTCGCTATTCCTCTGGATCTGTCGACATCCTGGATAGCGAAGGACTGTCCTCCATTGCCCCATACACGACATCAGGAAGGTGCGCAGGGTTGCATCAATTTTATACAACTCTAGCACCCTCATGAGCCATGTATGTGGCACCGAGTCATAGGCCTTCTTATAGTCTATCCAACATGTCGACAGATCCTTTCGGGAACTGCGAACCTGTTGGCTAATGGCCATATCAATGAGGAGTAGCTCCTTAGTACCACGGGACCCGTTCCTACATCCATTTTGAGAAGCAGACATAACACAATTTTCGTTAATATGTTTATTAATTTTAGCTCTCAAAATGGAGGTAAGAACTTTATAGACCGTTGGTAGACACGTAATCGGTCTATAATTTTTGGGTTCCGCAGTACTACCCGATTTATGGAGCAGGTGGGTTATTCCAGTCGTCAGGAACTCTGGTAGCGACCCTGACTCTAAGGCTGACTGGAACAGGGCTGCCAAGCAAGCATGTGATCTTGTGATCCATTTAATCCAAAAGTTGTGCAGTCCGTCCGGCCCTGGTGATTTCCAATTAGGCAACGGACGGACTGCACAACCTACATCTTGGGGGCTGATCGTTATTGCCCCCATTTCTGTTATTGGATCGCACGCTCGCTCGACCTCCCGAGTCCATTCACCCTCGGCATGACTGACAGGTACCGACCAGATGTTGCGCCAAAATGAACACATGGCGTTATCATCCGGTAGGCACGTGTCAGTCACACCTTGGTCCGGTCGCTCCCATGCTCTATAAACCCACCTTTCATCGCTTTGGAAGGTGCGATTTAGAGTGTACCGTTCCGCCCGACGCTTATACCTACGGATACGGTTTGCCCATGCATACACTTTCTGCTTCCAGAAGTCGATGCGCTCTGTGATACGGGACATGTAGTCTCGGGGACTGATATCAGTCCCCGCAAATGCCCGCCTCACAAAGCGCATCACTCGAGGGCGATTGTTGCCCTCCCGGAAGCAGGTTAGTTTGCCGATGAACGCTCTGGCCCCAGCAATGCGTCGTTCAATCCTGTACTGCCAAGCCGGTACGGCTGGTTTCGGTCGTGTAGCTCTATCATCCGGAAATTTGACATGAGCTACACGACATGCCGTTACAGCCGCGCAATACAGGATTGAATGAGCATCAGTGAGGTTTTCGCAGTTATCAAAATATCTTGACAACTGCGAATCCAGAGCAGCCACCAGCGCCCTATTTCTGTTATGCATGGGCAAACGAGGTAAACGTGGTCTAAGTTCGGGCGTCATGAACCGATACTCTCGGATCGCACCCTCCAAAGTACTCCTCATCTCCTCACTGCACTGTGTACTTACATCAGTAACCATGTCACTACTCACGTCGTTTTCGCGAATATCTGTTGTGGTAGACTGTGGTGGTACCACAACCTGCGACGGCGTAGCAATGACATGGCTACTCATTTCAGTCCGCAAGCGATCAAGTACGGTGTCATCCAACATACAATTACGCTGAATGACTCGCACCTGATCCGACAGTCGTTGTGCCGATACGTTGACAGCCGGTTCAAGCACCTGAAACAGAGAGAGCATCCGAACACGGTACGCGGTCAGGTTGTTTCCTCCCCCTGTAGCCCCATAGTATGAGCGCATAACGTTCTCGTTGATGGATTGCGTCCATCGCATGCGCTGCACACTTCCGCCGGGAGCTGGGACCCTATCAGAAGCCGGTGGGCCTCGAGGTCCTAAGCCGCCTGGCGGCCGGCGTCCTCTCCGTCGCCGAGCAGGTGGTGGCGTCGGGGACAGCGAGAAATACTCGTCGCTCGAGCTCGACGCAACTGCCGCGGTCGGTGTCACAGCACTCACGCTGGGGCTAGGTTCCGGTGGCGGCGAGGCGGAGCTGAGCGACGGGTCCGGTGGTGGAAGGCGTGCGCGTCTTGCTCTAGCTCTTGTCAACATTCTTTCGGTCTTTAAATCATTTTTAGTGTTTTATGGAATGACACGGAATGACATATGTCATTTTTTTCTTCTGTTCGGTTTTCTTGTAATAAGTCTCATTTTATGGATATTTCTTTTATTTCGGTTTGTAAAATCTATTACATATATATAGATATTTGAAAACGGAGGTACCAAATCGTTGAAATGCAATTGTATAAAAATTAAAATAAAATAAAATCGGAAGATGAACCAGAAAGACGTCTGTCGACTTTAGTGTTGCCAGATTATTATTATTATTATTACAATGATCCCTTAAGGTGGACGTTCACGGTAGCCCGCGAAATTCAAATTTTCTTACGTTTTTAGCGATTTGCAGGCCAGTGCTAGGTTGTATGTTAGTGAAAATATGATTCGCGGCTGTAAGACGTATGCAGTTACAAAATTATAATCATGAAAATCATGATTACAACCCTCCAAGTTCATGTAACTGTCAAGAATGAGTATTTCATCAAAAGGTCAAATGATGATTTTCATGATTATAATTCTGTAACTGCATACGTCTTACAGCCGCAAATCATATTTTCACTAACATACAACCTAGCACTGGCCTGCAAATCGCTAAAAACGTAAGAAAATTTGAATTTCGCGGGCTACCCTGGAACATCAACCTTAAGAAGTAAACCCTTACACAAACTAAACTGGTAAACAAAAACTAAACTCCAATATTTCTTGAAGGGGTAGGCTAACCTACCGGGGTTGCGGGTCTGTTCGAAAGAGACATCGCAGCTCCGGAACAGAGAGGGCTAAGAGGGAACATGGGTGGGTTTTAGTTAGTACAAGTCTGACCCTCCTTTCCTTTCATCATTTGACGATTTCCTTTTCGTAAAAAAAGGGGTAGGCTAAAGTTATAGATATGGAGTATTACAATGTTCTATATGCTTATCTGTACACCCAATCCAGTTAGGTATGTTTCGGTACTATTTAATAAGGGTCAAGCATATGACCGAACTGCATATGCCTACATCATCAGTCATCAACAGCCTATTAATGTTCCCACTGCTGGGACACAGACCTCCTCTCTTTGAGAGTTAATGGGCTATAATCTACCACGCGGGCCCAGTGCGGATTGGTAGATGTCACATGTCTTCGAATTGGTTCTAAGACATGCCGGTTTCCTCACGATGTTTTCCTTCGCCGTTTCGAGAGCAGCGGTGATGAAATAAATTACACATAGTAATGTGCTTGCCTGGGTTCGAACCCACGTCCTACTTGTTCGTAAGTCGGGGCTGCCATCACTGGGCTACCGCTGCTCCTGCATATACATATATACCAGACAATGTAACTGACTGTGTTTATTTTATATTTTCAGGCTGACGATCCTCTAGAACAAGCTATCAAGTTCCTCCAACCACTAAGAACGCTCGCAGCGGATAGGATAGACACATATTTAATGGCCTTCGAAATATACTTTAGAAAAGGTAGGTTCTTAAGCCTGTACTTCGGACAGTGAGGGCAGGAGCTCCACGACCTGAAGGTCCACGTCCTAACTTATTCTTAATCCAGTGTGGAAAAGAGACGACGCCAACCGCACGATATTAGTACTGTAAGAACCATCTATAGTTCCACATTAGAACTAAGGCACTTTGCACATGGAGCAACTGTTGCAGCAACTGGCAACTGGCAACTAGCTGTTTACATTTGGAAACAGCTAGTTGCCGGCTAGTTGCCAGTTGCTGCAATAGTTGCTCCATGTGCAAAGCGCCTAAACGGACAATTTATCCTACATAACGATATAAAAATAATCTGCGCGATTAACATAATTTTTACGTTCGATTTCAGCCAGAATTAAAATTGGCCCATGGGCACCATGCCTATCCTACGACAACTGATCCCTAATGTACCTAATTCCATTTCCAGACAAACCTCTGCTGATGCTTCAGAGCATAAAGCGCGCGTTTAGACTGGACAGCTCGCACCATCACCTCCACGACTGTCTCATCCGGTTCCAGAGATGGCTAGACGAGAACCTAGCCGGCATGAACCCGGCTGTTGCCGCTGTCATCACCAAAGAAATCGAGCCGGTAAGTTATTTATTCATACTAGGCAAAAAGATGGCAAAAACTAGATATTTAATAGAGAAACTAACTACTTAGTATCTACCAACTCAAACGGTGCTGTTTATTCGGCTCGCACCCAATCCAAATGAATCCCGAAAACATCTGAGAAAGAAAAAAGAAAATACTAGGCAAAGAATCGGCACTAGAAAGACTGCACGTCCAAGACAGTCCCCCAAAACGCCAATTCTCGGCTATTCCTGGTCTTATAGCTGGGGAGAAGAAGTAGTCTTCCAGACAAAATGTGGGGCATCGAGTAAAGTAAAGTAAGTAAAGTACATTTTATTTTGCAAATATGGGTACAGTACATGGTGGAATAAAAAAGATACAGGTTCAGCCATATTTTACCGATAGGCATGCAAAATTTATAATCTTACGCTAACGCAATAAAGAAATGAATATAAGTAATTAATATACATCACTGCAGCACAACGTTATGGATCATTATTACATTGAAATTAAATTAATAGTCAATCGAATTACAAATAATATTAATAAATTGGACAATACTAAAACAGATTAATTATACAAGTCAAAATTCATTAATGGTAAACATTGAGGTTTTATCATTCATAATAAATTGAAAATTAGGTAAAAAACAGATTAAATCTTCTAATATATAAAATTCTCGTGTCACAGTTTTCGTTGCCATACTCCTCCGAAACGGCTTGACCGATTTTGATGAAATTTTTTGTGCTTATCCGGTATCTATGAGAATCGGCCAACATCTATTTTTCATCCCCCTAAATGTTAGGGGTAGTCCACCCCTAAATTTTTTTTGTCTACACTAGAAATTACTAGGAAATTATTTATATGGCAAAACAACGTTTGCCGGGTCAGCTAGTAATTTAAATAAGTCAAAATTCATTGATGTCAAAATGAAATGTCATATTTAGGTAAATTTTCGATTTACTGAGCAGAATGTTCTTTAAATTACGTTTGAATTGGTGAATATTTAATACTTTAATCGATTCTGGTAAATGGTCATAAATAGTGGGTGCCATACAAAAAACACTATTATGCATTAGATCGCATCGAGTAGTGTTTATACGTGTATTGAATGCCAGCATACTTGCCGAGTTGGTTAGACGACCAGTTGACAGATACCAGGTGAGAAAGGTATAGAAAAATAGGGTTAACTTTACTTAAAGTCCAATGGTTGATTTTTATACATAATATTCCATAAAATATTATTACAAAATAATATTGAACAACAACAAACGCTTTAAAGGTCGTAAAGTTAGAGCGCGATCAATGAAGACTAGCAACTAATGTTTTTTCGCGAAGAAACAAAGAGAGAACTTAAGGCGGGGTTGCAGTACTTTTTAAGATTTTTGAACCTATAAAAATCGAACTAAATACGAGTTTTTTAATAAATAAAAATCATTACATAAAATTGAACATACTCTCTAGTAAATCGTAAAGATAGAAACGCGATTTAGAATGATCGGCTCGATACTTTTTTTTTTATCAAACATGACTAAATCACAATTTCAAACGTGTACTGCTAAGACATTTCATTATGAATTTATATAAAAGTTATATCAATAGATAGAACTTTTTATTCTGAAGTAAATGTTGAAAACGTATTGTATAATTTCTTTATAGTTTTTCTCCAAGAAGCAAAAAACAGTCAAAATTTAGGCATTATATCGCTCGCGCGGCAGGGCGGGGGGTGAGGTCGTGCGTACCTACATAAAAACAAAGTACTGCAACCTCGCCTTAACTTAACTTACACCTTATTACTTAAAGCAATAACTTAAAAGCATTTTATGTGATCGGTTTATAAGAGATGTTTTAATTTACTAGATTTTTTTATCAAAAGAAGTGGATGATGGAAATATCTTTCCTTCACAGAAAAATTATAAATTTTGCTTGAAAAACGAGTTTTTATTCTCTAATACAAAACATGCGATCACTGTTGGTGTTTTCCGTGTTTCCTCGTATTGCAGAATATTATATGAATGGAGATCTCACACTATGTCAAAATCTCGATAGTTTATAGTACACTATATCATTATGTACTAGTTTAATAAAACAATGGCTTGTTGTAATTTGTTGTATGTTATAATTGTCTCATTACCTGAAGGAAATCAGTATCGTTGTTACATTGCAATTGAACAAAAATACAAATACAAAAAAATACAAAAATGTTTTATTCACGAAATTTGTTACAAAAATGGGTGGTTGTGTTTGGGAAATCCTTTTAAGCAATTTTTTACCCGACTACGGCAAAGCCAAAGGAGGGTTATGATTTTTTACCCGAATACGGCAAAGCCAAAGGAGGGTTATGATTTTGACTGGCTATGTATGTATGTATGTAAGTATGTGTGTATCTTCATCTGTTCCCTCATAGCTTCTAATCTACTTATCGGAACTCGACATATGAGGTATCGTTAGAACCGTCTTCATTTTCCGCTGAACATAGGCTACGTGACGTGTCACAAAAAGTGATTTGGCGCCCTCTAGCGGTCAAAAAGTAAGGCTTAAAAATAAAAATGGAGATAAACACGCCGTGTTTGGTATCATTTAAAAGGGCCTCACTTGTACATTTCTAAAATATTGCTCAAATTTAAAATCACGCCCTCTAGCGGACAAAAAGTCAAGAGTAAAAAAAAATATTTAACACCAAAATTGTTTAAATAAAAAAAAGTAAAAAACTAAAACTCGACTACGACAAAAAAAACGACGCTGAAAAAGTATGAAACAAGATTTTCAGGATAGAAAAAAAAGAAAAGCCGTAGTCACACGGTATTAAAGTGTTTAGGTTGGTACCATAACGTGTGACTACGGCTTTTCTTTTTGTTCATACTGTCATGTCATCTTGTTTCATACTTTTTAAGCGTCGTTTTTTTTGTCGTAGTCGGGTTTTAGTTTTTTACTTTTTTTTTGCTTGTGTTAGGAGACCCCTCTCTTCCATAGCACAATAATTACAGCAGTAACAAATATGTGGGTTATTAAACTTTATTTACTTAATAAAAAAAAAAAAATAAGATCAAAAACAAGAAAAATAGTGTAAAAGTGGGTGTGTGATGATTTCGCGTGTGTATGTGTATGAGAGCGAATGTGTGTGTGTGTGTGTGTGTGAGTGGGTGGATGTGAGTGAGTGTGCGTGTTTGTTTTTTAAGTGTCAGTTTTTGTGTGTCATATTGTTATTATGTATCTTGCTATTTAATGTACGCGAGTAGTATCGGTTTTTTGAAATTGTAAGGGTTTTGTAACTAACAGCCTTCCAAAAGGAGGAGGTTATCAATTCGTCGTCGTATTATTCAGCGATATCTTAACCAATTTTGAAGATTCTTTTTTATTTGGAAATTGCGGTGGTTGTCCCCTCTCACTTTGTCCGCTATGCAGGCGTCCGTCGTCGTCCGGGGGGGGGGGGGGGGGGGCATATTGCTCGTAGAACGGATGGCCGATGGGGCCGAAAAGATCCCTTGAATGCGAGACGCACGGGGCCGGTCAATGTGGCGAAATTTGGGGGAGGTCTATGTCCAGCAGTGGACGTCTTTCGGCTGAAATGATGATGATGTACTGATAAATAATTATAATTCCAGATGGTACGCGGGAGGACCGCGGTGCAAATGGCGGAGGAATTCATTAGCTCGCGCGGCTGCACTCGGCAGGCCGACGCGCTGTGGGGAGCGCGCGCACTGCGCCGCCTGCTGCCCGACACCACGCCGCGTGCGCTCGCGCAAGCCACCGCGCTGCACTACCCCGGCACTGACATACAGGTAAGTTCATTAGCTCGCGCGGCTGCACTCGGCAGGCCGACGCGCTGTGGGGAGCGCGCGCACTGCGCCGCCTGCTGCCCGACACCACGCCGCGTGCGCTCGCGCAAGCCACCGCGCTGCACTACCCCGGCACTGACATACAGGTAAGTTCATTAGCTCGCGCGGCTGCACTCGGCAGGCCGACGCGCTGTGGGGAGCGCGCGCACTGCGCCGCCTGCTGCCCGACACCACGCCGCGTGCGCTCGCGCAAGCCACCGCGCTGCACTACCCCGGCACTGACATACAGGTAAGTTCATTAGCTCGCGCGGCTGCACTCGGCAGGCCGACGCGCTGTGGGGAGCGCGCGCACTGCGCCGCCTGCTGCCCGACACCACGCCGCGTGCGCTCGCGCAAGCCACCGCGCTGCACTACCCCGGCACTGACATACAGGTAAGTTCATTAGCTCGCGCGGCTGCACTCGGCAGGCCGACGCGCTGTGGGGAGCGCGCGCACTGCGCCGCCTGCTGCCCGACACCACGCCGCGTGCGCTCGCGCAAGCCACCGCGCTGCACTACCCCGGCACTGACATACAGGTAAGTTCATTAGCTCGCGCGGCTGCACTCGGCAGGCCGACGCGCTGTGGGGAGCGCGCGCACTGCGCCGCCTGCTGCCCGACACCACGCCGCGTGCGCTCGCGCAAGCCACCGCGCTGCACTACCCCGGCACTGACATACAGGTAAGTTCATTAGCTCGCGCGGCTGCACTCGGCAGGCCGACGCGCTGTGGGGAGCGCGCGCACTGCGCCGCCTGCTGCCCGACACCACGCCGCGTGCGCTCGCGCAAGCCACCGCGCTGCACTACCCCGGCACTGACATACAGGTAAGTTCATTAGCTCGCGCGGCTGCACTCGGCAGGCCGACGCGCTGTGGGGAGCGCGCGCACTGCGCCGCCTGCTGCCCGACACCACGCCGCGTGCGCTCGCGCAAGCCACCGCGCTGCACTACCCCGGCACTGACATACAGGTAAGTTCATTAGCTCGCGCGGCTGCACTCGGCAGGCCGACGCGCTGTGGGGAGCGCGCGCACTGCGCCGCCTGCTGCCCGACACCACGCCGCGTGCGCTCGCGCAAGCCACCGCGCTGCACTACCCCGGCACTGACATACAGGTAAGTTCATTAGCTCGCGCGGCTGCACTCGGCAGGCCGACGCGCTGCACAACACCGGCACTGACATACAGGTAAGCCTCGTATCCACTATGCAACAATTGGGATGTTACCTGACTAAACTAATATCATTCTGTTTAGTCTGTCTGTCTGCGTCTGTTAGATTATCGAAAAATATTGGATAAGTTAGTGTTTTAGGGTTTCGTAGTCAACTAGGAACCCTTATAGTTTCGCCATGTCTGTCTGTCCGTCCTTCCGTCCTCGCTTAATCTCTGTGACCGTTAGCACTAGAAAACTGAAATTTGGTACCTACCAATATGTGTATCAATCACGCCGACAAAGTGGTAAAATAAAAATTGGAAAAAAATGTTTTATATTATTTAATTTTATTACTAAAATCATTTTTTGATAATGTCAATAATTTCGGAAATAATCGCTCCAAAAGTAAAAAACAATGTGTCTCACCCCCCCTCTAACTTTTGAACCATAAGTTTAGAAAATATGAAAAAAATCTGAAAAGTAAAACTTTATAAGGACTTTCTAGGAAAATCATTTTGAAAGTGAAAAAAAAAATTAAATAAATTAAAAAAACAATGTGAGATATTTAGGGATCGTCGGGAAGCCAGGATATGGTGATCGCAATAAAACAACTTGATACCGTTACAGCTATATTCCGACTGGCGCTGGGCTACATAAAACGGTTGCATGATTAACATATACCCACATCTATGTTATAATGAAGAACGGCAATTATTTCGGTTTACCCACATACATCACACAATGAACCCACCTTTAAACTCATAAGTGTTCGGAACACTTATTGTGACGGACGGGAAACTACGGAACCCTACTGAGCGTGGCCCGACACGCTCAGTGTAGGGCAATGCGTTGCATTTTTCGTTGGAATTATAACTGCCGTCGCTGAAATCAACACTAGGTTTTGGTGTAATATCGCTGACGACTGATCATGCTCAGACAGACAACGTTGCCAAACAAAAGTTATGCGCTACCCTATAGCATGTTGTGCAACATGGGATCTAGTGTTATTTCTTAACATTGAAAAAAGCTCCTCCTTTACTATAAATCAATAAACATTTTTTTTTATTATTTCGCGCGTCAAATGCTGCCTAGAGGATACGACGCTGTATGCTCATGATGTCCAAAATTAATCGGAACAGAACGACTTAAATACAATGTTTACCTTTACCCAACAGCACGATATAACAAGATAACCGTAACTCACTACAAAAATTTATCAAAATGCTTGGTCAGATCATGATTTTAATGTTTTTTGTCTCTATTTTCAGGGTTGCGTGGAAGTTTTAGACAGTCTGCGAGACGGCGACTTCGGTCCGTGCGAGAAGGAGATAGAGCAATATATCGAGGCGTGTCGCGTCAAGTTCCCGTACGCCATCGCGTTCAAGCCGGCTTCAGAACTCGCTGAAATGATCGACGTGGCCGTGCCAACAGACGACACGCCGCTGCTACCGAAAGAGATCGCCGTCAACAACTGAACACAACACGACACACCTTACTCGAAAACGGTCTAAAATTATACACCAACTGTCCACGCATTCGATAGTTTCAAGTTGAAACAAAAAGATGGCGATTCGAACCACTCTTTATAGACCAAAGTCTTAGCTGACGGCTCCGCTGTTCCGCTGATAATGAATATACAACAATGCGCGTGGAGTGAATTAATGATAGGCTTTTAATTAAAAATAAACTCTATTTTATGCAATCAAGCGTCTTGATTATACTCATTAACAACCCGAGGAACTGCGAATATTTTGTCTTTATGGGTTAAGCCTCGTTAGGTTTTTTCTACAAATTAGGATTTAAGACCACACACTTCAAACGCTTATTAAAATCTAAATACTAAAGGTGCGGAGATTGTAAGCAATAATAGTATAACTGAATAATTAGTATGAACTCACTTGAGATCTGTTCATTCTCAGCGGAATGTTGAAGACACACTGAAATATTTAGCAAAATATTCGTTTTACTCATTACGAATTGTATTGAGACTATTTTGACTGACAAAATGTCGTTGATGTTAAAATTTTAATCTCGAAATACCTTTAAACTCGTTTTCTAAGTACTTCTGGTAACCAAAATTATAATATATTTATTGAATGAGTACGCGCTCTTTTACAAACACACTCGATCTTTATAGAAAATTTTAATAAAATCAATTTTGTTCTTGATTATTATTAACCTTCCCGATGTATTCAGTAGCATTAAATTTTGGTTTAGTATATAGGTTAAGAGACTTGTTTTTTTTTTGTATAATTAAATGTTTGTTATGATAACAAAATTGATTTTATTCTCTTATTCTTCCTTGTTGTTTTCGGAGTTATCAAAATATATAATAAATCTGACTAACGACGAAATTCATAACCTGGACGAATTAAACTACAGTGACGCCTTACATTACAGTCAAAGCGCTAGAGTAACCGGCGAAATTATTTATTTTTAAGGTTTTTGCATTTTGCCGGTTAGTGTCAGCCTGTCAGGCTGTATGTTGAATAAAATAAAAGTCGCGTTCGTATTTATAGAGATACAACAATCATTAAAATCATGAATACAACCTTCTTGAATTCATTTAATCCAATTGGATGACTATTTGATGAAAAGTCATTCGATTGGGTTAAATGAACTTAAGGGGGTTGTATAGGTGATTTTAATCGTTATAATTTATTCAGTAAACCATATTTCTTACGGCCGTGTGTCAAATCTTAAAAACTGGACTGACCTGCAAATTGCAAAAAAAGAAGTGAAAATTGAATTTCCCGGGCTACCCTAGCGCTTCCACGTCAAAACTGCGTTCAAAAGCTGATAGTGTCAAAATTGCTGTGAAATATTGACGATGACTGCCATTGAACGTTTAGATCTGGGTGTCTAAACCACCTACCTGACCACTTTAGCAGATCATAATATGAATTGCGTTAAAAAGCGTAAAATGCACCTTTCATAATAGCAACCGTGTCTGTTACCATTTAGGAAAATACGTCATAATAGGAAAATAATATAAATTGCGTTAAAATGCGTAAAATAGTCACAGACGCAGTTACTATTACAAAAGGTCCATTTTACTTTTTAACGCAATTCATATATTTAAAACCCGTGTATTTAATGTCAGTGAAAATTATTTATGACAGAATATAGATACAATAAACTAACGTTAGGTGCTTCGAAGTTGGTTTCGATCCGTAGTGTTCTCATATCAACTAATGAATGTCACAAAGAATTAATGAATTCGCCCGAATTACGTTTGGTTTTGTCGTTTTCCGCTTTTCCTGTGTTGCATTTTGGTATTTAAAAAATATCTGGTATAATGCCAAAAATTGCTGAAAACATGTTATCTGCAACCACTTCTTATGTCCTAAGACTATATTATTATAGCGTTATTTGTCGAGATCGGTATTCATAGCCGTGCAGCATAGTTATAAAATTATTTGATTACATTACAACAATTAAATAAAGTTAACTGAGCCATGGTTTACCAACATAACTTAAAAGTAAATTTCAATACAAAAATACTAATTAGGTACATAATTTTAGGGTTCCGTACCTTCATACAAGAAGGAAAATGCGGTCCCTTTTGTCACTTCGTTGTCCATCTGTTTGTTTGTCAAGACCCTCTCTTTCTTTCTACGAAATACGTGGAGTTATCAGGTTATTTTTTAAATTATAAACATTAATAATGTTTAAGCTTATAACGATAAGTTGTTGTTTGCACGTACCCACTATTATTATTTATTTTTACAAAATATCTTACTCGTTTAAGAAATTACGTACCTATTTCGTAAAATTGCTTGCTTCTTACAGATAACAGTTACCAAGTAGTTTCATTCAATATATACATTATGTTTCAACCAAAATAGTTAATCGGTCAAAACTACTTTTGACTGGTGCCAGTCAACCCCTAATTAAGTTAAAATGCGTTTTCTCTATTAAAAATATGTGAGCTATAGCATGAGGTTATCCAAAGGGTCACAAAAAAAAAACCTAACAAACCGAATAAGTTTCATACTGACCTATAGGTTATTTTGTTAATAAAACAGTTTTGACCGGTCACAAGTAGTTTTGACTGTGTCATATACGTACATATTACTTACATACTAACGATTTTATTTGAATTTTGATGTTGCTCTAAATAAATTCATATCACGTTGTCTTTTGAACGGCTGTTAATTATATTACTGTTCACAATAGTCAAAGGTTATTTATTAGTAATCAACGTAACACATCAAGCTATACATTCCAGTTTACGCTGATCTCGCACTGTACGGAAATCCTATACAATGCGAGACTAGCTTATACTAGAAATGTATAGCTTGATGTGTAGCCGTGTGTACCACATGGTTATTTCATTAGCAGTACGATACTGATCAATCTCACTTGCTCACAAAATAATAATGTTATTTTTCTACTACTTGTTGGCTAACTTAGGATTTCATAGTAAAATAGATTAGCGGCGATGGAGCATACTTAATATTTGACTTCTAGATTATTAAAAAAGCCGGCCAAATAATGTTCCGTTCCGTCGTAGTAGTTTTTTCGCCTCCTGATCAGAAGGTCTAAGTAGCAAAATGTCCAACAGCGCAAAATGTCTAATAAGCAGTAAGTCTACTTAGCAAAATGTCCATGTAGCAAAACGTCCAACTATCAGATGGTCTGTATAGCAGAACGTCTATTTAGCAAATCGTCAGATTCTCAAAATGTCTGGATACTCAGGCACAAAATTCAACACACACACATTTCATCGAGAGGGAAATGGACACGGCATTACAATATTATGTATACGTACAGACTAATGTTTAATATCAAATACAAAAGAGAGCTGCAAAAGCTTGAAGGTCAAAAAGTTAGTCCCTTTGAATTTTTGGTAAACCTTGGCCATATCAAAAGGTTATTAGGTGAATAAATACAGGGGAGTTTGTGCGCCAAATTCCCTAATAACATTGAAGAGGCTTATATTGAAGAGTTATTTTAACTCAGACTTTTTTTATCAAATAAATTTATGTAATTTACAAATGACTTTTAGTTTCTATCATGAGTGTACACATTTTAAAAATGACGTTTTGCTAAATAGATATTCTGCTATACAGACCATCTGATAGTTGGACGTTTTGCTACGTGGACATTTTGCTAAGTAGACTTACTGCACATCAGACATTTTGCGCAGTTGGACATTTTGCTACTTAGACCTTCTGATCAGGAGGGGTTTTTTCTACTATGGTTCGGACCATAGTAGAAAAAATAAACGAGGTCTACCCTCTTTTTTTTTACTAGCTATTGCCAGCGGCTTCACCCGCTACAACTCGAAAACTATCCCACGGGAAGATAAAATCGGGATAAAAACTATCCTATTGGTTAATCTAGGTTATAAACTATCTGTGTACCAAATTTTACCCAAATCCGTTCAGTAGTTTTTGCGTGAAAGAGTAACAAACATACAGACTCACAAACTTTCGCCTTTATAATATTAGTGTGATTATTTGTTGTTATAGCGGCAACTATACACATTCTGTAAAAAAAATCAACTGGCTAACTATTAGCCCGCTGACAGACAGACGTATGGACGGACAGCGAAGGCTTAGAAACAGGCCCCATTGGCACAGTATAAATATCTACAGTAGTGTGACTCGGCCGTGTCCTTAAAATAAATGCCTACAGCCGCGCGGTACGTAAACATGCGAAAGGGCTGCCCGCCTCCAGTATTTTAATTACATGTGCCTACTTTGTGTTTCCATTTAGTTTTGTGATCGTAAATATACTTTTTAAAACAAATAAAATACTTTGTGAATTGAATAGAAAGTGTTCAATAAACATGCGTGTTGTTTTTTGATTGATATATTTAATTAAAAAACAATGTTTTTTTTCGGGACATATAAAGAAATACTTATCCATTAAAAAGACGCACATTATATAAATGCCTACCTACTAGTAAGTGAAATTATTTTATAGTCTTATCTTTCAAAGTTTCCAGGTAATTAAAAAAAAGTTATCTCTGGATACGTTATTAACGAATTCATAAAACCAAAAACAACACAATATATCCTACTCGTCATATTAAATATGTACTTGTCTTATTTTTAGAGAAATCATCGCGCATTTATTGTTAAAAAACAACACACCGTCCGTTCGTCACTGCGGCACAGTCGCGACCGTCTGCATGCCAGGCGCATGCCGCAATCGAGGCGCGTAGGCATGGCTCGCGCTTCGTCCGTTTGTATGAAGTCAAACTACTGTATGATAATATTACCGTGCCATTGGATACCATTCGGGCACGGCGCCCTGAAACCTGGTAAAATATTAATTTCCAACGACAGCTGTATCATAAAGACGTAGATTAGATTGTTTGGTTATGACTGCGAGTCTCGATTTGCAATGTTAAGTGTGAAAACATGTTCCTTATATTTTTTTTTAGTTAGTTAGACGTTGTTTCTTATGTCCTTGTTGCCCCGTAACAGAACTGCTTTGCTCTATATCACACTTACCTTTGAAGAAGTGTTCGCATTTGTGACAAATATTATGTTTACATTTCTTTACCAATTTAATTTCTCACCCCCTTCTAAACATTTTTGTTAAAAATTTTAACTTCTTTATTTTTCATAGTACTGTTAGCCGTTATGAATGACGTTGTAATACTTATCAAAATGTTGTTACAAGTAGTGTCTTATTACCAGTTAATAACAGTTGTGTCTAGTCCTGTGATCCTCACTATGAAGTTTGTAGTGGCAACCTATAGCAATTTGTACAATAATATCTTAAATTAGTGGTCATTTTTCAATATAATTATTAAATTGATAAATTTTACATTTTAAAAATGAACTGCCTCGTTTGAACTTGTTTGTAAAATAACATCCGGTGGCCTCAAGTGTTAAACAATATTCACGTAACAGAATTATATTAGGATTTAACATTTCAAATAACGACTGGTGTTTAACGTGTAAAATATAATGTCGTGTGGCGATTGAGCCGCAGGCCGCGCGGATTGCCCTCGGAACGGAGGGGACGCTTGTAAATAATTCTTACTTTTAAGTTTGTACTGTACAATATCGTTAGTTCTGGGGTCTCTGTCGACTAAATTTTTGACTGTATGCGGCGCCAAGGTTAAATATGTACGAATGGTGAACATGGACTCAAATGTAAACACTTTTGTTGGATTTCGTTACTTTTTTTTTCTTTTTGTAGATATGTGTAAAATTTGGACAATAATTATATAATTGAATACTCCAAATTGTAACAATTACATGCACTTTTGTTGTATTGTAAAACACGCTAGAACTGTTAATTTCTAAGACTATATCCACTGAATGAAACAAATTGTTTGGTCATGTTTTTGTAATGAGCTGGCTTGATTCGGCCTCCTACACGGGATGTAGGCAGGATCTGATTTATTAACATTTTTACTATTCAATGTACTTTTAATTCTTCTTGAATAAAACGTTAAACGTTAACGTTTAATTCAGTGGATGGCGTCGAATTATTTTTAGTTTACACAAAATAATGTTCAATTAAGTTACTAATAAATCACCATGTTGATTTTATTGTATTCAAGTTGTGTGATCGGAGTATCTGTACCCGTGTCATCTTGTACATAAAGTAATAAAATTTTATTTTACAAATTTATTTATATTTCTGTTTCATTTACAATAGACAGATATTAGACATCCGGGACTCGCTGTGAAGTAGAAACAACTTAAATGCTATGAAATATATGTAGTTTTAATACCGCGAGACATATATCCAGGTCTGAAAGCAGGACACAAAACCCACCGTCATGCATATGCACATGCACAAATGGGCCCACCCTCCCGCCCTCATGCATATGCACACATACAAAATAAGTGTGAAATAATTAGCATGCCATGCAATCAAACCTATACTCAACACGTGTTTCGCCCCTCCACGGGGCATCCTAAGGAGTTGTTGACTCGTCGAGCGTTCGAGCTCGAATGAGCTAGTCGCACCGCTGTCGGCCCTTTAGGTATATACCGTTTTGATGACGCTCGATACAACGTCACAAAGACATCTGTGCCGAATTACCTGCAATCATACTTAGTAGTGGTGATGGAATTAAATTTGTTTGGTCATTCAACAGTGTATATGCATTGTTATTGTTATGTTTTGATATTTCTAACTGTTCCAACACACTCAACCGGAAACCCGGTATTAAAACTACATATATTTCATAGCATTTAATGTCATGGATTTCCGCAAAGTAACGCCTGATTCCATAACTTAACTTAGAAACAACTTGCCGAAAACCTTCGTAATATGATGTGGTTCTGGTTGGCTGGACATTTCTTCAAAACTGCTCGCATTTAAGTAGGTCAATAGGGCACTTTATGTGACGGCTAAACACCCTTATTTCAGAATAGGTGACGCTACAGAATCTTAGATAATCGATCGAAAGCGTGTCCAGCCAGCTTGAAAAACCACTTTTCGCTGGTCTCTCAATCTCCGTAACGGAAGTGATTTTGACGACTTTTTGCATATCAACGGGCGTCACATAAATATGTGACAGGCATCAAGCTAAAAGTTTTGTGATACGTACAGTGGTTTAGTAGAAAAATGCAAAAAACTGTGTCCAGCCATCTTGAATTTACGTAGAAAACTTTTGGCTGGCACTTCCGAATCCCACATAACGGGAGCGTTTTCGAATATGGTTCCTTTACTAATACTTGGTGACGCAATGTGTGACAGTAATAACGTTTGATTTATGCCGTCACATGCAAGGGTTTACGAGATATCAATGAAAACTTAATGTATACTTGTGTCCAGCCATCTTGAACTCAGGCTGGCTGGACACCTGTATCTCCGCTGCCTGATGATCTACGACCTTCAGAATGGTATCAAAATGTTGTGACGGGGACGATAATGGTAACCTGAATTTGTGACGGAGAAACTTTGCGTAGTTTCAAAGATATTGATCTATTAAATTTTCCCATACAAACACTGTAGTAGGGTTACCAATATTGTAGGTTTTATGTAGGACTAAGTATTTAAGGTGTTTTCTTTAATGGACGAAAATTCGCGTATTGGTGATACTAATACGAACAACTGTAGATATTTTAATCAATAGAAGACAAAAGTGTAGAAGTGAGGAAGGGGGGGGGGAGATTTTTTTTAATGTTATTGATTATTTACGTGCAGATACCTATCTACTCTTTTTAGTAGATAATTATTGGTGTTTTTATGGTAAGTACATAGGTAGATATTGTGTCAGGATAACAGACTAATGCTCTAAGGTATTTAAATGAAAAAATAATGTAGGTAAATAAAATCACATTTATTTATTTGCGCTAGAGCGTTTCAATGACGAAAATGACGACGATCAACTCCATTTGCACTTCAATAACCCCCGCCTTGTACCAAAGCGTTGTTTTTACCGCCGCCCTAAGTGTTTGAAGCGCAAATGAAGCCGGTGGTCGTCATTTTAATCATATAAATAGCTGAATAAACTAAAATATTCTTCAATACCTATTTATGGAAAAGAATAAAATTATTACACAAAATAAATCACAGCATCAGTTTTCATTTGGTTTTATTACGTACTACCATTATTACGCTGTCACACTCACAGCCTGTGTACAATCTCAGTGTCAGTGCATCAGTGCTGCCAACAAGACCGATATAGAATCTGCTAAAATGGTGTTAAAATTATGCCAATTGCTTTATAGAAATGCTAAAAAATCTGCTAACATTTTTCAGTGTCAAATGAAACGTAAAATAGTTTTAACTTTTTTATTATTTAACAAAATATACATACTGTTTTAATCGACTATGATCTCAAATACTCTTTCCATTATGTTGGCACCAGAAGCGCCAACAATATAGTAAAGGGATTTTTTTTCTAAATGGAAATAATTGCGATCGCATTAATGTATTTTATTTTATAATTATTTTATATGCTAAAAATATGCTAAACAACTAATAAGTTTGCTAAACAACATGAAAAAATGCTAAATTGGCATCACTGAGTGCAATGCACTTTGTTCTTTTTTGTTAGTGTTTTTAATTATTATTTTGAATTAACACATACTTACGCTTTTTACTGCAGGAAAACCTTTTATTCCCACGGAGAAATCAAATACAAAGCAGGCGTGGCTGCTACCGGCCGATTAGTCGATTAAAAAGAAATCCTTTATTTATGTAAAAATTATGGTCACCTCACAATATTAATGGATGTTTGTATGGGAAAATTTAAATGATCAATATCTTTGAAACTACGCAAAGTTTCTCCGTCATAAATTCAGGTTATCATTATCGTCCCCGTCACAACATTTTGATACCATTTTGAAGGTCGTAGATCATCAGGCAGCGGAGATACAGGTGTCCAGCCAGCCTGAGTTCAAGATGGCTGGACACAAGTATACATTAAGTTTTCATTGATATCTCGTAAACCCTTGCATGTGACGGCATAAATCAAACGTTATTACTGTCACACATTGCGTCACCAAGTATTAGTAAAGGAACCATATTCGAAAACGCTCCCGTTATGTGGGATTCGGAAGTGCCAGCCAAAAGTTTTCTACGTAAATTCAAGATGGCTGGACATAGTTTTTTGCATTTTTCTACTAAACCACTGTACGTATCACAAAACTTTTAATTTAATTTAATTTATTTATTTAGTTCAGACCATAGATCCATAAAGTGTTAGTAAAAACTTAACCTATTGTTAGTACATAATAAATTACAAATTATTTTAATTGGCGACATGCACGTCCGCGCGTACATGCCTACCCGCCCAATGCCTAATAAATGGCCCATCAATTTTGTCCGCCAGTGTAGCTAGAATATTGTTAGGGCTGCCCCTGAATCGCCGTAGCATTGATGCACATCGCTTGCGCATGACGGCATAAAAGTCATCAAGCCTCGCTTCAGCAAACATGCCTGATGCGCTGCAAAAACGAGGCAGCCCCAACAACATCCTCAGTGCATTATTATATTGCACGCGCAGAGCATTGTAAGCCTTCTGCGTATACCTCACCCACAGGCTGCACGAGTAGAAAGACTGGCAATAAGCCCTGAACAGAGTCATTTTCACCTCCTTAGTACACCGTGCAAACCTACGAGCAAGCATATTGCATCGGGCTGCCAATGCCCTGCGCTCCCTATCAATATCTTGATCATCTGTGAGATCATCCGTTACCACATGGCCGAGGTATTTAAATTGAGCAACAACCTCCAATGGAGTTCCTCGTAACCTTACAGGTGGAATATTTACAGGTGTATTATTGCGCACCTTAAAAACAACAACTTTACTCTTATCAGCATTATACCTCAAGCCATGAGCCTCCGCATAACTCTCACACATGGCCAACAATTTTCTCAGACCGCAGATTGATGGGCTGAGTAGCACCATATCATCAGCGTAACTTATGTTGTTAATCATCCTTCCATCTATCGAGCAGCCAACCATGGTGCCACTCAGCTCACCAACCAGCTTATCTATATACAGGTTAAAAAGACTGGGTGAGGTCAACCCCCCCTGCCTCACTCCACATTCTAGTCCATATGACATCGATTGAGCATCAGCCCACCTTACACAATTCTTCTGGTCTTTATACCAATGTTTAAATAAATTTATGAGCTCAGTTGGTAGTTCCGTTTCATCCGACAATTTTTGCCACAGAATCTCATAATTAACTAAGTCAAAGGCTTTTGACAGATCCAGAAAACAACCATACACTGGTGTCTTCCTGTCTGTGTAGTACTGGACAGTTTGCTTCAAACACAGGATTGCACTTTCGGCTTCTTTTAGCTTGATGCCTGTCACATATTTATGTGACGCCCGTTGATATGCAAAAAGTCGTCAAAATCACTTCCGTTACGGAGATTGAGAGACCAGCGAAAAGTGGTTTTTCAAGCTGGCTGGACACGCTTTCGATCGATTATCTAAGATTCTGTAGCGTCACCTATTCTGAAATAAGGGTGTTTAGCCGTCACATAAAGTGCCCTATTGACCTACTTAAATGCGAGCAGTTTTGAAGAAATGTCCAGCCAACCAGAGCCACATGTAATATGAGCTAAGTAGCTATATTATAAGTACCTACTTGAAATAGGTCTTGTTCGTGTTCTCAAACATTATGTTCAGCCATGGAGCACAATAACCAGTGGAGAGCGCGTGCGGGGGCTACCGCGGGCGCCAAATATACGCTATATCAAGCGTACGCGGCGAAATTTTGCTCAGTCGCAAAAATTGTAGGCTAACGCACGAACGTCACGCGCTCCCGTTTTGAAAGCATTTATAACGAAAAATAATGCCTAGTTGTGCAATTAAATGGTGTGGAAAGTGTACTACAACTTCAAGTTACACAAAAGATGGGATAACATTTCACAGCTATGTGGTTTTCTATTCAATTTGATCAAAACAATGAAAAAAGAATCAAATAATTGCTGTCTCTTTCTGGTACACTGATTTGCACTAATGCAGTTGTCTCTTTCTTTCATGATAGTGATATTCGAGTTCGCAGTATCGCGACGGTTTATGGTATCGATATAATTTAAAATATGAGGTCTTAAAATACCTTATATTTTTTTGTTTCATTATTGCTATATTTTCAAACATGCTTATTCCCTTGGCTTTACTCGTAAATGTGTATAATACTGGCATAAACTTGTACATAACAGTAAGAAATGTAAGTGTATGAATATCTCTGCCTGCCTTTTACACAAAATTTAGACGCGTTGCTTGGAATCTATTTGAATCATTACAATCCTAGACTATTATGTTTTTTTAAATGTTTTATATAGGCCAGTGTAGGTATGGAACAGACGTTATCAATTTTAGTTTTGGATTAAAGGTGGCCAATACGCGCATCGGCATGTGAACACATTGCTGGCAGTGGCGTGCCTGCAGAAAAACGGAGGCAAAGGCCTATGAAAAAACCTACACGATAGGGATAAAAAAAATTGGTTCGATTGTGTAGCCTAGCTATGGAACGAGGACTTAATTTTTTTTATTACCAATTTTATTGCAGTATCGGGTTAACCTGCGTCATATACACCATTTATAGGGTCCGAGAAGCATGGTCCTACGATGCACCGTTTCCGAGTTATGGACGTTTTAAATTATTGTACCAAAATAAGTTAAATACAAATATCTTGAAAACGGAGCGTCCTAGGCAAAAAATGACCAAAATTTTAGCCCTCCTTTGCTACCCCCGTGATATCATGATCCTAACACACAAAATTAATTTGAACTAATTTGAGGTCCTTTTACTTTTTTTTTCACCATCTTGACGTAGAATCGACTAACCATTTAATTGATTTAGCTTCATGTGTAGCAAAAAATATATTGATACTCGACTGACATTTATTACGAAAAATAATACAAATCCAAAGGAATATATAAGAAAAACATATTCAAAACTAATCCATTTTATAAACCAGTAAATATTTATTATATATTTTTAAATACAGTCTTCTAAGTTTAATAATTACCTGTTTTATTTCAAAATCAAACCCGTAATTCTTAATCTGTATTGCAAACAAATCGTTATATTACTAATAGGTCAAACAATTATCGATATCGATACTTTTTCAATTACTTTTATGGAATCCCTAGAGAATGAGTTGTCATTTGGTTGTCAGTTCGTCAACCAATCACAGAGTCCGAAACGTACCTCTCCCCCCGCAGTATATTAGTGACTTTGATTTAGAACAAAAACATGCCTGCTTTCTCCACTGGTTATTTTGCTCCATTGTGTTCAGCCAGGCAACTATCAACTTTCAAAAGTTTCGTGTAACTAGTTGATAGTTTCTACAACGTTTACGGTTGCCGCAATTTTATGGCAATAGGTATGTGAGCAACTTTGATAGCCGAGTTGCTCAATCTACGCAGCGAACAGCGTTCAGACGTTTTTCGATAATCTAACTTACGGACTAAACAGAATCATATTATTTTGACCCAGTCCGATCCCCTATTGCTCTAATTTTATTACGTCCGGACCGATTTTCAAAATTATTTTTGTGTTCGGAAAGGTATACTCAGGGGCGTATTTACCCTAGGGCCACCCGGGCCATGGCCCGGGGCGCCAGTACGCCAGGGGCGGCGTAGTCGCCCAGCCGCCCCTGCCGCTTACATTTTGTTTTGGTTTTGGCGCCATTCATTCCACTTTTACTTCTCACTTTTTTAATATTTTCATAACAATCTCAATTCAAGCTAACATAACAAAACCAGGCGGCAACGTCCGGTCATGATGGTTATTAGATCAGATAATTACTATAGTCAGATGACTATAGTAATTCTCTGTTCAGATGGACGACGTTGTGTTGTGAAAGTAAGGACAACCAAGCAGAGGCGTATTTTTCTCGCCGCCACCCTGGGGCGGTTTTTCGAATCAGCCTTACGTAGCCTAGCCGTAGCCTTAAGTTTGCCATATGCCGCCCCAAAATCAAGTGAAGAAGCACTACATCCTTCTAATCTACCGCCCACCGCTTGCTATTTAATTTTCTAGGTCGCTACGCTCGCTCTTGCCACCGCTGTTCTTCATTGTCCGATTCAATCCCTCTATGCATTCGTTGTAAAAGTAAGTTTAATATATTTTTTGAACGTTAAAAAGAAAATCAGTTACTTTTCCGTGGCAGGGAGGAAAAAATTTCGAGCTCGCTCCGCTCACATACACACACACACACACACATTTGCCCTTTCAGTCTGAATCATGCGTAACTTCTTAAAAAAAAATCGATTTATGAATTGCTGAAACAAAATGTTATTTATCCGATGTGTCAAAATTGTTTGAGCTCGTTCGCTGTTTTTGTTAATTTTCGGCAAAACAGCAAACCCTATTTTTTGCAATGTTGACAATCAAAAGCAAAATAAATATATTTAAAAAAAGTTGATTAGACTTTTAAAAATAAACCCGAAGTGTAACATTTTCAAATAATAAAAAAAAGTATTTTGACTTTTACCTAGGTTTCTTGGCTAACAAATTAGAAGGGGCGGCGAAGTTAGAGTGGACCCCCGGCGGCAAAACCGCACGCCACGAAACTGTTTACTATGTTAAATTAGTTGTAAGTCCTTAATTTGTAACTGTTTGCTGTTCCTATTAATAAAAAAAAAAAAAAACTGGGGTCGACACAGACGTTGAGGTTGTTTCCAAGCTCTACGACTCATTGATTAGCTACTTACTCGAAACTGCTTTAGAAAAAAAGAAAGCATAATAATAGTTATTTTTCTTGACTTCTGTGGCGGCAAAAGTTATTGGCCCGGGGCGCCAAATTTCAAAATACGCCCCTGGGTATACTTCCGAAGTGGTCTCATTATCATCAAATCAGAATCTGATGATGGGATCCCAGGGTAATCGAGGGCAACCATCAAGTTTTATAGGCACATCATTTATGATGTTTTTCATATATTTTCTAACGTTGTTCACGTATTTGCGTCTGATCATCATAATATCATGTGGATTTGGTGATGATGATGAAAGGTACAACTCCTCAACGGTTAGGAATATATAAACTTCAGAAAAAAATCTGCTTCTGAAGTCGGTGGCAATTTTTTTTCCAAGTACCAGTTCAAGTGCATACTTTTTCACCACTGGTAACGTCTTGGACGCAGCTAGTTAACAATATACAAAACCTTCATGATTCTGAGCTTCTGGTAGTCTGTGAGACTTTACTATTCTTGTTGCTCATCTCTTGTTTCCTCGCCTCGACACAAAGGGCTAAGAAGAACCATGGGTGTTTTCTTGAGGTTTTTTATATTGATACATGAACAGCTTTAGAAAATATATGAAAAAAAAAAAAATTGGTTGCCTGTAAAGTCGGTATACGGGCGAAAGTTTTACGTGACAACGACCTTTCACTTTTTATGTCTGTCTCTCTCGCTCTTAGGCGGGCTAACCATGCCCGAGTGGAAGGGACGCGTGCCTCTCACTCGCTCTCATTGTGAGCGCATAACGTGAGCGGAGCGTAGCGCAGTTTCTTGAAGTGTCACCCGGCAAACCAATTTATAAGACGTTGTCACGTCAACATCATATCATGTGCCTATAAAACTTGAGGGTTGCCCTCGATTACCCTGGGATCCCATCATCAGATTCTGATTTGATGACAATGAGACCACCTCGGGAGTAGTCGGGAGTACCTACTTATACCTTTCCAAACACAAAAATAATTTTGAAAATCGGGCCACAATTGAGGGGTTATTTGATGATTTCCCACCCACCCAAGAAAAAAAACAGGACAGAGATGAGGTCGACGATGGAACGAGCTAACCCAAAAAAAAAAAAATGCCAAGCCAAAAGGAAGAATTATTATTGTGTTGGCTAAATATTTTTGAATTATCTTTACATTACCTATATTAGAAGAAACAAACGTTGGTGAAACAGAAATTGATGTAAGGTTGTCGGTTTAAAGTAACATCGAACAAAAAAGGCGTAGACCAAACAAAACATCGCAGTATGAAAGGCTTCGGTGTGGTTTTGGTGAAACAATTTTCGAAGAATAGTGTTTCGAAGTAACGTAGGGAACCCGTTTTTTTGTACTTAAAATCAACTTAAATATATATTAATTTCATATAAAATTGAGGTATACAATATTTCACTTGATGAGTTTTTAATTACCTACTCAAGTGCATACGCGGCCTACCCATCATAAAGAAGATTCTGTGTTAGAGGAACGAAAGATTTTTGAAAACCCGCCATAATAAGTTTGATTGGGATATTCGCCAACATTTGAGGTTCCATCATCAAAAAGGGCTCTCTTTGAATTTGAACTTACTTCAGGCAAACACACCGAGTCATCATCATCATCATCATTTCAGCCAAAAGACGTCCACTGCTGGACATAGGCCTCCCCCAGGTATTTTTGGGGGGGTTTGCCATAATCGCCACGCTTGGCAGGCGGGTTGGCGATCGCAGTATGGTTGTTACAAAGACACAGAGAACGCTGCTGCCCATTCTCTGGTAAGTCCCTTAGTCGCCTCTTACGACACCCACGGGAAGATATGGGATGGTGCTATTCTTTACGTCCGACACCACACGGACACACCGAGTGCAACTAATTAATGATTAAACGAACTTACCTGTACGTGAAGTTCTATCATAATTATACGAAATGTTTCGCCCGAAGAGATTAGCGGTATATTAATTATTCGTACTTCTATTTACTTGTAGTATCGCGTTATTGACTTCCACTCCATCACTAAGGTTGAGAAAAGATGTCGCCACAAGCGACAACAAACTCAATTTAATTTTATATTTGACGTTTCCGGTCACCTGTCACCCGCACCTGCGAGGGCTGCGAGGTCTCAGCAGTTTCGTCTTCATTACGTTGAGAGATTTATATTTCCGTAACGACATGGGCTACTTAGGGAGGGCGGGCATCTCCCGCTAATCTCTTCGGGCGAAACATTTCGTATAATTATGATAGAACTTCACGTACAGGTAAGTTCGTTTAATCATTAATTATACTCCATGTTTCGCCCTCGAGATTAGCGGTATATTAATTATTCGTACTTCTATTTACTTGTAGATATTGAGAGCAAGTGGAGGAAATATCCATAATTCTAAAAATAATAATTTAAGTAATTCAATATTACTCTTATTAATAACCATAATTAAACCTATTCAATATTAGGTAACAACAGAAAATAAACAACTAATTGGATCTAAGGTATCCTACCTACATTCTTCATTCTAAGGGTAGGTACCTACTTATAATCAGATGATATATAAGTAACTTGGTATATTTCTAACTGGATATACGTAAACAAACATATACCATGCATATACCTATATCTATCGTAATCAACGAGAGAAGATTGTTAAAATTTTGCAAAGGTGGAGGAATTGCCACTCCACCCAGCCGTCTGCCTTATTAAAATATAATATAATATGGTCTATGGTACCTATTATATTTTAAGCTAACTCCTACATCATGAGCTTTGGATGTCGCAGCGTGACGAGTGCTATGCGAGGAAAAGACAGAGATTTTTAGCATAGCCTTCTTAACCCATCTACTGAGCGTCTGCGAGGAAACCGATTTGTAAGGCTTGCGAGCGCCGAGCACTAACGAACAGGTTATAGATTCTCTTAAATCTTTTGTCTTATCTAAATATGAAATGAGTGTCTTTGCAGGACAAACCCCAGGTCGGTCTTCAAAGAAAGGCAGATGTAAAGTCGGTTGTATAATAACAACTTTAGATGTTTTTATCAATTTAATAAATATAATTATTATTTGGTTATCTTGAACCACTATTTGGTCAGTCTTAATTTTAGATAGTGTCTGTATTTTATGACGAGCAATGTGACACATTTTCTTGATAATCTTTCAAGGGTAAGAGTTTCGTTGAGATACAATGAGTCTAAAAAGTTCAGGACTAAACTGACGTCCCAATTATATAACGTAATATTGTCCGAAAAAGAGGCCATCATGATTTCTACTGCCGGAGGCGGGACTAGACGCTAAAGCATTGCCTTCCTAACAAAATCCCGGCCACCAGGGTAGTGCTGGCTTGAATGTTGCGGTTGCTGGAACCAGGCCTCAGAATTAAGTTCCACATTGCAAGGTCAGATGAGAGCATGTCTCATAAAAGGTAGGTACCATGGCTGAGAGAGCCAGCGAGGAATAACCCTAATACCTCGAGCTTTGTCGGAAATCATTTTACGCAAAGATTAGTATTACCACAGATTATATGCTTTTCCACCTACCACAGGTGGAAAAGTGTTTGGACCAATCCAAAGTAAAGGCATCACTAGCCTAAGCTTCTGGGTCCCTATGCCGAGATACGAATATCTCGCAATCTTTACTAATACGGTTGGCAAATAATTCTATCTCTGGGGTTATGCTTTTTTTTTTTTTTTTTTAAATTAATTCGAAGCCACTGTTTGGAAGTTCCCATTCCACATAAAGATGGGTTCGTCTAGAATCTCAATCTGCAGTGAAATTATCCTGCGATCTTACGTACGAAGCTAATACTAGTATCTTTCGTGATTCACACCACTACCAAGGTCTCTCGTGACTAGTCGTGACCCTGGTCAAATGAGGTTATTGAATACCTCCCATACGATTTAGTGTAACAAACCGCAGTAGTGTTATCAATACGTAAAAGTATAAATTTTACAGTTAAAATAATCTTTTGAAAAGGATTTAAGAGCGAAAAAAGGCCGCAATAAGTTCTATTATTGATTTATATGCAATATTTTTTCCTTGAGGGACCACTGACCACTAGCAGTTGGTTCATAACAAGTTGCTCCCACCCAATCGTTGAAGCGTCAGAATATATTTCTAAAATAAAGTTATCATTTCGAATTCTATGAACAGAATGATCAATGATCCTAACTCGCCAATTTATTGTAACTTGTCGTAGTTGAAGAAGAAAACAAGAACCTACAACGTTATAGTTCCTTTGTGTACAGTGTACTTAATACATATAACAGCCCATATTCTATTGCGGGACATGCGAATACCAATAAACCTAGCAATTACAATTTTCTTATTATGCAATGTTTAAGTTCTTTGATCTTTACTAGCTCGACTTTAATACGAGCTCTTTTGTCTGCAGGTAGACATAATTGCCATTTGCGGGTATCACCAATAATATACCCTAAGTACTGGTAAAATTTCGACGGCATCAAAAATGCTTTTTTCATAATTGATCATGAATCCTAATGATTCTAGCAATGTTCGAGTAATGTCTACATTTTGTAGGCATTCCTGATATGTATTATTTGATTAATCAGACGAACTTACCTTAAGTGAAGTCCGATTACAATTTCATGAAGGATGAACTGAAATATAATTGATTACAGTGTAGTTCCCAATTCGCTAGTATTTGGCATCGCAGTTTTAGAGAAAATAAAACAAAACTTTTTCTCTATGAATTGGCAAGACAGATTTGACACTCTTTAGAGATAGCGTTGCTCTATTAGCCCATTCGACAAGGGACTAATCCTAAAAAGGATGGGTTGGGTGGGTAATTATATTTCAGTTCATCCTTCATGAAATTGTAATCGGACTTCACTTAAGGTAAGTTCGTCTGATTAATCAATTTCATTTCATGATGAACTGAAATATAATTGATTACAGTGTAGCTGTTTAGAGTCTAAGTCGACATGGGCCACTCTTTTGGAAATACTTACCAAAAAACTTACCAAATCAATCTTATTGTTACATGAATCAAATTTATTTGAGACCAATATAGTCAACCTATGCTTGTATATCTTAGGTAGGTATGATTCATAATCATCAATCTTAAGGTATTATATAATAAGTATGTATGTGTAAAAAGACAAAATAGCCATTATGATTGTGGCTTACATAACTAGGGCGTCATTAAAGACAAACCAATGATAATTGGCTACTAGTATTTTCATGATAATAAAATACTATCAGTCCTGTCTCATAATCAGATACAATATGAAACAATAAATGCTATAAGTATGTATAGCTAATAATGCCATATTACTAAATTAAAACACTATTAATGACAGTGTACAAATAAAATAAATAATCATTAATAATAAGGAATGTTTGAATAAAACTTAAAACTGTATGTTTAAATTAAACTTATTAAGTTTGTGTAAAGATAAATAAAGGAATGTAAATATGATTTACATCTTCAAGTTGGTATTTAAGACGGTATTTGCCCCACACTAGGGATTTTCCCTGTATCGTGGGTGCGTGCACAAACATATAAAGTCACATACACAAATACCCAGACCCGAAACAACTATCTGCAGGTCATACAAATATTTGTTCCGTGCGGGAATCGAACCCGCGACACGCAGCTCAGCAGTCCAACCGCTTAGCCACTGCGCCAACCGTGCCGTCAAACAGACATAAACCATTAACATTCACTGATACATCATAAACCTTGTCAATGTAATAGAACTATCTGGCTAGCCAATAGTTTTCCTAATGACATCTAATGACACCCCTGCCTGTTTAGCAAAATATGTGTCTGCATAAAGTGTGTTATGTGTGGTACATAATTTATCAGTCAATCCCACTTCCCTTCATTAATAATTTAATTCTTCTACTAATTGTTTGTTTGGATGCCTGTTATAAAAGGAAAGCAGGTTTCAGTTTTGATGACAGTGATATTTTTATAAGAATAGTAATGTACATAATGTATTATGTCTTGTGACATGGACATATTGTCTTTTAATAACTGATAGAGTCTGCACTCTTTGAGCAGTAGCAAGAGCTAATAAGGTGACAAGCTTTTTACTTAATTTTTTAAATTAAAATTCAGATTATCCCCAATTAGACAGTGATTACTACTACACTACTATTGTAGGATCACAAGTATTCCCATACTTGTATAAAGCGGGTTGAATTCTTTAAAGACCCATGAGAAAACGCTTGATGTGATCATCCCTGTCAATTCATTCATTTAACAGAGAAGCGAAAGTATTGATCTAGCCTAATGTAACAAGCTGTAGCCAACATTATTTTGGTTTATGTATAATGTATTTCAGTGAGGTATTGTATTAGATCTGGTATTGAATCACACTGTGATTTTGGCAGAATAAGTACCAACTCTTTAAGTGAATGCATTTTGCAAAAGATGGTCGCTGCCGGAGTAAGCTGGTTGCTTTATGGGTGTTTGGTACTGAAAGGAGATTGTAATAAATTATTATTAGAATAGAATATGATTGGTTTTATAACCATCGTCATTTTTACCAAAGGATATCTGACAAGTCCACGGTGGGTACCTACACCTACTCATATTTCCTTGCCCCCCCCCCTTTTTTTTAATTTTTGAAGACAATTCGTAATTAATGTCAATGGTATGAATGTGTATAAAAAAAATAGGAGCTCTATTTAAATGAGAAGGCATCTATCTGAAATGCATATGGGTCTCTATATCAAGTTCATGACACATATGCTTTACAATTTGAATTAACTCCGGTAGCTAGTAAATCATAATTGATAATTCCCACTCTGTGGCAATGTTAGTATGCCTTGATTCCTCATATGACAAGTTATATTTAGATTTTATGTAAGGCTATTAAATCATAAATGATAATTCCAACTCTGTGGCAATGTTAGTATGCCTTGGTTCCTCATCTGACAAGTTATATTTAGATTTTATGTAAGATGCTTGGAGATTAATACACCTAGCTTCACACCAAACCCATATCCTTCTACTACCATCATTTAGGTTAGACATTGAACACTACCCATCTTGTTAATGCAAGCAATGGCAGTAGTGTTGTCAATTCGAAGAAGAATATCACAATTATTTTTTGAATTTACAAAGCATTTTAAACCAGAAAATATTGCCCTTAACCTGGTTTATGTGATATATTTGCTCTGATTGTGACCACAGGCCTCCAACATTTTCACCATAGCAATGAGTATCCCAACCTGTCAGGTCTGTATAAACTTGTAAATCAAATTTTCTTCACTGCTATGCTTCTAAGTTTTGCTGATAAGCATGGTGTCATTGGTGGAGGAATAACATAATTATATTCCTTCTCCATTGAAAGTCAACGGTCAATTATTGGTCATGGTCAATGTGGCGAGGGGGGCTTAGGGGAGGCCTATGTCCAGCAGTGGACGTCTTTCGGCTGAAATGATGATGATGATGACCATTGAAAAAGTAAACCATAGGTAATGTCATGGATGCATCATAATTAATAAAATAATTGATTGATTGTCTGATAAAAAGATGGTTTGATTTCAGTAATGGTATTCCATTTCCATTTGTTTTGTATGTACTATGCCATATTATGATAAAGCTATGCTGCTACTAATGTGCCTAAAAACAAGGCAAAATTCTCTTATTTTAAATTTTAGAATTTAACATACCTACTCTTCATTGTATTTCTTTTTTTCAAAAGGTATAGTTGGTAGGTAGGCACAATGATTTGGAGTTAATCATGAATCCCAGTTTAGAACATTAACAAGGTACTAGGGTACTTTTGTCATAATTAATAAGGGTTCCTAGTTGACTACGGAACCCTAATAATAGCATATGAACTTTAACACACTAATTGTTGTTTTCATGTTTTGTAAACACTCCTTGTAATATGCTTGGTCAATATATAAAATATCATTAATGTAGATTATGAATAAGTGGCCTAAATTTCTTGCATAAACAACCACAGGTATTAACAATTTGATGAACAAACTAGGTGCAGTACATAGTCCATATGGCAATGCTGTAAATTCATATAAGGTTCCATTGAATTCAAAACAAAGGAACTTTAAATCATAAATATGACTTCCTTAAGTCTATGCAACACACTTATTAATGATCAGCAATTAACCTTACTGCAGTGCTGACTTTTACATACTTGTTCAAAGGTTTTAGATTTAAAATTAACCTGTTTGCCATCAGGTTTTGAAACAAGGAAAATCTTTTGAGATGTATTCTCCCTTTGGATGACAACATGGTGTTATAGCTCTTAATTGTAAAAGGTGAACAATTATGAACAAAAGCTTCCTGCATATGTGTAATTTCACAATCAGGTAAATTATTTTTAGGACTGAGACATGAAAGGGACATGAAATCCTTAATCCACTGCAATATAATGGGGTCATTTGTTGATTACAACCAACAAACAAAATATGTACCTTGTTTATTTCCTGCTATTGTGGTAGACATCCCGGGTTCTCTCGGAACGCTGTGGGTCCAAGGATGTTCTGCGGTGTGATGGCTGTGGTCGAGTCTGTGGTCCATCTCATACCATCTCCTTGGTTGGTTGATGCTTTCAACTGTTGTGGTTGACTCTTTCTGTTTCCCATATATTTGTTACTTATGTTTTAAGCAGAAATTGCTGGCTTGGTGCAGTTTTCTTAATAGAATTTGAACTCTGTTGTATTAGGCATCTTATTTACCGCAATTCTTTGATAAATTGCCACCATTTAAAAATAGTTTTATGAGTAATTTCTATGAAATGCTTGTGCAGAGCCACTACAGACCTTGTTTTTAGTTTCTTAATGATAGAGTTCACACACCAACTTGTTGCTTCACCAAGTGATTTTAACATAGTTATTTTATCTAGTAGGATTTTTATTATAAGAGACCTGATTTTGTCTATTATTGTAAGTGCTGTGCCCACCTGTCTTTGCTGGTAAGCGATACACTTATTTCTAGTTATTCCCATTTTAGAGATCACTAGCTTTACTTTGGTGATGATAAGGATTCAATATCTGGGATTTCAACAAAATGAGTGTCACGTTATTCATCAGGGCCTGATGTTTGACAAATTTCACACCTTTTAATGATTTTTTTCTCAAAAAATGATGAAAAAATACCTTACTTGGTCCCTTAAGGTTTCTCAATAGCATTTGACTTGCACTACACAGTATCTCGTACTGTCGCATATGCTGGTTTTGATCAAATCGGCATCACGTGCCGATATAATAGAAATCTGACATCCAAGTTGATATCTTGTAGTGTTTGTAAACACTGTATATTGTAAGGTTTCTCAACAGCATTAGAATAGCACTGAACAGTATCTCGTACTGTAAGCACATGCTGGTTTAGATCAAATTGGCAGCTCGTGCCGTTTGTCATCAAAGTAGATATCTCGTATCAAAGTTGATCTTCGTGTTTGGTAACTCGTACTAACACGGTAAACAGTATCTCGTACTGTAACCACATGTGGGGCTGGTCGGCATCGGCAACTCGTGCCGGTAACAGAAATCTGGTATAAACATCAAAGCTGATATCTCGTATCAAAGTTGATCTTCGTGTTTAAGTATCTCGTACCAACACGGTATATTATCCTCGACCATTGCTGTAGCCAGCCACGTTTTTTTTGACTTAGTTGCACCTAAAACAAAAAGCTTACCTTCGTTATCCGAAGTAATGACGAGCAAAGGGCTCCGGTCAAGTCCGGTCCCGGTCGACACTTTGCCGTTGATTTAAACTGAGGTTGCGTTTGGCACACCATCGGGACTCCGTATTTTGTTTCGACGTCGTCAATCCAACTTATACAAGAGTATTTCCACATTTTTCCAATAAGTTTTTCTTCAGAAACCATTTTTACTTGCGATGCCGTTCAACGCGCGAAAAAGAAGTGTCAAATCTGTCTTGCCAATTCATAGAGAAAAAGTTTTGTTTTATTTTCTCTAAAACTGCGATGCCAAATACTAGCGAATTGGGAACTACACTGTAATCAATTATATTTCAGTTCATCATGAAATGAAATAACCAGTTTACAAACACCTAACCCTTCTTTTGGGCTTAGCCGCAGTCCGTTTAAAAAAAATCATCTAGGTAAATTGATGATAAATAGCCACAAGCTCGTAATAATTTTACGATCAGTTTTATAAGTTTCGTGAAAATGAACGGCCGAAAGGGACAACGTTGAACAGTTTACCATCAAAGAAAAATCTTAATTATTTCCTTGAATTTGGATCGACTTTAATTAAAAAGTAGGCGTCTTTCAAATCTAAAGTCGCTGTATAGCAATCTTTAGAAATTAACTTAGGAGCATTTCGGATGTCTTCCAACTTAAAATGTGTATTTATGAATTTATTTAATCGTGATATATTTAAAATACATCTCGTCTTCCCATTTGGCATAGGTACAGTAAACACATGTGACACATACTGGTCAGGGCTAGATTGACATTCGGAAACAGCCCCAATGTACATTAAGCTATGCATAAGCATAAGTTTTACTGTACTAACATTCTATGGACTCTTTGTCTGAAATAAAAAGTTTTTTTTTTTTTTTTTTTCATGAACACCTTCAGGTATGGCTTTTCTTTAAGAATCCGAAAAAACTGATTTAGGTAAGCAGGACTGATTAACCTGGCAATCAAGTCTGATTTGGTAGCCCTTTGTCTATGATAAGATGGATTGATCTTAGTTATGCGGGACCATTGACTATAAAAAAGTGCAAGTCTGCCTGCATGCCATACCTTGTCTACTGGCGGCGGCGGCGGGTCTGTTTGGACCGCTGCGTGTAGCTCTGCGACGAGGTCGCGTGCTGCCGCGCCGTCTGCCGTGCAGGCGACTGGTAACGTTGCTGAGGGGCCATGGTCTGCCTGGGGACCGGTGTCCTGGCTTTCCAGATTTTTGCCTTTGTTCTGGATAAAATATATAGGTTTCTTAGCTGCTTCTGGCTTCAAGTCTGGACTTTGAAACCACCTTGGCTGTTTTAAGGGTTTCTGCAAAGTGATCTCCGAAAATAAATAGGTAAATCTTTGTTAGAGCCAACTAATCTTTAAGCTCCTTAAGGCAAGGCAGCCGTGACTTCTTTATTAATTAAGCTGCGGCGCAGCGACATTTGTGCAGTTGCCAGGAATTAAATGTTTTTTTTTTTAAGTTCTTTACGAACCTCCTTGTCTAGTCCGGATGTTATGAAGTGCGCAAATCTGGATGTCACTTGCTTGTTGATGTCCGGATTATCGCCTAGGATCTCTAAAAATGTCGGTCGAGGTAGCAGATCGCTTGCCTCACCCGGAGTATCCGGGATGATTACCGTAGGGATGGTCTCCTGCTCTGGTGATGCAGGCGGTTCCGTGGCCACCACATTATTCACGACCGGGTTTGATGCATCTGCGTGAACTGCCATAATAATAACCTACATCGTTCCGCTCAAGATCAATACTAGTTTAAGGGTAGCGCCGAGTAAAAGCACAAATTCCCATGAAACAGCTCTTTGCAAAGTTAAGAGTAAAAAATGCAATGCTTTTAGACAAAAACTAGGTCCTAGGACTAGGATTCGGATAGACCCTAGGTCATCCTCGTGCACAAAATGCAAACATGTGGGTAGGTAGGCGCAGTGTGTTAGACCCTAGGTTTAAGTTTCGGATCGACCCTAGGTCATCCTGGTGCAACGAATGCTGGCCATTTGAGGTAAACGGGCCCTAGGCCGTACTGGCGCATCGTATTAGACCCTAGGTCTAAGTTTCGGATCGACCCTAGGTCATCCTGGTGCAATGAATCATGCTGGCCATTTGAGGTAGACAGACCCTATGTCGTACTAGCTCATATTAGACCCTAGGTCTAAGTTTCGGATCGACCCTAGGTCATCCTGGTGCAATGAATCATGCTGGCCATTTGAGGTAGACAGACCCTAGGTCGTACTAGCTCATATTAGACCCTAGGTCTAAGTTTCGGATCGACCCTAGGTCATCCTGGTGCAATGAATCATGCTGGCCATTTGAGGTAGACAGACCCTAGGTCGTACTAGCTCATATTAGACCCTAGGTCTAAGTTTCGGATCGACCCTAGGTCATCCTGGTGCAATGAATCATGCTGGCCATTTGAGGTAGACAGACCCTATGTCGTACTAGCTCATATTAGACCCTAGGTCTAAGTTTCGGATCGACCCTAGGTCATCCTGGTGCAATGAATCATGCTGGCCATTTGAGGTAGACAGACCCTAGGTCGTACTAGCTCATATTAGACCCTAGGTCTAAGTTTCGGATCGACCCTGGGTCATCCTTAGTGATTTTCACTAACGTGTAAAAAAAAGAAAGTTGAGGGTACGTACTTTTAAGATTTTCAGCAGTAATTGGTGAACAAGCTCTCAGAAGAGCCCGAAGATGAGCAAGACGACAATGTGCTCGATCGGCTCGATTGAGAAAAAACACGTGTTTCGCGCCGCGATCCATTACTTATTATTTTTAATTTTCGTATTTTACTAATCAGATAGGTACAATCGTTTTCATGGCGGCGCTTCGGCATGACTTTTTATACTTATTTTTGTGCGAAGTAGTGAACTGAAGTGGATGAGCACTAAAACACGAATGAAGACGAAACTGCTGAGACCTCGCAGCCCTCGCAGGTGCGGGTGACAGGTGACCGGAAACGTCAAATATAAAATTAAATTGAGTTTGTTGTCGATTGTGGCGACATCTTTTCTCAACCTTAGTGATGGAGTGGAAGTCAATAACGCGATACTACAAGTAAATAGAAGTACGAATAATTAATATATCGCTAATCTCGAGGGCGAAACATGGAGTATAATTGCCGATAAGCATGAGCGAAGCCGCGAGTACTGCATAAACCGACTGATAACAAATAAGTTATAAATACAGTGACTAGCTAGCAGATGGAACTGACTATTCGGAACCAACCACACCATGGCAGAGTCGTCGCAACAGTAAGTATGTTTTATGCACTTAATATTTACGTTATCATTTTCCCAACTGTGGTAAGTCGGCCTCCAGTCTAACCGATCCGGTTAGACAGCAGCTGGTCACCAGTTTTTATAGGTACCTACCCAATCTTCCAAAAAAAAATGTATTTTAGTGACCAAGTTCATCTTCAATAGGGTATTTCATCAAAAAAAACTAATAAGTCCGTCTGTTAGATTATCGAAAAATATTGGATACGTGTTTTATGTTTTATCAAATTAATAAAAACTAAAGAAAATAAAACGTGTCGTCACACGACTTTCGTGTGTGACGTCACACGACTTTTCGCAGCACTGTATCGTCTTCATCTTTTGTTTTGAAAAAAGAAAAAATATCTGCCCATTATTTTTTGAAAATCTATCTGACAGACTAATTCGATTTTTTGGTGAAATACCCTATTCTTCTTCGATAAAAGAATGAACATGACATGAGTGCCAAGTTATGTGAATTTACATTTCTTACATTTTTTTTTAAATTTGTTATCTCTAATTTGTGAAATGAAAGGCTTTTTTAAAATTTATTTTTATGTATCTAGTAGCAAGTCGTTGATTGGACAATCTTTTCTAAATTAGAGGTACAGGTTAGATTATGCATAAAAGTATATGATTCACTGCAGTAAACAAAATCTGAAAAATATATGATATTCTTCAGGATATAGGTATGCTAGTAACATAGTGTCTTGAAAACATAAGAAAACGAATTCTACTTGATAGAAAAAAATCACGAAGATACCTCTAAATATTTCTTTTAACGAGTAAAAACGATACTAAAAAATACATGTCATCGTTCTGATTTTTTGCCAAATAATTCTAAAAGCAACAGACTAAAATCATAGTGTTTTACTTTTTTAGTCCAATCAATAGTTTTTTTGTAAATCGCAAAATACCACTAATTTTGCACTATTCGGTCGCAGTGACTGACGTAACAACCGCTTTGTAGTGCAAGCTGATTAGAACTTTATTCTAACAGTATTTCAAACGAAGTTAGAACCACCACAAATAGAATTGCAAATTTTTATTTTAGGCCATTAAGTACACACGGCTACACATCAAGCTTTACAAAACCAGTATAATCTGATCGTTCATTGTGCGAAAAGATCTAGTAAAGTGAGGCCAAGATTAACTGGTTATGTATAGCTTGATGTGTAGCCGTGTGTACCTAAACCAACGTTTTTTAGGTAAGTTTAAGGAGTGAATTGTGATTTTTTTAAGTGGGCTTGAATGGCCAAATCCGAAACTGTCGGGAATCTCGTTTGACGGCACGGTTGGCGCAGTGGCTGTGCGATTGGACTGCTGCGCTCCATGTCGCGGGTTCGATCCCCATTCCCCCGCACGGAACAAGTATTTGTATGGCCTACAAATAGTATAATATTATAGTTTGTTTACGTGAGTTTAAATGTTTGTAAACGCACTCTAACGAAAGAAACCCCCAGAAATTCTTAATGTGGGCAAGTGAGCAATGTTTTTTTTAAAAAAAAGAGCCGGATCTTGATCAAAAATAAAACAGCAACATTCGATTTTTGAAAAATCAATATTCTTTGCTCGGAATCGAACCGGTGCACAGAGGAGTATTTCACTTAAAAAGTCGATCAAAATTATTTTGTGATTTTTATAGATTGGATATAAAATAAAAATTAGGGTGATAATTTTGTATTTAAAACATCAGACACATGTACAATTTACATAAAAATAGAAAATGGTTGACTGGTAATGAATTCCTTGTTGCATTAACTCCGCCTATATACCACTACTGTACATGAAGTTTAAATAAAAAGTTTTTACACAAAATCTTCTAATCAGAATCACCTTCACTAGATCCATCGTCCTCCTGATTGTCAAACTCTGTAGACGAGACGTACGATGTCTCCAGGAGCAAGAGTTCTAAAGCTTCAACGGAAAATGGCTTACTTCTTTTTCGTTGCCTTTGCCTGGTACTGCTCAAAAATGGATCCGAAGTTAGCAGAAGTCTGTTTAGCACATCTTTGTTACAGTCTTCGCGCGAAAACTTTCTGGAAAAATTCTGCCTATACATGCGGAAGTGTTTGTTTCTGGCCTCAGCCGCCTCTTCCGACAACTGGCCAATAGGCAGAATAGCGTGATCAATTACTGTGGCGCCATGTCTTAAAATTTTGTGCATTGTAGGCGACATGGGGTGCCACTCATACAAATCTACATATAGCTTTGCAGTTTGTTCAGCAAAGTTTTCAAATTTCTGCGTATCAATTTTGAGCCCACTTGACAAAGTCTCCAATATGACACTACATTTTCGATTTTCTAAAAACTCAAACTTTTGGTCAATTTTTCTGTCTCCATCGACGTCATTGGAGATTCTGGAATAGAAAAATAAAAATAAAACACTGTTTTATAAAAGCTGATTTCGACTAATTTCGTAAAAAATAATTTAAAAAAAATGGCGTGTATATGCGGGTCATTTTCCTTTAAAATCCATAACAAGAATAATTAAACTATATGTTACATCCAAAATCATAAGTTAACTGGGCTTAACTCATAAACAAAAACACCTTCAATTACAGAGTTTACAAAAAAAAAGTTGCTTTTTTATGGAGTTCATTGAAGATGCAAAATGTCACTTAAATAAAGTGTTGTATCAAAATAAACATGCTTTTATAAAGCAACGACATACCTTCTTCCAAAATATCCATAATGGTTATCACACAATTTCACCAAACACAGATTAAATGCAATTTAAAGATCACGTTTTAACTGCACTGCCGAGAACAAAGACATACGATTCACGCAACGACTGGGTTCCGACTGCTGCTACGGTTCGTGAAAGGGCGGTGCATGGCCAAATTCACCGTTAAGTGACGTAATAGCTATTGGGCTCTCACGATACAATAGTTGTAAAGCAATATAACCAATTTCGACTTTTCGACTTTTGATCGGATATTTAGATGAAATACTCGTCTGTGCGGTGGCTAAAAGTAACGGAAAAAATTCAAATCATATCAAATCACAAAGACCGGGAACAGCTATCTGTAGGCCATACAAATATTAGCTCCGTGCAGGGATCGAACCCGCGACACGCAGCGCAGCACTCAATCTCAGTTACTGCGCCAACCGTGCCAATCATTCCTAAAGTGCACAAAATGACGCACTATGCTATGACTTTCCGAGATAATATTGCATGCTATGATAAATAAGATAACTAGTATAATTTCAGAGCAAAAATCGGCCAAAATCAATACATTATAATAATTATTATATTCATTACGAATAAAAAATAATGTGTAGGTACTACATTATTTTTTATTCGTTTACAAAAACAAACATTTCTGTGGCGCCTGTCTTTGTCTAGCACGTCATTTAAAATCAGTTAAAAGTACGAAAATGTAATGTTATTTCAAAGAACTACCAGAAATAACACGATTTTATTACTATTTTCACCTTCGATCAATAATGTACTAGATTCCCGATAAGCGCTTCAAAAACGGCCCGAAATATAAGACCACAAACGTATTTGTGGTCTTATTTCAAATTAGTATGGTCCAATCATAGCCAACATTAAGACGTCAAAATACCGCAGTATGCGTTCAAAAACTGCGTAAATAACCACCGTAACACCAAGGTTTTGGAAGGAATATCTTTTTTTCGGTAATTTAATATCATTATGTGCTTTTTCATAATATTTAAACATAATTAAACTGTAAATATAATTAAATCAGCGAATATTATAATTGTTTGGCCAATGTTTGCTACAACGCACCAACTATTGTATCATGTTCTTGAACAGGGAACGCTAGTTCCGCAATAGAATAAGCACGACATTGTACACAAAATGCTTTTAACCGTATTGCTTAGAGTTTAAGTTTATTTTAGAATGAATTTATTTGTACTGATGACTTTTTACTTTGGAGCGACATTTAAAATGTTTTGCTTCTAATCTTTCTCCGATGAAAGGGCTTAAATAATATACTTTACAATGATAATTAAACGTTATGTTTAAGTGAGGTTTATAATCATCTGAAGTTGTTAATATTAATGAACTTTTTTCTAAGATGTTATGTAGATGTTTACGTGTGTGCAAACGTGGCCACTTGAGCGACTTAGTTTTGTTCCTGATGCTTAATCTAGTACTATTATTGATCGAAGATTTTCACACATCGTGTTATCAAAAAATGGATTAGTTTTAACTTAAAACTAAGCCATTTTTTGATCGATTTTATTACTTTTTTCACACATCGTGTTATTTCTGGTAGTTCTTTGAAATAACATTACATTTTCGTACTTTTAAATCGATCAAAAAATGGCTTAGTTTTAAGTTAAAACTAAACCATTTTTTGATCGATTTTATTACTTTTTTCACACATCGTGTTATTTCTATGGGTAGTTCTTTGAAATAACATTACATTTTCGTGATTTTTTAACAGTAGTCTAATAGCCAATTTACTTAGGTTTATAAGAGGGAGTGATACCACTATAATACAGAGCTATAGTACAGAGTAATATATAATATATGTACCTACCTACAGTTATTGTTTAAAAGAATAAAATGCAATAATTGTAGGTACTACAGTTATTGCATTTTATTCTTTTGACGTAGCTATCGTACATAATTATCGTACTTTTCAACTGCCTCGTTGATCGAATGGTCGCAAGCGCGATTACTGAGCATGAGGTCCTGTGTTCGATTCCCGGGCCAGACAGTGTTATTGAATTCTTTTCATTATGCGGCCGCCACACTATGCACCTCGCGCTGCTCATCGTTATGCTCCTCGCGCTGCTCATCGCTATGCTCCTCGCGCTGCTCATCGCTATGCTCCTCGCGCTGCTCATTGCTATGCTCCTCGCGCTGCTCATCGCTATGCTCCTCGCGCTGCTCATCGCTATGCTCCTCGCGCTGCTCATCGCTATGCTCCTCGCGCTGCTCATCGCTATGCTCCTCGCGCTGCTCATCGCTATGCTCCTCGCGCTGCTCATCGCTATGCTCCTCGCGCTGCTCATCGCTATGCTCCTCGCGCTGCTCATCGCTATGCTCCTCACGCTGCTCATCGCTATGCTCCTCGCGCTGCCGCTATTTGCCGCGATGTTACTCGCTCTGCCAACACTGCTCTACTCGCGCAAATATCACTTGTTATTTGCCTTTGGTGGACGATGAAACTGTGGCAGCGTGCGCGCTATGCATTTTTAGTATAGTTAATTATATCAATGTCATAAAAAAAAAATATACATCGTCGTCATCGTCCTCGCCAACGGAGATGGTGGATCACATGTATTCATCGCGCGATCATCGCGGAGCGGTGGGCAGGACGAGGAGAATGACGTGCGGCATGACGAGTAACGTTGCCACACTATGTCCCTGCCTCCTTTCCTCGCTACTTCCCATGCCACTCGTCGAGTGTGTGGCGTGGTGTCACTGTAGCGGCCACGGATTATGGATTTGTGTCCGATTGATGACTCGTCCCCTATTACATAAGACTCGAATTACGGGCGAAATGTTGATGTAGAATTTTTTATACAAATATTTACTATGCATTTAACATTCAACCAAGAAACCCAACCCTTAACCTTCAAGATTCCCCTATTTTTGCTTTCAACTCTTAACCGTTGAGGAGTAGTACCTTCCATTATCAGTTCATCAACATGAAGTGATGACTGCTAGATGCGAATACTTGAATAGCGTCAGAAAAAGCACGAAACACACGTAATACGTGTCTATGAAATTTGAGGGTTCTTCGACTTCTCTGGGATCCCATCACCAGGTCCTAGTTTCCATATCATGGTACCATCCTTGAAATATCTCCTTTCCAATAAAAAAAGAATCATCAAAATTGGTTCTTAAACGACGAAGTTATTCGCGAACACACATAAACGAAAAATGTTCATAAATTTAAAAAAAACTTTTTTACAAAAAATAAAACCGACTTCGACAAAAAAAAACACTCAAAAGTGAAAAATAAACTTGAGAAGAAAAATCAGTTACTGAAGTCGGTGACTTTTGTTTCTTTGATTTCATTTTTTTGTCACCGACTTCAGAAACTGATTTTTCTTCTCAAGTTTATTTTTCACTTTTGAGTGTTTTTTTTTGTCGAAGTCGGTTTTATTTTTTGTAAAAAAGTTTTTATTTTTCACTTTTTAGTGTTTCACATGTGCTTACCCCTTCACAACGCACCGGCGTGATGTTATGTTAGGAACTGGTGTAAACAATAGACAGACAATATGAGATTTCAGCAATCCCAGTCCATTAGCTATCATTTATTGAGGAGTTCCGTTGCCTATCTCCGAAGTTCTTCATCAGATCTTCACAAAATAGTTTTTATAACCTTTGTAGTGAGTACAGGCGTAATATTATGTTGTGTGATGGCGTAAACAATGCTTAGATATGCTATAGCAACAATCGCGGTTAATCTGCTGTTATTTATTGAAGAGTTCCCCCGATTTCTACAAGATCCCATCATCAGATATTGAAATGGTGACAATGGGACCACACGGGAAGCACCAGCTTTCAAATGAAAAAAGAATCATGAAAATCAGTTCACCCAGTCGCAAGTTATGAGTGAACAAACATAAAAAAAAAAAAAAAAAAAAAAAAAAAAAAAAAAAAATACAGTCGAATTGATAACCTCCTCCTTTTTTTGGAAGTCGGTTAAAAAAGTACCTACATCAAATGAAAAGTACTGGGCCAAACTATGTTAAATTTTTATGGGACCAAATGGCAACTATTCCGCATCAAACTAAAAAAGAATCACGTAAATCGGTTTATAAATCTCGGCGTAATCGGTGTACATAGGTACATAAAAAAATTAATATACCAATCGAATTGAGAACCTCCTCCTTTTTGGGAAGACGGTTAAAAATAGAGTACGTAGGTACTTACGTAGTGGCACCCACATTTTGCTCGTGTTGGTCCTAATAAGGTAGTCTCTTCACCTCTACCTAACTCTTCAGGGATTGCAAGCGTGAAGTTATGTACTTCTTGCCTTTACCTACTTTAATGACAATTCCACAACATTCATAGCGTTATTTAAGGCCCGGTTTCCACCAAAGCGGAGAGGAGCGGAGACGAGAGATGTGTAGAAATGGGCCAATCACATTAGTTGAATTTGGCACATCTCTCTCCGCTTTGGTGGAAACGTCGACAAAAGTCTCAATCATAAAATAATATGGATTAGGAATGTTCCTCAAAATTCTATAGATTCTGGCAGAAATTGTGATACACTCATATGTGCTGATTATTACTCTATTAGTCTATACACATACACAAAACATCACGCTACTGATTATATTAAAATACAGACTAATACAAATACATAATTATTGTGATTCCAGAAATGCTAGAAAAAAACCACGAAATGAACAACGTAAAAACGCTATAGAATGGGATGACTATTTTATGGCGATGGCCTTTTTGGCGCGGCATCGCAGCAAGGATCCGAATTACCAAGTAGGGGCTTGTATTGTCAACGGCCCTCGTCAGGGCAGCGTCAACAAGAAGATCATGGGAGTTGGGTTAGTACCTACAACCTCGAATTTATTTATAAATGTACCTTATTAAAATTTTCAGTTCATTTTTGTCTTATTCTATATATATATACCTATACTGGTGTTTCTTGTGTTCTAATTCAACAAATTATATTTTCTTAAAATCGGTTTTTTAAATGCCTATAACCTAACAGAACCTATTTATATGTCATTAAACATGAAAACCGAAGATGAAAACGTCAAAAGTTTCACATAATTTTGAGAGACAAATTCAGACATTGGTGATCCATTTTTTGAAATAGGGTAGTTGACCGACTAAAAAAATATGATTTTGTTAAGTCCGTCTGTTAGATTATCGAAAAATATTGAATAGGTACGTGAGGGTACGTGTTTAAAAAAAAAAAAAAAAAAACGAAAATAAAACGTGTCAAGGATCGTTAGAGCTGGTGACGTCACTTTCTGGTGAAAAAAAAAGTACCAACTATGACGTTGCGCGACTTTTCGTAGCACTGGTATTAAGTATACTTAGTCATTTACGTGAAAAAAATACGTGTCCAGTATTTTTTGGAAATCTATCTGGCGGACTAATTAGATTTGTTTTGTCAAAGAACTACCCTATTGTGGGAGTCCATTTCGGAGTGGACTGGAGGTACTAATTTTTGTGTTTAAAATGTTAATTAACTAAATATATAAAATGTAATGTTATTTTTTTTATCATTACAGATATAATGGACTTCCAACTGGATGTAAAGATGAGGAGTTCCCGTGGTTAAAGAGTGCTGATCCGTTAAATGATAAACACGCCTATGGTGAGAAAGTTTTGTCTTTTAAGATTAAAATGTAGTAGGTAGATTAAAAGGGGGAATTATAAAACAAACGAATAAAAAAAACTTAGCGACTACTGATGAGACACTGTTTTAATAACTTGAGCATGAAGTGTAATGAGTGAACGATGATTGAAACGTCGATCGAGTGTTGAGCTCCTTTGTTAATGTAATTATCATTATTTCAGTGTGTCATGCAGAAGCGAACGCAATTCTGTACAGGAATACACCTGATGTGACAGGCTGCACTTTGTACGTCACACTGTTTCCATGCAATGAGTGTGCTAAGCTTATTATACAGTCGGGGATTAAAGAAGTCGTTTATTTTTCGGATGAAATTTCGGATGAAAAAAAAGATGGTCCCAAGTTTATGACTTCTATGCCAATGTTTGACGCGGCTGGAGTAAAGTATGAGTAAGTATTTTAGAATGTTCCTTAACTATCGAATGCCGTAACAAGGAATGTTCTTCCATAATACTACCTATATAAGCCGGATTGTCAGGATTTATTCCGTTAGACTCGTACATTATGTGGACAGAAGATGGGTTTCGTGTAATGAAAACACATTTGATATGATAGGTAGGTACTTCCCTACACAGTTTTTTATTAAAATTAACAAAATACTTGAAATGATAATAGGGGATCGGACAAAAAAAAACTAATTAGTCCGTCAGATAGATTTCCAAAAATTATTGGACACGTATTTTTTCTTTTTTCACGTAAACTTAAAATGAAGACGATACAGTGCTTCGAAAACTCGTGTGACGTCATAATTATGATAGTACATTTTGACGACACAAGTGACGTTTCAAGCCCCACTCCAAGATCTTTGACGCGTTTTATCTTCGTCATTTTTTATTGATTTGATAAAACAAAAAACACGTAGGTATTCAATATTTTTCGATAATCTAACTTACGGACTAAACAGAATCTTAATATTTTGACCCAGTCCGACTGTCCGATCCCCTATTGAACACAGTACGGACGTCTCAAGCTCAGCTCCACTCTAGCTCTAGCACAAATACTCTAAAATGAGTAAAATGGCCACTTTAGCAGACCATAATAATTATGAATTGGACCTTTCATAATAGTAACTGCGTCTGTGACCTACTACCTTCGATCAAGCCTACTACAGACTATCTTACTAAAATACCAAACCACCCGCACTTCAAATACATTATACCGTCCTTCTTGAGGCAATTTTGAACAGATGTTCAACTTTTCAGCTTGATGAAGTAATACATTCTGTTTTTGTTTTCAGGCCATACATACCCAAGCATCCTAAAATAGAAATTACGTTTTCGACGGAGAACTTGGCTAAAAAGCAACTTGAGCTTTTGTAAAAACAAATTCATTTCCCAAGTAGCACACGAGGCTGCTTATCAGCCGAATAACGGATTTCCATCATGCTTGAAGCTGAATAAAAAAGCTGCATAAGGGCTGTGTGAGGGTTGTATTAGTTACCTACTTTAAGATCTGTATTACTATAATCTATGCACCTTTGTAACCATATATTATGCACTATCCTATCAAATATAACTCAGTATTATTCTGGCATTCACTCGTTTCATTTACCACCGACACCGCACCTTACAGCTGTATAGGGCCTTATTCAGTTCTTATAACTCTTAAATGGGCACAAATTATTCAGCCTTAAGTTCACGTAGCTGCTTAGGAGCTGTTTAGCAGCAATTTAGCAGTGTTATAAAGGGTAACGACCGTACTATGCGCTGAATATCGACTGACTAAGAGATCACAAGTTACTCTTTATTCAGTAAATATGTCACATCTCGGCTCTTAATAGTTGTTTTAAACCGGGAAAGGCTGCTTGCGGCCAGTGTAAAAGCGAACATAATTATTTGATGCACCGCATATATATGTACATAGACAATCACAAAAACCCCTCTCCGAACCTCAACTTCCCACTGGGAAGAAATCAGAAATCCACTTCTAACACTAGATTTTTTTTTAATATAGAAAAACCATAGCACTCAATAAAACTAATTATATCTTGAACGCATCTGTATTATTTTATTGCTTCATATTAATAAAAATAAATAGAACAGATTTAAATAAACAATACGCTTTAGTTTAGCTTTCTTTTGTGCGAGTGATGTGATCTATTTGCTATTCTTAAGTGGCTTACAGGCTATCCGTATTATATTTCTAATATCGACGAATTTTTTAAGGATATTGTTTTTGAAAATCGAGGTTTTTTTGGATATCATTGTTTTTTATAAGATTTAAAATAATTATTAATCAGGTGTGGAGTAGGTAAGGTTAATTTGCGAAAATCCTCGAAATTAAATATGATCGAAGATTTAAAACTACTTCAATCTTTGCTTTGCTTTTTTTTTAAGACGGAACGGGCGATTTCCTAAAATAAAAATAATAACCACGACGATTCTCTATCACTCCTCATAGGCATATTGGTGCCTACTAAGTACGTTCAAAAAATCTTAAGAACTCGATATTTTTTCTGAGTTATAATTGCCGGTGGAACAATAATATTATCAACGAGGTTACTGGAAGAAGAACTTGGACACACATAATTTGTTGAATGTACAACATTTTCTGAGCTATTGCGACTAATATTTTGTACGGAACCATCCTGTTTCAAACTATTTGTCACGCTTTGCGCTACTTCCCGACTTGCAGGTTTTTTTTTCTGTCTTCGTAATTCTTTGGTACTCTTTCGACAATTTTCTTCTAATGCCCCCTGTTCTAGCTTTAATTTTCCACGAATTAATCGAATTCATATTTATAAAGCAATAAATTATATACGTTAGTATATAATCGCCATCTGCTTCAACTAATTACACTGACTGATTACAGTACCACATGTAACTTTTATTCAGTTAAAGTCTGATTAAAAGTACTTATGCGAACCACTATAAAAAAGTAGCCGTTAATTCGATACACTAGTGAGTCTCTATGCAGCTGCGAGGCATCTAGTGAATGTTTAAACAGCCGCTATGCAGACACTATCAATGGCAGTATAAAGGCTGATTAGCGGTAGGCATATTCAGCAATAAGCTGTAATATGGGCCACAAATCATCCATTAAACAGCTAATAACGTCATAATAGTTCACACGTGGCCCTTTAATAAGTCAGTGTAATAGGAGTTCATAAATACCTTCTTATACAGCATTTGGTGTAATTTCATCCACTAAACAGCCCTTACTACGGTTAAGGCATTAGAAAAGGTCAAAGGCTGAATAGAGGCGTTGAAAATATACCTTTATAGCACTCTTAGCGTATGAATGGTAGTTTTCTCGGTCTTAATCAGCTTTAATGCAGCTCTTAATCAGCCTAAGCTGTTTAAATATCACTGACAGCTATTATGCAGCTGTACGATCACAAGTGTACTCTTAAAAGAGTCTTAATACGCATAGAGTTTCGAATAGATCTAAAAGTGAGTAGTTATACAGCTATCTGTGCTACTTGGGTTATTTATTTACAACTTAATACTACTACTTTCATACAATTGATATTCGTTTACCTATGTGAAAAAATTAACATGAATTGGAAACCGGTTTATAAGTAGTACGAACGTTAGCACATTTGAATCCCACGCCGACATGCAAGCAAAATTGAGCGATCCACGTCAGAAAGCGGCAGAAACGGGGCTTAAAATTAACATCAGGAAGACCCAGGAGATGAGAACTGGTGTGAAGAATCACTCACCGTCTGATTGGCACAGAGGCAGTGGTGCGTGTCCACAAATTCACTTACCTCGCGAGCGTCGTGGCGGAGACTGGGGGCAGTGAAGAGGACATCGCTTCACGGATCGCCAAAGCCCGAGCTACTAAATAATGAGTGGTAAATAAATAAATAAATGTACTGGCGTCTGTTAGGGACTTGTATGTAATTACAAAATAATAAAATAATATACCTGGGACAGTGTTTTTTTTCTTTACCTTATTTTGTGTGCGGTATGTCATTCATTTATACTTTATTTCGGTTAACATGGGGAATTCAGAATAAGTAAGTGATACGGAGAAACTGTCTTAGACCTTGTTCGCTTGTATGGGGATTGCGTAGACCTCCGTTCCAGTAATGGAACAACCCAATAACATATTGCCCGACCTGAGAATCAAACCCAATAACCAGTAAAGAAGAAAGAACATAACATCACGCCTGTAATCTCTCAAGGGTTTGGTAACCTCTCGTAGCGGTGACCCCTCGCGTCCGGCCGTTTTAAGGCATGGTCCGGGGGCGAGAGCCCCCGGCGGGCGGGGGCGGGGACGCCGTCGCCCCCTTCTGCGAAGCAGTGATGCTATAGAAAGAGGTGGCGGAACGTGAGAGGGAGAAACCTCTCGGGGGCCACGTGATGGCTTAGGCCTCGGCCTCGAGTTTTGCGGGCAGCGGGGCGGCGGCGGCGGCGGCGGCGGCGCGGCTTGTATGGAGTGCACCGCTCGTTGCCCGCCCCCGCGCCGCTGTTTTCGAGAACCGGTCCATTTGATTGTACACACGGCTACACATCAAGCTATACAAAACCAGTATAATCTGATCGTTCATTGTGCGAAAAGATCTAGTAAAGTGAGGCCAAGATTAACTGGTTTTGTATAGCTTGATGTGTAGCCGTGTGTACGCATAAGATCCTGCCGCTCCCGCGCCGCCGCCCCGTTGCCCGCAAAATTCGAGGCAGAGGCCTTACGGCCACCGTAGGCGCGGGCCTGTGGATGGTAAGTAATGGGCTAGCTCACCGTCCGTCTGTCCTATGACGACAGGCTGTGCAGACTGCCTGGGCTGACTGGCTGGCTGTCAGGCTGTGTGTCGACGGCGCGTTCTTGATCCACGCGCGCCTCTCAAAGAGATGTCAGCAACATTGCAAGGGCCCGCAATGTTGCTGGCTGTCAAACTGTTGTCAGAAGCACAAGTGCTCTCCAAGTATTTAATAATAACTGTGCAAAAACCGTGAAGAACACCCAGAAATTGTTATCAGAGTGCAGTTAAGGTGTCCCTTGTGCTGTGGAAGTGTTATCTCGTGCAAATATCCGATAAAACATCTAAAATCAAAGATTGAAAAGTTTCGAAACCACTAGAGAAACAATTCTACCCTCTTGATTTCCGGAAAGAAAAGAAAAACCAACATTGAGCATCTGTCAGTGTCACTGTCAAGTAAGTTTGACAATTTGCATCATCTGTCACCATCACGAGCCAAGTGTTGCCAGAACTTTGAAGAAAAAACCCCCCAATTTTTCGTACGGAAACGCGACTAAAAGACTTGTTCAAAACATGGAGGAACAATTCAAAATATTTATGGAACAAATCAAAACCCAAACAGACGAACAAACGAAAGTATTACTTTCAAGCATTGATGAGAAACTAGAACCACTTTTATGCGAAACCAAGAAACTGAAAATAGAAAATGAGCAATTAAAAGAAAGAGTCCATAAACTTGAATACTTGAACCGCAAAAACAATATAATTGTATTTGGGCTTGAAGAGACGGAAAAAGACAACATGGAACTACTATTAAACGTAACAAAAACGTTTCAGCAGAACTCAGAAGAATTATCAGTCTATAGAAGCGACATTAATGCTGCCTATAGATTGGGGAAAAAAGTTGATAATAGCAAAAAACCAAGACCTGTCAAAATATCGTTCCTTAACTTCTGGAAAAAAGAACAAATTATGAATAACAAAAAACAATATGCGAAGATTTATATAACTGAAGACTATCCAAAAGAGGTAGTAGACAAAAGAAAAAATCTCCAAGCACAAATGCAAGAAGAAAGAAAAAAAGGCAATTTCGCTTTTATCAAATATGATCAACTCATAATAAAAACTGGAGGAAAAAGTGAAAAAAGAAAACGAGATCTGCCCACAACACCGGAAGAGAATGCCCAAACACGGAAACAATATGTTCCCAACCCTGCTAAAGTAGGCAGAATGAATGCATTTGATTTAATGAGAACAAGAAACAACTCAATCAACAACATATCAACAACCTCGGAGACGCAATAGGAATTAGGTGCCAGCCGAAAGACGAACAGAACAACATACATAGAAGAACTAAAAACATTCCCCAAGCCGGCTGGTCACCGTGGGGATTACGACCAACACCCTCACCCGTCATCAAAAAGAAATCAACAGCTAAAAATTTGCACCTACAACGTAAGGTCACTGTCATCAGCAGAAAGATTACTAGAACTAACAGAAGCTCTTAGGAAAATCAATTTTGACATAATAGGCCTAAGCGAAGTGAGGAAGCTAGGTTGCAAAATTGAAGAACATCAAGACTATGTACTATGCTATACAGGAGAAACAAAAGGGCTATATGGAGTGGGATTTCTGGTGAAGAAGACCTTTAAAGAAAATATTATCAACTATATAGGAATATCAGAACGAGTAGCAGTCTTGAAATTAAAATTTGAAGACGAACTATTATCTGTAATACAAGCTTACGCTCCTACTGAGAAAGCAGAAGACGATGAAATTGATAAGTTCTACAACGACCTGAGAGCAGCCCACGAAATCCAAGATAAAACAGCACTAGTAATAGGAGACTTTAATGCCAAGATCGGACAACCAAGGAAATATGAAAGCTTAGTAATGGGAAGTTATGGATATGGAAAACGAAATGAAAGAGGCGAAAGGCTGATTCAATATGCTAGCGAAAATAAATTATCCATAATGAACACCTACTTTAAAAAGAAGCAAAGCCACAAATGGACTTGGATGGCCCCAGACCAAAAAACAAAGAACGAGATAGATTTTATTTTGTGCAACAAACCTAAAAGAATAACAAACGTAGAAATACTTAATAATGTACAATTTCCATCAGACCATAGATTAATAAGAGCAACACTAACAATGAAGTCTCCCAAACTGAGCAGCACATTTAAGACCCTTCCAAAAACTCTTAAAACAGACCGTGAAAAACAAGTATACATAGAAAACTTAAAAGAAAATACCAAACAGCTCCCAGAACATACTAACGAGGTACAAACCTATTACGACAAGTTAGAGAATATAATTACGACCAGCTTGAAAATAAAACAGGAAACCAACGAAAGAAAGGGTTCAGGAATACTAAGTGAATCAACATTAAAATTAATAAAAAGACGTACTGAATTGATCTCAACTAAAAACAAAAGTAAAGATACAAAGCAAGAGCTAAAAAACCTTTTCAAAACAACAAAGAAGGCCATAAAAGAGGATTACAATAACCACAGGCAAAGAATAATAGAGAAAAACTTAAATTGCTACAGAAGCTCCAAGCGGGCCAACAAAGAACTAAACACACATAAAGACTGGATTCAAGAACTTAAAAAAGAAAATTATGAAACGAAAACAAGAAAGGACATTATAGAACATGCAACTGAATTCTACAAGGAGCTGTATATGAAACCACCAGGAGACCCTTGCGATAAAGAGCTAATAAATTCGGAAAATAACGAGCAAGAAGAAATAGAACCTATATACAACGAGGAAATATTAAGACATATAAAAAAGTTGAAACCTGACAAAAGTCCTGGGCCGGATAATATAAGCAACGAAGCAATAAAAATAGGAGCCCCTGTTCTAATACCATGCTTAGCAAAAGTTTTCAACATGACACTAGAAACAGGAAAAGCTCCTAAGCAGTGGTGTGTTTCTGACATAATACTTCTTTACAAAAAAGGTAATCCAGCAGACATTGGAAACTACAGACCAATAAGTTTACTGTCGAGCATTTACAAACTTTTTTCCTCTATATTACTGAGCCGTATAACATCAAAAATAGACAACAACCAACCAAGAGAACAAGCCGGTTTCCGCCAAGGTTTTTCCACTATTGACCATATACACACATTAGACCAAATACTTGAAAAATATATAGAATATAATCGACCTCTCTATGTAGCCTTTATTGACTACTCAAAGGCATTTGACAGTATAACACACGCCTCGATCTGGAAAGCACTTGCCTGTTGCGGAATAAACAAAACTTATACAAACATCTTATAGAACATCTACTCACAAAGCAAAAGTAGAGTAAGATTAGAAACTAAAGGAGAAGAGATAGTAATAGGCAAGGGGGTCAGACAGGGAGATCCCATGTCACCAAAAATATTCATAGCTGTGTTGGAAGGAATATTTCAAGAAATGGACTGGAGAAATAAAGGACTCAGAGTGCAAGATCAATATCTAAGCCACCTCAGATTTGCTGATGATATCATCCTCTTCGCGGAATCAGCAACTGAGCTAGAACAAATGATACAAAAACTGGACATAAATAGTAAAAAAGTAGGACTACATATGAACGCAAGCAAAACAAAGATCATGACGAACCATACAGAAAAGGAAATACACGTATCGGGAAACCAGATTGAGTACGTAAAGGAATATATCTACCTTGGGAAACAAATATCATTTGATACAAAAAATAACGAAACTGAGGTGGATAGAAGGATCAACTGCACTTGGAAGAAATTTTGGTCACAAAAGGAAGTCCTAAAAGGGGACTACCACATGAAGTTCAAAAAAATTATAATGGACACCTGTATTCTGCCAAGTATGACATATGGAAGCCAAACATGGACATACACTAACAAAATAAAAAATAAAATCTTATGCCAACATTCCATGGAAAGGAGCATATTAAAACTCAGGAGAATACAGAAAACCCGAAACGAAGAGATAAGGAACAGAACAAAAATAACAGGACGCCCTCCTACACGCTCTACGACTGAAATGGAAGTGGGCAGGGCATATTTCGAGATGTAGAGATCAAAGGTGGACATTGAAGTCAACGAAGTGGTCTGGACCGAGAGGGAAGAGGAACAGGGGCAGACCTCGCAAGAGATGGGCAGACGACATCACTGAAGTCGCTGGTCCGAGTTGGATGGACTTGGCCCAAAACAGGGAAAATTGGCACGGGATGGGGGAGGCATTTACCCAAAAGGGATTCATATCCAAATAAAATTTATAAACAATTAATTTGTAAAAATATTTGTTAAGAAAATATGGAATAAATGTGCTTAATTATTATTATTATTTCCTTTATTTAGCTTTACACAAACTTATTACATTTTTAAATATTTCTCATAAAAACAATAAAAAAAAACATTTAAAAATATAAAAAATTGTAGCCCACCGGTATCGGGAACAGGGTCCAAGCTACCGGCGGTCAGGGCTCCAGAGAAAGGAACCTCCTAACAATACGAGCCGTATCCAGGAGTACCGCTCTCTGTATCAAGCCCTTGATCCAGCTGCCTAACGAGAGCCTCCTTAGATGTTGTTCGAGGCTCTTGGCAATTAAGCCATTGGCTGTAACGACTATCGGCACAATGATTGCTGAGTTCACATCCCACATGTCGACAACCTCGCGAGCTAAGTCAAGATACTTGATTTGTTTATCTTTCTCAGCTTTCACGAGGTTCTCGTCATGCGGAACCGTTATGTCAACAATCATTGCGCGCCGCTCTGATCGATCCACCACCACTATATCAGGCTTATTGGCTACAATAGTCCTGTCAGTGATGATGGATTGATCCCAGTACAATGTGATACTGCCATTTTCGAGAACTGGGTCGGGCACATACCTGTAGTACGGCACCTCCGATTCCACAAGGTTGTATTTCAGAGCAAGTTGCTGATGGATAATCCTGGCTACAAGGTTGTGTCTATGCAAGTATTCTCCGTTAGCCAGACGAGAACACCCGGAGATAATGTGACGGATTGATTCGCCCGGACGGTGGCATGCCCGACATATGTCAACCGTACCGTCCTTCACAATAAATCTCCGGTAGTTATTCGTCATCATAACTTCGTCCATAATTGCACAGACAAAACCTTCGGTTTCTCCGAAGAGTTCCCCGGAACGTAGCCAGGCTACGGACGCCAAGAAGTCTACATCGGGCCCGTGCAGGGCCCGGAAAAAGCGTCCGTGGAGCTCCTTGCTCTGCCATACCTCCATGCGGTCGTTAGTGTCAAGCACTACAGGTTTGCGCCAGTTCTCTTTAGCCAAGGAGAGCGGGGTGAGGCCCGTGTCCACCGCGACAACATCTCGATGCATCCCCACGTCGGCTTCCAGGAAATATTCCCTGAGACTGCATATCTCACGATTGTGGAGAGTCTTAGCATTTAAAAAGCCTCGACCCCCACACTTCCGCGGGATATACAGCCTCATAACCGAAGAACGTGGGTGATGCATTCGATATGTCGTCAACAATGAACGAACCCGCTTATCCAGGGCGTCTAGCTCTGTTTGAGTCCATTTGAGTATGCCGAAAGAGTACATCAAAACCGGCATGACCCAACCGTTGAAGGCACGCACCTTATTTCCGCCTGATAAAAGACTATTAAATACCTTTCTCAGGCGGCCAAAGAAGCGTTCCCTCAACGATTGCTTCATGTCGGTAACGTTGATGCCCAGCGCTTCCGACATACCCAAATACTTATAGGTTTCGGTTGCTGAGAGGGATCTAAGATTTATGGAATCCGTGAGCTGGGTTCCCACGGATTCCACAATCCCCCCTCGTTTTACATGCATGACCGCACACTTTTCCACCCCGAATTCCATCCTGATGGCGCTACTGAAAGCTTCAGTAACCTTCAGTAGCTCCATCAGTTGCAAATCGTTGGGGGCAAAAAGTTTGAGGTCATCCATGTAAAGGAGGTGAGATATAACCTGACCATCTCTCTTCAACCGATAGCCTACACCTGAATCCTCCAGCAGCGTGCTAAGAGGATTCAAGGCTAAGCAGAACCAAAGAGGACTCAAACTGTCACCCTGAAATATACCTCGCTCTATCCTTATCGGCTCGCTATTCCTCTGGATTTGTCGACACCCTGGATAGCGAAGAACTGTCCTCCATTGCCCCATACACGACATCAGGAAGGTGCGCAGGGTTGTATCAATTTTATACAACTCTAGCACCCTCATGAGCCATGTATGTGGCACCGAGTCATAGGCCTTCTTATAGTCTATCCAGCATGTCGACAAATCCTTTCGGGAACGGCGAACCTGCTGGCTAATGGCCATATCAATAAGGAGTAGCTCTTTCGTACCACGGGACCCGTTCCTACATCCATTTTGAGAAGTAGACATGATAGAATTGTCATCAATGTGTTTGTTAATTTTGGTTCTCAAAATGGATGTAAGAACTTTATAGACTGTCGGAAGACAAGTAATCGGTCTATAATTTTTGGGTTCCGCGGTACTACCTGATTTATAGAGCAGGTGGGTTATACCTGTTGTCAGGAATTCGGGCAGCGACCCTGACTCCAGGGCTGACTGGAAAAGGGTCGCCAGGCGAGCGTGCGACCTTGTTATCCACTTGATCCAGAAATTGTGCAGTCCGTCCGGCCCTGGAGATTTCCAGTTAGGCAACGGACGGACTGCACGAGCAACGTCTTGGGGGCTGATAGTGATTGCCCCCATTTCTGATACTGGATCGCACGCTCGCTCGACATCTCGAGTCCATTCACCCTCAGTATGGCTGACAGGCACCGACCAGATGCTGCGCCAGAACGAACACATGGCGTCATCATCCGGCAGGAGCGTGTCAGCCACACCTTGGTCCGGTCGCTCCCAAGCCCTATAAACCCACCTTTCATCCCTTTGGAATGTGCGATTCTGAGTGTATCGCTCCACCCTTCGCTTATACCTACGGATACGGCTTGCCCATGCATACACTTTCTGCTTCCAGAAGTCAATGCGTTCTGTGATACGGGACATGTAGTCTCGAGGACTGATATCAGTCCCCGCAAATGCCCGCCTCACAAAACGCATCACTCGAGGGCGACTGTTGCCCTCCTGGAAGCAGATGAGTTTGCCGATGAATGCTCTGGCCCCAGTAATGCGTCGTTCAATCCTGCACTGCCACGCTGGTACAGCTGCTTTCGGTCGTGTAGCTCTGTCATCTGGAAATTTGACATGAGCTACACGACATGCCGTTACAGCCGCGCAATACAGGATTGAATGAGCATCAGTAAGGTTTTCGCAATTGTCAAATTAGCTTGACAACTGCGAATCCAGAACAGCCACCAGCGCCCTATTTTTATTGTGCATGGGCAAACGAGGTAAACGCGGTCTAAGTTCGGGATTCATGAAGCGATATTCCCGAACCGCACCCTCCAAAGTACTCCTTATTTCCTCATTGCACTGGGTACTTACATCAGTAACTGTTGTGACAGTGACAGTTGGACGGATGACAGCCCGCCTTTAATGTTGGGGGGGTTTTCCTCTCATGTCATGTACTCATGATGACTTGGAAGTTTTTATTAAAGATTATAGTCAAACAGTGCTTAATCATTATTGAAGAACCCTGTAGACTACTAGAACATTTTACCTTTTTCTTGAATGTCATTGTCATTACTCACGTCGTTTTCGTGGTTAGATGTTGCTGTTGTTGTAGACTGTGGAGGTACCACAGCCTGCGACGGTGTAGCAATGACATGGCTACTCTGCATTTCAGTTCGCAGGCGACCAAGCACAGTGTCATCCAACATACGATTACGCTGGATGACCCGTACCTGATCCGACAATCGTTGCGCCGACACGTTGACAACTGGCTCAAGCACCTGAAACAGAGAGAGCATCCGAACACGGTACGCGGTCAGGTTGTTTCCTCCCTCTGTAGCCCCATAATATGCGCGCATGACGTTCTCATTTATGGACTGAGTCCATCTCATGCGCGACACATTTCCACCGGCAGCGGGGACCCTGTTCGGGGCCGGTTGGCCTCGAGGTCCCAGGCCCGCTGGTGGCCGTCCTCTTCCTCGTCGTCCGCGCCGCGGTGGTGATGGTGATGGCGGCGGTGATGGTATCGACGACGACGGGGAGAAAAACTCATCGCTCGAGCTCGACGCAACTGCAGCTACCGGTGACACGGCGCTCACGGATGTGGCGCGTCCCGGCGGCTGCGAGGCGGAGCTGAGCGACGAGCCCGGAGATGGTGGGTGTGCCTGCTGCAGTCTTGCTCGGCGTCTGGTCAGCATTGGTGACTTTATTTCGACATTATTTTCTGTTATGTGTCTGTTTCATTTTCGGTGGTATATTTTCAGTCCAGTAAAACGGTTTTTTTTTTTCTCATTGTTTGCTGATGGATGAGTGGTTTCCAGGATTGATGGGCCGGTTTTATTGAGGAAATTTGTTAAATTTTAATATTAAAATCGGACACAGAAAAAAATTTGACTTGTCACTTTGACACTCGAGCCACAGATTGGAGAGAACAAGTGCCCTTCGTTTGCGTTAAGGATACTTTTACACCCTTTATATCAGAGTCGGTATGGCTGACAACCCCTAATCCATCCAACCAACTGAAGTTAGTAAGAAAAAACCGGCCAAGTGCGAGTCGGACTCGCGCACCGAGGGTCCCGTATTAAAAATATTTTTATTATATGATGATAAACAGCTTGATACCTCCACGCATTCCTGAGAAGGGTCTTGACAGACAGACAGACGGACGGACCGACGGACACCATAGTGATCCTATAAGGGTTCCGTTTTCTTCTTTCGAGGTACGGAACCCTAATAACCCTCTGGGCTTCGCCGCAGTCGGGTAAAAAGGGAAGGACACAGAAGTAGCAAAGCTGTTTTTTTCTGGCGGGGCTAGTGGGAGATAGCAGCGGAACGGGAACGGCCTCCCTCCAATCCTTCCATTCTCGCGAACCCACGTGTCCTCCTTCTGACGTAACCTGTCTAGTTGCCTGACGTGACCCAGCCTCATTGTATCAGTGCACCAGTTTCTTGCTATTTTGGGCCAACAGTTTGTCCAACTTGAGTTAGGCAGCGTTTTGTGCCACGTCAGTCATTTCTGTTTTGAAGCGCAGTATTGTTTCAAACACGATTTGTATACCTACCAGGTGTTCATTTTTTTTTAAATTAGCTTATTGTGTCCTACAGCTGGGCAAAGGCCTCCCCCTTTTCTTTCCAGCTCTCCCGGTGTTGTGCCTTCTCTCCTTCTCTGGTCAATCAGTCACGAACGAGTGGGGTGTTAAATTAACGCAATAAAATATTATTTTACAAATTCATTATATTTCCGTTTCATTTACAAGCTCGTGGTAAACTCGTCAAGGTTATTAATATACGTATTATGTCATAATATCACATGGAATAACACAATACAATCATGATAATTTATCTTACAATATAAAATACATTTTATGCTAAGTTTTTCATTTATTTTGAAGGGCTCATTGCATCCCAGTCAACAGTAAAATTTATCTCTATTTTACTACGCTTTGGTATGTATTGCCTGAAAAAGGAGAAAAAACGTGTTATTTTGACAGAAAAAAAAAAACACAAACGTCATTCAATAACAAAGGCACAAGGGCTTTGAATTCAATGATCTACTTAAATAATCAATGACAGAGGTCCGGTTAGACTGTCCATCCGGTTTGACGGCACGGTTGGCATAGTGGCTGAGCGATTGGACTGCTGCGCTGCGTGTCGCGGGTTCTATCCCCTGACGGAACAAATATTTGTATCGCCTACATATACTTGTTTCGGGTCTGGGTGTTTGGTTTGTGTATGTGAGTTTAAATGTTTGTAAACGCTTCCACGATACAGGAGAAATTCCTAGTGTGGGGCAACGTTTTTTATTTTAACAATGTAGTAAATATACTTACTTATATTCGACTCCTGCCGCATCGAACATTCTCTTCGAGGCTATATACATGGGACGGTCTCCTTTTTCGTCGGATAAATAATAAATTTTGGTAATCCCAGATTGTATGATCATCTTAGCACATTCATTGCATGGAAACAATCCAACATAGATGGTGCAGTCTTTAACATCCGCTGAATTCTTGTTCATAATAGCATTCATTTCTGCATGGCACACTGAAATAAAAAAAAGTACTTATTACATATTTATAAGACCGACTTTCCTTCAGTTATGTTTAAGGTAAAGTGCCAGGGTAGCCCTTAAACTTAAAATTTTCTTAATTTTTTTGCTATTTGCCAGTAGCATTTAATGACTATTTCATGAAACAAAACATTCAATACAAGATTACTAAGACGGTTTTTTAAGGGTTGTTTTGATATTAATGATTATAACTCTGTAAAGCCGTAATAATTTATACATACAACCACAAGTTTTTTTTTTATAACAAGTTTTTATGTAAGTAACTTTTTGCTTTAAATACCTTCCCCCATTCGACCCCTATTATTTAATGGCTACAATTTAAATGCTCACCAAAAAAGATTTTTAGAGCCTAGATTAAAGTACAGTAAAGTACTAAATAAAATATTTTAACTTCAAATAAAATAAACCCACCCTATACCGAGGTGCCTAAAGAATAACGTTTTAAGTTCCAAAATAATTAGACACTCGTCAGAATAAATTGTACGTGTTGTATTTATATTCTTTTTGCCTACCAAAATGGATTAATGCTCACCAAATCAATTAACCAAAATTATAATACGATCGTCTCGCGACAGTATCCTTTATGGGCGGCATGGGCACCGGGCCGTAGGCCGACGAAGGAGGCCGGCGGAGGCCCGGCACTTCGGGGACAGAAGATATTAGTGTTATTTAATATGCGAGCGAAGCGAGCGCGCGTCATGGAGATAAATTGAAAGTCGTGAAAATACAATATTGGTGACATCTATTTAGTGATAATATAAAATATTTGGTCTGCAGTTAACTTTAAAGGCGTCATAGATGTCACCAATATTGTATTTTCACGACTTTCAATTTATCTCCATGACGCGCGCTCGCTTCGCTCGCATATTAAATAACACTAATATCTTCTGTCCCCGAAGTGCCGGGCCTCCGCCGGCCTCCTTCGTCGGCCTACGGCCCGGTGCCCATGCCGCCCATAAAGGATACTGTCGCGAGACGATCGTATTATAATTTTGGTTAATTGATTTGGTGAGCATTAATCCATTTTGGTAGGCAAAAAGAATATAAATACAACACGTACAATTTATTCTGACGAGTGTCTAATTATTTTGGAACTTAAAACGTTATTCTTTAGGCACCTCGGTATAGGGTGGGTTTATTTTATTTGCACTCATGTCACCCCAAAAAAATATACCTAGTTGTTTCCCAGTAACAATTTTTGCATAGAATTACTTAATTTGGATGGACATAATGCTTTGTTGACGGCTTTGTGTTTGTTCGATTCATCTTGTATTAGTGCTTCTGACTGTTTATCATCATCAGCCTATAATGTTCCCACTGCAGGGATTCAGGCCTCCTCTCTAGGAGAGGGATGGGCTATAATCTACCACGCGGGCCCAGTGCGGATTGGTTAGATGTCACATATCTTCGAATTTTTTGGTTCAAAGACATGCCGGTTTCCTCACGATGTTTTCCTTCACCGTTTTGAGAACAGTGGTGATGAAATAAATTACACAAAGTAATGTGCCTGACGGGGTTCGAACCCACGACTCACTGTTCGTAAGTCGGGGCCACCACTGCTCTCTGACTGACTGGCTGACTGTTTATACATATTATTAATTCGTCGCTGCTGCAGAGGGTCCGGGGCACCTCGAATAGTCTCTTGAGTGTCATTGCGGGCAAATTTGATTGTCCAATTATAAATTCTCTGTCAAACCTACATGTGTTACTAACATAGTTTTAAGTTTTATGTTTACTAATAACAATCTATGGATGTTTTAAGTCCGAAATAAATGATAAATAAATAAATTATTTAATTCAGTCTCCTTTCCTAATCATAATCTGCCTAGCCTCAACCAAACCATGTAAGAGTTGCCTTCTAGTCAGCTATCTTTCGAACAACCCGCAGCCGCAACGGGAAGGTTGCTACCTTTAGAGTAAAACTGTGAATCGACTAGCTTTGCCCAAAATGAGTTGATACTCGTACTTAGACAATTTGATCACTTTGTGAGGTTTCATATTAGTGTAGTGGTACAAGTCAGAGTGCTTTCTGAAACTTATAGAATCGGTACAGTTCACATCTCTAGAGATCTCAATCATTTGGTTGCACACAGAAGCCAACACCCTTCCACCACCTAAATCAGGCACTGTCTCCATATAAATCGCAGGCCTGTAGTAACAATAGCTTACCATAGAGAAATTTGCTATCTAAAGGTGAAGCAGTTTTCTTTGCCCAAGGAAATTCATCGTCACTACATCCAATTGGCATTCCATTATAGCTGTAATAAAAAAATATACATTAATCAAAAATAATGTATGACAAAAGTAGCAGGCAGTCAGAAGGACCAGGCATTGTCCTTTGTTAAGACAATAGGATAATAAGGATTTGCATGTTGTGTTGTTTGGTATGTGTCGTATGACATTGACACATCCATTTACTCAAGGTCGCCCGAAGAATTCAACTCGGAGTTCGGGAAATTACGCGAAATATTTTCGTCGAAAACTCCACAGTGTCATAAGACGAGGGTGTATAACCAGTGTGTGTTGCACAAAGACATGGTCCATAACTGCTGGCCTCTTAGAGAAACTCAGAGTCACGCAACGAGCCATGGAGAGAGCTATGCTCGGAGTTTCTTTGTGCATCCGAAATGAGGAAATTCGCCGAAGAACCAGGGTCACCGACATAGCTCTTAGAATATGCAAGTTGAAGTGGCAATGGGCAGGCCACATCACTCGAAGAACCGACTACCGATGGGAAAGAAAGGTTCTCGACTGGCGGCCACGAACCGGAAGACGCAGCGTTGGTAAACCTCCCACCAGGTCGACCGACGACATCGTGAGAGTCGCGGGCAACCGGTGGATGCAAACAGCAGGTTGCCTGCCGTTCGTTATGCCGTTCTATGGGGGACGCCTTTGTCCAGCAGTGGACATCTAATGGCTGATGATGATAATGATTACTCAAGGTGTAGAACTGTAGATGTACTGCTAAGGTTGTCTGATTAAATCCTTTTAGTACAATTTTTATTTAAAGTATAATGTTTTTATTTCTGTGGTCTGTGGGGTAGTTTGCTAAAAGTATCCTGATGTCCAAACCCAGATACAGAATTTCATAGAAACCTATAAGTGGAGAAAAGGTAAATCACCTTTTCTCCATTATGTGTGTATTGTTCAAGTGAATTAAAAAAATATCAGCTGTACCATATAATTATTTTGATCTTATAGGAAACAACTTTGAAAGAAACAACTTACATATTTTACAAGCTGATGTCTGCGCCTTCGCCCGCGTGGATGTCGGTCAAATTATATAATTAAAACCTTCCTCGAGAACCACTATACATTAGTGAAAACAGCATGAAAATCGGTGCAGTAGTTTTTGAGTTTATCCGAACAGGCAGACAGACACGATGGAGGACTTTGTTTTATAATATGTAGTGATGATGTACACACGGCTACACATCAAGCTATACAAAACCAGTTAATCTTGGCCTCACTTTACTAGATCTTTTCGCACAATGAACGATCAGATTATACTGGTTTTGTATAGCTTGATGTGTAGCCGTGTGTACTGTATAATAATAAGTGGTAATCGTTTGTGTCAACTTCTGGCCAGTATAATAGGGGATCGGACTGGGTCAAAATAATATGATTCTGTTTAGTCCGTAAGTTAGATTATCGAAAAATATTGAATACGTGTTTTTTGTTTTATCAAATCAATAAAAAATGACGAAGATAAAACGCGTCAAAGATCTTGGAGTGGGGCTTGAAACGTCACTTGTATCGTCAAAATGTACTATCATATGACGTCACACGAGTTTTCGAAGCACTGTATCGTCTTCATTTTAAGTTTACGTGAAAAAAGAAAAAATACGTGTCCAATATTTTTTAGAAATCTATCTGACGGACTAATTAGTTTTTTTTTGTCCGATCCCCTATTATCGATATCGGAAAGACAGAATGAAAAAAAAAACATATTGTTGCAATAAATATGATGGATAAAATAAAATAAGTTGTAGTGAAACAGTTGTGTCAGCGCTATTTTCCTTGATGGCCGGATGTGATAATAATTTATAATAAGTATATTATCAGTGCTCGAACAATAAGTAGTTAGTACCTATCAATGTGCTATAGGTAGACATCAAGGACAATGATGCACTATACAAACAAAACACTGCACTTGAGATAAAAGCAGTCAAGTATGAGACAGACTCGTGCAGGAAGGGTTCTGTACTATTGTAACAAGATTGAATTGGACCCCTATTATTTGTTGTTTTAGCAGCAACAGAAATGAGGAGCTTGTGGCTTAATAATAACTAGTAGTCGGGTTGATCTTTAGATTAAACCATGCTTGCCTAGTTTGGTCTGTGGATGGTTGACCACCAATTACCTACTTACAGAGATACCTCTGTGCCTCGGAAAGCACGTTAAGCTGTTGGTCCTGGCGGCCATATATAGGTCTTTGGCAGTTGATACAGGTAGTCCGTGAAAGTCTGACAACTAATCTAAAGCTATTGAATTACCCAGTGTTAACTGGGTTGGGAAGGACAGAAGCTGACCAGAACATAGTTGGGAAGGCTATGCAGATGACGAGTGGCAACAGAAATACACATTTTATCATGAGAGAAAGCCCACTGACAGACAGACAGAGGCAGATGGACAGCGGCTGCGGGTTGGTCACAAAGATCCACGGCCTCTCCTTAGAGGGCTAAGAAGGAGCACGGGTGGTTTCTAGTCAGTAGAAGTCTGATACTCTCTTTCGCTCTGCCCAAGAGCGGGAGGGGTTATTTAAAGATGTTCCACCCAACAAAAAAAAAGGCATAGTAATAACCCATTGGTTAAGACTTCAGGTACAGAACCCCAGAAACAAAGCAATATGTTACATACATTTTACAAGTAGCTTTTATCTCTGTGCCATATTTAAAAAAAAAAAAAAAGAAACGATGGATGGACTGTTTTAAGAATAATATGGCAAAAAAGGAGGTGCCTCACTCATGAGATGACGAGAAATAGAGAAGTATGGAAGAAGAAGACATGCTGCGCCGACCCCAAATAAATTGGGATAAGAGCAAGAGAATGATTGTTTAACCAGTGAATTAATTGTTTATTTATCCATTTATTTATTCATTTATTTATTCATTCATTAACACATACAATAAGATCTCTGTGCAACATTTTCTAGTAAGTTGTAGTGGCAGCACTCTAACACATTAGAAAATATCCACTTATGATATGTTATAAAGATCATTTTAGACCTTCACATGAGTGCAAACACTAGAAAATATCCATAAAGGATATGTTTTAAAGATCATTTTAGACCTTCACATAAGTGCAAACACTAGAAAATATCGATACAGGATATGTTATAAAGATAAATATAGACCTTCACATGAGTGCAGACACTAGGAAATAATAATTACATATGTTATAATAATTATATTGGATATGGTCTAGTTCTTTTTTTTGTATTTTTTCATTCTTAAGTGTACCTACCCATTTTTCAGCAAATAAAAAATTTAAAAAGCGAGTATCTCAATAACTATGAAGTAGCATTCTTACCCAACTCCAACTATTTTGTTATCCTTATTGACAATACATGCTCCTACTTGGTAACTAGGATCTTTGCTCCGTTTTGCCGCCAAAAACGCTGTTGCCATAAAATATTCTTGCCAATCTATGTAATCTTCGCGTTTTTTCAGTTTAGTCTCACTGGAATCACAATGAAAAGGTTTTAAGTACCCAGTACCTATCTTAATATTTTATGTTTGGGACATAATATTGTGTTAAGTAATTAAACTTTACTGTATTTATACGGTTTAATCACGCCTGTAATCCCTGAAGGATTAGGCAGAGGTGTACGTAACAGTACATCCACACTTCGCCCAAAAAAATCGTACACAAAAAAGAACAAAATCACAGAAATAGTTTAAACCAAAACTCCACAATTTATTGAAATAGTAGTGTTTTAGGTCAGTGGGTCGTCGTTGGGGCGGTATATAATTATCTATGTTTACATTAAATTTGTATTGAAATAGAATATTGTCGGTTTAACCGGTAGCATTAATATGTAATGCATTTTAAGTCTAGGTACATAATGTAACTTAGGCTAACAATATGTTAGCATGTTAGAATTTTATGTTATACATCAAACTTACTCTTGTAACGACATGTTTGCGGTCATTTCTGTAATGTCCATTTCTTCTTATCACTAGTTTTATCATTGAAAACAACAACAAAACAAATCCGTGGTACTTTTTGTACGTTTGGCAGATTTTATCAACAGCAGATGAGCAGACAGCTGCGTCATGATTCTGACGTTTCGTTTGATCGTTTCGATAGTTGACAGTGACATTTCAGAATCATTTTTACAAATACCGAATGATATTGTTTAAAAAATTGTCTTTGTAAATAGGTAGTATATTTTTTTGTAATATTCCTTTATTTATTTTTAACCAAACTTATTACATTTTTAAATATTCTTTACAAAAATCATAAAAAAAAACATGTAAAAATATAAAAAATTGTAGCCCACCGGTATCGGGAATCGGAAACAGGGGCCAGCCAAGCTAAGAGGTCAGGGCTCCAGAGAAAGGAACCTCCTAACAATTTTGTATTATTTATTCAAGCTTACGCTTCTTCACCGATAATTTACTTATTTAAAAGACAACTTGTCAAAAGTAAAAAGAATTCAAAAAATACCCCGAAAGAAGACAAAAGTTACAGACGCTGTGCGTTGGGCTGGACACATAGCCAGAATGACAGGTATCAGATGGACCGCCATGATAACATCGGAAGGATCCATCAGGCACCAGAAAGAGAGGTAGACCAGCGGCCCGGTGGACTGAGGGTAATTATTATCATACAAGTAGCCGGCAAACAGTGGATGGAGACAGCGAAGAACAGGGTTACTTGGAAATCTCTAGAGGAGGCCTTCACCTTCGAGAACGGGTTTTAAAAAAAAAGCAGATAATTAAAAATAAGTTTATTTTTGTACATTTTTAGTAAGAAAATATAAGGCTTTTTTATTTTTATATATTTTATTCATTTAAAATAACTTGTTATACGACCTTGCAACCATTAAGCCAACCATAATTATATTGGGTTCTTTTTACCCGACTGCAAGCAAGATAATGGTTATATTTTGTTAATTTATACAGAGATGACCATAAAAGAAACTGTAAAACTTAGAGAGATCCAAAAAAAGCATAATAAAGGATTTTTAGCATTCTGCCTAGGAATGTTTAGATTCTCTTGTTTACTTACAGTAGACAGTTAATTTGTAAAATTTCATAAATGCTTCGCCGCAGTCGGGTAAAAAAATTGCTATTTTCTGAAGATTTTGGGACTTCCCCTAACACCGCGCCAACCTAATATAGGTATAGGTAATGGCTATACCTATATTGTAAATATTGTAGTAGGATAATATAAAAATATAAGGCGCGTGCATTTTTGACTACTTAGGGCTCTTATCGTCAACGGCTCTAAAACTCCTGTTAGAGCGCCTGATAAATGAACACTAGCAATAACACGTTCACGTGTTAGCGCGTTAGCGTGTTAATGCTATTACTCTTCTATATGGTGTTATATTCTCTGCTTATTTTTTTTGCGAAAAAACAGTAGTTGGTAGTCTGCATTGATCAGTCAGGCCGTCAGGCGCTCTAACAGAAGTTATAAAGCGTCTGGCGAAAGTCATGGCCGAAGGAAAGTGCCTGGTAATGTTCAATCTATGGTTCAATATTACCTATTTTGTAATAATAATATTTTATAGAATATGTAGGTTTTAATATCAACTAATAATCCTATTTAAGTAAAAACCCTTTTTTATTTACCTGTCTCACCTGGTATCTGTGAATTGGCCGTCTAACCAACTTAGCAGGTATGCTGGCATACAATACACGTATAAACACACGGTCGAACAGTTCAGACGTCACAAAGAAGACCCGATACAGACCAAATTAGAATCTTCAGTGAATGTTTTAAAACCAAAGCGAACAAAATCACTGTGTTTGACCTACACGCTGATGTTAACACCAATTGGAATAAAGTGAAGGAGATTATTCTCTCATCACGAAAAGAAAGCCAGAGCATGATGATGGTAAACGTTCCGAGAAAAGTATTGATGACAGAAGAAACATGGAAGGCTATCAAAGACCTTAAGGAACTCCTTAAAGGCAATACTGACCCTCTCCATACAGAATACCAAGAGCTTCCTGCAGGGATTCAGCGTTTGTGTCACAGTCACAGAGACTTTATCGATCACTTAAACTCGGTCTGCCAAGACATAGAAGATCATGCCCAGGGATTTCAAACGTCCCTCCTTTGTAATTTCATTAAATAACCCTCCTTTTGGGCTTCGCCGCAGTCGGGTAAAAAAATTGCTTTTTCTGAAGATTAACACCCTAACACCGCGCCAAAATCATGCCTAGAGATTTCAAACGAGGGACCTATTCTTGAAGACCCGAAGTATTACTCGGGAATCTAAGCGAAGGACATGGGCGATGGAAGATGATGGGGGTAGGCTGCTGATCGAGATAGATGAACGGGATCTTTTCAAAAACTGGAGAACTCTCGAATCTCGAACTTGTCAGTGACTTTATTCACCTGGGAGCTTTATTGTCTAATCAAGGAGGATGTGAACAGGAAATCAGAAGAAGGACACAGATGGCCTAAAATGCTATGAGCAAGTTAACTCGCATCTGGCAAAATCGGAAAGTTTCCAATATCACCAAGGTGAGACTAGTCCTGACATTGGTTTTCTCAATATTTCTGTACGCATCAGAGACATGGAGTATTAGAGCAAAAGACCGGGGAAAAATTTACGCTTTTGAGATGTGGTGTTAGAGAAGAATGCTCCGCATACCATGAACCGCGAAAATAACAAATAAGTCTATACTCGCTCAGCTCCACATAAAAACTAGACTATCAACGATGTGCTTCCAGTGTATTCTTGGGTATTTTGGTAACATTGCTCGTCGTCAACCCAAATTAATCGTGGTGGGCAAGATCGAAGGAAAGAGACCCCGCGGCCGATCACCTAACCGTTGGTGAGACCAAGTTACTGCACTTATCTCTGGACTCTCTGTTGCGACTGTTCTAAGGAAAGCCGAATATTGAGAGAAATGGAGACATATTGTAAGAACTATGAAGGACTTTCATCAGGGACACGACCTTCAGTAATGAAGAACACGGAAACGAACACTACAAAGAAGAAAGAAAAACACTCAAAGCCGGAAGCCCAAGTCCTATAGAAAATAAGTTAATGTCTCTTACAATATATTAGTATGTGTGCACTGGTGCTGGTTTACCAAACAAATACGTATCACGTAAGGTAACCCTATATTGTCATCAACCGGTCACAAATCCTCAGTGGCTGCTATTGAGAAATTCCTTAAGGAAAAAGTCAATGCACGCCGCTCATCCTCGCGTGCCCGTGCCCCGTCCTTTAAATGATTTTTCATTACTCATACTCTGAAAGTAGGTCTTCTTCTTCTTTTCGTGTCGATTATATACTTCCATGTTATACGGTTTGGGCCCAGTAGGTAGCCACGTTTATTGCAGCGGCAGAGGCGCTGTTCAGGTCGCCAAGAGTGCATGTATACGGACATCTAGGACACTCCAGCTAGTGAGGCATTGTTTGGTCCGGAGCGCCGCACTCGCACTCGGTGTTGGAGGAACCAATGATGCCCCACTTTGCCAGATTATGTTTGCAGCGGCCCACTTGGGTGCGCAATCTATTTAGGGCTTTCCAGATGGGCCACTGCAGTTCACTGCCGGGACCCAGGAAAGTAGGTCAGAACATGCCTGCGGAGCGGGTTGAAAGTACTACTTTTCAGCCCTAGGGAGAATCGCTTTCTATCGACAGCTGTCAAATTATTTGTTGTAATTGGGAGCAAACTTATTGCCATCAACCAATGTAATTAGGATCAAGCCTATTGCCACCAACCGATGTGATTAGGAGCAAGCCTATTACCATCAACAAATGTAATTAGGAGCAAGCCTATTGCCATCAACCGATGTAATTATGAGCAAAGTCTATTCACCGATTTAGGTAATTGGGGGCAAGCCTATTCCCATCAACTTTCCTTGTATTCGTAATGAAAAGCACAGTGTTTAAGACTTATTTAGTCCCTCGAACTAATATATTAGCGCCCTCGCTGTGCTCAGGCGCCAAACCCCGACTCGGGACGGGACTAAATAAGTTCCTTTCACCCCTAAGGTAACAATGTACTATTACAAAGGGCGCAGACGAGTAAGCGTCATTTCTGCGTCCTGTCTTTTCTGTATATTTTGCGTCGCGACGTTTTGTGTATATCTATTATCTATACATATATATTATATCTATTATTATATATCTATATATATAAAAGAAAGTCGTGTTAGTTACTCCATTTATAACTCAAGAACGGCTGGACGGATTTAGCTGAAAGTTTTCACTTCAAAAAAAGTATCCTATGTCCTTCTCCTGGTTCTTAGCTACCTCCCTACCAATTTTCAGCTAAATCCGTCAAACTAACACGACTTTCTTTTATATATATAGATAAAAGAAAGTCGTGTTAGTTACTCCATTTATAACTCAAGAACGGCTGGACGGATTTAGCTGAAATTTTTTTTTTAAGTGAAAACTTCTTTGGCGGCGCTGAGCACTTTTTTTGTATGGGTAAAAACTTTCAAACTCGCGTCAGGGTCACGTGATGCTGATCGAAAAAGCGTAAGATTTTTCGATCAGCATCACGTGACCCTGACGCGAGTTTGAAAGTTAATATTGAAGTTTTCACTTCTGCCGGCACTCCCGGAGTGCTACCTTTTTTTTTTTTATTTATTTTTTTAGGTATGGTAGTAGGTAGGTAGGGTAGTAGGTAGGGTAGTAGGTAGAGTAGTAGGTAGGGTAGTAGGTAGGGTAGTAGGTAGGGTAGTAGGTAGGGTAGTAGGTAGGTAGGTAGGGTAGTAGGTAGGGTAGTAGGTAGGGTAGTAGGTAGGGTAGTAGGTAGGGTAGTAGGTAGGGTAGTAGGTAGGGTAGTAGGTAGGGTAGTAGGTAGGGTAGTAGGTAGGGTAGTAGGTAGGGTAGTAGGTAGGGTAGTAGGTAGGGTAGTAGGTAGGGTAGTAGGTAGGGTAGTAGGTTGGGTAGTAGGTAGGGTAGTAGGTAGGGTAGTAGGTAGGGTAGTAGGTAGGGTAGTAGGTAGGGTAGTAGGTAGGGTAGTAGGTAGGGTAGTAGGTAGGGTAGTAGGTAGGGTAGTAGGTAGGGTAGTAGGTAGGGTAGTAGGTAGGGTAGTAGGTAGGGTAGTAGGTAGGGTAGTAGGTAGGGTAGTAGGTAGGGTAGTAGGTAGGGTAGTAGGTAGGGTAGTAGGTAGGGTAGTAGGTAGGGTAGTAGGTAGGGTAGTAGGTAGGGTAGTAGGTAGGGTAGTAGGTAGGGTAGTAGGTAGGGTAGTAGGTAGGGTAGTAGGTAGGGTAGTAGGTAGGGTAGTAGGTAGGGTAGTAGGTAGGGTAGTAGGTAGGGTAGTAGGTAGGGTAGTAGGTAGGGTAGTAGGTAGGGTAGTAGGTAGGGTAGTAGGTAGGGTAGTAGGTAGGGTAGTAGGTAGGGTAGTAGGTAGGGTAGTAGGTAGGGTAGTAGGTAGGGTAGTAGGTAGGGTAGTAGGTAGGGTAGTAGGTAGGGTAGTAGGTAGGGTAGTAGGTAGGGTAGTAGGTAGGGTAGTAGGTAGGGTAGTAGGTAGGGTAGTAGGTACGGTAGTAGGTACGGTAGTAGGTACGGTAGTAGGTACGGTAGTAGGTACGGTAGTAGGTACGGTAGTAGGTACGGTAGTAGGTACGGTAGTAGGTACGGTAGTAGGTACGGTAGTAGGTACGGTAGTAGGTACGGTAGTAGGTACGGTAGTAGGTACGGTAGTAGGTACGGTAGTAGGTACGGTAGTAGGTACGGTAGTAGGTACGGTAGTAGGTACGGTAGTAGGTACGGTAGTAGGTACGGTAGTAGGTACGGTAGTAGGTACGGTAGTAGGTACGGTAGTAGGTACGGTAGTAGGTACGGTAGTAGGTACGGTAGTAGGTACGGTAGTAGGTACGGTAGTAGGTACGGTAGTAGGTACGGTAGTAGGTACGGTAGTAGGTACGGTAGTAGGTACGGTAGTAGGTACGGTAGTAGGTACGGTAGTAGGTACGGTAGTAGGTACGGTAGTAGGTACGGTAGTAGGTACGGTAGTAGGTACGGTAGTAGGTACGGTAGTAGGTACGGTAGTAGGTACGGTAGTAGGTACGGTAGTAGGTACGGTAGTAGGTACGGTAGTAGGTACGGTAGTAGGTACGGTAGTAGGTACGGTAGTAGGTACGGTAGTAGGTACGGTAGTAGGTACGGTAGTAGGTACGGTAGTAGGTACGGTAGTAGGTACGGTAGTAGGTACGGTAGTAGGTACGGTAGTAGGTACGGTAGTAGGTACGGTAGTAGGTACGGTAGTAGGTACGGTAGTAGGTACGGTAGTAGGTACGGTAGTAGGTACGGTAGTAGGTACGGTAGTAGGTACGGTAGTAGGTACGGTAGTAGGTACGGTAGTAGGTACGGTAGTAGGTACGGTAGTAGGTACGGTAGTAGGTACGGTAGTAGGTACGGTAGTAGGTACGGTAGTAGGTACGGTAGTAGGTACGGTAGTAGGTACGGTAGTAGGTACGGTAGTAGGTACGGTAGTAGGTACGGTAGTAGGTACGGTAGTAGGTACGGTAGTAGGTACGGTAGTAGGTACGGTAGTAGGTACGGTAGTAGGTACGGTAGTAGGTACGGTAGTAGGTACGGTAGTAGGTACGGTAGTAGGTACGGTAGTAGGTACGGTAGTAGGTACGGTAGTAGGTACGGTAGTAGGTACGGTAGTAGGTACGGTAGTAGGTACGGTAGTAGGTACGGTAGTAGGTACGGTAGTAGGTACGGTAGTAGGTACGGTAGTAGGTACGGTAGTGGGTACGGTAGTAGGTACGGTAGTGGGTACGGTAGTAGGTACGGTAGTAGGTACGGTAGTAGGTACGGTAGTAGGTACGGTAGTGGGTACGGTAGTAGGTACGGTAGTGGGTACGGTAGTAGGTACGGTAGTAGGTACGGTAGTAGGTACGGTAGTAGGTACGGTAGTAGGTACGGTAGTAGGTACGGTAGTAGGTACGGTAGTAGGTACGGTAGTAGGTACGGTAGTAGGTACGGTAGTAGGTAGGGTAGTAGGTAGGGTAGTAGGTACGGTAGTAGGTACGGTAGTAGGTAGGGTAGTAGGTAGGGTAGTAGGTAGGGTAGTAGGTAGGGTAGTAGGTACGGTAGTAGGTACGGTAGTAGGTACGGTAGTAGGTACGGTAGTAGGTACGGTAGTAGGTACGGTAGTAGGTACGGTAGTAGGTACGGTAGTAGGTACGGTAGTAGGTACGGTAGTAGGTACGGTAGTAGGTACGGTAGTAGGTACGGTAGTAGGTACGGTAGTAGGTACGGTAGTAGGTACGGTAGTAGGTACGGTAGTAGGTACGGTAGTAGGTACGGTAGTAGGTACGGTAGTAGGTACGGTAGTAGGTACGGTAGTAGGTACGGTAGTAGGTACGGTAGTAGGTACGGTAGTAGGTACGGTAGTAGGTACGGTAGTAGGTACGGTAGTAGGTACGGTAGTAGGTACGGTAGTAGGTACGGTAGTAGGTACGGTAGTAGGTACGGTAGTAGGTACGGTAGTAGGTACGGTAGTAGGTACGGTAGTAGGTACGGTAGTAGGTACGGTAGTAGGTACGGTAGTAGGTACGGTAGTAGGTACGGTAGTAGGTACGGTAGTAGGTACGGTAGTAGGTACGGTAGTAGGTACGGTAGTAGGTACGGTAGTAGGTACGGTAGTAGGTACGGTAGTAGGTACGGTAGTAGGTACGGTAGTAGGTACGGTAGTAGGTACGGTAGTAGGTACGGTAGTAGGTACGGTAGTAGGTACGGTAGTAGGTACGGTAGTAGGTACGGTAGTAGGTACGGTAGTAGGTACGGTAGTAGGTACGGTAGTAGGTACGGTAGTAGGTACGGTAGTAGGTACGGTAGTAGGTACGGTAGTAGGTACGGTAGTAGGTACGGTAGTAGGTACGGTAGTAGGTACGGTAGTAGGTACGGTAGTAGGTACGGTAGTAGGTAGGGTAGTAGGTAGGGTAGTAGATAGGTAGGTAGGAAAAACGCATTGCAACGCATGCGCGGGTTCAGCTAGTTATTATAAAAGTAAGTCGTAAGTCGTGTTAGTTACACCATTTATAACTCAAGAACGGCTGGACGGATTTAGCTGAAAATTGGTAGGTAGGTAGCTCAGAACCAGGAGAAGGACATAGGATATTTTGTATGAAAGGGACGCGGAATAGACATGTGACCGCGCGCCGTCCTCGTCTTACGTTGTTTTTGTGTGGCCTGCACTTTAGAATACTAACCAAGTTCAAGTTACGTAGGTACAGTCAGCATCAGAAGTTGATCAGCACTACTCAAAGTTTCTAAGCAGGGCAAGGCAAAGTTTTAATAAAATCTTGTTCAATATTACTCGTTAAGTAACAAGTTATTGAAGATTAAGTAATACTTTAAAGATAATCATCTGAAACATTAAAAATAATACCCGGAGACCTGTACCTACCTACATCAAATAATAAAAATTTCAATATTTTAATCTACTTCTGTTGCTAACCCTTAAACACGTAGAAACTTTTTAAATAAATATAAACAGTAGAATCTCGATTATTTATCCGAATCAATTAGAACCAGGGCGTCTAAAATGGCCACTAGCAGATCATAATATGAATTGTATTAAAAAAAGAAAACCGGTCAAATTCGCACAACGAAGGTTCCGTACACACAGTAGGAGTATTTATATATTTTTCATAACAATTCCTTTGCATGAGTCTAATTATTTACATAATAATTAATTAATTAATTACCTAATAATTAATGAATTTTTTTTTTATATCTACATTTTTTTCCCTGTGCTATAATGTATACAATTTCTTCTACGGTCCAATGAAACTTAACCTCTGGATTGTATAGGCGCTCATACGATTCAGGGACCACATTGGTTTTATGTTTTGTATGGGAGTTTTTAACTTTTTTTTTATATTATTATTTCTTTATTTATGCTATAAGAGCTTGCTTCACCCCAAATTTGACAATTCTAGGATGATCGGGAGTGCCCAATAGGTTTAGATTTTTGTTAAAATACTAAATAAATCTACGGGGTACTTCTCGTGGTCCCAGAATTATAAAATTTGGTGAAAAGCAAGCTCTTCTAGCATGAATAAAGGAAAATTTATGAAAAATAAAAAAAGTTAAAAATGAATGTCAGTTTGATCACTAACAAACTTTTCCAAAATCCTATAAAGGGTGTAAAAGTACCCTTAACGCACACGAAGGGCACTTGTTCTCCCCACCACTGCAATATTTTTTTTGTTCTAGATTATACCTGGGAACCCCCTAGTTACGGAGATATTGGGGGTCAAAGTTTAAAAATTTTCACAGCTGTTTTTGTAAATACTAGTTTTTCAGGTTATAACTTTACTTAAATTATCTCCATGACCCGTTTACTATTCAAAGCATCCACTAGCACAATGTTTTAAGAGTGCTACATTGAGTTTTACCATTAAATGTGATTTTTTGACCCCAAAATAAAAGGAGTGTACGACTTTGCGCCGACGGACATTACGCCGACTAACAGACTGAACGCCGACAAGACTTTACTTCGACGGGACTCTTGTCACACTTGGACAATTATGTAAACTGCACAGATGTTTGTGTTCGTGACTGTACACTGCTTAATTACCTACTTTAGAACTGACCGTGACTGCTACCTACTTTGTTAATTGTTACGTGGTCTAACAATAACTTTTAATTAGGGATGAGTGAGAGTATTATAAACGTAAGACTAAACAAATATAATCAGAAAGCTCCGAACTGCTAAGCTATCGGGAGTTACACACAATAACATTGTGAGTCAACCATAAAAGATAGACATATGCTGTTGTGGGATATTTTTTAGATAATTTTATGTAGAACATTTCCGTCATAAACGATTTCTATGTAGCTTTAACCATTAAGGCTGCACACGCGACGGAAGCTTAAAAAATGGAGCAACTTCTCCCGTTTTCCCGATATTTCCCTTCACTGCTCTGCTCCTATTGATTGTAGCGTGATGAAAAGTATACTATAATCTTCCCAGGAGTATGAAGAATAATTGTACCAAGTTTCGTTAAAATCCGTCGAGTAGTTTTTGTTTCTATAAGGAACATACAGACAGACAGACAGACAGACAAAAATTTTACTGATTGCATTTTTGGCATCAGTAATTACCCCCTGATAGTTATTTTGAAAATATATATCATGTACAGAATTGACCTCTCTACAGATTTATTATAAGTATAGATATAGATAGATATAGATTATTATAGTCGAGTGCAATAATAATTTGACAACGCCCTGGCTGGAGCCCTCAAGGCATCCACAGGATATAATTAAGTATACGGGTTGGCCGAAAAAGATACTGCGGCCCAGAAACACAAAGGGCTAAGAAGGACAATGGGTGGATTTTAGTCAGTAGAAGTCTGACACACCCTTCTGCTCCGCCCAGAGCCAGGATAAATATGGCCGGGAGGAGTCATTTGATGATTTATCCTACCCACCAAACAAAAAAAAAATCATCATGACGTCCACAGGATTGTCAGTTAGGCAGAAGTCAGCCTCCGTTGGACTATTTAATTTTGACTTATTGACTTACCTACCTCCACAACTCAGGAAGAGTTGTGGAGGTAGGAAGTAAAAAAAAACCCAGATGAAATTAAAAAAAAATACGTAACGAATAAGTAACTTGATATTATGTAGGTATTACGTTATCTTGTATTACGTTACAGATCTGTAGACAATTGACGTGCCCCGCGGTTTTATTTTAGTCTAGTCTATGCATATGTTTATAATTCCCACGACTGTATCTATTTTATTATTTTTTGGTTTTTAGTACATTTATCTTAAACATTGCAATGTATGTTTAACATAAAACCGTTTAACTTAAAAAGTTTTTTTACCTATTTTTATTTTCTAGTTTTTAGTTTTTATTTCGCATTCTGTTTAATTCATTTAATTCATTACCTTTCATTTGAGACCCATTTTGATGGGATTGATAAAACCTAAGTTATCCGCCATTTTGTAGAGGCCGCCATCTTGCATTTTAATTTTATATAGTACATTGTATTATACTGGTTGAGCACTTTCATTTGATACCCATATTGATGGGATCGATAAAACCTACGTTATCCGCCATTTTGTATTGTAGCGGCCACCATCTTGCATTTCAATTTTTTATAGTATATTGTATTCAGCTTGTTGAGCCCTTTCATTTGATACCCATATTGATTGGATTGATAAAACCTACGTTATCCGCCATTTTGTAGCGGCCGCCATTTTGTAGCGGCCGCCATTTTGTAGCGGCCGCCATCTTGGATTTCAATTTTTTATAGTATATTGTATTCTGCTTGTTGAGCCCTTTCATTTGATACCCATATTGATGGGATTAATAAAACATAAATTATCCGCCATTTTGTAGCGGCGGCCATCTTGAATTTATAATGATAATGAATAAACATAATTGTATTGTCACCAAAATCCAAAGTGTATACAAAATTTCAGATTAATCGGTTGACAGGAAGAGGGTGAAATTTGAATTACTAAATTTGACCCAAGAATAAAACAAACGGGGTGAGCTAAATAAAACTGTTTAAAAACCGTTTAAAAAATACGTAACGAATAAGTAACTTGATATTATGTAGGTATTACGTTATCTTGTATTACGTTACAGATCTGTAAAATCCAAGTCTGTAAAAACGGCAATTATTTTTTTGCAACTCAAAATACAATTTTGAAAGTAGTTTTGAAGCCCAGTGCACACGCACACAATGCATTTTTTTATGCTTCATGGTTTTTATTTTAATATGGGTAAGACACAATTTGCAATGCAAACATTTTGTCCTATCAGGGAAAATCGAAAGCTAAAGGCTGAAAAGTTGGGTAATAGTAATAAATTAAGGCTAATTAAGATACTCGTAATAAAAATTCACAATCTAGAGGGTTACTTTAAAATAAATGGAATCGTTAACACCAATGGCACCTTGAACTACATTTGAGGATCGTAGGTGAACCACAAAATATGTGAATTCATATTATTTTTGTTTGTACTAAGTATGATATTATAATAGCTGCCATTTACTACCTGCGATACAGCGGTGGCCCAGAGATGGCGCCCCCGACTTACGAACGAACCCAGGCAGGCGCATTACTTTGTGAAATTTATTTCATCACCGCTGCTCTCGAAACGGTGAAGGGAAACATCGTGAGGAAACCGGCATGTCTTAGAACCACTTTATGAATTCGAACACATGTGACATCTCCCAAGTCCCAACCCGCACTGGGCCCCCGTGGTGGATTATAGCCCATCCCTCTCCTAATGAGGAGGCCAGAGTCCCTGCAGTGGGAACATAGATGGCGGATGATGATTTACTACCTCGAATGCTGAGCCTTTTCCCAACTATGTTGGGGTCGGCTTCCAATCTAATCAGATATAGCTGAATACCAGTATTTTATTTGGAGCGACTATCCATCTGCCCTCCATAACCCAGTTAGTACCTACTGGGTAATACGATACCCCTTGGTAAGAGTGCTTGTCAAACTTTCGGTAATAAATAACCGCACGCATCGAAATAATTACTGTTACCGAGGTCATTCAGTGCAACGCGATTGGCGATTGGATAGTGTTCGTTTACATCCTGGGCCCCGAGTCTGCTATTCAATAGTGTCAGAATGGTCTATCATTGATCTCATAATTGTTGATTGATGACAAGCCAAAAAGTACCTTAAACCTGTCGACTTAAGGTACTTTTTGGCTTGTCGTCTACTTGTCAAAATCAACAATTATGAGATCAATGATAGACCATTCTGACACTATTGAATAGCAGACTCGGGGCCCTGTTTTAGGGTTTCGATGGCATCTAACAGGCACAAATTTAGAATCAGTCAGCAACTGAAAAATAACGATATCCGATAGTCCTTTCAAACGATGGTCACCAGAATGCACGTGTACTGCAAGTCTATTTAGTTCGCATAAAATGCAGTCTCGTTCGTATTTTAAATTAAGCGGGCAGTGGGCTATAGTCTTTTTATTTTAATCAAAGAGATATGTGTTGAGTGTGATCCAATCATTGTTAAAAAAAAAAACGCACAAATAAACTGACCTAAGTGAAAAGTTAACGGAAATTTCTATCCGGACTGGTAATTTATAAGTCCTGAAGATTTACTGCACCTAGTATCAATCAAGAAGGAATGACAGCATTGTCTTTCAAAAATGATGCCCATGAACGAAGTAGTCAATGAATTCTATAATGTCGTCCAGTCTTTTCGGTATACGTCAGTGGTACAATGGTTCCTTCGTGCCCTCACGTTGTCACAGGCACTGTTCCAGACGGGGTGGCCTGCCAACTACCAGCTCACAGGTATATAACATTACATTCAATTATTGTGATCTAAGACTTTAAATTAGACCTATTGTCTTTCACAGAAACGTACTCCCTACAAAGTTGGTCGTCGACCACTTTTCCCTATGACGTCTTTAAACAGTCATAACTTAATCTTATTTCAATGTGGAAACGTGACAGAACTGTACAGGGTGTCTAGAGCCACTTCTTTTCCACACTGGACTAAGAATAACTTATAATTGTTTTGAGACGTCATGATAGGCCTTCTGGTCTTAGAAATACGGTTAAGAAGTAGTCAATCGCAAACTTTCCCGTCTGTACTTACTTACTATTTCCACAGAATACATAATAAGTATATTAAAGTAAAAAATACTTGTACTACATGCAGTACAAGTACTACCAAGCGTGGTATTTTTCGACTACTTACTGTGACTGTACTGATTAATAAATTTATTAAAATCACTAATACAACCCTCTCAGTTCATATAACTTCCTTGAATTTCTTTTTCATCAAATAGTCACAGACGTCCAGCCTTAAACCGGGCGCACGAAGTGGCCTGCAAAGGTGCTCTTGCGTTCTCTAGGTGTTTCTATGTCTGTGGTTAGTTGGTTAAGTCTATATTTGTCACTGCGTTCGTGTCACCTTGACATTTACTATATTAGTGATTAAATACATTATTGTAAATGTTAACCCTGTCTCGTTGAACTAGTACTGTAGTGATCGCAGGCATGCCTGCTGGTCGTAAACATGTCCTGGGTTCGGTTCCAGGCTTCAGCTCCACGAGCTGATCCCACCATCTCCCTTCTTCCATCGGGAGACTAGACGTACTGCAGGGTATCACCGATACCTAGTCGACATTCCACACATTCGAACGAAGCGCTTTGCTGGGTCCTTTATTATGCGCACAGCCAAGGAGTGGAATTCCCTGCCTGCGTCGGGTTTTCCGAGTTCATATAACCCTAATCTGTTTAAGTCGCGAGTAAACAGGCTTCTTCTGGGTAAGCTCGTTCCATCGTCGACATCATCTCTGCCCTTAGGGCAAGATTGAAGTCAAGAGCAAGCCCATTTATAATAAAAAAAAAAGGCTTAACCGAGCTGTTATTTGGTTCGCCTCAGTTAAGGTGCTGTCAAATCGAGCTGAACGGCCGAATTTTGAACATCGGATTTTTGGTACTGAAGTACTTATCTGTCAAAGCTGAAATGTGTTCCCTCTGTGTTCCGTTCTCCTACCATAATCATTAATAGGGCGGGCTATAGGTATATCAGATAAATCATCGTGAGAGTATTTTTTTTTATTTTTTATTTTGGTCTTACTCTTGGCCTCAATCTTGCCCTAAGGGCAGAGATGAGGTCGACGATGGAACGAGCTTACCCAGAAGAAACCTATTTAATCGCGACTTAAATAGATCGGGGCTATATGAACTCGGGAAGACCGACGCAGGCAGGGTGTTCCACTCCTTGGCTGTACGAATTATGAAAATAATAAAAAAAATATAGGTATATATATAAATAAATAATACAAATAATGTATTTTATACAAAAGCGCCGAAACTTCACATTCATCATCATCATCATCATCAGCCTATAATGTTCCCGCTGCAGGGACTCAGGCCTCCTCTCTAGGAGAGGGATGGGCTATGATCTACCACGCGAGCCCAGTGCGGATTGGTAGATGTCACATATCTTCGAATTTTTTGGTTCTAAGATATGCCTCCTCACGATGTTTTCCTTCACCGTTTTGTGAACACTGGTGATGAAATAAATTACATAAAGTAATATGCCTGACGGGGTTCGAACCCATGACTCACTGTTCGTAAGTCGGGGCCGCCACCACTGGGCCACCACTGCTCCGAAACTTCACATTGTATGAATCTTACATCATCATCATTCACAGCTCGACTTCTCCCACTGCACCATGCTGGGTATAGGCCTATCTTTACTTGTCCTAAGCTCCACGCTCTTGTACCAGCCTCATCCAGGAAACTATGAAACTTTACTTTTGGCCTAATACTGACTTGCAATAATTATAGTAAGGTTCAGCCGAACCAACTGCCGACACCGGACACTTAGGCCCGGTTTCCAACAAAGCGGAGAGGAGCGGAGACGACAGGAGATGTGCGGAAATCGACCAATCACATTAGTTAAAATTGACATCTGGTCTTTCGCCCTACCTGTGATTGGTTGAATTTGGCACATCTTCTCCCCGCTCTGCTCGTCTCCGCTTTGGTGGACCATTTGAGCTGCGAAAAATGCTAATAATATATTAACAGTTTCGTCAATTTGCCACAGATGGTGAAAAATTCGACTTTATAGTAGTTGGCAGTGGATCTGCCGGCTCTGTGGTAGCTGCACGCCTGTCTGAGATACCGTACTTCAAAGTACTCCTCATTGAGACTGGGGGAGACCCTCCAGTCAACAGCGTGGTAAGTAACTGGAATAGTAAGACGGAGTGGGCCGATCACGTAGATCCAGTGTGGGTTAGTAGATGTCACATATCGTCGAGTTTTTAGTGGTCGTTTCCCTTTAACCGTCTTGAGGGTCATGCATGTAAACACGAAGTTTGGTAAAACTTTGGTGTAATAAGTAGACCATTAGAACATATAAAGCTTGCAACGATAAAGGAATATATAGCAAGAAAGCCGGCTAGGACCTATCTTCACGACATTCAAAAACCCACACTGGTTGCGATTTGTGACAAAATATTCAACTTTCTTTTGTGGGGGTATTAAGTTTCCATTGAGATTTGTACAGACGGCTACACATCAAGCTATACATTTCCAGTTTACGCTGATCTCGCACTGTACGGAAATCCTATACAATGCGAGACCAGCTTATACTGGAAATGTATAGCTTGATGTGTAGCCGTGTGTACGTTATCAACTAATATAAGCCAGCTTGTGTAATAATATAAGCGACATTGAAGTATACTTAAACCACAACCTTCGTACGGATTGTGTTACTGGTGTGGTTACTTGTACATCAATCAATAGACGTTATATAAACAAATAATTTAATCGGTAGCATAAACTATCGAGCCGGAAATGTTACTGACTAAACTCTCTTATTTCAGGTTCCCGGTCTATTTCCAACATTACCAGGCACAAAATATGATTGGAAGTATAAGGCTCTGTTCGATGCAGGCATCGGCAGGGTACATCCAGGCGGATATATTAATTACTCTCGAGGGAAAGTGCTCGGGGGCTGTTCTTCCACCAACTGGCTCATATACTCCCGAGGAGTACCCGAAGATTATGAAAAGTGGAACCGAATAGCACCTGGGTGGGACTGGAACACGGTTCTTCCCTATTTTAAGAAGTTAGAAGGTATGACAGATGCAACAGTGCTTGAGAACCCACGAAATGCCTATCTACATTCAGCAGATGGCCCAGTAAAAATATCAAGACCAGTAACATTGGAGTCAACTACTGTCATCGATAATATTAGATTAGATTCTTACGAAGAAATGGGGATCCCGCGGGTTCTGGAAATCAACGGTCCCGAAATTATTGGCGCTGCTCGACCTCATTTTACTATCTTTGATGGTAGAAGATACAGCACAGCGGAGGCCTACTTGAGGCCAGCTAAAGATAGGCCTAATCTTAAAGTTGCAAAATACTGTACTGTTACTAAAATTTTAATTGATCATCATACATTGCGTGCATATGGCGTTCGTGTTTCTACGTCTGATATGAAAACAATCCATGTTTATGCTGAGAAGGAGGTCATCATTTCCGCTGGCACAATAAACAGCCCTAAAATTCTGATGCAGTCAGGTATAGGCCCCGTAGAAGAATTGACAAAATTTGGTATAAAAACATTGGTAGATTTACCAGTTGGTAAAAACTTTCATGATCACCAAACCTTACAGTTGATTTATAAAGGTAAAAGTGGAGTCCTCTCGGCTGCACAAAATGTATTAGCAGCTCCACAACTAGATACTTTGCCTGTTCCAGTGCAAAGTGGGCATTTTAGAGTTCACTCGAATTTTTCACACCCCTCAGAATTACAACCTCACTTTCAATTTTTCAATACATACATTGGGGCTGGAGGTTCTGCTATCTTAGCAATTGCATGTAAAGCCATCCCCTCAGATGAAGAGCTTTGTTTCTCAGAAGGAGCAGCCAATGCTTTTAACGAAGTAGACAATGTAATGCTTGTTCTTTTACATCCTTTGTCAAGAGGTCAAGTTTCTTTAAGAAGTGCAGATCCTCTTGATGACCCTATCATCCATTTGGGATATTTTAGAGATCCTTATGATTTAAAGGTGACTGTAGAGGGAGTGAAGTATATGAATACTTTGATAAACACCACATATTTCAGAAAGGTTGAGGGTAGTATTGCGAGATTAAGTGTAACTGTATGCGAGGACATAGAGTGGGGATCGGATGACTACTGGGAATGTTTTGTGAAAAATTCAGTAACGTCAATACTTCATGGTGTGGGGACTTGCAGCATGGGACATGTAGTGGATGAAACGTTGAAGGTCCATAATGTTGCAGGACTGAGAGTAGTAGATGCCTCAATCATGCCTTTGATTCCTAGCGGAAATACTAATGCACCAACCATAATGGTTGGAGAAAAAGCTGCTGATATGATAAAGGCTGATCACCTTCAAGTTAGTACAGAATATAATGAAAGGGCTTTTTACTCTTTCTACTGACATGTTTAGGTTACGACTAACAACAATGAATAGTAAAGTAATGTTTAAAATAACTGCATTGCATATGGATGTCGAATCTTTAGATCAATTTTTATAGACTTATTTCACTAAGTCCGAATTTCCACTACTTACCGGATAAATTCAAAAAAGAAACAGAAATTGTTTGAAATGTCCTACCAAGTAGCCTTGGTATTTAAAAATTTGTTTACTATGATAATAATATATAATACCAAGTACCTAGCCTTGGTATTTAAAAAATAGTTAACTATGATCATATAATACCAAGTAGCCTTGGTATTTAAAAATTAGTTCACTATGATAATATAATACCAAATATACTTCTAGATAGTTTTGTGAATATGTACCCATATATAAAATTGCACTTTTCTGTAAACTTATAACTTTTTCTTACTTTTTCTATTAAACCTAACCAAAGAAATGTTCCCATACAATAGGGGATCGGACAAAAAAAAACTAATTAGTCCGTCAGATAGATTTCCAAAAATTATTGGACACGTATTTTTTCTTTTTTCACGTAAACTTAAAATGAAGACGATACAGTGCTTCGAAAACTCGTGTGACGTCATATGATAGTACATTTTGACGACACAAGTGACGTTTCAAGCCCCACTCCAAGATCTTTGACGCGTTTTATCTTCGTAATTTTTTATTGATTTGATAAAACAAAAAACACGTATTCAATATTTTTCGATAATCTAACTTACGGACTAAACAGAATCATATTATTTTGACCCAGTCCGATCCCCTATTATGTAAACTAGTACCAAAACTAGAATATATGTGAATCAAAATGTAAAAGTGCCATTAAACTGTTTAGTTTTACAAAGTTTTATTTTATTTTTGGTGTTATCTATGTGTGTCTAATTGTCTATATTCGTTAGTGAGTGACTGAAGATACGGGCTGTAATTACCCTATCGAATTGCAAATAAATTGTAATCCACTACTCCGTGTGATAGATTGGGGCTCGTTGGTTAGTAACATAACATACACATAACATTTATTAATTTCTAATACTATGGACAATTCTATTAGTAAGGTATACAGAGTGTAAACGAATCTTTCACGAAGCCGTGAACCAAACATTATGTTACTCAATCTTAGTACCCCACGCAAAAATGATACCTGAGAAACGACTTTTTTTTGTGATGAAAAATCATATTTTAGGGTAAAACTCAATGTAGCACTCTTAAAACATTGTGCTAGTGAATGCTTTGAATAGTAAACGGGTCATGGAGATAATTTAAGGAAAATTTTGGAGCTTTGACCCCCAATATCTCCGTAACTAGGGGGGTTCCCAAATACGGTGTAGTTGCGGGTACGATTCCTGCACGGAACAAATATTTGTATGAACTACTGATTGTTGTTCCGAGTCTATGTGTTTTTGAGTTTAAATGTTTGAAACCAGTTTCTGACCATTTGAGAAAAAAAATCTCACACCTGACGATTTGCTAATCTGGCATTTTGCGTTTCTGACATTCTGCGCCTAAACCCCACGGTTCAGGAGTTATTTCTAGCGTAGGGTAACGTTTAAAGAAAAACAAAACAGCTGCTAGGTTGAATTGGAACTAGCCTGGATCATATCTGCCGCATGTCGGATGGGTAATGGGCAAAACTTACCACTCAGGTCTCAGTGGATACCAAATAGCAGGAAACGACAATGGGGCAGGTCCAGAAGGAGATGGCGGGATGTGTTAGACTCTTTATCAAAGAATGTGTCTACAAACGCACTAGATCGCAAAAAAATTGAAGGAGGGAAAGGGAGGCCCCTGTCCTGCAGTGGGACAATAGAGGCATATTATAATGATAGAAAAGGGTGGGAACCAGACATAGTAGAAAATAAAAAAAATATAAGAAGGCACAACCTGTGTCAAAAAATCCTAGAAGTATCTTTTTAAATGATATATTTGTTCCGTGCGGGGATTGAACCCGCGACACGCAGCGCAGCAGTCAAATCGCGCAGCCACTGCGCCAACAAATTACGAGTATATCGATGAATCTGCCTCGGATTACCATTAGTCCCGCTTTGTGATGATAATCACACCCCAGCCCCTGAGCCACAGCTCTTAGACACCCAGCCCCATTGTAATGGTAATGAGCCCCCAAGTAATTACAATACTGACTGAAGTCATAAACTTTTATCTTTCTATAGAAGTATTTAACGTTTTTATCGATACATTAGCTTTTGCCCGCGGCTTCGCCCGCGTGGACTTCGAAAATATCAAAATAGACGATTTTCCATACAAAGTCCTATCCCTTATTTGACTCCCCTATGGGTTGAATTTTGAAAAATCCTTCCTTAGTAGATGCCTAAGTTATAAGAGGAATACGCGTGCGAAATTGTAAGTTTCTAGCCCTAAGGGTTTGTCCTGTTGATGCGAGTTGTTCGATAGAGATACCACGGCCTCGACACAAAGGTATAAGAAGGAACATGGGTGGTTTTTAGTCAGTAGAAGTCTGACACTCCCTACCGCTCTGCCCAGAGCGGGAGGAGTCATTTGATGATTTCCCACACTCCAAAAGGAGAAAATAACGGTTTGGCCTGTGCGTTGACCTGAGGATCAAGCCTTGATCCTCAGTCAGTCAACTTTGCCTTTTCTTTATATAAATAATACTAGCTTTTGCCCACGGCTTCATCCGCGTGGATGTCGGCTTAACTACAAAAATTACGATTTTCCATACAAACTTTATAAATTTCGAAAAGTCCTACCTTGTTCCTTGTCTACATTATAAGGGAACCTGTGTGCAAAATTTCAGCTTTCTAGGTCCAAGGGTTTGGGCTGGGCGTTGATGAGTCAGTCAGTCAGTCAGGACTTCTCTTTTTTATTTATTAAAATACGTAGATAATATTTATTTTATTAAAAAGAAGGAATGAGCTACCCTACTACATAAAAAATCTATACTTAGTAGGAGGCTACCGCCTTTGTCGGTCGGCTTCGAGTCTTACCAGATGCAGTTGAATATCAGTATTTTACATGGAGCGACTGCCTATCTGACCTTCCCACTCCAGTTAGTACTGGGTAAGACTGGTTGTCAGACTTTCGGGCCACTTATTACCTGTTACGATCCTGTAAAAGATCTAAAAATGTCAGCCGGACGCGACGTACAGTGCAATCAAATTATCTTGGCAGGTCCGAACTTCGTGCAGGTTATTTTGTTACAACTAATGTCTAAAAGTGTTTTGATATTTATTTTATTTGTATTTCTCACTGTTTATATTAGATATTTTCTGATCGTATAGGTATTGGTTTGTCTGGCAATAAATGGTTTTCTTCACAAGTTTACATGCGTAAAAGTTCGCAGAGCCTATGTTCAGACCTGTCAAGATAATTTGATCGTACTGTAACGTGCTATCCGAGGCTCATACTCATCTACAGACCAACCTACGCCAGCGCAGCTTACCCTGGAGATTGATCCGAGGGGCTGTTATAATCTAGCCACGAGCTCTCCAAGTTATCCCAGTAACACTAGTTAACCCCGAAATGTCGGGAACATCTCGGGCCACGGTCGTGAAATCATCATAGTCGTAAAATCGCTCGTTTGCATGACAAAGTCTCGTCGAGTGCTGTTAGGACATGATTATCTGAGCCCAGTACTACGGGGTTTCGGAGTTACCTCATCTCATTCGCACCTTTTTTTAATTTTTGGGGATTGGGAAATTATCAAATGACTCCTCCCGCTCTGGGCAGAGCGGTAGGGACAGTCAGACTTTTACTGACTAAATACCACCCATGTTCCTTCTTAGCCCTTTATGTCGATGCCGCGGTATCTCTTGAGAACAACTTGCAGCCCCGACGGGATCTCATTCGATTCGATGGTGTTTTAAAAATAACGCTTTATCCATTGCATGGTCAGAAAAGACACTAATTATTGTAAGGTCCTAATAAGATAGATGGGCAAATTTTTAGAAATCATTCAGACCAGCAAAATAAGGACAATGGAAAAAAAAACTATAATACAAGGCCCGCAAGAATAAAAATCTGCTCACGAAAATAAACTAAATAATAGTTACCCCAGCAGGGGAGGGTCTGTATTTATGCTTTTGCGGTTGCACAACGACTTGCTTTGCTTATGCTTTGCTTGGTAGTATAGATACAGGCCTACCCTACCTCCTCCCTCAGAGGCGGTAGGGTGGCGTGGTTTTGAGGGAGAGCGCTACGGTCGCGTAGATCCTCAAGGCAAGTCTGATGGTTCACCTTCCCGTGGTTGCCACCCTGTTTTTGGTCTAATTCTCTCAGAATTAGACGTAACTGAAACCACCAGGCGACTAGAACACAGGGGTGGCGAGGTCATACCCCTGGGTGTTCATCATCGAACAAGAGCAGATGGTGGATAGTGATGACCTCCCGCGTGTTTGTGCCGTGCGCGGGGACCCGTACGGAGGGATGAAGGAATCCTGGTGATTGAGTGGAGCAGGTTGCACACAACACATCACTTTGGTCCGGATTTCCTCTCACACGGGTGGTCGTGGAGTAGCTACCCACGATCAATCGGCTGGGGCATCCCATAAGCGGGTTGTCAAGCGAGGGCCGGTTTTTTGGGGGGGGGGGGCAGCCGGCGCGGCGTGGTTTTGCGGGATGAGTGGCGGCATAGTCTCGTGCCGTTCACAGTCCCGTGATCCTCCGTCGTGTGCGGGCTCGTCTACTTCCCAATAAGCTGGTCCTATACCGAAGGAGTAGCTCTGGCGCACACTCGTGGAACGAGTGGCGTCCCCGACTTGAGGGCTCCGTGGCGGGTGGAGAGCTCCGACGGTGAAGTTTTTGAATCCAAACCTATGGATAAAGAGACGAATAAAATTAAATCACAGGCAGCGTCTTCTGATGCGCCAAACCTATCCAACAACCAACCACCTAAGGCTGCGTCTCTTGATGCGCCATCTCTACCAAGAACCAGAGGTACGCCTCAAGATGCGCCTAAGCGAAAACCGCCCAAGGTTGCGTCCGTAAACAAACCTCCCGCTGCGTCCAAGGATGCGATGAGGAAGGCTACTGCCAGGCATGCGCCAAACCAGGCTGCGTCGAAGGCAACGCCAACCCCATCTACCGACGATGCACGCACCGAACTAAACCTGTCTGCAGGGCCCAGGGCAGCTCTCGTATATGGCGACTCAACGGTGGCTGTCGGCGCTGATGCGCCCACTAGGGCTGCGTCAGCGTCAGCGGCCTCGGAGAGGGACCTAACGGGTCTGACTGGGGCCTTGCCGGCAGGGGCAGCAAACACGACCGGGATTGACTTGTCGTCTCTCAGGGACGCCATTCAGTCTCCGGTCGCACAAACATGGACCACCGGCGTACCTCGCAAGGAAATGGCTTCAGAGAAGCGTACGGCGGCGACGCAGCAAGTCACCGTGGCAGCCACTGCCGGAACGTCGGCAAACACACCGACACCGACAGGTGGTGCTGCCTCGGCAACAAAAGGCAGGCGCAGCCAAAGACCGAGGGGACGCAAAAGGAAGAATAAGACCACCGGCGGAGAACCTCCTGCTAGGGCGCAGAAGCGTGAGCGACCCGAGGACACCGTCACACCGACTGGGGTAGGCAAGAGGAGCAAGCCTGCTCGCTCCCACACGGTTGACGGTTCCCTGGTGAGCTACGCTGAAGCGGCTGCGTCGTACAGGAACAACGAGCTGTGCGTCGCCGTCATGTCGGAGCCATTCGAAGACATGACGCAGGAACAGGCGGAGGGGATCCGCCTCAACATCGAAAAAGAACTCAGGGCTCAGCTTATGGCAGATCCCGACCCGTCTAACCCAACCGCAAACACGGCGATCCATTTTCGGGGGAAGGCCCACTTCGCTGAGGGCGTCCTGAAGACATGGTGTGATGATGCCTTCACACTGGCCTGGCTCAAGCGGGTAATAACATCCATGGCGTCCCCGATACCAGGAACCAGCTTAACCGTACGGCCCCAAGCCGAAATACCGAAGAAGGCCCTATGCTTGCTTTTCGTTCCGGAAATTACCGAGAACACTCCGGCACTGCTAAAGCTGTTAACCCGCCAAAACCCTAACCTAAAGATCAACACGTGGACCCTGACACACGAGAGGGTGCGGCAGGAACCCCCGGGCACCTGTCTCTTCTTCCGTGTGCCGGAGCCCATGGTCAAAACCATAAAGAACCAAGAGAGGCGCGTATACTACCTCATGGGCAGTATCTACATCCGCTTCCTGGAGGAGGGTGTAGCCAGTGGGGTAGTCACCGCGCCCTCAACCGCGACGGCCCCCGTCGTACCGGGACTGGAGCTTGACCCGCCACCGCCTAGACGGCCCCCGTCGCCAACCGCGACGAGGACCGTAGAGGGGGTGGAGGAGCGGGCTTCTACCTCGGCCATGGAGGTCGAAGCGAGCAACGTGGAACCAGCACAGGATCCTTCCTCGCCCGGACTTACTTCGGACGAGGACTGCTTTCCGGCGGGGGAGGGGAGAGAGGAGTACGACAGCAGCCTCTGCTCTTCTCCCTTGCGGGACAACTAGGCTCCTACAAGCCAATCTCCAGCACAGCCAATCTGCGTCGGCCACTTTACGCAGAGTGCTGGAGGACCAACTTCAGAAGACCATTGCCCTTATCCAAGAGCCGTGGATTAGGGGCGGCAGAATATGTGGTCTTGCGAACATCGGAGGTAAGTTGCTGCTAGACACCTCCGTAAGCAACCCACGAACCTGCATTTTTATACCCAAACATGTACCCCACCTACTAATTAACGAATTCTGTTCAAGAGATCTGACAGCAACGAGGCTATCCAGGACAGAACAGGATCTCCCGGACATTTTCCTCGCCTCGGCCTACCTGCCGGGCGACGAGGACGTGCCACTACCAGAGCTAGCCTCGCTGGTGGAGTACTGTGAAAGGGAGAAACTGGAACTCATCATCGCAACTGACTCCAACGCACATCACACTCTGTGGGGTAACGTCAAAACCAACAACTGAGGTGAGGCAATGCTCGACTTTATTCTTAGCAATAATCTTGTATTACTCAACAAAGGCTCAGAACCAACTTTCGTTAACGCACGATCGCAAACAATAATAGACCTAACTCTATCAACCATAGGTATCTCCAATTCCATCCAGGACTGGCATGTGTCCAGCGAACTATCATGTTCTGATCACAGATGGATTCGATACACCATCAACTTCAACCTACCAAAGCCACAACCGAGGAGGGTCCCACGTAACACAGACCAAACCAAGTTTATTAGGCTGATTAAGGCAGAGTTTGGTAACTTACCCTCCCTTCCATCTGAAATTCCTTTAAATAACTTAGATGAACACGTAAACAACCTCACATCAATCCTCCTAACTAGCTTCGAGCAGTCCTGCCCACTTACTGTACCAAGACAGGGGGCTAGGCAGTCATGGTGGGGTTCTGAACTAGAAAGACACCGTAACAGGCTGCGAGGGCTGTTCAACAGAGCCATGAACACACGTTTGCCAGGCGACTGGGACCGTTACAAAAAACTAATACGCCTCAGAAGAAAAAACGGCTGGAGGCGTTTTTGTACTAACATTGAAAATAGCAACCAGGCAATGAGGGTCAAAACTTGTCTCGCCGCCGAGACTGATCCCTCAATAGGTTGCCTCAAAAAATCAGACAATACCTACACAACTAGCGATGCGGAGACTAGTGAATTGCTTCTCACTACCCACTTCCCAGGCTGCCAGATTGCGACCCAGCAGAGCTGGGAATCGTACAGTGAAAGGGCTACGTGCAGCCTGGACTGGGAGGTGGCTTCGAAAGTAATCAACAAAGAGAATATAATATGGGCAATCAACACCTTCCTACCTTTCAAGGCAGCGGGGTTAGATGGTATTTTTCCGGCTCTGCTCAGATGGAGTGGTGACTTGCTAGCCGATTACCTTGTTAAGGTTTTCCGTGCCTGCCTGGCACACCGCTACATCCCTCTGAAATGGCGCGAAGTAAAAATAATCTTTATTCCAAAACCGGGTAGGAGTGATTACACCCAACCCAAGTCCTTCAGACCCATCAGCCTCACTTCGTTTTTCTTGAAGACACTAGAGAGGCTGGGAGACAGATGGATTAGAAACAAAATATCGCTATGTAAACCCCTACACCCCAACCAACACGCCTACTGCGAAGGTAAGTCAACTGAATCTGCACTCCACAGCGTGGTCACACGCATCGGAAACGCGCTCAAGATCAAAAATCCAACGCTGGGCGCCTTCATAGACATAGAAGGTGCTTTTGACAAAACGAACTTCGCCAGCATTAGCCAGGCACTAGTCGTGCACGGTGTGGCGCCAACCCTTATACAATGGATTCACAACATGCTAAAATACCGCGCTATTCAATTTACTGTGAACACCACCACACGAGGCATCGTTAGCAGAGGCTGCCCGCAGGGTGGGGTGCTGTCACCACTACTGTGGAACCTAGTTGTAAACGAGCTCATTACAGAGCTCAACGCTAGCGGCTTGTACTCGGTGGGTTACGCAGATGACATAGCTATTTTAATCACGGGGAAATTTGAGGGCGTCTTATGCGACCTCATGAGGAAAGCCTTCAAAATAATCGAGAATTGGTGTACCAAACACGAACTGTCGGTTAACCCCACTAAAACAGAATTAATAATGTTCACTAACAAAAGAGTCCTTGGACCACACAAACTTCCTAGTCTTTTCAACACCGAGCTAACACTCAAAGAAGAAGTTAAGTACCTAGGAGTGATTCTTGATAGCAAATTGCTCTGGAACAGGCATCTTGACTACAAGCTTAACAAAAGCACAATCGCCCTATACCAATGCAAAAAAATGCTAGGAAAAACATGGGGGCTATCTCCAAAGATCACGCGATGGCTTTACACAGCGGTGATCAGACCAATGCTGACCTATGGCGCCCTGGTTTGGTGGAAGAGAACTGAATTCTCGACCACAGTCTCCAGGCTCCAACGTTTCCAAAGGATGGCATGTTCCGCTATCACAGGCTGCATGAGGACAACCCCTACTGCAGCAATGGAGATAGCCCTTCAACTTACCCCACTTGAGCTGTACATACAGCAGGAGGCAGCTTTAGCAGCCATCAGGCTCATGCACTTGGGCATATGGGGCAAGAATCACACAAGTCCACACGCAGGCATCCTGGACCGGGTGATTGAGTATCAACCTCTCATCGCTGCCCCGTGTGATAGGACACCTAACAAACCTATGTTCAACAAGAGCTATAGCATACAAACAACAGAGGAATTAAGAGATCAGTCAGGAGTCAATGAAGTTCGCATCTACACATATGGCTCCAAAACTCAAAACGGCTCAGGGGCTGGCGTACACTCCCTAGACCTCAATATCAACTTTCACCTACCACTAGGCGAACACAGCTCGATATTCCAATGCGAGTGTGTCGCCCTAACACAAGCTGCAACAGCCGTTAAGCGTCTGAGGATTCACAGCCACGCAATCAGATTTGTAACTGATAGCCTGTCAGTGCTTAAAGCCCTAGAAAACAAACATACTAACAGTAAATTAATATTTGAATGTCACCTCGCCCTGGAGAGTATATCGCTGTCCAACAGTATTACCCTCCAGTGGATTAAGGGGCACAGTGGATCCCTGGGAAATGACGCCGCAGACGAACTTGCTAAGAGAGGGTCCGAGATGGCAGTGCTTGGCCCGTACCCACTCCTTCCCTTACCTTTCTCACAGTTCCGTACATGGGTTCGCCAGAGATCAACTGAACTCCATAACAGCAAATGGTCACGGTCTACAGATTGTAGACAGTCAAAAATGGCGATGCCAAGTCTACATCCGCGGCTAACAAAACGACTGCTTAGCCTAAGTAAAAATAACCTTAGAATAATAATAGGGTCAATAACGGGCCATTGCCCCCTAAATAAACATCTTTTTACCATAGGCGCCACGGACAGCCCACTCTGCAGGGGCTGCCTTGATGCTGAAGAATCAGCCGCCCACGTCATCCTGGAATGCGAGGTCGTGGCTACTCAACGCAGACAAATCCTCGGAACGGTGAGGTCGCTCCGCGAAGCCTGTGAAGCTCCCAGGAAACTTCTGTGCTTCTGGGCGGAGCTAGGCTGGCTATCTTAGCCAGGACACCTGCGCACAACGGACCGATCAAGAGTCTAAGTGCGGAAAACGGAGTCCCTACTCTACTCTACTCTACTCTACCCCAGCAGCGGTGCAGTGAGCAGCGGTGGCCTAGCGGGGTCGGCTCCGACTTACGAACAGTCGGTCGTGGGTTCGAACCCAGGCAGGCGCATTACTTTGTGTAATTTATTTCATCACCGCTGCTCAGACTTCTACTGACTAAAAACCACCAATGTTCCTTCTTCGCCCTTGTGCCGAGGCCACGTTATCTCTTTAGATAATCCGCAGCCCCGACGGCTACCAGTCAACCTTTTTTTTTTTTTTTTTGGTGGGTGGAACACTCACTTCCCTTCGCTCTTGGGCAGAGCGAAGGGGAGTGACTAAAAACCAAACCCATGTTCCTTCTTCGCCCTTGTGTCGGAGCCGCGTTAACCTTTCCACAAACCACAGCCCCGACGGGCGCCGGCCCTTGCGGGCCCCTCCTTGCTGACATCTCTTTGAGGCGCGCGTGGAACACGTACGCGCCGCCGACACGGTCTGTTGCCGTCATGACGACGGCCAGACAGCGAGCTAGCCCGTTACTCACCGTCCACAGGCCCGCGTCTACGGTGGCCGGAGGTCATCGCGTGACCCCCGACGCCCGGAGCGCCTTCCGCGGCGGCTGGGACGTTGAGAGGTTCTCTCCCTCTCTCGTTCCGCCACCTCCTTCGCTAGCATCACTGCTTCGCAGAAGGAGGCGACGGCGTCCCATTCCTCCTCGCCCCGGACCATGGCTTGCACCAGGGCCGGACGCGAGAGGTCGCCGCCGCCGATCGCCGCTACGAGAACACGGCGGGGCTCCGCCCAAGCAGGGCACACCTCCACAGTGTGCTCCACCGTGTCCTCCGGTCGATCCTCGCAGTGGAAGCATCCGGGCGTCTCCTCCCGCCTGATTCGGTACAGGTACCTCCCGAAACACCCGTGTTCGGTGAGGACCTGCGTCAGACGGTAGGTGAGGGCGCCGTGGCACCTCTCCAGCCACTCCTCAAAGAGGGGACTTACCGCCACTATCGTGCAACCTTAGACCTTTTTCTATACAATAACATATTACATATTTATAGGCCTGATTATTTAAGATTTCAACCTATATCCTCTGAAGTAAAAATTAAACGATTTCTCGTTTCCCAGCAATGGTTTTTGTTTAGACTTACTTAGTTTGATGTACAGAATGATTGGTTAAAGACTTTGTAAAGGGCCTGCTTAATTTGAAATTTACAATAAATTCTTGACGAAATCGTAACATAAGAATTTAAGAATTCGGCCAATTGAAACTTTACAATATGTTTAATAAATTCACTATTCATTATATCCCGAAAATTTTGTATATCTGGTATAATCCAAAACCAAGTTAAGAGGATTCAAAAAAATCGAGGAAGTGCTTCGAGTGAAAAGCGATCGAGTTATGCTGAACAATGGTAGTTCCACAATCGGGGGTAATGATGCGTTCGAGTTTATGTTGAACTGTGCTTAATGTGCCGCCGGCTACAGCGCGCGTTTGATGGCCGACCCCTTCGGTATCACTTCCTTGGGGTAGGCAGAACTCTTACCTCTTGAGGTAACGAGTCTCTTGTGACGGCTGTACATCGATATAATAGGTAATTTAAGCATTGACAAGAGTATTGTAATAGGTCTTTACCTATGAAATTGCCGTTTTGTTTGAAAAAATTTAAACGAATTTTTTTCATGTATTTTTTATTTGTATTAATCGAAGTAATCACCCATGCAATCAATGCATCTTTGCCAACGCAGTGGCAGTTTATTGATGCCCTTCTTAAAGAAATCAGCTGGTCGGGAGGCAACAAATTCTTCAAAGGCATTTTGTACTGCCTCTCGGGTATTGAATTTTTTTCCCGCCAAGAAGTTATCCAAATTCTGGAAAAAAAGTAGTAGTCTGTAGGCGCAAGGTCTGGTGAGTAGGGCGGATGACGGAGAGCTTCCAACCCCAGTTCTTGCAACTTGGAGACCGTCTGCTGTGCAGTATGAGGTCGCGCGTTGTCGTGCAGGAGCAACGGAGACGAGCGATTGACCAATGCTGGTTGGAGATGTGCCAGCTTCTCCATCATTGTGTTCAGTTCTTCACAGTACACCTCTGCAGTAATGCTCACCCCGTTTGGTAAGAAGCTGTGATGAATCACACCGGCGCTAGACCACCAAACAGTGACCATCACTTTTCTAGGGGTAAGTTTTCGTTTAGGGCATTGTTTAGGTTAGGTTAGGTTGGTAAGGTAATAATAATAATAATAATCTGTGGCTCGAGTGTCAAAGTGACAAGTCAAATTTTTTTCTGTGTCCGATTTTAATATTAAAATTTAACAAATTTCCTCAATAAAACCGGCCCATCAATCCTGGAAACCACTCATCCATCAGCAAACAATGAGAAAAAAGGAAAAAACCGTTTTACTGGACTGAAAATATACCACCGAAAATGAAACAGACACATCAGAAAATAATGTCTAAATAAAGTCACCAATGCTGACCAGACGCCGAGCAAGACTGCAGCAGGCACACCCACCATCTCCGGGCTCGTCGCTCAGCTCCGCCTCGCAGCCGCCGGGACGCACCAAATCCGTGAGCGCCGTGTCACCGGTAGCTGCAGTTGCGTCGAGCTCGAGCGATGTTCTCCCCGTCGTCGTCGATACCATCACCGCCGCCATCACCATCACCACCGCGGCGCGGACGACGAGGAAGAGGACGGCCACCAGCGGGCCTGGGACCTCGAGGCCAACCGGCCCCGAACAGGGTCCCCGCTGCCGGTGGAAATGTGTCGCGCATGAGATGGACTCAGTCCATAAATGAGAACGTCATGCGCGCATATTATGGGGCTACAGAGGGAGGAAACAACCTGACCGCGTACCGTGTTCGGATGCTCTCTCTGTTTCAGGTGCTTGAGCCAGTTGTCAACGTGTCGGCGCAACGATTGTCGGATCAGGTACGGGTTATCCAGCGTAATCGTATGTTGGATGACACTGTGCTTGGTCGCCTGCGAACTGAAATGCAGAGTAGCCATGTCATTGCTACACCGTCGCAGGCTGTGGTACCTCCACAGTCTACAACAACAACAACATCTAACCACGAAAACGACGTGAGTAATGACATGGTTACTGATGTAAGTACCCAGTGCAATGAGGAAATAAGGAGTACTTTGGAGGGTGCGGTTCGGGAATATCGCTTCATGAATCCCGAACTTAGACCGCGTTTACCTCGTTTGCCCATGCACAATAAAAATAGGGCGCTGGTGGCTGTTCTGGATTCGCAGTTGTCAAGCTATTTTGACAATTGCGAAAACCTTACTGATGCTCATTCAATCCTGTATTGCGCGGCTGTAACGGCATGTCGTGTAGCTCATGTCAAATTTCCAGATGACAGAGCTACACGACCGAAAGCAGCTGTACCAGCGTGGCAGTGCAGGATTGAACGACGCATTACTGGGACCAGAGCATTCATCGGCAAACTCATCTGCTTCCAGGAGGGCAACAGTCGCCCTCGAGTGATGCGTTTTGTGAGGCGGGCATTTGCGGGGACTGATATCAGTCCTCGAGACTACATGTCCCGTATCACAGAACGCATTGACTTCTGGAAGCAGAAAGTGTATGCATGGGCAAGCCGTATCCGTAGGTATAAGCGAAGGGTGGAGCGATACACTCAGAATCGCACATTCCAAAGGGATGAAAGGTGGGTTTATAGGGCTTGGGAGCGACCAGACCAAGGTGTGGCTGACACGCTCCTGCCGGATGATGACGCCATGTGTTCGTTCTGGCGCAGCATCTGGTCGGTGCCTGTCAGCCATACTGAGGGTGAATGGACTCGAGATGTCGAGCGAGCGTGCGATCCAGTATCAGAAATGGGGGCAATCACTATCAGCCCCCAAGACGTTGCTCGTGCAGTCCGTCCGTTGCCTAACTGGAAATCTCCAGGGCCGGACGGACTGCACAATTTCTGGATCAAGTGGATAACAAGGTCGCACGCTCGCCTGGCGACCCTTTTCCAGTCAGCCCTAGAGTCAGGGTCGCTGCCCGAATTCCTGACAACAGGTATAACCCACCTGCTCTATAAATCAGGTAGTACCGCGGAACCCAAAAATTATAGACCGATTACTTGTCTTCCGACAGTCTATAAAGTTCTTACATCCATTTTGAGAACCAAAATTAACAAACACATTGATGACAATTCTATCATGTCTACTTCTCAAAATGGATGTAGGAACGGGTCCCGTGGTACGAAAGAGCTACTCCTTATTGATATGGCCATTAGCCAGCAGGTTCGCCGTTCCCGAAAGGATTTGTCGACATGCTGGATAGACTATAAGAAGGCCTATGACTCGGTGCCACATACATGGCTCATGAGGGTGCTAGAGTTGTATAAAATTGATACAACCCTGCGCACCTTCCTGATGTCGTGTATGGGGCAATGGAGGACAGTTCTTCGCTATCCAGGGTGTCGACAAATCCAGAGGAATAGCGAGCCGATAAGGATAGAGCGAGGTATATTTCAGGGTGACAGTTTGAGTCCTCTTTGGTTCTGCTTAGCCTTGAATCCTCTTAGCACGCTGCTGGAGGATTCATGTGTAGGCTATCGGTTGAAGAGTGACCTCAAACTTTTTGCCCCCAACGATTTGCAACTGATGGAGCTACTGAAGGTTACTGAAGCTTTCAGTAGCGCCATCAGGATGGAATTCGGGGTGGAGAAGTGTGCGGTCATGCATGTAAAACGAGGAGGGATTGTGGAATCCGTGGGAACCCAGCTCACGGATTCCATAAATCTTAGATCCCTCTCAGCAACCGAAACCTATAAGTATTTGGGTATGTCGGAAGCGCTGGGCATCAACGTTACCGACATGAAGCAATCGTTGAGGGAGCGCTTCTTTGGCCGCCTGAGAAAGGTATTCAATAGTCTTTTGTCAGGCGGAAATAAGGTGCGTGCCTTCAACGGTTGGGTCATGCCGGTTTTGATGTACTCTTTCGGCATACTCAAATGGACTCAAACAGAGCTAGACGCCCTGGATAGGCGGGTTCGTTCATTGTTGACGACATATCGAATGCATCACCCACGTTCTTCGGTTATGAGACTGTATATCCCGCGGAAGTGTGGGGGTCGAGGCTTTTTAAATGCTAAGACTCTCCACAATCGTGAGATATGCAGTCTCAGGGAATATTTCCTGGAAGCAGACGTGGGGATGCATCGAGATGTTGTCGCGGTGGACACGGGCCTCACCCCGCTCTCCTTGGCTAAAGAGAACTGGCGCAAACCTGTAGTGCTTGACACTAACGACCGCATGGAGGTATGGCAGAGCAAGGAGCTCCACGGACGCTTTTTCCGGGCCCTGCACGGGCCCGATGTAGACTTCTTGGCGTCCGTAGCCTGGCTACGTTCCGGGGAACTCTTCGGAGAAACCGAAGGTTTTGTCTGTGCAATTATGGACGAAGTTATGATGACGAATAACTACCGGAGATTTATTGTGAAGGACGGTACGGTTGACATATGTCGGGCATGCCACCGTCCGGGCGAATCAATCCGTCACATTATCTCCGGGTGTTCTCGTCTGGCTAACGGAGAATACTTGCATAGACACAACCTTGTAGCCAGGATTATCCATCAGCAACTTGCTCTGAAATACAACCTTGTGGAATCGGAGGTGCCGTACTACAGGTATGTGCCCGACCCAGTTCTCGAAAATGGCAGTATCACATTGTACTGGGATCAATCCATCATCACTGACAGGACTATTGTAGCCAATAAGCCTGATATAGTGGTGGTGGATCGATCAGAGCGGCGCGCAATGATTGTTGACATAACGGTTCCGCATGACGAGAACCTCGTGAAAGCTGAGAAAGATAAACAAATCAAGTATCTTGACTTAGCTCGCGAGGTTGTCGACATGTGGGATGTGAACTCAGCAATCATTGTGCCGATAGTCGTTACAGCCAATGGCTTAATTGCCAAGAGCCTCGAACAACATCTAAGGAGGCTCTCGTTAGGCAGCTGGATCAAGGGCTTGATACAGAGAGCGGTACTCCTGGATACGGCTCGTATTGTTAGGAGGTTCCTTTCTCTGGAGCCCTGACCGCCGGTAGCTTGGACCCTGTTCCCGATACCGGTGGGCTACAATTTTTTATATTTTTAAATGTTTTTTTTTATTGTTTTTATGAGAAATATTTAAAAATGTAATAAGTTTGTGTAAAGCTAAATAAAGGAGATAATAATAATAATAACAGAATCCATTTTTCATCGCAGGTAACAATGCGGTTCAAAATTCCTTCATTTGTGTGTCTGTTGAGCAGTGCAAGGCACGTCTCGACGCGTACTTCGCGCTGGCGATCATTGAGTTCGTGGGGCACCCATTTGTCAAGCTTTTTTACCTTGCCAATTTGACGCAAATGGACCAATATTGTTTTGACGCTAACGTCGAAAGCTGCTGCTAATTCAGCCGTAGATTGTGTATCATCAGCTTCCACAATCGCCTTTAATTCGTAATTGTCGACCGAAGTCTTCGGACGACCGCGAGGTTCATTTTTCAGGTCGAAATTTCCAGAACGAAAGCGAGCAAACCAATAACTGGTGGTGCGTTGGTTTGTAGTGTTAGCTCCGTAAACGTCGTTGATGTTGCGTGCCGCTTGTGCCGCGTTGCTGCCACGACGGTACTCATATTCCATAATTACTCGAATTTTTAACGTATATCCATGATGACGAAAAAGATTGAAATGCGATGAAAATGTAACACTAATCAATAAACAAATGACTACTTTTGGAAAAAAAAATCCATGTTTTTAAAATAAAATTAATTTGAAATTAGAATTCTTAGCCAAACAAAAATTATTTTGATTTGAAATGGCCAGTACTGCAGAACGGCAATTTCATAGGTAAAGACCTAATAGTAGCTTAGAATCTTAGATGGTTTGGTCATGTGGAGAAGATGAGTGAAAGGCGACTAACATAAGGTATTTACAAAGCAGATGTGAGTGACAACACCGGGAGGATACGCCCTAGAAAGAAAGACGTACACTGACCTTATTGATCTTCTTCAAAAAGGACAGGTGCGTAGTACTCGTAACCGGCGTACTTGTATGACCAGATGTATGAATGTGGGCGAGGCAAAAGAAGTATGTAAGGATCATAGCAGGTGGCGAAATGTGGTTTCTGCCTACCCCCATTGGATAATGGCGTGAGTTTGTATAGGTATATGTATGTTTGTTATACATTCTTTGTCAAATTACTTTATATATCTTGGACAGGAACCAGCGCTCCATTTTTCTACTGAGAAATTCCCGAACGAAAAACCCAATACAATTTGCCCGACCTGTGCAATCGAACCCAGGGACCTCTAGCTCAGTAGTGGCGCTTACGACCACTAGACCAACGACACAGTCAATGCTAATGCAAGTCTACCACAAACCACAAACTATTGAATACTAAACAGCTAATGAATCCATCATTAGGGTCTGGAATACAATCAATCGGCGGCATAGCTATTCACAAACCGAAGTCGAATCGAATTTGACACGTTTTCGAGCACCTCTGTGTTTTCGAGTAACAGATTTTTGGATCGAACGATTCGCAAAATGTTATACACAGATTCGATCGACCTCGTGGATTGGATTCGACGGACTACATTAAACAGTCGTGGTGAAATATTTTATGTAGCCAATAAACTATCTTTAATAAGTATTTCTGTACGTTCTATTTAATTCTACTATAGACTATACTGAATAACCGTCGAGTAACAAAAAATATAATAAATTATAAACAATTTAAAAATGATTTTAATTTTAAATGGATACGCAACGACTCTTGCTTAATTATGATATAGTATAAAATGGCGTCGTAATTCTGATTGGATTGCACTACCGATAGCAAATAGCTGTCGGCGGTTTTGTGAATAGTGATTTTCGAGAGTTCGATGGATCGATTGGATACGGTGGACAATCGAGAGAACGACAATCGGAAGAGATGTCGCGGCCGCGGTATCTATTCCGATTCCCGTTTGGTTATGAAGGAACATGGGTGGTTTTTAGTCAGTAGAAGTCTGACACTCACTGAGTCATTTGTTGATTACCCGTACTCCAAAAAAAGGGCTATCGGTTATGATGAGTTCAACAGATGGCGGAACTAGCGAGTAAGGTCTAATTGTATACATACAACATCACGCATGTAATTCCCGAAGTGTTAGGCAGAGTTGTACCCCATTTACACCCACATTTCGCCAGTTTTGTGCCAAATGTAATAGGGGGCGAGCCTCATCATCATCAACAGCCTAGTAATGTTCCCACTGCTGGGACACAGGTCTCCACTCTTTGAGAGGGAATGGGCTATAATCTTCCACGCGGGACCAGTGCGGATTGGTAGATGTCACATGTCTTCGAATTTTTGGTTCTAGGAGATGCCGGTTTCCACACGATGTTTTCCTTCACCGTTTTTGAGGGCGAGCCTGTTGCCATCAAAACTCAGACTTCGTGGTTGCTACTAAGAAGTTCCTCATACTCAGGAATCGCGTTTGCGATCACTAGACCAACAAAACTGAGCACCACCCCGTCCACGGAAACATTATCCGAAAGAATTGGCCAAGTGCAAGTCGGACTTGCACATGAAGGGTTCCGTACCATGACTTCTTATAGGTTTTCCTGTAATCTTTACGTGTTTAACTAATTTCTGTATTTTTTTCAGAATTTTAGGCCCAGTAGTTTCGGGGATAATGGGGGAGGGATGGTCGGACAGACAGACAGACACACGAGTGATCCTATAAGGGTTACGTTTTAACCTTTTGAGGTACGGAACCCTAAAAAACAAACGAAAACCCTTTAAATAATCCCGTGGGTTTCAAAGCCATTATTTTTATAAAAGTATAATTATTTAATACAGCATTCTTAACACCGGCAATAATGAGAGGAAACGTAGGATTTATACATTAAATTGAATAATTTCAGACTGACGGGCTTAAGTAAATGAGATCGGGCTAAGCCAATCCCATTTAGGTGAAATAAAGAGCTTTGCATGATAGCCAGGTGGAAAACATTTTAAGTCGAATATCGGACGGAAATAGGGAACGATAAATCTAATTTATCAGCGGGTATTATGTAGATGGTTTTATGGGTAAACTAGCTCAGGGGTAGCGGGTTGTTCGCAAGAGATACCGTGGCCTCGGCACAAAGGGCTTAGAAGGAACATGGATGGTTTTTAATCAGTAGAAGTCTGACACCCTTCCACTCTGTCCAGAGCGGGGGCTATTTGATGATTTCGCACGTTCAAAAAAAAAGGGGTAGCTAGCCAGCGGTGGGAGTGTAGGTCGAAAGTTATCCTACTGAAACGTACCTCATCACCATCGGTTCAGTTTTTGTTTGTGTCGTCTTCCAATCTAACCGGATGCAGCTGGATACCAGAATTTTACATGAAGGGACTACCTATCTGACCTCCACACCCAGTTTGTACCTACTGGGTAATATGATACCCCTTGGTAAGAATGGTTATCGGACTTTCTGGCCACTGGCTACCTGTTACGACAGTCAAAGTTCTACAAATGATAGCCGGGACCAGCGGCTTAACGTGCTTTCCGAGGCACGGAAGAAACTCGGTAGACCCTAAACAATTATCAGTAAGTAGGTCAGACAAAACATATTCATTCCGTCGGGGATCGAACCCGCAACACTCAACGCAACAGCCAATCGGCCACGGTGCCAACCGTGCCGTCGTAAAACAAAATAATAGACTCAGTATGGTTACCTATGTAATATTATGGATGCTATGGGATACACGTAAAGCTATGTCATCGGGGCGCACCTAAACAGATTAGCATGCGATCAATATCAGACTTTGAGTGACCCTGACCTGGGTTAATGCTTACTGACAGCATTTTGAGGAGTCAGCAAACACTATACAAAGTCTTCTTTAGTTTTGGATGCTGTTGCGGCTGCCTCATTACTGCAGTGCATCTGCAATGTTTGCGGAGACGCGCACAGACGGCTTTCATGCGATTATCAGCAGGAAAGTTTCTAGAAAAGAAGTTTGTAGTCCTGGAGTTTCTTGCCCGTTCTTCTCCTTATAGATCTACGCTAGGGAATGGGCAACTACAGTACTTTCACAAGTTATTTTGCCTTATGACTGTGACTGTAGCTTCGGTTTATGTAAGTATTGTTTTTCTGACATTCATAAGTGCCTGTAATGGTTTAATTGAATTATATGGTTTGAGTTTGAAAAGTAGCGACTATTTTTTTTAACATTATAACCAAAATGAGAGTTATTTGAAGGTATGGCTGGCTCCCGCCGGGGCTGCGAGTTGTTCGAAAGAGATACCGCGGCCTCGGCACAAAAGGCTAAGAAGGAACATGGGTGGTTTTTAGTCGGTAGAAGTCTGACACTCCCTACCGCTCGGCCCAGAGCGCAAGGAGTCATTTGATTCTTTCCGGCCCCCCCCAAAAAATAGCTTAGGGCTCGTTTACGGAGACGCGGGGCGTCGCGCGGCGCGTGCAGAAGGCTCGTCTCGTGCTTTTTTAGAGACGTGTCCACCGCAACTAATGCTGCATTTTCAACTAACAAGCGAAAAATCACTTCTCGTAAAATCGACGTTACATCGCCATGGTATTTGAATTAAAAACGCAGCACGCGCCGCGCGACGCCCCGCCTGTAGGTAAACATGCACTTAGGTAGATCGACGATTCTTAGGTCTGGCAAAGTGTTAAGGGGTTTTTCCATCAGGAACTTCTCAGTAGCATCCACAAAGTCTGGATTTGTACCCAGTTCATGGCAACAAGCTAGCCCCCTATTACATGGGGACTTAAACATACTGGCCAAATGTGGGTGTACTATTAGGTACACCTCTGCCTATCCCGTCAGGGATTACAGGCGTGATGTTATGTTTTGTATGTTGAAGATATGGGACTGCAGGTAATTTACACAACAAAAAATAATGAATACAACAACATGATTTATTTAATTATCTTTCGTATGGCATATTCTTACATTGATTCAACAATTATATTTAAAAAAGGCTTTACTTTAGCGAAGTAACTTAGTTTACATTATTTCTATGTTTTTTACATTTCTTATTGAGATTCTGAATATTCGTTATATTTGACAGTATTTGTTAAACTAAAAGAGCTACCCGAAGAGGCGAAGAAATCACTACTTAAATTCAGCTTTCTTTCGGCTAGGTAAATTCCGTTCGGCTCGTGCCGATCGGTAAACTCCGTTCGGCTAGTGCCGTCGCCTCTGAAATCAGTTCGTGTAGGTTCGGTACTATCCGAGCTGCTTCCCTAACATAATTACTACTTACATTGATTTTTCTGTTTCCATTTTGATTTATTCTTTTTTTTATAAATTAATAATAGAATAATATTCTGATTTAGCTGCCTCGCTATACCGAAGGCGAATTTTGTCTTTAATTAAGAGTTTGGAAAGGCTTTTAATAAACTGTTTTCAAAGGTTTCGTGTTGAACATGATTATTGATGTATTTGTTGTTAGTTAAATTGCCTAACAATTCTTTTCTCTGACGTATACCTATTCTACTTGTCAAAAATAACACCGGTTTTTCTCTGACAGCAAATAAGGGTAAAACAAATTGAATGGTTTATTTTCGTTTCTTAAGGTAGAATTTTTAACACTTAAATGAAATAAATTTTATAGTGATGTTGAAAGTTCGCCATTTTAATTTCTTATCATTATTCACCACTGGAGATTCGCCGAAAGATAAACGTAATTACTTAATAATAATTAAATAACTACTAAAACTAAGTTCAACAGTTTGTAGGTACCAAATGGAAGTAACGAACATTTTAAGATTATTTTAGTACCTACCTTTAATTGTGTTAGCTAATATTATTATTTAAGTGCCTATACCTACCAATATGTATAAATCACTAATTGATATTAAAAAAAAGTTCTTTTTTTTAAATTTCTTTATGTTAAAATAAAATAAAAATGTTTTAAATTATACATTTTGATATGTAGGCAAACATTTTTACTAAGATCGAATGCGTCTTATTTCTTACAGTGTTTCCAGATAGGTATGGAATAAGATTTACATTAGAATCGTCTTTTATCCTAATTTGACTTTATTTTTATTAACTGTTTTTAACGTTTTATAACTAAATAAAAATAAGCGTAAAAACATTAATAATACATATGACAAGATAAGTACCTTTAATTATTATAATACCTACACATGATAAGTACAAATATATAAATAAGGAAAAGAAATGGTTATTATCACGGCTTAATACTGAAACTATACAGGGAGTAATCCCGGAACACTGACGCTAAAATTACGTATTTAGTACATAATTTTAATCCCGCCCACATGGAACATTGGTAATGAAAAAAATAACAACTGTTTCCTACAAGACTGATATACCTACTTGTTGATGATGTTCTTTCGTCCCTGCATAATATGATAACTATTGATAACCTTAGATTAAAAAAATTAGAGATACAAAAAAAGAACACAAAGTACTATTATGAAAGTGTTTCTGATAAAGTTTTATGAATACTTGATTTCAATGAGAAAAAAAAATGAAAAGGCTGGTTGCACATTTTTGATTTTTCGTTATTTTTGATTTACTAACAAGTTCACACTTTCGACCACTTTCCAATCTTATTACTACTTATTATTATAACGGTCGTTGCCTTATAATTATGATTCCTCATTTTAGTACTATTTTTTCATTTTCATCGGGAATTTTTGTTTTTACTTATTCTTCAAATAGGATTTAATGAATAGAATCAAATAACCATACAATACCCTCACGGATCGGTCAGGTATTTTTTTAAATATTGTTTAGATTGGTTGACGGTTTCGTAAAGGGTACATACTCCATTTACACCTTTGATCGAAGATTTACACCTTCCTACAATATGTCCGACTGCGGTGTCAGGAGTCAGGTGACCTAAACTTTTTCCGTACCGTTTTGAGCGAATCCATATTCGTTGTATACTTGTATGTGACACACAGATTGTTATCTAATAATATAAATAACACACGTGTTAATCTACGTAAGTATCGGAAGCCTTGTCTAGAAGATTTGTGCCCGTTTTCACTGACACTAACTGGCACCTAAAGAAGTGCTCATTATTATCATCCACAGCGCGAATTCACCCCCTGCTGGTTTGTGCCAAGGTCCAGGTTCTTGTATTAGGCTTAAGGTGGAAGCGCTAAGGTGGTCCGTGAAATTCAAATTTTCTTATGTTTTTTTGAGATTTGCAGGTCAATGTCAGGTTTTATGTTGTTTAAATATGATTCGCGCAAGTAACGCGTAGGTGTTTATAGAGATATAATCATTAAAATCATGAATACAATCCTCTTGAGTTGATTTAATTCCAATGAGTGACTATTTGATGAGAAAGGCATTCAAGGTTAAAAGAACTGAGAGGGTTGTATTGGTGATTTTAATCATGATTGCTCAATAAAGTCACATTTGTTACGGTCGCGAATACTATTTTATTTAACATACAACCTAACACTGACCGGTTAAATATAAGAAACGTAAGAAAAAAAAAAAAAAATTCGCGGGTTACCCTAGCGCTTTCACCTTATTCGGGTATTTTCCGGCAACAAAGTCGACTGCCTATTTCGCCACCGGACGACCAACACTTCCCTTTCCATTTCTTGAACGCCACACGGTCACAGCTTTACTCCATCACACTTTGCTAGGTTTCCTGCACAACTCTATTTGAGTTCTACGTTCAATGTTAGCATTAGTAATTAACAGAGCACTTATATTTAGGTGTTCCCGTAGTGTTGGTAAAAACGGGTATTACAATCATAATAAAATTTATAATCATTCATTTACAATCATTCATTAAGTAAGTACCGAGTCTTTGGTCAAATGGACCCACTCGAAATAGACACGCGGGATCAGTTGACCAATTTACATATTGACCTGGTGGACCCCAAATCAGATTTGAGTTATTTGCTTATCCCACGGAAACACCGAGATCAAAAGTAGCCTATGTTTTAATCCAGATTATAAGTTATCTTGGTACCAAATTTTATCTAAATCCATTAAGCCGTTTTTATTTTGACTAACCAATTTTGCGCTTCACTGTATTCACTGGCACTTTAAACAATAGATTTTTTTTTTAAGTTTCAATGTGGGTTCAGTTAGTTATTAAAAATACAGAAATAAATTATGCAGCCAAGTCCAGTAGAAAGCGGGTCCAGTTGACAAAAGACTCGTACAGACGCCAGTACATCAAGTTACTTTAATCTGTCAAATTTCTTTAATAGATTTTAAACTTTACAGCTCAAGTATTAGATTCAAGATTGATTAGAAATCCGTTTGACAGTTTCGGGTAGCTTGATGAGTTGACGTACAATAAGTACAGTTATAAACATTATACATGTTCGTTTATGCACTGCAAGAAACATCACTATGTTTTTGATACGGATGCGAAACCATAAGTACAGTCCTTTTACACTATTATTACTTCTGTGACTATTTTACTGCAACCTTATTGATCGCTAGGATTTTTACAGACTTAACGGTAGCAAGCAAGCCAACCGCAATTTTATCGCTATCACGATAAAGATCACTTTTGACATTTGACAGCGATGAAACTCAAAGAAAATCGACATTAGAAAGGACTGTATCTTAAGATCTGTATAATTGTATAGATAGACTATTGTAGGGTTGTTGAGTGTTCCAATTTGAACTTTATTTGAACACCAATAAGAGGTACGTTCTTTTGAAAGAACACATCTCCTTATCAAGGTATTGTATTTTAGCTGACAAGGGATCTTGCAGTGTTTATCAGGAAAATCAATTAAGTCAGAACTACCGCGATCACTACCGGTCAACCAATTTTCAACCTTATGTCCTTGGCAATAAGGATCAGTGATCGACCGTCAGTGAGCGATAGTACACACGGTGACACATCAAGCTATACAGGATAGCATGGCCTCGCTTTGTATAGATATCCCGTACAATGAGAGATCAGCTTAATCTGGTTACTATAGCATGTCGTGCGTACTGCACCTTACTTTAGCATTTTTATACCTCATCTAGAAGAATTAATTTAAGTAACAATATTAAATAACATGCCTTCTCCATATCAATACAAACTATATAATATATAATACCATGTCAACTTTTTTATTATCAGAAAAAAAAAACTACACGCGAAACAATGTTCTTACTTTGGGTACTAAGTTTGGAATCAAGTAGGCTAAGTGACCACAAATGTATCATGATATTTGAGGTGTAAAATAGACACCTGCACATCAAGTTACCCTATCAACCTTGTAACCACCAAGCTAATAAGTATACAGGCAGAAATCTTTATAGTTCAAGTACACTGAAAATATTTATTGCAATTTTGTTTTATAAAGCTTTTCAAAAGATACAGCGTCTGACATCAGTAAACATCTATATCTGTATTAGCCTTAGAGCCCACGTCGGCCCGACCTTCGTTATTTTATAAAAGCTGAATGTTGGTTTGTGCATGACCCCTATACAGGTCCGACCAGCGAATATACAGACCAACTTTCAGCTTTTATAAAATAACGAAGGTCTGGCCGTCGTGGGTTCTAAGGCTATAATTATAGTCTTAAAAGTAAATGTAAGTTAGCTGGCTGTATACTTATTAGCTTGTTCGACTGTACCTTATACTGTTGCGTTAAAGTTAAAAATCTATTTAAGTAATTTAACAGATTGTAATAGCTTAATGTACTGGCTTCTGTTCAATCATACATTTTAGAAAGCTCAATTGATAATATTTATAAAAAATACATGAATAAGATGTCACTTCGCCATTTTTCATATCAGGGTCTCCTTCAATTGTCAGCTCTTTTTTTTCTGATAATTAAAACTAGTCGAGTTTCTTAATAACTATTGAAAATGTTATTACAAAATTACTTTACTAATAAAGATAGTTAAGTAAATGAGACCAGTTTACTTTTTATTTTACGTTTATCCAAGTTCTATTATATTTATTAACCATTTTTATTTACACACATCGATGATAGCAATTTTTATAATGTACAGTATCTTTTAAAAACTCTTCTTTCTTGGGTTAGCCAATTTTGTTATTGACGTGTGTAAATAAAAATGGTGATCCCTAGAAAACGCAACCATTTTTTGACAATCTACTATAAAGTCATAAGCACTATTTAGTTACTATACAAAATAGACTACATTTCTTTTCCTTAAAGATCTAGAATTCAGTTCTTAAGTTGAAACGGTGTAACATTGTTGTTTTTAACAAATTAGCTACCACGACGTGAATTGGCACACAAAAGTAGGTGCACTTGAGCTATCTAGGTCGTCGCATAGAAAAACTATAATTCACCTTCAACCGAATAGACTGCCCCAACTTAGTTACGAAAAGGCTAGACAATGATGACGAGGAGCCTTTATGGAATTTGCTCAAATCGAGGCATATGGAAGCAACCTTCGCTTTTAACGAGGCAGCCTCGAATGTTAAACTGTACGTGCATTTCAATTAAGTGATTTAAGAGGGCATCGCGTCTTATAGTTAGGATTCCACCAGTGTCTAAATTCGTCATAAATTGTGGTTTTCTGCAGCATTTTCTTGTCGTGGAGAGCCTCACATAAGGCGCAGACGTTCTCAGTTTCGGCAGGATTATAGTACGTGTAGTGCTGTTTCCATCTGAAGTATTTGTTGTATTCGTTTGGAGACTTTATCAGTTTGTTCATCATGAACGCTAGCTGCCTCACGTGCTGCTTTCTGCCGTCGATGTAGGAGCCGGGAGGAAGAAATCTGCAAAGATAATTATGACTTTAATTTGGGATAAGTTTTAAAAATATTTTGTATCCGAGACACTCGCACTATTTTTAGAGGTGATAGAACATTATAAAACCTTAGGGTTAACAGGGATATACCGCTTATACCACACCCTGCATTTCGCCAGTTATGTCAAGTTCCATATAATATCCCGATCGAGGTTAGGGACATCAAGCGGAAACCAATCCAGGCTCTGAGACATTTTCCAGTTTGCTAAGGAGCTCAGAATTAATCTGATAACCATGCCCAAACCGAGAATCGAACAGAAGACCCCATGCTCAGCAGTAGCGTTTGCCGCCAGATTAATAAGGAATGCCATAACATCCTCATATTCTTGACACCCAAAGAGTTTCAAAAGAAGAGAAAGAAGAAGGATGGACATTGGGAATATTTTCGCACAAGTATTTTGATCCCGTACATTTTACATTTTGTTGAATTTTGAGACTCGAATGCGGTCTATTGTCATTGTCACACGCCCACTTGTCAGGTATGGCAGGTGGGCGTGTGACAATGTGACAATAGACAGATAAATGATGTAATAAAAAAATGTAATGTTAAAATGTCATATAAAAAATAAAACACACACGGCTTCGTGTTTTGTACAATTCAAACTGAGTAACTCTACGGTGCCAGGTGTGGGCTAGAACAAAAAGAAACCCAATGCCGGAGAGAACAAGTGCCTTTTGGCTTCATTAAGGGCGCTTTTACACCCATTACTATTAACAAATATTGGATAACAATTTTATGTCACCGTGCGTAGATTGGAATAAATATACGGGTCGAATTGAGAACCTCCTCCTTTTTTTTCGTCGGTTAAAAATACGCCAGCCATTAAATTGGCAAACAAGCAAGTCTCCATGGCAACGGCTCACCAAACTTATGAATTGTGTTGGTCTAAAAGCGGTTACCACTTCACATCAAGTAGTCGGCGGCATATTTACCAAGCGCATTGTAAATATTGTAATGCAATATTTAAATTGCTAACAAGTCTGCTGTTTTGAATGTTTGGGTTGCAGAGGTTATTCCATATAAAACTTCAGCTGTATCTAGGCAGGAAACCCTGACATAGTTTGGAAAAGGTAAGACAGACGATAATGGTCTTTTTTTTGGAACAAGCCCGCCACACTATTCCCAAACCACTGTAACTCCTGTTAGGAAGTTTTTTTTTTTTTTTTTTTTATTTTCATCATGATACCAAAACAAATACAAAAAACAAACAAAACAAATTACAACAAATACAAATTTTCTGCCAAACTGCAGGACAGTTTGTCGGCAGTCAGAATCAACAGCGGCGACCACAAGAAAAGCGCCGAGACAATGAAGCTCGACTAAGTTCCAGAGAAATGATTTAACTGTCGTGGATCACGCAACGAAATTAATCAGAAAAGAATAGCGGAGGAGTAAGCAAAACGATGGTCATTACGATAATCACACCAATACAAGACGCCATTAGATACGCGGAAACGCCGAGCGGAACTCTTGCGGTTTCACCTACGTAGTTCCCGTTCCCTTGGGAATACAGACATAAGAAGAAGTCTATGTCACCGGGGATAGTGTAGCTTCCCAACGGTGAAAGAATCTTTCAAAGCGGTCCAGTACTTTTTACCCGACTACGGCAAAGCCAAAGGAGGGTTATGATTTTGACTGGCTATGTATGTATGTATGTATGTTTGTACATGTGTGTATCTTCATCTGTTCCCTCATAGCTTCTAATCTACTTATCGGAACTCGACATATGAGGTATCGTTAGAACCGTCTTAATTTTCCTCTGAACATAGGCTACGTGACGTGTCACAAAAAGTGATTTGGCGCCCTCTAGCGGTCAAAAAGTAAGGCTTAAAAAATAAAAATGGAGATAAACACGAAGTGTTTGGTATCATTTAAAAGGGCCTCACTTGTACCTACATTTCCAAAATATTGCTTAAATTTAAAATCACGCCCTCTAGCGGACAAAAAGTCAAGAGTAAAAAAAAATATTTAACACAAAAATTGTTTAAATAAAAAAAAGTAAAAAAACTAAAACCCGACTACGACAAAAAAAACGACGCTGAAAAAGTATGAAACAAGATTTTCAGGATAGAACAAAAAGAAAAGCCGTAGTCACACGTTATAGGTACCAACCTAAACACTTTAATACCGTGTGACTACGGCTTTTCTTTTTGTTCTATCCTGAAAATCTTGTTTCATACTTTTCAGCGTCGTTTTTTTTGTTAAGTTTATTCGTTACATACAAAAATACAAAACTCTCTTTATAATGTTATTATTAGTACAGATTGTGCGAAAAGTTTGTAGTGTCTACAATTTATATTGGCCGCTTGATGGTCATCATCTGCCTAGCCTTGTGGCCTAGCCATGTTGGGGTTGGCTTCGGGGGCTTGTTGTTGGCTTGGAGAATTTCAGGCCACTTACTACCTGTAGGTAACGATTAAGTACGAGAAGATCTACAAATTACAGCCGGAACTAATGAATTAACGTGCGTTTCGAGGCACAGATTGGCCGCTTGATAGTGTTGTGTTATTGTGTTAGAAACGTACATCACATGAAGCAAGTTGATAAAAAATTTGTAGTAAAGCCGCAAATACACAATGGCGAGTCAAAGGTCAAAAGAAAATGCCCAAATAATAATAATAATAATAAATAATAATATTCCACAACTATCACACAACGCCATCTAGTCCCAAGCTAAGCAGAGCTTGTGTTATGGGTACTAGACAACTGATAAACATACTTATATATTTCTAAATACATACATATTATAGATAAATTACACCCAGACACAGAACAAATGATCGTGCTCATCACACAAACATTTGTCCTGGGTGGGAATCGAACCCACGACCTCTGGCATAGCAGTTAGGGTCACTAACCACTAGACCAACAGGCCAGTACAAATAATAGCTGATTCATTTGAAGAATACCTTAAATCAGTCAATCAAACAGTTATAGGTACATAATCTTCGAAAGGACAGCACATTGACCACTTTAAGTTTGCAGTTGAAGGTGGCGCTGATTGTCAAGAAAAAAAATGCATCGATATGTCAAACTTATTACATTTATTTTAGTTCTGTGTTTCCCCACATGCACAGATAAGTTGGTAGAAGTGTACACCAGCCAGACCTACTATGATTTGTCTGTGGCACGCTATCGGAACACCATAATGACGCCTGTGAATAATAAATTGTCAAAACTATCCAAAGAAACCACCACGGTAGTAATGATCGGCCTTTTTACGTAAATTTCACTTTGAGGTATAATGTACTACGTACTACGTACGTACGTACGTATTGTGTATTGGATTTATTTATGCATTTGTACATACCACCTGAAATTGACTATTATAGATGCTAAAACTTGCAACTCAGAATTTTAATCTGGCAATCTCGTGATTAATTTTTCTGAACATGCGTTTCGTTACTTCATTTGATAAACTTATGAGAACCTAAAAATATATTGTTTACAATTTTTATTCATAAAAATAAAACTGAAAGATTCGGGTTTACGGATCGTACCTAATTGTACTGAAAATGAAATTGGGAAAGTGGGTCCAGTCGACCAACTCAAAGTGTAATTTAGTGGACTGATCCCGCGGGTTCATTTCGAGTGGGTCCAGTTGACGAAAGACTCGTGTGTGGCAGAATATGCGTAATATCTATTAAGTGATGAATTGATGATTCAGACCATCAAACTGGACGATGACTTTTTAATTAGTTTGGCATTGCATAATTGATGCCCTCATTAGCTGCAACCGGTCTTTAAATTGGACGACACATCTAATTTATAAAATTTTTGTTTAAAAAAAAAACGTTGCCCCACATAAGGAATTTCTCCTGTATCGTGGGTACGTGTACAAAACATTTAAATTCACATACACACCCAGACCCGGTACAACTATCTGTAGGCCATACAAATACTTGGTCCGTGCGGGAATCGAACCTGCAACACGCAGTGCAGCAGTCAATCTAATCTTTTATTAGTATAAAGATATTTTAAACAGTTAAAACACCAGAAATACTTTGGTATTAAATTCATGCCATCTTTGTTTGTATTTGGCCAATCTAACATGCATAAAACATCGTTTTATTTATTTTCAGATAAAAGTGAAGAAAAATCAGGTCAAGGGCAAGTTAGATAGGCACACCAATGGTAGGTACATGTAACAACACGCCTGTAATCCCGGAAGAGTTAGTGCATGTTTACGTACAGGCGGGGCGTCGCGCGGCGCGTGCTGCGTTTTTAATTCAAACACATGGCGATGTATGAAAAAGTTAACGATTCCAAACGTCGATTTTACGAGAAGTGATTTTTCGCTCGTTAGTTTAAAATGCAGCGTTTGTTGCGGTGGACCCGTCCCTCAGTAAATTAATAAAAAAACACGAGACGAGCCTTATGCACGCGCCGCGCGACGCCCCGCGTCTCCGTAAACGAGCCCTTAGGCAGAGACGTAACCATTTGTGTCATTAGTACTTATGTAAGTACCCATATTTCGCCAGTTGTGTTAAGTCCCATGTAACAGGGGACGAGCCGATTGCTATCAACTGAGCACAAATACTCCATGGCTGCTATTGAGAAATTTTAGATTGAAAAACCCAATAACACTTTGCTCGATCTGAGAATCGAACCCAGAACCTTATGACTCCCGTCGGGGCTGCGGATTCCCGTCGGGGCTGCGGATTATCGAAAGAGATGACGTGGCCTCGGCACAAGGGCGAAAGAAGGAACATGGGTTGGTTTTTAGTCAGTAGAAGTCTGACACTCCCCTTCGCTCTGCCCAAGAGCGGGGGGGGGGGTTATTTGATGATTTTCCACCCACCGAAAAAATAGGACCTTATGACCAGTAGTTGCAGTTGTGAACTTGTGACCACTAGACCAGCGAGGTAGTCGAGGCGTTTTATTTATTTGCAGATTAAAAAGAGAAGATAAAAACTCGGTCAAGGGCGAGTCGGTGACATGAATGGTGTCTGTCTACCACTACTTAAACTGGTTCAAAAGATACAACCCTGTGATATAAGTACGGATGGCTTTAGTAATAGGCTCCCGTTGTTAGGAAGCGTTCAAGGTTTTTGTCAATGTCTCAATGCCAGTTTATATTTTTATAAACCCTGGTATAAGAATTTGTGATAACCTCCTGAATCATTCGCTGAAATTCTACAATTTCAAAGGCAAACTAATCATTTTAAAAATTAAAAAAAACGTCTCCCATGTCAAAAAGTGAACTTAAAAAGTGATGAATGAGAACAGTATAGGTAGGTGAAAACCATTGTGAAAACCAAAATTCTTATTACAGTCGGCGGACGAGCAAAGAAATGATCACCGAACTGTCGCCCGCCTGCAATAAACATTTATCAATAGCGTTTATCACCCGGGATAACGCAAATAATCTAACGATACCACATACATCAACATCGGTTCAGGCATTTAGAAGTTATGCTGGAATAATAAAACTCACGAACAAACATACATAGGTACATCGTGAACATAACACCATTTTTTTTGGCTGTCGTGTGTTATCAGGATGCGCCATCGCGCATCGCTTCGTCATTTATTAACTATTTACTTTCGACGTTTATTTTTTCGTAATTACCTATAGAAAAATATCCCACAGTCAACACAAGTATGTACCTATGTTTATACTTACTTGTAGGTACATATATTTTCGTCAGTAAGAAGTTTTTATGCATTTTTTTTTTGTTTTTGTTAATAAGATCTTATGACATTTGTACCTAATCAAACGTTTTATTATTCTGTCAAAATTCTAAAAAATACGACTACTTGACAAGCAAAATGTTTTCACAGGCATCAAGATTATTTATCACAAGCATACTTGCAAAGGTAAGTCGTAGCTATCTTTTTTGTATTAAGTAGATGATAAGTCTTATCATCATCTGCTTAGCCTTTTTCCCAACTTTATTGGGATGGGCTTCTAGCCTGTTATGTTATTAGTTCATTGGATCTATACAGGAACTGATGGACGCTGTACCTATTGCTTAAGGTTTCTTTAGTGTGTAAAAAAGAGATGAGACGTTCTGAATGGTCTCTTTCAAGCTCTCACAGTGAAGTGACATATGTAATTCTGCTAATTATTAATAATAATTCTGCTAGGTTTAGTTATGGGCCGCCAAAACTTAGACTGGCACGGACATGTAAAGAAGAGACGCTAAAAACTACATATAACTAACACCCCAACTCATACGCACCTTGAATAATCAGCTCCTCCGTAAACAATAGGCACTACATCATTCTGCAGCGCCGTCAACAACTTTTCCGTCACATAGTCTTCGGCGAAAGAGTTCTCCATCGACATGTAAAAGTAGTAGTCGTTCTTCAACAGATATTTGCAATTCGACTCATCGTTCTTTGGACATTGTAATGGACCACACCTCCCATACACATCCACAGTAAACCCATACGGTTTTAACGCATTTTTCAATGCTTTGACGTAGCTTTCTCTACCACTTCTGGTTTTACAGTTAGACACAAACCAAGCTGCCGCTTTAGTTTTATTCTGTATTCTATTTCTATCAGCAAACTGATCATCAATTGTTGCTACATAATCTTCTTTCCATCGCATTTTCCGTTTCGGTCCAACGATATTACCTTTGTCATCCCGTATCAGTATGTAAGGGTACGGTACATCTGAATCAAGTCTGTAAGTCGAGGTCCAATTAAAAAATCCATCAAATTGCGCTCCACAAACAGGAAAGTTATCTGCCGATTCCATATTTAAGAATATGTATTGTTGATTGCGAGACCGAGCGCTAGGCAAGTCCGATGTCTTCATATTTCGTCCGTTAAATGCTATAGCATCGAACTTGGTTAGGTCACCGCCGAAGAACTTTCGGTTCGTGGTGACGTAACACTTGATCACCGAACAGTTCTGCTGAAGGAACGCTCTCTGTCCCTCGCCGAGGTAGTAGAAGGGAGCGTAGTCATTCCGCGTCCAGAGTAGGATGTATTTGAAGTCTTTCGGGAGCTTAGTGGTCTTTCTATAGACATCCTTGTACCTGGAGTCTCTTCCGACGTTTTCGATAGCTTCTTGGATAAGGCTTTCAGTGACGGCAGGCTGGTCCGGCCTGGTAGCAAGTTGCAACCAAAAGAGAGAGAATGCGAAACTCGTGCAGCTGACTAGGAAGAAGAACTTGATAGATCGCATTTGTTTTAGGAGTAGTAGGTTGCAGAGGAGGCAGATGGCCTGGGTACGTGGAGACATCTCAGTGGCTTCATCATCGGCCACCGCAACCTCACTGTAAGTGCGGCGTCTGGTTGCATTTGTGAGTTTATTACGTGCCAATATCCAAATCTTCGATACCTGTAACGAAAAGTTATATATTTAAAATTTTCGTTTTTTCCTTTTTACAAAATGCGCTAAGTATATTCGAAGGTTAACTACGACATCTTTTGATTCACATTTTTATAATGTTAGGTATACATTGACTATTATTTGTCAGCTTAGTGCTCTTACGTATAAACATAATTTAAATATATTTGGTTTTCTATGTTATTTAAAATTTGCTAATTATAATTTGATGTAATTCGTCCTTGGCTTGTTTACAGACAGGCGCGGACACAGGATTTTTGTGTGATTTTACTTATCTTCCAGAAAATTCCTTATAATTATTATAGAATATTTAGTTTAAATTGATAACAAATTGAGATTGATAACGAATGACATTTTTTGGTCGGATTCGGAGGCGGGGAGGAGCCATTGCCCCTCTCTATATCCACGCCCTGGGGACAGAGGCGTACTGATAAAATCCGAGATAATTGAATGATTAACACAGATCAAGGAAGGTCCTGGACTCAGCCATTTTCCAGATAACTGCAATATTTGTTGATAATTGTGATTTGAATGAGTAGGGTTCTAATGAATTACGACGCGATAGTGCGTTAAAAATAGCGGGTCACTATCTCTTTTTTTTGTGATAGATAATGTTATTAAATTACCATGCATATAATTATGGTGTTCATCATCATCCTGATTTCACACACTGCTGGGTAAAGGCACAAGGCCTTTCTTTATGTACGCTAATCTCCATGTTCTTCTACCAGCCTCATTCAAGTTTTACTGATGATGGCAACAATGTTGTCTGCGCATCTCATAGCTGGGTGACCAACACCGGTGTGACTAATTTCAAAACTTCAATTATGTAGGTACGATTTTTTTGTACTTACTAATCTTCTTAAATTACCTCTTAATATTATATCATAGTGAAATTCGTAGGTACGTGGGTTAGTAATAACTGCCACTCGGACTCGGGTCGATCTTTAGGTTAAGCCGCGCTTGCCTAGATCGGTCTGTGGATGGGTAACCACTCAATATGTACCGAGTTTCCTTCGTGCCTCGGAAATCACGTTAAGCTGTTGGTCCCGGCTGCCATAATAGATCTTTGGCAGTCGTTACAGGTAGTCAGTGACCTGCAATTCTGACAACTAGTCTTACCAAAGGGCACCAGCTATCGTAGGTATTACGTAGTATTAACTGGGTTGTGGAGGTCAGATAGGTAGTCGCTCCATGTAAAATACTGTTATTCAGTTGCATCCAGTTAGACTGGAAGCTAATCCCAACATATTTGTGAAAAGGCTAGGCAGATGATGAATTAAAATCATAGGTAGACCTACCTATGATTTAAAATATACCTGTAAGTACCTACTTCATAATTATAAAATTATTAAACCGGGACATCTGCTCACGGTGTGAATGAAACAAATCAAAAGATATTTTAAAATGTATGCCGCATAAACAAAGATAAGAACAAATGATGTATCCTTTAGAAAACGGATGTGTCGATATGGTGTTAGTTTGTTAACTTCCTGTGAATTTTGATAGCATTGGCCGCGGGTTGTATTTACTTAAATATAATATCAATAATGCAAAACATACGTCATTACATTTAGACAATAGTATATAAAAATACAGTAATAAGAGCCGTGAACAATGAGCCCGGATAATCGGATATCTGGATAATCGAGGTTCGGATAATCGGGGTTCTACTGTAAATAAATTTAATCTGCTGTACTATTGAACAATTATTTAATCTGCTGTACTATTCAACAATTACAGTCTTTTTTTGTTTATATTGTTCTCTGAAAACAATAATAATTGTCACGGTTTCCGCTACTCGTGACCGGCGGATGTTTCTTCTCAATGAGGTTATTGAAACATTTAATTGATATGCGTCTTGGGACTTACTCATCGTAAACAAAATACATAGTTTTGCAATATTATTGCAGGAGAACATGATATTTGTTCCTGAAATCATGTTTTTGGCAACACTTCTTGTAAACACAACATACCCTACGCTTTGTATTACCACGTCGGGATAAGGATATGATGAAAGCGCTAGATAACCCGCGAAATTCAAATGTTCGTTTCTTATATTTAACCGGTTCGTGTTAGGTAGTCTATAAAATAAGATTAGTTTTCTCGTGCTCCTAGTCCTAGTAGTATCTAATCTAGTAGTAGTACCTAATCTATTTTAATGAACAGTAATAATAATTAAGAATCTGCCAACTGATAGTGGAGTGGACACAGTCCGCCTTATTACAAAACGTAGTTAAACCTGGTTTAACTTAGACTTGGTTTATCTCGCATGACGTCTCACTTCAATAATATTCAAAAGAAAGTGACAGCATGCGAGATAAACCAAGTCTAAGTTAAACTAGGTTTAACTACGTTTTGTAATAAAGCGGAGTGAGTTTCGTGTGTCGGGAACAGAATCGAGTTGTGAGGTATAGCGCTAGTCCCGTGTCTGGGCTTCGGGTTGTTCGAAAGAGATACCGCGGCCTCGGCACAAAGGGCTAAGAAGGAATATTTTTTGAGTTTTTTAGTCAGTCGAAGTCTGACACTCCCTACCATTCTGCCCAGCGCAGGAGGAGTCATTTGATGATTTCACAGCCGCCAAAACGCAACGCAACGCTTACGTCGGCTCTTGCGCATCCCTTCCATTTGCTGACATCTCACGCTCCTTCGACACGGCCTGTTGTCATAAACTAAAAACTCTGACCTGTATCTCTTATTTGTTGAGTTATGTCATTAGTAACTTACTAAACTGATTAACTACCCTGCCAACCTGCCTCCGAACGATGTTTTTTGTTGTAAAAATAAAACAAACTTACATTTGCAGTTTTAAGACCTGCGCTCTCATACATTATGTAAAGGAAAAATATTTTATGCAAGTACAACCTACATTTTATGAGATGGTCGACTATTATTCGTAAACTTGTCCTACTTAGCTGTGCCTGTGATGGTTTTCCTTTTACTTTCGTTATAATTATATGTTACTACCTACCTGCCATGATTTTTTTCATACGCCCATGTACAACCCGTATCTAGGTGGTTTAGGTTGGCACCTTGGCACACTTGAGTCTAACAAAAATTTTCACTTTAAAGCTTAATATTTAACAAAACAATCCGTTAATCAAAAAAGTGTTTGATCAAACTCGCAATATTTTTCAAAGACCTATCCAACGACACCTCACACAATGGGCTTCACGAGAAAAAAAATCATCCCCTCTTAAACGTCTACTACAGATACCCTAAAAAAAAAAAACTATTCTACCACTTTGTCGGCGTAACTCATTTGTATGTTCATGCCAAATTACAGCGTTCTATCTAGTACAGTCGAACAAGCTAATAATTACACAGGCAGAAATCTTTATAATTCTTGTACACTGAAAATATTGATTGCAATTTTGTTTTCTAAAGCGTTTCGCATTAAGCGACTGATGTCAAACACTGTATCGTTTGACATCAGCCTCTAAATGCACCTGTATAATCTTAAAATTAAATGCAAGTTAGCTGGCTGTATATTGTATTGACTACGGAACCCTAAAAACTTGTGTAGAAGTTGGAACCAGGACCTACTACAGATGTTAAAACACTTTAATACGGATGTTTTATAGTTTTGTTTTGACGTAAAATAAACATTATCTAGGTTAAATAAGTTATTTATAAATTCAATTAGTTATGACCTATATATTACGCGTGGTGACCTATGACCTTATTGGATACTGTAAACAAACGCAGATTAGTGGCTACGTGAATGAATATAATGCTAGTCGATTCCGATAAAATAAAAAAATCCTCTTTTGTATACATACTTATCTCTTACATAGATAAGAGTAGAAAACCTTTTTTTACAAACTCATTCGTTTTTAACTCCACAGATAAAAAAAACTTAAACAAACAACACCGTTTTTTTACACCGACCATTAAGAATATTCGGCCTAGAAGCGGCCAGCACTGAATTCTAAATTCAAATTTTATCTTTTTCACCCACTTATTACCGGACAAGTTCTTTTTTTAAATTAATTAATTGGTTTAGCATGACATCGCGGTTAGCGTATCGCGCGGTGACTAGTAATGTACCAAAGTACCAATTACAGTGATACTGATACGCTGCGATCCTGCGATGACGCGTTGACTTACTATCGCTTTAATTTTGTGACGCGTTTTTTAATGCATTACCTCATACTGAGAGGAGCTCGGGGCTTAATAATAACTGCCGCTCTGGTCGATCTTTAGGAGCCGCGTTTGTTGTGGATGGCGCCTAGGTTGGTCTGTGGATAGGTGACGACCACACATTACGGTACCGAGTTTCCTCCGTGCCTCGTAAAGCATGTTAAGCTGATGGTCCCGCATGCGGCATGCCATATACCTAAAGGTCAGACAACCAGACTAATCAAGGGGTATCGTATTACCCAGTATTATCTGGGTCGTTCAGGTTAGATAGGCAGTCGCTTCATTTAAAACTTTTTTACAAAAAATAAAACCGACTTCGACAAAAATAAAACACAAAAAAGTGAAAAATAAAAAATCTGCTTCTGAAGTCGGTGACTTTTGTTTGTTTGATTTCATGTTTTTGCCACCGACTTCAGAAGCTGATTTTTTATTTTTCACTTTTTTGTGTTTTATTTTTGTCGAAGTCGGTTTTATTTTTTGTAAAAAAGTTTTTATTTTTCACTGTTTAGTGGTTCACATGTGCTTACCCCTTCACAACGTATCGGCGTGATGTTATATTATGAACTGGTGTAAACAATAGACAGACATGAGATTTCAGCAATCCCAGTTCATTTGCTATCATTTATTGAGGAGTTCCGTTGCATATCTCCGAAGTTCTTCATCAGATCTTCACCAAATGGTTTTTATAACCTTTGTAGTGAGTACAGGCGTGATATTATGTTGTGTGATGGCGTAAACAAAGCTTAGATATGCTATGGCAACAATCGCGGTTAATCTGCTGTTATTTATTGAAGAGTTCCCCCGATTTCTACAAGATCCCATCATCAGATATCGAAATGGTGACAATGGGACCACACGGGAAGCACCAGCTTTCAAATGAAAAAAGAATCATGAAAATCAGTTCACCCAGTCGCAAGTTATGAGCTAACAAACATAAAAAAAAAAAAAAAAAAAATACAGTCGAATTGATAACCTCCTCCTTTTTTTGAAGTCGGTTAAAAATACTGATATTCAGCTGCATCTGGTTAGACTGGAAGCTGACCCCAACATAGTTGGGAAAGGCTAGGCAGATGATGACGTCATACTGAAGCCCAGTGCTAGCATGGCGGGGCAGGATGGGATTTTTGGTGACAAATCAATTTGTTCTCTTGTTGGTATAGGAATCGCGAGCGTTTTAGTCCGGTCAATTTAGACATCCCAAGTAACCGTTTTTGAGATAATAATATATCGATTCAACTTTTTGAATCGATTTATCTCAAAAACGGTTACTTTCAGAAATAGAAGTGGTTAGACATTTTTATAGATTATTATCTGATCTATAATTTGGTCTCTGCTTTTACGACAAAACTTACCGTTTTGCTGAAAATCGCGAAAAACGCGACCTTTGACCTCGATTTATTTTTTTGTCCAGGTGTCGGATCGATGGGGACTTTTTAAATTTCATTCATAATGGTGTTTTGAACGCCTCCTGATCAGAAGGTCTCAAGTAGCAAAATGTCCAACAGTGCAAAATGTCTAATGAGCAGTAAGTCTACTTAGCAAAAAACGTCTGACTGAGTTAAATTGCGTATCTTTTTAACGTCAGTGGCTATCAGAAATGTCCATAGATTAACTGTAAATTGGTTATGGTTTGGTACATTTTTTTCTTAAAAACTCACCACTTGACAGTTATTTGATAGACATTATAAGTTATCCACTGTCATTAAAAGATACACAATAGCCCTGCTAATCAGAAGGGTTTTGAACAATCCTACCAATTTTTATCCGGGTGGGAATTAGTGCAACCTAACCTCTATTTTCAGCAGGGCTATTGCGTATCTTTTAATGTCAGTGAGTGGCTATCATATAGTGTCCATCAAATAACTGTCAAATAGTTAGTTTAAAAAAAAATGTACCAAACCATAACCAATTGACAGCTAACTTATGAACGATATTATCATATACCACTGTCATTATAAAGATACGCAATAGCCCTACTGGTCTAATTTGACCGGACTATTTTGCATTGGTTTTTGGCTTGGATCCCCGTATCGGGAAGACATAAATTTTGTTATAATTATTTTTTAAGCACACTTCCTCGAAGATTGGTTATTATTGCACTACTATTAGGTTCAAAATGTAGTGTATTTACACTAGTGGTTTTGTTTTAATTCTTTTATCCCTTATATATAGTCCAACGAGGTTGAATTACTATCGTCAACGGTTTTTTTTTATTCTAGTAAAGAGGTGGTTGATTTTAAAGCATGCATAAATATTCAAATTGGTTCATAAATAGAATATCATAATTAATAATAATGGTTATAAAATTTATCAAATTATTTAAGTAGGTATTTGCTTTTATCAACAAATTAACATTCATTTCTGTTCCTCAAATTTTTTGAACAAAAATTATATCAATTTTAAAATTAATTTAAATTCATTCTTCACGCAGAAGTTATAAAGGTGGTTTTTGCTTGACTTTTCGCTAGTTTAGCTGAAACTCAAAAAACAATAATTACCTATTTATAGCTGCCCAAAATAAACGAAAGAAGTAATTAACTTATTATTGGTGAGTGCTATAGGTTTTAGATTATTATATCACTACTATTAATACTACAAACGGGATATTTACCATGTTTGCTTTAGTTTATCCGTGATCATGGTGCTTGTAACAGCGCGGCGCCGAAATATCGGGAACTCGAAACAATAAGCACACATGGTAAATATCCCGTATAAAGTATTAATAGTAGTGTAAGTGACCATGTCAGTTTAAAAACTTATACAATTATATCGTGCATTAGCAGTGCTATCAGAATTTTTGCAGGCAAAGTCGCAGGCAAAGTGCTAGTTTATTTTAATAATGCTTTTGTGCATCATCGTTGTTTGGCAAGGCTGCACCATTGTTTACCCACATGTTAATACAGTTGTTTTACTGTTTAGTTTCAACGTAAAATAAACAATAACTAGGTGAACTATTCAATTCAATGTGACCTGAAGATGACCTGGTGATGAACTGATGACCTATGACATATTTAGGTACTAGATAACGATAATTTATAATAATATCCCTAAATGCCTAAAACATTTATAGACCTGCCCCCCTATTGCGTATCTTTTTAACGTCAGTGGCTATCAGAAATGTCCATAGATTAACTGTAAATTGGTTATGGTTTGGTACATTTTTTTCTTAAAAACTCACCATTTGACAGTTATTTGATAGACATTATAAGTTATCCACTGTCATTAAAAGATACACAATAGCCCTGCAGGGTATTTAATTAGAAAACAAATAAAATTACAGTAGGATGAAACCCAATGGAAAAAGTAGAGAATATAACAAAAATTAAAGGAAAAATAAATTACGGTCGATCTGAGGTCGGGAAGTGGGGGTGGGGGGTTTTTAAGGGGGAAAGCGGTTTATCTCGATTTCCGGCAAAACTACAAGTCCTATGGAAAAAAATATACATTGCAATGGTAATGTATATGATGAGCCATGACATAATATCTTAACACCTATATTGAGCATACTATGTAAATTATCTACACGTGTTTTTGCAAATAAATGAATTTGAATTAATTTAGATACCTACCTAGTCTAGTGGTGCGACCGTATGACTGCCAAGTCGAAGGTCTCAAGTTTGAAATCAAGACTATCGCCTCAGACTTTTCGGATTCATGTGCGTATCGTAAATTTATCACTTGTCTAAGTGAAAAGAAAACATCGTCATGAAACCAGCCTGCAGAGAGATATTTTTCGATGGTATCTAAAGCCAAGTCGAAAGCCCATGGGCGGCATAAAAACTCTGTCCCCAGGTCAGGCATTAACCACCCGATAAAGAACTGCTCTTGGTGTCTGCGGGACTGTTTGAAAGAGATACCGCGGCTCTGAAACACAAAGGGCTTAGAAGAAACATGACGTGTGGGGTTCTAGTCAATAAAAGACTTACCCTCCCTTCCGCAAAGAGCGGGAGGGGTCAGTTGCTGATTTCCCACCAGCAAAAATTTGGCACATATTAATTATGCGATTACTCACAATAGTTAGGTACCTACGTGAATAAAAATAATGCTGGTCTATCTATTACTATAAAGTCAATTAACTCCTCTTTTGTACATACCTGGTACCTACTTGGAGTAAGTTTTACAAACTCATTTTTAAAAAAGATAGAAAAAAACATACCCACAAATATAGAACAGAAACATTTTCAAATTCACTTTCTTTTTCACTGGCCATAGAATTTTCAGCCATTTTTGACCAGCATCAAATTAAAATTATATTCATAAATTCGGCATTAGCACTTTTTCAGATGAATTAATTAATATAGCATGATATCGCGGTGTGTGTATCGTGCGGAGACTAGTGATGTACCAAATACACTCGATACTCAGGGGAGGCATGCTTCCATAACATCAATTTTTGTGGGAATGTGGCGACATCTTAAAAGATTATGCAGCTGACAGTTCTTTATAAACCTCACTAGATGGCGGTATCAATGCCTTTCAAAATAATCTAAAACTGAATAGTCCATTTTTTGATAATTATTAAAGCATAAATTCACTAGGTACCTAGGTATATTATTTATTTATAAATATATATATTTTTTTTATTATATATATATCTAATTATCAAAATAAACTTAAGTTCTGTACGGATGCAACGAAATTTTCGAACAGATATTTTCTGACTTCAGCAAAAGACTAGTTAAAACAAAGTTAATTTAAAGAAAAAACGCGAATGCGAGTCGCGGGTTCGATCCCTCCCCGCACGGAACTAATATTTGTGTGGTCTAATAATTATAGTTTTTCCAGTCCTGGGTGTTTGTGATAGTGAGTTTATAAGTTTGTAAACGCACCCAAGACACACCTCGGACACTCCATACAACGCCCGCAAAATAATTACCTATTACTACTACATAAACAAATAACGTTTGTGCACGACGTGCACGTGCAAATGTGTGCGTAAACTCTAGTAGGGTTATCGTAGCCTAAAAAATGGCGCGGAAAGTGCAACGGTCTGCGTCGCGAAAGCCGAGCGGCGACTGATGCGAGCGCGAGCCATTGCTCAAGTGGCGACGACGTATACCTCGAAGTGCGGGGTGAGGTGTGGTATTTAATATGAGCGCGGGGAGGTGAGTGTCCCTTCTGTACGTAGTACTATTATGTATTCTGTGCCCAAGATACAGGAGAAATTCCTGCAAAGTTAAAAAAATTAAAAGAAAAAAAGCCGAACAAGTGTATTGTAATAATAATCATTTAAACACAATAGGAATTACATAATTAAATTACCTAGTAGCATTATTATTGTAGGTACAGGATAATTTTATTAATAACTGTTGCCATTCAATTTTAGCAATTAATTATAACGAGACCCGCATGTCCATATAGAATACCGACTATAGAAATTGAACAATTTTGATTGTTACATACCTATAAATAGGACTGAAACTCTAGTACCTATGTCTGAAAAAATCCACGAATGTGATATGCGTTGCATTTTGAACCTAATCGTTGTGCGATAAGAGCCAATTCGCAGACGCAGAGCAGCGGTGACGCAGGGTGGCGGCTCCGATAACGATGCCGATGTGTAAGTCGTGGGTTCGAACTCAGAAAGGCGCATAACTTTCTGTAATTTATTTCATCACCACTGCTCTCAAAAAGGTGATGGAAAACATCGTGAGGAAACCGGCATGTCCTAGACTAGAACCAAAAAATCGAAGTCACTTGTGATTGTGCCATCTACCAACCCGCACTGGGCCCGAGTGGTGTTTTTTTTTAATTATGTCCCTACATTTAATAGCACTACTTAGTTAAGTCCCACTACAACTAGTTGATTGTAAACAATTACACACATAATATTACATTGTATTCTATTACAATGCCATACCGCGCCTAATTGAAATTCATTCTTAACCAACAAATTTCAAAGGTGATTTTTACTTGACGTGTAAACAAGTAAAATTGCGGTTTGGCTAAAACTGTGAAACAATAGGTGCCCAAAAATTTTATGTTGTCACCTCAAGTCACCTTGAAAACGTAGAAACGTTACTTGAAATTGAAACAGGCAATATAGCTTGTTCTAAGTAATAGGTACTAGCTGATGCCCGCGGCTTCGTCAGCGTAGATGTCGGTTATCACGACCTAAAGTAATCTTTTCAACTCCCAATGTCAATCCCTTTTTTTTGTGGTGTGGGAAATCATCAAATAACCCCTCCCGCTCTTGGGCAGAGCGAAAGGGAGTGTCAGACTTTTACTGACTAAAAACCACCCGTGTTCCTTCTTAGCCCTTTGTGTGGAGGCCGCGGTATCTTTGTGACCAACCCGCAGCCCCGGGGAATCTAACTCCTTACAACCTTTTTTTCGCATTAAAAAGTAGCCTATGTCCTCTCTCAGGCTCTAGCTAGACTATCTGTGTACCAAATTAATTTCATTTAAATCGGTTCCGTAGTGCTGGTACAGCAGAGTTATGGGCCTACTACACGCTCAAGCTTCACCACACTTTTTGTTCACACTTACCTACTATAACCTACCTGCATACCTACTAAGTATAACGAATACAAATTAATTCATCATCATCATCTTCCTGTCCTTATCCCATATTATTTGGGGTCGGCGCAACACGTTTCTTACTAATTCTTACCCGACTGCGGTAAAGCCCAAAAGGAGGGTTATGTGTTTGACCTGTATGTATTTCCTTCCATTCTTCCCTGTCTATCGTCACGCTCTCGTTTACTTTCTCCTTCATATCATTTCTCACACACTCAATCCATATTTTGTTTGGATTTTCTCTCCCTCTGCATCCATTATCATTTAATTTATCTAGTTATTACTTACTTACTCTTTTAGTCACATACGATTCCTTTTTACGATTTTGTACGCAATAATAGCAATCGTAAAATTTTTGATTATAAAGGTATAAAAACTTCAATTATTTGCCGCTAGTGTTCGACCGAAGTTTCGGCTTCGACCGTTTTCGGCGAAAAAAACCGGTTTGATCCCACTAGTCCTACTAAACAGTTCTATAGTAGTATCATCATTATCATCGGGACCGGTCAATGTGGCAACACTTAGGGGAGGCCTATGTCCAGCAGTGGACGTCTTTCGGCTGAAATGATGATGATATCATCACTCAGAAGATGTCCACTGTTGAACAATAGCCTCCCCTCTAGAACGCCTTATCGGACGGCAATTGACCTGCCCGCTTGCATCCACCGGTTACCCGCGACAACGTAATGGCATAAATAACTAAAGGAAATATTTTTCCCGCTAGTCCTACGATTAAAAGTTGTACAAAGTCGTAAACCTAGAGGGACTAAAAATTATAAAATACTAGCTGTTGCCAGCGGCTTCGCCCACTACAACTCGAAAATTATCCCACGGGAAGATATTATCGGGATAATATCTATCCTATGTGTTAATCCAGAGTATCAGGTAACTCCATACCAAATTTTATTAAAATCGCTCCAGCCGTAGTAACAAACATACACACAAACTTTCGCCTTTATAATATTACATTAGTGTGATGAAGTGTGATAAAGCCTTCTCTTGGCCTCAATCTTGTTCTGAGGATAGAGATGTGTTTTACCTGTTCTATTAGGTACACAATTATTTTACTTTAAAACTAACTGGATTTTTGTTCTCACTCACTACCTACTGCGAGTAGCTACGTACTATGTTTTGGCATAAGTCGTACCATAGTCATGCCTACATTCACAATGCTCACACTAATGTGAGCTTAGATTTGCTAAGAAACAATTTTATTTAGTCAAGCAAGCAAGCCGTGCAGCTGCGCAAGCTTTTAACTTTTTTTTCTTATTTCGGCCTGTTGCATTTTTTTTAAATATTTGTTCATCCATTGTATGTGCATTCTTTTCTTCGTGGTATTTTTATGCACGTCATGTAGGTAACTATCTGCGACTAATGATTTTTTATTATCTGTTTCTTTCTTTCTAGTCTCGCAAACTACCAGGAGGCTAGAATCATGACGGAGGTATTGTATATTGTTCATTTAATCGGAATCTCACAATCAAATCTTATAAAAACCCTGTCCGATCCGAAAGGGGCAAGGACATTACCCATTACCAAATAAAATACGAAAGATTAAGTAAATAAAAAGCAAAATTAAAAATTTTGAAAAAAACCCACGACGGTTAAATATTAATTGAAAAAAAGGATAAAATAACATAAAAACACCCGCCTTAAAAAAACCCAAGAATGTCCGTCGGGAGCTGAACATTGCAAAACTAGTTAATTTAATGGCAGCCCCCGACGGACATTCTTGGGTTTTTTTAAGGCGGGTGTTTTATGTTATTTTATCCTTTTTTCAATTAATTTTTAACCGTCGTGGGTTTTTTCAAAATTTTTAATTTTGCTTTTTATTTTAAACTTTATACTTTTATTTTTTTATCTAAGAACATGCACCAATCAAACCTAAACCCATAACTGAAAACTGCATCAAAATCGGACTTGTAGTTTTGGAGAAAAATGGCAACTTTGATTTGCACAAAAAATGTTTGCTGCAACGCCCCCTGGTGAGTTGCCACCGTAATTGCATCAAAATCGGACTAGTAGTTTTGGAGAAAAATGGCCACATGTATTTGCACAAACACACAAACAAACAACCTCTCACCCCAAACGCATAATATTATAGTGTCTCCGTTCCGTCGTGGGTAATAAAAGTAATATTAATGAATTTTAAAATGCGTGATTCTGTACCCATGTACAGCGAAACTGAAGTGGGGGCAATGACTTCCCAGTCACCGCCGGTGGCGACTGGGAATTTTTATTCCCATTTGCCTCCGGTGGCAACAGGGTTGGCATGTTTAAAACAAGTTGTTTAAAACATGTGTTTTAAACAGTGTTTAAAACAGTTTCAAATAAAACATAGTTTTTTATTAGGTGTTTGAAAACATTGTTTAATTGCAAAAATAAATGAATACTAAGTAGTTATTTTTTTCCTTATTTCCTTTAGTTAATCAACTTTAAACAATTTTTATAAAATAATTAAAGTGGCTTTTTAACTTGACATTTAAACAGTTTTTAATATTTAAAATCCCTAATCAAGAAATAGTTAACAATTTTTATTATAAAACGACCACGTACAATCATATTTGTTCGTTAGCAGATTAGACAACATTTATTATTTTTTATTTAGGTATTTAAAAACTGTGACAAGTTTTGCAGCTTTCTCGTTACCAAGTTTGATTCGTACATCGGTTTGAATAAATCCAAAGGTTTTTGTGTTATTGTAAAAATGAAAAATCAGAAAAAAAAGTCCGCTCTATTCTCCATCGGTAAAGTCCCCCGGGGAATTCCCAGAACTTCCGTAATTCGTGAACGTGATTATTTAAAATATGTTTTGGGTATTCCCCTTATTTTAAGAAAAATTTAGGAGATTTCCCTACTAAAAATGAACGTAGGAACACACATAATGTATTGAATTATGATAAATTTTTGTCATGCAGTTTTTAAAATAGTATATAAGTGAAATATATCTGGCTTAATCAATTAAAAATGGATGATAACTAACTTAGGAAAAAAAAACAAAAAAAACACCTGTTTAAAACATTTTAAACTGTTTGTTTTATAAAATGTAAAAAAAACTGTTTTTTTTCCAACCCTGGGTGGCAATCCCCGCGGGGGCGACTGAGAATGAATGACCATTTCCCTAAACTTTTGACAACACTATCTTCGGCATCACTATTTCGATACTTTGATCGTCAATTATTGTTTGTTAATGACGCGTGACGTCACTACCCGAGAAGCGACCGACCGGAGTGTCGCCGCTATCGCCCCTGTGTTGCCATGTGAGTTTACTGATTTTTCTTTAGTACCATCATCATCATTTCAGTCGAAAGACGTCCACTGCTGGACATAGGCCTCCCCTGAGTGTCGCCACATTGACCGGTCCCGTGGGTCTCGCATCCAGCGGATCCCCGCAACCTTCACCGGTCCGCCTAGTGGGAGGCCTTATTTTTACCGAGTTTTTTTTTGCGTTATATTTATTTAATCCTAGTGACACTGTTACCAACAGTTTTTTAGGGTCCCAGACGGAAAGGGGGATAGAATGTCAACGGGACCCGTATGAGACCTTACAGACGGTTCTGTATAATGCTATGTAGGTAGGTACCTTGGACAAACAATTTTGCCTCCCAAAGCATGTTAAACCGTTGATCCGAGCTGTCATTTGTAGTTGTAGGACTTGTAGGTCTTTGAAATATGATACGAAGTCGAGAAACCTTAGTCTGACCACCGGCATCGGTTTATCCTTGTATAACTATGATGTTACCCAAGAACTGGGTTGTAGAGGTCAGAAATAGGGTAATGAGTATGTGAGTTTAAATGTTTGTGAACGCACCCACGAATTACGGTACAGAAGAAATTCTTAGTGTGGAGCCGGGGCAACGTATTTAAAAAAAAAAAACAAAATGATAAGCAGTCGCTCTATGTAAAATACTGGTATTCAGCTGTAGCCGGTTAGCCAGGAAACGTTCTTTCTTTACTAGCTTTTCCCTGCGCCTTCACTCGTGTTAAAAAAAAAATGAGTATCGGGGATAATAAAGCTTCCCATTAGTGAAAGAATTTTGGAAATTGGTTCAATAGATTCAGAATTTCAGAGATTACCCATCCATGTGGCTCTGGTTGGCTGGACAAAACTTCAAAACTGCTCGCATTTAAGTAGGTCAATAGGGCACTTTATGTGACAGCTAAACACCCTTATTTCAGAATAGGTGACGCTACATAATCTTAGATAATAGATCGAAAGCGTGTCCAGCCAGCTTGAAAAACCACTTTTCGCTGGTCTCTCAATCTCCGTAACGGAAGTGATTTTGACGACTTTTTGCATATCAACGGGCGTCACATAAATATGTGACAGGCATCAAGCTAAAAGTTTTGTGATACGTACAGTGGTTTAGTAGAAAAATGCAAAAACTGTGTCCAGCCATCTTGAATTTAAGTAGAAAACTTTTGGCTGGCACTTCCGAATCCCACTTATCGGGAGCGTTTTCGAATATGGTTCCTTTACTAATACTTGGTGACGCAATGTGTGACAGTAATATAATAACGTTTGATTTATGCCGTCACATGCAAGGGTTTACGAGATATCAATGAAAACTTAATGTATACTTGTGTCCAGCCAGCTTGAACTCAGGCTGGCTGGACACGTGTATCTCCGCTGCCTGATGATCTACAACCTTCAAAATGGTATCAAAATGTTGTGACGGGGACGATAATGATAACCTGAATTTGTGACGGAGAAACTTTGCGTAGTTTCAAAGATATTGATCATTTAAATTTTCCTTCCTGCCTTCTTTATAGATGCAATGGAAATTCAGTCTTAACAGTATTAACTATGGTTTATTTGCAACTGTTTGATTAATTAAAAAAATTCTCTATTCTGCTAAAATCAGGTTGTCAATTTCAATTTCTGTAGTAAGTAAATAGGTAGGTACGTACACGGTGACACATCAAGTTATACATTTCCAGTCTAGCTATAGCCAAGAAGTTGATATAGGTACAACCTGGTGGCAGACAGACGGACGGACAGACAGCGAAGTCTTAGTAATAGGGTCCCGTTTTTACCCTTCAGCTACGGAACTCTAAAACTAACACATCTTCCTGTCTCCCTATGATGAAGTTACAATTTGACAGCTGTCATAGGAATATCGCTTAGCAACAGTACCTACAATAAGTGCTAACTGCTAAGTTACGTTTATAAATCTCGGCCTCATTTCTAATATTGTAAACATTAAGTGCGTGCGCGTGCATACGGAAATATATACTTGTGTACATTATCGATACTGGAAATATGAAATAACTTAGGAAACATGAGCTTTATTGGGTAGTCACTAAAATGCCTGCATGGACCTAGGATGTTTTAATTTTTATTGTAGGTTCCTACTAATATAAGAAGACGATTTGCAAAGTTTCATCCGTCGGGGACGAGATATTAATTGTCAAATTATTGATGGAATTGTATTGAAAACACGACATTTTATGACATTTCATCATACCATAGACTATTTTGGTTCAAACCACAGACTATTTTGCCACAGAGTATAACAAATGTGTGAAATGTTCAGTGAAAAACAAAAAAAAAAAAAAAACGTCCATTTTGTGAGTTTTTGACGGCTACAATTTAAATGCTCACCAAAAAAGATTTTTAGACCCTAGGTTAAAGTACAGTAGAGTACTAAATAAAATATTTTAACTTCAAATAAAATAAACCCACTCCATAGGTACTGAGGTGCCTAAAGAAATAATTAGACACTCATCAGAATAATTGTACGTGTTGTATTTATATTCTTTTTGCCTACCAAAATGGATAAATGCTCACCAAATCAATTAACCAAAATTATAATACGATCGTCTCGCGACAGTATACTTTATGGGCGGCATGGGCACCGGGCCGTAGGCCGACGAAGGAGGCCGGCGGAGGCCCGGCACTTCGGGGACAGAAGATATTAGTGTTATTTAATATGCGAGCGAAGCGAGCGCGCGTCACGGAGATAAATTGAAAGTCGTGAAATACAATATTGACTCGGATAGGTTAGGTTAGAATATAAAAAAAGAAATAACCATTTCATAACCTTGGGGTTCCGCGGGGTGGGGATGATACATGGGGGTAGCACCCTAACCCCCCTTCTTTTTCTCCTCCACCCCTCCCCACCACATAAATCGACGGTTAAAAATGGAAATTTTGATCATAAATATTACGATTTTCAAAAACTCATAAAAAAACTATGAGTCGCCGACGAATTCCCCCCCCCCTCGGGGGGTTTTTATGCCCCCCCTCCCCCCTCCCCTCCCCCCAAACCCCTACCTACATGCAGGCATTTTAGTGACCTTCCGCTTTATTTTGCACTAGCTGATGCCCGCGGCTTCACCCGCGTGGATGTCGTTCAAATTATATACCTATACCTACCTTCCTCTTGAATCACTTTATCTATTAAAAAAAACCGCATCAAAATCCGTTGCGTAGTTTTAAAGATTTAAGCATACAGACAAACAAACAGACAAAAATAGCGACTTTGTTTTATACTATGTGAGGAAGGATTTGCGCTGCTCGCATCAGCGCCGAAAGTCAAAAATTTTACAGCACGCTCATTTCCCGTACCGTACGTACGGTAGGTAGGTACGTCAAACTTTCAGCCCACTGACTAGGTACCTGTAACGACTGTCACACATGACAGCTAGGACCAACGGCTAAATGTGCTTTCCGTCCGAGACACTGAGGAATCTCGGGTTGGTCACCCATCCACGGACCAACCTAGGCAAGCACGACTTAACCTAAAGATCGACCCGAACAGCTGTTATTACTAAGCCACGAGTTCGTAACGACAGTGCATTAATTAAATAATAAATATTTATGTAGATCAGATAGGCACCGAAAATGTGTCAATGCCATGAGAAAATCTTTTGTTCTTAGCAAGACATAAAATAACGATAGGTTTTTATTTTATTTTAGATTACCTCATGCATTTCTAAAGAATTGAGATGAATTACATTATTGTCATTGACTAACAATACCTACATTACCTACTAAAGCAATGAATCATGTAATTTGATTCGACCTACGCAACGTTCTACGAAATCAATCGGTACCTACTATTGATGATTTTATGAAAAGACATTCAAATTTTATAAATCTTTTGAATATTTTTGATTTCCTAAGACTGAGTAGGTAGGTGGACATAACAATATAGGTATAATTATCATAAAAATACTCTAAACATGTACACTGTCCTTGAGATAGACTTCCTAATATAAAAAATCAACAAACATCTCGATCTCCACAAAATGAATGAAATGATACAAGATAGGTACAACATCTCGGTATGAATAAAACGTACCCATCCAGTCACAGCTTCACAAAATCTTACGTCAAACCAGTGTTACGCAAAAATGATTCTTATTCCGTACGGTACACACCTGTTGTTGGGTCGCCACGCACGACTTTATACTCCGACTAAATGTAAACGACGATGGAAATCCACTTTCACTATAAACTTCACTTGCATCTTAAACTGGTCGGGTTTCACGCACATGCGCATTGAGGAGACAAGCCATTATGATTATCCGGGCATCACTTATGGCACGGCACGGTATGTTTTACAGAACAATTCTGTATTGCACTCGTGTTTGTTATTATTAATTTCTTCTGTCGATAGTCACTGTTGTTCGTTAGTGGGGTTATTTGGTTCTGGGGTGTCGTGAGTCCCGTGTGAGGCGAAGGGAGCGCGGGGGCCGGGCGGGCAGCGAGCTTAGCGCACGCTCCGCGGGCCGCGACTGACACAGACAAGGTCACCGGAATATGGACGTTACGGGGTGACTCACCTTTTAGACAAACAAAAATGCTTTTAAACACTCCGAGACAGACACAAGTTCGATTTTCCTATAAAACGGTCCGTCACGCAAGAGCCCGAGTAGCATACTGAGCGTATCGTATCGGACATGTGTTACCCACTCCGTATGATTTATACAAGTTTTTTGTTTGGAAACAAGTTTTTACATTACGAAGCTATGGTAGCTATTAGTTTGTACCTAATGGTGACCAGTTTCTCGCGCATCGAGTCAATTCGCCGACGATTCACCCTCTTCGGCCTTGTACCGGTGTCCCTCACTATTTCTGTGATTTAGGCCATCTCGGCAAACGTAGGTTAGCGTCTTTAGGTGTTACTAATGCGGATTATGTACCTACCCGAATTAAATAAAACTAAGTGACAGTTCTATTAGTGTAGTGGGAGAGCCGGCTGCAAAAATACCTACCTCATCAGGTACCCCAATAGGCTATCTTTATATCGTTAACCGACACTTAAACACGTAAAAAAAATCAGGTCTAAAAGTAACGGAACTGATGAAAAAAAAAAAAAAAACTCCCTCAATGACAGAGTGGATTAAAGAGTCATTTTCTATTTCTTTTAAATGTCCTGTTTCTACGCTTAGATATAGGTATAAGACATCGTAACGGATTTTAATGCAGTTTTCAGCAATAAACAAAAGTGATTCAAGGGGAAGTTTTATATTCCGCACATTGCACCCTTGCAAAGCCGAGGCGGGTCTAAAAACTAAAATAAAAAAATCATTTCTTTATAGGTGAATAATTTTTATCTCCAATTATTCACACAGTAAACGTGAATAATTGGAGATAAAAACAAATTGGATTTAAAAAAAAAAACTGGCCAAGTGTGAGTCGGACTCGCACATGAAGGGTTCCGTACCATCGTAGGAGGAGCCACCTTTAATTTGTATTATTTTTTGTTAAAGCGGCAACAGAAATACACATTTTGTGATAAGTTTGTTTTTCATAGTAACTGTATGAATGATAAAGTTATATTTGTGGTTTTTTAAATGGGCTATATCTTTAAAACGGCTAATTTTATCTCGTTCAAACTAATCTTGGTTGTAATTTTTCATTGCGATCTACAGCATATATTTTTTTTTAGAGTTTTCACTCTCTTAGTTTAAAAGTTAGCGGGGGTGGGGACACATTTTAGCACTTTGAAACTGTCTATCTTTCAAACGATTGACTTTGAGAAAAAATGATCTTAAAAACATCACGGTCATTTTAAAAGACCTATCAATAGACATCCCCCTCAAGTAGGTCCGATGAAGAAAAAAATAAAAAAATATTTTCTCTCTTTATCGGTGAATAACTTTTTTCCCCCAGTATTCACACATTTACTGTTATTAAATAAAATGATCTATTTTTTACGCTCTTTCATTTGACATATAGGAGAAAGTGTTACAAAGGACATTTCGCCCCTTCTTCTTTGTATGAAATAATGCTGCCTACTTACCATACCAACTTCAAATGCTTTGAACACTAAGTTCCGGCAAGATTAGACCTGGCAGACCTTTTGATCCTCTATCGAGGGCATCTTGGCTATTATTTGGCGTAGGTTCCATCAGGGTACTCGATGAGGTAGGTTCATGGTGCTGGAGGGGCCATATTTTAGAGGTCTGCCAAGTATTTCCGGCAGAGTGCGCAATGGCAGACCTACTTTTTTTTACGTAATTAATCAATGGTAAACTGTTGCCAGCACTTTAATTCGGGTACCTTGTGACGTAATTTTCACCAAAAAAATACGACAATAAATATGAATTATTTCCATGACCCGGCAGGATCGGCACTGGCAGACCTGATTTTTTTACGTGTTTAAGTGTCGGTTAACGATCTAAAGATAGCCTATTGGGGTAGGTACCTACCTGATGAGGTAGGTATTTTTGCAGCCGGCTCTCCCACTATTATTTGGCACTGTTGTAAAATTCGAACTGACTGCCTGCCTGCATTTTTATACATTTTTTAGGTATTGTATTGGTGAATTAAAACGAACATGCATGATTAACATCTATCAAATTCTTTTAATAGATTTTTTACTTTCTCGCTAAATTATTAGGTCCAAGGTTGATTGTTAGGTTCAAGGTTGATTGGTTCTTCTAACCTAACAGACAGATCTGTTGCTGGGGAGTTTGTTCCGCCACTTCTTCTTTCCAGCTAAAACACTAGGAAGTGTCGAAGGGTGGGCGTTTTGGGGGGTCTGATTCATAACATCGCGAGTCACTACATCGATGGTCGCTGTATCGACAACGGTCCATCGACGGGTTAATGAATCGACAGTACCCAAAATCGATGGTACGCTACATCGACAGTACACCAAATCGACGGTGTGCTATATCGACAGTACACTACATCGATGGTACGCTACATCGACGGTACGCTACATCGACGGTACCCCAAATCGATGGTACGGTCAGCATCAGAAGTATATTAACATTACTCAAAGTTTCGAAGCTGTTTTTTTAATAAAACTTGATAGATATTACTCGTAACTACATGTTATTGGAGTGTAAGGACTATTTTAAAGAATAATCTTCTGAAACATTAAAAATAATAGCTAGAGTCCTGTACATAAAAGAATTAAAATTCCGAAATTTTCAGCTTTTTAATGTTTCAGAAGACTATTCTTTAAAATACCTAGTCCTTACACTCCAATAACATGTAGTTACGAGTAATATCTAACAAGTTTTTATTAAAAAAACAGCTTCGAAACTTTGAGTAATGTTAATATACTTCTGATGCTGACCGTACCATCGATTTGGGGTACCGACCGTCGATGTAGCGTACCATCGATGTAGTGTACTGTCGATATAGCGCACCGTCGATTTGGTGTACTGTCGATGTAGCGTACCAGCGATTTTGGGTACTGTCGATTCATTAACCCGTCGATGGACCGTTGTCGATACAGCGACCATCGATGTAGTGACTCACGATGTTATGAATCAGACCCGTTTTGGGGGACTAGGTATCTCATGTAAATAAGTTTTTGACGTTCGAAAAGTGCTGATTATCATCCTAGTTTTAATGAATGACTTTTGATTGGGAAAATTTGACAGTTTTAGGTAAGTAGGTAACTACCAATTTAAAAAAAATATTAATAATAGGTACTTGATTTCCGCTAAATAATTACCTATTGGTTGAATCAGAGAACCGTAACCTCCTCCATCATTCATTTTAACCTAGAATTATCCAATTATGTACCTACCTAGTTTAAATTACACGCTAACACAAAAATAAATGACATTGATATAAGTACACATGACATATCAACCGCAACTTCACGATGTGAAATAAATTATCTAGCTTGGTATAACCACAATATAAATATGGACAGTACGGAAACTGCCTACAAACGCTCGAAACCGCACACTCACACAAACATGCGCATCGACAGGGCCAGCTAGCGATTGTGGCAGTGCTCTCAGTTGTGCGTGCCGCGCCAAGACGAGTGGTTAGTTTACGTAAAAGTTTTTTTTGAAATTAATATCCTCCAATCTTTTTTAAATGCCGGGAACGTATACGGGTGTTTGAACTCGGCTTCATCAAAAGCGGAGATATTGTATTTTAAACTTCCTACTAATTTTGAAAGGTAAGAATGATTTTTGTTATCGAAATAAGGGCGTTCAAAGTTTCTGTAAAAAAAAATTGAAATTGAAATATCTCGAAAACGGAGCGTCCTAGACAAAAAAGGACCAAAATTTTGACCCCCCTCTGCCACCCCCGTGATATATAGGTAAGTGAGAATCACATAACACCAAAAAAAAATTCTGGTCCAACTTTACTTAATAATAACATTAAATAACATTTTATTAGTCTAAAACTGTGCAGTATGAAAAAAATTGAAATTGAAATATCTCGGATACGGAGCGTCCTAGACAAAAAAGGAACAAAATTTTGACCCCCCTCTGCCACCCCCGTGATATCTAAGTGAGAATCACATAACACCAAAAAATGTTTAATTATTTAATTATTTTTTTTTACACTGGTTCAAACTTAATTAACACTTAATTAGCATTAAATAACTTTTTATTAGTCTAAAACTGTGTAGTATGATATGAAGGAAAGTTCATTGATAATAATAATTTAAAACAATATAATATATTCGTTCTTAATATTAATAATATGTTAATTACTTATAGCAGAATTGCACATCACTAGTTGTAGTGAGCTAGTTATTTCAATTCGATTCATTGATTACAACAGAATAAAAATATTTAAGAAAAAATAACAATATCATCAACATTAAAAGGGACAACCCTATGGCTTCAATGGAGCGTAGGTAGTTATCGCATCAACTAGGCTTAGTTTCGGTACTGTCCATATTTATATTGTGGTATAACAGTCAGCATCACTAATATGGTTACACTTAGAACGCTTAGAAGCAATTTTGGGCTATTGTACTGATTTCATTTTCATGTCACGTAACGAAACTAATACATATTTTTGCGCCTGTATTATCATAAAGTAGGTGTGAGGTGTATAATATTGATAGGTCTTTAAAAATGACATTGAGGTTTCTAAGAATATTTTAAAGATAGGCTTTTGACTATGGAATATAAATTATGTTACATCTGAGATATAATATTTTATCGCTCGTCATACATTTTATACGTGACCGTTCACACTGTGCTATAATATAAACCTTACAGTGTGAACAGCAAAAGCTGGCTTAACTTTTAAACTAACGGAGTGAAAAATCTAAAAAAAATAGCTATATGCTGTAGTTCGCAATGAAAACTTTTAACCAAAATGTATTTGAACAAGATACAGTTAGTAGTTTTTGAGATACTTATACCACATGTAAAAAAACCGCAATTATAACTAGGTACCTATATCATTCATAGAAACACAAACAAAATTATCACAAAATGTATATTTCTGTTTCCGCTATAACAACAAATAATATAAATAAAGGGGCTTCTCTACTACGATGGTACGGAACCCTTCATATATGCGAGTCCGACTCGCACTTGGCGGAGAAATTCGCGTTGAACTTTGCTAAATGTACACATACCTAATATTGCTCGTGTCTGTACCAGGTTCAACCAACCTGTGACGTTTCACGACTTTTCGTTTTTTTGTTTACGTGAAAAAAAAATATACGTGTTCAATATTATACCTATGTATTTTGAACACGTTTTTTCATCACAGGTTGGTCCATTTTTACCAGACTATGACGTCAAAAGCCCCCTCTCCATGGTCTTTGACAAGCTTTACTTTCGTAAATTTTTGTTAATTTGATAAAACAAAAAACACGTTTAATATCCAATAATTCTCGATAATCTAACAGACGGACTAATTCGATTTTTTGGTGAAATACCTACCCTATTAGTTAGTGTACTCGTATTTTTCCTCGTTGTTTATAGTAACCTACCCAAAATTATTACAAAACTCACAAGTGTCCACGGCAAACACACAGGGTCTCTGCTGATAGAATAACGGTATCTAATTACAATAGTAATCTCAAACTTACTTTTATCACTTTTTAAACCATTCTGAACCCCTGACCAAAAAATATTGGTTGGTGTTATAAGGGCTCCCACACATAAACACGATACGACGTCGCGTCGTACAACGATGCGGCGTCGTTTCACGATACGACGACGTCGCGTCGTGGAAATCTACGACACGACGTCGTAACGTGTCTATGCACGATACGACGTCGTGTCGTTAGAAACTCACGATGCAATCCTGCGCAGTTGTCTTGTTACTTTAATGAACAAATTAACATTTATTTGGGTTCTAATTTCAAAAACATTTAAATATTATTTTCAGAATGCGTCTAGAGCGGTCCATTTTTCGGAATGAACTAAAACACCACCCCACTGTATCGAGTAGTATCGACGGCATCGTGCCGTGTATCGTGCGTGGCACATTACGTTACAATAGAACCGTTTTCACCTCGAAGGGTAGAAAACGGATATTTAGGTTTCAGCCGTAGCTTGAACCACTTGAGATTACGCTTCCTGAAATACGTCACTCACACCTTCAAATTGTCTGTTCCTACCTTCTTTGAGTGCACTGTTGCTATCTCTTTCACTCATGACGCAGTGTGTATCACGTGTGATCACGGAGAAAACACTAAAGTACAAAATTTTCGTCCATAAGCTCCTGTACTTCCTCTCAGACAAAGAGCTAGAGCCATATTTATACTGTGGCTAGAGTCTGGAGCAAAAGCTCGGGCTAGATCGGCGGTCGGAATTGCGAATCTTAATTATTTACCTGCGATTAGATGACTACCAGACAATTTCGAAAAGTTTTAACAATTCTTAACATTTCATGTTGTCAAAAATAACTAAATCGGCTCAGTTTTTGAGGAGCAAAAAGGGGAATATGAAACGGTGATCTTGCCAATATTTTTCTGATATTATAATCAGTCATCGCTGCAGTTGTCGTCAAACCTGCCCCTGTAGAGTGCCATAGGGATATGGCACTCTACGGGGGAAGGCTTGACGCAGTGAAACAGCAAAAGTTTCTTCAACAATTACCTATTTTCCAAATTCTTCGCAGCAGGCCCTGTTCCCTCTTAAGCTTAAGTGCCAGGGTGGCCCGAAATTCAATTGTCTAACGTTTCTTTGTAAATTGCAGATCAGGTTGGATGTTGATTAATATTATTCGCGGCCGTAACAAATACTTAAATGATTATAATTAAGTAAGTAATTAGTAAACACATGCGTTTGACGCCCGCAAAATAAACGCCCGCGACCTTGAGCGAAGCGCCATATAATTTTTTTTGACTCGAAAATTACATCAAATTTGAAAATTCTAACACCCGTATTTATAAACAAGTAATTACTATTACTTGAGTAAATGTCATTGTTTAAGATACGTTTTTTTCGCTTTAATTTAGTAATTCCTTAATGTTAGAACTATCAAACGTTAGAATTCTTAGTTTTGCTTTCATTGACGGTTATAACTTCGTTTATATTCTTGCCCATTGCATAAAAATATTTGCATAAGTAATTACTTAAGTCCAAGTAATTACTTTGACTTGACTATAAATACGGGGGTAAAACACTATGATGCTAGTAAATAACCTGTAGTATTTTTAAAATCACTTTTCATGATTCTAGACCTGATAAATTAAGAGAATTACTGATTAAGGCCACTTTTATCTTTAATCAGTAAAATAAATAAATGAGTGTGTCGCTTCGCTCAAGGTCGCTGGCATTTATCGTCGCCTTTAGAATTTCGCGGGCAAAAAAACAGTATTAACTATTTGTTTCTTTTGTTTACTTTATTATGTAATTTGTTGTATTGTTTTATTAATTTAACCACTTTTTTTTGTTTCACCTTTGCGAGACTCATAAATACTTTTATTTCCTTTACTTATAAAATATACATACCTACTGTCTTTTTTCTTACACATAAGAATGCTTGATATTAGCCTAAATAGACTCGGTTTATTGCGATTTGCGAGTGTAGTACTTAACGCCTCAGAAATGAGTACCTACATAATATTCATAAGAGGAAGTTTGAAAATGGTGCCGGCGACTGAAAAGTTGTGAGGTAATCGGTCGTGGTACGGTCAGCATCAGAAGTATATTAACATTACGCACGATCATTTGTTCTGTGTCTGGGTGTAATTTATCTATAATATGTATGTATTTAGAAATATATAAGTATGTTTATCAGTTGTCTAGTACCCATAACACAAGCTCTGCTTAGCTTGGGACTAGATGGCATTGTGTGATAGTTGTGGAATATTATTATTATTAATATTATTATTACTCAAAGTGTCGAAGCTGTTTTTTTAATAAAAACTTGTAAGATATTAGGTACTCGTTACTACATGATAATGGAGTATAAGGATTATTTTAACGAATAATCTTCTGAAACATTAAAAATAATAGCTAGAGTTCTGTACATAAAAGAATTAAAATTCCGAAATGTTCAGCTACTTCTGATGCTGACCGTACAACCATGTGATGCGGAGGAATGAGGAAATGTCATGAGGAAAGCTTTAATTATTATTGTTGTGGCATCTAAGGTACCGGCGGTAAATAAGAGCCGGCATAATTAAAACTTAAATATTGAAAAAAAAATATAAATTTTAAATAAAAATCAGGAATATTATTGAACATTATTTATTTGAGATCTAAAAAAAATGCCTACATGGCTAGGTTTTAAACATTTTGTGAACAAAAATAAACTTTAAAAAATCCTTTACTAAGGACCTTAATAAACTCAGGTAGTCTATTAAGGTCCGAGGTAAAATTAAAAGAAACTAAGCTGATAAAACATAAAATAAATTGTTTTCCTCTATAACTCAACATAATTAATATTTTCAGACCAAATATTTAGCAGTTTACCATCAATCATCCAAAAAAAAACATAAATCGGTCCATAAAACTCAAGAAATAATATTTTTGGAACAAAAAGATGTTGTTTAAGTAAAATCAACAAATTTATACTATTTTTAAATAAAAACCTCAACTAAAACTGTAGGTTAAACAAAAATAAAAAAAATAAATGATTTTTTTTTTTTTTACTCGGGGCTACTGACAAAATGGCGGCGCGCTCGGCAATGCGCGCGCGTGAGATAGCAATACTATTGGTCCTTTTTATGTATGCACATGCGAGAGATCCAACCTATAAAACTATTGAATGTGTGCTGTTTCTCTGATGGACCTTAATAGCCGCTGGCCCTTATTTACCGCAGGTACCTTAGTTATAGTGGAAGGTCAAAGAAATCATTAATTGACTGTAAAGCATGCTATCATGCTTGTATGGCAAGAAAGGACCTGGGCCCCGAGTCTGCTTTTCAATAGTGTCAGAATGGTCTATCATTGATCTCATAATAATTGTTGATTTTGACAAGTAGACGACAAGCCAAAAAGTACCTTATGTCGACAGACTTAAGGTACTTTTTGGCTTGTCATCAATCAACAATTATGAGATCAATGATAGACCATTCTGACACTATTGAATAGCAGACTCGGGGCCCTGATAAGATGACGAATACCTACTTAATAGAAAAGTATGGAAGAAGAAGACATGTTGCGCCGACCCCAAATTAATTGGGATAAGGGCCAGAATGAGTATAGTAGCACTTCCTACTATTACTGCTTTCTCGTTTTAGCGAAGGTTAATGCAACGAGCATTCCCATAAAATACAACCGGCCAAGTGCGTGTTGGTACACACACAGTGAAGGTTCCGTATTCAGGTTAAATAATAATTATTTTTATCCCAAGGATAAACTCACATTTGCATTAGAAACATGTTATAAATTATGTTAGTCAACTATTGTTACCTTGTAAAGCCTACTTAGCTGTGATAATTTTACTTTTACCATATATACAACAAAGGTAAAAGTAAAATTTCACGGCAGTTGTTTACAACCGCCGTGAAATTTTTACATAATACAAAATGGGTGCTAATTAAACCGGCTTCTTTTTAATAGCATTATTTGCATCTAAAAATCTAACTTGCCTTCTAAATTACTAAGTCAGCCACAATTAACGAGCATCTAAATAATACTATCTTAGCCACAAGTTATCTTTTTTAAAGCCACTCTAAATACAACTCAGCATCGTGATTATTTTTTAGCATCTAAATTTGTAACATGAATTCAAACAGTAAACTTCTAAAATATTATTATATGGCATCAAAAAAATATTCAATTTGCTTCTAATTTATTAACTCAGTACGTTTAAATTATAACTCATGCCACATTAACTGAGCATCAAAATTTAATTAAAATTGTCATCAAATATTATATTATAGCCACTAATAGTATGTATAAACTCCTGTCGTGTCATCGAAAGGCTTAATTACAGAAGTTCAGAGTACCTAATGACCTAAATATTGAAGTTCAGAGTATCGAATGTCCTAAAGATCGATTTTATTTACATGTTGTGCTACAAAAATTATCGACAGAATCGCTTCAGAACTTCATTTTTATCGGAAAACTAGACAATAAATTGTGAAAACATTTCTGCAAGCAACTCGGAAGTAGCGCTCGCCGGCCGCTGCCGCGGCACCGCTCGCTTCACTCGCTCGGCTCGCGCGCGTTTGGTCACAGTTTTAACCTAATCTAACCTATTTCCCTCAGTTTACAATAACGAATCATACAGTCTGCCTGTGACTAGTCAATTAGACAATGGTAAAATGGTCAGAAACGCATAATGCCAGGTGTCACAAAATGACAAGATCTGAAAAAGACAGATTCGCAAAATGACAGATTCGCAGAAAGACACATTAGCAAATGGTCAGAAACGCAAAATGACAAGATCTGAAAAAGACAGATATGCAGAAAGACAGATTAGCAAATGGTCAGAAACGCATAATGCCAGGTGTCGCGAAATAGACGGCACGGTTGGCGCAGTGGCTGAGCGATTGGACTGCTACTTTACTTGTCGCGGGTTCGATCCCCGCACGAAACAAATATTTGTATGGCCTATAGATAGTTGTTTCGGGTCTGGGTATTTTTGAATGTGAGTTTAATTGTATGTGAACGCACCCACGATACAGGATAAATTCCTAGTGTAAGGCAATGTTTAAAAAAAAAATAATATATAGAGCGTTCTAGATATAAAACCCGACTACGACAAAAAAAACGACGCTGAAAAAGTATGAAACAAGATTTTCAGGATAGAACAAAAAGAAAAGCCGTAGTCACACGGTATTAAAGTGTTTAGGTTGGTACCTATAACGTGTGACTACGGCTTTTCTTTTTGTTCTATCCTGAAAATCTTGTTTCATACTTTTTCAGCGTCGTTTTTTTTGTCGTAGTCGGGTTTTAGTTTTTTAGTTTTTTTTATTTAAACAATTTTGGTGTTAATTTTATTTTTACTCTTGACTTTTTGTCCGCTAGAGGGCGTGATTTCGAATTTTGAGCAATATTTTGGAAATGTACAAGTGAGGCCCTTTCAAATGATACCAAACACGGCGTATTTATCTCCAGTTTTATTTTTCAAGCCTTACTTTTTGTCCGCTAGAGGGCGCCAAATCGCTTTTTGTGACACGTCACGTAGCCTATGTTCAGCGGAAAATTAAGACGGTTCTAACGATACCTCATATGTCGAGTTCCGATAAGTAGATTAGAAGCTATGAGGGAACAGATGAAGATACACACATACATACATACATAGCCAGTCAAAATCATAACCCTCCTTTGGCTTTGCCGTAGTCGGGTAAAAACTAACTCAAATTCGTAGGAAACCTAAATAAGATGTGCGTGTGAACTGAGGGACCAAAAAGGAATCCGCAAAATGAATATCCTAGGATTTAGTAGTACACTTAAAAAGAAAGAGAAAAAGAAAAAAAAAAAGGAAGAAAAGAAAAGAAGTTAAAATTTCTCTTTTTAAAGCTTACTGCCAGACATTTTATACCTGTAGCCTGTGGGTCCGCTATACGCAAAGATCTTTCAATGCCCTACGGGTCCTGTACAATAATGGTTTTAGGATGCTGTTGGGGTTGCCTCGCTTTTGCAGTGCATCAGGTATGTTTGCTAAGGCCAGCACTGACTGCTTTAGGGCTATAGTACGGAAAAGAGTGGCCTCCCTGATGCGCCGCGTGCGGGGCAGCACCAACAGCCTTCTGACTACCATATTGGAAAGTGTTGACTGTCCGGTTGTGAGGCACTGGAATACTGTTCACGGATCTGGAGGGGTCCTTTATAATGTAAAGTAATATTGCTAATGGTTTTGACATGATTAGTGGTAATTTTGACATTGTTTGATTTTGACATTATTTGATTTTGACATTTTCTGATTTTGACATTATGCATTTAATTTTGACATTGTTTGATTTTGACATTGTTTGATTTTGACATTATTTAATTTTGACATTTTCTGATTTTGACATTATTATTGCTGTTTGTTTTGACATTATTAGTAATCATTATCAAAATTTTCCAAATGTGTGTGCCTACTAACTTTATTGTTTAAGTTGTGTACGTATTACTAACAAATTGGATTGTAATATTGTATGATCTGTTTAATAAATGATTATTATTATTAAAACAATTGTAGAAGGAATCTGGGAATTTGTAAACAAATATATTGAAAACTACGACCCATAAAGTGTGGTCCCTCAGTGGTCCATCTATATAATAAAATAAATAAACTCTGCTGCATTGCTCGCATGTGTCTAAATGAATGTAAAACCAAAGTCACGAAGTGGCTTTTGACATTGACCTATAATGAGACTGAGGATTTATTACAGATATCAATCGCCTAATAAGTATAGTTACCAAAGTGATATATTCATTATTATTATTATTTTTATATACCTACATAAACACAAGTTTTCACCATATTTATCTCCCCCTTACACATATAAATACATACCTACACACATTTATAGCTACATAAATTTAGGATAAGTACAACATAGTTGCATTAACAAGTAATTTTAATTTTATTTCTTTATTTTATTGTAATTTAATGATGGCGTACTGTGCTCATCTTACAACTACTACTGCATGTACAAATCTTAGGCGAGGACGCTGGCACCCTAAACACAAGTTAAATCTTACATTGGGTGCCAGAGCTCATCGAAGACACTCTGTTACCCTAGTTGTAAAGCTGCATAGTGTACATGTATAGATAAGACGTGTTTTCTGTACAACGGAATGTAATAAGATCATTTTTATTTTTTATTTTTATAATTGTTTTATGTGTACTACTAAATCCTATTATATTCATTTTGCGGATTCCTTTTTGGTCCCTCAGTTCACACGCACATTAAATAAGTTGTATGGTCAAAGTCAACCCAAAACTGCAACAAAAAAATCTGATATTAGAAAAAAAATAATATAAATAAATAAATCACGAAAAAAAAAGTTTACACCACAAAAAAAAACTTTTCTGACGTTTTGCATATCTGTCTTTTCGCGAACCTGTCATTTTGCGTTTCTGTCTTTTCGCGAATCTGTCTTTTTGCGTTTTTGTCATTTTGCGTTTCTGACCATTTGAGAAAAAAATCTCACACTTGACGATTTGCTAATCTGGCATTTTGCGTTTCTGACATTCTGCGCCTAAACCGTTCTATCACATAGTATAAGATACAACTACGGCGCAAACTACCAGGAGAATAGAAGTAGTCAGGAGGTATTGAAAACATTTTTTTTTGATAAAATATGAAAAAAAAAGGATACGTAGGTAGTAAAGTCCTACAAACTACCAGGAGAACAGAAGTAGGAAGAAGGTATTTTTTAATGGGACCTTATATATATTTACAAGAAAAGACTTGCATGTATGATGGTAAGAAACTTTTCAAAACTTTATTTAATTTTAAAAACTTACTAGTAGACGGATGTGGTCAAACTATAGGGGTTCCTAGTTAACTATACGGAACCCTAAAACGTTGATTAAAGTATCCAAAAATCACAACAGACTTACCTTATGTGAGCCCCAAAACACAATTTAAATACAATAAAACTGAATTCTATCTTTTTAACAAAAATAACAGTGCCTTTGTACAATGTTTAGAAATCACTACCGTATGTCATATTGGCTCGATACTATCAAATTATATACGGTCACGATATCAACTATTCGAGCCATGAAAACACTGGCTCATTCAATATTCATACATTTTTCCGTTATCGTGTGTATATCACTCACTACTAATACACGCCGGGTGACGGGTGTATTTAAAGCTGGATGATAACTCGGCAACTTTTGTTGCTTATGTGTTGCCAAAAAGTTGACAAAGTATTTCTTGGGATTTTCTATCAGTCCCGCTCCTGTCATAAACGCATTGATTCGGTAAGACGTACGTCTATGATTGTTTTAGCACTAAGTGTGTCTGATGTGCATGTGTGTATGCGAGTGTGATGTGTCGATGTGCATGTTGTGAATTTGTGATGATGATGACTATGAAAATTGTATTATAAATCCAGAGTAAAAAATTGCTATTTCATAATTATTTATGTGCAATACCTACCTACACTGCACGGTCAAAATGAATCTTCTTTATCTCGTGGTGAGTGCCCCATATAATTGCATATTTCTCGCCGTATTAAGGTACAAGTTGGTAGCCGAATGCACGCAGCAGCAGCAGACGACATGTCGCAGCGACACTACAGCTGGTTTCTACGTATTTCTATGAAATTCCCTCCGTAGTTAACGACATGAAGCTAGCGACGCTTCGTCGAGCGGCAGACGGTAGTGTCGTCCGACCGCAGATCAGTAGTGGGCCCATAGATAACAGAAACAACAGGAGATATGCCCTATAGTAAAACGACATGACGCAACGACTTGTCGTGACGACATGAAACGACGACATGTCGTCTGCTGCTGCTGCTTGCAGTCGGCGACCAACTTGTACCTTTAGGCAACTTTTCTTATCAATCTAGCTTCATGAAGAACAGGCTTTATTTACAGTAAAACATTTTTACGGCTCTTCGTATCTAAATTACCAGTCATCGATTGATCTGCAAGGTCGAGTTGGGTTAAGCTTTAGAAGGGTTACCCCTGTGTTGACTTGATGCGTTACTCTTCGTTCATGAAAAGCCTTTTTTTTGAGGGTGGGAAATCATCAAATGACTCCTCACGCTTTGGGCAGAGGGGTAGGGAGTGTCAGACTTCTAATGACTGAAAACCACCTATGTTCCTTCTTAGCCCTTTGTGTCGAGGCAGCGGTATCTTTTTCGAACAACCCGCAGCGGGAATATGGATGTTTACTAAAAAAAATATGATTCTAATTAGTCTGCCTGTTAGTTTATCGAAAAATATAATATTGGATACGTATTTTTTGTTTTATCAGATCAATAAAAATTGGCGAAGGTAAAACGCGTCAAAGATTTGAGTGGGAGGTTGTGACGTCACTGCTCGCTAAGAAATGTCATACTAATGTCATAGAATATGACGTCACACAAGTTTTCAAAGCACTGTATCGTCTTCATTGTTTGTTTAAGTGAAAAAAGAAAAAATATGTGTCCAATATTTTTTGGAAATCTATCTGACGGACTAATTAGTTTTTTTTTTGTTAACATCCCTGTTACGGAACCTTATCAAAGTGATCCCCATATTCAAAATTCATTTATTTAAGTTATACGTCCGTGTTTGGGTCATAGAAATATAATTATATGTGTTCGTTTCAACTTAATCGGTCCATTAGATTCGGAGCAAATTTTCTGTGACAGACAGACTGCCACACGAGTGATCCTGTAAGGGTTCCGTTTTTTCCTTTTGAGGTACGGAACCCTAAAAAATATAATTAGGAGAATACTAAAATACTATCTGTCTTGTCTTTGGGTGTGTGTTTTTGCTTTTCAATATTGTCTTTTCTTCTGGGTGTTGCTGGTATCACAATTTTGATATTATTTTAGCCTTTAACTTAGCCCCCTCACTTCATCGGTGGCAGCACAAAGCTACACTATAACATCACGCCTTGTTATTCCCGAAGGGTTAGGAGGAGGTGAAGCTAATAGTACACCCACATTTTACCAGTTATGTTTAAAGTACCATGTAATTTGGGGCGAGCCTATTGCCGTCAATCGGTCACAAATTCAGACTCCGTGGCATCATCTACAGTCACCTGCAAAATTGCATGGATACTTTATTGTCGCTTTTCCTATGAATATTTATTAATCGATAACTAGTTTACGTGAGGTGGCGTCATTTATCGCTTCACATGATTTCATTTCTGAATTGTCCATGTAATTTTGCAGGTGAATGTATAAAACTTGTATAATAGCGGACTTAATGCCTCAAGGCATTCTCTACCACCGTATACCAGTCAACCTTTGGATTAAGTGGACAAGAGTGAAAAATAAACTAAGCTTGTTTAGAAGAGTTTTCCCATAAAAAGTGATTTTTCACTTACCAAAACAAATAGTTTTACTTAATTGAATTTATAGAATGCTTGGTTAATGGCATCGTGAAAGCTTCGTTCACACCTTGTAAAACGAAAGATTTTTTAACACTATACCGATAACGATAGAACAAAAAAGCGAGTCGACCTCGCACATTAAGGGTTCCTTACTCGCGTCGGGGCTGCCGGTTGTTTGAAAGAGATACCGCAGCCTCGGCACAAAGGGCTAAGAAGGAACATGGGTGGTTTTTAGTCAGTAGAAGTCTGACACTCCCTACCGCTCTGCTCAGAGCTGAGGAGTCATTTGATGATATCCCACCCACTAAGAATAAATAAGGGTTCCTTACTAACATGTCAATCACGTTTGTTGTATGGAGGGTTTTCATACAACAAACAACAACAACAGGTTTTCATTTTTGGTGTGTTGGTTTATTTATTTTTATTAGAATTTGTTGTCATAGTAGCAACAGAAATACATCATCAGTTCTGTGAAAATTTGAATTGTCTAACTATCACGGTTCATGAGATACAACCTGGTGACAGTCAGACAGACAGACAGACGGACAGCGGAGGCTTAGTAATAGGGTCCCGTTGGTTACCCTCCGGGTATGGAACCCTAGAAAAACGTGTACAGTAACATTAATAAAGCCAGGACATACACACGCCCCTATAATTTCCATTCAAACAATTCTAGTGACTTTGATTTAAGTCTACGGTCTAATCATCGAATAATAAATTATTCCTCAGCCTTGGGTTGGAATCCAAGGTTGTGTTTGTATACAGGGTGAATGTTTGCTCAAGCCTTCATTACGCTATGAGTCTACAACTCAACAAACACAATTAAACGGAATTAGTAAGACTAGACAAAAATGGCACAATTGTTTTTTAATTAATAATTGATTTACAAACATACACATCAAACTACCCGAAACTTGCAAATTTTACCAGTCAATCTTGGACTTATTGCTGTAAAGATAGAGTTGAATATCTATTAAATAAAGACAGAGTCTAGTTTGTGCCCGTTTGGCATTAGGCTCGCCCCCTATTACATGAAACTTCAACATAACTGCCCAACCCTTCGGGGATTACAAGGCGTGATGTTTTTATGTTAGAATCATTAAGCTACAATGAAAACTCTATGTTAGTTTAAGCAGCGGTTGGAGCAGCGTTGGCCCAGTGAGCAGCGGTGGCCCAGTGGTGGCGGCCCCGACTCACGAACAGTAGGTCGTGGGTTCGAACCCAGGCAGGCACATTACTTTGTGTAGTTTATTTCATCACCGCTGCTCTCAAAACGGTGAAGGAAAACATCGTGAGGAAACCGGCATGTCTTAGAACCAAAAATTCGAAGACATGTGACATCTACCAATCCGCATTGGGCCCGCGTGGTAGATTATAGCCCATTCCCTCTCAAAGAGAGGAGGCATGTGTCCCAGCAGTGGGAAAATTAATAGGCTGTTAATGATGTAGGTGTCAGTGACCCGAAAGTCTGAAAACCAGTCTTACCAAGCAGTATCGTATCAACCAGTAGGTACTAACAGGGTTGAGGAGTTCAGAAAGGGATTCGCCGGATTCGCCCCATATAGAATACTGGTTTTCAGCTGCATCCGGTTAGACTGGAAGCCGACCCCAACCGAGCTGTAAAAAATATTTTAATTTATAAATATCTCAACGTCATAACACTAAGAAATAAAACAGATTTGTGATAATGTTTGGCGCAGTTGGTATTCTATAGTCTCTCTCTGTCTTGCTTTTTTTTAAATGTACTATTTGGCGCAGTTGGTATTCTATAGTCTCTCTCTCTGTCTTGCTTTTTTTTAAATGTACTATTTGGCGCAGTTGGTATTCTATAGTCTCTCTCTGTCTTGCTTTTTTTTAAATGTACTATTAGTATGTGCTGGTAATTTATTGCAAAATACCATGTGCACAACCATCATAGACCACATTTTATTTTTAGGCCGCATTCAAGTCAACGATGGCACGGTTGGCGCAGTGGCTGAGCGATTGGACTGCTGCGCTGCGTGTCGCGGGTTCGATCCCCGCACGGAACAAATATTTGTATGGCCTACAGATAGTTGTTTCGGGTCTGGGTGTGTTTGTGCATGTGAGTTTAATGTTTGTGAACGCACCCACGATACAGGAGAAATTCCTAGTGTGGGGCAACGTTTAAAAAAAAAAAAAAGTCTTACCACGTGATAGCTTATTACCACACAGCAACTAGGTCATCTACACTATAATAATGTAATTTATTTTAATTTTATTTATTAGGTCTAATGTCTAATACAACATGCGTTATAAAATAAAACATGCGTTTAAACTCTACACAGTGTAACAAAATATTACCTGCTTATAGGTAACTACCTCATAGAAGATAATAATAGTAAGGAATTTATTAAGCTACATATTGTAGAAGTAAACTCAGTAAAATTTAAAGTACTAGCGGGTAGCGGACCTGGCAGACGTCGTCCTGCCCGTACAGCAGCGCCACCTACCGGGTCCAATTGTGTTTTAAAACCATCCAGGAACCCATTGAAATATTCCCAGAAAGTTTCATCCAAATCGGTCCAGCCTGCTTTTTTTATGGAAACGCGAACGTTAAATTATTTCAAGTCAAAGTTAACATTTTAAATTATCCCAATATAAGGCACTTTCGAACGTCAATCTTGTATGATACATACTGTAGGTTTGGTATAAAAGATTCTACGAATCGATTGATCACATGAAATTGTGTAGTCACGCGAATTACTGGCATTCTTCATTTAGTAATGGCACCAGCTGTGTACTGCGGCCTTCGATCGCATGGAATGATTCATCATCATCATCTTCAGCCTATTAATGTTCCCACTGCTGGGACATGGCTGGGACACAGCCTAGACCTCCTCTCTTTTGAGAAAGAATGGGCTATAATCTTCTACGCAGGCCCAGTGCGGATTGTTGTTTCTATGACCCCTCTTTTATTTTTTAATTTTTGCATAAAAATCGTAAAGCGATTCACAGAATACATCGGCCGACCTTGTTTAAACTGAGTAATGTTATTAGTTTCTGAATAAAGTGGCTGTGGCAAACGGACGGACAGACGGACAGACAGACATGACGAATCTATAAGAGTTCCGTTTTTTGCCATTCGGCTACGGAACCCGTGTAACGTGGTTCGTTATGAGTAAACAGTGGCGAATCTTTGGCCATCAACCTTGCATAAATCCGAGATATTACTTAGCAATTCCTGACGGAAAAACCTGATAGCTCAGTTAGACTAAACCACCATTGGATGTGGTCACCCATCCATTAACTCACCTAGGCAAGCGCGGCTTAACTTGAAGATCAACCCGAGCGGCTGTCATTTTTAGCCACGAGCGGGTCTAGCTAGTCCAGAAACATGTGTTAAAATATCGTAGTAAAAGTTTCCGCGACTCTTTTTTTTTTTCTTTACTAGTCTGTTTTGTCCCACTTCTGGGCAAAGGCCTCTTTACACCCCCTTGTGTCGAGAGTGTCAGACTCTTACTGATTAAAACCCATCCGTGTTCCTTATAATGCCCTTTGCTTTCCAGGGGGGTAACTCTTTCCAACAAATCCCGAAAACCTGACAGGTACTTACACCCTTCACCGCTTGACGGCTCAGTACCATTATAATGGTAGTGAATTTTTATGCCGTTGCCGGCTCAGTACCATTATAATGGTAGTTGTGACGCGTCGCCATAATAGTGCTTCTAAACTTTATTCCTCTGTGGTTAAGATCGGTTTCTCTTTTCTACTTGAAATAACGAGAATATCCGCCTTAAAAAATTGCAACACTGGCCGTCTTAGATGTGTCTGTGGTTAAGAAATTAATTGTCAAAGTCAGTCCGACGACATTTTGACGATTGACACAACAACAACACAACATTGTATTTTTGCTAAATTTTGCTATTTTTGTGAGTGTTTTTGAGTAAATTACGGATTTATTTGGTTAATTATAATATAGGTAACGTGCGTGCAACGGGGTTTTACCCAGAGGTAAGTATATTTCAAATTCTGTGTGATTTTCGGTGCCGTGTACTTGTGGCACGTGACCGTTGTCGGAATGATTTCGTAGTGTTTTGTTTTATATTGTGTGTTTGTTGTGTTTGTTTTATGTTTCGTAATATTTACGCATAAGTTCCTCTAGGAATGTAGCTTTCAGATAGTAACTATATTTTTAAGTTTCGTGAAACTGTATAGTCGTAATAATTTTTTTATTTTTTTTTTTAAATTAACCGTAAATATATACAAGCCCGGGGTCATAGTAAAATAATATTAAATAAATATTATTTTCCTATGAGGTGTGTTTGTAATTTTTTTTCGTATGAAAATAGAACCTTTCCACCGATAAAAGCCATAAAATATATATGGTATTGATTTACTTTTCGAAATAATAATTTTTAAAGTTCACAAAATGGTTTTTGTCAACCCTATTCAATGTTTATCAATTTATATAATAAATTTGCGACGAAATGTCAACAAACACTTAACACGAACCGAAAGGACCATTAATATGCTCTAACAAAAACATAACTTGAGATAAGGCCAGCCGGCGACGCGTAAGCAAAAAATGTTTACATTAGTGCGGCCACCTGGCGCGCGGCGTGACGTAATCGGGTGCGCAGCGGAGGGTCGGGGACATTCCGATGTTCAAGAGCCGTCATGCGGTTCAACTACCTTACTGAAACGATACCGCAACTGCTAAAGTTCGTCAAAGTACTAAAAATTGACCGAAACCACTTGAAACAGCGACTGTGTCGATACAGACAGCTCATTTATAAACAAACCACCGTTGGTTACAATTGTTCACAAACACGTGTTGCGAACATTGTTCGAAACAACATTTTATACGTAAAAACCACCGGCGCGGTACAACTCAAAATATTTCGGATAGGGATGTGCGAATCGAAAATGTGTCTAACAGACCAAATATTTTACTTGTTTATGCTCTACGGTGGAACGGAGGAGCTTGTGGCTTAATAGTAACTGCCACTCGGGTCAATCTTTAGGTTAACCTGCGCTTGCCTAGTTTGGTCTGTGGATGGGTGACCGCTTATTTCATACCGAGTTTCCGCCGTGCCTGGGAAAGCACGTTAAGCTGTTGGTCTCGGCTGTCATATATAGATCTTTAGCAGTCGTTACAGGTAGTCAGTGACCTGAAAGTTTGACAAACAGTCTTACCAAACGGTGTCGTATTACCCAGTATGAACTGGGTTGTGGAGGTCTGATAGGCAGTCGCTCCATGTAAAATACTGGTATTCAGCTGCATCCGGTTAGACTGGAAGTCGACCCCAACATAGTCGGGAAAAGGCTAGGCAGATGATGAGGCTCAACGGTGGAACATATAAAATATTACAAACATACATCATCATCTGCCTAGCTTTTCCCCTACTACATAATAATATGTTGGGTATCGACTTCCAGTCAAATTCTCTTCCGGATGCAGCTGAATACCAGTATTTTTCATGATTAAAATTCTTTTTTTTTTTTATGGGAAATCGGTTCCATACCCGGAGGGTAACCAACGGGACCCTATTACTAAGCCTCCGCTGTCCGTCTGTCTGTCTGTCTGACTGTCACCAGGTATCTCATGAACCGTGATAGTTAGACAATTCAAATTTTCACAGAACTGATGATGTATTTCTGTTGCTACTATGACAACAAATTCTAATAAAAGAATAAAAATAAATAAATAAGTGGTAACAACATGTCAATCGCGTTTGTTGTATGAAAACCCTCCATACAACAAACGTGATTGACATGTTAGTAAGGAACCCTTATTTATTCTTAGTGGGTGGGAAATCATCAAATGACTCCTCAGCTCTGAGCAGAGCGGTAGGGAGTGTCAGACTTCTACTGACTAAAAACCTCCCATGTTAGCCCTTGTACCGAGGCCGCGGTGTCTCTTTTGAACAACCCGCAGCCCTTCTGTCGCAGCTCTGAGTAGTCGCTAAAAAATAAACATCAGCGTAGTCCCATCCCTATTCACCGGAAGTTCAGCTGAATTAGCCGACGGCTGTCTGAAAACACGCCATTGTGACGGACAATAAAATAAAAGAAATAATAATAAAAAATAATGCCTCCTTTGTTAACGGCCGCACACAGGGAGGGAAGTAGAAAATTTAAATTTGATTCACAATGGTCTCACGAAAATTGTCTTTTACAAAACCAGATCTCTTTTTTTTTGCTTTGAATTATTTTTCCGGTGGCTGAATTTTGAGGAGAAATTGTGTTCAGGTGTGGTTGTAAATAGATAGGAGTTTTAGTGATGGATCGCCCCCTATTGTTATTATTTGTCAGTGTACCATACACACACCTCTAGCTAACCCTACTCAAATTACAGGCGTGATGTTATTTATGTATGTATGTGAAAGTAATTTTGGAAGTTACTTTAATAAAGGGCTGTGGTGCTGTATTAATTTTTCATAATAAATAAATACTTTTTCTTTCTCTCTATGGAAAAGCAAATAATTTTGTGCTTACTCGTACCGAATTTACCATCCCATATTTCGCCACCCTAGGTGTATGTGTAACACACTCAGCGCCAATAAAAACCGCCATAAAAATAGTAATATTGCAAGTCCAGAATAAAGGTTTTACGTCAATCAATAGCCAGCGTTAATATCGGAGCCAGGATGTGACGAATGGCGACAGTTATGGCCGCCGGATGTGGCCGCCGCTGCGTGTCCACTTCCGGCACGCCCTGTCACTACACCGGAACTCACGAAATGCATATATCGACGGTATTTTGGCAATTGTGAAAAATGAGCGCCTTTTTATTTAAACTCTTTTGCAAAAAAAACGGGCACTTCATATTTTTTTCTCTACTTCAATGAAGAAGGACAAGTAAGAGGTTTTATTAATAGGGTTGTTGACTAATTTTTGGAATCGCTTTTATTTTATAGATAGACCCTTTAAGAACCCAAAAAAAAATATTATCTGAAAAATTACGACACATTTTAATAAGAAAAAACGTAAATAAAAATAGTTTTAAAATTCCGGCTAAAACGCTCTAAACTGTCAAATGGCTGTGATGACGTCACGGGCCGTTTTGAAAACTTTACGATCTGTCAAATTGCACTGATCTTGATTCAGTTCTTATGAATATACTTTAAAACACTCTAAAATGAACACGACGATTTACAAATGTTGTACAGTGCCGATGTGCAAAAGTACGTCAATCAGTGTGCCACAAAACCTTTTCATAAGCGTTCCATAAAGGGCAGAAATAAGGAGAAAATGGTTAAACAATGGCTAGAAGACATCCATCATCATTGTCAACAACAAGTAGGTACCAGTTATTTTTGTGAAGATCACTTCGATGTAAGTTCTAAATAAACTATAAATATCAAAATTGAATCAATGTATTTGAGTATGTTCCAAAATTGTCGTTTATTACTTGTTTGTTAATGTTATTGTTTGTTTACTGGTCCACTTTTAGGTACTTACTATTGTTTAATTTAAACCAAATTTCAGCTTTAAAATGATATGGAAAATTATATACATTAAACTACAATGGGTGTAGTAGGTATCTCGAATAATGATGAGACCTGGTTGTTTACCTACAAAGCTTTTTTTTTGTTTTTGCCGTGGTTTGTATCACAACATAGGTACCTACTAAAAATTTGCACATAACGTAACTTTTTATTTTGTTGATGATAGATGACAAGTTTAAAGTTCTAAATATGTATATAAAACGAGTAAGTTAGTAAGTCTCTTTCATCCATAAAATATATCACTTTAATAAAACTTACAGAGACTGGGTACTACTTACACTTAAACCAACTTATCTATGTAGGTGGCAAAAAACGGAACTAAAATAAATGTACCAAGTTTGACGTAAGATGTAATTTTGCTTGACAAGTAGCGCCACCTTGAACTTCACAATTAAGTTGGTCATACTGTACTTCAAAACTCCGACGCACAAAAAATCGTGTTTGTAGCAAAGAACCATCAAATAATTAATTTCCGATAAGTTAGAACCATTTCGTTTCATAAATCCAGTCTCCATTGTGATAAATAAAGTAATTTTAATAAGTTATTGAAGAAAATCGTTCACAGCTGATACTTTTGCCTTCGATATGACAGTTATATCAGCTAGTCTCGCGGCTCGTGACGTCATCGCGCTCTGATTGGTGTTTGGAGTCACGTGATAGTGAGTATGAAATAACGCAATTTAAAATAATTGTAATTAAATAAAGACAAAAAATTAGTTTCTTAAATTAATAATTTAGGATTCTAAAAACTATCATTGATTTTTAAAACATAAATTTATATGAATTTGTAAAATGAGTCAACAACCCTATTTGACGATGTATTGGCATGTTATTTGAAGAATCCTGGCATGATTCTGTACGTTCCAAATTTAAATTTTGAAATTAACAAAAGGAAAATAATGATTATTGTAAAACTGCTTTACCAATGGCGCGAATTGCTGAAACGATTTTATTACTGATTACTAAAATTTTAAAACTTTTTGGATATTTTCTGCAAATTAAACAATTTTATCTTTCTTTTTACATTAAATACCACTTTTTGACATGAGTGATAAAGCGATAAGGGCCGGTCAAATTGTAGCCCTACTTGAAGAAGGTTGTTCGCAAACTTACGTGTCTCAGCGGCTAAATGTGAGTCGTTCAACTGTCCAGAGGACTTGGCAACGGTATCAAGAGACCGGTTCGGTCAAAAGTAGACCCGGTTCGGGAAGAAAACGACGCACAAAACCAAGAGATGACCGCTTTTTGGTGAGTCAGGCCTTGCGGAATCGTAAGGCGTCAAGTGTGGACCTGAAGAAGAGCCTTGAAGGAGTAAGAGGAGTAGAAGTTAGCTTGTGGACCGTCAGGAGGAGGCTTTTGGCTGCCAATATCAGGAGTTACCGCCCGGCTCGGGGACCTAAATTACTCCGTGAGCACCGTGTTGCTCGACTTCAGTTTGCTCGAAACTGTGCTTCATGGACTCTGGAGGACTGGAATAAAGTATTGTTTTCTGATGAAGCTAGAATCTCTTTGTGTGGAGAGGACCGACGCCGGCGAGTGCTACGAAGACCACGGGAACGCTATGCGGAAGTGTGTTTCGAAGAAATCACTCCTTATGGCGGAGGCTCCGTTATGTTTTGGGCAGCAATTAATTCGACGGGGCGTACGGAGTTAGTTCTCATAGAAAATGGAACATTAAATGCACACCGGTACATAATGGAAGTCCTAATTCCATATGCACAACCCGCATTGACTGCACTTGGGGAAGATTCCATTTTTATGGACGACAATGCTCGCCCGCACCGTTCTGGCGACGTGGAAGCGTACATGCAAGAAGTTGGGATCCGTCGTTTAGATTGGCCAGCTCGAAGTCCTGACCTCAATCCAATTGAGCATGTCTGGGATGTTCTAAAGAGACGGGTAAGATCAGTGCAACATGCTCCACAAAACATCAGGGAGCTAAAAAGAGTCATTGCAGAAGAGTGGGAACGTATTCCTCAAAACGTCATTAAAAACATCGTGGAAAGCATGCCCAGAAGGATTCAAGCTGTGATTTTGGCAAGAGGAGGTCACACTCGTTATTAGGTTATTACATTTGTAACTTTATATAATTAAACAAAGTAAAAAAATCTTCTTGTCTTTATTGCCGACCACTTCTTATTGTTTGGCCGTGTACATCGGTTTTAAAGAATTCATAGATTTTTTTTTTAAATTGCCACAGTTCACTTCACGCGTATTCATTTATACGATTATAAGTATACAGACTACGTCAAACAATTAAATTTCATTGAATTAACTCAAATCGACCTTAGAACGTAAATTTCCTAAGGTGCCCGTTTTTTTTGCAAAGGAGTGTATTTACTTTGCGGAATTTGTGCCTCGGAAAGCGCCGATTTGTAGATGATGGGTTTAGGCAAAACACAACTTAGTAACAACTTTAGTAAGTAACTTTATTTTGTAGTAAATATTAGAATAGAATACTTATTTATTCGTTAATGGACAGCAGCAACACAAAAGAGCAGCACATACATAAACAAATAACAACAAACAGCTTAACAATTAATTAAACAGCTCAACTGCGCTGAGCATGCCCATAACGAAAGGGTAACCAACTCAGCATATGCTGGGTGTAAAACACTCAGCGCTGGTTTTCAGTAGGTGGTAGTAGGGCGCAGTGACACACGGATGAGGGTAGTAGAACACACTATAATATAATATAAACTACTATAAGAGTAGAGGAAGTCCAAAGAAAAGATGGATGGACTGTGTGAAGGATGATATGGTTAGAATGGAGTTGACTTCTGAGATGACATACAGAGTCTGATGATACAGAAGTATGTAAGAAGAAGAGATGACATGCTTCGCCGACCTCAAATAAATTGGGAAAGGGCAGGAGACCGATAATGATGTGAGAAAACACTAACGGGAAGCTACAATAACTCCTAGTGTTATAACGTTCCCCTAGGTTAATTTCCATACAACGGGAACAAAGCCGGGAACAAAAGCTAGTGAATAAAATATTGATAATTTTAAAATTAGCCGTTTCGGAGGAGTTTTATGAATTTTTTATTGATTTATGTACACACAAAATGCGAAAAAGGATAAAAACATAAAATAATAATAGAAATATAAATAATAAAAGAGCAATATAATAGAAGAGCATAAAGGTACTGCTTATTTCGCAAGCTTCCAGCAGACCTGCGAGAGGAAAGTCGCATTAGACATGTAGACACAGTGTGTAAATAAGACAAACAGGAACATTTTAATTAGAATTAGTAACAAAAGCATAATTATCCATATAAAATAAACATACATACAAATATATACACATATAAAAATAAACATACATACAAATATATACACATAAAAAAAATAATCACTAATATTATGAATATAGAGGGAATTAGAGAGGTAATGCTCCTTGACTTGATTTTTGAAAATGTGTATAGATTTCTAGAGTCTAGTATTTTTGTGTATATTTGGTAGATCTGAAAATAGGTCGTAAAGTATTTTGACTCTCCTAACCCACCCGTATGTAAGGTAAGTAGAAAAAGGTGCAATACAACCGGACACAGCTAGTTTTATAAATACCTAAGTCTTTGGGTGCAACCCACAGAGAAGTTCTCAAAGTCTAAAATGTTCTTAAAATGGTTCCGCAAAGCCTAGCTTACGGTAAGTAGTCAAAGCACTTCAATGATACATCATATCATAGCCTGGCACACAAAGCCTTCCCGAGTCAGCCCGAATCGGGATTATCCCGGGCGAGATTTATTGTGTTGTCCGCGCACCGTCAGCGATCCAGACCACTTTTGTGAAGATTATGGTCATCCCATCGTTTTACGAATAGGAGAGTAATCCTTAAGAGTCGATTGGGGTTGCCCGTATTGTAATATTAACGGTTTGAAACTGATATTTTTGTCATGTTACAGCAATTTTTGGGACAAATAATAGGTTGATCGTAACATTCGTAACACCTCATTTCTATTTAGCCGATTTCAAATAAGGAGGAACTTCTCAATTGGGTTGTATTTTATTGTTTTTTATTTATCATTTCATGAACCAATTTAAACTGTCCGTTATTTGGTATGTCTGTGTCTGTTATTTGGTCTTCTTGCCTTTTTTAAGGTTTTTTTTGCAAGTCGGTCTCATTTTTGCTAAAAGTAGATAATTGCATATCAAGCTCAATAAAAACAAACTAATAGTCAGGCCAAGTCCAGACAATTTGCGAACGTTCTCGTAATCGGCTTACCCACCGATCGCTAACGGATGGTAGAACAAATGCTCAATACAGGTGTAGGGTTTGAGCGGCTCATGGTAAAAAAATATCAGCCGCTCGGTTGGATCACGGGTTAAGCTACACTATTTGAGGTCAGTCCGTGAATGGGAGACCATTACTTAGGGAAACTCCTAAATGCATTGGAAAGTACAAAACCGTTGGTACATGCTGTCATTCGTAGGTTTTTGACAGGTGTTACAGTACAGGTAGTCAGTGAGTGTCAGGTAGAAAGTCTGGCAGCCAGTTTTACCTACTTACTGAGTTGCAGAGGTCAGATTTGCAGTCGCTTTTTGTAAAATGTTGGTCTTCAGCTGCATCTGGTTGTCAGACTGCAATGTCAATTCTAACATTTTTTCTTCCATTCTGAATGTTAGCCGTCACGCTATCATTTATTCGGTACTTTTTCCTTCATATCATTCCTCACACAGTATCCATCTTTTCTTTAGGTAAACAATACTTAACATAGTAATATCCCGTCTTAAGTGTTAATTATTGTAATGTTTTTTTATAAATGGGCTTGCTCTTGACTTCAATCTTGCCCCAAGGGCAGAGATGATGTCGACGATGGAACGAGCTTACCCAGTAGAAGCCTGTTTACTCGCGACTTAAACAGATTAGGGTTATATGAACTCGGAAAAACCGACGCAGGCAGGGAATTCCACTCCTTGACTGTGCGCATAATATAGGACCCAGCAAAGCGCTTCGTTCGAATGTGTGGAATGTCGACTATGTTAGGGGCAATGCCAGTTTAAAAACGAATGTTATGAAATTTAACAACTTACTGCCGTACTCAAAGATATTTAATAATGACTTAGGCCGCCACTTAGTAAAGATTTGACATACAAAACCTTCACTAAAGTGTTAAAACCTTTACTAAGTGATGGCTTAACTTATCATTAAGGCGAGGTTGCAGTACTTTGTTTTTATGTACGCACGACCTCACCCCCCGCCCTGCCGCGCGAGCGATATAATGCCTCAATTTTGACTGTTTTTTTCTTCTTGGAGAAAAACTATAAAGAAATTATACAATATGTTTTTAACATTTACTTCAGAATAAAAAGTTCTATCTATTGATATAACTGTTATATAAATTCATGATGAAATGTCTTAGCAGTACACGTTTGAAATTGTGATTTAGAGTCATGTTTGATAAAAAAAGTATCGAGCCGATCATTCTAAATCGCGTTTCTATCTTTACGATTTACTAGAGAGTATGTTGAATTTTTATGTAATGATTTTTATTTATTAAAAAACTCGTATTTAGTTCGATTTTTATAGGTTCAAAAATCTTAAAAAGTACTGCAACCCCGCCTTAAACGTCTCTGAGTGCGGCAGTTAGTGTTCATGGGAAATCTCCATGATCAAATTCTAAAAATTATTTCACTGGCAGAAAGCCACATTTTATATTTATAGGCTATAAATAATATTTTTATCAGACATTAGTATCAAAATTTTTGCGGAGAAAGTACCACATTTTTAAAAATCTGTTTGACACAAAAACAGTCCGTTACAATTAATATTTAGTTTAGATATAAAAGTAAACAAACATATATAAGTAACCCACACTTGTCCACTGAATCATCTCGATTTTAAAAGAAATAAGGAAACAGACGTGTCCCTTTCGTTCTGCCCAAGAGCTCATCGCAAAAAAAAGGGCCTCTGACTTGATTTTACATGCCCTAGAGAAATATCTCTTAGGCATGCTGCTTTCCTCACGATGTTTTCCTGCCCCGAAGCAAGTGATCAATACGCAGATGAATCCGAAAAATCAGAGGTGCGATCTTGGATTCCATCCAAGTCGAGACCTATGACTTGCCAGTCCGACGGTTGACGGTCACACCACTAAACTATCACCACATATTTCGATCATGACTGTCTCAGATATACAGTCAGGATTTTGGATTTGCGGCAAGTTAATGATTTGCCCCCTCTAACATGGAACCTGAAGTCGGGCAGTGTGTTATTGGTCTGCCGCCGGTTGATAGCAATAGACTCGCCCCTATTAGGTACATATTAACTGGCGAACTGCTGTGGGTGTACTAATAGGTACACCTCTGTATAACCCTTCGGGGATTACAGGCGTGATTTTATGTTATTTCTCAGATGATTTCTAATTGATGAGATTCTTTAGAAAGGACAGGCGCTAAAGTATGTAAGATGTATGAATGTGGATTAAAAGAGTATGTAAGTATCGTAGCAGGTGGCGTGCTGTGGTTTCTGCCTACCCCCATGGGAAAAGGGCGTGAGTTTGTGTATGTCTGTATGTATGTTTTTATTAACATAGTCCCGTCTGTCAGTGTCAACTTTCTCAAGTTCCAGTGCTGTAAATCACTACAAAAGTCTTGACAAAATCTGTCTGACAATAAAAACACACCACCTCTTTTACTGAAGCTGCTTAAAAACAATTGAGTAGGTACTCACACACACACTCGCAAACTACAGAAGTCAGCGGAATCCTAACAGACTGTTACAAGCAGTATATTCACAACTTCGTACATTCCTACAATATGTCGCCAGTAGGACAACGATCCGTGTTATTGCGAGACTTTTCAATAATTTATATCATAACACATGGAGTGTGGGGACCCTACGTATCGAAAATTTTCCCTTTCGTCTTTTACGAGCGAACATGTGTTAACAAATGTTCGGATATGAATTTGGATATGTTTTGTTGAGATGTTGTCTTCGTGGTCATTTGTGGAGTTACTAGAATACTACATTTCACTAGGAAAAATAAAACTTTTTGCAAAAAATAACACACGACTTCCAAAAAAAACTAAAAATGTCTAAAATAACTTTACTTTGGAGATTGGTTATTTTGTTTGTCTCATTCACTTTTACCACCGACTTCCGAAAGTAGAGTCGAGCATTAGGTACTATTATTACTTTAATTTAATTATTATTTATTGCTGATCCTTTATTATTATTATAGGTAGCCTATATTGTGCCACTACTGAGCAAAGGCCTCCCTCCATTCCTTCCAACGGTCACGATTCTGTGCAACGTCTATCCTTAATTATATTTATTTTTAGAATAACGTGAGTTTCTAAACATCATCTGCCTCGGTGCCTCCTAGATCTAGTGTTCGCAATCGTGACTGTTGAGCATATGGTCCTGGCTTCGATTACCTTGTCGGGTAAACTGATATTGCGTTTTTCCATCACGCCCTCATCTAATAGTTTTAAATTCTATTTAAGGACTCTTCTAAACGTATCCAATTTAACGCAAAAGGTTGGAACTAAAGCGCCTACCAGAAACTTAAAAGCAATAATACGTCCACGAAACAATTAGCTCTAAAGTCTCTCAATTCACATTGCGGGGCGAGCAACCCACTCTAGACGGGCTATATTCGGCTTCAGAGTATACTAGAGACATACAATAGATATTTACAGAAGGGTTATATTTAAATGCACATCTGTTTAATTTTTCAGCACACTAGATACCTCCACTAATTAACTGAATGCATACCAGAAAAATGAATGCTGTGCAAAAAAACCAATTGATTAACAAAACATGTCCTACAAAAAAGTCTAAAAAATCACACAAAACGAGATGACCTTTTTTATCGAATTCACACCAAAAATGTAGTTAGTACATCGGATATATGATTTGTAAAACAAAAATACTAATTGCTTATCAAAAATACTAACTTGCACTCTAAATTGTACAATCTTACTACGGAATTTCTAAAACTGATAAATCTAATACGACCGTCTCGCGACAGTGTCCTTTATGGGCGGCATGGGCACCGGGCCGTAGGCCGACGAAGGAGGCCGGCGGAGGCCCGGCACTTCAGGGACAGAAGATATTAGTGTTATTTAATATGCGAGCGAAGCGAGCGCGCGTCATGGAGTAAATCAGGTGTAGGTTTTCCTTAAAAAAGTTTTAAAATGTTTGTTAGACTAAATAATTATTAGATATACTAATTTTGATAATAGGTTTTCGTTCAGTAAAAGAGTTCTGCAAATGCCATTAAAAAGGATACTAAATTTGATTTCTTTAGTGTGCATAATTTGTGTGCAAGTCAGTATTTTTGGTGTAACTTTAAAATATTTTGTTCGAAAAAGGGAATATACAGATAACGGTTTAAATACATGCCTTTACAGAAGTCTATAATTACAGAATGAACTAAATCAGGACACCTAGATAAAACATCAAAGTACGCTGGCATTAGGGATGAATGAAAGGAATTTGCATGTGGCTGAGAAGAGAATGTGTGGTGTTACGTGGATGGATATAACAACAAAATAATGTGTACCTACCTACATAAGATGAAGTATGATAGTGGCGCCGGTGACTGAAAAGTTGTGTGGTAATCTGTTGTCGTGGTATGTGATGCGGAGGAATAAGGAAAGTTTTGATTATAAATGTGAATGGGTATAAGAGCAGAGGAAAACCAAAGAAACGGTAGATGGATTGTGTAAAGGAAGATAAGATACGGAGAGATATGGCAAGGTGTCTAATGAGATGAGGAGTAATAAAGAAGTATGGAAGAAAATATACTGCGCTGACCACAAATGATAAATATGGATAAGGGCAAGAAAATTATGCTGGACTGGCACAGTGACTGTTCGTACCTTTTACCAGGGACATTGGACTGATGGTTGACAGAAATTATTACTTTCCTATTGAACTGGATTTTGTTAACAATTTCATGGATATAATTTTTTTGCATGGAACATTAAATAATAATATAATAATAATAATATTCCACAACTATCACACAACGCTATCTAGTCCCAAGCTAAGCAGAGCTTGTGTTATGGGTACTAGACAACTGATAAACATACTTATATATTTCTAAATACATACTTATAGAAAAAATTACACCCAGACACAGAATAAATGATCGTGCTCATCACACAAACAATTGTCCTGGGTGGGAATCGAACCCACGACCTCCGGCATAGCAGTTAGGGTCACTAACCACTAGACCAACAGGCCAGTCAAAAAAGCCAGTAAATCATTTTCTAAAATAAAAGTAGACTCAGCCACTCATTGTATCATGAGTATTCATCAGCTATAGTGCCAGTATAGTAGCCGTTGCGTCGATACCCCTACGTTACTACAAGCACATCAGGATGTGCTGGCGCAGCTGCTGGGAACCCGCGAACTGCGCAAATTCTGTACCTACCTGACCCTATTTGTAGCTACAGTTTCGAGCTGTTTGAGATCGAAAAGTCTCCTTTGATGGAAATATCTCGCTGATTGATGATTTACACTTTCTTATATAGGTTCATGCCTGCAGTTTCGCGCGTTGTACGGAGCTAATCTTCTGTTCTTACCTATCTTTTGGACGATAGACTTCGAATTCCCACTTTTCCGCCCGTTCTAACGTTCTCGAGGCTTCACAGGCCGCTTAAGTCGAAACCGCACAAATACAGACAGACGAGGTCCAGATCAGTCGTATAGTGGAGTTAAGCTTTTCATAAATTGACGTAATACTGCGCTGTACGTACATGTATTTTCTAGGCTGGTTTGTGGATGGGTGACTATCCATTACATATCGAGTTTCCGCCGTGCCTGGGAAAGCACGTTAATGCGTTGGTCTCGGCAGTCATTAGTCCATCTTAGACAGTAGTTATGTAGTCAATGGCCAACATTTTTGACAACCTGTCGGACCAAAGGGTAGCTGTTAAGTTGCTGGTAGAGGCTTACTGGGTAATATAATACCGAGTACGTTAGTACTGGGTTGTGGAGGAAAAAGAAGGCAGTCGTTCGGTCCAAAATATGTACTGGTATTCAGCTGCATCCTATTAGACTGGAAGCCCACCTGAACAAACTTAGTTGAAAAAAAGGCTAGGCAGATTATGATGTCACGGCGCCGGCGCCTAGATTTATGCCTGGTCGACAGCAATAGACTTCCATAATGGAACTTACACATTACTGACGAAATGTGATTGTGGACTATTCAGTACACAGAATCATAGAGGATACATTTTTTGATGATATTAACTTAATTTGATTGGTGGCTGCTACTTTATTCTTATCCATGATATACCTACAACCGCCAAAAGTACCTATAGAGATTTAAAAGACACAACACTCTGCATTGGGTGTCCAAAAGTTGAGGAAGAGAAAGTGAGATAGAGAAGAGAGTTTATTTTTGAGGGCGAATTACATTTTGGCTATAAGGGTGAAGACAAACTAAAGTACAAACGCGAAGGACTGAATTGAATTACATATGAACAGGGGCCGGTACTGAGTAATGAATAGGCTTCAGTAATAAGCGTAGCGAGTAGCGGGCCGGATTACATATTTTGTCCGCTATACAGCACACCGAGCCCGTTCCTTGTCATAGAGGGGAGAAATATGCCCCAGCAGTGGGAATATTATAGTGTGGTTACGCTAATGCTTATGCCACTTGGGGGGCCATCGTCTTCCTGTCGGGCTGCGGGTTGTTCGAAATAGATAATAGATACTGCGGCCTCGGCCACAAAGGGCTAAGAAGGAACATGGCTGGTTTTTAGTCAGTAGAAATCTGACACTGCCTACCGCTCTACCCAGAGCGGGAGGAGTCATTTGATGATTTCTCATAAACCAAAAAATAAAATGTTGCTATCGTCTTCTTCACTCGAGCTTGTTTCTTAACCTTGATAGATATGCCATTTTCACTATCACTATCAAATAGTACATTACTGCAGAATCCAGTAAGTAAGCCTTCCTGGCCAAGTATGAGTTAACCGGACCGAACCGCAGGTGAGGTCTGGTTATATACGAGGCCAGGATGGCTTTCTTACTGGTTGAGGTTTGTATAATGCTTTTCTCAAAAATTAAAGAAAGTTTAACAACAAATTCGTTTAATTAATATTGAAGGTTACATTCATATGTGAAAAACACAATAGCACTTTTTGGCCGACCCGGGAATCGAACCCAGGACCTCACGCTCTGCAGTCGAGCTGGCGCTGACAAGTAAACATTAGATGTGATTGTGCTCGTAACCAAATAATTAATAAAAATAGTAAACCCAGTATAAACAGTGTAGTATACATAAAAGTGAAGCTAGACTCGTGAACTACTAGTGACAGTGTTATCATTGATCAAAAACACCGGGTTACTAAACTAACATTGATTCTCAAATATGTAAACAGTGACTAAAAAACTCAATAAACTCCGTGCTACAAGTTATATCAGTGTAAACAACGAAATTTTAAGACAACGGCCAACAACACAATCATAATTACTATCAATCTCTAGACAGTGGTGAAAAACAGTGATTCAAACAAAAATGTTGTAGGCAAAAGTCGTTTTTTATTCAAATATACTGCACCTACTTGACGTAAAGTAATGTCAACGCCAACGCCATCTAGCTAAAACCTCTTAAACTGATTTACTAACGTTGTTAGCAGTGTTACTTGACTAATGAATAACGAATCTGCAAACAACATTGTAAATAGTGACATCTGTTATGAAAACTAGAAATTACGTAGTTAAACGCCACTAGATCGCAAAATTGGACATCTCTATAGACTGTTCAAGTGGCTTAAAGGCGTACGAGTCGACTTGCAGCTCATCTATCCCCGTGATCGCAAGTTCAAATCCGACGGGCTGCGTGACTTTTTGTGATTATTTAAATTTGTTCAATCATCATGAACTTCCTAGAAAACATAACATTCCGTCGCACACGCACTATATCGGAACCCAATAATGACACCAGTGAAATTATTTCTCAAACATTGGATGAGACAACAAACAGTATGCCGGAAATGTCAGAAGACGAAGAGGATAAGCAGATAGATTTCCTAAAAACCGAGATTGAGAATCTTAGGTCTCAATTAAAAAGCGCACATCAAGAAATAGAAACACTATCTTTGGAAAATAGCTCCCTGAAACAAACAAATGCTGATTTATTATTGAAAAATGAGAGATATAAAAAAGTCACCTGTAGCCCTTTAAAGAAGAAAATACAAACACCGAAGATAAACAAAATCAGTTTTACAGAAAAAAAGACCAGTAAACCACAGACTATAGAAATTCCTGATTGCTGCACACCTACATATTCTCAAAACAAAGATAAAAGACTGCCTACTACTGTACCATCGACAAATTTCGCAACACCGAAAGCAGTGATAACGAATCCTAACGAAAAGAATAAACTATATATCTTAAGTAGTAACAAATACAACGAAACTTTGTCCACCATAGAGGAAGTTTTTTACAAATACTTCGACTACTGCCACTATACAATGCCTAACAGTACCATAAAACAATTATTAAGCGGCATCGAAGAAAGATTGAAGGGATTCACCCTAAATGACTACTGCCTAATTTTTATTGGAGAAAACCATATCATTGCAAATGAAGACAACTATATTAACTTAATAAACCTACTAAATGAGTCCCTTCGAAAAGTTACGCACACCAACATAGTAATTTGTCTTCCAACATATAAGACAGGATCACTTATATATAACTTCAAAGTTGAGATGTTTAACAACCTTCTTCACCAGGACAACCAAAACCATAAGTATGCTTACATCTTCGACAGCAATCGTGATCTAACACATAGCATGTTTTCTTACACTACGGGCAGAATAAATAAATACGGAATCAAAAACATATTTGATAATATTATGAGGAACATTCAGATTGATTTAGACTTATATTGTCAAACGAGCAGACAGACGAATAATAATAACGATAGACATGAATATGACGAGATTTTAACGACCATTGGTGACGAAGACAATTCAAGCCTGAAAGAGACCCCCAACTTTTTTCGTTTATAACAATATACATGACGGAATCTCGAGCGGCTGAGTCACCACGTGTCGCTGTTTATCGTCATCTGATGGTCCTCCATTGTGGACGTGTAGGTGCAGGTAGTTGTAAAATAATACTCACAAAATATCTCACTTAATTTTACTTTTTACATTCTAACAAAACTTCACCAAAATCACTAATGATTACAATAATAATTACTGATTTAAATACGGGAAGGAAAATAATTAAACTTTACTTTAGAGCCAATGGGTTTGTGCATGTGCCTCGGCTCACGGTCGCATCAAAAGTGACCATCACCACCGCCATGACATTGACAACTCCATTCGGTGTTAACCGCTCTAAATTAAAATTACCAATAAAGAAATAATTCTTACACCACAGAGTAAAAATAATCGATTACAACTCATAAAAACTGTTAAAATAAATCAATTAATTTATCGCGCGCCGTTACGGCCGTCCTACATCATCACACGTCCTCGTGTGTACTTTGGCACATACTTCAAAACTCGGTCATTCTGACCACAACAAGATTCTCAAGAATTTTTATCAAATCTTTAAAAGTCTAATCGAAATAAATCCAGGCTTAATCATCACTAAGAGCCAAAACATTACTAGAACTGAAAGTTTACTAAGATAGTGCTACGCAATTCACGACATAGTATCACAGAATTTCACGTGCCACACAGGCTAAAACTAACAGGTGCCACACAGGCTCACGGGTGCCACACAGGCTTACGGGTGCCACACAGGCGCAGGGGTGCCACACAGGCGCAGGGGTGCCACACAGGCGCAGGGGTGCCACATAGGCGCAGGGGTGCCACACAGGCGCAGGGGTGCCACACAGGCGCAGGGATGCCACACAGGCGCAGGGGTGCCACACACAACCGCGCCAGCAGGGCGCGCCGGCACCATGGAGCGCCACACACAACCAGCGCGCTGGCCACCCGGAGGGACGCGCTCAACACGCCAGTAGCGCGCTGGCAGCCCGGAGCGACGCGCTCAACACGCCAGTAGTGCGCTGGCAGCCTGACGAGCTACACGTCCTCGTGTGTATCTGTAACAAAATAACCAACTTTGAAGCATTTTTGAAAACTCGGCCGACCTGACCGTAAAGTTTAATTACAATGATACTTTCAATAACCGAACAAGCTTTAAGTAAACCATTTCAACAACTTAAACACAGAAGGTTCCTCCAAGCCTCATAATTCATCTCATAAATTAAATTTCAAAAAGAAAACACACCACTCATGGCCTGCAACTAGTGACCATTCACTATTGCCGCCCATATCGTCATCACCTCATGTGATACGACCAACACCAGGTCCCCGCCACACCACCGTCTGCCCATCGCGCTCTGAACAACCCCAATCTGAGTTGCAGTTACGACTACAGACCAGTGCGTGCACCGCGACCAACCAAGATAGCCATGGCATGTGTTCCATTTGCTGGTGGAGGCACCCTCCTCACCGTCTTCTACATTAGGCTTTAACTCACATTACTTGGAGGAATCTTTCGTACATCTCAACTCGTCTATCCTGACTTACTAGGTTGTTAGTTAGTCATTTAAGATTTAAATCAAAAAACAAATCGTAAACACTACACAATTATCTTGACTTGACACAATAATCAGAAAACATGTGAAGCGCCGAAATATCGGGAACTCGAAACAAAAATCAAACATGGTAAATATCCCGTTTATGATATTAATAGTAACATGTGAAGTTCAACATAGTCTATATCAACTTAAAATTCAACAACTTTGAAATTATGATTACGGCTTACTGGTGCCACACAGGCGCAGGGGTGCCACACAGGCGCAGGGGTGCCACACAGGCGCAGGGGTGCCACACAGACGCAGGGGTGCCACACAGGCTCACGGTTGCCACACAGGCTTTCGGGTGCCACACAGGCTTTCGGGTGCCACACAGGCTTTCGGGTGCCACACAGGCTCAGACCTAATAACCAACAAGCGCAATCATAATCTCTCGAGGTTCCTTCACCCTCGGACACATCATCTATTACGTCTTACTCTGTTGAAACTTCACAGGTTGGTATCCTACAGTTGTGTGTGTAGGTACTTATGTACGATTGCCGGATAGTGACTTTAAAACATCGGTCGCCCTCAAGTGATTCGACTCAACCTCACTCAGAACCTGTTTGGTACTAAATACGTCATAATTACCTAACCCTATCAATCTGACAACTGAATTGGTGTAGCAACCCTTAAAACCTTTGAAATAAGCTTCCTTTATGAGAGAACACCTCCACTAACATAGTAAAATGGAAACGACTCACCAGATTGTCGCCATTGGCCACAAACACCAGCTACTTGACAGTTGTCGACGCGCCATCTCGGTGACGGTGCCGCTTCCGCTACTATGGGCCGCATGGCCCGCAGAGGACGCGCCGCCCGGCCCGCAAAGGACGCGCCACCCGGCCCGCAGAGGACGCGCCGCATGGCCCGCATAGGACGCGCCGCATGGCCCGCAGAAGACGCGCCGCATGGCTCGCAGAGGACGCGCCGCATGGCCTGCAGAGGACGCGCCGCCCATGCCGGAATTGCCATGATGACAATTAGATGCGTTAGGCCCACTTTCACCGTAACGGAAACAAATCACTTGTTTTGTTTGGTTACCCGTCGAAGTCATTTGTCCCTTACTGGTAGCAATCTCATGACACACACTCACGCACACACACGACATTTGCATGTAGGAACATTCCGTGGTTTGAAACGATTCAAATCAAGCCAAAGTTCGGTAGATTTGGTGTTTCAATCAACTTTCACTTCAAACTTGCACTATCACTTGTACTTGCACTTGCACCTGCACTTGCACTTGCACGTTGATCAGAATCCGTCTGCTCTGGGTTGATTTCTGGCAGAGCGATCTTGGATGATGAGGCTGGTGTTCTGATAGCCTCGATCAACTGCATCATATTCCGCTGCTGGATCTCGAACATTGTGCGCAGTGAGATTCAGAGCCCACTTCTGATGACGGAATCTCGAGCGGCTGAGTCACCACGTGTCGCTGTTTATCGTCATCTGATGGTCCTCCATTGTGGACGTGTAGGTGCAGGTAGTTGTAAAATAATACTCACAAAATATCTCACTTAATTTTACTTTTTTACATTCTAACAAAACTTCACCAAAATCACTAATGATTACAATAATAATTACTGATTTAAATACGGGAAGGAAAATAATTAAACTTTACTTTAGAGCCAATGGGTTTGTGCATGTGCCTCGGCTCACGGTCGCATCAAAAGTGACCATCACCACCGCCATGACATTGACAACTCCATTCGGTGTTAACCGCTCTAAATTAAAATTACCAATAAAGAAATAATTCTTACACCACAGAGTAAAAATAATCGATTACAACTCATAAAAACTGTTAAAATAAATCAATTAATTTATCGCGCGCCGTTATACATATCCTCCACCAAAATATTGCTGGACTTCTGAATAAAAGCGATACGCTTGCTGTGTATTTGGAAGAACTACAAAATAGTAAAAAACAGATTGACACTTTATGCATTACCGAACATTTCATGACACCTGAGCAGGAAGGACTTCTAAATATACCAAACTACAGCCTAGCAACAAGTTTCTCTAGAGATAATCGAAGAGGTGGCGCGTGCATTTTAATCAGAGTCGGCCACAAGTATAAAGTGTTCAACTTAGAGAAATATTCTGTCATCAACGTAATTGAATGCTGCGCGATAGAACTGACAGAACATAACATAATTATTATATGTATTTATAGAGTGCCTCAATCTAATTTGGATAAATTTTTTGACAATTTAAATAATATTTTGCATTTTCTATGTTTAAAATTGAATAACAAAAAGATTGTCCTTTGTGGGGATTTTAATATTAACTTATTGAAAAGAACCAAACAAACTTTAGACTTCGAATATACTTTGTTAAACTATAATTTAAAATTACAATTTTGTCAACCTACGAGGTTAAGCAGTGGGACCTGCTTGGACAACATAGCCCATAATGTAAAAGGCTGTAAAGGAGAAATTATAGAATTGGGCCTGTCAGATCATACCGCGCAACTTTTAAAATGTCCTGTTAAGAAGACATGTATCTTAAAGCGTTGGAAAATAAAAAGACGGAATTATTGTCAAGATAACATAGAGAAATTTAAAAATTGCATTAGAACCCTCACTTTTTCAGACATATATACAACTAATGACGTCAATGAGGCCTACGGCCATTTTCTTGACCTATTCAGATGTTTTTATGATCTTTGTTTTCCCAACGAAATTATAACAAAATCAATTATTAAAAAAACAAAATGGATATCGAACGGGATAAGGAAATGTAGTAAAAAGAAACGGCACTTACTATGGCAATATAGAACAAATCCTTCCCCAAAAAATAAACAATCGTTTAAGACATATTCTGCAAGGTTTAAAAAAGTTATAACGTTAACACAAGCATCACGAAATAACTACTTTATTAAGACGTCCAAAAATAAATCTAAAGCGGTATGGAGCATAATTAACAATTGTAAAACCTGCTTTCCTAAAGAACCAATAACACAAATTCAAACAGGGACACAGAAAATAACGAACCCATTAAATATAGCTCAAGCATTTAACAAGTTTTATATTAATCAAGTCATCGAACCAGAAAATAAAACTAAACCAGAAATTAACTTACACATAGATACTTCAAACTCTTTGTTTATGGAGCCGACCATACCTCAAGACATAATTAATCACATTACCTCACTTCGAAATACAAATAGTGTTGGTTATGACGAAGTTTGCACTAAAGTTATCAAAGAAGTGTCTCATTACATAGCTCCACATCTTAGTCACTTAATTAACATGAGTATTTCAAGCGGAATCTTCCCTGAAAAATTAAAAACGTCAATAATTATACCATTGCACAAAAAAAATGACAGACAAATTATGTCAAATTATAGGCCTGTTGCGCTGATACCCATATTTTCAAAAATATTTGAGAAAGTCATTTATAAGTCCTTGTACAACTACATAGAGAAAACAAACATACTGGTAAATGAACAAAAAGGATTTCGCAAGCAGAAGACAATAAATATGGCCATACATGACCTTCTTCTTCCTATTATGTCAAATATAGATAACAGAAATCCTGTATGTGCTATTTATATGGACCTGACTAAGGCTTTTGATTATGTGGATTATCCTATACTTATACACAAACTTGAAAAATATGGTATCAGGGGAAATATACTTGACCTTATTCGATCGTACTTAACGGATAGGAAGCAATTTGTAGAAATCACACAAATATCCTTAAATACTAGCTACGAGAAAAAATATCGTTCAAATAGCGAGACAATTAAATACGGCGTTCCTCAGGGTAGCGTGCTGGGACCGCCCCTTTTTTTACTATACATAAACGACCTTCCGAGGCAAATAAAACACCCCATGGTACTATTCGCCGATGATAGCACCGTAATTATTAAGTGTGATAATCCCAATAATTATGAAAACGAAATAAACATGACATTAAATAGAATTATAACATGGTTTGAGAACAATAATCTAACTATAAACTTAGAAAAAACTAAAATTATGCACTTTTATCAAAGAATACCAAATAAAATTCATGACATTAGCTATTTAGGGACAAAAATAGAATCAACTACTGCTACAAAATTTCTTGGAATTAATATAGATAACAATTTGACCTGGAAGCCCCAGACTGACGAAATATGTAAAAAACTAAATAGATTTACTTATGCTCTCTATAAACTATCAAAAATAGTGAGCCTAGAATCCTTACTAACAGCCTATCACGGCTATGTTGCATCAACACTCAGATATGGCGTAATATACTGGGGCAATTCAGTTGATAGAGAACTCATATTTAGAGCCCAAAAAAGGTGTGTTAGAGCTATGTGTGGCCTAAAAAGCACAGATAGTTGTCGTCCTTTCTTCATACGTTTAAAAATACTGACCTTGCCATCGCTGTACATATACGAAACAAATGTATTCGTCAAATCTAACATTTCACTTTATAAAATTGCTACTAAAAGTTACTACAGAAAGTTACGTGATAGAAATAAGCTAGAACTCGAAATGACTTATGGCAAAACTGCACTAATGAATAAAAGCACCTTTTGTATGGGCAAAAAAATATTTAACAAACTACCTGAAAAAATAAAAGCGTTAAATCTGGAAAATTTCAAAAAACAATTATTAAAAATATTGATAAATAAATGCTATTACTCACTACAGGAATATCTGGACGATAATTCTATAATTTCTGCTTTAGAAAATTGTACCTAAATCACCTAACCTATTTTGACTATTTAGAATTTTATTTGACATTAGCATTATTATGGACTGCAAGTAACTTTATCTCTTTGACATTTATTGAAATTGATTATATCCCCAATTAATACTGACATGCATGTACCTATTTCTGAATATTGATTTTATTACTAATGTGAAAGTTTTCATAATTTTATATAATTCTACCACTCGAAGATATCTCAAAAGCTAAATTGTTGTTAAACTAACACTACAGGAATATCTGGACGATAATTCTATAATTTCTGCTTTAGAAAATTGTACCTAAATCACCTAGCCTAGTTTGACTATTTAGAATTTTATTTGACATTAGGATTAATACTGACTGCAAGTAACTTTATCTCTTTGACATTTATTGAAATTGATTATATCCCCAATTAAGATTGACATGCATGTAACTATTTCTGAATATTGTTTTTTTTTTTATTAATGTGAAAATTTACATAATTTTATAATTATAATTCTACCGCTCGAAGATATCTCAAAAGTTAAATTATTGTTGTTAAAGTAAGAAAGACAATGTTAATCAAATATATTTGTACGCCTATGGGCAAAACATAGAGGATCTACCTATCTGTAACATCATTATTGTAATTTGACCTATGTTTACAAATAAAGCATTCTGATTCTGATTCTGATTCTGATTCTGAGCTTGCGACCACTAGACCAACGAGGCAGTTTAGGAAACAACTTTAGAAAAAACTTTTTAATAAACTGAAATTACTAAATACAATCATAAAATCCCACACTATACTTCTACAACATTACTAAGTACAAAACGCAACGTATAAAATGGCTGTATAAGGTTCCAAAAATATATGTATCTCATAAAATGTCATACCAAAAAGAGAGATAGATATATATTTGGAACCTCCCTTCTATAACCATGTTATAATGGCTAAACTCTAATCTGTGTCTGGTACTATGTTTTTTTTTCTAAACAGATCTAAAGAGGATGACCTAGTGTCCAGTAAGTAAATTACATACTTACTTACTGGACAGTAGGAGATTCCAAGTTTAAAATCTCTTCTTACTGGACAGTTGTGAATAAGTCTCCGGTAAAGTTCACTTTCTGGATACTTTTTAGAGATGTTATGGCAACATTACATACCATTTTTGAGAAAATGATATTTATTATTGTATATTGTAAATTACGTGTATTTTCTCAAAATATAGTTATAATATGTGTGTCATTGAGTGTTTTGCCGTCAGGAATTTCTCAGTAGCAGCCACGGATCTGGCTAAGTGCCCGATTGATGACATAGGCTCGCCCCCTATAACATGAGACTTAGCATAACTGGCGAAATGTGGGTGTACCAATGGGTACTTTACTTTACCTTACACTTCGAGAATTACATTACTTATAGTAATGATGTTATGTTATAGTAACAATCAATTTATTGTGTTTCATGTAACAAAACACAATGAAAAACTTTTTTAGATTTTCTAAAGCGAACTTTTAATATTATTTTGTAGACTAAAAACCTTAAGGTCAACTGACGTTATAGGACAGAACTTGACATTTGACATCATTTGTAAAAACCAGGGTTCCGCCAGTACCGTTGACATACACATTTTTTTAGGACCCTGTACTGTCCGACTACGGGGCAAAGGTCTCCCCCAATTCTTTCCACGTACTCTTATCTCGTGCCGTCTAGAACCTGCCCTCTCGCGGTACGCGTGTAGATCGTCTCGTCACCTATACACCACGTACACATTAACTTTCTTTATTCCGTCAGCCCGTGGTTATGGCACAAGAAATCCGCTTCGCTCGTCACTCAGTCTTCACTCGCTGAATTCAATCAGTTTCACTGGCAAGGTGATCGCGGGTTGTAAGGGTGCGTGCATAAATAACGCGCAGTGCCTGCGTCCACCCTTTAGTGGACCACCACGAAATATTACTCACTTTTACCGCGTAGAACTGGTCTTAGCTTTGTTTTTTGACAAAAACGTCGAGTTGAAACAGTTTTTGTGTGTACTCAAAGACATTGTAGGAGTCTTTGGTCAACTGGGGGCCAATTCTCAATTTTCGACATTTATCTCGAGTTCGAGTTCGTAAGTCTATCTCTATGTCTATCATAAATATCTCTATCTCTACCAAAAAATTTCGAATTGAGCAGAATTCCGTATTCTCAGTCAAAATAGAAATAAATGTCACGAAAATGTCGATTCGAGTGAAGCTAATGTTACCATTATGAAGAATCGCGCGTTCCGTTTTAGGTAGCTATGAGTGAATGAATGATTTTGTTTTAAAACGCTGACTAAACCTAATTATTTAAGTATAAAAGAAAGAAAGAAAGGAAGAAAAAGTATTTATTGGTTTCACAAACAAACAAGTAAACATAATTATGAGAAACACTTAAAATTAGGACATAATTTATTGTTAGGAATCAGAAGTGAAATACGTGATCAAAATAAACAATGTTTAATATCGTTTAGATTACACTTTTACAAAAATATCACGACAAACATTTTAAACAATAATCAAATAGAAATAGCACTAGCAAAATGGAATAATCAGTACACGAGCAAAAACATAAACCAAAAATAGCGAAGCACACGATAATAGTCGGGTAGCAAGTCCTTTCCGAGCGCCGTCCAAGCAAAAAGTGACCGTTGCAACGCCGCTCGCCTCGTTTTATGAACTTCAGTCGGTTGCCACACGACGACCGTACGCTAACCGGACGGCTACTGGCCGATGGCGTGACTTTGAGCCAACACGGCCTCTCCTGACGCTCTGACGTCCTCGTCAGCTTCCAACAAGGCGGCTGAGTCTTCGCTGTCTCCTTGATAGCGTGTCTCACACAACGCCAGGGGGGCGTGCTGGCACCGTGGAGTGCCGCACACAACTGCGCCAGTACGGCGCGCTGGCACCGTGGAGTGCCGCACACAACTGCGCCTGTGGGGCGCGCTGGCAGCCTGGAGCGACGCGCTTAACACGTCAGTAGCGCGCTTGCAGCCTGGAGCGACGCGCTTAACACGTCAGTAGGGCGCGCAGTCGGCCTGCAGCGACGCGCTTAACACGTCAGTAGCGCGCTGGCAGCCTGGAGCGACGCGCTGTACATGCCAGTAGGGCGCGCAGTCGGCCTGCAGCGACGCGCTCGGCCTGCAGCGAGGCGCTGGGCTTCAGCGAGGCGCTCGGCCTACAGCGACGCGCTCAGCAACGCCAGCAGGGCGCGCAGTCGCCTTGCAGCGACGCGCTCAGCAACGCCAGTAGGGCGCGCAGTCGCCTTGCAGCGACGCGCTCAGCAACGCCAGAAGGGCGCGCAGTCGCCTTGCAGCGACGCGCTCAGCAACGCCAGTAGGGCGCGCAGTCGGCCTGCAGCGCGTGCGACGCGCTCGGCCTGCAGCGAGGCGCTGGGCTTCAGCGAGGCGCTCGGCCTGCAGCGAGGCGCTCGGCCTGCAGCGAGGCGCTGGGCTTCAGCGAGGCGCTCGGCCTGCAGCGAGGCGCTGGGCTTCAGTGAGGCGCTCGGCCTGCAGCGAGGCGCTCGGCCTGCAGCGAGGCGCTGGGCTTCAGCGAGGCGCTCGGCCTGCAGCGAGGCGCTCGGCCTGCAGCGAAGCGCTCGGCCTGCAGCAGCGAGGCGCTCGGCCTGCAGCGACGCGCTCAGCAACGCCAGTAGGGCGCGCAGTCGCCTTGCAGCGCCGTGCACGTTCATGGCATCACTGTGGCAAAGCCCTGGTAACCACTGCTAAGGCCAAGCAGCGTTGCGTTGCGTCCAAACACACGCCACACATCCTTGTGTAATGGTTAGGTACTCTGCAAACAAACAAATTTACAATTACAACAGAATTTTGTTCCGCTCGATCACTCCTGACCAAACTTTAGTTCCATTGGGTGGCACCAAATTCGACTCTCATTAATTAAATCAAATGTACTGGAAATTATCGAAAATACAACACTCAACTACCTTGAGTCATCATTATACCATAGTCGTTCACACCAACCTTAAAAATTCTATTGCAACAAAAACTGCTGAAATCATCGAGTAAAACCTTTAACACCAAGGTTCTCTAACCGAGTAGTACAACAAGAGAGTAATCTCATTCATTAAGGAACATTCAAGTCGAGAATCAAATTCAAAGAAACATTCACCAAATAAAACTTGTCACAAGAATACCAATAGGCACATAGGGATGTATAAGCACATTGTTAGCATATCACACAGACTTCTTCCAAAACACTGTAGGCATAGGCTCCAAGTTTGCATACCCCTCAGATGTCGACTTCCACACACACTGTAGGCATAGGCTCCAAGTTTGCATACCCCTCAGATGTCGACTTCCACACACACTGTAGGCATAGGCTCCAAGTTTGCATACCCCTCAGATGTCGACTTCCACACACACTGTAGGCATAGGCTCCAAGTTTGCATACCCCTCAGTGGCTGTTGACATAGACACATTGTTAGCGTATCACACAGACTTTCACACACGCAGCTGAGGCCACCAAACCACACGTTCCTATGTTATGGTTACTCTGCAAAGAGACAAATCTACGACAGAATTTTGTTCCACTCGGTCACTCCTGACCAAACATTCATTAGGTCCCACTATCGTTGATAAAATCAAACGTGGCTAAACTGGAAACTATCGAAAATACAACAATCAACCACCCTGGGTCATGTACCATTGTCGTTTAAATCAATCTTAAAAACATTATTGCGTCAAAAAAATGCCAGGTTCACAAAAATCATCGAGTAAAACTACAGATCTCTAACTGACTAGTAAACAAGTCGATCTCCCGTGTGTATCACCATTTGACTTCACACTACGGTCTTTCCGGACCCTGACCTCAACCAGAGCTAAACGCACAAAATACAACAAACACACCCACTGTCTACTCGAGTTTCCTCAAAAACCTTCAATTTTAATCGGACTACGACTACACAATAATTACTGGTACTGTCTAACACAATACAGCCGATAGAATCTCTTGGCTTGCAACCACAACTTTACTTCATCAAAATTCTTATAAGCATCAACTGATACGTAACTCATTGGCATCCTTCTTAGCCTATCATGTGTATTAGGCAACTTACTTCTTTAATAAAGCAAAACTTATCAGACTTTACAGTGCACCTGTATACGGCCTACGTCTTCACACGAAAACAAGTCAACTGATCATATTGCGTAGGGGTTTGCATTTACGCAGACCATGATTATTTAAGTTTGATTTGCCAACAACTGCACTTTTGGGTTTCAAATATACGGAAAACAAGACTTTTGACTGTATTTTGTTTAGCATCAGATATACCACAAATCACAACGTTGCCCCACACCAGGAATTTCTCCTGTATCGTGGGTACCTTCACAAATATTTTAAACTCACTTACACAAGTACCCGACTTTGAAAAAAAACTAACTAGGTCATACAGATACTTGTACTCATAACGTCATTATAGCACAGTGACCATATCGACTTCACGCGGACACAATGACCGAAATTCGTGTTTAAAATGAGTCCACGTGCTGTTATTGGTCAACCAATCGTTAAGCGACGTATTAGCACCACCATGTAAATAACCACCAATGCGTCCGAGGCATTGCCAATCACCCCAGTGACCTTATAAACACACACATAACATCACGCCTGCAATCCCCGAAGGGTTAGGCAGAGGTACCCAGTATACCCACATTTCGCCAGCTATGTTAAGACATAAGCTTAACCATGTAAATAACCACCAATGCGTCCGAGGCATTGCCAATCACCCCAGTGACCTTATAAACACACACATAACATCACGCCTGCAATCCCCGAAGGGTTAGGCACAGGTACCCAGTATACCCACATTTCGCCAATTATGTTAAGACATAAGCTTAACCATGTAATAGGGGTGAGCCCATTGTCACCAACAGGGCACAAATCCAGAAAATAACACTTTGCCCGACCCGGGAATCGAACCCAGAACCTTCATGCTCAGTAGTCGCGCTTGCGACTAATAAATCAACGAAATATTAAAATTTAATGGTTCGATCTTACTTGTATCAGGAACGAAAGTAAACCAACAATCCTGTCCGGAGCGTCGCCTCAACCGCGAGAGCGGTTACACAGGACTTCGCGTCCTCACGCGGCTCCTACGACAATCTCGTTCGCGCTTGGAACGGCGATCGGATCCCGAAACTTGCTACGTACGTGACCTTCCACTCCGCTTATGGTGGCTACAAGATCGCTTAGAACGAGAGGCAATAGTTTTTGAACGCGAACAACTCGATCTATCCATTGCTAACTACTACCGGCTTTTATCTAAAATTAAAAGCCTGAAAACTAGTTTTTAACTTGTGGGCGCAAACGATCTTTATCCCACTTCTGATGTTAGGAATCAGAAGTGAAATACGTGATCAAAATAAACAATGTTTAATATCGTTTAGATTACACTTTTACAAAAATATCACGACAAACATTTTAAACAATAATCAAATAGAAATAGCACTAGCAAAATGGAATAATCAGTACACGAGCAAAAACATAAACCAAAAATAGCGAAGCACACGATAATAGTCGGGTAGCAAGTCCTTTCCGAGCGCCGTCCAAGCAAAAAGTGACCGTTGCAACGCCGCTCGCCTCGTTTTATGAACTTCAGTCGGTTGCCACACGACGACCGTACGCTAACCGGACGGCTACTGGCCGATGGCGTGACTTTGAGCCAACATTATATATTAAATTTGAATAAGTCCCGTGCAAAGCCAAAGTAAAACGAAACGTTTAGTGTAAAAATAATCAGTTTGACAGCTGACTGTCTGTCAGTGACTAATAAAATTATGAAGCAAACAATTATTTACCTTCGTTTTCAGGTATATTTTAGTGGTATCCTGAATTACAGGAGCCAATAGATCTAAGTATATATATATATATATATATACTTTATTGTACACCACAAAAATACATAACAGAAGAAAACATAATATACACTACAAAACATACAATGGGCGGCCTTATCGCTTTCCGCGATCTCTTCCAGGCAACCTTAGGATGGACAGTGATTTATTACGATATAAAATGGGGCTGTTGTTGGTGCAAATAGTAAATACCAACTTATACAATATTAAACTAAAATAGATACATACTTATCCTAAATAATAGATACATAAATACATACATACTAAATATTTAAGCAACGAAAATTAATGAAGACTAAAGATGTTTAATTTAACAGTTATGAGAACAAGATCACAACGACAAGTAATGTTCCTTTACGAGCCTTTTAAACATAGGTAACGACTGCGCGCGTTTAATTTGAACGGGCAATGCATTCCACAAACGAGCGGCCTGGACAGTAAAGGATTTGTCGAGGAAAGTTGTGGAATGCATAGGCATTTTGAGCTTCAAGTTATCAGATGACCTTAAAAATTTCGCGTGGGAGTCGCAAAGAAACTGGAAACGTTTCTTGAGATAAAGAGGGGTGGAAGGGGAAAAGAGCACATTATACAAAAGGGAAAGGATATGAGCATTCCGGCGAAGGCGAATTGGTAACCACTTGAGCTTGACACGATATTCAGAAACATGGTCATATTTGCGTAAACCGAATATGAACCTTATACACACATTTTGAAGCCGCTCAAGCTTATCGAGTTGGTCTTGTGTAAGGTCAAGATAGCTGGCATCAGCATAGTCAAGGATGGGAAGAAGAAGCGATTGTGCAAGCGCAATCTTAGTGGCAGTCGGTAGAAAATTACGCAATCTCTTCAAAGATGCAGCAGATGCAAATAGCCTGCGGCTAACTTCCTGTAGCTGGGCAGTCCAAGAGAAGTTCTTATCTATGAATATCCCCAAGTTTTTAACTTTTTCACTGAAAGGAACAACTGAGTTGTCAAAAGAAACTTGGGGGAGAGTCGTCCAGTCGATCCTTGAGACCGTCCTAGAACTGCCTACCACCACAACCTGCGTCTTTATGGGGTTGACCACAAGTCCATACCTCTTGCTCCACTCGCATATACGGGCCAGATCACTATTAACCGTTAGGATAGCCTCAGACAGATTTCCAAGAGGAGCTCGCGAGTAAATTTGTAAATCATCTGCATAAAGATGGTAGGAAGAAATTAGTTCGTTGGAGATTGAGTTAATAAAAACTGCGAAAAGTAAAGGGGATAGAACGCCACCCTGAGGTACACCGGCAGAAGTATTACTCCAGGAAGACAAGACTTCTCCAATGCAAATACGTTGCCGGCGGCCGAACAGATAAGTACGAAACCAGTCAATTACCGATGGAGATATGTTAAGAGAGCGTAGAATGCCAAGCAAAACATCAAAGTCAACAGTATTAAAGGCATTACTGAAATCTAGCAAAGCTAGAACCGTTAGATTACCTTTTTCCATAGCCGACCTTATATCATCCGTAATGTTCAGAAGCGCTGTGGTAGTGCTATGACCAGGACGGAAGCCAGACTGGAAGGGGTTGAGGAGATTATTTTTAGAGAGGAAAGTACTTATTTGACTGTGAATTAACCGTTCAAGGACTTTGGATAGGAATGGCAAGACGGATATTGGTCGGTATTCAGAAAAGGATGTGGGATTTGACTTTTTAGGTAAAGGAATTATTTGAGCATCTTTCCATGAGCATGGAAAGACACCACTAGATGCAGAGAAATTGAGGATGTGACAAATGACGGGAAGGATAACATCCAGCACAGGAACTAACATATTACGGCTGATACAGTCACTTCCAACTGCATTGGAGGTAATCGATAGTATGCTTTTCTTAACATCACATGCGGAGAACTGATCAAAAACAAATGGAGAATAAGTAGGAGTCGGAAGTGAAGAGAGATAATTTAGTGTATTCAATTTTATTGTCCTATCATAATTGGACGAAGAAGTAAAGTGATTATTCATTGCATTAATGTCTATGTCTTTTGGGATTGTCTCTTGTCGAGTTTTACCGACCCCCAATGATCTAAGAAATTTCCAAACTTTGGAAGGGTCCCCATTTTGGACAGAAGAATGAATGTGGTGGCGATTAGCATTCCTACACACCTTATTGCAGCGATTACGGATTGAGAGGTATCTTTCCCTGTTAGCGTCATTAGCCCTACGCTTGAACTTAGATTTTGCAGTAACTTTTTTGTGCATTAGCGTTTTGATCTCATTTGTGAGCCACGGCGCCGGCAAATGCCTAACCTTAACTGCTCGAACAGGTGCGTGATGATCGTATAGCTCGATAAGTTTAGCCGTAAAAATATTGACTTTCTCATCGACTGATGCAGAGGCAAACAGATCAGACCAATCTATATTGTTGGCATCCTTACAAAGATTGTCAAGGTTCATTCCACCAAAATTGCGTTGCATGAGAATCTTAGCCTTGGCCTTAGGTGGCCGAATTTTGTATGACAGAAAAATCAGGTCATGATAGGAAAAGGCATCGGCTGAACATTGGCCATGCTTAGCGACATGATCAAGAGAAGAGGCAACAATCAAGTCAAGTAGTGAAGGAGCAGAGTTAGGAAAATGGTGAGTGGCATCCAATGGAAGAATGAAAAGATTACTGGAAGCTAAAATACTTGTCAGAGAAGAAGAGCGATGGTCTTTTTTCAGAAGACAAGCATTAAAGTCACCCATGATTATACTATGACTGTAAGAAGGAATCAGTTTTTCTAAGAGATTTTCAAAAGATGAAAAGAAATTAATGCGTAGAGAGGGACAATAATAGACGCCAAGAAGCAATTTTGAATGGTGTAGTTCGACTTCAAGGAAGAGATGTTCACCAGCATTAGATGGCGGCGGCTGTGCTGACACATTAACAACAGAAAAAGGAATGTGCGTACGGAGATATATGGCAACACCACCACCACCACCAACCGACCGGTCGTTTCTTATAAGCTGGAAGCCGGGAAGAGAGTAACTTGTTGAAGGGAGACAAGGTTTAAGCCATGATTCGGAAATAAGAATAGCATGTACGTTCTTACAGTCAAAGCTTGCCAGCATATCGTGGAAATGGGCCGGAATGCTCTGAGCGTTAATATGTATAACGTTAAAATTCTTAGGAACATCAGAAAACTGCGCTGTAAGACTGTCTGCAAGAGAAGGAATACTCACGAAACTGTCGTCGCTGCTTGTTATAGAGAAAAAGCTACTATTATCACTGCTTTCATCGATAGACATATAAATATATATATATATATATATATATATATATAAATAATACAATATAAAATATACTAAAACTAATAACAAAAATAAAATAAAAAAAGTAACCGTCTAACTAGTCCACCTGCCGGTTGCGTCACTACATCAAAATACCTTATTAAAACCTCTATGCAGTAAGTAGTCCGGGTAACAATAGTTAAAAATAAAAAAAACAAAATAAAAATAATAATCATAAAAAAATTAAATTTTAGATATTTCAGGAGACAACAAAACAAAAATTAAAAAAAAAGTGTCTTCTGCCAGGCACAGCCTGCCAATGCGCTGTTACGAGAAACGGAACGCATCGAATGAAATTGACGTGAGGTGCAGTGACAGTCCGACAGACTCTGACACTGACAGTATCGACATTGTGACATTAGTTTCAGACAAGCAAATAAAATTGTCAATACACTAAAAATTAACTGAAGGTACATAAAACCAACAAAACAATAAAACATGAAATTACCCGGACTTTGAATAAATACATCAGGAAATCACTTCTTCAAAACAGTAGCACGCTTCAACCTAGCGGTCTTAGAACCCTTATTAAATCTTTATTTAGTCTGAAGTTTTTAATGACTTCTGTTTCGCTCAAGTCGTAAATATCGACGGCGGGATAGCTGTTGTCGCCGTGTATTGGCCAGTTGCTCGCCACTTTCCAACAACTCCGAGATAAAAATGCTAATAAACTCGTCCATCTTTCAGTGGTTTCAAGTCCAATCGTAGGTACACAAATTACAGAGTCTGTCTACGCGAACCTTCGCGCAGACAGACTCTGTAATTCTCTTGTTTTCTTGAAACGACGACCTCGTCGTTTCAAGAAAACACAATGCACAAAATAATCAAAGAGTATAAATCGAATTTCCAGTATGAGATGCCAAGCCGTATTTTATTTAAAAACTAAAGAAAAGAAAACACAGTGTACAATCCAAAACTCAACAAATTCACTCAGAAATGACGTATCTATATAATCGACATGACATCTCTACTGCTCAGAAGCACTCGACATGAACTCTAACGTTAGCCTTCGACAAATGTCGGATTCGACATCCCCAGAATAGCAACTTTTAAAATTTCTCGAAAAAATGACGTCATTAGAAATTTTTCTCGAGTTCGACACCATCTCTAAAACCGAGAATTGGCCCCCTGGACCCACTTGCTACTGGACCCGCGGCCTATCGAGCAAGTTCAAATGTGATTTGGTTAAAAGATTCCGCAGGTCCTGTTGACCAAAGACTCACAGTTTCCCGGTCTCACGTCTCATATTGTGTCTCGTGTACCCACCCTTGACGAACCCAGCAATATAAAAAAGTACGTATACTAAGTAAGTACACGTACGTAAGTAAGTACGTATAGTAAGTCCACATAACATTTCCAAACTTAATATTAATTTTACCTTTCCAATAAAACAGCGAGCAGGTATTGTGACGTCACTAGGATACTTTATCGGGGTAGCACATAAAAGGCACCGGTCACCTCGCATTTCAAACAAAAGTGGCGACTTGTCGATGGTTACTACCATTACTACACTAGTTTCTAAACGAGCATTTTTACGATTGCTTGCTTTGCTTCGCCTTCTTTTTTTGGGGTTGAGAAATCATTAAATGACTCCTCTCGCTTTGGAGCGGTAGGGAGTGTCAGGCTTCTATTGACTAAAAGCCATCCATGTTCCTTCTTGTGTCCGGAGCCGCGGTAAGTATCGCCTTCGAACAAACCGCAGCCCCGACGGGATTTAATCCCACCTGATGACCTGACTTTGCAGTCAGTTTAGACTTTAGAATCCTCCAGGTGGGCCAGGGTAATTGCTCGCCCACATTGCTCAGTTTTGGGCAAACTTAAAGAGATTTAAGACACCAAAAATTGTTACTCAATAATATTTATAAAATTTTAAATGTCAATACTAGATACTTGGGAGTAAATCGTTAATTTGTACGGTGTTACATAAAGTCATGTTCGTGAGGAGTCTCATGCGCCAGGGATTAATCTCTGAACGTTCGTGAGATGCTGTAATCCCGCTGAAGATTATTATCGTCACATATTGACGCAATTAATACGCCTGCCAAGGGGTTGAGGAGAAGCCCCCACACCTATTTAGCTCGTGTTTAAACTTCATGTAAATGGGGTGGAGTTTTAATTGTCACAAACCGTCTTATATGCAGCCCGAGTCTAAATTATTGATGCCTTAAATTCGTGTTTTTTAGTCATCATCATCTGCAATCTTTTTTATAATCAAATCGGTTTCTGTGTTCTGGAGCTACGGTGCCATAGACAGACAGACACGTCAAACTTATAACACCCGGTCGTTTTTGCGTCGGGGGTTAAAAAGAGAGTGTCTATCTCATGGCTGCGCCAAATAGAACCAGTTCTGCCCACTGCCACTCTGCTTTCATTGCTCGCGATGTTATACTAAGATACTGAACTGACTGGAACTGAAACTCGAAGGAACTGAACTACTGTTTATGAACAAGACGTAGCCGCTCGCATTGTTTGTTATCGACAAGTAAAAACTGTTTTGTTGTCCAGTTTACGTTTAGGAAAAAGCAGACCTAACCTCGTCATCTTCATTTTTCAAACACTACTATTTTACAAAGACCGTACTACTATTTTGCAGAGGACTATCAACAGCACACTTCTGTCCGCGTCATTTATTCTTCAAAAGATTCTTACAGCTCTGTAACGTATTGACGTGTACTTTCAATTCGTCTAAAATCCTTAAAAGAAATTCACTAACGGTAAGTAGTCCCGTAAAAGTATTGATGTGTGCCGACTGATAAATATTCGATTTGCTTGCACCTTCGCCAGTGCATTCAGTTGCGAAATACTTGTGTATGCGCCGCCGTTTTGGTATTTCAAGCACGTATCCGTTCACGGGAGAAATAGGAGGGCGTCGTAGTACTACTGAGAATTTTGGTTTACAGGGCTAAAAACATTCCAGCTAAGATTTTCAACGCAATCCATTTTGTTGGTGAAACATAAATTTAATAATAACTGACCAAAACAGGCTGCTCAGAAAGTAATCAAGTAAGAGACGAGCTATCTAGTTGACCACCATCTCCACAAAATGCCTCAGGACAGTGGGGGGAGTAAGGACACTCCACTCCAGTACTTTCAGGATACTATTGTTACTGACCCGCGTTCGATGCATCAGAGAAACAACCTTTTTTCGTATTACGCGTGGGAACCGTCAGTTCGGCTTTGCGAAATCTTTGATGTACTACAAAAACGGGGCAGTCCCAACAACATCCTGAAAACATTATTATACCTATTGGTCTCGTAAGGCATCTTAGCCAGGTGTGCCCAGCCTTCCACTTGCAGGGTTCCTATAAATGGAAGGCTAGGGTTATCCTCTATCATCAGGTAAAGTAAGGGAAACGCATACTTAAACATCAATTAAATAGTTTAACATTTCGCCAGGTTATAGTCCCCGAAAGATTTGGGAAGACACATTTCGCCGGTAATTTTAAGTCTCAACTGTAGATGGCTGGGTTAGGACCTCCTTTGATGAGGTGACACGGGACGATGATCTTCCGCCTGATGCATTATCAGGACATCCTACACAAAGTGGCGAGATGGGAGGCGACCTTATCAGTGCGGCTGCAGTGAAGACACAGTCCTTCACACCCTCGAGCATTGTCCTGCTTGGGTGATGCAGAGTCGTATTTCCACGGAATTGTCGGAGGAGACGTATTTCTGATGGCCTTGGTCTAACATTTAAAAAGGTGAATCGAAAGGTGTCGTTGTTAACCTTCGAATATACTTTTAGGAGAATTTTTTATCATGGAAAAATGTGGTATTAAAATATAAACTTTTTGTTACAGGTATTTAAGATTTGGAGTTTAGCACGTAAGAAACTCACAAATGCAACCAGACACCGCACTTCCAGTGAGATTAGGGTGGCCTGTCTCGGCTGCCACCGACAAATGATATCTATCAAGTTCTTCTTTCTAATCAGCTGCACGAGTTTCGCCTTCTCTTTCTTCTGGGTACAATTTGCTACAAGGTCGGACCGGCCTGCCGTCGTTGAAAGCCTCATCCTAAAAGACCTCCCAAAAGATTTAAAATACATCTTACTCTGGACGCGAAATGACTATGCTCCCTTCGACTATCTCGGTGAGGGACAGAAAGCGTTCCTCCAGCAGAACTGTTCGGTGATCAAGTGTTACGTTACAGCGAACCGAAACTTCTTCGGCGATAACCTAACCAAGTTCCATGCTCTAGCATTTAACGGGCGAAATATGAACACGTCTGATTTGCCCAGCGTTCGGTCTCGTAAGCAACACTACATTTACTTCAATATGGAATCAGCTGAAACCTTTCCTGCCTGTAAGGCGCAATTTGATGGATTTTTCAATTGGACATCGACTTACAGACTTGATTCAGATATACCGTACCCTTACATACTGATTCGGGATAACAAAGGTGAAATCGTTGGTCCAAATCAGAAAATGCGATGGAAAGAAGATTATGTGGCAACAATTGGTTTGTTACAACAGTTTGCTGATAGAAATATAATACAGAATAAAACTAAAGCGGCAGCTTGGTTTGTGTCTAACTGTAAGACCAGAAGTGGTAGAGAAGGGTACGTCAAAGCATTGAATAATGCGTTAAGACCGTATGGGTATAATGTGGATGTGTATGGGAAGTGTGGTGTTTTAAATTGTTCTATTAACTATTCGTCAAGTTGCAAATATCTGTTGAAGAACGACTACTACTTTTACATGTCGATGGAGAACTCTTTCGCCGAAGACTACGTGACGGAGAAGTTGTTGACGGCGCTGCAGAATGATGTGGTGCCTATTGTTTATGGAGGAGCTGATTATTCAAGGTGCGTGAGTTGAGGTGTTAGTTTTATGTAGTTTGTAACGTCTCTTCTTAACATTTCGCTGCCAACTTTGATTGAATCGGCCCATAACCAAATTCCCGTACCAGCTCTTTTAGTGAAATTAATTGAATGCCATTTTATTGTAAGAAAAATACAGAATACTCTTTTAAATTAGCTATGAAAAATATCTATAGGAGCGGGTTCAGATACAAAAAACGTGGTTTTAGTTTTCCCATCGGTGTGTTATGGTACAAGGCCTTGTCGCCACGCTAGTCCTAGTTTTAATTTTCGGGTTGGGGATGGTTATCGAGGTTTTTTTTTATCTAGAATTCCACGGTAACAGACAAGAGTATGTATCCGGAGAATGTAAAATATCGCTCGGGTATTTACATGGTACTTCACTTAACTGGTGAAATGTGGATGTGCTAAGCGGTATATACAGTTAAGTTATGTTCTTAAGATAGTTCTTACCCTGCCAAGCTATTTCACCACGAAAAACTGTAAAAGTTTCTCAGATATAAAACATTATAAAAATATTTACTAAATTAAAGTCATAATTATCTTCGCAGATTTCTACCTCCCGGCTCCTACATCGACGCCAGAAAGCTACACGTAAGAGAGCTAGCGTTCACAATGAACAAACTGATACAGTCTCCAATGGAATACATCAAATACTTCAGATGGAAACACCACTACACGTACTATATCCCTTCAGAAGCTGAGAACGTCTGCGCCGTGTGTGAGGCTCTCCACGACAAGAAAATGCTGCAGAAAACCACAATCTACGACGAATTCAGATACTGGTGGAATCCTAAATTCGAGAAACGATGCGACCAATCGAGTGCAGTTAGATAAAAAGGTAGAAGTAGGAACAAAGTTTACAATGGTCGGATTTTCATAGCACTTTTTATTGAGTTCCTAGTGATGTGTAGAAGAAGTATCACTATCCTCACTACATGTTATAAAACAAAGTCACCTCCGCATCTGTCAGTCTGTCTGTTCGCGGTAAGCTCAAAAATTATTGCACCGATTTTCATGCTGTTGTCACCAATGGATAGAGGGGTTCTCGACGAAGGTTTTAGTATATAACTTGAACGACATCCACGCGGGCGAAGTCGCGGTCATCAGCAAGATGTGCAACATGTTTTGATGGAGCGTGTACGGAATGAGGCTTTGAGATATAGTTTACTTGGAATTACCAAATTGTATGATGTGGGAGTATGTAACGCAATCCTGGCTTGCCCTTTATCGGAACAAGCTCGAATTTTATATAAGTTAGCAGCTTTTGTTTTAAAATAATTTTTGTTAGTTAGTGTTACTGTTAATTTTACAGGGTGACGTTATCGCTCAGCGATAAAACCCTTTAAATAAAGAAAAAAAAAAAAAAAAAAAAAGATTATTCAGTACGATTGTAGGCCAATCTCTTGTGAAAGAGTCCAGCTCATCCCGTCATCTCCTTCTGGGCCTGCCGTGTTGTCGTTTCCTGTTTTTTGGTATCCCCTGAGTGGTCATTTTTATCCATTGCTCCTCCTCCGGCATGCGGTAGATGTGACCAGTTCCAGTTCCATGGTAGTATCATTTCAACCTAGCAGCTGTAAGGCCAGCATCATGGTTTTTGGGTTTTGGAGCGAAGTATGGTGTTTCTGATGCGGTCCGTAAGGTTGACGCCCAGTATACTTCGCTCCATAGCTCGTTGGATGACCCGAAGTGCGGACTTCTGACGTTTTGTAAGCGACCATGTTTGCGCTCCATAGGGGTGGGTGGGCAGAATAAGTGTGGGTAGTTATTTAAATTTAATGTAACACTTAATTTTAATTAAATCATAGTTTCCTTAGAAGATAGCGGAAATAATAATGATGGACTTTTTTTGATAATGCTTATTGGTCATCATCATAAGCCTATAATGTTTCCACTGCATGGACTCAGGATTCCTCTCTAGGAGAGGGATAGGCTATAATCCACCACGCGAGCCTAGTGCGGGTTGGTAGATGTCACATGTCTTCGTTTGTTTTGGGTTTTAAGACATGCCAGTTTTCTTCACGATGTTTTCCTTCACCGTTTTAAGAGCAGCGGTGATGAAATAAATTACACAAAGTAATGCGCCTGCCTAGATACGAAACCACGACTTACTACACACCTGACTTACTTACACCGCTGCTCCACTCTTTTCCTGTACTGTTAGTATTAAGGCCCCACGCCCACGCCGCCCCACGGCGACTTTTCGTAGCGATGCTGTCGCGCGTTTCGTAAAAGCGTGACAGCAACACTACTAACGCGCGTTGGTTTTGTGGGCGAGGGCAAACAGCTTGTGACCGCACCGCGACTGTATCGATGCGAACGCGCGACAGCATCGCTACAAAAAGTCGCCGTGGGCTTTAGAGAGATTGAATCGTTCGCGATACCTTTTCAGTTGTAGTTGGAGTTTAAAAAAAACAAATGTTTCTCTCTGTTTATTTTTATTTGTGGCGGTTGTATTGCAGTTTGAAGTAATTTGATCAAAGTAAAACTCATTGAATGTATTGCACATGTCTTTAGTTATTACTATTTCTTTATTATCGTTAGTGGTTCATGAGGGAAATCGACTTTGTTGTCCACGTTGCTTTGTTTAAATATAAGATGACTTAATGTTTTTGCATGTCGAGCTCTAACTATAAATATGAAGTGTATTATTATTTTATTGTCTCATTTTTTGTTTTTCGGTATTGCCGAAGTACCTAGTTTGCGTTTTATTTTGCTGAATGTTTTTATACGATTGGATAGCGATGTTTGCCTATTTATAGACATTATACACTACAATACACTACACGACGGCACGGTTGGCGCAGTGGCTAAGTGATTAGACTGCTGCGCTGTATGTCGCGGGTTCGATCCCCGCACGGAACAAATATTTGTATGGCCTACAGATAGTTGTTTCGGGTCTGGGTATTTGTGTATGTGACTTTATATGTTTGTGAACGCACCCACGATACAGGAGAAATTCCTAGTGTGGGGCAACGTTTTATTAATAAAAAGAAAAAAAAAATGGCTATCCATTGTAGTGTAATATAATTTACAGGAAAACATTGGACGTAACAGATTTAAAAATGCATTTAGTTTATAAGCATCACTGAGCCTCAAGCTTTTAATACACTTAATAAAGTTTTCTATATGTTCAGAGGAGAAGTTTTTTATTTACTTCAATTTTCCACGAATGAATTACACACCTTTTTGTCACTGCATTTTAATATTCTCGCAGAGTCACAGTGGGCCGATAATGCAGACCCAATTATATCTCAGTTGCGAGCATTATCGAAATACATAGAGTTAAACGGACTCTTCACGAAGCCCCTTGTTTTTACCCGACTACGGCAAAGCCAAAGGAGGGTTATGATTTTGACTGGCTATGTATGTATGTATGTTTGTATGTATGTATGTGTGTATCTTCATCTGTTCCCTCATAGCTTCTAATCTACTTATCGGAACTCGACATATGAGGTATCGTTAGAACCGTCTTTTCCGCTGAACATAGGCTACGTGACGTGTCACAAAAAGCGATTTGGCGCCCTCTAGCGGACAAAAAGTAAGGCTAAAAAAAATAAAAATGGAGATAAACACGCCGTGTTTGGTATCATTTAATTGGAGGTTGGCAAATCATCAAATGACTCCTCCCGCTCTGGGCATAGCGGTAGGGAGTGTCAGACTTCTACTGACTAAAAACCACCCATGTTCCTTCTTAACCCTTTGTGTCGAGGCCGTGGTATCACTTTCGAACAACCCGCCGACAAAAGCGTACGACGACGGGCGTCGGCTCTTGCGGACCCTCTTATATTTCTGACATCTCTTTTTGAGGCGCGCTAGGAACACGAACGCGCCGTCGACACGGCTGTCGTCGTCATAAAACGGACGGACGATGAGCTACTTCACGAAGCCCTCAACCAAGCATTATGTACATCAAACTAACTAACTTACACAAAAGTTATTACTGGAAAATATCTTTTATAAGGGGTGAAAAATAACGTTTTACGGTTAGTGCATCAACGTTGAGAATACCGGAGTTGACACACTGATAAAAATAGAAGATTGAACTGCTGCTTTATACAGTAAAATATTGAGCCTTACGTCCGAAGCAGTTAATGAGCTGTCGTTAAAATTCAAATTCAAATTCAAATCCGTTTATTTGCCAGAATGTAGGTTTGAACAGGGTTTGGTCTTAAAACTATAATAGCTCCATTACATTCTACCATTACATATGGTGTGCAAATATTTAATTAAGTACATTAAAAAAAATATAATAATCCGAAACAATAAAATATAAGATTAACCATGGAAATTAACAAATTAATCAATTAATAATGATGTCAAAGTTATAAATGTCAAGTTATAAATGTCAGATAGAAAATTTAATAAAATGTCAGAATAAGAACAAACAAATAATTACAATTGAATATGTCATCACTATTAATTTGAACATTGATAAATTATAAGTATATTATTACTGATTCATGTTTTCCTGTCCGCGATCTGACATGTATTCTTTAACGGTGTAATAACATTTGTCTTTTAACCACTGCGTTACCCTTTTCTTAAACATAATCAGTGGTAAATCTTTAAAAGCGTCCGGTAGTTTATTATTAGTATATTTCATTATAAGTGCGGAAAGCCTGTCATTGCAAAGAGTTCCGACAAATGTCTACCCGAGCCTAGGCACTGCCGACGGCGAGGGTTGACAGTCGGAACAAGTTGCAATGACGGTTCCGCACGTGTACTGAACAACTATTTTTAATACAGTTGCGAAAAAATTAAGCAATTTAATAAAATAATAAAACCGTAATTAAACTCGCAAAGAACATTTTTGAAAATGGCGCCAACCGTAAAAGAATATAAGCAGAGCTTTTTTTGTTTTCTTCACTCATTCTGGGTAGGCAAAGTGAACTATCCATACAGCCAAGTCTTCAGGAGATTTTATTTATTGATATGAAATGAAAATGAAATTTAATGAGATGAAATGGAATGAAACCTTTAACTCATTGAATCAAATCTGATATTGAAACAAATTAGTAGCTTCTTTAGAAATATTTGCATGAATCATAAAAACTTCTATGATTTTTTTTTAGTAAAAACTTCGTGGTTGGACATTATTTTGACAGTTGGGAAAGAGAACGCACGTGTTCGGGAATGGTAAAGAAAAAGCACGAGTACGTAATAGCCCACATCCCGAACGCTATACGTCCCTACAATACGCCACTTTTTGAGCAACTGTATTAAAAATACTTTTACAGCATTTATATATGAATTTCTCTTATACAATTCGAGCCTGCATTGCGGTAAACAGAGCTCATGTTTAAATTTATTTTTATTTCTAGGTGCAACATTTCGTTTAGTTACATCCTTGTGTTTCGTGAAATATTTTTGATGTTGTTGTACAAAAAGGCACAAATCTCGAATATACATACATGGCAATGGCAGAATATTATACTTTTTAAACAAGGGCTTACAACTATCCGTATACCAGGCCCCACAGATGGCCCGTATACACATTTTTTTTGTACTCTAAACGCTTTAGTAATTTCCACCGAATTCCCCCACAACAAGAGACCATAGGCGAGTACGGAGGAAACGTATCCATGATATGCACAAAGAGCAGCTTCTGTTGATACCGTGACTCTTAATCTTTTTATTGCATAGACAAATCGGTCTAGTCTATCACAAACGTAATTGACGTGTGTTTTCCAGTCGCAGTTGTGGTCCAACATTATACCCAGAAATTTTGTACTTGCGACTTGTTCGATAATAGTGTTATTATATTTTACATTTAACGTCAATGGCTTTCTTTTGTGTGTGTGGAATTGAATCATTTTAGTTAAAGATTCAACTTTATTTGAGCTTTCTAACTTGCCGTTGCCAAATTCTGCACTTTTTAATTTCTGTCCTGTCTCTGAAGACGATATCAAAAAATCCCTTCTCTCTATTTCTTCCTCTGCTACGGGCCATGATAATTTGTGTTCGAGAATGATAATACCCATTATTTCAGAGCTACTCCCCATCCTCACTCATATTGTTAACTTTTCTCTCTTCTCTGGTATATTTCCGTCGGCCTGGAAACAGGCACACATAATACCACTTCCTAAAGTCAGCAATCCTACTTCCTTATCTCACTTTAGACCCATCTCCATTCTTCCTTTCCTCTCCAAAGTTCTCGAACACATTGTTCATGGCCAAATTTCCAAATATCTATCGTCTAATGCTCTAATTTCCCCATTTCAATCTGGCTTTCGTACTGGTCACAGTACTGTTACTGCGCTCCTGAAGGTTACTGACGATATCCGCTGGGCTATGGACAACAAATCTCTGACTGTTTTAGTTTTACTTGACTTTAGTTGTGCGTTCAACTCAGTGGATTTTGACATCCTTCTTGGGGTCCTTCAATCTTTTAACTTCTCTGCCTCTACGTTAGCCTGGTTTAACTCGTATCTTCGAGGTCGCTCTCAGTGTGTCCGTCAAGATGAGATCTTCTCTGATTGGTGTGATCTTACTGCTGGTGTTCCTCAGGGTGGTGTTCTCTCTCCTCTTCTTTTCTCTATATTTATTAACACTCTTACCAAAATTATCACCTCCAGCTTCCACCTCTACGCTGACGATTTGCAGCTGTATCGGCATTTCTTGCTGGCTGATGCGGAATCGACAATCATTGCCATGAATCATGACCTGGAAAGCATTTATCAATGGGCAAAATCGTTCGGACTACTGATTAACCCTGCTAAGTCACAGGCCTTGATCATAGGCAGCCGATATTATCGCAATACACTTGTCTTGTCATCTTTGCCTCCATTATCTCTGGGCGGTTCGACCATTGCTTATGCTGAAACAGCCAAGGACCTTGGTGTCTTAATTGACAGTAATCTCTCTTGGAGAGCTCAAGTGAATGAGGTTAGTCGGAAGGTGCACTTTTCTTACCACTCACTTAAATCTCTGCAGAGCTTCTTACCTTTTAAAACCAAGATTTACTTAGCTCAAACTCTGATCCAGCCGATCATTGATTACGCTGATGCCTGCTATTTGGATGCCACCGAGGAGCTCTTAAATAAACTTGAGCGCCTGCAAAACCTTTGCATCCGTTTTGTGTTTGGTCTGAGGAAATATGACCATGTTTCTCACTTCCGTAAAGAACTCAAGTGGCTCCCTATCCGCCTTCGCCGGAACACTCGGATATTATGTCTTCTTTACAACATCCTTCATAACCCTGCATATCCCAGCTAGCTTCGCGATCGTTTTTCCTTTACCCGTCCCTCTGATACTTTGTGTAGATCCCACCTTAAGCATCATCTTAATTTCCCATCCCATAAAACCGAATTCTTTTCTTACTCCTTCTCTGTTCACGCAGTACGTTTGTGGAACTCACTTCCGCCTAAAATTCTTGACTCTAAATCTTTACACATGTTCAAAAAACAAGTCAAAGGGCATTACCTCTCCTCTATACCGTGATATTCTGTATATATGTATGTTTATATAGTATAGGTAGGTATATATTCATATTTATATTATTAGTGTTTATTTTTATTTGTGTATATATTTGTATGTATGTTTATTATTATATGCTTTGTTTGTAATTCTGATTAAAATGTTCCTGTTTGTCTTTTCTACACACTGTGTCTACGTGTCTAATCCAACTTTCCTCTCGCAGGTCTGCTGGAAGAAATTTCACATGAAATAAGCAGTACCTTTGTGCTCTTCTATTTTTTTTTAATGTTTTTTATCCTTTTTTTTTGTATTTTGTGTGTACATAAATAAATAAATAAATAAAAAAATAAATAAATCTATGAAAAACCTTTTTGTTATTACATATTTTAGAAACTTCGACACATTGTTCTCTGTCATTTAGGTAGTCTCTCAACCAGTCGTTTGCTTTGCCTCTTATTCCATATTTTTCTAATTTATGTAAGAGCAATTTGTGGTCAACAAAATCGAACGCCTTACTCATGTCTAAGAAAATCGCCGCAATTGGTAAACCATCATTTATAGCCTGGGTGACAATTTTGATCAAATTGAAACATGCCAATGAAGTGGTACTATTCTGTCTAAACCCAAATTGCTCATCTTTAAGTATTCCAAGACGTGATGTAAAATCTTGTAGCCTTTTCAGCATAATTTTTTCAAATACTTTTGACATGATTGGTATCAGGGTCACTGGCCTATAATTATTCATATCCGTTTTTTCTCCTTTTTTAAAAAGTGGCTTAATTACAGACTTTTTCAGTATGTTTGGAAATGTACCTTCCTCAAATGACAAGTTTATTAAATAACTCAGTGGTTGGCATATGTAAGGAGCGCATAATTTAATTACATTGGTCGTTATGTCATCTACTCCCGCTGCGTTTGTGTTATTAAGATTTTTAATTGTTGTTTTTAATTGTAAAAAACATTAACTGTTTATAATTTTTTTTTTTACTGTTTTAAACATTTAAAAATTTAATTTTTAATGCTTCAAACATAATTTTTTTGAAATTTTTTAACCGATTTCCCAAAAAGGAGGAGGTTCTCAATTCGACTGGAATGTTTTTTTTTCTATGTATGTGCACCGATTACGCCGAGATTTATGATCCGATTTACGTGATTCTTTTTTAGTTTGATGCTGAATTAAATAGTTGCCATTTGGTCCCCTAGAAAAAACATAGTTTGGCCCAGTACTTTTCATTTTATGGTCATTTTTTTAAATTTCTCCACGCTCAAGGCCCGCGGTAGAAGCTATGCAATATAAGCTATTGCATAGCTTCTATCGCGGGCCTTGAGCGTGGAGAGCGAATCCAGAAATTCCCTAACGAAAATATTCAAGATTCAGTATTCAACCAGGTTGCTATGGTTACGGAAAATAACAAGGTTGTCAACTGAGGCTGTCAAATTAAATAACTAATTATTTGCTGTCGATAAAAAATGCAATGCAATGGCTTTACCGCGGCAGTCTCCGAGTGCCACATTTAGTTTTTTTTTTATTAATATTTTTCGTTTGTGTGTTCGCGAAAAACGTCGTTTATGAACCAATTTTGATGATTATTTTTTTATTGGAAATGAAATATTTTAAGGGCCGTACCATGATATGGAAACCCAGACCTGGTGATGGGATCCCAGAGAAATCGAGGGCAACCCTCTTTCATAGGCACGAATAACGTGTTTCGTGCTTTTTCTGACGCTATTCCAGTATTCACATCTAGCAGTCATCACTTCATCACATCAACACCTCAACGGTTAGAAGTTGAAAGCAAAAATGAGGGAATCTTGAAGGTTAAGGGTAAGGTTTCTTGGTTGAATGTTAAATGCATACTAAATATTTGTATAGGATATTACAAAAAAAAATTGAAAAAAAAATAAAAAAAAAGTTTTTTACAAAAAAAGACAACCGACTTCAAAACACCAAATAGTGAAGAATAAACTTCAGAAGCAAAATCAGCTTCTGAAGTTGGTGGCAAAAAGTAAAATCAAACAAACAAATGTCACCGACTTTAGAAGCTGATTTTTCTTTGAAGTTTATTTTTCGGTTGTTTTTTTTTTGTTGTAAAAAAGTTTTTTTTATTTTTTTTACCTCTGGCAAACAACGACAATGACAAAAACTGCTATTTTTCACTTACTTCCGCGCCTCGCACACACCACTAGCAACACATTCCTCGCACCACATTTCTATAATTTTTTTTTTACCTTTTCCGATTCTACTTGAGCTGCGCTGTGCGAGGATAGGTAGGTAAATGAAGTAATTCTATTAGTTCTTAACAAACACATTACTCGTAATGCATCTTCGCACATCTCTATTGTAGAAACGCGGCTTAGGTGTGCCCTTCCCCTGTCTATCAGTCAATGTCAAAATGCCATCGAGGAGCCGTCATGTTTCACCGGCTCAGGTACGTTTTTAATGCATTTATTTTTATAGTCCAAGATCCCAGGGCCGCCAGACGTCACGTATTTTCTGACGAAGGAAATGTGGGCGATTGAGTAGTGTTAGTATGAACTAAGAACACACTACTACCAGCTAGCTTGCTTGGACGGCCAATTTTCAGGTATCAGGACATCAAGGTACATACAAAAATTACTTACTTCACGTATTTTCTCCAAGCTGATTTTTACGTATTTTTAGGCAATATCCTTAAAAATAAGTCGCAAATACTCCCAGACACTTTCCGTCGGCCGTATTGCATAACAGACGCTTTAAAGAATTCTAAACTCCTAATGATTTAATATTAAAAGCTAATTGATCCATGCTATATTGGGCAGGCGCTCCAACATGCACCCCAGCGTTGAAAGCAACGTTTTCAACAAAATTCTGAAGACACAGGCAATGGACAGATCCTGTTGAATGCCCACTGAATGAGTCCAGTGGAGGTCTGTATGTCAGCCACAAGAGCGATGCCAAGCGTCCTCGGGTAAACAGTCACAATACGTTTAAGTCTAAACTTTTTGGGAACTTTAAAGCGTCTGTTAAGCAAAACGGCCGCTAGGAAGTGTCTGGGATTATTGGCAACTTATTTTTAAGGATATTGCCTACAATATACGTAAAAATCAGCAGTCAGAAAATACGTGAAGTTAGTAATGTTTTTATGTACCTTGATAGCCTGATACCTGAAAATTGGCCGTCTAAGCAAGCTAGCTGGTAGTCGTGCGTTCTTAGTTCATACTAACACTACTCAATCGTCCACATTTCCTTCGTCAGAAAATACGTGACGTCTGGCGGCCCTGGGATCTTACTCTATTAACTTTGCACGGTACGTAACAACTATAATTTATTGAAAATGAAAACAACGAAGTAGAAATCGTGTAAAAAATGTTGTCTTCTCATTCAAAGTGACGCCATTATGAAACAGAATGTATAACATAAGAAACGTTGCCAATTCCTTACGATTTCGTTGGTGCGATTCGAGCATGCTTTTAATATTTTTGCTTCAGTGTTTCAAATCAACAAGATCGGAAAAACTAAACGGATTTGCTTACCTTACTACATGCTTGTGTTGATGATGATTATGATGCTATTATAATTATATAGAAAAGTTCGATGTTCTATTCGAAAGTTAACGTGGTGTTGGTAGAATATTATTGCAAATCAAAGTAGTTTTTGTTGAGGTGGTATATCAAGTTAGGTACTTATACACGAAGATGAAGAGAAGATGTAAAAAAAAACAGAAACCATAACGGTTACTCACCGACTTACGGAAATTCCTTATTTTATCCGTTCGCGTTACACCACACATCCCCCTTAGCATTCTCATCACAGCCACATGCCTTTTTTGGCCCAACATTCTGATCCATACAAGACCGTGTGTCTAACCGTGATTTTATAAATCTTCCCCATAAATTAAAGGGGAATGTGGAAGTCACATATTGTTCCCGTGACCTGCCGCCATTTCCTCCAAGTTTTACCTAGTATCCAAGGATGATAATAATCTAAAGAAATACCAAAAATAAGTGTTTCAACAGTTTATTTTGTCTTCTTTAAATTAATGGATACAACTTCTTTCTGCAGGTATTCAAGATACATTCGATCTATCAGTTATTCTTTCAAGTCAGCTGCACGGGTTTTGCCTTTTCACTCGTCTGGGTACTACTTTCTACTTGGTCGGACCAGCCTGCCGTTACTGAAACCTTCATTCAAGAAGCACTTGAAAATGTCGAACGGGACTTCAGATATATGGATGTCTATAGAAAGACTTCTACGCTCCCAAAAGACTTCAAATATATCTTACTCTGGACGCTGAGTACCTTCTTTCCCTTATACAACTTCGGCGAGGGACAGAGAGACTTCCTCCAGCAGAACTGCTCGGTGATCAAGTGTTACGTCACCACGAACCGAAGGTTCTTCGGCGGTGACCTGACCAAATTCGATGCTATAATATTTCACGGACGAAATATGACATGTGACTTGCCCAGCGCTCGGTCTCGTACCCAAAAATACATGTTCTTTGATATGGAACCAGCTGACTCTGATCCCGTTTGTGGTGAACAATTTGATGGATTTTTCAATTGGACAGAAACTTACAGACTTGATTCAGATATACCGTACCCTTACATACTGATTCGGGATAACAAAGGTAATATCGTAGGTCCTAAGCGGAAAATGCGATGGAACGAAGATTAAGTGGCAACAATTGATAATCCTATTGTTGATAGAATACAGAATAAAACTAAAGCGGCAGCTTGGATTGTGTCTCACTGTAAGACCAGAAGTGGTAGAGAAGGGTACGTCAAAGCATTGAATAATGCGCTAAAACTGTATGGGTTGAGTGTAGATGTGTATGGGAGGTGTGGTACGTTACCATGTCCTACCCATGGTCCATCGAATTGCAAGTATCTGTTGAAGAAACACTACTACTTTTACATGTCGATGGAGAACTCTTTCGCCGAAGACTATGTGACGGAGAAGTTGTTGACGGCGCTGCAGAATGATGTGGTGCCTATTGTTTATGGAGGAGCTGATTATTCAAGGTATGAGCTAAGATGTTATATTTAAGGACCCATCACGCACGCGCATTCTTTTTTAGTAGTTGTGTTATGTTAGTTAACGGTGTCGTGAAGTGTCCGTTTACACCTCGATGTTATGTTCTTACAGTAGCTCTTGTTCTTATGGTAGTTTGTCGAATGAATCAACAAACCATTTCACACAAACAATGTACGTATCAAAATATTATAAAATCTGCAATGTACAGCAATTACACAAATATTATTTATGCCCTTGTCGATTCGGCGGGATGTGATAGGTGATGCTGTTGTCGACTGTCGACTGTCCCCGATAAACCAAGCTACTGGAATTATGAAGTTTTCTTCATATAACTCTAAATTGAATCCCAAATTATTGGAATCAAATATGACACACACACAACTTAGGACCCATTAATATTTATGATAATAATATCCGTGGTGTTCGGCAACTGGGCTTATCCCAGTTGTATACGTCCCTGTATGCCTATTAGCCTTGTTCTATTCTGTCTTTTGTTGAGCCACACTTACGCTAATTCCTTTCTGATTAGTTTCGTTTCGGCATCCAAGCTTCTTTGGGACTTCGTCGAGCTTCATTATCTCGGCGCTTCCCGGTGGTCGCCACTGTTGATTCTGGTTTTCAGGAGTTACAGTAGTTTGGGAATAATCTGGCGGGCTTGTACCAATAGGAATCCCAAATTGAAGTCATAATTTTCTTTGCAGGTTTCTTCCTCCAGGATCGTACATTGACGCCAGAAGCCACAACGTAATGAAACTGGCAGCCATGATGAACAAACTGATACTGTCTCCAAATGAGTATAATAAATATTTTAGGTGGAAACACCACTACACATACCATGCCTCCGGTGAAAACGTGTGCGCCGTATGTGAGGCACTCCACGATAAGAAAATGTTCGAGAAAACTACAATTTACGACGATTTTAGACATTGGTGGCATCCTAATTACGAGTCGCGTTGCTATAAGGATGATGATGATGATGATGACTTTCTAGGGTGGTTAAAAAGAGCTTTGCGTTGAGTATGCGGCTCTTCTCGCGATGCTATAGTAAGATACTGAACTCATTGGAATTGGAAATGCAAGGAAATTCACCTTTGATAAAAAAATAAAAGCACACAATAATAATATGGCACCCCAAATCCTTAACACCACCGCCCAGAGAAACTTGAGCTGCCACGACAAATCCAACAACGTATAATTTATCTAAATAAATGGATGAATCCATTAATCCTGCCCAAATATTATGTTTGAACATCAGACTACTGCTACACAAATAAAGCCTAATGTGGTGAATGCCATAGCTTTCTCCTTCTCTCGTCCACGCAAGAAGATTTATGGTGGACTTAAGATGTCTCTTAGGAGTTACGAGGTAACAAAGAAACGGATATACATACTTACAGGTCAAACACATAACCTTTCAGCCAGGTAGTCAGTGCCCAGAAAGTTTGATAAGGAGTCTTACCAAGGGTCTCATTTGACCCAGTGAGTGCTAACTGGGTTGTGGAGATAAGCAGACGCTCTATGTAAAATTCTCGTATGCTGCAGCCAGAGATTGGAAGCCGACCCCAAAATAAAGTTGGGAAAAGTTGCAGGGCAGATGATGATGCCCTTGTAATAACAAATAATCAGAAGCTGTGTTGCACCAGAGTTGTGTAAGTGGTCTCAGACCATTATAACGCTCCCTAAGTGGAGCGTTGTTAAAAGTATGGTAGAAAGAAGTGAACTTACGTCATTAAAAAAAAACACGCTATCACTTATTAGTTTTTTTAGCACATCATTGTTACTTGATCTCTGTCAAAATCACCATGACTGACTTTATATTCAATAGGGTAGTTGACAAAAACAATCTAATTAGCCCATCTGATAGATTTCCTAAAACTATTGGACACATATTTTTATTTTTTCACGTAAACAAAAAATGAAGACGATAATATTTGAAAACTCGTGTGACGTCATATTCTAAGACATTAGTATGACATTTTTTACCAGTGAGTGACGTCACAAGCCCCCACTCAAATCTTTGACGCGTTTTATTTTCGTCAATTTTTATTAATTTGATATAACAAAAAACACGTATCTAATATTAATTTTCGATAATCTGACAGACGGACTAAACAGAATCATATTTTTTTAGTCAGTCAACTACCCTATTGTTCCAACCAAGTTCCAAAAACGGTTGCATTACTACAAATACAAACATGAATTGAGCAACCTCGGTATCACATTCAACCCTCCACCCGCGACACGATATCTTCAGCCCATTTAATAAATTTATGTATTACAGAGTTCAGTTCCGTTTTATTTCGCAGTTTAGTCATTCAACTCCCCAGCTACACATTTGTTTATCACTTTATCCGTCTGTTTGTTGATGTCGTAAAAATTCAATCTGGAAATTGCTCGGGTTAGGCTGCGCTCGTATTGGTGGTTGTGGTTACGTGTCTTTTTTATTTGGAGGGTGGGAAATCATCATATTACTCCTGTCGCCCTGGACGGAGTGGAATGGAGTGTCAGACTTCTACTGACTAAAAACCACCCATGTTCCTTCTTAGCCCTTTGTGTCCGGGGCCACGGTATCTCTTTCGAACAACCCGCAACCACGGCAGGAGGTGACGTGTCTGAAGCGGATTTTGGAAGAATGATAGAAAATAAAAACGATAGCATTTTTTCAATGTTCCGAAATTTACTAAATAGGTCACACACAAGTATAACTGTAAAGCTGCCTTTTTAGGGTTTCGTATCATCATTTTCCAGCCCTTATCCCATGTTATTTGGGGTCGACGCAACACATTTTATTCTTCCTATCTCCTAAAACGGGACCTTTTTATTAAAACTCCACTGTCCGCCAGCCAGCAGCCTGTCTGCCTGTCGATCACCAGGCGGTATCTCATGAACCGTGATAGCTAGACAGTTGTAATTTACACACAATATGATGTATTATGTACTGTAGCCACTGCATTAAAACAACAAATACTACAAACAGAATAAAATAAATATTTAACTGGGGCTCTCATACAACAGAACCCTTCGTGCTCGACTCGTACTTGACCGGTTTTTATATACTACTAGCTTTTTCCGCCACGTCATTTGTTTGAAGATTGGAAATATGTTAAACCAATGTCAACCCAATACTGTGATAAATAGTTAGTGTATGTTCTAACCCAAGTTATGATCTATTCCTCTGCCGAATTTCATTCAAATTCGTTCAGCTCTCATTGCGTTAAAAGTCACAGGCTGCGCTGCGTCCTGTCCTTTCCTGTGTTGACAGACGAGAGTTATTTTCATTTTTTTTATTTTAATAACACACACACACAACATAACATCACGCGTGTAATCCCCGAAGGGTTAGCCAGAGGTGTACCTAATAGTTCACTCACACTTCATGTGATAGAGAGCGAGCCTAATACCATCATCCGGGCACAATGATAGACTCCGTGGCTGGTACTGGCACTGATTAAAAAACTCAATAACACTTTACCCAACCCGGGAATCGAACCCAGGACATCATGCTCAGCAGTCGTGCTTGCGACCACTAGACCAGCGAGGAAGGTTTTTTTCGTACTTTAGTTATTTTTCCGGTTTCCATTGTGAGCGGCCCCTAACACAGTAAAAACATCGGGACGATTCTAGCGCAGTCACTGTAAGTTGTAAATGAAAAATGTATCAACACGATATTGTTTTATTAATTTTGGGCTTACAGCAGCCATTGTTTCAGCAATTTCAGATTAGATATAGCCTTTTTATTGTTTTCTTCTCTGTTAAAAAAATAACAAGCAACCCGTCCCGGTTTTGCACGGATGCAATATAGATACTGGATTTCCCGGCTTTTTTAACTAAACTATACATGTATACTGCATATAAACCTTCCTCTTGAATCTGTCTATCTATTCCTGAACTGAATTAAAATCCGTTGCGTAGTGTAAAAAGCCATCAATGCCACATCCAGTAAAAAAAGTAAAAAACTAAAACCCGACTACGACAAAAAAACGACGCTGAAAAAGTATGAAACAAGATTTTCAGGATAGAACAAAAAGAAAAGCCGTAATCACACGGTATTAAAGTGTTTAGGTTGGTACCTATAACGTGTGACTACGGCTTTTCTTTTTGTTCTATCCTGAAAATCTTGTTTCATACTTTTTCAGCGTCGTTTTTTTGTCGTAGTCGGGTTTTAGTTTTTTAGTTTTTTTATTTAAACAATTTTGGTGTTATTTTTTTTTTTTACTCTTGGCTTTTTGTCCGCTAGAGGGCGTGATTTTAAATTTGAACAATATTTTGGAAATGTACAAGTGAGGCCCTTTCAAATGATACCAAACACGGCGTATTTATCTCCATTTTTATTTTTTAAGCCTTACTTTTTGTCCGCTAGAGGGCGCCAAATCGCTTTTTGTGACACGTCACCAGGGTTGGAAAAAAAACAGTTTTTTTTACATTTTATAAAACAAACAGTTTAAAATGTTCTAAACAGGTGTTTTTTTTTGTTTTTTTTCCTAAGTTAGTTATCATCCATTTTTAATTGATTAAGCCTGATATATTTCACTTATATACTATTTTAAAAACTGCATGACAAACATTCTGTATGTTCCTACGTTCATTTTTAGTAGGGAAATTCCAAAATTTCTCTTAAAATAAGGGGAATACATAAAACATATTTTAAATAATCACGTTCACGAATTACGGAAGTTCTGGGAATTCCCCGGGGGACTTTACCAATGGAGAATAGAGCGGACTTACTTTCTGATTTTTCATTTCACAATAACACAAAAACCTTTGGATTTATTCAAACGGATGTACGAAACAAACTTGGTACGAGAAAGCTGCAAAACTTGTCAGTTTTTAAATACCTACCTAAATAAAAAATAATAAATGTTGTCTAATCTGCTAACGAACAAATATACGTGGTCGTTTTATAATAAAAATTGTTAAATATTTCTTGATTAAGGATTTTAAATATTAAAAACTGTTTAAATGTCAAGTTAAAAAGCCACTTTAATTATTTTATAAAAATTGTTTAAGGTTGATTAATTAAATAAATATTATATTCATTTATTTTTGCAATTAAACAATGTTTTCAAACACCTAATAAAAAACTATGTTTTATTTGAAACTGTTTTAAACACTGTTTAAAACACATGTTTTAAACAACTTGTTTTAAACATGCCAACCCTGCACGTCACGTAGCCTATGTTCAGCGGAAAGTTAAGATGGTTCTAACGATACCTCATATGTCGAGTTCCGTTAACTAGATTAGAAGCTATGAGGGAACAGATGAAGATACACACATACATACAAACATACAAACATACATACATACATACATAGCCAGTCAAAATCATAACCCTCCTTTGGCTTTGCCGTAGTCGGGTAAAAAATCAAACTACATTCATGTTAATGTTTTGTTAAACTTATGGTCGAGTTTAAGTTATTATTTATCGGTGTACCCACATAATCTGTGCGCTCTAATTATAAATTTTAATTTTAATGTGTTTCTCAGTAAGAACTATGTAATTCTTATGAGATATAACATTGTTCTTAAACCTAAAAGATTTGCGTACAAACAGCGGAAGAGACTTTGTTTTACACTATGTATGTAAAGAAGGTGAATGACACATTAGTTCACATTATTAAGGACCATCATGTCAGCATAGGTCCAGAAGAAAGAAAAGACCAAACTGAAGAAACGATTGACAAAATTAAATCAGAAACAAAAAATCGAGTCTTAGTTGACAGAGTTAAATGAGGTAACAACCATAAAAACCAAACATACACCGGAAGAAAGCAAATTGCCGCGCATATTGTGTTGTTTTCAACCAAACCCATTTGGTATCGGCGTAGGGCCGGTTCCTTACGGTCCTGCCTCACTTCGCCACCCCAATAAACACTGCCAAAGGGTTACGATTCACGTTACCCAACTCGATGGGTGAACGTATATCGTATCGTGAGTAAGAACACGACGTCTTGGAAATAGGATTACCATGTCGAGGACAAAATACTGGTCAGTTTTACTTACTTTTAAATATTTTTTGCTAAACACATTTATTCACACTTTTTTAAGTCTGGCAGACAGTTTTACATTAACAGCAATAACATTTATTTATTTTATTTGAGTTAGCAAAACAGAACCTTAAGACTAAACTGGTAACACTTCTTTGTGCGTTCATCATTCATGTAGCATTTTCCCGCCACCATCACTCCCTACGGTCAGAAGTCCTCTTCCAAGACGAGTTGCAGATACACGTTGGCATTCGCACCACAAACGCCTTAAAGTTGACGTTACATTGAAGTAAGGTAACTAAGATTACAGGGTTGTGGGGGTCAATTAGGCAGTCGCTCCATGTAAAATACTGTAATTCACCTGAATCCAAAGAAATGGAAACCAACTCCAATATAGTTGCAGATGGTTAACTCCAGTTCTTTTTAAGTTAAAAAAACTGAACTAAACAGCAAACTTATCCAGAAAAATCCACAAGGACGGTAACCCTACTTAAAAATATTTATCGTTTGTGAAAAGACCGCCGCTTTTTAAGGGGTGAGCATTCGTTTTTGTTGTTGATTTTTCTAATATAAAATGAGTTGATGATCGAAATTGGTTTTGAAGTCCGATAATTGAGTAGATATACAAGTGACTGCCGAAACCAACGGCTTAAAGTGCTTTCCGAGGCTCGGATGAAACTATGTGCGTGTGAACTGAGGGACCAGACTAGGAATTTGCAAAATGAATGAAACTTGGGGTCAAGATCGACCAATGTGACTGTTATTACTTAGCCAAGCTCCTCAAGACCTCACAAAACTGCTGAAAACAAGCTAAAACGCGCTAAAACACTTACCTTACCGCGAGTTTCCAGACTTAACTGGTTCCTCAATGACACTTGTCTCATGAATAACTGTTTGTATTTGCCCAGGTCTAACTTTAATCATACATAAACTCACGCCCTTTTCCCATGGGGGTAGGCAGAAACCACAGAACGCCACCTGCTACGATCCTTACATAGGTACTCCTTTTGCCCCTCAGATTGAAACAAAACACTTTGACTTTAATCACAGTCACATAATCCTGGTATCTCCGAGGGGTTGGGCAGTGTATGATACGAGATTGAGGCAGAACTGCACCTAATGAACACCCACATTCGTCCAGTTATGTTTAACAATGCCGCGTACTAGGGGGTGAGTAGAGATGTGCCGTTGCCGGCAAAATTGGCAAAATTGCCGGCAAAATTGGCAAAATTCCCGGGAATATTGCCGGGAGTGGGAATATTCGCAGAGTATTTGTTAATTATAAGTCAAATTAAGTACGGAAACTATGTAATACACTTATAATTAGCGTTAATAGGCCTTAATCTACATTCACCGGCAATTTTAGCAATATTTCCAATGCTGCTGGCAATTTTGGCATTTTCCCAATATTCCCACCAGGGACATCACTAGGGGTGAGCCTATTGCCATCAACCGGTCACAAATTCAGACTCCGTGGCTACTACAGAGAAATTCTTGATGGAAAAACCCAATATAGCACATCATCGCCACTTCTACGTTTCTTTTTCATTTCTCCTTGGCAGGTCTGCTGGCAGAAATTTCTTTAAAATAAGCAGTACCTTTGTACTCAAATATTATTTTAAGTTATTTTCCTGTGTTGTCTACTGTGTATACATAAATAGTAGAATGAATAAATAAACACTTTGCCCGACCCGGGTATCGAACCTAAAACGTTATACTCAGCAGTCACTAGACTAACGCTGCAGTCTAGATAACTGTCATAAAGTAAGCTTTTTAACTAAAAATAGGAAGTAAAATAAAAACTTGTAAAAACACTTTCCTCACTGCAAGTTTTCAGGCAGTTATCTATTCCCTCAATGGCACCGTGTCCCATTGATAAGTCTTCGTATTTGCTCGGGTCTTATCGGCCCGGTATCGGCGATCGAGGGTTGTAATAAAACCGAACGTTCGAACCGAACCTCATCTATGATTATTTTTATCTTTTACAGTTTGCTGTGGACTTTCCTTTTTTTTAAGAGAAACTAGAAAAACTTGCCTTTTTAAATTGTCTGTAGACTTGAATTTTGAGTTAGAAATTTTGATATTGCGATGGGGACGATTCAATCTAATCATCATCATCAACCTTAACCACTAACCTTCCCACTGCTGGGACACAGGACTCCTGTCAATGAGAAGGAATGGGCTTTATTCCGCTTGCGGGTCAATATGGTCGGTTGATGACACATCTCTTCGAAGTTTTGGTTCTAGGACATGTAAGTTTCCTCACGATGTCTTGAGATGGTCGTTCGCCGAACCACTATTCTTTTATTGCATATAGAAGAAATAATTAACTTACGTTATAGCCATCCATAAATTTCAACCCTTGTCAAAAACTACCTATTGAAATATCCATGGGAAGAAATTATTTAGAAACAAAAGATAAGCAAACGGACCCAAACCACTTAGAAAATAAAAATCTATTGAATTTAGTTTAAAATAATATTACAAAACGACACTCGAAAAGCAATAAATCGTACGTTGAAGTAACCTTTCTCAGAAAATCTGAACGCCTGGTAAACAGATGTGTGAAATGACGATGCACATGAAGGCGCGTACGCAGCATTTGGCGGGAACCCGACGCCATGCTTTTGACCAATGAGCAAGCGTCTTACACAAGACAGCCAATGAAAAACAGATTACTTGCGTATGATTCGTATTTCTAGGAGGAGTTTATCTGGGTGCCTTGCGGGGGTGGAGCAAGGAGTCGAGAGGACGCGGGTATCGTCAGGGGCAGACGAAGTTCAAGAGTCAAGGCGGTTGCAAGTGATAATTATAGTTAATTATCATTGAATATTGATTGTATTTTAAAATAAAATTAGAAGCAGTGTGTCTAAGTCTAAGTAATATTAAGTGAAACCGAGAGACAGAGAGAGAGCTGAAATTTGGTAACGTATTCCAAGTTCAAATTTTGTGTAAAGGCAAGATCCCAAGCTAATTTACAATAACTTCATTCACCCAATCTATTTAACGACCCAAGTAAAAATGGAGGCTGCAACAAACTTCGATATTTTATACTCACTAAGTCAAAAGACACGAGAGCACCTTTGGTCTAGCCTAGACAAAGTAGCTGCTATACTATTCTTGATAATAGTAATTTGTCTTCTCGTGATAACTTGTATAGAAGTTTGCAAGAGATGGAAAGGCGGAAATTGTGGAGAAATCGCTTTGAATTGTATAGGCGATACACATCACGCAGACCTTGAACTACGTGAACTGGCTTAAGCTAGAGATCTGAGTATATTACTGTAAATTATCATGGGATATTGTGGCTTAAGTACCTTGTATAAAAACTGTGTAACCTTTATGTGTGCCTTACCTCTCCTCTCAGTTGTATTGCAATTTATATAAGCTGATAAATAATTGTCAATATTGTACATATGTTGTAAATCTAATTTGTGTGTGCCAGAAAGGTTTTTCGCTTGAGCCGTTCTGTTTTCCTTACCTGGCTAGGTTAGAAGAGGACGACTCGGTCCAGGTCCGTCACAATCTTAGCGGACCTAGATCTAAATAATCAAACAGTTTCTTTCGCTGTCAGAAGGGGTTTTCGCTTGAGATGTTCCATTTCCCCTTAACTGACTAGGTTTAGTAATGGGACACTCGACCTTAGCTCGCTATCATCCTAGCGAACTAGGTCTAATTAATCAAACAGTTTCTTTCGTTAAATTTATCGAAAATAAATAAATAATTTAAACATCAACCACCTCTTTCTTTTATATTCCAAAATTACCTGTGTAGAGAATTTGATAATGGAAGATTGATACAGCTAAAACCAAGTAGTAACAAAGGCATTGCTTTAACATCAGTGAGTAAATCAGGTTGGATCTCCAATAATGAATTCTCTATAATTTACACACTGAACCTTGAATGACACGATTTTACGTTATTGAATTTAACCTAATATAATAATTTGTACTACTTTAGACCAGGTCTGAGATAAGAATCCAGGCCTAAGTCAGATACTTCAATTAAGGTCTGAGACTATAAGTTCCTTCTGAACTGAATTGGACCTAGTATGCATCAGTAAAACCCAAACTGAGCGAGTAGAGACACAAGTTTACAGGAACCTGATCATCACTTTGATTCAAGTCAACAATCACTTAACTATGTTGGAGGAGATATACTGTTTTGAGAGAGAGAAACATTTCGGCTGTGTTGCATAATGCACATTAATATTTCCTAACTTTGATATACTGATGGCTTGAGATACACGACTGAGCGACGTCTCTGGCAGTGATAACGCAGCATACCATACACGTCATGTCTTGCAATCCGACTCCCGACCTAGATTTGGCCAAATCTAAATATAACTCAAATATAAATACAGAATCAAAACCATGGTTCCGGGGGAAAGTCTGCCCAAACTGGGAACTGGCAAATAAGTCTGCCCTTAACTGGGAATCTGGCGATGCCTGCCCTAACCGGGAATCTGGCTATAAAAAAATGCAAGTACCTGCCTATATGGAAATGGGAATCACTAACGCTTCGTAGCGATTACAGGGAGTCGATTGCCCCCCAATAACATTGATTAAGGACCGTGGCGCGGTGTAGGGCTTCCCCCATGCTGAACGATATCAGTCAGACGCGGTGGCTAAAATAAGCACAAACGCACATGTATCAACTTACATAATCATTCTAACGTGTCAAATTGATTTTAACTTGTAAAATCCTTTATTAAATCAGAGGAAGACTGATTAAGTATTGTACTAAATAATAATACAGACGCGTCGAGACAAGCTCCGCATTATCGAGTTAGAATGATTGATAAGTCTACATTGTTCGCACAGTGGAGTGTACTTGAGATTGACCTGTGGTCAATCTAAATCTAATTGTTGATTAAAAACCCCGAAATGACTCTCTTGATACAGCATTATTCCTTAAACACTGGTGTGAGGAAGTTCAATCCTTCCTAGATTAAACACAGTATTGATTACCAAAGACTAACTAAGAAAGTTCGACTCTTTCTCAGTATACTCACTCACAAAACCAAACAGACTAGACGATCAACGCGAGCCAACACAGAACCTTGGTATGATGACAACACAGGCCGTCATCCTTACCGTTACAGGACTTGGTCTTAGGACAGGGCTACCATCACTGGATTTGAGGCCGAGACCTGGAGCCATCACAGTCTTCCCTCACCGTTTTGAGAGCAGTGGCGATGAAATAAATGACACAAAGTAATGCGCATGTCTGGGTTTGAACCCACGATTTTACTGCTCGTAAGTCGGAGCCGCCACCATTGTGCCACCACTGCTCTCCGACAATCCTACAGTAGTTGTTGGGATTTTGTCGTCGATAACTTTATCATCGCGATTTAGGATTTTGATGTTTGTTCTTCCTTTGTATCATACATAGATGCCGCTGTAGAACCTCCTATCCTTTTTTATTTTTTTAAGGGTGGAAAATCATCAAGTGCCTTCTCCCGCTCCGAGGCCGCGACCTCCTATCCTCCTGTATAATACACATGGCGATTTTTGTAAATACATAGTGTTTTTAGCGAGAGCCAACTCGATATCAAAATTGTATAGCTTTATATTCCTTCATTCTAACAAATAAAATTCTCAAATGAGGAGGCCTTTGTCTAGAAGTGTGATAAAAGAATAGGTGTTCTAACTAAAAACTGGCCCTTTAAATAAGAAACTAACAGATTAGTTCTTACTATTAGTCTGAATTAAACTGTCAAAGATGTACAAACCACAGCTGGGACCAACGGCTTAACGAAGCACGAAGGAAACTAGGTGTATAATAGCTGGTCACCCATCCACAGATCAACCTATGCAAGGGTGGTTTAACCTCGAACCCAGGCTTTTTTATTTTATGTATTTATCACTGTACCATTAAGCATAGGGGACCGATACTGTTTCTCCTTAACACAGGTTATCTTGTAACCTAGCTAGGAAGACAGTGCTTCACCCACTCGATTGTAGACTACTTAACAAATTATGTAAGAACTTTACTATTGCTACTATAACCATGTATACCTACTACAATCTGTCTGTTAGACTAAATACATTTATTATTTATTTAGCCGAAAGCTCCACCTGATTTTGATGCGATAACTAAAATCTATGACAAAGTCGTAATTGTTTAGGGACCCTTTTAGCACTCACTCTGTCTATACCCACACAAACATATACAGTACGTTTCGTTAACCATTGTTTGCCCTGCTAAACGAACCGAACGGACGGACAAACTACGAAACAACGTTACGTGGGCGAAGGCTTAATATTACGGATAGTATTTCTCTTAGAAATTATTTATTGTTTTTAGTAAGTCAGTTTCCTCTGGAAAAAGAGGAAGGTAAATGTATGGATTATGAGGAAAGTTTTTGATTTTATTTAGCCTGTTCTGTCTCACTGCTGGGCAAAAGTCTCCCCATTCCTTTCCTACTCTCCCGGTGTTTTACCTTCTCTGGCCGCCAACGTTTTTTGGGCAAGCCTCGGTTACGACCGTCTTCAGGCACCCACTGTGTGACGATTCTGACCCATCTGTCTTAACCCATCCAGGAAATGTGACCCGCTCAGACCTATTTTAATCATTTTTTTTTGTGGGATGGGAAATCATGAAAGCTCCTCCCACTCTGGGCAGAGCGTCAGACTTCTAATGACTTAAAACCACCTATGTTCCTTCTTAGCCCTTAGTGTCTAGGCCACGGTATCTCTTTCGAACAGCCCGCAGTCGTCCCATTTTAACGTCGCAGACTTATTGCCACCATCGGCAACGGCCGGTGTATGTACCGTCGATGATAATTTTCTAAAACAGTTCCCATAAAGAATCGCGCCTACAAAGATTATATTAATACCTAATATCCTTTATTTAATTCAATTCGCAAGTCTAACAAGATCGGCCTGGTACCTAACATACGTGACTCGATTCCCAAACAAGGTCTTTAACAAATACTATGAAAAGAGATCGTATAGATTACCTAATCCTGTTTTCCATTGTGAGCCTGTATTTGGAAAACGATGCACGTTTCCTTACTTACCTATGAGGAGGGACCTTTGGAAACTCTTTAATGGTGTACCGTTGACGTCTTTTTGTTACAAGAGAGTCTGTGTAACTGGAATACTGAATGTTAATATCAGTGAACCGACATCTTCACTAACATTATCATTTACACTGAAGACGGGAAGATGGTGAATATCCCGTTTTTAATTTGATTTAAAAATAATAGAAAAGAGAAGCTCGTGGCTTAATAATAACTGCCACTCGGGTCGATCTTCAAGTTAAGCCGCGCTTGCCGAGGTTGGTCTGTGGAGGGTTGACTACCCATCACATAGGTACCGAGTTTCCTCCGCGCCTCGGAAAGAACGTCAAGCTGTTTTTCCTGTTTCCTGTTTTGTTTTTTGTAAGGATTTATGGCAGTCGTTACAGGTAGTCAGTGACCTGAAAGTCTGACAACCAGTCTTACCAAAGGGATTACAATCGTGTAGAGGTCAGTTAGACAGTCGCTCCATGTAAAATACTGGTATTGCTGCATCCGGTTAGACTGGAAGCCGACCCCAATATAGTTGGGAAAAGGCTAGACAGATTATGAGTGTTAATGATAATTCATTTCAGAATGTAAGTAGTGTTAACATCACGCCTGTACTCCTCGAAGCGTAAGGCAGAGAGGTACCCCGTCGGGGCTGTGGATATCGAAAGGTTACCGCGGCTCCGACACAAGGGCGAAGAAGAAGGAACATGGGTTTGGTTTTTAGTCAGTAGAAGTCTGACACTCCCCTTCGCTCTGCCCAAGAGCGGGGGGGGTTATTCGATGATTTTCCACCCACCAAAAAAAAAAAAAAAAAAAAAAAAAAAAAAAAAAAAAAAAAAAAAAAAAAAAAAGGCAGAGAGGTACCTAATAGTTCTCTCACATTGCATTTCGCCTGTTTTGTTTAAGGCTCATATATTAGGGAAGAGAGGCCTTTGCCCTGCAGTGGGACACAAACGGCTGATAATAATAATAATAATAGAGGATGAGCCCACAGTCAGCAACATTGAAGTGGAAATTATGCTTTTTCCTACTCCTCCGCTATTCTTTTCTGATTAATTTCGTTGCGGGATCCAAGACAGTTAACCCATAATAAGGCAGAACGATCTGGCAATCGGAAAATAAGGGCAAATTGGCATAGGTATAATTGGTAGAAAATAAATTTTAAGTTTTTTTACTTTTTTTTGTGTTTTCTGAATATTTAATGAGTGATTGATAAGTCTTTATATAAGCTCTGTACAATCATAGAATGCCTAACAGGAACAAATTATTTAATTTCTGAGGTGAAAAAAATGGTGGTAAATATATGCCCTTTGCCTTAATAAGGGTTAAATCGCTTCTCTGGGACTTCGTCGAGCTTCATTGTCTCGGCGCTTTTCTTGTGGTCGCCACTGTTGATTCTGGCTAATAGGAGTTACAGTGGTTTGGGAATAGTGTGGCGGGCTTGCCCATTAAAAAAAATAGTCATCAACATGCCACAGATCTAGACTCCGCAGTTGCAACTGAGAAATTCCTGATGAAAAATCCAATGACACCTTGCCCGACTTGGGAATCGAATCCACTACCTCGTACACAACAGTCGCGCTAGCGTTATACTACTCTTAGACTCAAAACAAAAACTAACACAATATACGAGACTATCCAACAACATTCTCAATGAAAAATTACATTTATTTCTGTAATAAAATATCTCATAATACTGGTAAACATCTCTAGGAATGTGTGCCTCCGGCGGTCGTCCCGGCAAATATTTGATTATCCACTAAAGCGCTCCAGGGCTCCGCATTTGATCCCGACTAAACCATATTAGCTAATACATAAGTTGTTATAGTTTTTCTTATGAAATTAACTAGATAAATAAACCTGTAGGAATTGATGTTTTAGGTTCCGTGCGTATGTAGTAATGGTCAATTTTTAGGTAAAGCCGTGCTTGCCTAGGTTGGCCCCTGGATGGGTGACCATCTATAACATACTGATTTTCCTCCGTGCGTCGGAAAGCATGTTCAGCCGTTGGGCCCGGTCGTTAGTGTTAGTGGGTAGTGGGCAGGTATTCTGGCAACCAGTCATACCAAAAGAACTTATCACTCAGTATTAACTGGGCTGTGGAGGTCAGGTAGGCAGTCGCTTCATGAACAAAATACTAGTATTCAGCTGCATCCGATGAAACTGGGAGTCGAACCCAACATAGTTGGGAAAAAGCAGATGATGATCAACGTATGTAGACATCACAGTTATATTTTAACTTCCATGTTATAGGGGGCGAGCCTATTGCCACCAACCAGGCACAAACCCAGACTCCTGCTACTGCGAATTTCCTGATAGAAAAAAAACAACAACACCGTGTCTGACCCGGGAATTGAACCCAGGACCTCATGCTCCAGCAGACACGACCACTAGACCAACGAGACACTCTGAATATAATATTTGTCTTATTATTGGCACATTACTTTGTGTAATTTATTTCATCACCGCTGCTCTCAAAACGGTGAAGGAAAACATCGTGAGGAAACCGGTCCTAGAACCAAAAAATTCGAAGACATGTGACATAGATCTACCAATCCGCACTGGGCCCGCGCGCCGCGTGGTAGATCATAGCCCATTCCCTCTCAAAGAGAGGAGGCCTGTGTCCCAGCAGTGGGAACATTAATAGGCTGTTGATGATGATGATGATGAAGTTCTACTACTCGAAAGTTTTTTTTTTTGGCTTGTTGGAAATCATCTATTTGATGATTGACCCCTCCCGCTCTTGGCCAGAGCGAAAGGGAGTGGCAGACTTCTACTGACTAAAAACTCTGTCTGTGAATGTCGAGAGCGGGGTATCTCTTGCGAACAAACCGTAGCCCCGTCTTCTCGAAAGCTCAACAACACAAGCCTAAACAATTAAAATTAAAGCACCATAAAAGCTAAAAAAATCATGAATGCGTTGGTAATTCTAAGATATTATTCTTCTGAATCTGAATAGAGCTGTGACTGCGAGACTGCGAGTGTCTACATGCCGCTACCAATTTAATAATGTCGTCTTGTAAGCCATGTTCATGCTCCGAGTCGGTTCAGATTTTTCTCTAATAACATTATATTGTTGGTCCATATACGCGAGCAGAGAGAAATGTTTGCGTTATTTCTGAGTGAAATGCGACGCAATTTGCTGATTTTCTTTTTGAAGAATTGAATTTTTTATGTGATTGTGAAGAAGAAGATTGTGGTTTTGTTCTTGCTACGTATCTTCAAAATAGCTTAATATGCCTTGGAAGATATAATTAGCCAAAGCATAGTAGCCTCTTTGGACAGGACATCCATCTTTCTTTTCTTTTGTGATGAACAAAAGAAGAGAAAGATGAACCCTGTCGATGACAAATTTTCATTACATTTTGGTCCAAAATTCAGCTATGCGATATCCACTCACTGATGCAGATAAGATCCTCAAGTGTGCAGGTGTCAGGTCTTGCAGTGCAAGGTGGAAGGTGGGTCATTGTCTGTGGAGATACGCCGCATACACACTTGAGATCTAAGCCGTCCACGAACCCACATCTGAAGAGATTGTCTTTGCTACGCCGACTTGGGTTCAGAGTCTATTTAAAGAGACTTCTATCACAGAATACATAATAGTACTACGTACAGAAGGGACACTCCCTTCCCCGCGCTTGTTAGAAATTGAATGTAAATCTATATGTATATGTATTAATATCCACCAATTAATAAACTTTGAGTGTCAGGATGATTACTAGTTATTTACTGTGTTTGAAAGTCTCTTTAAAAGGGTGTGTTGGGAACAGGGGTTTTATGAAGTAAAAGGACAAAAGACAAGACTATTCATTTTATTTCTTTTGGTCTTGTCAACTACATCAAACTAGATTCCATTCGCTAGGTCCCTAGTCTTTGTGGAGAAGATTGGACAAGAAACTCCACGGGAACATATTTTAAAGTATTATGCAAAGACAACCTGACATTGTCTTGGACTGTCTCAAGTTACAGCAAGTTATCAGTTTACATAAACAACAATCAATATAAACCATATTATAGTACATATTTCTCACACATAGTTAACAGTAATATTCATAGCATAATATCAATTTATTAACTTACATAAACATTGTGGATCCTTTAGAGTAATACCAATAGGTTTCAGCTTTTACACATTTGGTATCTTCATAAATAGGTTACAATATGTAAACTTTCTATACACAATTACACAATATACTACTTTGGGTCTGTCTTTACCCTTTAACAGTTGCAGAGTAACTGACCCCGAATTGCCGGTCCTTCTACTTTTATAACCGTTCAATCTTAAAAAGTAATTCAACGACTACCGTCATAATACACCAATGGCAAATGGTTATACATTATAGCTAAATAACTAATAACATAAATAATAATTAGCAAATCCTATGTAGTGAAACTCCATATTTTAAAACGTCTTATGTTAATTTAGCAATATAATATGTTTTTATTTGTAATCTTTATGACTATCGGATAAAGTATGAATATCAGCCGATAGTTCAGAGAATTGATTTGACTAATAACAAACTATAAAGTATAGACTAAAAGTATTAAAAATGTTCGTAGATAATTAAATACTATTTTTATGGATAAAACTAACAGGTTCAATAGCATTTTAATTGATTCTAATGTCAATTTTAATACGCAAAAGTTACTATGACTTATTTTTGACAGTTGGCAACATTGTAAATAATAAAATACACAATAATGTAATAATTAAATTCTACCAATCTTAACACGCTCATATTAAATACCGCACCTCACCCCGCACTTCGAGGTATTCGTCGTCGACACTTGAGCAATGGCTCGCGCTCGTATTAGTCGTCGTTCGGTTTTCGCGACGCAGACCGTTGCACTTTCCGCGCCATTTTTTAGGCTACGATAACCCTACTAGAGTTTACGCACACATTTGCACGTGCACGTCGTGCACAAACGTTATTTGTTTATGTAGTAGTAATAGGTAGTTATTTTGCGGGCGTTGTATGGAGTGTCCGAGGTGTGCTTCTATTATGGGAGATATTGGAGGTCAAAGTTCCAAAATAACCAAATATTTTTTAAATACTTGTTTAACTTAAAAGCTCTAGTATTTTTCCGTCACCAAGTTCTCAGTAGCAGCCACAGAGTCCAATTTGTGACCAGTGGATGGCAATAGGTTCGACCTGTATTACATGGAACTTAAACTAAAATAACTGGCTAAATGTGGGTGTACTAATGTACACCTCGGTCTGCCTCAGATAGGCGTGATGTTATGCAATGAATTTGATAAATTCTACAAGTCCTGTCTAGTCTTCATGTAGGTACACACGGCTACACATCAAGCTATACTAAACCAGTATAATCTGATCGTTCATTGTGCGAAAAGATCTAGTAAAGTGAGGCCAAGATTAACTGGTTTTGTATAGCTTGATGTGTAGCCGTGTGTACATTAGCCTCTTCAAAAATTCGTACTGCTTTTTCTATCCCGTAACATTTTTCTAAATTAGTGCAGCTTTTAAGTTTTTTTCCCGTTTTTTCAGTCTACCTGGGTTTTTTACAGCAGATCTTCGAATGACCTACCTAACTGGTTTCGCTAATTTCCCCAGGGAAGCGGGCTCTCGCATCTAATACTTTTTACGTGTGCAAAATTTTTTGTCTTAAATTTTTATTTAGGCTTTAAATATTGTTTCTACTTTTGACATAAGTACCAGTAGAGTATTTTTTTTTTAAATGATAAAACCATAATTTAAAATAATTAATGATCAACATTTCTATAATTTATGTATAATAAGATACTTAAAGTGTCCTGGGTTCGACTCTTAGTTCTGGTAATAGCGTTTTGATTTTGTCATCTGGAATTTGAATTTGTATCCGGTAGATGGAACTAGGCTCTAGCCAAAAGCAATAGACATGGGTGTGGAGTTTGGAATTGACTAAATAAAACTACCTCTATACCTAAGTCATAAAAATCATAGATAACATTATTTTGTGGGTCGTGGGCATAGATAACAGAAACAACAGGTCGTGGGGCTTTCGGGACCGGGATCGCGGGATTCCACTTATAAATACAATACATACCTACTTAATTGTTCAGCTGCACAGAATTTTTGCTGTAAAACTCTTACAGGCCAGTCTGATTGTCACAAATAACCTACCAAAACACGTAACCTACTAAAACACGTAACATAACATTACGCCATGTAATCTCCGAACGTTTAGGCAGAGGTATACCTAGTAGGTAGTACGCACACATTGCACCAGTTACGGTCCCATGAAATAAAGGGCGAGCATATTGCCATCATCAGTGTAAAGAAAGCCCATACTTAAGTACTAATTAAATGCACTTTCAAAAACAACTGCACAAAATTAATCAACAAAAGCGCACTCGAGTGCAAATCTGGCAACTGTTCCCGTTTAATATTTGTGCTATAAACCGGTGTCGGGCTAGATGTTAAATATAGCTTAGATTATACGGCAATAGTCTGCGGCGGGATGTCGCCGCTGCTCGCAGATTAAACAAATATTACCCGCCGATCAACATCAGCCTAGGATGATATTACACGTTCCACGATAGACCGAGTTTTCATGAGGGTGTACTGAACTTATTTATTATATCTATGTTACTGAATGATATCCACAGATGATATCAGTACATTGGGATGTTGAAAGTGATTTACATGTGTTCATGACACAGTTTAGAAACTAATAATGAATAATAATAACTAATAATAATGTTCGACATGACGCAAAAACTACTATATAGATTTTTGTTTATTTTTTTCTCAAATATTCCGTACAGGCTTCTTCAAATGTAAGTATACCATTAATAGCATCATGCTTTCCCAAAGGGTTAGCCAGAAGCGTACCTAATAGTACATCACACAAACATATCTGGTGAAATGTCATCAGTTATGTTTAAGTCCTATGTAATAGGAAGAAACCCTATTGCTATCGACCGGGCACAAATCCAGACTCCGTGGTGGATATTAAGAAATTCTTGATGGAATAACCCATTAGCACTTTGCCCGATCCGGGAATCGAACCCAGAACCTCATCCTTAGCGGTCGTGCGGTCGTGCGACTACTAGGCCAACGAGGCAGTCTATGTTAAGTATGTTAAAATAATAAAATATTCACCATCATTTCAGCCAAAAGACATCCACTGCTGGACATAGGCCTCCCCAAGGTATCGCCACATTTACCGGTCCCCTCTGTCTCGCATCAAGCGGGTCCCCCCACAATCTTACCAGGTCATCGGTCCACCTAGTGGGAGGCCATACAACGCAAAATCTTCCGGTTCGCTGTCTCCAATCCAGGGATCGCATCAGAAATTAAGAGATCCGCAAGAGAACCAAGGTTTGCCAAAATTAAGACTAAGTGGCAGTGGGGAGGGCAAATTACTCGCAGAACGGATGGTCGATGGGGTCGAAAAGTTCTGGAAAATTCAAAAAAAAATTAGACTCCTCTAACCATTACTAGCACTATGGATGCCAGAAGCTTTTGGCGCGTAATACGGTGCAATATCAATACTGGAGTCGAACCTGAGAAATGAGCATCGACCCCCCTCCGCCCCACCCCTTTTGACACCCGCCACCACCTACCACCGATATTATTGTAAAGTTATATCGGTATACACTTCTATAACAAGATGTTTTTAATTAATATTGTTCACAACTGCTTGTAAGTGTCTTGACATTTCTTTTTCATATAAATTCATAGAGAAGCTCGTGTCTTAATTGTCGCTCCGGTCGTTCTACACGTTAAGCCGTGCTTGCCTGGGTTTGGCCCTGGATGGGTGACCCATGACTTACGTGTCTCGGAAAGCACGTTAAACCGTTGGTCCTGGCTGCCATAATTATATAGATCTATGGGAGTCGTTACAGGTAGTTAGTAGCCTGAAAGTCCGACAATCAATTTTATCAACAATCAACAATCAGTTTTATCAAAGAGTATCATTTTTCCCAGTGCTAACTGGGTTGTGAAGGTTTGATAGGCAGCCGTTTCATGTAAAATTTTGGTAATCAGCAGCATCCGGTTAGACTGGAAGCCGACCCCAACATAGTTGGAAAAATCGGTTGTCTGTAAAGTCGGTTTACTGGCGATACTTGAACGTGACAACGTCATTAGAAAATACTGCACTTACATTGCTATAAACAAACAATTAACACGCCGTTGCTATGGAACGACAATTAACACGCCGTTGCTATGGAACGCCTCAGAGCGAGGTAACGCCTCAGAGCGAGGTAACGCCTCAGAGCGAGGTAACGCCTCAGAGCGAGGTAACGCCTCAGAGCGAGGTAACGACTTATGACGTCATCTCTTTTCGTTCGTGCAGCCGGCCATCGAATTATAAGACGTTATCACGTCAAAAAGCTAATCCGATGACAAATTCATAGAATAACAGCCTATTTAACTAATCATTGAATATTTTGAGTACTGTTGTACCCTAAAAGTCTTATTTCCACTGCTGGGACACAGGCCTTCTCTCTGTGAGGATTTGGGCTACAGATAGTTGTTCTGGGTCTGGGTATTTGTGTATGTGATAATGTGAGTTTAAATGTTTGTGAATGCTTCCACGATACAGGAAAAAATCCTAGTATGGGGCAAAGTTTAAAAAGAAATAAACCCAAAAGAACATATCTTTGAATTTTTGTTTCTAAGACATCCTACTATGTATTTCCAAAACTCATGAATCTGAATATACTAGAGAATACGGTTCATTTCAAAGTTTCACGACACTTTCGGACGAGCCCCTATCTTTGTTGACGGACTAATAGACCCCTTGATGGACTACTGCCCGACACTTGTTGTCGGGTTCTTGGACTCGCGGTTAATTTTAACTGAGCGATGAAAGATTTTAGTTCCAAGCTTGCGTCATAGATGGCGTATAAAGCGCTATGGCGCGAAATAAAAGTAACGTCAAATTGACTGTAGACCGTTTCTTACATGATTAGAATTAAGCATTTTTTTTTAACGAGATCAAATGATAGTTATCCAGTTTTTAACGACTTCAAAAAGGCGGAAATTCTCCATTCGGTTGTATTATTATTATTTTATGTTTGTTATTTTATTTTTTGTGAAAGGATATTTCGTTCTGATTGATCCTATCGAAATTTCATCAAAATAGTTCCAATAGTTTCTTTTTTTGCTTCTTGGCATATATTGACACTGTTCCTACTGTACAATTTTACACTATACGATCCCTTTTCTACCGAGGTACCTACACAGCAAAGATGCCTACAAATTAAAAATGTTCAGTCAGTGTAATAATAGGTTGTTAGGGTATGTTAAATGGTTTCGTTCCGCGACGGAGGGTAGACAAAAATCTCATTTCCGTAGTAAGAGCGAGCGAGCTGAAAACCGGTGCGCCTGCCTGATTCGCTGGTTAATGGTACTGCTATTTAGAATTGGGTTAAAGTTAATCCTTTTAGTACTAAACGGTGGATTAATTATGGATTGTCTTGGTGGTTTTTTGAAGGTCACTTAGGGGATGCGGGCTGGCCCGCAGACACATCACTTTGACCCACTACACACTTTGACAGATATACTATGCAATTATGTTAAAAAACCCTTTCCGATATGAAAGGGGCTTATAGGTATACCAATGACAATGCCAAATTAAATGAGGCACATAAAATATTTGTGAAAAAAAAAGAATTTTAATTTGCATCATTTTTTACCCAAATTACCACCGTTTTATTATCATTTCAACAAACTTTTAAAACTCGACAACGGAATCGTGCATGTTCAAAAGTCAATGGTTTTTTTATGACGTCACTACACGAGAAGCGATTGGTCGCACCCGTGTGTTGTATTATAAGTTTATCCTTTTAGTATATTTATAATTTTTTCATCGACCGTTGTTGGTCCGTTCGTGGACCGTGTCATCTCTCTTTCCATGCCTGATACGTTCATACCACCATCATGGTAGTGTTTAGTGGGCCTCTTTTAGCCCGTACTTATCATGGCGTCCTATTCGTAGACTCGTACGTTTTGCGACAAAGGGCCGATATTCTTGGAGTGCGCGTTTGGCAAAATGTGTATCATGTCTGACACGGTCGTGCATACCACGGTCATAGTATGGAACGGTTTAGTAGCCGGTCTCTTTTTTATAGTATGGGAAATCATAAAATGACTTCTTTCGCTCTGGGCGGAGCAGAAGGGAGTGTCAGACTTCTACTGACCATAAACCACCCATGTTCCTTCTTAGTCCTTTGTGTCGTGGCCCGCGGTATCTCTTTCGAATAACCCGCAGAGTAGGCAGTCTCCTTTAACCCGTATCATGGCCACCTTTTCGTAGACTCATACGTTTTGCGACAAAGGGCCCATATTGTTGGAGTGCGCGTTTGGCAGAATGTGTAAGATATCGGCGTTTATCTCGAGTTGCGTGCTCTACCGGGACAAGTGGCCAGAAATGGTTATCTATTAGCCGCAGGCTCGGGGATAGCGTAGGGTTGGCCATTTTTATTTTACTAAGTTTTTTTTGAGTCTAAGTACTTCAGTATCGTATTGAAAAGCGACAAATACAGTATACAGTGTACAGTATAGTATTTTCCTAATTTATTTATTTTTGTACTCTACCACAATGATGTCCTGTTTGACCCTAAGGTTGACTGGTAGAGAATGCCTTGTGGCATTAAGTCCGCCTATGTACCACGTTTGTGCATGAAGTTTATATAAATAAATAAATAAATACTCTAACTTTGATGAAAAATACAGGATGCCGTAGATTAAGTCCATTATTCTAGTCTGACAAAAATTAAATATTTCGTCATCATCATCAGCCTGTAATGTCCTCACTGCAGGGACTCAGGCCTCCTCTCTAGGAGAGGGATAGGCTATAGTCCACCATGCGGGCCCAGTGCGGGTTGGTATATAATTATTATGTACCTAATCATTTCGTCAGTTTTAGAAAAAAAAATGCTTTTTAGTATCATAAAAAAGTACAATACCTACCGGTTTAGATAATAGGACATACGTCAGATTTAGTGCTGTATTCAAAATACAGGCTCTGCCTAGTTCGGCTACGATGACTACACCACTTATGTTTTAAATATTTTGTATAATATACAAAATATTTAAAACATAATTGGTGAAATAAACATTATTTTTATTGAAAAAATAATAATGGGGCTACTAAGATGGTATGAAACCTTACACGCGCGAGTCGGAAACGCACTTGGCCGCTTTACTTATCTCACACGTTCCGATCTAAATTTTCATCCAATCATATTTTTTTTAAGTCGCACTGAAGTCTCCCACAAAAAAAAAACTGTTTTCTTTCTTTGCCCAGTATCGTTGCGTGTCAACCCTATGCCATCCCATCCATTACAGTGATTTCCGACTCGACTGGCTGACACAGCGCGCTCTTACGACCAGATCAAAGAAAGTGTTCCTCTTGATTCCTAAGCCTCTAAAAGCCAGGTGGCTAATGATATTTTTGTAAAAGAAGCCTTCAAGTACATAGTGGTGTTATTTACATTTCATTTTTTTTTTTGATAACGACCTTCTGTTAGACGAATTGACAACCTCCTCGTTTTAGAAGTCGGTTAAAATTCATCACTATAAAACAAAGTGCGCCACCGCGCTTGTCGGTCTGTCGGACTGTCTGTTCGCGATAAACTCAAAAACTACGGCACCGATTTTCATACTGCTTTCACCAATGGATAGAGTGGTTCTCGGGGAAGGTTTTAGTGTATAATTTGTTGCGATAACCGACATCCACGTGGGCCAAGCCGCGGGCATCAACTAGTTTTTACTACGATAAAGAATGTACCGAAACACTAGTATGCTACGTGTAAAAGACATAAGTACCTACTACCAAAATCTCTCCTGATTAGTACCTACACTACTTTTGCCCATTGGCTAAAATAAATTATAAATACAATCCCGAATTCGGAAAACAATGGAAAGCTCTTAGTTCAATCTAATTTGGAGGAAATAAGTGTAATCCGGTGTTATTTACACTAATTACGTACGAATGCCAATAAGGATTTAGAAGAGGATATTGACTGATAAATGGAAGTTATTTCAATGAGGTGTCTGGTTTGTAAGACTAGGTACTGAATAATCAGCCTATAACGTTTCCAGTGCTGGGTGACAGACCTTCTCTCTGTGAGAAGACGTGGGCCGTAATCTACCACGTGAACCCAGAGTAGAGGGAAAAGGGCAGAAAAATAGGTATTTGAAAAATTATTGCTATCGCGCTGTATCAAGCCTGCCACGGATTATAACTCAAAATTAAGGAAATCGACGCCTTTTTTTATCTCGAAAACTGAGCCGAATCAATTATTTTTGTCATTAATTTTAAGTGAGAATATGTCAAAGTTTCTATTAATTTCTTTTATGTAAAAACTTTTCGAATCTCTTGTATCCTCGGAGCAAGCTCGAGCCAGGCGCCTGACAATACTTAGCCACGAGCTTTTTCTTAACTTAATGATTTTCAAAGGTCTATAAAGGACGGTCGGGACCAGAATTTACCAGAATGCAATGCTTTCGTCACCCTTGACTTTAACTGCCTCGTTGGTGTAGTGGTCGCAAGCGCGACTGTTGAGCCGAGGTTTTGGGTTCGATTCCTAGATCGGCCAAAGTGTTTTTGGGGTTTTCCATTAGGAATTTCTCAGGAGCAGCCACGGAGTTTGGGTTTGTGCCCGGTTGATGATAATAGCCCACATGGATAATAGCCTGAGCCCCTATTACCTACATGGAAGTTAAACATAACAGGCGAAAATGAGGGTGGACTATCAGGTACACCTTTGCATAACCCTTTTTTTTTTTTGGTGGGTGGAAAATCATCAAATGACCCCCCACGCTCTTGGGCAGAGCGAAGGGGAGTGTCAGACTTCTACTGACTAAAAACCGAACCCATGTTCCTTCTTTGCCCTTGTGCCGAGGCCACGTCATCTAGTACTAAAATCCGCGGCCCCGACGGGCGTCGGCCCTTGCGGGCCCCTCCTTGCTGACATCACTTTGAGGCGCGCGTGGAACACGAACGCGCCGCCGACACGGTCTGTTGCCGTCATAACGACGGCCGGACGGCGAGCTAGCCCATTACTCACCGTCCACAGGCCCGCGTCTACGGTGGCCGGAAGCAATCACGTGGCCCCCGACGCCCGGAGCGCCTTCCGCGCCTTCCGCGGCGGCTGGGACGTTGAGAGGTTCTCTCCCTCTCTCGTTCCGCCACCTCCTTCGCTAGCATCACTGCTTCGCAGAAGGAGGCGACGGCGTCCCATTCCTCCTAACCTTTGCATAACCCTTTTATTTGAATGAAATGTTATGTGGTTGTTCATTACCCTTTTTAAGCGAAAGTCTAATTTATATTTTCTTAAAACCTACCAGGCGATCATAACATACCAACATCCTAATTCAAAGGTTTCCATCTCACCATTCCAAAAACCGAACCCCGAAAGTGGACTCATACATCTTCGGAAGTTTCCGGCAAAAAGGCGTGTGCGCGATGCGTGTCGATTGACCGGAAATAGTGGCCTTGTATTTACAACTTCCGGCCCGGGGGTGGCTGGAACCAATTAATAACTTTTATCGCTTTCTGCGCTAGAGGCTCAATTAGCACCAACATAAAAATGTTCACGGCTGATTGGATGTGGCGAAACTGGCGTCTTCGTTAATCTGTTGGTGCTTTCATGAGATTTGTTGGAGTAATTTCTTTAATGTATGGGTATGTTGTTTATGATCTTTAGAGGCGGAGCTAATATCGTTTTTAACCGACTTTCAAAAAGGTGGAGGTTCTCAATTCGTCTGTATGTTTTTTTTCCGGATATCTCAGTCATTAATGAACCGATTTAAAATCATCGACTACTAGAACGAACCTTTCTGGCGAAAAATCGTTTTCGCCAGGAAGGTTCGTTCTAGTGGTCGCAATCGCGAGTGCTGAGCATATAGGTCCTGGGTTAAATTTCCTGGTCGGGTTAATTGTTATTGAGGCTTTCGAATTTCTCAGTAGCAGCAACGGAGTTTACATTTGTGCCCGGTTGATGGCAACAGGCTTGCCCCTTATTACGTGGGACTTAAACATAACTGCCGAAATGTGGGTGTGCTATCAGCTACACCTCAGTGTAACCCTTCGGAGGTTACAAGCGTGATCCTAATTCTATTCATTTTCGGCCAGGCTCTAGTGATTGAGATATACTTTATAATATGTATTAGTTTTGCCCGATGTCGAAAGTCGTTCTGATATAATTAGTTTTTTTTTTTAAATTAAAAACAAACACTTCAATTTTATTTATTTGTATAGATGTACCTAAATAAACTAACAAGACACTATAAAATGGCACCAAAACTGCTCCTCAATGCTGTCAGTCGGTAATGTACCCAAAAGACTGGCCCAGATTGTATAGATATGTATGTCGAGATTACACCAGTACCAGGCTTCCAGACTGGAACAGCTCAACACTGCTTGGCGACACACATAGCTACGGTTACAGTACTCCATCTGAAAAGCTCCTCGTGAAAGAGCTACTTATATTTTATCGAATGCGTACAAAATGCAGTAATTGAATGAGGGCCGGGGCCTCGGGCCCGCGTTTGTGGGGGCTCCGCAAATCTACTTACTACCTCTTTGTATTGACTATGGCGGGTACCAGGAGGTAAGAAGACTTTGGAGTTGTTTTTTGAGATGCAATTCTGAGGATTTGGGATAGGTTTTTTTGAGACTGTTATGTTCATAAGGTGAACGTAATGTTCAGTACGGTAAAACGTAGAATGACTCGGTAAGCAGTAACAGCCGATTCGATGCGTAACTCTAATTAAAAAAAAAATCTCTGAAGATAGATTCTGTGGGGTGTGTGTCGGGTTCTGTGTGGGTGGTCTGTGTGTAGATTATAATTGAAGAGGAAAAATGTCATTGTTAATTTGTATGTTTCCAATTTTTTTGCACTGATCGAGACACATTATTCATCGTTACAGGTTATAAATTTATGCCATGTGTATTAACCAAGCTCTCACAAGTTTTGCGAACGAAGACGCGGGCGAAGGGGTAGTCAAAAATAATTTTACCATCATCATCATCGACTGCCCGTCTCACCCACTACTAACTCTTCATAAATCTGTGCAAGTCAAAACATTATAATTAATATTAATTTCTCCAGTCCACCCGCTAGATAACAAATACCAATGACCTACTTTGCTCACTGAACTCCGAGATATGAACAACACGATTGTGATCTTGACATTGGAAGCTTCCAGAGCTGTCACCTGGCTTAGTAGACTTGGACTGGATAACTCTGTGAATTGGATCAAGGGTAACTGTGAACTAGATCATGGTTAGGCATTTAAGGTCAGTCAGACTTGTAAGGGAAAAAGCGAGATTCAGATTTAGACATAACGCTCATACAAGGCATGATAAATGGTGTTTTTTTGTAAATAAGTTCTCAAAAACACTTTAACAAGTCTTTTTTTAAACAAGACATCAAATAAACTCTGAAGTAGTAGTCTCTTTAAAGGTCCAGGCATAATCTCGGTCAACTCGCATGGGGACTATGCAAGTTAGTATCTGAGATGGTCTATTGAAGAACGAAAAAGTGGAAGGAATGGGGGTACGCCATTGCCCTGGATAACAAAACAAAATACATAATCATAGTTTATCAGAAAAAAAAAACAGTGGCAGAGCAGTGTGGCGTTTCCAATTCCTTCTATATAACCAAGAAACGGAAAAGGGCTAGGTGAAGAGCATCCTCCGAACACAGTTTCGTACATCATAGGTTTCCGCCAAACGCCCGGGGGGCTATATTATGACATAACCTAGTGATAGGCACTCTTCCGCTCACTCCTGAAGATTTTTATCTAAAAGGCGATGTATCGTGCTCTTGGTTTTCGTGATCAGACAGGGAAGTACAATATAAATAAATAAAATTGGAAAGAAAAAACTCAGTTTATAATAAACTCTGTGTTTGAGTTGAGAACAACGGCATTAGAATGAAATTGTGTCGCGGTCATTAAACACGGTGCGCGTCCAAATAGTAGAGGCAAAAGTAAAGCTAACCATAGAAACTAAAATAAATACTAAACATGAAAACTTAAAATAAGTATTTAAAAAAAATCACTTCGTAATTTTATATGACATGTGTGTGTGTGTATCTTAGAAAAACATTTAAACTAATTTCTTTACTATGACAAGAATGTCATGAAGTTTTCTAAAGAGTAAGGTTGTATACATACACAAGTATTTGGCTACCGAAAGATAACGTTAGAAGCATAACAAAAGTGTTGAAACTTCGGCTAACGAAAAAACTTCCGGGGGAACTTAATTAGAAAACTTTGGGTGCCTTCTCAACACATTGGTGGTTGACACGGATGAGCGAACAAACAGAGAGATATGTTTGGTCAACAAAACGCCAGGACAGTTTTTTTATTTTTTATTATTAAATTGCTGATTTTATTAGTGCAATTTAAAATAATCAGATTTTGACTAAACGTCATAGGATAATGTTGCTTTCTTCATGGGTCAATTCTGAAATTTGTTCACCACACACACAATCACACATGTTACTTTTACCAACCTGTACCTACCCCTTGTTGCCCTTGTGGTGGATTAATGACTCTCACATTGAGAAGACATGTCTTAACAGTGTCATATCATTGTTTGTCCGTTACGGTCGTCACTCCAACTACATCGGATCGGATCGGTCGGATTTGAAATTTAATACATTCAGATTTGAACCTGTGCACGTGCAACCATATGATTGGCAATATAACATTACTTACCGCTTTTCTCCAGCTGAAAATTGAGTCCAGAGATCTTCGCTCAGCACCTGCAATAACAGTCACTAGACCAATAATTAAGGCAGGTACGACCAAGTCAATTCCCATTTCTACATTGATCGCAACGTTAGCATTTCATTAGTTAGTTACTCCGTGATACAGTTAATGTGTTCGCGGTTAGATAGTTAGAGTTAGTGGGGCCGGGAACTAGATCTTCGGTAACTTACTTGACTTCCAAAGCAGCCTGACCTGTCGGTTTCAATGTAATAAGGATGTTTCCTGACAAAAAAAAACTGTTTAGTCCGTCAGATAGATTTTATCGAAAAATATTGGACATATATGTATTTTTTTCTTTTTTCACGTAAACATATAAAAAAAGTAAAAAACTAAAACCCGACTACGACAAAAAAAACGACTCTGAAAAAGTATGAAACAAGATTTTTAGGATAGAACAAAAAGAAAAGCCGTAGTCACACGGTATTAAAGTGTTTAGGTTGGTACCTATAACGTGTGACTACGGCTTTTCTTTTTGTTCTATCCTGAAAATCTTGTTTCATACTTTTTCAGAGTCGTTTTTTTTTGTCGTAGTCGGGTTTTAGTTTTTTACTTTTTTTTATTTAAACAATTTTGGTGTAAAATATTTTTTTTTACTCTTGACTTTTTGTCCGCTAGAGGGCGTGATTTTAAATTTGAGCAATATTTTGGGAATTTACAAGTGAGGCCCTTTCATATGATACCAAACACGGCGTATTTGTCTCCATTTTTATTTTTTAAGCCTTACTTTTTGTCCGCTAGAGGGCGCCAAATCGCTTTTTGTGACACGTCACGCAGCCTATGTTCAGCGGAAAATTAAGACGGTTCTAACGATACCGCATACGTCGAGTTCCGATAAGTAGATTAGAAGCTATGAGGGAACAGATGAAGATACACACATACATACATACATACAAACATACATACATAGTCAAAATCATAACCCTCCTTTGGCTTTGCCGTAGTCGGGTAAAAATGAAGACGATACAGTGCTTCGAAAACTCGTGTGACGTCACAGTTCAGTACATTTTTACCGGCCAGTGACGTCATAAGCCCAACTCATGATCTTTGACGCGTTTTATCTTCGTCATTTTAATAAAATTCACCCCAACGAAGGTCGACTGAACTCTAAACACATTGGTTTACCCGGCGATCGTCGCCCGGTATATGTCGCAGAATATCTTCCCGCTGGCTCCAGAAAGCTGTTTTATGCTGCTAGAGAATTTGCGAAACATAAAGATTATAAGTTCTGCTGGACGGCAAATGGCAACATTTTCTTAAGAAAAATTGAAGGAGCGAAACAAGTTCTCGTCAGATCAGAGCAAACTCTACGCAATCTCCAATTAGATGTAAGCCAATGACTGTATACTAAATCTATTTACATAATATCTCTTAATTACCTGTGCTATTTTTCGAATGAATATAAAACTAACAGATCAGAAAGTAAGTGCTTGAAAATCTTTATAAATTGTAAAGATAATTATTTTTTGGTTATTTTCTCACACAATCCTAACATATGTGTTACACCAATAGACCTAACAACTTTGCCCTATGAATTATACTCGCATCGTCTTAAGTTTAATAATCCTCAGTACCTTATATATTTACACAGTTATTATTCAACAAATCACAACACTTGTTTATACATAAATTATCCAACTTTTTCACACAATCACTATCCAACATGTACCATAATTGTAATTCTATATCAGTACCGAATACACCAAGTTTCTTTTAATTGTCTTCTGCACAACCCATTGCGTCATATACTAATACACCAATTTAAATTTCCTAATGGCTAATGTTGCGCAAGTTATTGACGACATCGACAAAACGGCCTTTACAACAAGCATGAAACTTCATTGTATAGATGAGTGTGGGGTACACTTGGGCGACATTGGTGACCAGTACTCGATTGTGATCCAAAATATACGTAGTATTAGAAAGAATTTTGATGATTTCTTGGTTCTCTTAAGCCGTCTGCATTTTTCACCTGATTTCATTATTCTAACAGAGTGTTGGCTTGACGACACGTATACTTGTCCCGAAATGAATAACTACGATTGCCACTGTTCCAAAAACTACTTTAATCAGAATGATGGTATAGTCGTATATTGCAATTCATCTCTACAGGCTTCTGTCGTGGAACCACCCTGCAAAGACGCGAACTGTTTGGTTGTCAATATCGGGAAAGATCTATCACTAATTGCCATCTATCGTTCACCTTCATTTTATAATATAGGTAACTTTTGTGAATCTTTAACAAAACTCATGGAGTCGTGTGAGGCAGCCACCTGTGCTATTGTTGGGGATTTGAACATTGATATAAAACCAGATTGCACTGACAGGCGTGCAACTGAGTACCTGGACTTAACTGGCCACTATGGGTATTTTCCAGGTCACACTTTACCTACGCGTGGCGATAACTCTCTGGATCATGTAATGCTTAAAACTCAGAAGTCGGCAACTGTTATTGTATGTGATACTGGCATAACAGATCACGAAACAGTTATCTTAGGCACTCACAAAGAACAACCTAGGGCCAAGGTTGAGAAAAGTCACACGCGAATTGACTACATAAAATTAAAAAAGGACGTTGAAAACTTATCTTGGGATTGGCTTTTTAAGGAGTCCAATGTAACGATTGCTTTTCAAAAATTTGTCGAAACACTCTCAAATACAATAAAACAGCACACCACTAACCGTGTTAGGCGCGGCTCAGAGGACACTATAAAGCCATGGATTACTAAAAACCTCTTGAAGTGCATAAGGCGGCGTGACCTAATGCACATTAATGCCAAGAAAATAGAAAATCGCGATAATCTTGTCATTCAACAAGAATATAAGAAGTACCGAAATTACTGCAACAATTTATTAACGAATTTGAAACTTGATCATGACCGTAAACTTCTGATGGAAACTAAAGGTGACTGTAAAATGCTGTGGCGTGAAATAAAGAAAATATGCAATATCAAAAATAAAAAAAACGGAAAGACGGAGCTTTTGAGAGACACCGAAGGCGAAAACCCTGTGTCCACATTAAATAATGTGAACGACTACTTCGCAACTGTTGGCCAAAAGCTTGCAGCAAAAACCCTCACCCAACTGGGTTTAACCGAGACTGAACTGGCACGTGACAATGAGCAATACAGTACTGTCAACCGTGGTCCAAACTCTTTCTTCTTTGCTCCAACGGATGAAATAGAAATATTTTCTATTATTTCCCATTTGAAAGCGTCGTCAGCAACTGGTTATGATGGCATTAATCACACATTTCTGAAACAGTGTTCACATGCTTTAGTCGGTCCAATTACTTTCCTGTGCAACTTAAGCCTAACTACGGGCAAAGTGCCCGAGTGCGTAAAAATTGCAAATATATGTCCTATATTTAAAAGTGGAGATTCCAGAGTCCCTTCCAATTACCGTCCGATTTCTCTGTTGACAGCTCTCTCAAAAATCCTTGAGAAAGTTGTGAACAAGCGACTACTCGCGTATCTGGAAAAGAATAGATTATTGTCGGATAATCAATACGGTTTCAGGGTTGGCAGGTCCACGGAGGATGCAGTAACAAACTTAGCCGATTTCATATCATACAACCTTGGACAAGGACAGGCCTGTACTGGCATCTTCCTGGACCTCGCCAAAGCGTTTGACACGATTTCTAGGAAACTGCTGATTAAAAAAATGTCACTTCTGGGGGTTCGCGGCGTTGCTCTGGACTGGTTTACCTCATACCTCAATGATAGGATACAAAAAGTCATCTTAGGGGAATATGCTAGTAACTCAACCTCGGCACAATTTGGTGTGCCACAAGGAAGCGTGCTGGGACCTACCCTTTTTATTATTTATATAAACGGACTATGCGCCATGGAAATCCCTCAAGCCAAAATTTTTACCTATGCGGACGACACTGCACTCATATTTCATGGGAAAACTTGGGATGACGTCCAACATTCAGTTGAATCCGGTATTAAAGCTGTTGCGAACTGGCTGCAACAAAATCTCCTGACGCTAAATGTAGACAAAACGAAGGCAATAAACTTTTTCATCTCGAAACGTACATCCCCTAGCAGTGTAACCCGTCTACAGCTACACTCCTGTTATAGCCCAGAAAATTGTACATGCCCATTTATCGGACAAACAGATACGATTAAGTACCTTGGAGTCTTTGTAGACAACCGTCTGTCATGGTCCACACATCTGAGTGCTTTAAGGGGTAGAGTTAGAAAGATGCTCCGTATATTTAAGCAACTTGGTAAGATAGCAGATGACTCAATACTCAAAATGATTTACTTTTCTTTGTGTCAATCAGTCCTTAATTACTGTATAATTGCATGGGGCGCCGCTGGCAAAACCTCTTTTATAAAGGTAGAAAGAGCTCAACGAGCTCTGCTTAAAGTTGCCTACAGACGACCATTCCGGTACCCCACAAACACGCTATACACCGAAGTGGGAGTTCTCAGAGTCAGACAGCTTTATATCCTCTCTCTCACTCTCAGATTTCACAAAACCTCTCTGAGCACTTGTATCCCGTTAAGTCGAAGAGTGTACTGGGAAAAAGTTCGTTGCCGTAAAACAGTCTGTCGAAGGTCTTACGGCTTTATGGGACCGCACATTTATGCCAAAATTAATGAGCGACTCAAAATTATGCAACAGACACATGCTAAATGTAAAATGACTACAACAAAATGGCTTTCTACACTAGACTACGACACGACCGAAAGCTTATTATCATGAAAAAAAAAAAAAAAAATAACACACAATCTTACATCACTTTAGTAGGTACATAACCATTCATATATTTTTTTTTTTTTATTTTTTATTATTGCTACCGAAAGCGCCAAACTAGTAGCCCAATTCTGGGCCGACACAATTTAGATTGCCATCGACACGCTAAGAAGAAGAAGATATTACACTTCTACATTCAACAGGTACAACATTCAGACACACACGCACAACATAAACATTTACCCCTCCAACACACCACACACACACACACACACACACACACACACACACACACATTCATACAAATACCATAGGCAAGACACTGGTTTCTTAGTGTGTTCTTTTTTCTCTCTTTTCTTTTAGAGTGATTGTTTTTGATTGAGTGATCTAATTTTTCAAGTTCTTACAAAGGATCTTATTCTATTTGCTCCCAAGTTAAGATTTATTTTGTTACCTACATGGGCTAAAATATCGCCTTTATTATAAAAAAACATCTAAACATGTTGTTATTACCTTATTTATTTTTTTTACGTTAACTAACTTAACTTTTTAATTACATTTATTAATTCTAAGGTATGTGCAGGTCTTAAAAAGGACCCACATAATATTTACACAGAGGTACATACAAAATGTACGTTTTACCTTAATAAATCTAAGTCATAAATAAGAATATCAAGTTGGTAGCGGGTAGTTTTGTGCAAAAATACGAAAACACGGCCGGCCAAGCGACTTCGGCTAGTGAGCGAGCTATCGTCATGTTAACGTCTACTGTTACCAACTGCTGATATTAGTATGTTACTATGTGACGAGTTTTTGTGCAAGTAAATTTTGATTTATGTAGTGTTTTTAAGGTTTCTGCGAAATGATGTATTGCAGTTGTACGATAATTTTAAGGTTTTGTTTTGTTTTGTATGTTTTGTAGCTTATTATATTCAGTTTCGACTACACTAGACCATACAGGGCAAGGTCTGAGTAATGTAGAATAGATAAGGAGATTAGTTAAGGGGCTGAGAATAGATTCTCGACTTAAAATACGTTTTAGTGAAATAAGGGCTTTCTTTTGGATTTTTAGATAATATATTTTGTTACATTAGATTATATTTTATTGATAAGATAGTCTTAGCTTAATGTAAGGTAGGTATGTACTAAGTGTGTCACAATTATGTAATCGGAACGAAGGAGCCTGAAACTCACGACACAGGGAATCCTAGTGTGAGTTTCAGGAATCAACGAAATGACTGTAATTTTTAAACAATAAAATTATTCTATTCTATTATTCTATTCTATTTTTCATTAATTTTATAAACCAAATAACACATCCACTATTTTTGGATAATCTAACTGACGGAGTAAACATTTTTTTTTTGCTAGGAAATATCTCTATTAAGATATCACAAGTATAACATAAACAGCTCGCCATGTAATCCCCGAAGGTTAAGGCAAACCCACATTTCGTGAGTTATGTTTTAAGTCCCATTTATATGTCATGGGGGTGATCAACTGGACACAATATCTAGATCCGCGATATAAGTTTTTAAAGTACCAAGGTCACTAACCGTTAGCGTCCGTTTATCCGTGATCGAAAACTCATAATGCTGTGTGGTCATCCATCCACGAACTAATCTAGTCAAGAGCGGCTTCACCTGCAGATCGACCTGAGCAACTATTATAAGTATGATTATAACAGACAGTACTGGCAGAGCTCTCAAAAACTAAGCTTCCAATCTTACTCCATTGTAATCAATTTATCTCACATTTTAAAACAATAATCCCATCTTCTGTATATTTAAAGAAACAAAGCAATATAAATGAAAAATATTCAAAGTCCCGGGTGGTCACGTAAGCAACCCTCCACTGCTATGCACATAATACTCCGTGTAATACAATACCGGGGCCAACACTAAACTGCTATAAGTATTGCAAGTCGGTCCGGCATTTAGAGGCGATGGGGCGCATACTGATGCATCCTTGTTTTAGGAGTTGGGAATATGTGGAGGTGGCACTCTCAAAATACGGTAGTTTCTCTGTAGGTATCTCTCAAAGGCCATAATTTTTCAACATAGAATAACAGGAAAATGCCTATGTTTTTTAGTTCCCTTTTGTACATTGAGCACCGAGAGTTTGATTATTGGGTCGAGAAAAGTGTAATTAAGTTTTTCCAGCAGAAAATCGCAGTGGCAGTGGTCTCCCCCCTATTGCATGGAACTAAAATACAACTGGTGAACGTCTGCCTAAGCCTACAGGGATAACAGGGGTGATGTTTTGCCAAAGATGTGGGACTGTTCGAAAAATATACCGCGGCCCCTGAACACAAAGGGCTAAGAAGGAACGTAGGTGGGTTTTAGTCTGTAGAAGTCTGACTCCCTTCCGCTCCGCCCAGAGCGAAAGGGGTAAAAAATAATGGGTGATAGTATGTTAGTCATTGGATATAAGAAGTAGTCTGCCGTTGTATGACGAATAAAAAGTAAAAATGTGTGCTAAGAGTTTTCAAAATGTCACATCCATACTTCCGAAGCCTTCGAATCTAACTTAGCTACTTTATTTCGAGAGGTAAGGCCGTTGAAAGTGAGATAGTTCAGTCCACTTTAACGTTGAGTAAATGTGTTTGAACCCAACGCACGTACGTGCGAACTTTTTAACTTTTCTCCTGTGTTTCTTTAGTGATTATGTTGTGCCAGTATGGAGTACTGTAAATCGTTCGTACGGACAAAGAATTGGGATTGTATGGAGTTCTGTATTGGAAAGTTACTGCGTCATTCAGATAGGCACTATACAATGTAAGATGTGTGTATGGACTAAAGGATCTGTACTTCTTTAGTACTTTAGGGAGAAAAAAGAGCAGCGGTGACCCAGTGGTGGTGACCCCGACTTACGAAAAGTAAGTAAATGTCGTTAGCTACCGTATAATTATTTACATCATCATCTGCCTAACCTTTTCCGGACTATGTTGGGGTCGACTTCCATTCTAACCAAATGCAGCTGAATATTAGTATTTTAAACGGAGCGACTGACTCTCTGATCTTCACAACCCAGTTAGTAACGTTCTCGAAAACGGTTCTAACGTTTTGAATGAAAGTGTGCAATAAACGGGGGTATTATCAAGTTAGGTCTCATATCTGAGAAAATTCGCGAGTAGGAAGTTAGGAACCTATCATCATCATCATTCATCATTTCAGCCGAAAGACGTCCACTGCTGGACATAGGCCTCCCCTAAGTGTAAATTTTGCTTAGGGGGGTTTTGCCATAATCGCCACGCTTGGCAGGCGGGTTGGCGATCGCAGTACGGTCGATACAAAAAGCACAGAGAACGCTGCTGCCCATTCTCTGGTGCATCCCTTAGTCGCCTCTTACGACACCTACGGGAAGATAGGGGATGGTGCTATTCTTTTTCGTCCGACACCATACGGAACATAGGAACCTATATAAGAACCTAAATCCCGTGAAATGTAAAGAAAGAAAATACATTTATTTTTCGCAAGGACATGACCTACGTTAAAAAAACACAATAAACTTCATATTTTGATCTCATAACCACGATGTACAACGTATATTATGTACGAACTACGTATCCACTTTCCTACAGTGTTATAACCAAGAATGACAACTCTATCATACAAATTGTGTATCACCAAGAGTTAGTAAAGACAGGCGTTAATCTCAGTTTCTCAAAGTTCAATCCAAGAAAGCGCAATATTGGAACATTATGAATAGTAAATCGATATTGTACCCTATATCTATATAGGTTAGCATATAATATTGGGGGAAGAGAGCCAATAGTCTTGCTGCCTCGGGCGAGGACATGTTAATATGAGGAGCCTTTTATTGCTTCACGCTGATCGTGCGATGTATAAGAACTTATAACAGTTTTATTTGATCTATCTACTTCATTTTTGGCTATGAATTTGATGAGAAAGAAGTATTGGGTGTAAATGGATCATTCATGAAGCCTTCAACCATGCATTCTGTATATCAAACTAAGTAACGCTACGTAAAAAAAAAATATGATAGATTTTTTTTGGGGCTGAAACATTAAGTTTCTCAGTAGTTGTCTGGACTATGAAACTATCTTGTAAAAAAGTTGTAACTTTGACACCCACTATCTCTATTAATAAGAGGTTTCCAGGTATGGTCTAGAACAAAATAAAATATAGACGATTTCATTAAAGTGACTGGAATAAACTTGATAGAAACAAAACCGCTAATAGTGAAAATATTTGGAAGGAAAGACCTAAACTTAGCATAGGGTCTAAGGTTGAAGAAGATATACTTTTATTACTAAACAATCCATTCCCCAAGACGGTAACTAAGATTTCTTTTAGATTGATAGTCAATTTGAAAAACAATCCATTCCCCCAACTCGAAGCTCAGCGTTACCTACACACAAAAGCAAGCTACTTACTTAGGAACACCATGATAAATAAGAAATCACGTTAGTTCCTCTGTCCATTCACAGTGTAGATAATATATATGTCACATTAAAAACTGTTAATCAGCCAAAACTACTTTTGACCAGTTAAAATTATTAAAATTATAAGTCACATTTACTTCGAACCTTAGGTGGTTTCTGTTTCAATTTTCTACTCATTAACCGACTTCCAAAAAAGAGGAGGTTCTCTATTCGTGTGTATGTTTTTTTCTCTCTTATGTGTGTTCATCGATATCTTCGCCAATTGTAGATCGATTTTTAGAATTATTTTATTTTATTTTATTTTTTTTTTTATTCGAAAGAGTATACTCCCGAGGTGGTCCTATTGTCACTAAAGATCTGATGATGGAATCCTAGGGAAATCGAGGGCAACTCCAAAATTTTATAGGGACTTATTATTTCGTACATCGCGTCGTAAAGGTCATTACAAAACTTACTAGGTTTTTTAGACCATTTGGATATAGCTAACATATTTTAATATAGAAAACGCGTTTTAACTTAATAAGGGTTTTGACTGACACCAGTCAAAAGTAGTTTTGACCGATGAACAGTTTTGACTGTAACACATACACAGTATTGGGGCTTAATGCACCCCTGGCCTCTTCCTGCAACGCGTATGGATTTATTTATGAAAGTGTACTATCTGCCATAAATATCCAATCTTGGGTATTGCGACTCTCTTCCGAATATACGAAGAAAGTTATTGCGGTTCTGAGTAAATATTGCTAGACTAACAAATGTTGAGAGTTTGGTACTTAGTTTAGTTAGGTACCAAATATGTTATAAATACTGCCTCTTTGAGGAGAAAATAGAGTCTGAAAATAGAGTCTGATGACACTTTATACTGGTTTACTGGTAACTCGAAGTATTTTCCCTGCAGGACGTCAGTGATAAAATGAAACAAATGGAGTAATAGAGTCACCAATCTGGTATTTTTCGTAAACAAGACATGATGAAAACTTTTTGTTTACTACTGAACTTTGGTAGAACATTTAGTGGTTGCATTTTCACCATACTATGACGACCTCCAAGGAATACGTCAAATTACCGGTAAACCTGTATAATTATCCTCCAGATATGAAATATGAAATGAAGGCCTTATTACGGCATACACTGACCTGATGCTGTACGAAACCATCGTGGGTGTATGACCGATGTATGATCCGGGACAAAGTAAGACTAATCATGTAAGAGGAATTTTAGCAGGTGACCCTCTATAATAGGAGTCTTTGCTCAACTGGACCCGCTGCAACTGGACCCACATTAAAACTATGAAAGAATAATAATTTAAAATGTGTTTTGTTCGATTGATCTCGTGGGTCCACTTCTAGTGGGTCCAGTTGACCAAAGACTCATGTAGTGTCTGCCTACGCCCTCGTAATAAAGGTGTGAGTTTAAGTATGTTACGTAAATGATCCAGAAAACCAGATCTCTAATAAAATCCCAGATAATTTAGATTTCGTGACGTCTCTTTATCAATATTGTCCTTCTCATGTCCGGCGCGGTGGCTATCCGTAGGCGCAGCAGTATTGTTTGTCCGGTTGTCCGCCGATGTTTGCGTTGCACTTCGCGGGGACCGCCCAGCGTCCTCTTTAGTCTACGGTCTAGCCTGCTACCACTTATTCGGTCGCAGGTTTTTTAAACTGAATTTGCAAGTTATGTGTGGCTTCACTTGTGACTATAGTTCTAAGTCGTAAAAATCTTATCTGATGTCCTAGCACGAGCGTGTGTGCAAACGTGACGTAAATACGCCTATTATAAATTAGAAATACCTGTTAAACGTATGAATAATATTTTCATCCTTTTCTTCTTGGCGTGTCGATTGTAAAAAGTTCAGAGGTTTTTAACCCAAAACTAAGCCACGCTCTCACCTGACTGTCCGTCCAGTTTAGCGGCTTTTTGATTCAAAACTTTTTTTTTTTTTTTTTTAATTTATTTTCATCAAAAGTTACATTAGTAGGTATCATACAAATTTTCTGCCAAACTGCAGGACAGTTTGTCGGCAGTGTTCTCGTGAATACAGCTCTTAAATCAAAATAACATCAAATAAACATTGAATATCCCATCATAAAGCTAATTAAAGGATCACACAGTTTTGTTACTACACAACTAAATTGTGATAAAAACGTGTTACACAAGTAACACATGTTAAGGGTAGGAAGATGATCCCGTCGGGGCTGCGGATTGGTCACAAAGATACCGCGGCCTCGACATAAAGGGCTAAGAAGGAACATGGGTGGTTTGTAGTCAGTAAAGTCTGACACTCCCTTCCGCTCTGCCCAGGTTGCCCAGGATTATTTGATGATTTCCACGCCCCCAAAAAAAAAGAGGGTAGGAAGATGTTGATGCTGTGGATCTCTCTAATCCATAGTACAAAAAGAGGCCATTTTATTCTGGAATAGGGGATCGGACTGACTCAAAAAAATAGAATTCTGTTTAGTCCGTCAGATAAATTAACGAAAAATATTGGATACGTGTTTTTTGTTTTATCAAATCAATAAAAATTGACGAAGATAAAGCGCGTCAAAGATCATGGAGTGGGGCTTGAAACGTCACTTGAAGGTACAAAATGTACTACCAATGACGTCACACGAGTTTTCGAAGCACTGTAACGTCTTCATTTATTGTTTACGTGAAAAAAGAGAAAATATGTGGTCAATATTTTTTGGAAATCTATCTGACGGACTAATTAGTTTTTTTTTGTCCAATCCCCTATTGTCTTGTTTAATGTGTCACCTTGTGAACAAAAGTAACCTCAAATACTTCTACTACTAATCTCGTGATCGTCATGACAAGTTCTACAGACCCACGTTTCTGGCCATAGTGATCCGTAGCCGGTCAATAAAACAGAAATAAAACGCGTCGTATCACCCATCGTAAAGGCGGATGGCCAAGCCTCTGCCTTATAATGTCGCATAAAAGAGAATCGTATACAGTCTGCCTTTACATTTTTATGGACGACTGAAATATGACAATTGGAGTTGGATGAAATTTGGTGCTATATAGTTGTGAAAGTAAAAAATGTTTATAATATTAAACTACATGGCGTTTTCCTGCAATGCGTGGATAAAGAAGGAGCTTGTGGCTTAATAAGAACTGCCACTCGGGTCGATCTTTAGGTAAAGCTGTGCTTGCCTAGGTCGGTCTGTGGATGGGTGACCGCCCGACATACCGAGCTTCCTCCTTGCCTCGGAAAGCACGTTAAGCTGTTGGTCCCGGCTGCCATATATAGATCTTTGGCAGTCGTCACAGGTAGTCAGTGACCTGAAATTCTGACATCCAGTCTTACCAAAGGGCATCGTATTACCTAGTATTAACTGGGGTTGTGGGGGTCATATAGGCAGTTGCTCCATGTAAAATACTGGTTTTCAGCTGCATCCGGTTAGACTGGAAGCCGACCCCAATATAGTTGGGAAAAGGCTAGGCAGATGATGAATAAAGACGTCCCTAGCTGTCATAGTATCCCTGTGAAGAAGTGGGTTAATTCCAACATGTAGAGTGTATAGACCCAGACTCCTCTAGCATTACCTATTCTCTTGCCCTTTGCCTATTTATTTAGGGTCTTCTTCTTCTCCCATACTTCTGCATTACTCGTCATCGAGCAGTAGTGGCCCAGTGGTGGTGGCTCCGACTTACGAACAGTGAGTCGTGGGTTCGAACCCCGTCAGGCGCATTACTTTGTTTAATTTATTTCATCACCACTGCTCTCAAAACGGTGAAGGAAAACATCATGAGGAAACCGGCATGTCTAAGAACCAAAAAATTCGGAGACATGTGACATCTACCAAACCGCACTGGGCCCGCGTTGTAGATTATAGCCCATCCTTCTCCTAGAGAGGAGGCCTGAGTCCCTGCAGTGGGAACATTATAGGCTGATGATGATGATGATGACTCGTCAATGCATCAGGCAGGCACCTCCTTTCTTGCTATTAAAATTTCATCTTTCAAACAGTTCATCATTTCAATCTTCACACAGTCCTTCCATCGTTTCTTTCGGTCTTCCTTTTATACTTTCTCACTTTCAAAGCATCTTCTGAATATGATTGTGGATGTTTCCACATTATAATAAGGTCCCATTTAAATAGGTGGACAAATCTTAACACAGCGTTCAGTAGGTCTAACCAAAGATATCTAAACAAAAAAAAAACATTAAATAAACTGTTTTTTTTTTACTTTAAATAATAAATTGCCGGCACTCTAGAACAAACTCATCCTTTATGAGTAGGTACTTAAATGCGTTTTCTTATTATTTTTTTTACCATCGTCCTTATTTTGGTGGTCTGAATGATTTCTGAAATTTTGTCCACCTATTTTAATGGGACCTTATATAGGTACCCAGCCGACCTATCATAATCGTATCCTACTCTAATAATATAATAGATGTGTAATAGATATTTGCCATCGACACGCTAAGAGGAAGACGCAATTCATATTATTTTCCTATTATGATCTGCTAAAATTGCCATTTTAGACTGGTCTAATTAAAATAAATGCTTTGCGTTTGAGTTCAAGCGCGACGTTGAACAAAGTGACTCAAACAACAAAAGTATACAGTCTATCACATTCAACATTCAATTTCCTCCGGGTTTGCTCGTAAAGTGGCGCACGGCGGATGCACCAACAAACTTTATTAGTTACTCTCGTCGATGTAATTGCTATGTCCTTTGTGTATCACAGTGTATAAAGTGCAGCATGGTTTACTTTCCGGGGCTGCGGGTTGTTTGAAAGAGATACTGCGGCCCCGGACACAAAGGGCTAAGAAGGAACATGGGTGGTTTTTAGTCAGTAGAAGTCTGACACTCCCTTCCGCTCCGTCCAGAGCGGGAGGAGTAATTTGATGATCTCCAAAAAAAAGGCATGGTTAATTTGGTTCTTGAATGACAATGTAGGTACTGACTGAATGCCTTGTTGGTGCTGAGCATGAGGTCTTGGTGTGCGATTCCCAGGTCAGGCAAAGTCATTGGGTTTTTCCATTAAGAATTTCTCGGTAGTGGTTGATGGCGGTACTGCCCTCGTAAATGAAACCACCGTAACTTCAGTTACTGTGTTTATGCGTGTATAGCTTATTCTAACAAGGAGACCAAGCGCTATCTGGGAAAATCGGTTTCGGTATGTCTGTATCTAGCACCGTTAGAGAGATATGATAGATAAAAACACAGTATTTTGCTAAAAATCAAGACATTTTTAAAACAAAGCACAGTGTGTCTGAATTTTTAGCTTTGAACACAGTAAATTAGTATTTACTGTGCTGTAATATGTGTTCATTTATTTTTATAAATATGTTTTACTTGGCTATAACACGGCTTTTTCGAATACTGTGGTTATCAGTAAAATTTCTGTAAAATTTATAATAGTTATCCTTAAATTAATCACAGTATCTTAGTTACTCGGTTTAAGACGCCTGCAGTTTCTATATTTATTTAAAAAATTCAAAACTTAACCACAGTAACTTTTGATTTACTGGGGTTTAAGCTAACCTTTTGCGATTGCATGTAACGGGGTCCGGATCCGTAATATAGCATAAAGCTATATCAGGGCGCAGAAAAGAAAACATTAGGTACTTTTTACCAGTTTCTTAACCGTAAAAGAGACTTTGAAAAGACATGTTGATTCGGACTGACTGCGCTTCACAAAATAATATTTGTAACTGTTTAGCTTTGCATATATTATAGCTGCTAAAACTAACACAATAAAGTAATTTGAGCCTAGACGGAGCCTGTTGTCAGTCGATAGCTTTCATCACCAAATGAAGTAAGAAATGAAACAATGATATACAACCCAAAAAATTATGACTTCAACCATTTTCACAAGACTGTACAGTCTGTATAAACTGGAAAAGTTGACGTAAAAGTAAAAACCTACAACGGCCATAATCATTGTTGTAGGTTTTTACTATTACGAGGAATGTTCATCTGCACACCTTCATAGAAACACGTACAAAATTTATTTGCGTGAATTCGTAGAGGTTCTAAAGAAATCATTCATAAAAATCAAAATATTCTATTTCACTAGGCCTACAAAGGCAACAATAGATAAAAATCTATACAAGGTAAGAAAATATTATGGAAAGACTAAATTTAATATGTGGCTTAAATGTTGTTAAATCAGTGCTGTAACTATTCTTGGTAAAAATCGTATAAATGATTGAAAACTATTGTAAAAAGAAAAGAAAAATAAGGTTGAAAAATCAATATATTATGAACGTTTTAACTATTCAGTTAAAACGTTCATAATATACATATATTGATTTTGTAATACGCTTTTTTTAATAAGGACACGTTTGATGTAGTTTTTGAGCTTTCCATTGATCAAAATTACATTGCACATCAGTGTTTTAATAAAACACGGAATGCCTGAGCCTGTTCCAAAAAACTACAGCGCGAGATGGAAGTTAGCAAAGACAATCCAATTTAATTATGAAACTGGAACCTCACTGGAAACTCACGTCTTCAGATCGACTTTTATTTTGACCATCATGATGATGGTTGTGACTACGTATTTTGTATTTTTTTTTATTTCATTTGCTGCATTTATATGACGAAGGTAGCTCAACTATTTCGGGTACATCGTTGTCAGAGTCCAAGTTCAGCATGGCGGAGGTACGAAATAATAGTCTCAACACTGATTACAACCGCCTATTTATTCACTTCCGATAACAAATTAACAAAATCTCAAACGATCAAGCCGATGTAAATGGATTAAAGTACGGAAACGCGGTAAGTTCGATACAGGCGGGCAGAACGACCGTTCGCACTCGTGTCTCACCAAAAAGTCCCGTCCCTCAAATCAAATGCGTCCAATGTCAACGTCAACCGACCACTGACAACAGACCCTTGACATATGACAACTGACATTTGACATATGACAACTGACAGCTGTCAAACCAGACCTGCCACGCTCTGTATCGACCTCACCCAAGCTCACTGCTTGACGTTTCCGAGTTTTCGACAAACGATGACAGATGGCGTTATTCTAAATTGTCAACTCTAAATATTGTGCCTCGGTGTTGAAACTGCGACACGGCCATCTTGACATTTCACACGTCCTCGTGTGAGGTATCTGCAACAAGAAGTCACGGAAAGTAAATCGTCCCTTACTCGGCCTCCCTGGCCAAGACGTCGGAGTATTATCACTCACACACACAATTCAAAACAAAGTTTTGTTCTGATCCATATTCTCATCAAATCTCATAAAGAAAATCTCAACATTGAAATCAACATTCATCAAGAAATCATCAACTTTCGACCAAATCTAGTATCCGATCAAATCCAGTATGCAATGCTCTGCTCGGTACCATACAACACACACGGCTTCCAACAGGCAACCATGGGACCTCCATTCGGTACCCAACCTCAACACATCTCATTGCCTCCATCCGGCAACCATGGGACCTCCATCTGGTACCCAACATCAACTCAACTCAACACATTGCCTTTATTTAGCACCTTTAGCTACATTGCCATGATGGACGTTGGTCACAGCCCTCAAATAAACACTTACACGCGTGCAGCAACAAACAGCATTGCAATGTATGCGATCTGAGCCACTTGCATACTACATTTGCATCTTTTACCTCTCACTTAAGGTCTGACCCCTTCATCATCACCCGATCTCGTTTTGTCAGTGTCTTTCGTGTCAAAGTCAAATTTACAGTCAGCAATTGCGTCACATGTCGCAATTGACCGTATTTTCTCAAATCGTATCTCATTTGATGACATTATGAACCAAAACTAATCGCAAATAATTGTCGGGTAAAACGTGAAATAGAATTTCTAAAACAATTCTATCGGTCTCAACAGAATTCAAAATTTGTACAGTTGACCTTACAGAAGTCTGCCCAATACCAGTCGTTCGGCCATTCCTGGCCCAAGTGGGTAGGGAATAAAAGGTATTCTGGTCAAAATCATTACCGGTTCTAATAAAATCAAAACAAACTCTTTCGTTTAAAGCTGACATGTCGAACAACACCCATACTCATTCAAATAATAGGAAACTCATTAAAATATTGCAGTGCTCATACTCTGACTTCCATCCGGTCTTCATCATCACACTTATAGCCTCCATCCGGCCATAAGCATCAAAACAATCGACCTCCATCCGGTCTTCATCATCACACTTATAACCTCCATCCGGTTAAAGCATCAAACCAATCGACCTCCATCCGGTCATCAACACGTAACCTCCATCCGGTTACATACACAACAGGCAACCTCTATCCGGTCACCTTCACATGTAACCTCCATCCGGTTACATACACAACTGGCAACCTCTATCCGGTCACCTCCACATGTAACCTCCATCCGGTTACATACACAACAGGCAACCTCTATCCGGTCACCTCCACATGTAACCTCCATCCGGTTACATACACAACAGGCAACCTCTATCCGGTCACCTTCACATGTAACCTCCATCCGGTTACATACACAACAGGCAACCTCTATCCGGTCACCTCCACATGTAACCTTCATCCGGTTACATGCACAACACCATCAAGATAATCATTTCGAGCCTTTATCAAAATAATTTTTAAAGTAGGGTTGTTCAACATGTTACTTTATTTTTCCTGTAACGTTACAGGTTATAAGAAAACTCTTACTATGCTAGGTACTTTAAATGTTAAGTTGACCACTTAGTATTCAACTAGTCTTGTTGTAATATGGGATCTAGAAATCACTAGTAAACCAATATGAATATGCTGTCAATAGATTAATTAATTGGGAACGAAATTCTAACGGAACATCTGTATCAACTGTATTGAAATCAATTTGAATATTAGAAGCATTTTTGAGCTTATTTGAAACATCACATAACCTAACAACCTTTTCACGACACAAAAACAACACGATCACACGTCTAACTAACATTAAATCCTTGTTGTAAAATCTCAACGCCAATTAAAATATCATTTTTTTTTAAAACAACTATATGGTACAACATGAAATAAAATCTCTAATAGTAAATCGATAATCATGACCTCAGTAAATAATTGTGAAGTACAAACTATCATGACCTATCCCGGGTCAATTTACAATGTTATTTACACGCTTGCCACTGAACTGTAACGAAACATTTTTGATCAGAGAGCATTCGGCACCAGAATCATAGTAAAATGGATACGACTCACCAGATATTCATCAGCACACTGCTGGGATTGCTCACATAGCAAACTTCAACACGTCGCTCGCTATTTGCCTCTGCTGCAGGCTGCAGGCACTGCTTGGTCAGCCTGCCGCGCCGCCGCGCTGCCAACCGCGCGCCGCCAAGCTTCGTCCCGCCGCCGCGCCGCCGGCGCCGCTGCCGAAGTAAATTCTCAGCGCACCGTGACGTCATCGCGCCATTCTTCGTATTTTCTTCAGCTCGAGTGAATCCCGGTTCTGATGTCGCATCAGGGTCTTCGCGATCGTCATCACCATACGGGGCACTCCAGACTATAAACAGCTCCTTAAAATCGCTCCATTTCATCCCAGGACAAGATATGGACGACCGCCATGACGAAACTTCTCCCATGAGTCTCGTGGAATTCGCTGCGTCCCCTGTAGGCACGCCACAGCGCCGGTTTCACGGCGCTGCTGTCTTCACAGCACTCCGGCGGTCCATCCCCACCAGGTGAGACCAACGGTTACCCGGAGGAGGCCCAGCGGAGGACGACCAGCGACGGAGGTACCGACTTACGACGCACCTACAGTGGATGTGTGACTCCCGTCCGTCCCGTGTCTCCCACGAGTGCGCGGTTCAAAGCAATCATCAACGATGCACCTTGACTATTCAGATCGATAACACACATGTCGGCTGTTGCCAACCAAGCCCGCGGGACAATATTCCGTTTTTCAGGGTCAAAATGCGGTAGGCGAATATCCGTACTCGCAAAAGGTGTTTTAATTGCTTGCACAATAGTCAAAGTTTTTGTTTAGCTGCGCGAACAGAAAACACCACATTTCCGTTTCTATGTCACTTTCAGACGCACGCGCATTGTCTTTACACTTTTCCGGCCTAGCACTGTCACTTACACTATGTAGGCGTTAGAGTTACATACCACTTCTGATGACGAAGGTAGCTCAACTATTTCGGGTACATCGTTGTCAGAGTCCAAGTTCAGCATGGCGGAGGTACGAAATAATAGTCTCAACACTGATTACAACCACCTATTTATTCACTTCCGATAACAAATTAACAAAATCTCAAACGATCAAGCCGATGTAAATGGATTAAAGTACGGAAACGCGGTAAGTTCGATACAGGCGGGCAGAACGACCGTTCGCACTCGTGTCTCACCAAAAAGTCCCGTCCCTCAAATCAAATGCGTCCAATGTCAACGTCAACCGACCACTGACAACAGACCCTTGACATATGACAACTGACATTTGACATATGACAACTGACAGCTGTCAAACCAGACCTGCCACGCTCTGTATCGACCTCACCCAAGCTCACTGCTTGACGTTTCCGAGTTTTCGACAAACGATGACAGATGGCGTTATTCTAAATTGTCAACTCTAAATATTGTGCCTCGGTGTTGAAACTGCGACATATATAAATGTAACATTTTATTCGTTATGATGTTTTCAATATTTTTTACTTTTAAAAAAGTAATTTAAAATGAATTACTGGCAAAGCGCAATATCTTAAAATATTTGATCTCACTATCTGCTCATTTTGCAATTGTATTCCACATAGAGAAATAAAATTAATAGAGACTATTATAGGAGACTGATTAATAAGAAAATGATCTAGAGTTTAGTAATTAAAGTTATTAATAAGAACGTGATTTTACCTTTTGTCGATTCAAAATAATATTTTTATTTAACTTAAGAGGTTTTATTGTTTAAATCATACCTTTTAAGACAAAACCAGCGTTAGTATTATTTTGAGCAACCATATAAAAATGATAAAGGTTAACTTAGAACACAGTATATTTAGATACCTATTAGTGAATTTTAGATTTAATAATCATAAATTAGTCTTTAATACAGTATCTTCACTTACTAGGTATTCAGCTAGGTTATCGGAGCCTACTCTTATTAGGTTTCAACCCAGTATGTGTGCAGTTACTGTGTCGTATTATCACTAGAGTACCTGTCATTAAATGTTTAATTCACAGTAACGAGTAAACCTAGACTAAACCACAGTAACCATTGAGTTACTGGATTTTAGCATGAAAAAATAAAGTTTTATGAATTTTGTTCCTAGTTCAGAACACATTAACTGATTTTATTAATTAAATAACAATACAATATTAGTTCTTTATATTCTAAATTAAAGCTTTATTTATTTTACAACATATAAAAATATAATTTTCAACCTACTTTAAATATTTTGTTTAAAACAAAACGATTTCACAATTAAACTTTAACGGCGTTTTTCTCAAAATGGCACTTTTGCAGTTACTGTGGTTTCATTTACGAGGGCAGAGTAGGCTCGCCCTCAATTATATGGGACTTAAACCAAACTGGCCAAAAGTGGATGTACCTCTGCCATCTCTTTTCCGTTACCTATATTCTTACCCTATTCGGATTACATGCGTGATGTTATCAACGAAGGTAAATTCCGAAAAAAAAACTTATCGCGCAAGATGGTAAAATCATATTTTGTCTCACGACGTACGCACTGCTTGCCTGTCGTGGTACGACTGACTATAAAAACATTTTTGAGCATGTCTCACAGCGCCATCTCACGATGGAGATTGGCAGCACCGCGGTAAATCTCCCGTCGCCTTAGATGGCGTTAAACCAGATCTTTTGCGGTGACTAAGCTGAAAATGAGTTATAGTTAGTCCTTTAGGTAAAGCAGTATCGATCGACAAAGAATTTCGAATTTCTCAGTACTAGTCACGGAATCTGTAATTGTGCCCGGTTGATGGCAATAGGCATGTTAGTCTTGATGTATCAAGCAAGTTAGTAAATCATCCTTTATGTCATTATACGATTTACTTTCCACCAACTAGATAAAAACCACCGCTTCAACATCCTTTAGACGTGCGCCCTGTTTGCCTGTCCTAGCACGACTGACTATAAAAGCATTTACGAACAATGATATTACATGTCTCACAGCGCCATCTCACGGCGGAGATTAGCAACAACGCGGTAAATCGCCCGTCGCCTTAGATGGCGTTAAATCCAGATCTTTTACGGTGGCTAAGCTGGAAACGAGTAAGTTAAACGACTTGGTAGTTTCAAAGCAATATCGATCGACAAAGAATTTCGCATTTCTCAGTAGTAGCCATGGAATCTGTATTTGACAAAGTAAATTCCTAAAATAAAATCCCATCAGTCTTGAGATTTCGAGCAAAGTAGTAAATCGTCTTTTGGGCCACGATGTGATTTATTTTCCTCCTTTTATCTTGTTGATAAAATCACCGATTCAATATCCCTTAGACGTGCGCCCTGCTTGCCTGTCGTAGCACGACTGACTATAAAAACATTTACGAGCATGTCTCCCAGCGCCATCTCACGGCGGAGATTGGCAGCACCGCGGTAAATCTCCCGTCGCCTTAGATGGCGTTAAACCAGATCTTTTACGGTGGCTAAGCTGAAAATGAGTTAAAGTTTAACGACTTAGTCGTTTGTCGAATGGTTTACGGTTATTCTAAGTTACGGGCGCGAAGTTAGTAAACGGGATAGTGTTAAAATGTGGTGGAAGATTATGTTTCTGCTAAGTTTATGATTGTTTCAGGGACTTAACTAATATTTGTGAAGTTGGGTTATCATAACTGGCGAAATGTGGGTGTACTGTTACTTACACCTCTACCTAGCTCTCTGGAAATTACAGGCGTGATGTTAAGATCTGTAGAGTTAACATTGAAATTTTCGTCTTCTCGTTTCAGGTTATCTAGCATTTTATTAAGTATCGACAAGTGCTTTGTCTAATGGACGTTGGTGGCCGGGTTGACGGCAGCGACTAGAAAAGCTTCGATTTGTCTGTCCTGTGTTGTTCGATTCCCTGGCCGAGCAAAGTGTTATTGGGCTTTTCCATCAAGAATTCATCAGTAGCACCAATCACGAAGCCTTGATTTGTGCCCGGTTGATGGCAATAGACTCGCCTCCATTACATGGGACTTAAGATAACTGGTAAAATGTGGGTGGTATAGTTACTCCTCTGCCTTACTTCTGATTTACATGTTATGTTAAACCATGTAAGTACTACTATATTTGCTAATAATATAAGTATTTTGATACCATTCTAAAGAAACATTTTTTTTTTATATAATTATAGGGAATATTTATTTATAAATGTAAGACTATACTAAATATATAAACAATACTAACCTAAAAACAAACTAACTATAAAAGGGCATCCAAAAACTCCTCCTCAACGCTGTCAGCAGGTAAAGTACCCAAGAGACTGGCAGCGTTGCCGCGTTGTATGGCAACACTTAAGTATCCTCTGGCCAAAGAAAAAGCCAGCCCTTCGGTCAAAAGAAGCGTCAACAAGGCGTTTTGAAATATCCGTAAAAAGGCTGTGTGCACTAGGACCCCACGGCCCTAAAGTTTCAACCCCAAACGGCTCGAAAATATAGTTTCCACAAAGGTTACTATATTTACGCCGCTTGAGGTTCTCCGCAGCCGCAGCGGCAGCGCCAGCACAACACGAAGAGCTTGGAAGATGCGATAAATAAGAAACAATTGTAACAAACTTCGCATCGTTTTATGTTTGCGTTTTATAAGAAACATAAAATGTCTCACCAATTGGCACAAGGATGGAACTGAAATCTAAAAATCATACAATCATATTTTAGAGAAACAAGTTTAAAAAAATCAATTCCCATTTATTCGTGATACAAATGTACAAATTAGTTGGTGTTTTCAATATAAAATATTAAGGTAAATCATTTACATTGTATGTGCAAAGTATCTTCATCATCAGCCCAAAGCAGGCCACTGCTGGATAAAGGCGTCCTCCCCATCACTAGCAGCTTCTGCACCGTAGGTTCTCAAATGGGAATAAAATTAATATTTTTATTGTTCCCATTTATTAGAGCACCACGTCAAAATATTGATTGGTGCTCTAATAGGAATAGCTTTGGTGCTCTAAGCGTAGGTGCTCTAAAAATTGGTGCTCAGATGGGAATACCTCCCTCAATGAGGCGAGGGCACGACACTCATCTCGATTCTAAGTAACTCCCTACATCATCGCTTCACCGAATCTGAGCAAAATATCCCTCCCTAATGGAAAATCGGTCTAGTTGAATATACACAATTATATGCATGATTAAAAACATCACATTGAGATTTTCAGCTTACAAAATAACATCTTGTAAACATTAAACCAAATAAAACAAATGAAAAATACACCTTCACTCCTCAAAATCCCAATTCAAAAGCTACACATTAAAAGTTCCCGAGGTTGCTTGTACAAGACAAACGTACAACAGCGATCGTCTGCGGTCAGCCTTTATAAAGTGGACTTTTATATCGGCGCCCCGCGAAACACGACCTCTCTTCGTAAAGTATACTACACGGAGCGAACTGTGCTAGAAGGGACATGGAGCCTGCTGATTATGAATAAATTATTTAATATTATCCCTTTTATTTACTGATTAACTAAAACTAATAACAACATAACTGACATCAACAACACTAATATTCAAAGCTTCTAAAGTCGGTGACTTTTGTTCAACATAAGTTCAAAAACTAACACCTCGCTTAAGTATTGAAAACGCACCTTCTAAAAAGTATGAAACAAGAAAATATTCTCGTCTGAAACATACGAACGGGGCTTCGGAGCTGCTGGTTGTTCAAAAGAGATACCGCGGCCCCGGACACAAAGGCTTAAGAAGAAATATGGGCGGTTTTAAGCCAGTAGAAGTCTGACACTCCCGCTCCGCCTAGAGCGGGAGGAGTCATTTGATGATTTGCCACTCTCCAATGGAAAATGTAGTTCAGAAGTTATAATCGAACAGATGAACATACATACATACCGGTCAAAATCCTAACCCTCCTGTTAACCTCGCGTAGTCGGGTAAAAGCCCCAATCCTATCCAGCGACACAACATCCTCGACCCTCATTCCCCCGGAGATTGAATAAGGCCGGAGTGAAGTCGACGCCGGATTTATGGGGATTCCCTCCGACACCGCACTCCTCTGATTGCCAGTTTATTTCGTGTCAAAGTGCGTAGCACTGTGGCAAAATGGTTTCTGGGGCTAATTTTTAGATTTAATTTTTCATTTTTAGTAATGGGATCGAGGTATTTCTTTTGAGGTTTCTGGCTTGTAAGGTCTGGTAAAACCGAAATTCTAGTATGTAGTTTAAATGAGTACCTGGGTATTGCCTTGAGAATTCAATATAGAATCATTCTATGCACACACCTTCGTGGAATAAGTACCGACGCAACAGGGTGATTTTTGTCCAAAAATTTGTACCGGTCTCAGATAGCTGTTGTTACAAGGAGTAACTTACGCTACTTTTGTCGTAGAAAATATTAGGACCCCATGGAAAAAAATAATGATTTCAGATAGGGAAATAATACTTCTTTGTAATAATTTGACGTGAACGTTGCGGGCGACGGCTATCATCTGCCTAGCCTTCTTCCCAACTACGTTGGGATCGGCTTCCAGTCTAACCGGATGCAGCTGAATACCAGTATTTTGCATGGAGCGACTGCCTATCAGACCTCCACAACCCAGTTCATACTGGGTAATACGATACCCTTTGGTAAGACTGGTTGTCAGACTTTCAGGTCACTGACTACCTGTAACGACTGCTTAAGATCTATATATGGCAGCCGGGACCAACAGCTTAACGTGCTTTCCGAGGCACTGAGGAAACTCTGTATGAAATGGACGGTCACCCATCCACAGACCAACCTAGGCAAGCGCTGCTTAACATAAAGATTGACCCGAGTGGTAGTTATTATTAAGCCACGAGCTCCTGTGGGCAACGGCTAGTTACTTCATAAAAATATCTAGTTCTCTCTCTATTACGTGACCCATTAGACTCATTTTATATTCTTTACAACTCGCACAAAGATAAATACCTATAGTAAAACAAAACCATAAACCCTTTGGTCATAGCGTACCATATTTTCCCAAGTTCTTTCACGTTGCACACGGGGTATGAACACAGACGGTTTATTGACTTCATAAAATAAAAGGTGTGTAGTTCCGGTAACTGGAACTTACCTGCGTCACTTCCTGTTTCAAAGTAACGTTATGAGTTAGGGACCGTGTTGAAATGAATTGCTGTTTCTTAGAAAATTTTCCTTTTACTTGCATTGAATGTGTAGTGTGAAGTTTATTGCTGTTTGACACACGGTTTTAACTTATTTAATACTAGGTGATTCCCGCGGTTTCGTCCGCGTGGATGGCGGTTATGGCGACCGATGTCGGTTATCGCGACCAAAAATGTGTCACAACGCGTTGACGCATTACAAAGTTTGTCCTTTCTCAGGCTCTAGATTGGTGTGATAGCGCGACAGACAGAGTTACTTTCGCATTTATAATATTAAGAAAAGAATAGCTGCTGCCCGCAGCATCGCCCGCGTATTCTAACCTCTTAGAATGAAAAGGAATATTAAAAAAACCTTGTCTACATTACAAAGTTCCTGTGCAAAATTTCAGCTTTCTAGTTCCAAGGGTTTGGACTGGGCGTTGATGAGTCAGTCAGTCAGGACTTTTCTTTTTATTTATGTGGAAGACTAGGTTCTTCCTGCGGTCTACCTCTTTGGTCTAGGGGTCGCAAGCGAGACCACTGTGCAGGAGCCTGGGTTCGATTCCTAAGACGGCGCCCTGATGGAAGAACCCGCAGTAACACTTCGTTCTGCGGGTTCTTCCATCGGGGTTTTTACAGTAGCAGCCACGAAGTCTAAGTTTGTGCCCGATTGATGACAACAGGCTCACTCTCTATTATGTGGGGCTTAAACAAAACTGACGAAATGTGGGTGTTCTAATGGGTACGCTTCTACCTAACCTTTCGGGGATACATATGGTATCATTGTCATGTTATGTTTTACTTAGCTATGATAATTTTATATATTCAACTGCATTCAAAGCAAGGTAGCGGTAGCATTTAAGACGACACAATCAAAAAGTACCTAATAATCGCAAAATATGCAAACTTTGTCCCGATAACAACACCAAAAAAAAACTAGATTTGACAACCTTAACAAAAGGCAGAAGGGCTTTGAAACTTATCGTGCCATTTTCACCCAATCCTCGCCTTATCTTATCTACGAACACATTGCATCCTACTTGTCATTTCGAGGCGCATATTTTTTTATCTCCCCCCAACGATTCGCTGGCAACACTGCCATTTTTCGGGTTATTTCGTTGTACTAGGGGCATTAGAGGGAGTTAAAATTGCATAACATTTTTTATGTTGGCAAGTCTTTTGGGAATCGAGTGTCGGTAGGAGTAATTTTTGGTGTTGTAATCATTTGATTTAGCAAAATTATTTTGGATATATTTATTATTCATTGCGATTGTATTGTGGTGAATTTAAATGGGCATCAATAATAACGGGTACCTAACAAGGTGATAATTGAATAATGAACAAAAATGATTTTTTTCAATATGAGTACCTTTAGAAGTTCTTTCCATACCTAATAAGAATCAGGCAATAAGGGAGTGATACTCATCAATCTATTTCCCTCATCTCGACTAATTTGGAATCGACGGAGCAAATCGATTTCTTCCATACTCTCTATTACTCGTCATCTCAGCAGTAACTTCCTTTCTTTTCATAACTGAATAACGCAATTCATATTAAGACTTTAATAATAATTTCGAAAAAAATAGGCATAGTTTTTATTATTTATTCATTGAAGTTTTCTTTTTTCATGGATATATTTTTTGTATCGCTATTCAAATATAAATAACTAGTATCAAGACTGTAAATCCAAGTATACACTCGTAATTTTCTTCGTACAGGGCGGTGCTGAAACGCCCACCGCTGGGTAAATCTGTGATGACTCCCAGGATATCGTAGTCAGCTGATTTATTGCCCGGAAGTGACGTAATGACTGTGTTCACTGTGGTTACATACCCTTGGTAGATAGATACGCTCTAATGAGCATAATATAAGGACTTAACATGAAATGGAACGGTACAAGCGGTAATTAGAGTGGGAAAAATCACTGAAAATTATCTAGAAATTTCTTTTGGTTTGGTAGGTTCTATGTCTAATTCAATTTTGCGATTACAGTCAGAAAAACTTGATATTTATTCTTCTTCATTTAACATAAGAAAGAAGACCGAGTAAAAGGATTAGTTAATTTAATGTAAATGGCTTTTGCTGCACCTACTAAATGTAATATTAAATAAATCTAGGGCCAAGAAGCCTGATGCTAATATTGTCCTGAAAAGTCTTAATAGAGTCCAAGAATTAACTAATCTGCTTATGCTAGGTATAGCAAAAAAACGCTGCATCACAAATAGAAAAAAAGTATGGTGCCAACTTTTCACCGCGAATTTATTGTTAGTCCTTCGAAAAAGAGTCCTAAAATGTCAAAAATATTAAGTTCCATATTCGAAAATTCCCTCTTACAATATTATAGTAACCAGCCAGCCAAAACGTCACTTCGAATAGATCGTCCATTGTTTATACGTAAGAACTTAACCGCAGCCGTGTGTAATATACGTCAAAGTTTAAAAGCCTCAATGCATGTGTTCACTTCCTTCGCGAAACTTTATTGAGAAATGGCTGCAAGAATTGATTCTGACATGCTTCTCGCCCACTTTAAAACACGCTAAAATGTCTTCGTAATAAACCTACAGTCTATTTTCAACCTTGGAAGGAATGGAGTAGAGTTACTTTCGCAGTGGAGGGTTTCAAGAGGTTTTTATCATGAAAGTCGTTCGTTCTTCATATTTATTAGTTGGTCTTTTTGTGCGTAATGGATTTTTAAGTGAATAAACAACAACAAAAGTTGATGTTGCTCCTTTATTTAGATCAGGCTACAATTTGTGGAGGATTATGTAGGCATGACTATGCGGTGGCGTTGAGATGCTGAGTAGGATTTTTGTTCTTTGATCTCTTTTTGGTCTTTACTTTTTTCATGGTCAATTTCTTCTTTGTTTTAAAGGTTATACACAAGTCTTGTGATTGTTCTTACCTATTTTAATGTTCAAAATAAATCACATTTTGTATCTTCCTTGACATTGAAGATACTCCACGACGTAATATTAAGATTTATATTTCCAGTATAACATGACTTTGCTTTGTATAGGTTTTCTGTACAATGAAAGATCCGCATTAACAGGTTTTGTATAGTTTGATGTGCCTCCTTGTGTACTAGTGATTTTAAAGTTTGCCATACTACAAACCTAACGTTCACACCCAAAAGCAATCTTACTTATCTTGGTATTGTGTCAGACGCCTATTTTTACTTATGCGTCCATCTTGTCTGTTTTTAGATGTAAGCGGTAGGTATAAAAGACATGGCAGTACATACACAACTCGTATAGAATATAGTATTTGTGTAAGCGCTGGTTTGTTGGTAACGGCTTACCTTAAATAATTTGATGATACAAACGCCAGCTACAAATCCCAATCAACCTTGAACCTAATGCTTTAGCGTTAACTTGAAAAATCCCATTAGAGAAATTTGACAGAGTGCTGTAGCTTGATATACATCGTTTCAGTAAAGAAATACACACGTGATCAAAAGAGTATCACATGGCAGGTTTCAAAAGGAACGTATTATATCAGCTGCTTGCAATAAATTCGTCTAGTTTCCCTAACAAGTAACTGATACCATCGTCTGAGCACATCCTTTTGCAACGGGATATTCTAAAGACAGGCGATCTTTGCCTTTGGAGGATTTTATTTATTTACCTCCTCCTTTTTGAAGTCGGTTAAAAAGGGAGACTTGAAGAGGAAACGGAACTAAAGTTTGTAAATCGTATGTATGTAAGGATAATATAACATCACGAATGTTATCCCCGAAGGGTTAGACAGAGGTGTACCTAACAGTACACCCATATTTTACCAGTTATGTTTAAATCCCATGTAATAGGGGCGAGCCTATTGCCATCAACCGGGGAAAATTTCAGTCTCTGCGGCTGTTACTGAAAAATTTCTGTTGGAAAAACCCAATAATACTTTGCCCGACCTGGGCATCGAACACAGGACTTCATATTCAGCAGTCATGCTTCCGACTTCTAAACCAATGAGGCAGTCAAAAGTCAGGTAAGGATATATTAAGTAAGTGTCAAAAATGTATTGTTCTAATTGAAATATTTTTATATGGCGCAAAAAAGATGCACCTTTATTTAGTGAAATTATGTATTAGTGAAAACCAACAGTGGAGTAGTATCTATCTATATAAATAAAAAGAGAAGTCCTGACTGACTGACTGACTGACTGACTGACTGACTCATCAACGCCCAGCCCAAACCCTTGAACCTAGAAAGCTGAAATTTTGCACAGAGGTTCCTTTTATAATGTTGACAAGGAATAAGGAAGGATTTTTCGAAATTCAACCCCTAAAGGATTTAAATAGGGGATGAAAGTTTGTATGGAAAATCGTCATTTTCACGCGGGCGAAGCCGCTGGCAAAAGCTAGTAAAATATATTTTTACAGTCTTGCATACATAGTGTAGTACCTTACTAAATTTAATGTTTTTTTTCTATACCTATCTCGATGATCTCAATTTATTTACGAATTTCTTGAGAATACTAGTCCTTCGAGCCGGATACAAATCAGAAACTCCTTTCTTTCCAATTTAATTCAACATATTTATCATTTAAATGAAAACCGCGCTGTAAAATTGTCGATTGCGCATTTTTCAGTCGTTTTGCTGTGGGCTGGCCGTGTAGCGATATATTTGTTTAATGGTTGAAGGAATAATTTACGGGAAGACTGCGCTGATAGCGTTAGGTTTGCATTGATTGTTTAGTTTTGATACCTGCATGCAATTTATTTTATGTGATTTCTTGTTTTTTACTATATTCACTTGACCTACGAATCTACGATATTATACAAAAACATTTTTATTTTATGCTAATCTCTCCTATTGCTGCTTTTCTAATTAACATAATATGCGCTTCAGAGATTCTAAAAGTTTTAATCGATTTACGTCAAAAATCAGCTTTAAGACTTGGTTTTATTGCAAAACTTTTCGTATACTTAAGTACTCATGTACTTAATTATACGAAAGTATACAACTATACTTTACCCCCTGAAAAAAAAAACTTGTTTTTAATAGGTCAAAGCCAAGAACAAAGAACATTCCATAAGAAATGTTTTGGCCACCAAAAACCATTCGTAGGACAAAAATAATATTCAAAAGTATCAATTCATGCCGTCCCGAGTACACCGTACAAAAGTGCGCCTAACATAGGCGGGCCACGGAACGAAATGAAAAATCACAGATGACTTTTTTTATTGTACCAGTCACCGCCCTAGAGAGCGGTGTAATTATCGAGAAAAGTGTCTCAAATAATTTATCACTCTTTGTTATTGTGTTAAGTAATAGAATGGGAAATAGAAAAGTCGCTCGTCCGTTATAGTAGAAAGATTTCTTGTGTTTGAAGTTTTAAATAGCTATCTAATTATAGATATTTTTTGTGGCACCTTATGTAATTAAGTAACGTAACTAATCTTTCAAAGTATACCTAATTTTTAACAACACAAGAAGTAACAAAATATTAAGTAATTATGTATTAATTTTCTTTGTATAAACCGTGGTAAATAAACTGATGTTACAGATAATTATATCTGGTGCAGATACATGGCTTTATTAATATGAACAAAATGATTTAAAACACATTCTAGTTAATTAGTTTCAAATCACAAATTGCATATTTTTCAATCAAAAGTATCATTTTAATTAAAACGATTCGCACTGGTTCAAATAACAATGTAAATGTTTATTTTAATAATAAAACCAAAAATATGAACCCAACCAAACTAAAACAATCATTATCCCATAAAGGTGACAAACCGAGTAAAAACACCAAGCACTTCTCTCATCGCCTGTACTATTAATTCAATTGGACAGAATAAGGCAGTCCGATACAGGCAGCGTCGCTTCGTAATATTGATATTGACGACGACTGTACTTCGTCTCGGCTACAGTGACCAGACACTTTTGTCGTCATTTATTTATATTTCTCGCTGTTAAAGGGCTCACTGGGTTTTCAGAGGGAGTGACGGTGGAATATTAGTCTTTATTTCGTTTATGTATTTCTTTTGACTGAGAATGTGACTTCAGCAAGTGAGAGCGTGTGCTTGTATTTTGTTGTGAGGAAAGTCGTGCCCATTTTCAACAACACTATGGTATATGAAACGGTTATCGTTATCTTATTGCAAGAAAAACTCAACTTTAAAACTGAACTAAAGGATAATTATGGATTTAATCATGAACACAAGTTTTTATGAAAAGAGGTTAAAGACGACAGGTTTGGCGCAGTGACTGAGCGGTTAGACTAGACAACTGCGCTGCGTGTCGCGGGCTCGATCCCCGTACGGAACAAATATTAATGTATGGCCAATACAGATAGTTGTTCCGGGTCTGGATGTTTGTGTATGAGAGTTTAAATGTTTGTAAACGCACCAACGATACAGGAAAAGTTTCTAGTGTGGGGTAAGGTATTAAAAAAAAAACAATAAGTTGAGTAAATTATAAGTTAAGACACACTACATATTACTACACACGACTCTCACACACAACTTATTTTTCAGCACACTCTAACAAAATCCTACAATTCCGAAACCAAACATTGAACAATTCCAAACGGAACTGCACATAAAACTTTAATAACGTCACACTTTACGTCATTCGCAAGCTCAGCGCGATTCCTTTTTTCTAACAGCAATAAAAAGGATATATAGACACATCGGTCCACTCTTGTTGAAGTGCAATAATTCCGGCAGTCACCTACAGGCGGCGCGAGTGTCGCCACTCGAAAATGAAAATATATAGCCACTCGAGCACTTGAGCGCGCAACTGTACTTGTCTTGGAAAAAGGAAATGTTTTTAAGCTGTTATTTTTTGGCGGATTATTTTATTAACTAAGTTTTTTTCTTTTTGTTTGGGTTTTTTGATTCCACGTATTAGGTTATGTTGGTTATTGTAGGTTCGTTTATGTTATCCTAATGTTACTTATGATTATTTAGCACTTGTCTTGCAGATAGGGTAATTTATTTCGACATTGTGTGATATATTTTTTTCTATGAAATGAGAATGAAATCAGAGGAATAGAAACTGAAACAAAAAACTCTATTTAATTAAATTAAAATTACATTCTTTGACACCCCATTTATGTAAATAATATGGCTAAAATAAAGTTTGTGGAAATATTAATCTAACGAACGCTGCGTTGAAATCAACTGTATAGACAGGAGCCACAGAGTTCATCATACTCGTCCCGCTTGCCGTTCACTACGTGCGTTTTGCTACGGTTACAATACATTACGGTGAAGGAAATAAAACAAATCGCTCAAGTTTATATGAGGTTTGGTCCAAATGCTGCCCAGGAATGGGAGTACCTGCGCTGGGTTCCTGGCACTAAACTATGTCATTAGACAAAATATTTTTAGAATCTATCCCGGGGTTCCCACTTTTTTTTACCTATTTACTCTGATGAATTTATTTTTTTCACATGGTGTTTTTGACGTCTTTTGAAGATTTTTACATCCTTTAGGACCACAATTAAAGACATTTTGTATAAATGGACAGTTTTAATACTTATTCCGTATTGGAAGTGATAGAAAGGAACAAAAAAAACTGAAATGGCTTGTATTATTTATTTCAATTTCAATCATCATCATTTTCATCAATGTCTCTGTATGTACTGTCTGAAGAGAGGGCAGAGGTCTGATAGCAATTTGGTGCCTATTTTTTTCTTTTATTAAGTAGTGTAAAATGCCTAACGCATACCGCACCGTCCGCGTCCGGAGAGACGGTTTGGTTACATGGGGCTTGTAAAAACACCGCCGTGAGCTTACTGGCGCTTTGACGGATGAGCCCCGAGACCTGCTACGCATGACGTTCGTGACCCATCCAGCGTAGCCTGCCTCCGGGCTCCAGAATCCTGTGGCGATGTCTGGGCTCACCTAAAACCGCCACTACTCATGAGCGGCGACAACAGATTCCCCGATCTATCGCCCGCTGACACCTCCTAGGGTGGCATCAGGTTGTCATGGCAGCTCCTCCACCACCCTGTCCTCCTGAGACTGATCACGGAGGCGGTGGAATGCACTCCGCCACCTCCATCTGCGAGATGACATCCTCGCAGAAGGACGCCAATGCCTCCCATGCCTCGCTATTGTCCACCATGGCCTTGGCCACGGCCGGTAAAGCGCACGCGAGAGTACGGCGCTTCACCACCCATGCAGAGCAATGCTCAAGAGTGTGAAGCACCATGTCCTCGCTGCAGTCGCACGGGTGACACACGGGAATCGCCTCCCGTCTGCGCTGCTTTGTGCAGGTATTTGCCAAAGCAGCCATGCCCTGACAACACTTGCATTAGACGGAAGGTTAACGTTCCATGTCACTTCCGTAGCCACTCCTCCAGGAAAGGCTAGCCAGCCTTCAGTGACCTGCACTAGGCGTCTCCTGCCTCACCCGCCATTTTCCCAGGGTATGTGTTTGGTCCTTCCTACACCACTTCATGACCACCTTCAGGCATCGGACGCCTGCCGCTCTCCACCTGCAGTTCTGCGTCACGCCGGTAGACTTCAGTGAGCACTTACGCCTCCGAATCCCACGAGGATGTACCCATACCGGGGCTCTGTAGAGCGCCGTCAAGCGAATCACCCCCGTTTACAGCCGTCTCAGACCACGTTTGGTCCGGTGCAAGCTGAGCAAAGTGCTCGGGAATATGTAACCAGGCCCAAGTATTTAATGTTTGCCCACACCGGTATCGTTGCAACACGATGGCTTGCTGTACGCAAGCCGGAAGCTGGCGTCGGGGCACAAGAAATACCAGAGCCTCCATCTTCTTGAGAGCCACCTTGAGGCCCAGTGCCTCGATTTGTTACAAGCGAGACTAAAAAAGCTAACAGACCGTCGATTCCGACATTTTTGACATATTATGTCAAAAAATGAACATAATAAAACTGTCCATTTACACAAACTGTCTTTAGTTGGGGTCCAAAAAGCGTAAATTTTTTAAAATACTGTCAAAAAATAAACATGTATAAACAATAATATCATCAAAATAAATCTGTAAAAAAAATAGGAACCCCAGGATGGATTTTCAAAATATTTAGTATAATGACGTAGAGTAGTGCCAGGAACCCAGCGCAGGTACTCCCATTCCTGGGCAGCATTTGGACCAAAGTTGGGCAATCTCCTTTATTGGATTCCCAAAATAAAGTCCTGAAATAATAATTTCTTGTATCGGTCATCTTCGTATGATATACGAATTAACCCCATCAGGCTGCAGAGGGATAGCCCTCGCAGCTAGGATTCTAGAATATTATACAGAGTCTACTAAGGCATATGCCTTAGACCCTGTATAGTATTCTAGAATCCAAGGCACGGGTTTCAGCAAGAAATAGGTCAAAATATAGAGTAACAAATCGATATTTTACGAAAAAAAAAAACGCTTTTCAATTTTGCCAAGTGCATACACATTAATAGTCATAACTGTGCAATGTATTTGTATAGGTACCAAAACTTTCCACCCTAAACATCTAAAAATGTTATCATAAAGCGCCAGCACGAAACAAAAGCGCAAACTGTATCACTTTCCAGCGCTTCAAAGCGCTGCTTTGCTTATTAACTTTAATTTTTAATATCCGTGCGCAGCCCGCGTAAAATTGCAATCTACCTACCGTCGAAATAAAAGAAGGTCTGCTCAGCCAAATTATTTATATCTCGCGTTTTGTAAAACACTTGCAGTTGTGTAGCTAAGGATGTATTTTTGTGTAAAGAATAGGGTTCCAAACCTTATATTGATATACATAACTCATTTATAAATTGTCATGACACGTGAATCCGATCGTGGTTTGCCGCTTCTACGCGTATCCAAACGTGTCAATTAAAAAGAAAAGATAAAAATTATCAAAGTAATTGATCTTGATAATTTGGAACCCTGGTAAAGAATGATAAACATGTCTTCAAAAGTGATAGTTTATTTATCATACCATTTACGGCATTATCTCCTGAAAAGTGGTGGAAACTTTTAAAGTGTATTGGTTCGTTCGTTTTAAAGTAGTTGTGGAAATAAGACTGTTATTCTGCAATGACTTTGAACACGATTGACATTAGTTTCCACTGTGTTCAGGCTATCTGTTAAACTACGAGTGGAAAAAAAATACTCAAAATATACTTACGGATTTTTTCGTATTAATAAATTAAAATCATTTTTTCAGAGTTTCCGATTAGCAAACATTTAAATAACGTGGAATTACTTACTAAATAAACTATGCTTGATAAATATTTCATTTACTCAAAATGTCTCTAAATACTCTTAAAAACTCATCTTATTCCTACGAATATTTTCCCTCCGTTCACGTAGAACCAAAGATAACCAACCAATACATTACTTCCCCATTCACCACCGACTAAAATAGCCAAAAAAGGTGACGAAAAAACCTCTTTAAATATCCACAGGACTCTGTATCAATATCAACAGATTAGCCGGCGAAATCCGTCAAAAGAGCAGAAAAAACACGGAAAAAGTCGGCGGGAAAATGTTGGTGAAAATTTGGCGGCAAAATTCACCAAATGTCATGGCGTCCTCGTTTGGCAGTTCATGAATACATTGAGTTAACGTTGTAGGGAGTAACGAATGAATAAAACGGTGTGAAGACGCTGTTAATCATCGCTTTTGAATTTGTTTTTCTTTTTGTTTATGACAAGTGAAATATTTATGATTGCTTGTGGTATTTTCGTAGATTGGCATTTTTTTGGAATGTTATCAATAGCGCTTAAGTACCTACCTAAGTTTAATTATGGTTTGCTGTTGTACAAATTCTTTGCATTATTAAGTTAACGAAGTAGTTGAAGTCCTTTTCATTAATGCCTAACCCTTCGGGGTTTATAAAGCGAGATGTTATGTTATATGTGATCCAAAATCTCTTTGATTGTGAACAAAATACAGCCAGTAGCCAAAAGATACTAGTTCCAATAAATCACTGTTATTTATTATTACTCGCCGCCACAATCATTCGATATTCAAACTAGGTTCGCATCATCGATGCATCATTCAGAATCTCTTCATCATATTATAAATTGACAGGCAACGCCGATCCATCACGGAGAGCCACAATACACAGTTTTCACATTAATGCATTGGCGGGAAAAATAATATTTTTCATTTCGGAGCCAGACGGTTCGATAAGAACCTCATTACAGATTGTGGATGGTGTGGTTATTTTTAGTTCTGTTTTTAAATGGAAATGTAGGTAAATGGTGATGGTAATGTAGTTATTTGGAATGCGATTAAGAGATTTTTGAATATTGGATGGTTTTTACCCGACTGCGGCGAAGCCCAAAAGGAGGGGTTATTGATTTAGGTTACTGAACACATCTAGGTATATTCACACTATTATTTCATTAGAGTAGTTGACTAAAAAAATCGAAATCCGTCAGATTTTCCAAAAAATATTGGATACTTACGTGTTTTTTCTTTTTTCACGTAAACAATAAATGAAGCGCGACGTCATAGTTTGGTACAATTTTTACCAGAAAGTGACGTCACCAGCCCATACTCACGATCTTTGATACGTTTTATTTTCGTCAATCTTTATTTATTTGATAAAACAAAAAATACATATCCAATAAAAAAAAACGTATTCGATAATAACAGACGGACTAAACAGAATCATATTTTTTTTAGTCAGTCAAGTACCCTATTAACATAACATCATTTATTTCAGGCTACAATGGCCCATTGGGTTCAGGGTTGATTGGAAAATTGTACAGTATGGGTGTCTTGAATGTACTGGCTTTAGACATGAAACAAACCAAAAGTGCAAACCCCGGAATAAGACAGATATTTTAGTAAATTATCTGTCTGGATCCGTTGTCTAGTTTGCTCTGCAGACCGGTCACCATTCCTTCAAAAAAAAAAATTGACATTGACTTCTGGTATGTACCACTTAACTACACTCGGTTCCAAAAATAACGGGTCAGTCACATTAACCCGAATATCTCCCAAACTACGTATGCCATCCTAATGAAACGAAGACTGTTCAATTGAGAATTTAATTATACAGATAAAAAATAAAATAAAACTTAGTTGCACCTACAATATTAATCTCTAAATTAAAAAAAAAACTAAAGTAGTCATATTTTTCTTAAGATTACATTTTTTTATGATTGTTTTTTTGCTGTTTTTCATCACTTTCTTCAAATAATACTTTGTATTGCCTCCACGAGCTCTTCTGACAGCTTCCAGGTGATTAGGCATGCTGTATACCAAATTTCGGAGCCGGTGCTGAGGAATACCTTCCCATTCCTCCACCAGTGCTTGTTTGAGCTCAGGAAGCGTGATTGGTGGGGGGTTTCGACCTTTCACGCATCTCTGAAGCTCGTCCCAGGCGTGCTCGATGGGGTTTAAGTCCGGGCTTCGCGCTGGCCACTGCATGAGTTCGATGCCGACCTCTTCAAGGTAGTCATGTACAATTCTGGTGGTATGGGGACGCGCATTATCATGCATTAATATGCCATGCCGGTCCACCCTGGCCATGAAAGGACCTACATGTTCTTTGAGGATCTCTTCCACGTACCTCTCTGCATTTAGAGTTCCATTTTGAATGAGTACCAGCTCGGTGCGGGCCTCAGCAGAAATCCCAGCCCAAACTTGTACGGAGCCTCCACCGTACGCCACTTTTTCCTCCACACACGCTTGATGGAAGCGCTCCCCTGGTCTTCTGTACATCAACTGCCTACCATCATGCATATGAAGCATGAATTTAGACTCGTCCGTGAACATTACCCTAGACCAATCGTCTAGTGTCCAGTTTAGGTGCTCGCGCACGTATCTCTGTCTTGCAATTCGATGTCCCCGTTCCAGTTTGGGGCCATTTGCGGGCCTCAATGGTTTCAAATTTGCTTCAGCAAGACGTCTTCTTACTGTTTGAGCGCTTAAATTGCCACCTCCAAAGTGTTTAAAGTGAGTTTTTAGACCAACAGCAGTTTGAAAACGATTTCGGAGCATTGTAGCCACCAGTTGTCTGTCTTCCCTGGCCGTTGTGCATCTTGGTCTACCATTTCCTGGTCTTCTAAGGTGTGATATGGGTGTGATCCGGTCTCTTGGTACCGCTGGACTACCCGCTGAACAGTCGACAAAGATACACCAATGTTTCTGGCTGTTTCACGCTGGCTCCGCCCAAGTTCCAAAAAAGTTAGGATTCTGGTACATTCCTCTAGCGTGACTGCCATGCTTCACCTCACAGAATAATAATTATGCACGTGGAAGACGTTCACGATATTTTTTTTGTGACAGAATAGAAATGGAAAGCATCCATAATGACATGAAACAAATATTTTGTTTTTAAAAATAGTCATTTTTTTTTAATTTTGTTTTTCTAATGAAGTTTTTTTCATCAACCAGTTTAAATAATATGCTATTAGAAGCGCAACTAAAAAGTCTTAATCTGTTTTTTATTTCAATGATCTAACTTTTACAGTTCTGGAGGTATTTCAATTTTTGTGACTGACCCGTAATTTTTGGAACCGAGTGTATATTAAACGAACATGATTTAAAACTTTCAACTATAGAGACGAAACCACACATAATAAATACAACAGCAACACAAAATAATTACTAATAATCATAATATTTCAAAACCATAAAAAATATTTAAAACAAATATAAAAAATAATTATTCATAATAATATTTATTATAAGTTCAATTCATATTTGTATTGTCGTAAAGTAGCACTACTTCACTTAAACTTGAACGTCACTTGACGTTTGACTTTGATTCTATAATTATGCAACTTGTCAAAAGTTTCAAAAGTTCGGTCGCCATTTTTGAAATCAATTCTACCCGCATCCTTTCTCATAATATCTTGCTCATGTCAAATGTCCATTTCGATCTGACATATCCATGTTCAGATTCATATGAAGCTGATTTTCCCGGGACTGCATTTGGTCCGTTTTTGAATTGTTTTTTTAATATGATATTTTATTGAGTACCTTCTATATTTTGCGTTATGGCTTTGTTATTGTCAAACAAAAAAATAGTTTACCCCTTCACAATCACACTCGATCCAAACTTCATGCCTGTATATCTCAAAAGGAGTAGGTAATCAGAGATGTATTTGCACTCATTTCTCACCATTCAAATTCAGCCTCTAGACAGGTACAAAAAAAATCCAAATAGAAAAACTCAATATACCACACAGTACGTCCAAATTGCAAACATCCCGTCTAAAACCGTAATAGAGCTGAAAACTAATTCACATGTATCACAGTACGGCGAAAAGTCCACAAATCTCGGCCCAAAACGAATGATTCAGCTGCGAAACGTACAGAACCCGCTAGTTAATCAGTCAGTCGAGACGAACGGATCTCTAAATCATTTATAAGAGCACCGTAGCCTTCGCGACGAGGAGAATTTTTCTTGTCTTAAGTAAATAAAAATCCAATCAGAGGCAAATCCAATTTTCATTCCGTTTCTCGTCGGATTCACTCGGGATTCTAGCCCGGGCTCATTTTTTACGTTTTTTTTTTGTACTTTTCACACTATTTCGTTTCGTTACGACTGTGGGTGGGGGCTGGTTTCTGGGACATCTTTGTAGTCGGTTTTAAGGGATTGTAGTTTTTCTATTGGTGCGTTCTTGGGTGCTTTGTTTTTAGAATCATCATCATCATCATCATTTCAGCCAAAAGACGTCCACTGCTGGACATAGGCCTCCCCCAGGCGTCGCCACATTGACCGGTCCCGTGCGTCTCTCATCCAGCGGGTTCCTGCAACCTTGACCAGGTCATCGGTCCACCTAGTGGGAGGCCTTCCAACGCAACGTCTTCCGGTTCGCGGTCGCCATTCCAGAACTTTTCGGCCCCATCGGCCATCCGTTCTGCGAGCGTTTTTAGAATAATATGAAGTTATTTAGTAAGCTGTTGATCCCGGTTGCGATTTGAAAGATCTTTGACAGTCGTTACATAGGCAGTCAGTGACCCGACAGTCTGACGAACGGTCTTACCTAGAGGTATCGTATTACCCAGTCAGTACTATCTGGGTTGTAGAGGTCAGATAGGCAGTCACTTCATGTATAATACTGGTATTCAGATGCATTTGACTGGATGCGGACACCAACATACATAGTTAGCAAAAGGCTAGCTAGATGATGCGAAAGTTATTTAGCAGCCTAGCTTGCCTCGATATTTATTCCATAGTAAAATTGAAGCTACCAAATGTAAGGGGTGTAAATGGTACTAATGGCACTACCGGGACACAGGCCTTCACTCTATAAGCGGGAATGGACTATATAAATAATCCACCCAGTGTGTGTTGGTAGATGTCACATGACTGTGTTCGAATTTTTGGCTTTAGGACATGACCTGACAGTACTCCGGTTTTCCTTCACCGTTATGGTCCCTTCACGAAACCATTATTATATTTCTAACATGCAGACTCTATTAACCAAACAATATCCATATTAACACCCAGAATACATCAACCACCATCTTAATACAGAATTTCTGGTCAAATTCAAGCCACACACGTCAGAACGTAATACATAGTCTCTAAGGGCTAAAGTTGCTCGCAAATTTCAATTGAACTCGACCCGGGAAGTGCATCGGTGTGTTAGCCCAGGGGAGGCCACGGTACTTGTGGTGGTGGCCGACAAATTTAATCATTCATGTTGGAACAAGTTTTAGAATTTCTCGGGATAGGAAAGTAATTGAAGCGTGTGTGGTTGATTAGGGCGGAAATATGAAAGAGTTAGATTAAACAATGTGATAATTATTAAAGTTTGGTGCAGTGGCTGAGCGATCGGACTGCTGCGCTTCGTGTCGCGGGTTCGATCCCAGTACGGAAGAAATATTTGTCTGGCTTACAGATAATTGACCGTCATGTCTTAGAACCAAAAAATCGAAGACTTGTGACATATACCAACAAGGAGGCCTGAGTCCATGCCCTGGGAACATTGCTGATGATAATGATGATGAGAGATCCACATAAACTTTGTTTTTGTAGCTTGATTGGCCGGCGTCGTGCAAATTAGGTACAGTTTTTAATTTTACCTCATAAAAACACTTTTATGATAAAAATACCTGAAAAACACTCTTAAAAACAGAAGACAAAAGTTAAACTCCTGATTGAAACAATAACATTGTGTTCTTCACTTTTCTATTCAATTTGCTTTTCTGAATTAATTCAGTTCTTCGCGTCGACCGAGCAGCATTAACCAAATGTATTCATGAGGTTCGCGCCAACATTATCTAAAGGAATGGTTGTATATTAAAAATATGAAGAATGGTTGTGTTCCTACTAAATGATGATACAGCGGGGATATAACATGACATCATCCGTAACTGCTTCGGGTTCGATTACCAGATCAGGCAAGTGGTTATTGGGTTTTTTCCATCAGGAATGTCACAGTAGCAGCCATGGAGTCTGGATTTCAAGTGATCAGTTGATGGTGATTGGAGCGATAGGCTCGCCCCCTATTACAAGAGACTTACTAAACATAACAGGCGAAATGTGAGTGTGCTAATGGTTACACCTCTGGCTAACCCTTCGGGGATTACAGGTGTGATGTTATCATCTGTGACCTCTGAAGTATTAGGCAGAGGTGTAGGTACTTTTATTAAGTAAACCCTAATTTTGTTACTTTAAGCCCCATGTAATCGAGTCTATTGCAATATACTGAAATATTCTTGCTGGAAAATTCAATTGGCTATTCCCGACCTGGGAATAGAACTTAGGCCATCATGCTCAGTAGCACACGTAGTATGACCACTGTAGAAACTGGTTTTGTGAACGGAAGAATGACAAATTGCAGAAAGATTTGTATAGAAAGAGCAATGTATGTCCATTCTTGCTAGTCTCTTTTGAAGTGTCGAAACAAAAACATCAATAAATCAAATGAAATAAACAAGGTATAATTTATTTCATTACTAGCTTTTGCCCGCGACTTCGTTCGCGTGGAATAGTGACTTCCGGCAGATTTTTTTTTTATCTCGCGAAAAAAAAAACAAACTATCCTATGTCCTTTCTCAAGTTCCAAACTATGTCTGTACTAAATTTCACACAAATCGGTTCAGCCGTTTAGGCGTGAAAGAGTAACAGACAGACAGACAGACAGAGTTACTTTCGCATATTTCATTATTTTAAATATGCACGCAAACAGTACACACTTTTACAATCAACCATAAAGTATACAGGTTAGGGTTCATATCGTACCAATTACAGGTGTACACAACGTTTTCCTAGTCAATAACACGAGTAGCTGTAAACTACCGTAGTTGTCCATTCATTCATCATTTCTCCATTCCGACACATGCATTCATAAGCATATCTATACACTATTTCCTCCAAATATAGGTACCCACACTTTTCTCCTCAAAGTATCCACCCTAAGCCGTTTCGGAATGAGAATCCATTATACGTTATTTATAGAGTGGCTGGCGCAAAATATTTATCTGTGCCGATATTCGATAATGCGTTGGTCGCACCCCAGCGCCATCGACTTCGCGTGGCCGTCACGGAAACCACAGGAAATGAAATCGGATTCACTCCTAGCCACTGCCTTTTGTAAAATATTATTATAAGGTATATAAATAACAATAATGGAGGTTGGATTTTTCGGGGTGTCAAGGCTTTCGTGGATTCTGTTTGTGTTTATAGTCACGGGGTTTTGAAAGCGGTTATGTCTGCCCCAATGTCTGAGATTTGGATAAAGCGTATCCTATGTCTACCTGAGCATATCCACAGGCACATACGTGCCGATGAGAGCAATTTGTATCGGCTTCTAGTATAACCAGTTGCAACTGAATATCAGTATTTTACATGGAGTGACTGCCTAGTTGGGCTAATACGATATCCGTTGGTAAAACTGGTTGATAGACTTTCAGGCCACTGACTACGACTGTTAAAGACCTACAAATGACAGGCGAAACCTACGGTTGAAGGTGCTTTCCAAGGCATAAAGGAAGCTTGATAACTTCTCTGTAACAAAAAAAAACTAATTCTTTATACTTTCCCGGTCAGGCTTTGAACTCAGGGTCTCACATTCAGCTTGCAACCACCAGACCAACAAAATGACCTTTTCACATCACAATTATTGGATCATAAATCGTAAAACACTACAAGTATAGTACCGCCAACATACCGGTATGCATTCAATAATATCCGCTGTGTGGTAGAGAGGAAATGAGTACCGTATCTGAACACTGAACAACCAATGGGATGAGTTTAATATGATTACGCGAACATTCCGACGGATTAGCCCGTTTTAGGTGATAGGAATCGGTTTCAATTGTAACCGAGTTTCGTACGCGTGCATGTGTGTGTGAATTGTGTTCAGATTAGTGCAGTGTTAATTACTACACCGTGTGATGTTGGTTTTTAAGTGAATATTATAGGCTTTAAAGACGTGAAAGAAGTAAGTGCAGGCAGACGAAAGTATAAACAGCCAGTGCCTGAATTACTTGGTTGATCTTACACATACCATTACACCTGTAATCGCAAAGGGTTCGGCAGAGGTATATTCACTAGTACACTCACATTTCGTCTGTTATGTTTAAGTCCCATGTAATAGGGGGCGAGCCTATTCCTCTTAACACAGCACAAATCCAGACTCCGTGACTGGTACCTACTGGGAATTTTTTTGATGAAAAACCCAATTACACTTTGCGCAGCTTGGGAATTGAACTCAGGACAAAATGCTCAGCGTGTGACTGATTTACCAAAAATTACTTAAGCCTTAATTTTGTTATAGGAACCCGGTACAAAAATGGTAAAGAAAATACCGTAAACCAACACTGCCTTCATCAAAACTTCGCAGTTCCAGACTTTCACAGTCAATTCCGCTCTTTGAGAAATATTTTCCACCACCCCGCCCCGCCTATTAAAACCTCACTGAACCAGTAGATTAAAAAACATATTTTCATTTCAGCTACCAATTTTCTGAACGTAACTTTTTCTCTGTACCTGCGTTAAAAGCTTAATACCGCTTTTACATCTACCCTCCTACCAGGATACCAGTTGCCATTCAATTTTCACCTACATCAAGGCATATTTCATGTTGGAACAAGCTAGAGGGATTGGTTAAAAATTGCCCTTCATGTAGTCTATAAATTTGGACGCTTAGCCACGCCGACGGAATGGATATTGCATATATTTTATGCGGGTAGGTACTTTAAAATACGTTTTTCGGTTTTACGGAGTGTGGAGTGAGGAGTGTGAAAGAAATAGTGTCAGTGTTTTTATTTTATGTTGTGTCTTTAAGACGTAAAGAAACCATGGTTACTACTACTACATACTAAAACTTTTTAGTTCATCGTATTTAGATTGTTTGAAAAATTAGTAGTTTGAAACCTGAAGCCCAACTTACTACTTAATAATAATTTACAGATTGGGTAAAGTACCAATAGGGGATCGGACTGGGTCAAAATAATATGATTCTGTTTAGTCCGTAAGTTAGATTATCGAAAAATATTGAATACGTGTTTTTTGTTTTATCAAATCAATAAAAAATGACGAAGATAAAACGCGTCAAAGATCTTGGAGTGGGGCTTGAAACGTCACTTGTGTCGTCAAAATGTACTATCATAATGACGTCACACGAGTTTTCGAAGCACTGTATCGTCTTCATTTTAAGTTTACGTGAAAAAAGAAAAAAATACGTGTCCAATAATTTTTGGAAATCTATCTGACGGACTAATTAGTTTTTTTTTGTCCGATCCCCTATTATATTTTTGTAGTGAATCGGTTTCTTCTTAGGTAAGCGTGGCATGGGCATGTGATGCACAGGAACAAGGAAAACGCAGTGAGGAAATTATTGAGTTGTAAATGTATAGTGGCTACAAGAGTAGAGGAAGACCAAAAATACACTGTTTGGGCTGTCTGAATATAGCTAGAAAGGAGGATGGAAAGAAAAATAAGAAGAAGACATACCACGACGACACCAAATTAATAGGGTAGTTGACTGACAAAAAAATGGTTCTGTTTAGTGGGTCAGTTAGATTATCGAAAAATATTGGATAAGTGTTTTTTGTTTATCAAATTAATAAAAATTGTCAAAAATAAAGCTTTTCAAAGATCATGATTGAGGGCTTTTGACGTCATAGTCTGGTAAAAATGGACCAAACTGTGACGTCGCACGACTTTTCGAAGCACTGTATAGCCTTCATTTTTTGTTTACGTGAAATAAAAAATACGTGTTCAATATTTTTTGGAAATCTATCTGACGGACTAATTAGATTTCTTTGTCAACTACCCTAGAGCAGGAGAATGATAAAACGCAGGCTACCGAAAAGATTAATTGAATATTATTAAAACTCTAATTAGTGAAATGCTAAACGATAGCCACTGGTTAAAACCTGGAGAATGAATATAAAACAAGGCGGATAATATTTAAATATCCAAGAAAGAAACCTACAACAATCAGGTACGCAGCCCACTGTGCGTGACATACAAAACGTTTAAGATAAACATTTCTCGTGCACAATGCGCCTCTATAGACGGAACGTGGAAAAAATGTGTGCACGTGACATGAGGGCTTTACGACGAGCTGCTGTTGTACTGAAAAACTCAAGTAGAGTTCGTTTTTTCACTTAAATGTTGAACAAGCAGACAAAATTAACTATCCATTGTGTAAATGTGTAACTATTTAAGTTTGAGGATTTCGTGGCTAAATATATTAATTAACAGCTGTATTGGTCGATCTTCAAGTGAAGCCTCGCTTGCAGAAGTCGGTCCGTGGATGGGTGACCATCGATTACATACAGAGTTTCCTCCGGGCCTTGGAAAATCGTCCCAGTTGTCATTTATAGATCTTTGACCATCGCGTCGCCACAAATAGTCAGTGGCCCGCTGGTTATCAAGCTACATAGCCTGGCGCACCGTCGCAAAGTCGCATGTCTGTCGGTCTTCTACAGACTGTACTTCGGAGAGTGTGCGCAAGAGCTCCACGAGCTGATTCCACCATCTCCCTTCTTCCATCGGGAGACTAGACGTACTGCAGGGTATCACCGATACCTAGTCGACATTCCACACATTCGAACGAAGCGCTTTGCTGGGTCCTTTATTATGCGCACAGCCAAGGAGTGGAATTCCCTGCCTGCGTCGGTTTTTCCGAGTTCATATAACCCTAATCTGTTTAAGTCTTGAGTAAACAGGCTTCTACTGGGTAAGCTCGTTCCATCGTCGACATCATCTCTGCCCTTAGGGCAAGATTGAAGTCAAGAGCAAGCCCATTAATAAAAAAAAAAGTCGGACAACCAGTCTTAATAAGGATAACGGAATAGGAACTCACTTCGGCTAAAATACTGGTATTCAGCTACATCCGGGTTGACACTAACTAGCTGGCAGACTTCCGCGCCACTGACTACTTACCAATAACAACTGTCAAAGTTTTACAAATACCACAGAGACCAAAGGTTTTTTTTTGGGGTTGGTTGAAATTCATCAAATAAGGGTCATACTCAGAAAAAGTGTACTTTTGGTGTCTTTTCTTGTCCCACAACTTCATATTTACGTAAATATTTAGTACTAAGATATATTTTCTTTTTTCCCCCCTTTTTGTTATATTAGTCTATTAATATGATGATTTCTCTGGTATTTTCAATATATAAGATTAAATTTTTTGATTGTCAAAACTTTGTTATAAATATCATCATACATTTTTGAAGTGAAAACTTCTTTAGCGGCGCTGAGCACTTTTTTTGTATGGGTAAAAACTTTCAAACTCGCGTCAGGGTCACGTGATGCTGATCGAAAAAGCGTAAGATTTTTCGATCAGCATCACGTGACCCTGACGCGAGTTTGAAAGTTAATATTGAAGTTTTCACTTCTGCCGGCACTCCCGGAGTGCTACCTTTTTTTTTTTTTTTAGTGTCCCAATGACGATTACACATTTTTCAGAGATGAATTGTTACGAATATTCATCGCTTTTTTTAACTATGGCTATATTATTCTTGATGAATCAAGTAACTAAATAAGACCAATTTTATTCATAAATCATAATAATATACAGAAGGATTTATTAAAATTAAACAAATGTTGTCCCAAAATTATGAAGTTTCGTTACTCAGGGTTAGTAACACGTGATAAAATTTGGCGTGGCATAAATATTTTTTTCTATTATGGTAACACTACTACTTCCGCCAAAATCACTGTCGCGGCAGCCAATAAGTTTTCGCAGTAGTCGTGAAGTCAAGACGTATCAAGTGAATATTTACAAAAAAAACCTCAGGGTGATAAACGACTATTATTTTAGAAAGTTTATTATGTTTTCTGTTATTTTCATATTTTTTGTATTATCTTAACGAATACCTACGCTCAGTGCTTTCGTGGTTAATTTCTCAAATTTTATTCTCATTTTCATTATATTGTGTTACGTTACGAAACTGAGAAATTGTTAGGCTTAGTTCACAAAAACTAAAAGTGCATAACTATATACCTGTGTATAATATATACAGGTATAGTTGCCGACAGATTTTTTAATGGAATTTAACTAAATAATTACCAATGTTTATGGTATTTTTATTTTAATTAAATCTAAATAAGACTGATGCCAAATATAATCAGGTGTTTTATTCGCCCAATCCATGTGTACCATACCTTATGACATCAGTTTCGTGACGGAGATTCTCAGTATCGTTACCTATCAGTTGGGTTACAAAATTAAAATGTACACTTTTTCTGAGTATGAACTTTTCCTACCGCTTTTGGGCAGAGCGAAAGGGAGTGTCAGACTTCTACTGACTAAAAACCACCCATGTTCTTTCTTAGCCCTTTGTGTCGAGGCCGCGGTATCTTTGTGACCAACCCACAGCCCCGACGAAGAGAACAAGGGCTTAACGTGCTTTCGATAGTACGAAGGAAACTCAGTATGTAATACCACCTAGTGTCACCTATCCACGGATCCTAGGCAAACGCGGCTTAACTTAGATATCGACCCCAGAGTGTTTTTATTTAGCCGTCTCCTATATTCAAGCTCCTTAATCTATCTATATAAATAAAGAGAGAAGTCCTGACTGACTGACTGACTGACTGACTGACTCATCAACGCCCAGCCCAAACCCTTGGACCTAGAAAGCTGAAATTTTGCACAGAGGTTCCCTTTATAATGTAGACAAGAAATAAGGAAGGATTTTTCGAAATTCAACCCCTAAGGGAGTTAAATAGGGGATGAAAGTTTGTATGAAAAATCGTCATTTTGACGCGGGCGAAGCCGCTGGCAAAAGCTAGTCCTTATATAAATAAGTAATACTAACAAAACAATGTAATCCAAATTATCCCTTGTCTATCTATCCTTACTATCTTCTAATTATCGAAACTTTTCTCCTAAAATCCAGTATGTACTCGTAACATCATTAGCCGACCTCATTAAGGGGACGATCTTACTAACTGCGATGGACGTCGGGACGCTCGGGTAAGTGCACCTTAATGTAGTTATGTGTTGCTTCCCCTTAAGCTGTTTTAGCTGTGTGTGTAATGAGGATGTTTTCTTTGGTAAGTAACTTTTATAATTTACTAACTACAATGTATAATAAAATTTGTACAAGTATGAAAAGGGGAAAATAATTACAGGGCGTCAAAACTTACCGCATTCGGATTCGCGAATGTTCTAAAAATGACATTCGTTGCATCACTAGTAGGTATGGTCACTTGGTCACTAGGTACCAACAACTACCCGGGGTTCGAACCCCATATCGTATAACTAAGCGATGGTAAGCTAGCGTAGCAGAAAGGATAACAAAAGACGAAGAATTAAGAATATTACTTAACAGTTATATATTTCATTAAATTAAACATATGAAATACAATAGTAATTTCAGTGATAGTAAGTATGATGCGTCAATCTCCCGAACGAAACATACACGTCCAAGTCGAATGCAGACTGAGGCGAGGACTATGCTGCTATGCGCGCGCTAGCCGTTGGAGGTCGTCTAACGCCCGGCCTGAACATAAACATATACCGCCTTATTACAAAACGTAGTTAAACCTGGTTTAACTTAGACTTGGTTTATCTCGCATGACGTCTCACTTCAATAATATTCAAAAGAAAGTGACAGCATGCGAGATAAACCAAGTCTAACTTAAACCAGGTTTAACTACCTTTTGTAATAAGGCGGATAAGGTCCCATTAAAATAGGTGGACAAATTTTAACACAGCGTTCAGTAGGTCTAGCCAAAAATATCCAAACAAAAAAACCATTAAATAAACTGATTATTTTTTTACTTAAAATAATAAATTGCCGGCACTCTAGAACAAACTCATCCTTTAAGAGTAGGTACTTAAATGCGTTTTTCTTATTATTTTTTTTACCATTTCCCTTATATTGGCGGTCTGAATGATTTCTGAAATTTTGTCCACCTATTTTAATGGAACCTTATATAACATGCGCAATAAGCGTGCGCGAGGCACGTGTAATGGTGCAAGCTCGTCGCGCACGCAGGAGGCGGCTGATGCCGGTGTGTGGTCTAACATTATAACCGGAGCGGCTCCGCTCTTAAACGTAAGACGGTGGCCTAAGTTCAATCGCTTGTCAATAGTTTCGTTCTACCAATCGTTCGACAGGATTGACATACGTTTTATGACGCTAAGAGCACGGCCCGACCCAGACCCGTTTTCTGTGTGATTCAGATTCAGTCTAATATTGATGAAATGTCACTTTGTCTGCGGTTTTTTATTGGCATTTGACTCTATTGTTTTGCTATTACACACTGCCTCGTTGGTCTAGTGGTCACAATCGCGACTGCTGCGCATGAGGTCTTGGATTTGATTACCGGGTCGGGCAAATTGTTATTGGGTTTTTCCACCTGTAATTTCTTAGTAGCAGCCACGGAGTCCGGATTTGTGCCCTATTAATGGCAATAGGTTCGTCTGGCGACATGTGTGTGTGCCTCTGCCTAACCCTTCGGGTATTGAAGGCGTGCTGTTATGTTATGTCGCTATACAAACAAAGGGTAATAAACCATTTCGATATTTCCATTAAAATGTCATGCAATAGTACATTTATATTGGTATTAACACATAAGTTATATGAAAGTTAAATGCATGTTTAATTACAATCGACGAATTATCGCTAAATATGGACGCAAATTAAATTCGCGATCCGTTCAGATTGGTTTTAATACCGACAACAGATTCCAATAGTAATTGATGCGTATGGCTATCGTTCTGAGTACTGGTGGGCAATAAAGTGAAATATACAATAAAAATGGCAGATAATAAAATTAGTGCACCGATATGTAACGCTTTAATAGGAAAGGCCATTAAGGTACAAGTTTGGGATCAGGGCTACTGAGAAATGCCTACTGGAGGAGGCTAAATGATTGTCTAGAAGATTTTTCAGTCATAACCACATAAATGCTGTGTAGAAATACGTCTTCATTTTGAACAGTATTGTAGTATATAACAAAGCTGTAAAAAAACAAAACAAAAATTAAATAAAAAGAGAACAACAAAAAGTTTAAAAACACGTCGCACCACACAGAGTAAAGGGAAAAGAAAGCTTTTGCCCGGCTATACAATAGGAAACTATTTAGTTTATCAAAATATAGTTATCACCTAGCATAAGAATAAGTAATAGGTACCAGCCCATGACCTTACCAAATTTTTAAAATATTAACTTTTTAAACTAGCTTACCTTTTATACATCTTTTATCCACCTTGTTTATTCACGTTTGCACGTTTATTTAATTTAACCCAACTCCCGTCACAATGTATTTTACGTACGTTTGTAGTTTGTACCCACTGCAAACAATTATAATCGCATTTAATGCGTACCTACCTTGGTTTTTTGCTTTTGTTCTGTCTTGCACTTGTCTCGTATTCGTATTTTATAATATATTTTATTATTATTTTATTACTAAGAAGTCTTACTTGTTATTATTGTACACTTATTCTGCATATAATTTATAAGTATCTATTCATACACATTACTAACTAATAACACAAAGTACAAGGCTGTTTTAGGTACTTCCGTCACATCACCATGTCAGGGCCAGTTGAAAACCAGCGTCGGGTACTAGTTGCTCGGCAGTTTGCTGAACTGGTCCTACTTGGTGCAGCCGTGAGATACACACTCAATTTCGTGTTTAGTTCTTAGTTTTCTTTTTTTTAATTTTTACTTTGTTGTGTGCACTTGTGGCATGTGCCAAATAAATATGTTTTCTTTCTTTCTTTCTTTCTTTTACCACTATTCCCTTGAGTTCTGAACAACAACCCAGGCGGCGCGATAGGCTCAGACAGAAGGACATGACGTGAAGCTGAACTCATATCCAAAGGATTAAGCCCAAACAGGTATAGACAAATGGAAAGGGAATGGAGGCCTTTGCCGTATGAGAGCCCTCACGACGGGGGATGCGGTCTCTCGGGGCGGTGTGGTCTTGGCGGTGTCTCTCGACATCGCCAACGCCTTCAACACCATGCCCTGGAGCTGCATCAGGGAGGCACTCCGGTATCACCGGGTGCCGGCCTACCTTCGTCGTGTAGTCGGGGACTACCTGACAGACAGGGCTGTCATCTACCCTGGTCAAGACGGACAATGGAACCGGCGAGAGATGTCGTGCGGTGTTCCGCAGGGTTCGGTTCTGGGGCCGCCCCTGTGGAACATCGGTTACGACTGGGTGCTGCGTGCCGACCTCCCTGACGGCGTCAGCGTCGTTTGCTACGCGGACGACACGCTGGTGCTGGCACGGGGGGAATCGCACGAGGCGGCGGCCGCGAACATGACACGCGGGGTTGCGATAGTCGTTGAGAGGATCCGGCAGCTGGGTCTCGAGGTGGCACTTCACAAGTCCGAGGCCATGTGTTTCTATGGGCGTGGGAACGTGCCACCGTCGGGATCCCAGCTATCGGTGGGAGGGGTTTCCATCGGCGTCGAGTGTACTTTAAAGTACCTCGGACTCGTCCTCGACAGCCGGTGGAACTTCGTGGAGCACTTCCGACGCTTGGCTCCCAGACTGGAGCGGGCCGCGGCTGCCTTTAGGTGGCTCTTGCCCAATCTGGGGGGGCCAAACGCCTCCTGCCGTTGGCTGTATGCGGGGATCGTGCGGTCCATGGCCCTTTACGGGGCCCCGGTGTGGGCGCGTGCCGTGAAAAAGCGGGCCGTCCACTACCTGAACGCGCCCCAAAAGGTCATGGCCGTAAGGCTTGTCCGCGGGTACCGCACGATCTCCCGCGAGGCGGCGATTCTCCTTGCCGGATTGCCGCCGTGGGATCTGGAGGCGATAGTCCTCGCGCGCCTACGTGAGTGGCGCGCGGAGGCGCTTCACCGGGGGGTCACTCTGCTGCCGCGGCACATTGCTGCGCGGCGGACAGACCTCCGGTGCGATCTCATGGCGGCATGGAGACAGCGACTGTCGCAACCCAGCGCAGGGCACGCCACGATAGTGGCGGTAAGTCCCCTCTTTGAGGAGTGGCTGGAGAGGCGCCACGGCGCCCTCACCTACCGTCTGACGCAGGTCCTCACCGGACACGGGTGTTTCGGGAGGTACCTGTACCGAATCAGGCGGGAGGAAACGCCCGGATGCTTCCACTGCGAGGATCGACCGGAGGACACGGTGGAGCACACTGTGGAGGCGTGCCCTGCTTGGGCGGAGCCCCGCCGTGTTCTCGTAGCGGCGATCGGCGGCGGCGACCTCTCGCGTCCGGCCCTGGTGCAAGCCATGGTCCGGGGCGAGGAGGAATGGGACGCCGTCGCCTCCTTCTGCGAAGCAGTGATGCTAGCGAAGGAGGTGGCGGAACGAGAGAGGGAGAGAACCTCTCAACGTCCCAGCGAGTAACGGGCTAGCTCGCCGTCCGGCCGTCGTCATGACGGCAACAGACCGTGTCGGCGGCGCGTACGTGTTCCACGCGCGCCTCAAAGAGATGTCAGCAAGGAGGGGCCCGCAAGGGCCGACGCCCGTCGGGGCTGTGGATATCGAAAGGTTACCGCGGCTCCGACACAAGGGCGAAGAAGAAGGAACATGGGTTTGGTTTTTAGTCAGTAGAAGTCTGACACTCCCCTTCGCTCTGCCCAAGAGCGGGGGGGGTTATTCGATGATTTTCCACCCACAAAAAAAAAAAAAAAAAAAAAAAGGCCTTTGCCGTAGGACAAATGATGATATATTGGGTTCATAATTAAATTAAATTTTTCATTCTCTGAAAATATTTCACTTTTGTGTGTGACTTTACATTGATAGTTTAATACCATTATAATGAACGTGCAATTCAAAGATAGCAAAAGTAATTATGGTAATAATATTAAAAATAAATTAAATTAATGTATGAACTTGATTCCAATAAAACATTATTCGTTCCAAATGTTGCTGTTAGCCTGAAAGACAGAACTATAACGATGATAAAGCCAAACTAGCTACTTTATTCTCTAGGAAATTTTGACGTGTATGTGTGAGAAAATGCCTTTATCCTTCCCGAGGATATCATCTATTTTCTTGCCATATTTCATTACGATCAGATCAAACGTTTAGCTATGAAAAGGTATACAAAAAAACATGAACTCTTCATGAAGTATTCTTTAGTAGATTTATTTGTAACGAATTCTGTGTTGTAGCAGTGTAACATTTTAAGACTTGAGGGGTTAGCACAGGCGGGGGCTACGGGATGTCGAGGGGCTGCGGGATGTCGAAAGAGATAACATGGTGGTTTTTAGTCAGTGGAAGTCTGACACTCCCTACCGCTCTACTCAGAGCAGGAGGAATCATTTGGTGATACGGTGACCTGCCAAAAAACAAAAATAAATAATAGGTGTTATCACAGAGTCACAGACTTATGTTATCTGTACTAACGAGTGGAACTGGATGAAGGCTGAAATTCTAAACGTTTCCGTAATTATGTAGTAGGTAACTATAATTTCTTGTCTGGAAAATGCCTTTCTCCCTATGGAGGTAATTTGAATGCATTCACATAACTTAAGAGCTAGTTGGTGAAGAAAACTGGAGTTTGGTTGTTTATATAAATTTTTGATTAGCATAATATTATTATTAGCTATAGCAGTCGAGCGTGTCATAAATATAAATATGATTATATATAGGTACAAGCTAATGTGGGGCTCATGGCTAAACAATAACAGCCGCATGGCTCCATCCATCCATCTTTACGGTATGTGGACCTTGCGAAGTTTGGTCTGTAGATGAGTCATCATTATTCTCTTGCCCATCCCAATTCATTTGGGGTCGGCGCAGCATGTCTTCCTCTTCCATACCTCTCTGTTTTTCGTCATCTCACGAGACACCTCCTTTCTTACCTCATTCTTAACACAGTCCATCCATCGTTTCTTTGGTCTTCCTCTACTCGTATACCCTTCCACATTCATATTCAAAACCTTCCTCACGACATTTTCCTCATTCCTCCGCATCACGTGCCCATACCACGACAGTCGATTTCCACACAACTTTTCAGTCACCGGCGCCACTTTCAGACTTCCTTTTATGTACTCATTTCTTATTTTATCCATTCGCGTAACACCACACATCCCCCTAAGCATTCTCATCTCAGCCACATGTAAATGCATTTCATTCATCCCTTTTGTGGCCCAACATTCTGATCCATACAGGACAGCAGGTCTTACCATTATTTTATAAATCTTCCCCTTTAGTTTAAGGGGAAAGCCAGGAGTCGCAGATTGTTCCCGTGACCTGCCGCCATTTCATCCATCCCGTGTTAATTCTATGCTTAACGCTACGGTCTATTTCGCCATCGCTTTGCACAAGTCTGTAGATGAGTGATAAACCATTAAATACCGAGTCTCCTCCGTACCTTGGAAAGTACGTTAAGCCATTGGTCCCGGCTATCATTTGTAAATCTTTGACAGTCGCTACAGGTAGCCCAGGCCTGAAAGACTGACAATCCAAGGAACTATCATATTACCTAGTATGTAGGTACTCGTTGGACTGTTGAGGTTTCACTGGCAGTAAAATACTGGTACTTAAATTCAAATTCAAAAATCTTTATTTGTGACACATAGGTAAAAGAGCTTATTCAGCTACATCCGGTTAGATTTAAAACGGGAGAAAAAAGGCTAGGCAGATGATGACAGTTACCAGCTAATGTCAACTTTGTGTGGCTAGAACTAAAATGTGACTTGACATACAGTGTCCAACATATCACAGGATTTTTCTCACGTTTTTTGGGACTATATTTAAAAATGTCTTAATTTATGCGTAAAGAATTAATAGCTACTAGCACTTCTCATGCAAACCAGCCCGCATTTTAAACGACTTCATTAAACGATCCGTATTAAAATTTTCTAAATGATCTGTTTTCCACATTGAGACACAAGAGCCCAGACCACCTTCCACCTACTAAGGTAGCCGTAAACAATGCAGCAGGAACTCAATCTAAACTTCACCTGCAAACTTGGGCTGCCATATTTTGTAACAATATGTTATTCGTAACTTATAATGTAGTGCCAAATGTAATATCAGGGACAGGCATTATGTATTAGTTTGTAACTACTTTTAAGTTTTTGAAAATGGTACCATATGTTATTTTCAGCCGACACAGGCTGAAAATTCAAGACAGGACCTTCCTTTTTTCATCCTAATTTAGGGAAAATATTCCCTAAATTGATTGAGGATGAAAAAAGGAAGGGATCTTGTCTAGATGCAAAAAAAGCTTTATTGCATACTCGTACATGCCATATATTCTTACAAAAAAAAAGATTTCCAACAATCCTTTATGTGTTTTCATTTTAATTTTATTGTGAAACTCTTAGCAGAATTGCAGACCCAGTGGCTAAGTCTATCCCATAACATCACGCCTGTAGTCCCCGAAGGGTTAGGCACCACTGCCTGTACCTGTACCCATTAGTACACTCAATTTTCATAAGTTATGTTTAAATCCCATATAATGAGGGGCGACCGTATCGTCATCGACGGGGGCATACATCCAAATTCAACGGCTGCTACTGAGAAATTCCTGTGATGGAAAAACCAAATAACACGTTTCCCGGGTTGAACAAATTCTTATTGCGCTTTTCCATTTGCAGGAATTTGACACTTTTCCCGTCCCGGGAATCGAATCCAGGACCTCATGCTCAGCAGCCACACTTGCAAACACTAGACCAACCAGGCTATAAGCAACCCTGGGGCCCCATAGCCTTGTTGGAAACGTTCTCATACCTTCATTGTTTGAAAGCCATCCACCTATCCCATTAAAGACACCCACTCCCCACATTCAACGTCAATCCCGCACGAAAAAAAAGTCGAGCATCGAAATACAATTACCCACGTTACCCAGCATAGAATTAAGAGCAATTTTCTTAGTGATTTAACCGCATTTCCCGGTACATTTTACTTGGAAATAGGACACTATAATGAACAGTAACTGGATGGGAGAAACCTTAGCTCAAGGCTGGAAAAAACAGGAGCTTCCATCGTACATGTAAGTCTATTACGCGGATCAGGAAATTGAGTTTCCGCTCTTTGTATTAAGTAATTGCACATGTGGAAGTACTGTGTCCCTATCATTTACCATTTTCATCATTTTTTTTTTTAATTTTTTTTTTTTTAGTTATCTTTCATTGACTTCAATTTTGCCCTGGTGGTTGAAAGAATGTCATGCTAACTCAAATGTTTCGCTGATGAAGGTGCGGGTGTTTGTCTCTTTAATCGGACACTCTAAACTTGAAGTTTACGAAAGTTCAAAGTTTCAAAAGTACGCTATGACGAATTTCTGAATTGAGAGTGTTCTGATGCAATAGTAAGAGAAAAAGCAATTCGGAAATATTCTGTTTTTACTTCTCTTCTCTTACTCGTCTTTATCCCCTTTCCCAATTTATTTAGGGTTGGCGCAGAATGTCTTTTTATTCCATACTTGTATATTATTTTCTTTCTGTTGTTCCCTTTAATTACAATCGTCTTCCAAAACCACAATGTCCGACACCCTTTACAACAAAAACACACAACAATTAACGAAAGCAGAACAATTATTTACTAATAGCAATCCTTTTCGAATAGAATTTGAACAAAATATCGGTTCAAAAGCTCGTACCAATTAGTAAGTGAGCCGTCTCGGGTTCCTTAGAACAAACGGGGCTGAAAATAAGCGAAAAACATCTAAGCGCGCCGGTTTAGGGTTCCTTCGCTGTGTAATTGCTGTGCCTTGGGCGGAGATGGCGAAGAATAGGGAATTGGGGAACAGATACGACTGTTGCTGTGTAGGTAGAGAAAGTAGTATTGGTGTTATGCTGTCCTGGTCCTTTTGGCATTAAAAGTGTGCTTATTTATTTTGTTTAGTTTTAAGGTGTTTTTTGTTTAATGCTAATACATAGAGTTTTCTTTCTTTTTTTTCTTTACATCTTCTTCTTCTTATCGTGTGGGCAGTAAGGTCTAACGACCCCACACACCCTGGTGTCAGAGTTTCTAAACCGCCGCAAGGACCTCTGCCATGGTTTGACGACCGCCATTTGGCGGCCGGGACCACCGGCTTATACGTGCCTTCCGAAGCACGGAACCATCTTTTTATCAGACAATCAGGTGATTCACGCCTGCAATGTCCTAACCAAACTGGAAACAACTTCACAAAGTATGCCTTCCCGTGGGAATCGAACCCACGACCACCGGGTCACAAGGCAAACGCCTAAACCACTCGACCACGGAGGCAGTTTTCTTTACATGATAAAATATGTTTTTCTAAATTAGGTTTTACGAACACTTTCACACCAGTCAAATTATTTTGTAAAAGTAGATGAGGTCTTATTAGGATGATTTCACTGTTTCGTTGGTTGGTCTTCGTCTAGCTACGTTTTTACACTAGGAATTACTCAATAGCTGCCCAGATTGGAGCACGGTTTAGCGTCCTATTTTTTATGGGACCAGGTAAAAAGGGATACATAATTTTAATTTTATAGCTTTAATTTATTTTCCATGTCACCATGGAGGTCACTTTCATAATCATAAATCTTTATTTAACTCGACACCAAGTAATTTAAACAGTGGTTCAAATAACGCAGAATTCTGTATAGAAAAGTTGTCCGAAGTAAAAAGTATAAGATTGTCCCTTCTGCGTCCTATAAATCATTTTAGTCTACGGACTGGCTTAGAAAGAGCGCTTCACTCGACTCCTTCAGACCCAATCAATCGGTGAAGGCTTTTTTATTGTACTTAAATAACGTTTAAAAAAACGTACTCGTTTATTGATGTACGTGTATTCTGGATTAATTATAGGTTTACACCGTGTATGATTTTTATTTTTTTGCAAGATTATGGATAGGTACTTCCGTTTTGTTTTGGCTTCATAAGATGCATTATCGAACACGAAATTATTGGTTCTATCGCATTACAACTTTTCAACCCTATTAATAAATAATAATAAATAAATAAAATCCATTTATTTCAGGTTTCCCCATATTCAATTTACACGATAAAAACGTCCATCTCAATCAATCATTTGATGATTTTCCACCCACTAAAAAAAAAAGGGTCAGATCATAGGCAGTCGCTCCATGTAAAATACTGGCATTCCGCTGCATCTAGTTAGATTGAAAGCCAACCCCAACATAGTTCGGAAAAGGCTAAGAAAGATGATGATTATAAAAATTTAATTGCAACCGCCAAAACAACGAAACTTTAAAAAATTGACTTCGTGTTATTTGTGTTTGTGGCTCCACATTAAACTGTTTCCCGTTCAAAATCTAATTGAAACAGTGTGCCATATTGATCTGGCACATACGGAACTTAGACAAATGCAAGCGAAGGCTTTTAGCGGTGTTCCGGCGGCGGAGTGCATCGTGACGTAGCATCCGGCTTGTCTGTCCGACTTCCCGTTGCCGTCGGTGGGGCAACGCGGGAACTTTAAGGGTTGTCACGTGCACTTAGGAGGTGAATGTACTGTTGTTCACAGGTACTGTTGAGATATATACAAATTTAATTCTCATATTGAGCAGAGCGGTGGCCTATTGGTGGCGACCCCTAGTAACGATCAGTATGTCGTGGTTTCAAAACCAGGCAGGCGCATTACTGTGTAATTTAAGTATATCAACACGGCTGCTCTCAAAATGGTGATGGAAAACATCGTGAGGAAACCGGAATGTCTTAAAACCAAAGTATTCGAAGACATGTGACATCTACCAACCCGCACTGGACCCGCGTGTTGGATTAAAGCCCATCCCTCTCCTAGAGAGGAGGCCTGGGAACAGGCCGGGGAATGGGAATAGGCTGAAAATTATGGATTCTTATTTGTGTACTTTCGTTTTTCGAGTTTTATTATGATAAGAGTTTTATTATAATGATGAAGAGTTGCAATGATTGCAACGGTATCGTATTAAAAAAGTTCTTTAAGACTTTGTTAAATGTATTAGCATAACATCTCGTCTTTATTCCCCGAATGGTTAGGCAGAGGTGTACCTATTAGTACACCCACATTTCAACAGTTATGATTATGTCCTTTGTTCTTGAGTGAGCCTATTGCCATCAACTGGGTGCATTTCCTGACTCCATGGCTGCTACTGAGAAATTCCTGATGGAAAACCCAATATCACTTCTCCCGACCCGGAAATCGAACGCAAGAATCTCATGCGCAGCTGTCGCGCTTGCACCCACTAGGCCAACGAGACAGTGATACGTTTTAACAATACCAAAACAAAGTTATAGGTATGCTTAGACGGACAAAGTTACGGTTCAAAAAGTTTTAGCATTAAAAATCAATAGAGCAGTGGTTGGGACAGGCGTCACTTTTGCACCGGCGAACACAACCGGACAACATCCGGGTTTTATGCGAAGTAAACAAAAACAATAAACAAATACGTACACTGAATTGTGAAACTGCAGCCGGATAAAATATTCAATGGTTGTACTGATTTCCTTTTATAACAATTGCAATATTTTTTCTTTTGTTTTAACGTTTTGTCTCTTTTTTCACATTTATTATTGCATTCATAAAAAAAATTAAAGGGTGTAATCGAAGCCGAAATGTGCTTGTTCTTCCTCACTGTCATTGCGATATTTTTATTTGTTCAGGACCATACCTGGGAACGTTCTTGTTTTGTTACGGAGATATCGGAGGTCAAAATTTCAACATAACAAGTTTTTTTTTAATACGAATTTTTAAGGTACGAGTCATGGATATATTTCTAGTAAAGACTAGAAATATATCCATGACTCGTTTACGCACAATGTTTTGAGAGGAGCGTTACATTGAGTTTTACCACAAACGTTATTTTTAACCCGAAAAATGTTTTTTGGGGTGAAAATCACGTTTTGCGGTTCGCGAGCTGCGTTCGCTTACTCGTTTCCTAGAAATATTTTTTGCGTAGGGTTACCTACTTAGTTTGCTAGAATGCTTGGTTGACGGCTTCGTGTATACAGACATAAAATAATAACAAAACAAATGTAGGTACACTGGTACATGAATAAAAAGCATTTTTAGGATTTCGCCGGGAGCTTGAGAACAGAAATCATTCCACAAGATCTTACTAAAGGGATAAAAAGTATCCCATGTCCTAAACTCTTATCCAAGGTCTACTCGTGTCCCGTCGGGGCTGCGGGTTGTTCGAAAGAGATACCGCGGCCTCGACACAAAGGTATAAGAAGGAACATGGGTGGTTTTTAGTCAGTAGAAGTCTGACACTCTCTACCGCTCTACCCAGAGCGGGAGGAGTCATTTGATGATCTGATTTCCCAACGTCCAAAAAAAAGGTCTACTCATTGTTCTATATTATCCAATTCCCTTCAGCCATCTAGATATCATTATCCATTAACCTATTGGCGTTATTCTAGCTAACTGCGAAATACAAAGGATTACAGAATCATTTGCAATGCAGTTCAAGGTTACAAGTTTCAAAATCGCATAATAAGTCCTGCTGTCAGAACTTATGGACACCTATATCATTATGCAAGCATTCTGGGGCTACACAGCTATCTATTTTAACCCTTAAGTATTAGACAGGCTAATCAAGTGAAAACAGATGTGAAGATCGCGTGAGATTGATCCTGAGACGTAACACCTTGTTAGTTACCATTGCGTGACTATCCGAAGACCAGTCTTACGATATACCCGTGAACAGTTGGTGCTGATGTCCTGATCGTATCTTTGTGCATATCTCAGGGAAATTAGTGCTATTCTAGCCAGTAAAGAAAGAAATAAAACATATTAATTTGGCTCATGCTACAAGTATACACAACAAACAATTAAAATTAAAAACAGAAGAAATAGTAATTTTCAGTTCAGCAAACTTGGATACAGCCTAGAAAACGCTGGCGTGACGAAGCGTTTGTGACAAATTGAACTGAGAAAACCGCACAGAGGGAAGTGGAAGGCTATGGGGGAGGCTTTTGCTCAGCAGTGGGATAATAAATTGGCTAAGAAAGAAATAATTGGATGACATCTTGGTAAGCGCTTAATCTTGAAAACAGCTAGGGCCGGATTGAAGCAGACAAATCTTTTTTCCAAATCTTAAAAACTCTGCAAAAAACTGCGAAACTCGCTTGTTTATATCAATAAAACAAAATTCTCATTCGGTTTCGATTTTATTATAAACCCTAGTGCAGGCGTGCGGCGTCCATTTCATTCAGACTGTACGCTTTTGTATAAGGTTTGGTTTGGTGTTGCCAAACTTTTGCGTTTTTGTCAGATGCGATTTTATTTATTGCAACACCTGGATGAATGTCAAAGGACCGCGTTTTTTCGATGCTGTGAACTTTTCAAACTATTAGGTACTCTAGATTGTAGTGTGCTTTTTTATGGAGGGTGGGAAATCATTAAACGACTCATCCCGCTCTGGGCAGAGCGGTAAGGAGTGTAAGGCTTCTACTAACTAAAAACCCCATGTTCCTTTTAAGCCCTTTGTGTCGAGGCCGCGGTATCTCTTTCGAACAACCCGCGGCCCCGACGGGATAGTAGCGGGTAATTATACTGAGGTTTAACATATAAGGTATCCAGAGAGCACACGTACGACGAACCACAGATTAACAAATATTTTTTGATGGAAGTGAAAAAAGCGCACACCAAAAGTATTATAATAGTCTGTACTCTGCACTACTCGCTGTATCACAATTATTAAAGATGTTCCATCTTTAAAAATTGTCTCTTTCTTTCTTTCACAATTTTTAAAGATGTTCCATCTTTAAAAATTGTGATACAGCGAGTAGTGCAGAGTACAGACTATTATAATACTTTTGGTGTGCGCTTTTTTTAGAGTAGTCTGTATATCCTAAAAATTCACTGTATTATTTACTATTATGTTACACCAGTTTGTTTATTAAAGCATGGAACCCACGTGACAAATTCATGAAACGCTGGCAACACTAACAGATATGATCCGTCCTGTCGTCGAGTGCAAAGCTGCTGACGATTGGTCTGGCTTATTCATCGCACTGATATTGCACGGCTTAAAATGTGACGTTCCAAATTTAAATGTTTTACTCCGATATAATTGAAGTTTTTCATGTGTGTGTGTCCGTGGGTTTATATTGGAGAGATACTCAAATTATTGTATCGTTAATTATTTTCAATTTAATTATAATATCTGTCACGTTGGTTTAGTGGTCGCAAGCGCCGGCTGTGCATGAGATCGTGGGTTCGAATCTCAGGTCGGGCCCAGTGTCATTTGGTTTTCCATAAGGTACCTCAGGATTTGTGCCTGTTTTATAGCTAGAGTTTAGGCTTAGAGTGTCGGTGGTGGATGCCCAAAGAGTGATGGTCGTGGCTCTTAGAAGAGCCGTTTGGAAGTATCATCGTGGTGAAAGGATTAGTCAGCTAGACTCTGCGTTACCGAGTGCTAGCTGTCCAGGGTGCGCCGGGCGTTTAGAATCGCTGTACGATTTAGAATAACGCCACTCGGGGAGGCTCCTTTCCTGCACCCCAAGGCTCCTTTCCTGCATCCCGAAAAAATGGCAATAGGCTTGGCCCCTATAACATAACTTAAATATAACTAGGTACTTTATTTTCAAGGATTATATTTACAATAAAATAATAACAGTCAAATTAAATAACCCCTTTTTTGGCCTTCGCCGCAGTCGGGTAAATAGAGCACAGTTGTTTTTTTATGACATGGCCAAATGCGGGTGGGACACAGAATCTCATCACTACTAAATAACAATAGAGTGAAATCTTAAACACATCTACACACAGGTGCGAAAAAATTCCAAACCAGCAACTTAGATTTACAACATACAAATGACTGTAGATACAAAAAAATAATAATCCAAGGTGTGGGTTATAAAAAATTCATGAATGACAAATGGTAGTGGCTGGGCGAGAAGTGGCCGACATCCATCTTCGCGGGAGAAATTTGTAAAAACCCCGTATGAAAGTCAAGGGACTGTATAAAGAGAAACAGAAGTGCAACTAGGCCCTTTTTAACCGACTGCTGAAAATGAGGAGGTGCCAACTCGAATGATTTTTCTAAAATGTTTGTGACATTGTACATCAACAATTTTCTAAAATTAACATTCATGAAACGTAGCCGCTTGTTTCGATGCGAAGGCCCTGACTTACAAGTATAATTTTACCAGAATTACGTGGTGTAAAAGTACCCTTGTCTCCCCACCACTGCGATATTTTTTTGTTCTAGACCATATCTGGGAACCCAATAGTTATTGGGTTCTATTGGGGGTCAAAGTTCCAAATTTTTCACAGCTGTTTTTGTAAATACTTGTTTTTCAGGTTATAACTTTACTTAAATTACCTCCATGACTCGTTTACAATTCAAAGCATCCACTAGCACAATGTTTTAAGAGTGCTACATTGAGTTTTACCGTAAAATGTGATTTTGGATCCCAAAAAAAAATCGTTTCCCAGCAACAATTTATGCATAGGGGTACTTAGTTTGATGTAGGTACATAATGCTTGGATGACGGCTGTGTGGTGGGTTAATTTACAGCCTGTATAGGTACACATCAACAATATTTTAAAGCGATATTTCTAAATATTTTGCATAACTTTACAGGTACCAGCTTTTTAAAAAAGTTTAAAACAGTAGTTCTTTGCTAGCACATTTATTGTATGTACTCCAAATTCAAATTTAAAAAAGTTTTTTGACAAAGGCAACAAAATAAAATTAACTATAAATACATCGAGAAATCTATAAGGCGTGACGAAAGTCCTGTACATATTCATGTAAACGCTTTGCATCTGTAAGTCGATTCTGACCATTTGTTCGTAGTTGAAATACTGTAGATTCCCTTTACTAATATGTCTACTGTGCAAGGGACCAAAGGTCTAACTGTACCTCATACTTTCTCGTTTTGAGCGCGTTTATCAAAATGGCGTACATTTTTTTGTTTGTAAGCTTTATAAATTACTGTCTTGTACTTTTGTTTGTTAGAGTTGCTTTTTTATGGATTACTGTAGAGTTTATTTTATTTAATTAATTTTAAGGACAACTTACTGCTAAAACATTTGAGTAAGTAGTCGAATGAATATGTAGAAGAAGGCCAATTTACAAGTTTCCACTTATAAAGTTACAATTTCAAGTTTCATAATTTGACGTGATTGTCGTGAGGACAACATCATCATTATCTACAACAATATCTATTCTAATTAATTAAACATGTTTTTTAAATTAATTCGTCGGAAGACTCTGGACATAGGCCTCCTCCAAGTGTCGCCACATTTACCGGTCCCGTGCGTCTCGCATCCAGCGAGTCCCAGCAACCTTCACCAGGCCATCGATCCATCTAGTGGGAAGTCAATAATTTTAAAAATAATTATTGGCTTATTATCTAAAAATGTTACATTTATTTTATCTGTTCTGTTTTTTAAATTCCGAATCATTTTTTTTGAATATTGTCCATTAAACACGTAACATCTACAACAAATCAAATTAACATCAAAACCTGCTCATATCAACATTACGAACCACAATACATTACAGATTCCACAATACAATACTAAAATGAAATTCCTCTGAGGAGCTCTGCAAATGTCTCTTTGCCTCAAAGGAGTTTCATCTGTCTAATTTAATTATCTGTCTCAAACTCCACCATTGCGATACCGGGACAGGTATTGTTGATAACAAATAAGATAATTGCATTATACTTGAGTATCAAGTGACAACTACTAGTTTCTGTAGTTTAATATCTGTTTAGTGTGAAGTTTATTAGGGGTACTACGCACTTAGAAGATTCTAATTGAGTGTCTGATAGTATCACAGTCGCGTTTAGATGTTTTAAATTCAATCGCACTTTTAGGGTTTTGGATTTCCCGTCGGGGCTGTGGATATCGAAAGGTTACCGCGGCTCCGACACAAGGGCGAAGAAGAAGGAACATGGGTTTGGTTTTTAGTCAGTAGAAGTCTGACACTCCCCTTCGCTCTGCCCAAGAGCCCGGGGTTATTCGATGATTTTCCACCCACCAAAACAAAAAAAAAAAGGGTTTTGGATTTATTAGGTACACCAACAGCAATACATAAAGTGCTGGTATGTTTGGTTTATCTATGTTGTAGCTTGGGTGAAGGATCAATTTTTAAAAAATATCAAAATTTGTTAAAAAATCTAGTTTACCTACATCATATGTTGAAATCATACATACATGCGAGAACGGTGTAGAAATACATTCAATGATGAAGAAAACCATGGCAACTAAGAGATGACCAGTCCCTACATACAGCGCCCGTTCACGAACATGATGCATTCAGCTCAACCATTTTGAAGGTAGCTAAATTAGTGTAGGTTCTTCGAAAGAGATACCGCAGCCCCGGACACAAAGGGCTAAGAAGGAACATAGGTGGTTTTTAGTCAGTAGAAGTCTGACACTCCCTACCGCTCCGCCCAGAGCGGGACGAGTCATTTGAGGATTTCCCACCGTCCAAAAAAAGCAGCTAAATGATCCGAAACATGCTACTATACAACTACACCACGCCACCTCTCAAAAGCACCCTTTATATCAGTCCTATATTCTGACGTTACAATCGAATATTCTAGTACACAAAGTTCGGATGGGTTTCCAATTTGTATCCGCGTGCAGTCCAACTCGCTGGCATCCAGGCAGAGTCCAGAAACTTCAGTCACATGTCTCGTGAGTTTAGGCGATTTCTATTGAACTAGGTTCAAGCGTGGATCCTTCTGGAGTTAGCGGTTATGGAAGAGGCAAGCACATACTGTGATACAATGTTTGAATGAATATTAGAATGAATGAAACGTGTTACTACTTTAAAGAAGAGCAGACAAGAGCAACGGTGGCCCAGTGGTGGCGGCCCCGACTTACGAAAAGTAAGTCGTGGGTTCGAACCTAGGCAGGCGGATTACTTTGTGTATTTTATTTCATCACCACTGCTCAAAACGTACGGTCCGCATGACGTGCCCACTGGAGGGACTCAGGCCTCTTCTCTAGGAAAGGGAGTGGTCTATAAGTTACCACGCGGGCCAAGTGCGGGTTGGTAGATGTCACATGTCTTCATTGAGGTATAATGTACTACGTAGTACATTACGTAGTACAGCGCATGTCTTCAAATATTTTTCTAAGTATTTCTAAGATATGCCGGTTTCCTGTTTTGTTGTATCTTTTCCTTCATCGTTTTGAGAGCAGCGGTGATGAAATTAATTCCGCCGGCCGGGCCGCCACCACTGGGCCTACGCTGCACATCATCATTGTCATCGGTAACTCAACGATGTAATTTTGTCTAGGCTCTCGATCAGTCATCAACGACACTTCTTTCAGACTTAAGGGTAAATTTATTCAGCCATATCTAGATCTAGTTTTCTAACATCCAGTCGGTCGGGACATGTCTCAGTTGGAGCAGCCCCCGATGAGTTCTGTTCTAAACTTGGGTTACATTGAGTTGCACTCACATATTTCTATTATATTGCTTTCTGTTTTGTGATTGGTATATAATAGTCCATGGTTTTTGCAACTGACTAAATAAAATATGATTCTGTTTAGTCCGTCTGTTAGATTATCAAAAAATGTTGGATACGTGATTTGTTTTATCAAATTAATAAAAAATTACGAAAATAAAACGTGTCAAAGATCGCGAGTGGGAGCTGGTGACGTCACTTTTTGGTAAAAAAATGTACCAAACTGTGACGTCGCATGACTTTTCGTAGCACTGTCTCGTCTTCATTTATTGTTTACGTGAAAAAAGAAAAAATACAGGTCCAGTATTTTTTGGAAATCTATCTGACGGACTAATAGATTTTTTTGTCAACTGGTTGTTAAACGACAAAGAGTTTTAATTTTTCAGATAGAGGATTCGAGCCATTGCAAAAGAGATCGTTACTAGTAAAAGTCAACAAGCTGCTGTCAGTAGTCAAGTTTCTATTTGAAATAAATGCTTTGAGTTGGCAATTTATTTTGTCATTTCCACTATTTTTCAGAGGTGTCACTGAGTAATAAACATCTATTTGTAACATAAAAAGTGTTATAGCTACAGGCCATGAAGGTAAAATATACTATAATGGATCTGTGAATGGATACTATAATTCATATGGAGCTCACCCATCCTCAGACTAACCCTACAATGTGTTAACTTTCCCTTCTACTAAACCACGATTCTTACTACAAAAAATAAATGAAAAAAGCCAGAAAACATAATCTTATGATGTACAAAGTGGGTATAATGAGCGAATCGTTTATAGCGCATGACGGATAGCAAGGGCCATACAGAACCGTCATTATTTATAATGTAACCATTTTACCGAGACCCCTGACCCATCTCCAAACCTCCCCACAAGATTCCACTTTGTATACAAAAGTGGGAAGCAGGGTAGGTCTTGCAGCCATGGTTTTTCTGGTAAGAATTGTTGTACAGCATCTTGAAAGCAAATTATGTATTTTTGCATGTATTTGCTGGCTAACGAGCGAGTAAAATGTTCTTGAAATGTTTTGAATTATTATGAGAATGAGAATTTAAAAAATGAATGACATATGAATTCGGAGGTAGTTCTCATTTTTGTGATTCAATGCAAGGCTTGCTTTAAATTATTTAAAAGATGATTCTGTTGTTATTTTAAGATATATATTCTTTTCAAAATAGATTTTTCTTCTAAAGTTTATTTTTCACTTTTTTTGTGTTTAACTTTATTTATTACATTAATTAAAAACTATAAAAAAAAACTAAACTAACAATAAACTATAAAAAGGCATCGAAATACTGCTCCTCAACGCTGTCAGCCGGTAATGTGCCCAAAAGACTGGCGGCATTGCCTCGTTGTATGGCAACACTTAGCCTCTGGCCAAGATAAAAGCCAGCCCTTGGGTCACGAGAAGCGTCAACTAAGCGTTTGGAAATTTCCTAATTTACCTGTCTAACTGATTATTTGATTTATTTACTTTGATGCAATCATGCTAGGCGGCTAGTGAGGCGTCAAAATCAAAGAACGTTAATTTCGCCTCGTTACACGCTTGCCTCAGGGTGCTCAACAGCGCTTCGCCTGACTCGGGAATCATACCCAGGACCTCATGCACATCAATCGCGTTAGCCATTACTGGACCAACGAGCCGGTCATAGGTAGGTACATAAATACTCACGCCTTTCTCCCATAGGGGTAGGCGAAAGCACCTAGCTATGATATTTTTTTTATTTTTTGGTTGGATATCATCAAATGACTCCTCCCGCTCTGAGCAGAGCGGTGTCAGACTTCTACTGACTAAAAACCACCCATGTTCCTTCTTAGCCCTTGTGCCGAGGCCGCGGTATCTCTTTCGAACAACCCGCAGCCCCGAAGGGACCAGCTATGATAGTTACATAATACTTTAGCTTCATTCAATTTTATATCTCGTCACACACTGATTAAACGCTTGAATAACAGGAAATGTAACTACGGCCACTAATACTTGCAGTAAACATTGGCTCATCAACATTCTCTTCCCATCGCAATTAATTTGGGGTCGGCGCATAGCTCTTCTTCTTCCATAGGTACTTCTGTTTCTCATCTATATAAATAAAAAGAGAAGTCCTGACTGACTGACTGACTCATCAACGCCCAGCCCAAACTCTTGGACCTAGAAAGCTGAAATTATGCACAGAGGTTCCCTTTATAGTGTAGACAAGGAATAAGGAAGGATTTTTCGAAATTCAACCCTTACGGGATTTAAATAGGGGATGAAAGTTTGTATGAAAAATCGACATTTTCACGCGGGCGAAGCCGCTGGCAAAAGCTAGTCATATCATAAGACACCTCCTTTCTCAACATTGGCTCGACAGAAATAAATAAAACAAACACAAAAACAAGCCCAAAAAAGTGTAAATTTATTTTAAAATCGGATAAAACTTGATCGCAAATCTCTTACAGTCAAACACGAAACGGAAAAACAAAACGCTGAAACACTCCATTACTCTTGACTTCATCAGACAGTTCACATTTAAAACCACACCCTAATTTTCACCCTAACTTGTACCCTACAAGGTTGGTATTTGTATGAAGGTTGTCTGGAAACTGTAGGTCCTTTTGTCCTTTAATTCAAACCCTAACTTGTCTCCCACAAGGTTCGAATTTGTGTGAAGGTTGTGTTGAAACTGTAGGTCCTTTTTTCCTTTAATTTGGACGAGTGCGGTAAACATTAGCATTCCACGGGAAAGCTGCTTAGCGTTTCTAAGTAGGTAAACAAGACTGTTGAGATTAGTGCGATTTCTTTCTAGGATTTATTTGTTAAGAGTAGAATTAAAAGTAGGAGATACTTAGAGCGGCTTGCGCATCGTCGTTAAATACAGTTTAAGAGCGACGTAAACGCATTTAGTCTGCTAATTATATTTAGCGTCTTGCACAACAAAAATTTAGGCACTAATCACGTTTAACGAACTGTCAAAGTTAAATACCCAAAGATGGCTATTTAACGTCGCTAAATACGTTTAGTAGCAATAGCGCGTAATCATTTTGAGGTTATAGAAATTTTACTATTATTTTATAAAAGACTAGCAGTTGCCCGCGACTTCGTTCGCGTAGAAATTTTGACTCTCTTGTCTGGACTGCCTGTGGATGGTACTATGTCAAATCGAATGCCAAATGCCAATCGAAGCGATTATATTCCCTTAAACCAGCCCTGTCGTAAAATCTATTCCTACCTGAAATGTCTTAACTATATTCTATCTCTCTGCCAATTTTCAGGTACAAAAAGCCAAGGATTTCATATGGACTTACGGGAGCCCTTAGTCCAGGTCTTACAAACTTAGCTTAGATCTCCTACTCCTAAACTCTAGACTTGTTAAATTTCAGGTTGTTAGTACAAAAAAAAACAGTACATTTTTACAAACATGTGAAAGCCCTCAGACCTCCTTATTCTGGCCATGTTGCTAAACTCGCTAAATCCGTTCTTAGTCAACGTCTACTAACTATAAAGTACCTTCCTGCCAAAATTGTAGCACAAAAAAGGAAGGACTGTCATACAAACTCGCGTGAGCCCTTAGACCTCCCTATTCCGGCCCTGTCGCAAAATCGGTTCTTAGCAAACTTCTACTCACCTACTACGTCCCTGCCAAAATTCAAGTTAGTAGCACACAAAATGATGGACTTTTAAACAAACTTGCGAGCGCCCTTAAACCTCTCTAATCCGGCCCTGCCACAAAACCTGTACTTAGCAGAGTTCTTCTAACTATAAACTACGTGCCTGCCAAAAATCAAGTTTGTAGCACAAAAAATTAAGGATTTTCTTACGAACTTGCAAGAACCCTTAGACCTCCCTAATCCGGCCCTGTCACAAACTCTGTTCTTACCAGACGTCTACTAACTATAAACTACGTCCGTCTCAAAAATCAACTTTGTAGCTCAAAAAATGAAGGACTTTCATACAAACTGGCGAGAGCCCTTAGACCTCCCTAATCCGGCCCTGTCTCAAAATCTGTTCTAAGCAGACGTCTACTAACTTTAAACTACGTCTCTGTCAAAAATCAAGATTGTAGCACAAAAAATGAAGGACTTTCAAATAAACTTGCGAGGGCCCTTAGACCACCCTAATCCGGCCCTGTCGCAAAACTAATTTATAGCGGATGCCTACTGACTATAAACTACGTCTCTGCCAAAAATCAAGTTTATAGCACGAAAAATTAAGGACTTTCATACAAACTTGTGAGGGCCCTTAGACCACCCTAATCCGGCCCTGTCGCAAAATTAATTCATAGCAGACGCCCACTGACTATAAACTACGTATCTGCCAAAAATCTAGATTGTAGCACAAAAAATGAAGGAGTTTCATACAAACTTGCGAGGGCCCTTAGACCACCCTAATCCGGCCCTGCCGCAAAATCCGTTCTTAGCGGACGTCTACTGACCATAAATTACCTCCCTGCCAAAAATCATCTTTGTACGTCCAGCGGTTTTCGAGATTTCGTGATGAATCAGTGAGTGAGTGAGTGAGTGAGTGAGTGACCTTTCGCTTTTATAGATATAGATAGATTGTAAAGAGTTCGGTAGGAAGTTTGTAAGATGGATTTGTGGGAATTGTATTCTGACGACGATGAGGAGATTATAGAATATATCAACAGACCGAGGGAATTGTTTGAGAGAGCAGACTTATTTGGAATGTATTCGGACGACAAATAAAATTCTTCAGAAGGTTTCGTCTAACGAAAGAAACCACTATAATTTTGTTACAGCAAATAGCCCCACATTTAAAAACCAGCAACAAGTAAGGAAAATGTACTCATTATTAATGAATATTCAATAAATAAATAGATAGCTACGTAGATAATTAGCTATTTTTCAAATCACAACAACACAATTTGTGACTTGACAGCTCGGTTGACTTGATGTGACAATTGAAAGCTCGTCGGTCCATTTCACGCATTTTTTTTTTAAATGCAACCATTTTGCTCTAAGTCAGTGTACAACGCACGAAAAGGTAAAAAGGAACGCAAGAAACTGCTTTATCGACTCCCTAACTACGATTACTTAAATTACCATCCAAACGGACGTGAGCAAGACCTTTTTAATTGTATTTAGGCTAAACATATTTAGCAAGATAAACGCATTTAACTAAATTCTGTTCTACCAAATGTTGCGCAAGCCGCCCTTAGTGTCTTCATATTAGATGAAATCTTGATAGCAGGCGAAAGCATATACGATAAACTGTATAATATTCAATGCATTAGGGAATGAGAAAAGAGTTTTGAGACTGTTTCGTTGGTCTAGTGTTCTCAAGTGCGACTGTTAAACATGAGGTCCTGAATTCGATTTCTTTAGCGGGCATGATGTTATGGTTTTTCCACCAGAAATTTGTCAGTAGCAGTCACGGATTCTGAATTTGTGGCCGACTGATGGTAATAGGCTCACCGCCTATTCCATTGTCCTTAAAACATAACTAGCGAAATGTGGGTGTACTATTAGTTGTAAAAACTCTGCTTAACCCTTCAAGGATTACAGGCGTGATGTTATGTATGTATAAATGTCGCGAGGACCGTTTTGACGTAGTTTTGGCTATATTTAAGAGTAGAGAAAGATCGAAGAAACGGTGGATAGATTGTGTCAGAGGTAGTATGGCTTCAAAGAGAGTGAGTCTGGAGAAAGGAGTAGAGACGGCTTATACATTAAGAAGGAGATTCCAAATAAATTGGGCTAAGAGCAGGAGAGAGGAGAGGGAGAGTATGACTGGTTAGATACTGACAAAACTCACTTCATATCACTTACAGTTACTAAACCATATCGAAAACTCATTGATAATGCACTGTACAAAATAAAAATACCAGCTAGATAGCTTATTTCACAGATTTCACTTAAAAGTGCACGCTATAGCAAAACAGCCAATATCCAAAACGATAAAAATGAATAAAACAATTTTTAATACGAAAAAAGCTAAACATCGACAGCGGCGCCAACCGAGCGAAGGAAATTCCAAATTCAAATCAGTTCGTGAGTTGAGTGCGAAGCGAGCGGACGTGCTGCGACAACCATTTATTCCGTTACAACTCTATTTCAAATGCTAAATATATTGTCGAAAACGAGAATATTGCGGGGAACTGTTTGCATAATTTACATTTGAGACGAATTTCGGGGTCTGTTTGGTTTGCCAGATTCGTTTGTAATCTTGATTAGTGTTATTTGGGGGTAATTAGTTATACAGCCTTGAGTTTTATTGTAATTGCTTCAGGTTTATGGTTCCTTGCAATAAAAGAAACGTTATTGTTAATTTTCAGCGAGTACCTATGAGATAGTAACTAGCATCCATGTTTTGAAATCTCAGTAATTTTACTAAAGAACAACACATTTTACCTTTGTAAACAGAGCTAATGCACAAGAAAAGATGGATGAAGAACGACCAGAGCCCAAAAACAATAGCAGAAAAATTAGAAACGGAACCAATACGCACACTTACTCTATTACAGAACCCATAACTAAACAAAATCACCATTCACAAAATCAAAGAAAAACCATCTTACAAAACTGACCACCACATCTATCCTACACCGTACCCTCTTAATAAAAATATGACAAAATACCTTCCGCCTCCACAAGGCAATGTTTTCAAACTTAATTCTTAACTCCAGTGAGCCCGACGGTAGTTTTTATTAAGTTACAGTGAAACAAACTAGTCGGGAATTTTTCAAAGTTTCTAGGCGACATGGCGTCGCGACGCGACTGCCGCGGGCGACATGGCGACGTCGCTTTCACCTTAAATAGAAGTTCACTTCCAATTCAATTAGTTGAAAGTTTTTGTTGGGGTGAATTACTGTATTTTTGTTTGATAAGCTGTTTTAGTGGGTGTGTTGTGTGTTTCTTATTTTGTTAGGGATGTTTTTTGGTTGTGATCTGTAGAAGCAAAAATAATTTAATTTATCATAAAATAAAGTAAAGTAATTTTAAATTTTTTAGTCATTAAGTAAAAAACAAAGTCCTCCGCCGCGTATATCTCTGCAGACAGACAGATGCGGCGAAGGACTTTGTTTTAATCGCGATAAACTCAAAAACTACTGCATCGATGTTCATGTTGTTTTCACCAATGGATAGAGTGCTTATAGCTTATAGGTAAAAGCTGAATAAGTTTTACATTTGGCGAATATTGTAACTTTAATGGCTTATTTATATCTCGGAAGGTTTTGGAAGGTTTTCCCTGATAAAATAACTGTTTTTATTGATGCTATCTATTGATTTATTATTATTGTCCTGTTCTGATTGTATTCAAAATTGCTTAGATTCGAAATCGAAACCGTGTCTGAATAGTTTTCCGAAAAAGAATCATTGAGATAACATTTTCGACTTTTAGGCTAATATGAATACAAAAGGAACACCAAAGTAACGATGGATAGACTGTGTGCAGGATGATCTGGCAAGAAAGGAAGTGTCTGACGAGACTACAAGTAATAAAAAAGTATGAGCTCCGACCTTAAGGCGCTTTGCACATGGAGCAACTATTGCAGCAACTGGCAACTGGCAACTAGCTGTTTACATATATTTCATTTGGACTGCGCACACATAGAAACTTAGAAACTCTAATTTCGAGTTCCGGTGTTCGTCAACAGTTCAGGATCACATATATGAATTGGGATATGTACAAGAGAATGATGTTGTATAGTCAGGAAAATGTTTGATTGTAACAGATTCACTTCAAACTTAAATTAGAAGATAAAAATCATCTCAATAGTCATCCATACTTGTCGTAAGATGTCGTTGTTAGACTCGCTGCGCCGACTCCAAATGAATTCTGAAGAAGAAGTAAAGTGAAGTCTTCATTTTCAGCTAATAAGACTTGACAAAATAAATCCAGTTTATTTTGCCAAAAGAACAAAAATAAAGAAACTAACCGAAATAAAAACCGCACTTACAAAATTGAAACACTTTCGAAAATAAATTTTAAAATCGAACGCCGAATCACTTACTCGTCGATCCCGGGGGTGTATTAACCCCGTACTTTTATCTCAGTTCGCAGCTTCAGGGGGATGAATACATCAAATGGTTGCAGGCTTTCGGCTTTAATCGCCGGCTAACCGCGGCTCCCGAGGGTAGACCTTTGATGCTAAACGCTGTATCGCTCGTAGTTTTATATCTTTGTGTCTTTGATACGTTTTTGGGGTTTTCATTGATTGGTGTTGGTTCAGTTGTTTTTGATATTTTTGTGGTTGTAATGTTGTATTTGTTACTAGATATATTTTTAAAGATTAATTAAGATATGCTACGATAACTTTATTAGTTAATTGGCTCTCCTTTTTTTTTAATTACGGAAAAACAATTTTTACACATGACATGCAAGATGTTACATCAAGTCATGTCATGTTTAGCAAAATATTTAATAAAAGGTAGGTGGTAGGGTAATTTTAAAGCTGTTAGGCACCAACTAGAATATAACTTATTATATTACAGGGTATGATTCAGACTATCAAACTCAACAACTTTCTCTATGGGACCACCATCATCGTCTGTCTAACATTTGCCTTGGAAACCGACCCCAATATAGTATTTTTGGGGTTGGCTTATCTAATTGGATGCAGCTGAATACCTACCAGTAATTTACTTCAGCGACTACCTATCTGACCTCTGCAAGTCCACAGCCCAGTTAGTACAGGGAGATACGATACCTTTTGGTAAGAATTTTTCATATTTTCCATTCAATTTCATAATAAAATTTACCTCACACATTCACTTGCATCAGACGTGACCGACAAACGTATTCAAGATACATTTGCATAATATACACAATAAAACTTCGTGTCCCACGCTGGGCGCCAAAACGTCTCCGCAGCACAAATTGACAGCGCCACCTAGCGTGTCGCGGCAGAATTGTGCAAGAGCGCGCCAGTCCGTGACCGTACTCCGGGATGAGCGGACGTGTCACGTTTACTTCTAACGAAATACACTGAGAATTCTTCTGGATTCGTTCTCGTTGTATTGGTGAGAGAGGAGTTTTGTTACTTACAGCATGTTTCTTTTGTTTGGTCGTATTTTGACAATTTAAAAGTAGTTTCTGTAGCTTTTATAGCTTGTATCTTTATTGTATGGTAAGACCACTTGCTAGATTTGCGAGGGTAGTTTTGGCAAGTTTTCCACAGCATACAGTACCCTCCAAAGGTTAGTTGTAATTATTCAACTAATCTTTCCTCGCATTTTCCTCTGAAATTCTAGTTTAAAATGACCATTGTAACGTTTTTCGCAGTCAGAAAAAAAAGGATTTGCAGTCTGTACCCACCGTTACCTAACCCCTCTTACAAAGAAGAAGACGGCAAGTGGTGTGAGAAGAGGGGTTAGGTAATGCTGGGTACAGACTGTACCATACATTAGACTCGAGTTGGTATAGAATTTTTTTACAATCATTTTGGTGAGCCCATTGAGGAGCTCTTGGCTAGACCGTTCGGACCGATGATCAGGTTAAGCCACGCTTGGCTAGGTTAGTTTGTAGATGGGGGATGGGATCACCCACTACGGCCACTACATACCGAGTTTACTCCGTGTCTTATAAAGTCCGTTATGTCGTTTGTCATCCCAGCTGCCATTTGTAGATTAAACACTGTTTTAAGCTTTCACGGTTCATAACTATATTTAAAATGTCACTTACGGGATATCTTCCGTGATTGTTATTTGTTTTGTTTTAATAATCATGGAAGATATCCCTTATGTGACTTTTTAAATATTTGTAGATTTTTGACAGTCGTAATCAGTGACCCGAAAATCTGACATCCAGTCTTACCAAGTTGTATCATATAACCCAGTGCTAATTGGGTTGTAGAGGTCAGATAGGCAGTCGCTCCATGTAAAATACTGGTATTCAGCTGTATCCGGTTAGACTGGAAGCCGACCCCAACATAGTTGGGGAAAAGGCTAGGCAGACGATGATGATGGTGTTCCCATGGAGAAAGCTGTTCAGTTTGGTGATCTGAATCTCACCCTGAAATATGATCAAACCGATCATAGTTCAAGGTAAGATTCAGAGCATTTTTGGTACGCGATGTAAAGGTAGTGGTTTTTGACCTAAAAGCATGACTGAATTCAGCAATTAATACTATTAGTTATTTTAGATGCAGTTTATTAAATCTGATCACGATTTCCCATTATGTAGTTAGTAATGTTTAATTGGCTAACTAGCGGATTTGGTTGGAGTAAATTAAACAGTAAAACATTAACAGCACTATAACATCACGCTTGTAATTCCTGAAGGATTAGACAGAGGTGTACCTAATAGTATACTCACATTTAACGTAGAAAAGTGTTCATAGAGTTTCTTGCCCATTCTTTTCCATGGCGATCTCATGTAATAGAGGGCGAGCCTATTGCCATTAACTGTGCACAAATTCAAACTCCGTGGCCACTACTGAGAAATTCTTGGTGTAAAATTTTAATAACAACTTTTTCGACCCGGGAATCAAAACCAACGCAGCAGTTGCCACTAGACCGTCAGTACAGTAGAACATAATTTTTTATGTATTATGTATGAACAATTTTTTAGTTACAGAGTGTCATGTAGATGCCTCTACGATGAAACCACACACACGATGAGTACAGGCGTAGCGCGAAGGCCGTGGAGTGCTACGCGTCTTCAAGTGCTACGTCAAAAAGTGCTACGGCGTAGACTGCTACGACTTTTATTTTGAATTAACGCCTTTTTCGTAGGAGTAGTTTCATATAAAATGCTTCTGGACTTATGCAATAGATAATAATTGCAAACAAGTTTTGTCATATTTTTAATGTATCTTTGTTTTCAGATCAATTTTTATTTAACGTTATTGGGATAATGTAATTTCACTATCGCAATAATATTTATCACAAGACGTTTTATTTATCCCTCTCTTTGGTCCGAAACTTGCTGTGTAAAATATGTATAATAATTATGTGTGTGTTCACACATACATGGTACGGTCAGCAACTGAAGCTATTATATAAGTTTCAGAAGATAATTCTTAATAATATTCCTAACTCTTCAATCATCATTATCTTTCCGCCTTTGTCCTATTCTATTTGGGATCAGTGCAATACGTTTTCTTTTTCCGTTCTCCGATAGTAACATCTAACAAGTTTTAATAAATAAGACGACACGGTTGGCGCAGTGGCTGAGCGATTGGACTGCTGCGCTGCGTGTCGCGGGTTCAATCCCATGCAATAACACTTCGCCCGATCAGATAATCGAATGAATCGGTTACTCTAGGACTTCGCCAAGCTTCATTATCTTGGCGCTTTTCTGGTGGTCGCCACTTTTGATTCTGGCAGCTCCTGGTTGCAGTAGTTTGGGCACTTTTCCCAAATAAAAAAAAACCTGTTTGCTGTAACGTTTGTGACAAGAAATAACCATGCCTGTTATATATTTACTAAAGTTCGCACCATCTTGATAATTGGTAAATATTTTATTGACGAAATGATTGATGATAGGTTTACCGACATAATCATAAATATTATCTGGAGGAGCTCGTGGTTTTTGGGTCGATCTTTAGATTAAGCCACGCTTGCCTAGATTGGTCTGTGGATGTGTGACCCATTCATACCGGGTATTCTCCGTGTCTTGGAAAACACGTTAACAGCTGGGACCAACAGTCCCAGTCAGTATAGTCTAATGAGTGCACTAGCGGACGTCACGCAGTTTCACCCGCGTAGTTCGCGTTCCCTTAGGAATACATAGGAAAACATAGCCAGTCAAAATCATAACCCTCCCTTGGCTTTGCCGTAGTCGGGTAAAAATAGCCTATGTCACTCAAGGAAAGAAAGGGAAGAAATTTCTTTTGAAATAAGCATTACCTTTGTGCTCTTCTATTTGTTATGTTTTTATCCTTTTTTGTATTTTGTGTGTGCATAAATAAATAAATAAGGATAGTGTAGCTTCCCAACGGTGAAAGAATTTGTCAAATCAGTCCAGTAATTTTGAAGTTTATTCGGTACATAAAAAAATACAATGTTACAGAAAAGTGGAAAGGGAATCGACTGTCTTGTTATAGACATGTGATGAAGAGGGACGAATCACATTTGATTAAAAGAGTGATGAACATAAATGTTGATGGATCGGGAGGAAGACCAAGGTAACAAGCCCAAAAAAATGCGTTCGTGCAGTATGCATGATCCAAAACACCGACAGTTGCAAACCATTCTTCATTAATCTAAAATTATTGACACTACCATCCCTTTACATTTATGAAGTTGCCATATTTATCAAAAATAACCCTAACCTATTCGAAACCGTATTCTCTAAACGCCACCAAGGTGCACTGAAGTCAAAATCCCAAAACACAGCCCTTTACTCAAAAAGTTTCCTTGGAATGGCACCAAAAATTTTTAACCAACTTCCCAAATCAATAAGAACATTATGGGATTATAATACGTTCAAAAAATCCCTCCATTACTTTTTAATTAAAAAACCATATTATTCTATCAATGAATATTTAGAAGACAAAAAGTGAAAAATGTTTTTATTTTATTTACATTCTTTTACTTTTATTAGCTTTAGTTCATAAGTTAGTTATTAGCCATAAAACACTTTTATTGTTCTTATTTATTCTAAGTAACTAGATATATCCTTTAAAAAATGTTTAAACTACCTACATTAAATAATGTGTAGACATTATTTGTATGCCTTGCAAGGCAGCACATAGTGATACTATATATTCTTTTGATAACACCTGATAACTCTTTTACCTATGTGTCACAAATAAAGATTTTTGAATTTGAATTTGAATTTGTGTGAGAAATGATATAAAAAGAAAAAGAAGTAAATGATAGCGTAGACAGAGGAGAATTTAAGAAAAACGGTGCTTCATTGACTGTAAGTAACAAGGGATAATGGCGGGAAGATGATGATGATGATGAAGTTTAATATTGAAATACAACTTTGTACGTACTGTCAGTACCCAGCATTACTTGACCCTTCATAAAAAGAAGAAGAGGACAAGCTGTTGCGTGAGAAGAGGGTTCAGATAGTACTGGGTATAGACTGTACCTACTTTTTTTTTTTTTGGTGGGTGGAAAATCATCAAATGACCCCCCCCCCCCCCGCTCTTGGGCAGAGCGAAGGGGAGTGTCAGACTTCTACTGACTAAAAACCGAACCCATGTTCCTTCTTTGCCCTTGTGCCGAGGCCACGTCATCTTACTAAAATCCGCGGCCCCCTACTGTCCCCTTCAAAAATGTTTCTGTTACCTAAATGAGTTACGCATGTTTGTGAGTTAGTTGTATATTTAGACCAACCCTTGACCTCAGACGTGATAAGATTAGTTAATATACTATCTTACTGTAGATAAACGTGAATCTGTTTTAACACAATGTAAGCTTGTTATAAACATGATTTCAACAGTTCCATTTGAACTCAGTAACTTAGATGTGGGGATCAAATAAGCACTCAAAATCACTATTGATTCTGCTTGATTCTGTCCACCGCTGCTCTTCTAATGGTAACAAGATACCTAAAAAAACACAATTTATTTCACATAGGTTTGCATGGGCACTTGTTTATAAAACGGCGAGAAAAGGTGCATGGTTCGGGTTGGTCATCCTATGCAGAAGAATTGGCAAGAAGCTCCTTGGTAACTGTCGAGAATACCAGCCGTGCCGGGCGACCGCGGGCGGGAGCTGAGGCGCGGAGGGTGGAGTCCAGCTGCGAGCGCGCATCAGCCGGTTCGACACTGCGTCAACGTCCTCGCTACCGAGCGCTAGCTACCATTATTCGATTCTCGCCTTCTCAAATTTAAAGAAACCGTTTCTTTTTACTTCCTGTAAATCATTAATACAGTCCTGTAATACAGTCCACATTATTGAAGTCATTGTGTTTCAATCCTCCCAACACCTTGAGGATATTCTTCCATTTCTCTTCAGTAACACTTTTAACGGATGAACGGATGCCCGATGGGGCCGAAAAGTTCTGGAATGGCGACCGCGAACCGGAAGACGTTGCGTTGGAAGGCCTCCCACTAGGTGAACCGATGACCTGGTCAAGGTTGCAGGAACCCGCTGGATGAGAGACGCACGGGACCGGTCAATGTGGCGACGCCTGGGGGAGGCCTATGTCCAGCAGTGGACGTCTTTTGGCTGAAATGATGAACACTTTTAAATGATTGGGTATACATCATGCCATAAAATAGCATTAGTACTTAGGTAAGAGGGGACAACGTAGACCCAACCTTAAGTCGTAGATCACTACACAAAAAACATAAAACAAAATGAAAAGTTAACAAGCATCTAGAAATTTACATATAAGGTCTACAGTGTTCTCACATTCAAAAACAACGGGTAAAGACAATCTATAAAAAGGACAAAAATATCCTACTTCCTATAGATCTGTAATAGATTGGCAGTCGTTTCGTGTAAAATATTGGTATTCAGCTGCATCCGGGAAGACTGGAAGCCAACCTTGCTAGATGATGAGATCATATTTTGAGCCGGACTTGTAAACTTATATTACACGTAACTGACGTTATTTTGAAGGTATGGATGTGGCTGTACTAATGTACAGTCACACCTTCAGAATAACAGCTGCTAGGGTCGAGCTTTAGGTTAGCCGCGTTTGCCTAGAATGGTCCGTGGATGGGCGACCACACATTAAATACCGAGTTTCCTCCGTTCCTCGGTAAGCCGATGGTCCCGGCTGTCATTTAAAGATCTTTGCCTGTCGTTACAGGTTTATAGTCAGTGACCCCAGTTGGTATCCATTGCATACCGAGTTTGTTCGAGTCATGCATCGTACATGGCCCGCGCGCATTGCATACATCAGCACTTTTCCGTCACCTTGCACAAATTATAGTTTAAGGCGACAGTACACAATCAGCATTCATACACAGCGGTACTCATTCACGCATTAGCATTAGTTACGTGGTAGTTAAATATAATCAATAAACAGTCATCTTTGGCTATCCGTGACTTTCATTCAAGCTAACAGATGTGCGACCCATTCAGCAGCGCGTACAGAGTTTCTCTGACAACCAGTCCTACTTAGAGGTATCGGTCGGTACCCAGATCTAACTGGGTTGTGGATGTCAGATAGGCAGTCTCTCCATGTAAAATACTGGCATTTGGTTAGACTGGAAGTCGACCCCAGCATACCTTGTTGATGATCTGCAGATACTCGTAATAGGTAAGTACGATTAATATCTAGAGAATACTACATTATTTAAGTATTATATCAGACTTACGTAACACTCACGTATAACACTCATCCATCACTTACTCAACAATAAGAACGTCCAAAGATATCCAAAGATACGTCTTGAAAGGCACAAATTTATACATTCTTCGAGGCACACGAGAAACATGCCAAGTAAATACAACTTTTATGTATACCCATTGTATATATCTAATGTATTATCGCACTAGAGGCAAAAAATCAAGAATCTTATTCTTAAGATTGAGGGATCTGGGCATGCGCGAGATTTAAACCACGCCTATATAAGAAAGAGACGGTTGTCCTTTCTTGTTTCAGCCTTTGAACCCATCAAAATCTGATTTGAGAAGATTGATTTCAGATAAAGTTGATGGTAATCAAAATAAAAGCTTTTTTGTTAGTGATTTTTTTGCAGTCGTTTTGGTTGTTCTGGGTGGCTGGTTTGGATGAGATACTATTTTTAGAAATTGTATGCAAAAGTACTTTTTTTTGTATTTTTCAAACACTCTAAAATTATTGTTATAGTATTTCTAAGACAGAATAAGTTTGGCTATAAAATACGCGAGAAATAGAAGAAGTGGAGAGGCCTTTGCCCAGGATTGGGACAGATTAGGCAGGCAGGCTAGAAAAAATAAGATACATACAGACATGTGAGTCTAAAGATGTTAAATCGAAATCAATTCATGAAACTATTGTATATTGTTATCTGGCATTACATTCCAATAAAATATCTGTTAACTTCTTTCAAACGGTAAACACTAACTTAATATTTCAATTTAAGGCAAGGTTTCTTGTCTTCATGTAGAAATTGATTAACAATAATATAATATTTTTGAATTTTTTACGTACCATTTAGTCTGACTTTATTTTATTGTTATTGGTATATCATACGGTAAATTGTTAATACTTGCAAACGAAATAATCTATACTACAATTATAAAGAGGCAAAGTTTGTTTGTAATTTTGTTTGTAGGGGGTAATCTTCGAAACTGCTGCTCCGATTCCGAAAATTATTTCACTAATGGTAAGCTGCATTATCCCTGAGTATTATAGGCTATATGTGAAAAGTACCCATGGGTTAAGTTCCATACGAAACGAGAGCAAATCGATAAAAACGAAAGTACACTTTAAATATAATAAATTAACATGTCATTAATTTCCCACAAATTCAAGCCAAATTATTAATCCAGGCTATCCTGTCTATTTAACTAAACACCGTCAGCGAAGCGTAAATTCACGTAAAGACCAGCTGAAATCACATATAATTTAACCACGTACGTATATTCTATATAGCTATTGAACGTCCACACTTTATTCAGCTCACTCTATGTCCGTAATATTCAACATAATTTGACGCACAAACACTGCCGGCTGCATTTCAAAGCGTTGCATCCGAAAATCTACTCTCTGTTAATTAATTTTCCTCTCATCATTTTCCCTTAAAATTACCGCAGGCTTTTCCTACTAAGCAGCATAGTCACATCCTACTATCAAACCAGAATTTTTCTCCAGCAAACTTCAATTCATTACAACGTCGAACCAAGGAAAGTTGGGCTTTTAATTAAAGATATTCAGTGGAAACCCGCCCCTGAAGCCTTAACTCACTGAGACGTGGTTGGCTTATTTTTTTTTCGACACACTCATTCCCGCCTTGCGACCCTCCCAAACAAACAGCCGAGGACTTCGAAAACAATTTTTTTGCCACACAATTTTGCACCTTAACGAGTCCCTGTAAAACTCAACATAGTGTGAGGGGTATGGTTGTATACGTCATTGTGTGACGGTAATGAGAGTTTCAGTTCATTTCATGAAAGTGGAGACTGGCAGTCGAGAAATACAGTCAGTTGACCGCGAGCTTTCGCGAGTACGGACGTGTGGGGATGAGATTTCGTCGCTCGTCGTCGACCGCGGAAAACTTTACGTCGTTACGTTAGTGATTACTGTCAGTGTGTGTGGCCATTTTTTTATTTTTTTTCCTGTGTCTTATGAGTGATTGGTGAAGATTTTGTTTTGAGGTAAGTGTTTTGAATTGTTTAATGCAGTTTTGTCTTGTTTAGTGCAGTACGTCTTTGGAGATATGGCTTTTTTTTCGGTTTAACCTTGAAAATACAGACTGGTATTCCGAAAACGATTTGGTCTTAGGGGTGTTACAATTATTTATGAGTGTTTTTAATAAATCACTTTTTATGCAACATGCAACTGCATTTATGGAGAACGCATTAAAAATAATCGTGATTTATTTTATGTTACATCGTGGTAATAGAGTATAAATTACCCAAATAACTTATATACTGCCTAATATTTTATCTCCATGTAAATAGGCAGCCATAATAATTATCATTTTGTTTTTCATGAAAATTTTGATAAATTCAAAGTACCTAATTAAAATAATTTAAAAATTCTAAACCTTACTATCAAACTAACCACTAAACACTAGTTTTATTCTATTCAATAATTAGTTACTCAAATTATTCTACCAATGTCTGTTTGCACTTTATTTATAAAATATTATATACCCAATGCTCAATAATTACTGACCAATAACAAGGTGACTACTACAGGTTCGATACTTTCGCCACTATTAGCAAGAACTTTTAGGGAGTTTACCAATTATCTAGGTTTTATTTTAACGTAATTCATAAGAAGTTGCAGACGTTCAAGGCACTGCTTTTATACTAAACTTTATTTCAAGATACCTAAGTTATATTTATTACCTTCATTAATTATTATTCATTATTATATACTCTTCTGTTCTTATACTGGGCTAATATACCGAGTGATATAGTTTGTAATTAAAGTTTTGAAATTGATAATAACAAAGTGACAAAGTAAATGAAATTGATTCATTTCATTTTCCTTTTATAAAATGCTTACGATTTTCACAATTTAGTCCATGACTTTGTATTAATTTGCATGCCTGCAGTATATTATTATATTATATTAATGCAGTATATTTTTTCGCATACGACATGTTTAATGAATGAATAGTTGGGATTACAAAAAAGTAATAATTATTTGGTTTACATTTGCAATTATTTTAACATTTTTCATTATTAATACTACGGCATCAACTATGATAATAACTTGAATTCCAGTATCGTAAATCATTTTCTATTAAAAACACACTTCAAATTGTTATTAAAAATGTTTTTTCAAAAAAAAAAAAAATCGAACGACCTCTAAAACTACTGAATTTCAATGGAACGTTTGGTGGCGTAAATTGTAACCCTGCTACGACGTTCTGAAAGGAATATGTCGAGTTCCCAGTAACCCTGTACAAAAAAACAGTTAAAAGTTCCTGCCTAAAACATAGTTTATTATAACTAGAAAATAAAGGAAAAAAGAATAGTCCAAAAACTAACAAGTCTAATTACATTATACTGAATTACATTTTATATTATTATGTAAATTGCTAACATTTACGTTTTCTATTTAATGAACTATTATAAAATAGACGTATTGTAGTAATTTTTTGCGTTTAAGGGTTATGATAATTATGATACATGTTAGGTAAGTACTAACTAAGTAACAAGTTTTGAGTGTAAATGCCGATGGTTGAATGAGAGAAGGAAACCGAAAGGCAGATTATATTATGTGACTTATAAACGAGGTGGACTACTGAGAACACTATAGAAAGAAAAAGATGAAGACATACCTACTGTGCCGACCAAAAAATTATTAGGATAAGGGCAGGAAAATGTTGATGACGATGCAAAAAGTAATGTAAGCTTCGCATTTCATTAATCGATTGACTGATTTGAAAGAAATAATCATCATCATCAAAGCATCATCAAATAAATAACAATTAGAGTTAATTAAGTACAACTGTGATGATAGTTAGTAGTTTCACCTAATGACTAACCTAATTGCCAAGAGCCTCGACCTGAGGAGGCTCTCGTTAGGCAGCTGGATCAAGGACATGATTCAGAAAACAGTACCCCTGAACAAGATTTAGGAGATTTTTCTCTCTGGAACCCCGACCGTCGCATGTCGGTAGCTTGGACCCTAACCGGTTTGCTACTGTTAAAAAGTACAAAATATGTATGATAATAAATAGAGGAGAGTAAATGGTTGCAAGGTTAACAGAAGAGAATAGAACAAAAACCGTAGCACCGACCCCTCGTAACATGCGACAACGGTAGGCAGATGAAGACATTCACTAAAATTTGTTCAAATAATACCGCATAAGGACAAGATACACTAAATTCAGCTAATAAAGTGACTGCTGAACTTACTACGATATCTCTTAAAACAATTTGGGAACTAAGCCAAAGTTATACATTTAAGCTGGAAATGTACAAGTTAAGCTTGCTATTGAATGTTGCTTGGAGTTGTATCGAATACATAGTGTAAACGGACCCTTCGCGAAGTCGTCAACCAAGGATAGGTAACACTTTTCTAAGTCACGTAACACACTCATTCTGTGAGTGTGTTACGTGTCACTCACAGAATTAGTGTGTTACGTGTCATCATCGTGTCAATATCACGTCCCCGTAAGTTTATGAATATGAAACAAAAAACTAAACAACGAATGCACGCTACCTCGAAAAACATTAAACGAATTGACTCTACGTAAAAATCACTGCTGGGAAACCCCTTTTTTTTGTAAGGTGTAAAATTACAATTTACGGTAAAACTCAATGTAACGCATTCAGAGGTTTTGCTAATGGATTCATTATTCTTCTTCTTATCGTATGTATAACGACCCCACAAACCAAAAGTGTCAGAATTTCTAAAACCTCAAGTGCCTCTGTCATGGTTTGAAGACCGCCATTTGGCGGCCAGGACCACCGTGCCTTCCGAAGCACGAAATCATCTTTTGAATGGATTCATCCAAATAGTACAGATGTCATGGAAGTATTTAAAGTAAACTTTATTATTAAGCATTAAAACATGAAAGTCAAAACGAGAGAAATAGTTGCAAGTTTCGCCTCCAATATCTCCTTATTTGGAAGGTTCCCGGGTAAGGTCCAGAACCAATAAATAATTGCAATGTCGGCGGGGACCAGTACCTTTTGATGTCGTTAAGGGTTACACCCATTATAAAAGAGTAATAAGAAATAGGTAGCTAAACTCATTGGGAAAGTATGTTCTAGAACCAAAAGTTATTTATTTATTTATTCATTAACACATACGAAGAGATGTAACACCCATCAGCCTACGCCTGCCTGATGAATAAATGACTCCATTAAAAACAAAAATGATTTTATGCGTTAATAAAACCGAATTTCACATACATTTTTTAACCAAATATTGAATAATGAATACAACGTAAATAACACTGTACAAAAATATAATTCTCAACGAATATTATTATGTGTGCACAATTAAACCAACATCGTAATATTTGAACAAATAGAATTCGGGGAAAAATATTCGAACATAATATACAACATATGATTTTCCGGTCTTTTTAAATCCACGCTTTTTAATTTCATTTTACATTAAATTCCAGTGATCATTTATCTACCTACCAATGTATGTACAATTTTATATCTAATAAAATGAATTCGTGATTACGGGCACGGGAAATGAATTCGTAGAATTCAGATAAACAACGAACCACCATTTATACTCATTTTAACTTATTGAAATTTTTCTGGTACACATTGAAAAAACCTTAATTATTTATGCCTACAAAATGTTATGGTGTTTCTTTCATGTACGGACTATGAAATAACTCAGGACTTCGACAATAGGGGATCGGACTGGGTCAAAATATTATGATTCTGTTTAGTCCGTAAGTTAGATTATCGAAAAATATTGAATACGTGTTTTTTGTTTTATCAAATCAATAAAAAATGACGAAGATAAAACGCGTCAAAGATCTTGGAGTGGGGCTTGAAACGTCACTTGTGTCGTCAAAATGTACTATCATATGACGTCACACGAGTTTTCGAAGCACTGTATCGTCTTCATTTTAAGTTTATGTGAAAAAAGAAAAAATACGTGTCCAATAATTTTTGGAAATCTATCTGACGGACTAATTAGTTTTTTTTTGACCGATCCCCTTTTATTGTCGTTTACCGGGTGAGGCAAAACAAGACAGTGTAAGATTTTTTTGTTTTGAGACCAGCCAACCACTCTATGCCTAAACCACTGTAACTCGTGAAAGTCAGAATCAACAGAAAACCGCCGAGAAGATGACGCTTGATGAAGTCCCAGAGAAGCAATATAACTGTCTTGGATCCCGCTACGAAAATAATCAGAAAAGAATAGCTGAGGAGTAGGATAAAACATAATTTTCACTTTCCTCCATATCAGCAGGAGACAGAACAGAACAAGGCCTCTAAAATGGTCACTTTAGTATGAATTGCGTTAAAAAGCGTAAAATGAACCTTTCATAATAGTAAATGCATCTGTGACCATTTATAGAAATAGACCATATAAATTAGATCATAGTAGGAAAATAATATGATTTGCATTAAAATTCGTAAAATGGTAAACACGACATCACAAAAACAATGACCTCTCACTGCGAATCCTATTGAATAGTGGTTGTAAGCACAACTAATAATCGTGAATTCCTGAGTTCCCCGGTTCTGGGGTACTCTAATTCTATTTTCCTTGAAGAAAATTTTCAGGCAATGGCTTATCACCTGTTAAAACCAAACTAGAAAAAGGTGGTTTTGAAAATTACGTAATTTAGAATTCATTAATGAGGATACCAAAGACGGCACGGTTGGCGCAGTGGCTGAGCGATTGGACTGCTGCGCTGCGTGTCGCGGGTTCGATCCCCGCACGGAACAAATATTTGTATGGCCTACAGATAGTTGTTTCGGGTCTGGGTGTGTTTGTGCATGTGAGTTTAATGTTTGTGAACGCACCCACGATACAGGAGAAATTCCTAGTGTGGGGCAACGTTTAAAAAAAAAAAAAAAACAATAGATGGTATCATGATTATTCTCCTGACCTTATCATCCCAATCTATTTGGGGTCAGCGCAACATGTCTGCTTCTTTCACACTTATCTATTATTTACTCGTCATCTCAGCAGTCACCTGCATTCTAGCCATATCATCCTTCACACAGTCCATCCATCGTTTCTTCGGTATATGTACAGAAAAAAGGTGATTGCTTCGATAAATAATAGAGAAATAGGCAAAATAAGAACATGTTGCGCCGACTTCAAATAAATTGACATGAGAAAATGGTGAGTTGCACAAAATATTTAATGATAAAGATTGTTATTCATAATAATATGAACTGGATCAAGAGTCACGAAAATAATGATATTTAGGTAACTCTTGACCCAGTCTCTCTTGTCCATCAGGCAAAACTGATAACATTTTTGACCCGTTATATCAGGCGGCGTCAAAATTGTGATACCTTTTCTGACCCATTACACTTGCATTCACTTTTCTGATAACTGTTTCGTTTTATTTTTATAATATATTAACTAGTTGTTGCCGACGGCTTCGCTCGCGTGGAAATTATATATTATATCCTTTCTCTAGAACCACTCTATCCATTGGTGAGAACAGCTTGAAAATCGGTGCAGTAGTTTTTGAGTTTATCGCGAACAAACAGACAGGCACGACGGAGGACTTTGTTTTTGGAGTTATACTACGAAATCTGGATTTGTGTTCTATGGAGAGTTCTCGCCTTTATTAGGGCGAGACTTATCAGGCATAATACTCTTATACCTAATAAGAGTATATACACCTGCCTACCTCTTCGGGTATTTACCTATACAAATATTATCAAGAGGTAGTTCGTATATAGGGGGTAATCTATGAATACGCATTTTCCCATGGGGGTAGGCAAAAACTACACAAAGCCATCACTTGCTATAAACCAGACATTTTTTTTTTGGTAATGGCATCTCGCAGTTCATTCTATGAGACTAGCTTCTGCTTAACTGGGCAAATCCCTGTGGATGATTTGAGATAAAGGCCTCCAGCCAGACTTATTTTATAATTATATCTGGTCCAACACACAAGGTGTGTTTTGATATTGCACTACGTAAGAAACTCCTTAATATTGTCTCTCACGTTTTTGGAATTCTGAAACTATTTCCTAATGAAAATAAGAAAGTTGTTCTATTTGTTAACTGCATACTTGGCTAACCACCCCGACGTCAAAATATTAGAAAATTCTAAGAGCAGAGCTAACCGAGGTTAAAATTATTACTGGCCTTATCGTTGGCTAGTTTTCCGCGATTTGCTTTGCATTCTAAGAATACCGACTCGAAGGTAAACTGTGTAAAAGCTGCTAAAACAACTAAAACTAGCGATTTAAAAGCTATCCTAACTTTAGCTTAACCTCTGTTAAGCTAAAGTTAAGATAGTATAGACAGGTTGTGAAAACAGGGTAAAGCCAAGGGGTCAATCGGAATCAGTTTATAAAAATATTTGATAATATCAAACCAAGGGTCAATTTCTGGTCTAATAATAAGTTATCGCCACAACCTACGGCCGAAGCCAAAGATGACGATAACCCTAAGAAATTCAGGTTGAGATTGAACTGAATAATAAAATGTCTTTAATACGTTTAATTAATAGTTTATTTTGTTTTTATATGCAAATTACTCAGATGATTAAAAGTGCCATAAAGAGAATAACAGATTGAAATGTGTGATTGGACTTGGCTCCATTTACATAGGGCTTCAAATCATGGTGAAAAGTGGACGAACTGTTGATACGCGTCAGTCTAACCCTTCGGGAGAGAACGTCATTATAGTTTAAAATCTTGAATAACCTAATTTTAGGGACCTTCACAGACAACACGGCTAAGTGTGATTGCTTATACTATTAAATACAAAACTAGGTGACATTAAATCGGGTTGCGGAATTCGTTCTAAAGATTCACCGCGGTCCTGAAATGCAAAAGGTATTAAGACGAACACGGATGGTTTAAGTCAGTGAGACTCTGACACTCTCTTCTAATCCGCCGATAGCGGGAGAAGTCATCATTCAAGCCAAGAGATGATTTTCCATACTTACCTAAAAAGGAAAAGTGACTACGACGATGGTATCTTGATGTAATCTACTTGCGTAGATTTTTCCAGAAAAACGATTGCAGCTTATTTCTTTTCCTGAACCTACTTTAAAATTCAAACAGCAATTACGAAAGCGAAAGTTTAACTTTCTGCTTGTTAAATAGATACAGAAAAGAGTTTTTATTCAACTGTGGATATAAGGGGTGATTCATTTGGAGTTACTTTTTTGTCTATGCATTTTTTGACAGATAAAGCGTCAGTCATGACAACCTAACCTAATATTTTCATTCACTATAGTTTGACATTTCATCATGGAAAGACTAAGCACGGCACAACGCCTACAAATTATTCAACTTTATTACGAAAAACAGCGTTCTACGAGGAATGTGTTTCGTGCACTTAGAGCAACATATGGTCCACATAATCGCCCTACCGAACGCACTATTCGCTATACCATCGAAAATTTTATCACACCCATGTGATATCACACCCTTAGACTTTTTTCTGTGGGGTTATGTAAAGTCCAAAGTTTATATGGATAAGCCGCGTACGATTGATCAACTGGAAGCCAACATTACTCGCGTTATTCGCGAAATACCACTGGAAATGCTCGGTCGGGTCATCGAAAACTGGAACTCCAGAATGCACCTTAATCGCAGTTTCGGACAACATTTGAAAGAAATAATCTTTAAAAAGTAAATGTAAGGAATGGTTCTTTTGTATTATAATAAAGATTACCCGATAAATTTGTTTTATTCAATTTTTTTTTAGTTTTGGAAAAAGTAACTCCGAATGAATCACCCATTATTTCAGACGTTCTTTTGTGGTGAAATCTGGAGTTTTGCCAAGTTCCGCTTTTCCAGTCAGCATTTTTCACTGGTTTTCTTTTTGAGCTCTTGTTTCAAATAGTTCTGAGTAATAAAACGAAAAAAGCGAGTGAGGAAAGACAACTCAGTTACTATTTTCTGAGTTTAAATCAGTCTATTCAGTGGAAATGAATAGAGTTCGTCTTCAAAGTGATCGATTCAAAGCTAATTTACCTTCACCGAGGTTTATGTGTGGATAGGTTTCCATTCATTCACTATTGAGACCGGTCCGTAACCACGAAATTAGAATAACATATCTAAGTTTTCATTTCTACGGTTCAACAGACTCCGAACTAATGGATTAGTGCTCATCGCCAATACAAAGAAACATTGAAGGAGCAGATCCTCCTTAATAAATAATAACCACCGATCGGATCGAACTTTATAGGTTTAGAAGTGCTTAGATAGGTTGGACCATGGCTGGTTGACCACACATTACATACTTAGTTTCCTCGTTGCCTCGAAAAACAGGTTACAATGTTGGTCCCGGCTGTCAATTGAGATCTTTGACAGTCGTTACAGGTAGCCACTGGCCCGGAAGTTTGACAAACAGTCTTACCAAGGTGTATCGTATTACCCAGTACTAACAGGGTTGTGGAGGTCAGATAGGCAGTCGCTCCATGTAAAATACTGGTATTCAGATACATCCGAGAGGCTCTCGGATGTATCTGAATACCAGTATTTTTCGCGGCTGCTCTCGGCGAGAGCAGCCGCGGTGGCCCAGTACGAACAGTAGGTCGTGGGTTCGAACCCAGGCAGGCGCATTACTTTGTTTAATTTATTTCATCACCGCTGCTCTCAAAACAGTGAAGGAAAACATCGTGAGATAACGTCTTAGAACCAAAAAATTCGAAGACAAGACATGTGACATCTGCCAATCCGCACTGGGCCCGCGTGGTGGATTATAGCCCATCCCTCTCCTAGAGAGGAGGCCTGAGTCCCTGCAGTGGGAACATTATAGGCTGATGATGATGATGATACATCCGATTTCACTGAACCGACCTCATTAAAGATGGTAAAAAACTAAACAGATGAAAATGATGCAACGAGTCATTGAACCCATACAATTATGCTTTTACACCTCCATAATATATGTATGAGGAAGGCTGACTAGTCAAACTAAGGACCTAATCATAATATTGAAGGCACAATTTCTCAGTGTATTGTCTACTAGCAGACGCTACGCGGTATCACTCGCGTAGTTCCCGTTACCGTGGGAATACAGGGATAAGAAGTAGCCTATGTCACTCAGATATAATGTAGCTTCCCTACGGTGAAAGAATTTTCCAAATCGGTCTAGTAGTTTTAAGTTTCGTTACATACAAAAATACATATCTTTCCTCTTTATAATATTAGGTACTTATAGATAGTTTCTAAGATAAAAAAGAAAATATCTGTAGGTAATATCAGCCTGTACTAACCTAGAGTAGGCAGGCTATTCGGGGTAGTACAGATATAGGCACACAAATGGATGTATAAATAGCAGCAGTATTTAATGGTGCATGGCTGTCTGTATTCATTATGTAGGAGAAGCCAGAGCAAAAGGGAAATAAAGCTTCTATTTGAACAGATTTAAGCATGATTTATTTACTAGGTTCAAAACATCAAAATAAGCACAGAATAAAAGCTACAGCATAACATTTACCAGTTTATTATAAAAGTTTACAGTACTTACACAGGTATTTTAGAGCTCCTCTCACTTTCCAAGTTCAGAAAAGAATGTCCCGCTAAAATGGCGCCTTGGACCTTTATAAGCCTCTGTACTACAGACTGCAATAGTTAACTGTCATTCCAATAACCGTTGGCGCCATTTTAGCATTTCAACTCAATAAAATAACTTATTTATACAAAACAATTCTCTAATTTATAAAAAATACTGTAAATATCTTAAAACTATTTATAAATGCATTTAAATAGCTAACAATTACATACTGCTTCTAGGGTGTCCCGGCGGCATTTTGTTGGTCGCCGAAAGTAAATTTTTGTCACTGCGTCTTCACATTTCAATTATACTTTGGAAAGTTAATAATATCTGCCACTCAGGTCGATCTTTAGGTTAAGCCGCGATTGCCTAGTTTGATTTGTCGATGGGTGACCGCGCATTACATACCGAGTTTACACTGTGCCTCGGAAAACACATATATAAATATATCAATCTTTGGCAAGTCGTTACAGATAGTCAGTGATCTGAAAGTCTGACAACCAGTCTTACCAAAGGGCTTATCGTATTACCTAGTAAGTTATTATATCTAGTTGACTGGGTTGTGGAGGTCAGATAGGCATCGCTCCATGTAAAACACTAGTATTCAGTTCAGCTGAATTCGGTTAGACTGGAAGCCAACTCCAAAATAGTTGGGAAAAGGCTAAGTGGATGATGATGATAAGTTTGGACAAATATTTTGTACCTATGAATTAACCATTTTCTGGAATAGGTTCCTCATTTAACAAGTAGCACTATACACATAATGTTCTGCCATCTTAGAGCGACAGGTAATAGTATCAATCACGGAATGCCTTTTGATGTGGTAATGTACTTAATGCATCTAAGCTGCGGTTGACTTGTACATGTATCTGTTATCTCAATGCATAGATACGCGGTATGTTTTGGTAAGACGATATAGAGATTATACTATCTATATGATTTACTGAAACACAACATAAAATTACGCCTGTAATTGACAAACCTGTAAAGACATAATGGTGCATTACTGCATTAAAAAACAAAAATACAGCGCTGGTATTCTGGTCGGGCCCGAGAGTTACCGTACAAGAAATCGTATCTAACAAAACCCAACTTACTTTTTAACAGAAAATTCTTTTAAAATCTGTGATCCTTGTACGTGTGAAAGTTTGTCATATTGTTAGGGAGGTGAATAGATGAGCCGTTATTATTAAACCAGGGTGCCGCACTCAATTTCATGGAAAAACTTATAAACGCCTTCTACTAAGATCTTTGAAAAGTTTGGATGTGGTATGGTGGCCGTTATAATATTTTGCTGGTTCTTTATTAAACTGATCCCACAGAGGTGGGACCTGTGGGTCCAATCGAGCTAATGCATTTTTGAATTGGTCAACTGGACCCGTTGACAAATTTTGTGATTTGTTTGCTTTACTTGTACCAAAATCATAACACAAAATTGAGCCTCTAATCCGAAGAGTTACGCAGAAGTATACCCAATAGTACATACACATTTCGCCAGTTATGTTTTAAGTCCCACAGTCCCACTTAATAGGGGTCAACCCTATTGCCATCAACCTCGGTGAATAAATTACTACTCGCTCATAAATTAAGACTCAGTGGCTGCTACTGAGAATTTCCTTTTGGAAAAACTCCATAACATTTTGCCCCACCCGGGGAATATCCAGAATGTCATGCTCAATAGTCGCGTTTGCTACCATTAGACCAACGTGACCGCCTTTTTGGTAAGGCTCATTGTCATACTTTCGGGCCATTGGCTACCTGTAATGACTTTCAAAGATCTACAATAGGTCTGCCGCGACCAGCGATTAAACGTGCTTTCCGAGGCACTAGGTGGTCACCTATTCACAAACCTAGGCAAACAAGGCTTAACATAAAAATCGACCAAAGTGGCTGTTAATATTTAGCCACGAGCTCTTTTCCAAAAAATACCTTATCCATTATTATTCCACCCTCGACGGTAGACAGAATCAACTTTTTGACGCAGTCACGGCAGGAGAGGATCCCTTATAAAAGTGTTCTTTTTGACAAAAGTTATAGCTTATGGATTAAATTTCCTTATTCTTTGACACTTCCAGTGTTTCTGCGGAAATTTTCTGACAAATATACGTATGTGGATATTATTGAATCCGTTCGGAGTTTTGTAGGAGTAATATTCAAAGTTGGACCGTATGTCGTGTTGTTATGATCTATAATCTGCCCTTTCGATTATCGTTTTTGCAGTTTAGGTAGTAGAGCTTTGCTATGATTTAAACTTTGAATTCAATTTTATGACTACTTAACATAACTCAACATCCCCGAAGGGTTAGTTTAGAGGTGTTCCTAATAGTACACACACTTTCGCGAGTTATGTTTATGTCCCATGTAATACGGGGCGACCCTATTGCCATCGAATGGGCACAAATCCAAACTCTGTAGCTGCTCCTAAGAATTTCCTGATGGAAAAACCTAATAACACTTTGCCCGACCCGGGAATCGGGAACTTACGCATTTATAGTACTAAGTATTTTAAAAGGTAAGAATTACTATGTAAATTGATGTCCAACCAACCATACCAATTTAAAAAACCAATAGATTCAAATTTCTCTACCATTTTTCCAATACCGACACCAAAATAAAAAAATCACAGTCAAAACTGCCCTCTCTGTTTTCTTTGCCCCAACAAAAAAAGACAAAGAGCAACAACCTTCCACACACATTTACACCCTGAAAAACAGTGTACATTGTACTTTACAACACATATTGTGTGCCAATGGTGTCAACGGAAGTCCTTTGTGAGACCACCTCATATCCCTGATTAGGTACGGCAGGCAATGCAATTAAGTCTAATGTCATGTTTTCGGGGCGTGTAGGTAGAAATCTTTTGTGCCTTTATTATTTTAGTCTTTGTTTTTTACGACTGGCAATTTCGCGAATGGATTTTTGAATGTTTCTTTTGTTGTTTTGCTGTTTTTTTTTTAATTGAGGATGGATGTGTGGATTTTTAATAGATTCCTTAAAAGGGTGGTTTAGTGGTAATTGTTTTTTTTTTTTAAATGTCATTGAATTTGAAAGGTTTTTCTGTGTATACGTCACACAACTTACAGCTTGGTATATTATGCTCACTCCTTCTCACCCGGATAAGGTTCGAGTCCCAGCAATGGGAATATTATAGGCATAAATCTAAGTATTTAGTAGGTATAAGCTAAAGTACAAAAATGACAAACTTGTTTAAAGGAAAGTTCGAAATCCAAGTTAACCGGTTGCAGCGTAATACCAGTATTTAACATGAAGTGCCTGCCTATCTGGCCTTCACATCCTAGCTAGTACCGGGTAATTCGACACCGTTTATTAAGTCAGAAGTCCAAAATCTATTCAAGCGGAATCGTGAACAAAAGCTAGATAACACCACATATTATAAAACAAAGTACTCCGCCTCGTCTGTCTGCCTGTCTGTCTTTTCGCGATGAACTCGACTGCACCTATATTCATGTTGTTTTCACCAATGGATAGAGTGGTTCTCGAGAAAGGTTTCACTATATAAAAGTTTCCGAAATTCAACTTCTAAGGGAGTTAAATAGGGGATGAAAGTTTGTTGAAACATTTTACGACACCCACGCGGACGAAGCCGCGGGTTAAGCTAGTTACACTATAAAATCATGTTCAAGCTAATAGACATGAATGAATATTATGTAAAACAGCCAGTCACGCGATCACATTAACTTCTGTAACATAATTAGTATTAATTAGCACGCTTTATTAATGACTATCTGTTTTGGTAACAAAAGGTCTTTGAAATATGCAGCGTCAGTGATACGGCATAAATTTTAATTAGTGGAAAAACAATGGTAAGAATTGTATGTAAAATACTGTTTGGAAAGAAAATATGGTGTGAGAAAACTGGTTTGGATGGAATCTTTTTTACCCGATTATGGGGAAACGAAAGAAGGGTTATGATTTTAACAAGCTATATGCGCTATTTATTTATTTTAACAAGCTATGTGTGCTATATATTTATTTTAGCAAGCTATGTGTGCTATTTATTTATTTTAACAAGTTATGTGTGCTATTTATTTATTTTAACAAGCTATGTGTGCTATATATTTATGGGGGGGGGTTATTCGATGATTTTCCACTAACCAAAAAAAAAAGGTCTCAGGGCTGCAATCTAGATGCACAGTTTCCCGATCAGACAACAAGCCACCTATAATACCCCCTACTCAAAGACCTAGACCTCCCCACCACCCCATCCACCTTCCATACATCTTACATCTCAGTTCATCCCTAATAATCCTTACTTAGCTTCCCACACAAGACGTTCACAGGTGCACCGTGTATCCAGTGTTCTGCTAATCCTATATAATTAAGGCGTACAATATTAACGGGGCTTCGTGCTTCGTCGTGTCTATTATTCAATGGATACAAGGTTCTGGAGTAGATTAGAAGCTGAGATTGCCTATGTATTATGAAGATCCGGGTGAAGTTTTGATTGTGTATATGCTGGCAAGGAGGAAGAATTGTGGTGAGCATATTATGCTTTCTGTGAGCAGATTGCAGAACTCTTTACACATTACTTTAAATCTTAATAAAAGAATTGGTTGTCTGTAAAGTCGGTTTACGGACGATAGTTTAACGTGACAACGTCATAACAAAACATTGATGAAATCATTAACGCTTAAACCAATCGAGTGGAAGAGAGGTAGATGCAGCGCAAGCGTGCAATGAGCATTACGGGACAATGAGCGTAACGGGACAATGAGTCATCCTTTTTCGTGCATGTAGCCGACATTCATCGATTTTTAGACGTTGTCACGTCAAAAAAATATATAGGGCGTATGTACACGAATTCACGAAGTCGTCAACAAAGCATTCTCTAAAAGTAACTAAACAACCCTACTAAAAATTATTTTCATTTGTTTGGGGTTGAATAGAACACTTTAAACAGTGTGCTGATGGATATTTTGAATACTAAATAGGATATGGGTGCTAACTTTACTAATCTAATAAACCTTACACTAGTTGTAAGGTTTAGAAACAACGTTTGAACTTTGACCTCCAATATCTCCGTAATTAGAAGGTACCCATTTATGGTTCAGAACAAAAAATATCGCAATGATGGGGAGAACAATTTTGGCTTCGGTAAGAGTATTTTTAAAACCATTATAACCTTAGAATTATGTGCTTTAAAAAAAAAACAACTTGTATCTGAGCACACATTTTCATTCACCGCGCATTTTATAATTAACATTCATAACCCAACCAAAACGCCTTTAAAGTTCAAAGAAACAAAACACGTAGGTACCTTGCCCCACTCTAATCTCAGAAGTAACGTCTAAAAACAATTTGTTAAATAAACAAAGATACAATCTAGGTGGCTATCCGAGTAACTCAGGTAGCCCAGTAAATAATAAATACGTCGTTTTGCCCCCAGGGTAGCGAGGTAATATCATCGCACCGCTCTACCGTAGAGGTGCACTAACAATGCAAGTATCCGGTTCTGTTATTTAGTAAAGACCGTATTTTGGTGGACTAGAGTGGAATACTGATTGGGGTTTTAGACGATAGGGTTTAATTTTTAGAGAGTTCGTTGAGAACTCCTGATAGTAAAGCTAGAGCTAGGTTTTTTCTTGGTGTTATATTTAGGGACACTACTTGCATCAGAACATCAAGCCTGTACGCAGTTATGTTTAAGGCCCATGAAATAGGAGGCTAGCCTATTTGCTGAGGCTGCTACTGAGAAATTGCTGATAGAAGAACCTAATCACAATTTGCACGACTCGGCAACCGAACCCAGTATCTGAAGATTTCGACCACCAGAATATTGACACACACCCAACTGTGAACACCTTACGTTTACTTAAAAGAGGACGATGAAGTTACTTTTGTTTTTTTTTCTGCATGTTTTTTATGTATGGACATTTATTTCTGTTAAGTCACATTGATAACGGTAGATTAATTAATTAAATCTAGGGAGGCTAGGGAAAAAGGCAGCAATTGAAAAATAAAAAGCAACTTCCTACGAGTACCATGAGCAAAAAATTACACGCGCCGCTTATAAAACCGTACAGTATTTTTTCCTTTTTCTTTTAATTTTTGTTAATCAAACTTTTGCTGTTTCTTTTCATTGTAAAAATCACAGATAGTGCCTTCTAAAAACGCGTTCATGATGGCTGGTCCTTTATAGACAAATGCTTCCTTTAAAGCGACTCCGACATTACTCAGCATCTCTTTGAACACTGCTGATATTGCAGGATCTGAAAATTGAAAAATATAATACATAAACATCACGCCTGTAATCCCCAAAGGGTTAGGCAGAGGTGTACGTAATAGTGCACCCACATTCCACCAGCTATGTTTAAGTCCCATGTGGTAGGGGGCGAGCCTAATGCCATCAACTGGGAGCTAAGAGCGGAATGCATACTAGTCGCACTGGCGACTACTAGATCGACAAGGCAGTCATTATTGTCAAGCGTTAAGTCAAGTTACTGGCGCCATCTATTAAGATTTATTTTTTATATATTTTAAGTCTTAACAAACATCAATAGGTAGCGCTACAGTTTCATAGATTCCAATAGGGATGTGTGTGTTGTGATTGTGATTGTATCTTTCATGATTCCTCACAAAATAAAATATAATTCTGTTTAGTCCGTCAGTTAGGTTATCGAAAAATATTGGATACTTACGAGTTTTTTGTTTAGTCAAATTAATAAAAAATAAGACAGATAAATCGTGACGAAGATCATGAGTGGGGGCGACGTCACTTTCCGGTAAAAAATGTACTGCAATGTGACGTCACACGAGTTTTCAAAGCACTGTATCGTCTTCATTTTTTGGTTATGTGAAAAAACAAAAAAAAATGTGTCCAATATTTATTGGAAATCTATCTGACGAACATAATCGATTTTTTGTTAACTACCCTAATCATGTATGAAGGATGGGCTAGGAGGAGACTACTGAGATGATGAGAAATTAAATAGAGATATGAAACAAGAAGACATGCTATACCGGCCCTTAATAAACTGTGATAAGAGCTGGAGAAAGATGATGTAAGCTTATAGACGCCAGTGAATTACTGAATGATAAACGGTTGGCGCAACATGACTTCTTCTTTCAAACCTATAGTTACCTATTTACCTTCACTATTACTGGTCATCTCAGCAGTCACCTCCTTTCTAGCCATATCATCCTTCACACAGTCCATCCATCGTTTCTTTGGTCTTCCTCTACTCTTATAGCCACATTCATACTCAACATTTACCTCATTACTAGAAAAAGTAAAAAACTAAAACCCGACTACGACAAAAAAAACGACGCTGAAAAAGTATAAAAACAAGATTTTCAGGATAGAGCAAAAAGAAAAGCCCTAGTCACACGTTATAGGTACCAACCTAAACACTTTAATACCGTGTGACTACGGCTTTTCTTTTTGCTCTATCCTGAAAATCTTGTTTCATACTTTTTCAGCGTCGTTTTTTTTGTCGTAGTCGGGTTTTAGTTTTTTACTTTTTTTTATTTAAACAATAATGGTGTTCATTTTTTTTTACTCTTGACTTTTTGTCCGTTAGAGGGCGTGATTTTAAATTTGAGCAATATTTTGGAAATGTACAAGTGACGCCCTTTCAAATGATACCAAACACGGCGTATTTATCTCCATTTTTATTTTTTAAGCCTTTCTTTTTGTCCGCTAGAGGGCGCCAAATCGCTTTTTGTGACACATCACGCAACCTATGTTCAGCGGAAAATTAAGACGGTTCTAACGATACCTCATATGTCGAGTTCCGTTAAGTAGATTAGAAGCTATGAGGGAACAGATGAAGATACACACATACATACATACAAACATACATACATAGCCAGTCAAAATCATAACCCTCCTTTGGCTTTGCCGTAGTCGGGTAAATCTAAAATCAACCATGTTTACCTGAATCATCAGTCATTTCGGAGCCAACGCTGTATGGGGGATTGGCATCAGGTATATAAGCGTATACATAGCCTTCAGACAGTTGAAAATCTTTGATGTTCGGCACCGTTAACGTCAGTGATATGTCCTCTGTGGAAACAAAGAAAGATTTCAGATTATTCTGCAAAAGTGATTGTTAATCCTAATATTAGTTTGCGTTGGATAATTTTAAAAAGATGTTACAAAAGGCTTACGCTAAGTACAATATTAGGGTCAGGATTAGGGGTTTAAGGAGCTCGTTATTGCCCGAGGTGATCTTCGGCTTGAGCTGTGCTTGCTCAGGTTGATCCGTGGATGGGTTACCCAGGTAGCGGTGTACTGGGTGGTGGTACCGGGGTACTAACTGGGCAGTAGAGGTCAAATAGGTAGTTGCTATTATGTAAAATACAGGTACCTATACAGCAGCAACCGTTTAGACTGGACCCTGCTAACATCCTACTATTATTATAAACGCGAAAGTTGGTAAGAATATATGGATGTTTGTTACTCTTTCACGCAAAAACTACTAAACGGATTTGGATAAAATTTGATACACAGATAGTTTATAGCCTAGATTAACACATAGGATAGTTTTTATCCCGATTTTATCTTCCCGTGGGATAATTTTCGAGTTGTAGCGGGCGAAGCCGCTGGCAGCACCTAGTGGTTGTTATAAAGCTAATTTGAGCACATGATAATGATGAGGGTCACGATTAGATTAATCTTTGACATTGTGTAGTTGGGTTTCACTAGGTGGCACAAGATTGCTTTTTAAAAGTGAATTTTCAAACGAATTCATGCAAGACACACATCGTTAGATGATCTGGTGGCCAGATAATTGGTAAAGGTATTGTGCACCCGAGTTTCACGAATAATGTTAGACGGGAAACGAGCCTTTTGCAGTTCAAATTCGACTGGGGCTACTATTGATTTGCCGACGGATTAACCCAATATCTCTGGCTGAAGTTACGGGTGAAACCAGCACACCAATTTGCGTCATACACTCGGACAGAACAATGCTCTTGATTTTGACCATTCTAAAATTTCTGGTGGAGAATAGGACTCCTTTGTTTGGTTTTAGTTACTTTGAATAGGCACTTAATTGCCGTGTACTGTTGACTGAGCGCGCAGCCTCGCGGGGCAGCCTCAGGCGTATGCCGCGCGACACGATCATTTGCCTCCCCGCGAGGCTGCGCGCGAGGCAATTCATTCGGTCGGTCAGGACGTGCCTCACCTGAGGAAAACAATGAAAAATCGTGTCGCGCGGCATAAGACCGAGGCTGCCTCGTTAGGCTGCGCGCTCAGTCAGTACAAGGCTATTAACATGCTAATAGCCAGACATGATTTTAGACTAGACATTTTTCGTTGGTTATTTTTTTAGAAAAGTATGGTTTAATTCCAGGATTTGATTGTAACGAAAATCTGAATCTCAAGAAAAGACACGGAGAAGGTGATTCCGAGGTGGTGGTCCAGTGGCCCATGGAGAAAGTCATGCATTGTAATATTCTGGTGAACTGGTTTTGTTTATATTTCGAGTTTTTATTTCAATAACCTCCAAAGTATGTCAGGGCCTTTCTCGAATCAGGTGATGATTCATCATCCGCCTAGCCTTTTCCCAGCTTTGTTGGGGTCGGCCGTCGGCTTCCAGTCTAATCGGATGTAGCGTAATACCAGTATTTACCCGACTGTGGCGAAACCCAAAAGGAGAGTTATTTACATGGAGCGACTACCCTTTTTCTGATCTCCACATTCAAGATACTTATTATAGGTACTTGGTAATTCGATACCCTTTGGTAAGACTGGTTGTCAGACTTTCAATATATATCAGTGCTGTAAAAATTGTATTGATGTCCCTTCCACCAGGTATTATAAAAGTGTTCTTACTATAAATAACAGTGGAATAATCCGACAGCTCAACAGGCTCCTTCCCTTTACGATGGTACCTCACTAAAGCAGCTGGGCTGTACACCGTGATCGCGTCGAAGACCACCTCCAGAACTAACCTGTCTGTAGCTTTGTTGACACTGAAATAACATCACGTTTATAATCCCCAAAGTGCTAGGTAGAGCAGTAGCTAGCGGGTGAATATACTTGAATCTCTTGGTTTCCCCAATATCCTTACATAGTATAAAACAAAGTCGCTATTTTTGTCTGTTTGTCTGTATGCTTAAATCTTTAAAACTACGCAACGGATTTTGATGCTGTTTTTTTTATTAGATAGAGTGATTCAAGAGGAAGTATATAATTTGAACGACATCCACGCGGGTGAAGCCGCGGGCATCAGTTAGTATGGTATAAGTAGGAACAGTGTCACACTCAAAACAAAGGTAGAGCTTGACCTGTTATTACGGTCAGCAACAAAATTAGCTTAACATTTCGGGACTTTATTTATTTGATATACAGGACTCCACTTATTGTTTTTAATATTCCTTACTCTTCAATAACTTGTTAGTAACGAGTAATATCAATTTATTAAAAAACCTGCTTTGAACGATTTTTTAGTGTTAACCTACTTCTGATGCTGACTGTACACCCACATATCACTAGTTACATTTTTTAAGGGCTAAGTAATAGGGGACAAGCCTGCTGCCAACAATAAATTCAAACTCGATGGTTGCTATGAAGAAATTCCTGTTGGAATAAGCCAGTAACGTTTTGCCATGCCAAATGAAAGCCAATGTGGAAGCTTGTCTTGTGGTGGTAATATAAAACCGCCACAAGACATCATCATCACCAGCCTGTAATGTTCCCACTGCAGGGACTCAGGCCTGCTCTCTAGGAGAGGGATGGGCTATAAACCACCACGTGGTAGATGTCACATGTCTTCGAATTCTTTAGTTCTAAGACATCTGGTTTCCTCACGATGTTTTCCTTCACCGTTTTAAGAGCAGCGGTGATGAAATAAATTACACAAAATAATGCGCCTGCCTGGGTTTGAACCCACGACTTACTGTTCGTAAGTCGGGGCCGCCACCACTGGGCCACCGCTGCTCCTATACGCCACAAGACATGCTTAAAAAATTATTCAGAATAAAATCTCTCAATAAAAATACAAGATTCATCTATCTACTTAGTATAAACAAGTATTTACTTACTAAAATTCCTGTATCTTATAGTCATTCAGACCTTGTATTTGAGCATTTTTCAATATAAAAGTCACATTAGTATAAGCCAAATGTATAGGGAGCCAATCCAGTGCATAAGGATCTTCTATAGGACCTTTCACCGGTTTACAGCCAGAAATGTGAGCGAAGACTCGACGGATGCAATCCAAGTCGTGCAGTGCACAAGGACGGTATATCTTATCCTGTTTTGAACCTGCAATCGATAGTGATTGAGCGTTATTCTCGACTATTTTGAAGTGAATTTGGTACAGGAGATATCAAGTTTGCGTTTTGCGAAACATGCTAGTATTAAAGATTGTATTGTGTTTTGTTAATGGGTTCATTTGTGAGATTGTTGCAGTATGCAGTAGTTTCTTTTCGCCTTTTTTTTTTTTTGGTGGGTGGAAAATCATCGAATGACCCCCCCCCGCTCTTGGGCAGAGCGAAGAGGAGTGTCAGACTTCTACTGACTAAAAACCGAACCCATGTTCCTTCTTTGCCCTTGCGCCGAGGCCACGTAATCTAGTACAAAAATCCGCGGCCCCGACGGATTTCGCCTTCATTATTCGTATAACTACAGTTTGTAGTTTAAAAATTATTTGTTTTCTAGATTTGTATAGTTATCATTATAGTAGACTAGCTTTTGCCAGCGGCTTCGCCCGCGTGAAAATGACGATTTTCCATACAAACTTTCATCCCCTGTTTAACTCCCTTAGGGGTTGAATTTCGAAAAATCCTTCCTTATTCCTTGTCTACATTATAAAGGGAACCTCTGTGCAAAATTTCAGCTTTCTAGGTCCAAGGGTTTGGGCTGGGCGTTGATGAGTCAGTCAGTCAATCAGTCAGTCAGTCAGTCAGTCAGTCAGGACTTCTCTCTTTATTTATATAGATTGTAAAACATAATAACATCATGCTTGAAATCCCTGAATGATTAGGCAGAGGACAACCCATTAATTACTACCTACATCCATATAAAGTTTAAGTCCCATCTGGCCAGCCTATTGCCATCAACCGGGCACATATCCAGCCTCCTTGGCTGCTACTGAGAAGTTATGAACAAATTCAAAAACACTATGTCCGATGATCTGCAGTCGCATTGGCGTACGCTAGACCAACAAGACAGTGAAACTTTGAAAATAATTATTATGTGGCAAACCAAGTCCAAGTCTTGCTAATTATTAATAAAAAAAAAAGAATACTACTCACCATTAATTTTATCACCATAATTAACGCGACGAATCGTATAGTCTCTCTGTGAACTATAGCACACACTTATAACAAACACGAGAAAACTGACGAAAACCCTCATTTCGAAGCCTTGTTCACAAAAGTGATGCTCAATTACATGATCAAATTATTATATAAGATTCTCTTTGTATAATTATGTTGAATACTTGATTAGGGAAGTTATACATAATCATTATGCAGTGAAAAGCCGGGAAAACAATCGTTACTTTGTTAGATTTTTATTGTAATGCTTGATTTCCGTTTCAAAGTAAAAAATTGCATTTAATAACAATACGTCTTAACAGCAAGAACGGTAGGACAGAAGTGTTTATTAGACACGCACTTCATAATGTAATGTTTTATATCCCATTTGTTTTCATAACTCTCGTTTCGCTTGCCTAGGTTGGTCTGTGGATGGGTGACTACACATTACATACCGAGATTCCTTCGTGACTCGGTAAGCAAGTTAAACCTTTGGTCCCGGCTGTCAATTGTAGATCTTTGACAGTCGGTATTCAATGGCAAAACCAGTCTCACAAGGGCTGTCGTATTACCCAGTATTCACTGGGTTGTGGAGGTCAGAAAGGCAGTCGGTCCATATTAAATATTGGTATTCAGCTGCATCCGAAAAGACTGGAAGCCGACACCAACATCATTAGGAAAAGGATAGGCAGATGATGTATTAATAGTTCTCGATGTAGTTCTCGGTTATGGCGGAAAAACTGATCGGAGATTTATCATGGATACTCATGGACACTGGAGATGTAAGAGAAAACTGCGAGTAGTAAGGGACCAGATTACACTAGTAAAGTGAGAGTACCTAATCATTAAAAAAAAATTCATTGCCTGGTAGTTAAAACCTGTGGTTAAAACAGTATCACTCTGTAAAATAAAACATTTGTCGTATTTCTCGGCTGCTCACATAGTTGGTTATTTGACTAACATTCTCTAAAGTAACCTTTTGTTAGAACCATTAGATAATTATATTGTCCCACTATTAGCCAAAAGCCTTTAACATATTCTTCCAATCCTAGAACAGAATATTCACATACATATGACATCCACCAACCCGAACTGGACCTGTGTAGTAGAATAACTACATCATCATCTCCCTGCCCTTGTCCCATTCTACATAGGGTCGGCGCAATACGTGTTCCTTTTCCATTAAAAGCCTGTCAGACGTCAAAGCATCATTTGCCTTTTTCTTCTTCATATCATTTCTCAAAAATTGGAACTCATGGGAAGAGACCTTTGTCCAGGAGTGGGGATGATGCTTTCTCACATTATTAGTATGATTCCTCACCCTCTTATAGAGAGAAAGCCAGAAGGCCTGCGTCTTAGCTGTGGCAATATTACAGGCTGATTATATAGGGCTCATATAGGGTTTAAAGGTGTAAAACAATAAGTCAGTAAATTAAACAATTTATTAGAAAAGTTGTTATAACGATGAATTTTTAACGTAGCCCGAAGTACGTCTATATTCATTGAAAGTAAAAAAATCCATTATTATTTGTATGGCTAGTTGTGTCTAAAATCGCAGATATTGCTATTGAGAAACATGGACATGAAAGCAGGACCCTGGGTCTCCCAGACCTCTCGCATAGTTATGGCAAGGGAATCAAGCCAAACTGCAACAGACTTGCTGAAATCAGGATCTGTAAAAATTACAAATATAAACACGATGATTAATAAAATAGCAAGGCACTAGATGATAATATAATTTATCTACCCAAATGTCATAAACCCTCTCTAATGCGTTCAAAAACCATAGGCAATGACCAGCATTACCAACAAGCAGAAATAAACGAAACTGTTATGAACTCATAACCTACTGAAAACAGTAGGTTATGAGTTTAAATTTGGAACAGGTGTCAAATTCAAGTGAGTGTGCTATTCTAGTATCTACATAAAGACCATCAAAAAGACATCTGATCATCTACATTTTTTATTGCATTACACTGGTAACAATGCTGGTCATTTCCCTATGGTTCCTAAACCCATCATAGTATTTGGGTAGATAAATTAGTGTATGCAACTATACATTATTAGGCATTACAACACTCGTGTGATGCTATTAAGAAACTCGCCTTCGGCTCGTTTCACCCACACTTGTGTTGTAATGCCCTTCATTATGCACAGTCGCTTATACTACTATTACCTCCATTTCAGCAAGTAAACTAAAAACACACATGTATTTTTTTCTATTTCTTGCTGAAATCTTTTTCTTGTCATTTTTATTGAGGTTATTTCTACATACGTATTATGCGACTTTATCTATTTGATGCGACTTTTATTAGAAAAGTAGGTTTTTGAACCAGTAACAGACAGCCATAAAATATATTAGTAAAAAAAATCTTAGGTTTTACCTTTTTCATTCCTTACGGCGGGTCCCAGTGTATAAAGAGGATTTGCATCAGGTACATACGTAAACACGTGGCGTTTAGAAAACTGTAGGTCCTTGATATTAGGAATCGTCAAAGTAAAGGATAAACCATCTGTAAAAGCAATAACTTTCCATGACGAGATTTATTAATGAATAGATACCTACAGTCGACATCACATTAAGTTACCACAAACTGCCAAGTGTCTTCAAATGTTATAGACCATAAAAATGTTGACGGTTAAGTGCAAAGCGAATGAGAAAAATCGATGGTTTGTTGTAACAGTAACAGTACTTAGTATCTAGTTATTCGGTAGGTTGTTGTTAGGTAGGTAGAGGATCGTTAGTAGGTAGTTGAAAATACTGTTGCTCATTCCAAAGCGTTGAATTCTATGAAGAAGAACGAGCAATAAACTCCATGAACACTATTTTAATTGTTTACCTAATCTATCATCAGCCTACAGGGTCTTATTAAGCTGCTGTGTGCTGGACTAAAGCTCTCCAATAATGAGTTATTCCGTGCTAGGTCATTTTACTTCCTGGTTCACCGTTATAACCCTGACTGGGTTAAATATTCTATCTAGCTCAATAGCGTCATACTCTACGGTTTTCCCAATCTTCACTCAAGGATACGATGTTGTTCCAAAACAAAACCTTTCGATGTCTAATATTCATTCCTACATAATGATCGTTCAAATGGGCTTGTCAAAATAATAAAATTCTTACACCAAGCTGATTCACATTGGCCTTCGATCAAAACAACTGAAAGTACCAGCAGTGGGATGATACAGGCTAACAGTATCAGTATAAAGCATTTCTTACAATATTCAATAATGGAGTAATCTGTTACTTCGATGTTCTCCTTTCCTTTACGATGGCAAGTTGTTCTGGCTCCAGGAGATGCTACCACAATTCTGTCAAACACTACTTCTAGCACTAATGTATTTGTGGCCTTGTTTTGGCTGGAACAGAATAGTTATTTTAATTAAATTGTTGAAGAAACAATTGACACTTAAGACTAGTGACGCATGCACTTAAAGTGCACGACGGCATGGTTGGCGCAGTGGCTGAGCGATCGGACTGCTGCGCTGCGTGTCGCGGGTTCAATCCCCGCACAGAACAAGTATTTATAAATAGTTGTTCCGGGCCTGGGTGTTTGTGTATGTGAGTGTAAATGTTTGTGAACGCACCCACGATACAGGAGAAAATCCTAGTTAAAAAAAAAAAAGTACAAATGCAAAATAACGATGGCAATTACTTTGACATATTTATAATGACCTACTTTATGTTAACGTGGGTTCCAAAATATTAGTTTCGTTACGCAACATAAATATGAAATCAACACAGAAAGCGAAAATTTCTACATTGCAAGATTATACATTGCAAGCGAAGCCGCTAGCAGAAACTAGTATCTACCACCATAACATCAAAATACTTACTAGAAATTCCCAATCTTCCATTCATTAAGGCCTTTAACTTGAGCATTCAGCAGTGTAAACGTTAGATTAGCCTGTGGTATCGGCAAGTCCAGACGTTCTACCATATAAGGGTCTTTTGCTGGTCCTGCTACGGGCTTGCATTTGGAGTTCTGGGCGAAGACACGACGGATGCAGGCCAGGTCATCGAGGAGGCATGGTTGGTTGATGGCGTTAGGGTGATAAATTTGGGGTTCGTGGGGTTCCTGGTCTGTAAGAAGAATATGAAGATGATGTGGAGTTAAAAGGAGGTACGAAGGCGATCAATTCCATGATTGTAATATTGTTTTAAGGTTTGTACTAAGGTGTAACTAGTCATTCTTATAGTTTTGGAAATTAATGCTATTCAATAAGCTTGGTTGGATTGCCTTGTCGGTCAAGTGGTTGCAAGCGCGACAGCAGAGATTGGGGTCCTGGTTTCGATTCCCAAGTTTAATATATGTCGCAGATTCAACACCGAGGCACAATATTTAGAGTTGACAATTTAGAATAACGCCATCTATCATCGTTTGTCGGAAAACTCGGAAACGTCAAGCAGTGAGCTTGGGTGAGGTCGATACAGAGCGTGGCAGGTCTGGTTTGACAGCTGTCAGTTGTCATATGTCAAATGTCAGTTGTGATATGTCAGACGTCAGTGGTCAGTGATCGGTTGACGTTGACATTAGACGCATTTGATTTGAGGGACGAGACTTTTTGGTGAGAGACGAGCGCGAACGGTTGTGCTGCCCGCCTGTATCGAACTTACCGCGTTTCCGTACTTTAATCCATTTCCATCGGCTTGATCGTTTGAGATTTTGTTAATTTGTTATCGGAAGTAAATAAATAGGCGGTTGTAATCAGTGTTGAGACTATTATTTCGTACCTCCGCCATGCCGAGCTTGGACTCTGACAACGATGAACCCGAAATAGTTGAGCTACCTTCGTCATATAAATATAAAAAAATTGGTACATAAAGAGTACCGTGAAAATTATTGAAACCTTTGGTTACCAAAATCAAATTGAGAAGTAATATGTTTTTAATAATAATTTCAGTAGACGAAGGTCTTGTGCAATCTAATTTACAAATAAAAATCAATGTCTGCTTACCATCATGTTTTTTGACATTAGCATGGTGAACTCCATCATGTTTTCTGATATTTTCGTGGTAAACTTCATCATGTTTTCTGATATTTGCGTGGTAAACTCCATCATGTTTTCTGATATTTTCGTGGTAAACTTCATCATGTTTTCTGATATTTGCGTGGTAAACTCCATCATGTTTTCTGATATTTGCGTGGTAAACTCCATCATGTTTTCTGATATTTGCGTGGTAAACTCCATCATGTTTTCTCATATTTTCGTGGTAAAGTCCATCATGTTTTTTTACATTAGGAAGGTAAACTCCATCATAGTAACCTTTCCAATAATTCTTAGGGTCATAACTATCTTCAAAAGAGAAGCAAATATTAAACAACAGAATAAAGCTAAATACTGTCTTCATTTTAAAACTTCAGTATTATCAGTGATTGAATAGTTTCTGTTTCAAATGTAATAAATTCATCAATGATTGCGTGATATCAAAAGGAAATCAAACATTATGATAATTTATTTAAAGGGGTAAACGTTAGGAGATCGTTAAGCTATACTATAGCTCTATTTGCTTCTAGAATGATTAGTTATTAACATGTTACGTATGATTTATGGCTGTTTCGTAATAAATGAGCATACAAAGTTAAGAGGCAATAGTACTCGGGTAGTTGTTTTTAATAGTATTAATATAATAACTGCCAAATGGTTTGTCTCCACCGATCTCGGTATTAGATTGTATTAGCCTCGGATAACTGCGATTTGTGTCCACTGATATGGTCCGTTTCTCTCAAAAATGAATTAGTCTATCTATCTTGTAATATCTATCTTCTGTTAGGTTACGCTTTGGGTTAAGCCAAGCTTGCCTAGGTTGGTCTAAGAATGTATCCCTCGTGCCTCAGAAATATGTAATGTAGTGATACTAATATAGTTTTAAGGTTCTATTTACTAACACACGCTGTATTATATTATAATTATGTATGTTATAGAGTAAGATCTCAGGGCCGCCAGACGTCACGTAGTAGAGTAGAGTAGAGTAGGGACTCCGTTTTCCGCACTTAGACTCTTGATCGGTCCGTTGTGCGTAGGTGTCCTGGCTAAGATAGCCAGCCTAGCTCCGCCCAGAAGCACAGAAGTTTCCTGGGAGCTTCACAGGCTTCGCGGAGCGACCTCACCGTTCCGAGGATTTGTCTGCGTTGAGTAGCCACGACCTCGCATTCCAGGATGACGTGGGCGGCTGATTCTTCAGCATCAAAGCAGCCCCTGCAGAGTGGGCTGTCCGTGGCGCCTATGGTAAAAAGATGTTTATTTAAGGGGCAATGGCCCGTTATTGTCCCTATTATTATTCTAAGGTTATTTTTACTTAGGCTAAGCAGTCGTTTTGTTAGCCGCGGATGTAGACTTGGCATCGCCATTTTTGACTGTCTACAGTCTGTAGACCGTGACCATTTGCTGTTATGGAGTTCAGTTGATCTCTGGCGAACCCACGTACGGAACTGTGAGAAAGGTAAGGGAAGGAGTGGGTACGGGCCAAGCACTGCCATCTCGGACCCTCTCTTAGCAAGTTCGTCTGCGGCGTCATTTCCCAGGGATCCACTGTGCCCCTTAATCCACTGGAGGGTAATACTGTTGGACAGCGATATACTCTCCAGGGCGAGGTGACATTCAAATATTAATTTACTGTTAGTATGTTTGTTTTCTAGGGCTTTCAGCACAGACAGGCTATCAGACGTCACGTATTTTCTGACGAAGGAAATGTGGACGATTGAGTAACTGTAGTGTTAGTATGAACTAAGAACGCAAGACTACCAGCTAGCTTGCTTAGACGGCCAATTTTCAAGTATCAGGCTATCAAGGTACATAAAAACATTACTAACTTCACGTATTTTCTGACAGCTGATTTTTACGTATATTGTAGGCAATATCCTTAAAAATAAGTTGCCAATACTCCCAGACACTTCCTAGCGGCCGTTTTGCTTAACAGACGCTTTAAAGTTCCCAAAAAGTTTAGACTTAAACGTATTGTGACTGTTTACCCGAGAACTCATGGCATCGCTCTTGTGGCTGACATACAGACCTCCACTGGACTCATTCGGTGGGCATTCAACAGGATCTGTCCATTGCCTGTGTCTTCAGAATTTTGTTGAAAACGTTGCGCTTTCAACGCTGGGGTGCATGTTGGAGCGCCTGCCCAATATAGCATGGCAATAACGCGATCAATTAGCTTTTAATATTAAATCATTAGGAGTTTAGAATTCTTTAAAGCGTCTGTTATGCAATACGGCCGACGGATAGTATCTGGGAGTATTTGCGACTTATTTTTAAGGATATTGCCTAAAATATACGTAAAAATCAGCTTGGAGAAAATACGTGAAGTAAGTAATTTTTGTATACAATGTACCTTGATGACCTGATTCCTGAAAATTGGCCGTCCAAGCAAGCTAGCTGGTAGTAGTGTGTTCTTAGTTCATACTAACACTACTCAATCGCCAACATTTCCTTCGTCAGTAAATACGTGGCGTCTGGCGGCCCTGGGATCTTGGACTATTAGGCTACGTCTATTATCTATGAGCCAAAGCCCTTAAATAATACCTTTCAGACGTAGCCTGAAAATAAATAAATGTTAATTAATAAATAAATGTTATGATAAAAACTGTAAAGCCGTTATTGGTCCCTGCTATAATTTATAAATCTTTGACAGTCGTTACAGGTAGTGGCCTGAAACTCTGACAGCCATTCTTACCAAGGGATATCGTATTACACGGTGCTAACTGGGTTGCGGAGATCAGATAAGCAGTCGTGCTATGTATTCAGCGGTATCTGGTTAGACTGGAAGCCGATCCCAACATAGTTAATCAAATGACTTAAAATAACTGGATGATATGGAATACACACAATAAATGAAACATATAGCATAAAAGGTGAATGATTTATTTATTACAAAAGCATACAAAATTCCATGTCTGTTTTATTAAAATTAGAAAGACCCAACCACCCAGAAACATAAATGATAAAGCAAAGATTTGGAATGCTTGTTTTAAACATCTTTTTACCTACCAAAGTTTTAGTAGTAATGCCATAATATTGAAACTAAGAAAGTGAACAATACAAAAAATAATCTCCAAGTTTAAGTTAACCACACCAAACTTCATTTGTAACGCAAGTAGTTAAAATCGCAAATGCTACAACTGAAGAACACGCCAAACAATACAGGCCCCTGGGTCACAAAAGCCTCCTGAAGGGATAAGGGGACTTTGAGCTGCAGTTCAGCCACAGCCCTTTGGAAACCAGGATCTGAAAAAGAAATAAAAATAGTCTTCTTCTTTGTATCGCTGACTATTATTCCCCCTCTCTCTTCAAGTGCCTCTCCAACTAGTGAAAGTTAGCAGTCAGCTCCGCATATCTGATTCGGTCTTTTACCAGTCTAAATAGCTCCGCGGCGCTCATAACTCCATCTATTGCTGGATATTGCGCAGCCACGATTTCTTCTTACGACCCACTGCTCTTTTGCCTGCCATTTTGCCTATAATTTTCAGTTGTAAGAGTTCGTATTGTCGTGTCTTATTTGTATTCCTATAAGTAGTTATTTTATTAAACTTAATTTGTTTCGGCCTGAACTCAGCCACATCGAAGGTATCGTTGGCGTTGGTAGTGGTTTTGGACAGGTCTCTTAAAGAAGGTGAAGTTGCACAAAGAGCATGTAAAAAAGTGCTAATAACGACGCTACGAATGTCACTAAGTCGTAAAATCGTAAACTTTCTTTAATAGATTTTCAATCTTATATGCTGTTGAAATAAAGCTGAAAACCTATTAAAGAAAGTTTACGATTTTACGACTAAGCGACATTCGTAGCGTCGTTATTAGTGTTGAGACTGCAGCCCCTGGGTCGGCAGTCTCTACACTAATAACGACAAAATCGCTAACTTTCAATCCTTAATTACTAACGATTAAATTCGGTTGCAATAATGATGCTTGCAAGTAAAGCAAGTCTCTACATCCAAGATGCGTTTCTCGCAAGCATCATTATTGCAATCGAATTTATTCGTTGGTAATTAAGGATTGAAAGTTAGCGATTTTGTCGATATCTCTATATATCTCGGCCCTGGAGTGTAGACTATGTTTTAACAAGCGTAGCGTTAGACGTGGGGACGTCTTAGAAAGACTGAGGACCTTACGAAGGAAGCCGAATGAAGAACAGTGTATCTTATGAGCACCTTCCCCAAGGATCAGTTTCCAAAACTCGGAATAATCGTCGTCCAGTCTCAAGGAGAAAAGGCTAACTACATTCAAGTTCAAAATAAAAATAACTGGTACCTCTACTTCTCATCTGTTCTTACCTTTACTGGTATATGTGGCCGGTCCAAGTGTATATTTAGGATAAGGATCATTTATATACGTGTACACGTGACCTCTAGATAACTGCAAGTCTTTAACATGAGGTATCGTCAGAGTAAAGGATACATCATCTGCAATAAATACAATTATTTTAGGTTCAACTTATTTTAACAATCTCATCAGCCAGTCTGTCAGCAATAACCGCCTTATTAATAAAAATAGTTAAACCTGGTTTAACTTACGCTTGGTTTATCTCGCATGCCGTCTCACTTCAAACATATTCAAAAGAAAGTGACGGCATGCGAGATAAACACAGCGTAAGTTAAACCAGGTTTAACTATTTTTATTAATAAGGCGGTAAGAGTCTGTCCACTACACCATACCATACAATGACCGTGCTATGAACGTATTAGGCACGGAAAGAAATATGACATATTTCCTCTAGAACGTATCCACAGCGTAGAATACCCGTTGATAAAAGGTATTAGAACGTGTGGTTTTGTTTTGCCTGACACATTCATAACACGGTCTTGATGAATAAGCATGGTGAATACGATACGGTGTACACTGTACAGGGCAGACATATCAAAGCAAAAAATCAGTGAACGCAGCTTGCTTGCTTGACTTAGACCCGGACTCCACCAAAGCGGAGACGAGCAGAGCAGAGAGATGTGCCAAATTCGACCAATCACAGGAAGGGTTAAATACCAGATGTAAATTTTAACTAATGTGATTGGTCGATTTCCGCACGTCTCCTCTCTGCTCCGCTCGTTTCCACTATGGTGGAAACCGAGTTCCTAAATTATGATTTTGTTACCATATTCAATGACGGTGAAGTCTGCGACTACAAGTGGTTCCTTCCCCTTGCGATGATATTTTAATATGGCTTCTGGACAATTCACCACAATCTTGTCAAAGACGACTTCCAGCACTAATGTATCTGTAGCCTTATTTATGCTGAAACAGAAATCAATTAATTTTAAGTGACTAAAAACTTTACCAGGCTCTTTAGTCTCTAGAGTTTGCAAAATTGGAATTTTGCAACCTTTAGTGATCATAGTTAAGTTATAGAGTTGATTAGAGGTCTATGCACTATGCAGTTATCTATTTTTCTCTCAAATATCTATGTGTCGTGAGTTTTTTCTTTGTAATTATAGTCATCCACACAACCCATACCTTTTGTCTTTGGTTTGCTATTATCACCAATATGCGTTCTAAATGCTTTGACTACACTGACGCAAATTCCACGCGGTGTGCGAAATATGACTGCGCGCTTCTATTGTTTTAATGATCAGGAATTCACGCGACTATTCGTGCCAGATTTAACACCTTCATTCAAATTAGTTCACACATTCGATGTAAGCGAATTTTGTGCTGTATTTCGCCCGGAATTCCCTTTGCTTTGACCAGAGCATAAGCTTTCTGTTAATAAAAACTAGAATCAAAGAATGCATTTATTATCCGAAAGAAACAAAGGCGTTGCAAACTTAAGTGGCAGTGATCGGGGCACATTGCTCGCAGAACGGATGGCCGATGAGGCTGACAAGTTCTGGAGTGGTAGTCCGAAGATCTGGTGAAGGTAGCGGAGATACGCTGGATGCGAGACTCACGGGACTGGTCAATGTGGCGACAGTTGGGAACGCCTATGTTCAGCAGTGGATGTCGTTCGGTTGAAATGTTGATTAAAAACTGGAATACTTACTAAAACTCTTCAATTTTCCATTTGTTAAGGCCTTTAATTTCTGGTTTGACCAGTTCATACGTCAGATTTGCATGAGGAATATGTATATTAGGAAGTACATGGAGTACATAAGGATCAGGCACTGGTCCTTCAGCTACCAAACACTGAGAGTAGTGAGCAAAGAATTCTCGGATGCAGTGTATATCCTTGAAAGAGCATGGTCTGACGATGAAGTCTTTCTCTTTGTCTTCAAACTTATCTGTAAAATATATGCATTTAAGAGTAAACTAACTACATACATTATTGAAAACAATTAAGTAAATAAACTATGAAAGGCCATCAAAAAACTGCTCTTCAATGCTGTCAGCCGGTAATGTGCCCAAGAGTAACTTTGCCACGTTGTATGATAACATTAGGCTCTGACCAAAAACCAGCCCTTGTGTCACGGGTAGCGTCAACTAAAGAGAAAGTAACTTACCATCTTTTTGGGATGCAAAATCTTCGTCACGCCGGAAATGTTTAGACCCATCATTTGGTTCAGCACTGCTACTGAAATTGAACAAGAGAAAAACACAAAAGAAGGTCTTCATTTTTGAACCAATTTCTTTTTATACCACACTGCACTGTACTTCTTTTTTTACACCTCACTTTTATTAATTAGTACCTATTAAAATACTTTGCTAATTGTGCGAGAGCTGCAATAAGAACCAGATAATTCATGAATAATGAGTCAATTTAAAGCTACGTACTTACTAAATAAATAACATATCGCATGATTTTTAAAGGAAACCATAAATTTTATAAATGAACTGAAGTTATCAAACAAAGACAAGTAACATGATAAGGTTTCAATTTGAATAATTGCATTGATAAAGCAATTATTCAAATTTAAGCCTAATTAATAACAAGAATAAGAACTAATTTGTGTACAATTTAACTAAACATGAATGATCGATTAACAAAGTAACTAGCCTAGATATTTTGCTAGATTAATTTGGGAGTCAAGGTAAAGCCACAGATTGTAAAGCCTCGTTTGGCAAGGTCAGATTGTGGACGAGTGATCCATTACATACCGAGTTTTCTCTACACTTAGCACGTTAAACCGTTGGTCTCGGCTGATATTTGTAAGCCTTTTACGGATTATGATTTATTAGACGTAAATACAGTGAACAACTTTAAAAAATATATGAATAACGTAAAAAGTGCCTATAAAAATTGTAGGGTTGCCTTCGATTTCCCTGGGATCTCATCATTAGATAACGAATTGGTGACATTGGGACCACCTCGCGCGTATACTCTTTCGAATACAAAAAAGAATTTTGAAAATCGGTCAGCAATTGTTAAGACATCGGTGAACATACATAAAAAAAATTACACACGAATAGAGAATCTCCTCCTTCTTGGAAGTCGGTTAAAAAGAAAAGTCTAGGTAGATGATGGCCTACTTGACTAAGTGATAGTGAAGCCGATCCCAAAGAATTTGGGAAAACGCTTGGCAGATTATCAACTCGATCAACGAACCAACCAATCAACGTTCATAACAAGTAAACCTACGATTGATTTCAATACAGAATTTAAAGTTAATAACGTGATTGCACTGAAACAATCGAAATAATCATTCAAACATTTACATGATAACCTTTAAATGTTCACGCGAACATTGAAAAGGCTATAAAACAACTAACCAGTATTAACATCCGTTCTTATTTGCTAAAATGAAGATTTTCTTGTGTCTGCTTTTGATTAAAATTTGTTCCTGTGCTGACAGTGAACAACAGTCAAACAATTACTGGAGAGGAATTGCCTATGATGACGAAAACTACGGTAAGAGATTGCGCCGCATTTCAAAATTGTACAAACTCGAACAAGCAACAACCGAACAGGCAGTCGAAAAAGATTTTTGGTATATTCGTACACGCAAAAATCTAGTACACCGACAACATTGATAGCAATATTGTTGGACAGACCCACCAAGTTCAGAGAGAGGATACTCATTTTTCAATAGAGGATGAATAATCTTATACCCTGTTCCTCAAACTCATACATATGCCTCGTTTACTAGGTTATCAACAACATGGACCAATTGAACGTCCATGTTCCCTCCAAGACCTGAACTGCATCAAACAGTACTTTGCCCAAAATTCTCGTTGCTCGCCAGTCCGTGGACCTGGTCCAGATGCTCAGAGGATTAAGGTCAAACCGACGTCTGTGCCTCATGTTAACATGACCATCGTATTGTATGACGCTGAGGTTAAAGGGTTCAACGATTTTAAGATTAAGGAGTTTTAGTAAGTATTTAGATTATTTTTTGAATACCTTACTACAGCCATGGTGGCTGGTAATCGCTGGATGAGGGTAGCCGAAGATCTAGTAGAGTGACGTGCAATCGGTGAGGCCTCTGTTCAGCACAGGACTGCTGAAGGCTGTACACGTTAATGATGTACAGCGTCCAGACCCTTACTGGTGGCTGGTGAAACTTTACGAAAACCTATTTGATCTCTTCGAAGTCCTTTAAATTCTTAACCAATAACTTTAATCTAAACCATAAAAAAACATAAAATCATTTTCACCTAAAGGTAGCTAATTTCATTTGACCTTGAATATAGTTTCATTTCCATGTTTCAGCATAAACAAATATACTGATAAACTGGTGTTAGAAGTGGAATTTCGCAAACTTTTCGTGTATGCAGATTACTCTGTCATTACATTCTTCCGCAAAGGGAGAGAACCCATAGAGCTATCAGACTTCGCGTTTATAGAGTACCGTAAGTAATATCGTCATAATCGTTGTTTTTTGCGTAGTTGTGAAGTCTAAAAAGTGTCATAATATCCATTTTAGTATCCAGATGTTTTAAGGCATATCGATGCGTAACCTTTAATTCAGTACATGCTTATTCATGACATTGCCCGTTGTTTATTTAATCAATAAAAGCTTCTCTGCATTTTGATTGAGGTATTATACATTTGTATGAAGAAGTTGATGTTTTCTAAAGACCATTTAATCATCATACTCATTCATTTCAATTTATTATTTTCTAGAAGACCTATCGCTCACCATAATAGCTCCTAACATCAGAGACATCAAGCTATCTGAGGGTCACGTCTATTCCTACATAAATGTTGTTTCCAGGGTAGGCCTTGGTCCTAACTACACAGAAAGTAAAGGTAAGTCGTCTTTTCCCTTACATAATACAACATCGCACCTGAAATCTTGAAGGATTAGGCAAAGGAGTACCTAAAGGTACACCCACATTACCAGTAATGTTTAAGTCCCATGTCATACCCGGTTGCAGTCAATCGGGTAAAAGTTAGAGTCGGTAGCTGTTACTGAGAAAATCCTCATAGTCACCACAATAACAATTTGTCAGACCCGGGAATCGAACCCAGAACCTCATACTCAGCAGTCGGGATGTAGTAAACCACCTACTAGTCAGATTAATATATAACGTGAAATTAAGCCAAGGAAACGTGAAATAATATCCTTTTGTTTTACAGACCCTCAAGTACAACTGGCGTTAGCGCGTTTGATTGAGAAATTAGGACTCAGTGTGCAAGAAACCTTTATTACCGAGGGCCCAATATTATTTTCCACATTCTTGCAGAACTCAATTTGCAGTTAATAGATACGGAAGAATGTCGTCGCTTTTTGATGAAATAAAGTATTCTGATTGGCATATTTTGTATTTTTCTTTGAAAGTTTTTATCTAGGTACTTTTGTATCTATGGATATGGATATTCAGACATAACATTACGCCTGTCATCCTCAAAGGGTAGGGCAGGTACCTGTTAGTGCACTCACCACATTGGGCCACTTTGTTTAAGTCCCATGTAATACAAACAAAACTTTGGTGTCGAATTATAGACCGATCTCTCTTCTTCCTAGTTTTTCAGAAATTCTAGAAAAACTAATAAATAAGAGGCTAAATAACTACCTGGAAACTCATAATTACTCAGGTACCTAAACAGTTTGGGTTCAGGGAAAAAAAACTTCGTATGTAATAGAAAACATGAATAAGGGAAGTATCTAGGTATATTCCTAGACCTAGTAAAGGCCTTCGACATCGTCCCTACATCCATTCTCCAGAACAAACTCGATACCTTAAAAATTCGAGGAATACCTCTCCAAATTTTCCAAGATTACTTGACTAACCGGAAACAGGTTAGAAAAATTGATCACAGCATAAGCCGTGAGGAAAATGTCACCTTTGGAGTGCCTCAAGGCAGTGTTATGAGTTCTACGCTGTTTTTTAATATACATTAATGACCACTGCAATTTGCCTTAACAAAATGGTCAAGTAATAATATTCGCAGACACAGTATTATTTTTCAGCTGTAACACGTGGAAAGATGTAACCGAAGCATCAAATGAAGGTTTTGTTTTAGTAACCTCATGACTGGACAGTATTGGTCACGGTGGCCGATTTCAGTGGAGATTATAAAGCCATCAACGCGGGAGATATTTTTTAGTGCACAAGTGTGTGCGCAGGCACAGGTGCACCCTCTGTTCCTTTTTTCTCTTAGTCCAAGGGGACGGCCCGCAATCCGACGCGACCAGAGAGAGATCAAGCGCAGGACCAACGGTTTAACGTGCTTTCCGAGGCACGGGGGAATCATACCGCCGACTTTCAAACTCCGGGCTTTTACATTTTTAAAACTATTAGTAATGCATCTGACATTAATGCTACTAATCAAAATATATTTAGCACTATGTCAATATATACTGATATACGGCCTGAATGTACGAGGAAGAACCTCAAAAACTACCATGTTGTCCGTCGAAAGAGCCCAACGCATGGTTCTTAAAGGAATTTCTCGCAAAAGTACATTTATCCGACACTTTACTCAGAATTATGAGTCCTAAAGGTGCAATTTGCACACAAATTTCACAGTTATCTCGGTCCTAGCCTTTACAATAAAATAAATTAACATCTAAAATTGAAGAATCTTTATAGCCCTACCTACATGCAAAAAACTTTAAAAACTTATTTGAAAGCACTAGAATACAACGGCACTGAAAATCTACTACAAATCGATGTTATAAACAAGTCACATAAATAATAAAGCACACGTTGCTGTACACACATATACACATATACATATACCCATATCCAAATACATACAATTCCAATAATTTGTAACTTAATTAATGTAATTATCTGTACTGTGATCCAACACATAATATGTAATCAAACTGCTGCTATGTGGACTTGTAACTGGAAAATTGTGACTTTCTTTTAGCGGATAGTCTTCCTTAACCCTAGAACCCTCCCTGGTTCTAGGGTTAGGGAAGACTATCCGCTCGTTATACTAGTACGAGGGGGGATAGGGCAAATCAGTCTAAAGACAGAACCATCTTTACTTTCTACCATCTCACATTCAACGATCAGGTTAGCCAGATGATGAACATATATAGACACGTAGCAAAAGCTTGCTCAACGAACCAACCAACCAACGTCCATGAAAGAAACAAGTAGAACATACGATTGATTTAAATACATAATTTATAGTTAATAACGTGATTAAAATAATCGGTCAAATATTTACATGATAACCTTTAAATGTTCACGCGAACATTGAAAAACCTATAAAACAACTAAACAGTATGTAATATCCGTTTGTATTTGTTAAAAATGAAGATCTTCTTGTGCCTGCTTTTGATTAAAATTTGTTCCTGTGCTGACAGTGAACAACAGTCAAATAATTACTGGAGCGGAATTGCCTATGATGACAGAAACTATGGTAAGATATCGCGCCGCATTTCAAAATTGTACAAAATAACAAACAAAGGGTATTTTACCAAAAAAATCTAATTAGTCCGTCTGTTAGATTATCGAAAAATATCGGATACGTGTTTTTTGTTTTCTCAAATTAATAAAAATTGACGAAGATGAAACCTGTCAAAGATCATGAGTGGGGGTTTTTCACGTCACTTTGTGGGTAAAAAAGTACTATCCTTGTGACGTCACACGACTTGACACGACTTTTCGAAGCACTGTATCGTCTTTATTTTTTGTTTACGTGAAAAAAGAAAAAATACGTGTCCATTATTTTTTGGAAATCTATCTGACGGACTAATTAGATTTTTTTGGTGAAATACCCTATTCTAGTACACTGACAATATTGACCGCAATTTTTATTTTATAAAGCGTTTGCCATTTAGTGGCTTGTGTCAAATGATGTATTGTTTGACATCAGTCTCAATGGTATTTGTGTTATCTTAAAAGTAAATGCAAGCAACAGTAACATAATATTAAGTAATATTAGAAACCGCACTGTGCAACGCCGTATCGCAGTTAGTAGTAGATTGATGTCTTGATATAGTCTAAGGAAATGTAAATATCATAGATATCAACAAACCATAAGTAGGTCGTTTGTTTAGTCTCTCTGTTGTCCTTGGTTTATCTCCTTTCGGACGTCTTGGAGTGAGTTTTACACTTCACTCCCCCCGCGGACTTCAGAAATCAGAAGACCAGCGAAGGATCGTGGAAGTCGCACTTGTTACTATGGTCCAGGTGCAAGTGTGGGAAGGAAACACCGAGCCCTATCTGGTCCGAAGATATTTATGTTTCAATAGTGTACGACCATCATGAGGAAACCGGCATGTCTTAGAACCAAAAAAATCGAAGACATGTGAGACCTGATCTACCAACCCACACTGGGCCTGTGTGGTGAACTATAGCCCATCCCTCTCTTAGAGCTGAGGCCTGAGTCCTTGCTGTGGGAACATTATGGGCTGATAATGATGAGTGTACGACCAAATTTATCCCCTGTTCCTCAAATTCATGCATATGCCTCGTTTCCTAGGTTTCCAACAACGTGGACCAATTGAACGTCCATGTTCCCTCCACGACTTGAACTGCATCAAGCAGTACTTTGCCTACAACTCTCGATGCTCGCCAGTCCGTGGACCGGGTCCAGATGCTCAGAGGATTAAGTACATACCGTTCTCGGTGCCTAATGTAAACGTCACCTTCGTTTTGTATGACAGTGTCGTCAAAGGGTTTAACGATTTTAAGATTAACGAGTTTTAGTAAGTATGTAAATTATATTTTAATTACTTGTTTGCAGTCTTTGTCAGTGACTGTTGGTAGCTGGACGAGAGTTACTGAGAATTAAGTGGAATGGCTTGCAATTGGAGACAGTTATGTCAAGCAGAGGACTACTGAAGGTTGTTGATTACAATGATGATTTACAGCCTTCAAACCCTTCATCATCATCGTCACCCAGAAGAAATTCAATGCTGGACAATTGCCTCTCCCATGTAACGCTATAACGAACAGCAAACTGCATGCCGCTTCAGACCCTTAGTAGCATAGAAGGCCGGTGCTTTAAAACTTTACGAAAATCTATTTGATCTTTTCGTTGTCCTGCAAATTCTTATTCTATGACTCCAATGTAAACTCCAGCTAACCTCAAAAATAATCATAGAAGGTGGAGATTTATAAATGCACTGGAGTGTAAATGTGGTGCTGTTCCTCAAACAATGGGGCACTAAATATCGTGTCCTGCGTGACCAGTTGATAGTTCACTCAGGAACTGATGGATGCTACCGAAACTGCCAAACTAGTAGGTCAATTGCCATCTACACGCTAAGAAGAAGATCATTTTTTGTTTCATCATACAAAGATATGAGAGTCACCAGAATTGTGCTAGATTATTTCATTATACCTTGAATATACCTTCATTTTCAGCATAAACAAACATACTGATAAACTGGTGTTAGAAGTGGAGTTCCGTAAGCTAGCCGTCTATGCGCCTAACACCGTCATTTCATTCCACCGTAAAGGGAAAGAACCTATAGTGATAGCAGACTACGCGTTTATAGAATACAGTAAGTACCTAATATTAAAATTAACATATCCAATTTTTTGATGTTCTTAGGAAAAAGATAAAAACACTCACAACGAGATTAGGGATATCGACGCGTAATTGGCTATTTGACTACGAAAATGTTATGTTACTTCAAAGAACTAACAGACATAACACGATGTGTGAAAAAAGTAATAAAATTGATCAAAAAATGGCTTACCATCATCATTACCCGTTGGTTCTTAAACCAATAAAACATTAACACACATTTTGGCTAAGGTATTGTACATTTGTATGAATCAGCTGAGGTTTCCTTTTTAAAGCCGTTAAGTCTACAATTTTCAGCTGAAGTCATGGCAACAGCTGACGCGTTGAAATGCCTGACACCGTGTATACTTATCGACATTCACAAATCACATAACAGCACGCCTGTTATGCCGTTATGCTGTTAAGTTGTTAGTCAGAGGTGTGACAAACCCTTCAGGCATAATAACCTAGTATTGTATACTCACATTTTGCCAGTGATTTTTTAGCACCATGGCGAGTCTATCACCATCGAATCCAGCCTCCATGGTTGATACTGAGAAACTCCTGATGAAAAAACTCATTTACACTTTGCTCGACTCGAGAATCTAACTCAATTGCAGTCAAAACAATGACCATTCAATATATTTTCTTCATTTAAATTTATTCTTTTTCTAGAAGACCTATCGCTCACTCTAATAGTACCTCACGTCAGAAGCATCAAGCTATCTGAGGGTTACGTCTACTCTTACATAAATGATGTTCCCAGGGCAGTTCTTGGTCCTAACTTCACGGAAAGTAAAGGTAAATCGCCTTTTCTCTTATACATAACATAACATTACGAAGGAAGGAAGGATTAGGCACAGGTGTACCTAACAGTACACTCACGTTTACCAGTTATGTTTAAGTCCCATGTAATAACCGGCGAGCCTATTGAAAATCCTGATGGAATCGAACCCAGGACCTCATACTCAGCAGTCGGGATGTAGTAAACCACCTACTAGTCGGATTAATAGTAACGTGAAAGTAAGCCAAGTCAAAAGGCCTGACACCAGGTAGTCCCTAAGCACTAACCACACGATAGAGAAAGGAAAAAGAAATGTGAAGCAAACCACCTACTAGTCGGATTAATAGTAACGTGAAAGTAAGCCAAGTCAAAAGGCCTGACACCAGGTAGTCCCTAAGCACTAACCACACGATAAAGAAAGGAAAAAGAAATGTGAAGCAGTGATATCTTAGTGTTGTGACCGTTGAACTGCCAAGTTGAAGGTCCCGAGTTCGAACTAAAGGGCCCCACAGATTAACAGTCCGCCTGCAGTTTCTGGTCCTATCGGGTGGCCTGCTGTCCTAGGCTAATAACGTCTACACACTAAAGCGATTATTGCCTGCCGGCAATGGCCTGGTACAACATCTACGAATACACACTAGCAGTTGCGAGTCCGCAGTTTTCCATCGTAGCACCGCGCGTCGGCAATGGTGTGCAAATTAAACAAGTTGAAAAATATAAAACTGTGTTCGACTGACACGAGATGCCGGTCGACAGGCCGACTACCTGTTAATGTGTGTTTATTTGGCCTCAAGGCCTTGGACTGTAAGGCCGACATCTATCGATGCGGACTGGAATCGTCAAGCGGTCACACACTGACAGTTCGAATAAGTCGACAGTCTGAAATCTTAAACGGAACTGTTGTGACCTATTGCGATTAACTGACAGTCTGATATCGTCCGGCGAACTGTTAATCTGTGGGGCCCTTAAGTCACACCTCTGATATTTCGGATTCACGTACGTCATCATTTCAGCCAAAAGACGTCCACTGCTGGACATAGGCCTCCCCCAGGTGTCGCCACATTGACCGGTCCCGTGCGTCTCTCATCCAGCGGGTCCCCGCAACCTTGACCAGGTCGTCGGTCCACCTAGTGGGAGGCCTTCCAACGCAACGTCTTCCGGTTCGCGGTCGCCATTCCAGAACTTTTCGGCCCCATCGGCCATCCGTTCTGCGAGCAATGTGCCCTGCCCATTGCCACTTAAGTCTGGTGATTCTTCGGGCTACGTCGGTAACCTTGGTTCTCAAGCGGATGTCCTCGTTTCTGATTCGATCACGCAAGGAAACTCCGAGCATAGCTCTCTCCATTGCCCTTTGGGTGACTTTGAGCTTTCTGATGAGGCCCATTGTGAGCGACCACGTTTCGGTCCCGTATGTAATCACTGGCAACACACACTGGTCATAGACTTTCGTCTTGAGACACTGTGGTAAGTTGGACGAGAAGATACTGCGCAGCTTCCCAAACGTATTCACCACGTACGTATTGTAGGTATAATAATTATCACTTGCTCCGGTGAAGGAAAACATCGTGAGGAAACCAGTTTGCATGTAAAATCAAATCAAAGGCTCATGGCGGTTGCAAAACTCTGGTAGTGCCCACACAAGAAAAAAAAGATAGAAGGAACGTAAAATAATTATATTTTTGTATTCCAGTGCCTCAAGTACAACTGGCGACAAGGAGTTTGGTTGCGGGAAATATAGGGCTCAGCGTACAAGAAGTTTTCATAACCGAGGGGCCTATAATACTGTCTGCGTTCTTGCAGAACTCAATATGTGGTTACTAAACATGGAAAAATAATGACGTCACTTTTTGGTGAAATAAAGTATTCTGATTTGCATATTTTGTCTTTTTCTTTGAATGCTTCATTCTTCAATTTGGTTTCTTGCAATCTACTGTTGTAACTATGGATATTCAGCATCAGACAACATCACGCATGTAATTCCATGCAGCCACTATCGCTAAGTGAAGTCGGCTATCATCTGCCTAGACTTTTTGTGTTGTTGGGTCGGCTACCAGTATATATACGCATGCCACGAAGTTTGGATTTGTGCCCGATTGATTGCAACAGGCTTGCCCTCTATTATTAATGTTACTTAAACAGTCTGGTCAAATGTTGGTGTACTAATGGGTACCTGCTTAACGTTTCGAGAATTATAGGGGTGATGTTATGTCTGAATATCCACACCCCTTGATACAACAATAGATTTGTCAATGTCAAAAATTCTACACCTGACTACGAATATGAACAATCTGCGAATCACATTTTATGGAGTATAATCTTTGGTAGAATTAACGCAATATTATGTTGGAAAGTGTTCATCCGGAGTTCATCCGGAGTTATCTATCTTCTATCTATATAAATAAAAAGAGAAGTCCTGACTGACTGACTGACTCATCAACGCCCAGCCCAAACTCTTGGACCTAGAAAGCTGAAATTTTGCACAGAGGTTCCTTTTATAGTGTAGACAAGGATTAAGGAAGGATTTTTCGAAATTCAATCCCGAAGGGATTTAAATAGGGGATGAAAGTTTGTATGGAAAATCGTCATTTTCACGCGGGCGAAGCCGCTGGCAAAAGCTAGTTTACTATACGGACCTTGTAGAAACTAATACAACGTGCGTTCAATACCTATTATTGTAATCAAATATACCAACTAATCGCACCACGGATATGCAACTGGGTTTATCCCATTTATTTTGTATTTATGTCCCTTTGTGCTTATTGGCCTTGTTCTGTTCTGTCTCCTGCTGATATGGAAGTGGAAATTATGGTTTTCCTACTCCTCCGCTATTCTTTTCTGATTAATTTCGTTGTGGGATCCAAGACAGTAAAATCGTTTCGCTGGGACTTCGTCGAGCTTCATTGTCTCTGTGCTTTTCTTGTGGTCGCCACTGATGATTCTGGCTTTCAGAAGTTACAGTGCTTTGGGAATAGTGTGGTGGGAATGTCCTGTTAAAAAAATATACAACAGTGGATAAAGGCTTTCAATAAAATGACAAAATATGCCAATCAGAATATTTTATTTCATCAAAGAGTGACGACATTGTTTTATTCTTTCTTTCTACGTATTTAATAACTGCAGATTGAGTTCTGCAAGAATGCTGACAATAATATAGGCCCCTTGGTAATGAAGGCTTCTTGCATACTGAGAGGGATTCTCTCAATCAAACGCCTTGTCACAAATTGTACTTGAGGTTCTGAAAAATAAAAGAATATTATTATTATTATAATACTATTAACAATATAATAATTATTTCCTTTATTGATTCCTGTACAAACTTTATACATTTTGACCTGTGTCTTTGCACACACATGCATCATAATATCTCCCGCGCTAAAGGCTCAAATTGGCCACCATAAGTAACCAAAAACGGTCAGCGACTATAGATTGATTATGAAAATTAAAAGTGATCCAACGAGGAGACACTTTTAATTTTCTAATTGAATTATCTAATTATCTACATAAATAAATTCCTGACTGACTGACTCATCGATGCCCAGGCCAAAGCCTTAACCTAGAAAGCTGAAATTTTGCACAGAGGTTCCCTTTATAGACTAGAAATAAGGAAGCATTTTTCGGAATTCAATCCGTAAAAGAGTTAAATAGGGGATGAGAGTTTGTATGGAAATCGTCATATTTGTAGTTTCAGCGACACCCACGCTGGCGAAACCGCCCACAAAAGCTAGTACACAATATTTCACTCACACAAAATCATGCGTAGAAAAGAAAAGAAAGAAAATTATGATGAATTACCTTTACTTTCTGTATAGTTAGGACCAAGTCCTTGCTTCGGATGTCTATCATTTACGTAAGTGTAAACTTCTGCCTCAGATAGTTTGATGTCTCTAATGTTTGGAGCTATTAGGGTGATTGATAGGTCTTCTAGAAAATAACAAATTTAAATTAATAAATATTGTATGATCATTACGGTGTCAGGCACCTCAACGAATTTCCTCTAATTTTTTTTTGTTTGTCTAATAGGGAAACAACAGCTGTTCCACAGAAATGAGCTATGACTTCACAGTCAGACTTACAGATTTCTGCCTATCGGTAACAACATAAACAAACCTAATTCACGTCTATTTCCGATGGGGGTAGACAGAAACATAGAACACCACCTGCCATGATCCTTTTTTTTTTGGAGACTGAAATCATCCAATGACTCCACCCGCTCTGGACGGCCACAACCACCCATGTTCCTTCTTAGCCCTTTGGTTCCCGGGGCCGCGGCATCTCTTTCAAACAACCCGCAGCCCTGATAGACCTGCTATACGGTCCTTACATACTCATAGCGCCTCGTCGACGTCCATACATCTGGTCATACACGCACGCTGGTTGCGAGTACGCACCTGACATTTCTGAAGAACCTCACAAAGATCAGTCTATTTCCTTCCAAGACGTCCCCCTCCCGGCACGCGGCGGCACCACTCACTTCTGCCTTATCCTACACCTTTTTTTAGTCGCCTTTTACTTATATTCTCCACATGTCCAAACCATCTAAACATACTCTTTTAAATTTTCGTCACTACATCTTCTTTTAAACCGCAACGTTCTCGTATAGCCTCATTACTTACTGTATTCTATGAACGCGTAGTCTCCTAGTACTATGGGTTCCATCCCTTTGCGGTGGAATTTAATGATGGAGTAAGGTGCATGGACGAATAGCTTACGGAACTCCACTTCTAACACCAGTTTGTCAGTATGTTTGTTTATGCTGAAACATGGAACAGAAGGTATTTTCAAGGTAAAAGGAGATTAGTTAACAAAATTCAGGTGATTCTTGATAATATCTTAGTTCGATAAAACAAAAATGAAAATGAATAGCACGGGTTTACATTGGAGTCATAGATTAAGAATGCGCAGGACCTCGAAAATATCAAATAGGTCTTCGCAAGTTTCAAAGCATCGGCCACTCTACTCTATATTACTCTATATCTACTCTCACTCTACTCTATATTACTACGGGTCTGGAGGCTGTACATCAGAATCATAATCAACAACCTTCAGCAATTCTCCGCTAGACATTCCACTTGATTCTCGGCCCTCATCCAGCTGGGCTGTAGTATTCAAAATAAAGTAAATACTTACTAAAACTCGTTAATCTTAAAATCATTGTATCCTTTAACCTCACTGTCATACAAAATGAAAGTGATGTTAACATGAGGTATAGACATTGGTATGGCTTTAATCCTCTGAGCATCTGGACCCGGTCCACGGACTGGTGAGCAATGAGAGTTGTGGGCGAAGTACTGCTTGATGCAGTTTAGGTCGTGGAGGGAGCATGGACGTTCAATTGGTCCACGTTGTTGATAACCTGGACTTTCAATTGGTCCACGTTGATGGTAACCTGGACTTTCAATTGGTCCACGTTGTTGATAACCTGGACTTTCAATTGGTCCACGTTGTTGATAACCTGGACTTTCAATTGGTCCACGTTGTTGATAATCTGGACCTTCAATTGGTCCACGTTGTTGATAACCTGGGAAATGAGGCATATGCATAAATTTGAGGAACCGGGCGTAAGGTTGTTCATCCTCTACCGAAAAATGAGTATCTTTTAAACAGGTCACAGGAGTTGTGCTTGGTGGGTAACTGTCCCACGGTAATTGTCAAGTTTCTGTGTGCCTCCTCAATTCCGCGGGGGTAGTGAGAGGTGTAAACCTCCCTCCGCGTCGTCCTATAGGGGAAAGGCAATATACCAAGGCCAAGAGAGAGACTACAAAAATGAAACAGGGTTGGTTGAAATTATTTTAAAATTGTCTTGGACTATCAAAATATGAATCTATTGGTAACTGAGGTCCGGCATCCAACATCACGGCTCCTATTATCTTTTGGTACAATTTTACAATGCGGCGCACTGCCACTGTTTTTTACGCTTAGCTTTCAAAATTGACTTGAAAAGGTCTCTTACCATAGTTTCCGTCATCATAAGCAATTCCTCTCCAGTAATTATTAGACTGTTGTTCACTGTCAGTACAGGAACAAATTTTAATCAAAAGCAGGCACAAGAAAATCTTCATTTTTAACAAATACAAACAGATATTACATACTGTTTAGTTGTTTTATAGCCTACTCAATGTTTGCGTGAACATTTAAAGGTTATCATGTAAATATTTGACTGATTATTTTGATTGTTTCAGGGCAATCACTTAATTAATGTAATCAATTGTAAGTTATTTATTTGTTCCTTTTATGAACGTTGGTTGGTTGGTTCGTTGAGCAAGATTTTGTTACGTGAGTCTAAGAGTTCATCTGATTCTGTGTAGCCTATTTTTCCAACTACTTTGGGATCTGGGCTGGATGGTTTCCAGTCGTACCAGATGCAGTTGAATTTGCTGTATTTTTCATAAAGCGACTGCTTATTTGATTTTCAGACTCCGTGAACTTGGTAATACGACACACTTTGGTCAGACTGATTGTCAGTCTTTCGAGGATAAATGACGGCTTTACATGCCTTCCGAGGTGTGGAGGAAGGAACTCGGTATCAATATGAACCGACCCACCGGCAAGCACTGCTTTACTCCGAGGATCAACTCGTGCAGTGTTTATTATTTAACCATAACCAAAAAGACACAAAAATTACTGTGCTCGCAAATGAATGATCATTGCGTAACAACGCTCACCCAACGAATGTTCGCGAAACAAATTCGCAAAGCGAATGTTCGCTTCCACTTTCAATAGTTTCCGTCCTTTCCCCTAGAGGTTCAGTAAAAAAGCTGATTAGTTTAATAGTTTTAGAATAATGGGGCTTTTTAAACTTCCTTTCTCATGGTGAACCCAACCTCTCCACGAAATTTCAGCTTTCCTGGAGTTTTTGTTATTTCAAACAATGAGGTTTTACCAATAGAGACGTCATACTCATTGTAAAGAAATAAAAACATGGCGATATTTTAGTAACTACCTACAAGAACCTAAGCCAATTCATTTCTATCATTGAGTACGTTAGAAGATGACAGAGTTATATAGGACCCCAATGTCAAAAAGAGATAAACATATTGTTCACGTGGCAATTGTCAACGACAGCCAATGACTTTGCCTCTAGCATCGTTCGAACTGACAACACCGCGCGCCATTTTCTCGTTCTCTCTGTCACTCATACATGCAACGCACTATTTGTCTCGTTCGTGTAGGTGGTAAAGCGGCAACAACGCGTCAGTGATTTTTTAGTAAAATACAATGAAAAGACACATCCTTCTTGCTTTTTACAGCCGGCCCAGTATAAGTATTGCACTTTATGAACACACAACTAGGCATTTTTGTTTATTTTCATACACCAAACTCCCGCTTAAACGTACGTTCGCATCGCGGCCAGACGCAGGACGGACTGAGTTCACGTAAGCTGATTAACTTACTTTTGTATCGCCACGCAGATGTCGGTAAAACGTATCTACCTATATAATATAATTGATTTCAAATGTCTAAATTATCTGGACTGAGTGTATTAATTTTTCCTTTAAAATGTGTTTTCCAACCTTAGTTCTTTGTTTTTATAAATAAAATAATCATCACATGAGCTGTCAATCATATTGGTACCACATGAAAATACTTTGTAAGAAGCACAATAATATAAAAAACAACGATTTCCATAAATAATTATTCCTAGTTTAAATACATATATTTAGCTAATATTGTGATTCCGCTCATATAATTGTACGCTTCCGCCGTACGTTATTATATTCAATGATATACTGCTCAATAATAATGATTCAAATTAGTATTATTAGTATCTTTAACACAGGTTACTTTGTAATCTAGCTAAGATGCCAGTTGTGATCCGTACTGTGACTATAAAGCTACGATCACTGTTATTATTGTAACTATTTAATCTTAAGGTTTTATACTGTGAGAATTAACAAAGCTTATTATTATTATTATTCTCTTTATTTATTTTTCTTACATACTAATTTACATTTTTAAATATTTGTTAAAAAAGATATCAAAAAACATTTAAAAATATAAAAAAAAATAGTAGTCCACCGGTGTCGGAAGCAGGGTCCAAGCCACCGGCGGTTAGGGTTCCAGAGACAGGAACCTCCTCACAATACGGGCCGTGTCGAGAAGTACTGCCTTCTGAATCAGGCCCTTGATCCAACCGCCAAGCGAAAGTTTTGACAGGTGGTCGTCCATGCTTTTTGCTATCAGGCCATTGGCCGTGACGACTATCGGCACAATGATAGCCGAGCTCACATGCCACATATCGACAACCTCGTGTGCTAAGTCCAGATATTTTATTTGCTTCTCTTTCTCAGCTTTCACGAGGTTCTCGTCATGTGGGATGGTAACATCGATTATCATTACGCGGCGCGCTGATCGGTCCATCACCACTATGTCAGGTTTATTGGCAACAATAGTCCTGTCAGTGATGATAGACTGATCCCAGTATAACGTGACATCTTTTCGTCTTTTTCGAGAACTGGGTCGGGCACATACCTGTAGTACGGTACCTCAGATTCTACGAGTTTATATTTCAAAGCAAGTTGCTGGTGAATAATCCTGGCCACTTGATTGTGCCTGTGCAAGTACTCGCCGTTAGCCAGACGAGAACAACCAGAAATAATATGTCTGATGGACTCACCCGGACGGTGGCATGCCCGACACACGTCAACCGTCCCATCCTTCATAATATATCTCCGGTAGTTGTTCTTCAACATAACTTCGTCCATAATTGCACAGACAAAACCTTCAGTTTCCCCAAAGAGGTCGCCGAAACGTAGCCAGGACACGGACGCTAGAAAATCTACATCGGGCCCATGAAGAGCCCGGTAGAAGCGCCCGTGAAGCTCCTTGCTTTTCCATACTTCCTTGCGGTTTTCAGCAGTAAGCACCACAGGTTTGCGCCAGTTGTCGTTAGCCATGGACAGCGGGGTGAGTCCCTTGTCCACTGCGACCACATCTCGGTGCATACCCACATCGGCCTTTAAAAAATATTCTCTGAGACTGCACACCTCGCGGTTGTGGAGGGTCTTCGCGTTTAAAAAGCCTCGACCCCCGCATTTCCGCGGGATGTACAGTCTCATGACCGATGATCGTGGGTTATGCATCCGATTTGCGGTTAGCAATGTACGGACTCTCCTATCCAAGGCATCGAGTTCAGTCTGAGTCCATTTGAGTATGCCGAAAGAGTACATTAAAACTGGCATGACCCAACCGTTGAAGGTGCGCACCTTGTTCCCACCTGAAAGAAGGCCATTAAGAACCTTCTTCAGGCGTCCGAAGAAGCGCTCCCTCAACGATTGCTTCATGTCAGCTACGTTAATGCCTAACGCTTCCGACATACCCAAATATTTATAGCTTTCGGATGAGGAGAGGGATCTGAGGTGTATGGAATCCGAGAGCTGAATTCCCTCGGATTCCATAATCTCCCCTCTTTTTACATGCATGACTGCACATTTGTCCACACCAAATTCCATTCCATTCCATTATTATTATTATTAAGTTTACTTAAAAACCGAACCTTTATTCGTATAAATAGTTCATGTACATCTTTCAACTTAATGAGTCTAGTAGATTCATAGCAAAAAAGGCTACACAAGCAGACAGACACACAAGACGTGGTCCTGTAAAAGTTAAATTAATTAATATTGTAACCCATAAAAAACTGAATACCGTTTTTGTCGGAATGTAAAAGATACTTGGTAGAAAAATAAATAGAATAAACGAAATTTAAATGTAATAATAATAATAGTATATATTTATTCCTGTAATAGATTGTAAAAAAATACTTTGTAAATATTAATTGAACACACACAATATCTACAGAAACTACAGTAAGATGTACATCAAAAGATTTTTGATGTATTCATAATTCCAACCATTCGTTCAGGAACATTCAATCGCGAGCATTCGTTCGCAAGCATGACGTTTATATTACAGAGAAATATCAACGATTTGTTTGCCAATTATAGAATTTCGCAACAGCTAACATAATTAAAATGGCAAAGAAAAATAAGAGGAAGATAGAATAGTTAGATGTGTATATAATTAAAGGGTTGTTTATTCGTTGGTCATAGAGGAATTAATAAGGTATTTTAGGTATATTTCTGTCAGGATATCTAAATGTGATGTCTAAAATCGCAGATGTTACTCTGTAGATATACAGACATGAACAGGGGACCCTGAGTCAGGAAGGCTTCTTTCACGCTCAAAATCATTTCGTCCATGAGCTTTTTGCTGTTTCTTTTAACTAGAGGATCTGTAAAATAAATTTTAAATTATGAACAACACTGAAAACAGGGTATTTACAATGCATATGGTAAAAAAATACAAAAATCTATTGAAACGATGCGAGATCTGCTGAACGAGACTGGTTGTATTCATAAGTCAACCAAGGTGTTATTGGGTTGGCCGCGGATTTTTGTACTAGATGACGTGGCCTCGGCGCAAGGGCAAAGAAGGAACATGGGTTCGGTTTTTAGTCAGTAGAAGTCTGACACTCCCCTTCGCTCTGCCCAAGAGCGGGGGGGGGGGGGGTCATTTGATGATTTTCCACCCAACAAAAAAAAAAAAGGTGTTATTGGGTTTTTCCATCTAGAATTTATCAGTAACAATAAATAACAAGAAATTATAAAATGACTCCTCCCGCTCCGGGTAGAGTGGTAGGGAGTGTCAGACTTCTACTGACTAAAAACCACCCATGTTCCTTCTTAGCCTTTTGTGCCGAGGCCACGGTATCTCTTTCGAACAACCCGCAGCCCCGACCGACGGGACAAACAGTCCCATCTATAACATAATAACACATTTGTCCAATACTACTATTGTGGTTTAAATCAATAGATGTAGATTAATCTTACCTTTACCCTCGGTAAGTTCAGGGCCAAATTTGTATGGCATGTCAGCATCAGTCAAATACGCATATACGTGGGCTTTCCATGCTTTTTGACCCACGTTGGAGATCGTCAGTGTTAATGATTAAGATTCTGAAAGCAACCATGAAATTGTGAAATATTATTCAACTGATCCTACTGGTGACTGCTTCATTGGTCTTGTGGTCGCGAGCGAGAGTCTGCTGAGCATGACGTTTTGGGTACGATTCCCTGGTCAGGCAAAGTTAAAAAAGTAAAACACTATGATTTTAGTATGTTGCTTGTAGAATTATTTGGTAAAAAAATCAGAACGATGACATGTATTTTAGTATGGTTTTTTAACCGACTTCCAAAAAAAGGAGGAGGTTATCAATTCGACTGTATTTTTTTTTTTTTTTTTTTTTTTTTTTTTTTTATGTTTGTTCACTCATAACTTGCGACTGGGTGAACTGATTTACATGATTCTTTTTTCATTTGAAAGCTGGTGCTTCCCGTGTGGTCCCATTTTCACCATTTCAATATCTGATGATGGGATCTTGTAGAAATCGGGGGAACTCTTCAATAAATAACAGCAGATTAACCGCGATTGTTGCTATAGCATATCTAAGCATTGTTTACGCCATCACACAACATAATATCACGCCTGTACTCACTACAAAGGTTATAAAAACTATTTTGTGAAGATCTGATGAAGAACTTCGGAGATAGGCAACGGAACTCCTCAATAAATGATTTTCATGATTCTTTTTTCATTTGAAAGCTGGTGCTTCCCGTGTGGTCCCATTTTCACCATTTCAATATCTGATGATGGGATCTTGTAGAAATCGGGGGAACTCTTCAATAAATAACAGCAGATTAACCGCGATTGTTGCTATAGCATATCTAAGCATTGTTTACGCCATCACACAACATAATATCACGCCTGTACTCACTACAAAGGTTATAAAAACTATTTTGTGAAGATCTGATGAAGAACTTCGGAGATAGGCAACGGAACTCCTCAATAAATGATAGCAAATGGACTGGGATTTCTGAAATCTCATATTGTCTGTCTATTGTTTATACCAGTTCCTAACATAACATCACGCCAGTACGTTGTGAAGGGGTAAGCACATGTGAAACACTAAAAAGTGAAAAATAAAAACTTTTTTACAAAAAATAAAACCGACTTCGACAAAAAAAACACTCAAAAGTGAAAAATAAACTTGAGAAGAAAAATCAGTTTCTGAAGTCGGTGACAAAAAAATGAAATCAAAGAAACAAAAGTCACCGACTTCAGAAACTGATTTTTCTTCTCAAGTTTATTTTTCACTTTTGAGTGTTTTTTTTGTCGAAGTCGGTTTTATTTTTTGTAAAAAAGTTTTTTACTCGTTAAAATAAATTTTTAGAGGTATCTTCGTGATTTTTTTCTATCGAGCAAAGTTAGTTGTATTATGTTTTCACAACACTATGTTACTAGCATATATCCTGAAGAATATCATATATATTTTCTGATTTTGTTAACTGCAGTGAATCAAATCAAAAGTACATAATTAAAATTAAAATTGAACTGTTATTTGAAAATATAGAATATAATTATTTAATCAATTAGAGGTGTCAATGTCAATTTGATTGAACAAATAGTTTTCCCGGCTGTACCATTAGGCATTTGTCTACCTCTCAAAAAAGTGGACGTGATGACCTAACATTCACCTAATAAAAAAGCTATAACAAACACCAAACCACTACCTACGACCTCTGCATAATAATTCTCGAACTTAGAAGTTCAAAGAAATTCGTCACCAAGTATCTCCACGAAGTCGAGACTCCGTTCAGCCAGGATTACCATATTTTAAAAGTAATTCACACCTGTTCTGCTTCAAAGTCGACCGCGAGACGGAAGTTTTGAAAGACATGGAGTAGGTACTGAATGGAGTGTTGATTTGTAGGAGATTGACAAGCACCTCACAAATAACGTGGAAAGGAATGTCATAATTTTGTTAGTTGAATTTAATGTCCTGCAGGGCTATTGCGTATCTTTTAATGACAGTGGATAACTTATAATGTCTATCAAATAACTGTCAAATGGTGAGTTTTTAAGAAAAAAATGTACCAAACCATAACCAATTTACAGTTAATCTATGGACATTTCTGATAGCCACTGACGTTAAAAAGATACGCAATAGGGGGGCAGGACATAATAATTAAAATCTCTACTGCTTTCTTCAATCAACTCAACCTAAAAAAGTTTACCGCAAAATGTAGGCTTCCCCAAAGCTACTCTACTACATCCCGTCCTCCACCATCAAGTCTGAGTTAACTTTTTCTCAGGTCGTCGGTCCCTGATGTGGGGCGTTACTCGCAAC